>JAIUJO010000134.1:40000-1350000 GCA_023846275.1 Vanilla planifolia
AATTTTTTTAATTGATTTGGATTTATTACTATATCATTATAAATCTCCTCTCTTATGCCCCACATCACTTTAATTTGTTGACATAACATTGCTTCAATTTATCTGCTTTTTTTAATATATATTTAAATAATATTAAAACAATAATTTATCATTATTTATGCTTATTATAATTTATTAATATTTAGCTTTCATTTGGTAACATAACATTATTATTTTATGTTTTAAAGTATTTCCTTACTTTCTGAGACAATATTCGTATCTGATTTATGATCTAGAATGTTAAACTCAATATGTTCACTATCTTAGGATATAATTTTCTCATTTTATTTATATAATTTACTTAGTTGCTTCTTTTATTATAGTTATATTACAATGAGCTATAATTCTCTTCTCATGTTACTATTATACTTTTTAGATTTGTTAATATTAAATTTCTACAATTCATTATAGTTTAGCCTTATAATATATGATTTAATATTAAAATAACAATAATTTACTATTATTTATGCTTATTTATTTTAAAAATTCACAGTAAATAATGAAATATATTTATGATTAAACAAATGTCCTTAGACCTGTCTCGACGAGCTTTAACCAATTATATATTTATTTTTTATATATTTTTTAAATATTTATTTTATCTTTTTAATTTTCTTTATGAGATATTTTGATTTGTACTCAACTTACAACACCTGAAGCCCAATTTGTTCTCATTAGTTTATTGAAATGAACCTCTCCTATAACATCTAACTCACCTCATGCGACCACCATTCACATTTAACTTAGTTTTTTCCTTTATTGCATAATTACAAATTCTTAACTTAATATTTTGATATGATCTATTCTTATTTTTTTGTTAATTCATAGTTAAGCAAAACTTGCCCTCATCGAGATGAAACAAAGGTCATTAGAATCATCTCAAAAAGCTACATCCAATAAAATATTGCTTTCTAGGTTTTTAAATATTTTATTTTTCAATGATATTTGTAAACCTCATAAGAAATTACAATTAATAAAAAAATCTAAAGATCAATGATATTAATGCCAAACTACTTATTATCACAAAATGCAACTTTCTCACACAATTTATCACTTTTCTTCAAGATTTCTGCTTCATTTTGTTATGTTACTATGTAATGACAAATCTCCTCTCATGCAACTCTTGCAATTCTGTTGTTTAGTGGAATAAAATTGCCTCATTGTTTCTATACTTAGGTTAATATATATTTAATTAATATAAAAATATAAAAATTATTATTACTTATGCTTTTTTTATTTTGTAATTTTTTTAATTCAAAAAAGGTATGATAGAGATGAAGTAAACATTATTGGAATCACCTTGAAAAGTGCTATCTAATTAAATATTATTTTTAATTTTTTGAAATATTTTATTTTTTTGTGGCTCTAAGATATTTTATGTGATGTTATTACTTATGCCTGATTTGATAATCAAGAAAGTTACATTATATCTTTTTAATATCTTGGCATGCAAGTTTTCTACATAATTTATCTCATTTCTATTACATCATATTACCATGTTATGCTAATTTTTTATTGTTTCACATTTACATAACCTTGATTTTTATGTAATAAATTTCTTCAATTTAGCACATTTCAGCTTTGTTATGAAATGTCGTTCGATTAGACTTGATGAGCTTTAACAAATTAGATATTCACTTTTTATATTTTTTTACTATTTTAACTTTCATTTTTTTCGCAAGCCCTTTTATATATTTTTATTTATACTTGATTTATTGATTAAGAATACTACAATTATTCTTATTATTTTCATAGAATTAAACATTGTTAAACAATTTTTCTCATATCTTAAAATATTTTTTATTTATATATATAACTAAGTTGAACTAAATCTCTTGTGTGACATTTACATCACTTTTATTCACTTGTATTATATTGCTTCAACTTATCTCATTTTTGTTTTATTATATATTTACTTAATATTAAAATTATTATTATTATTAAGATTATATTGTTTAGTAATATAAGTAATTTGAGATTTGGTCAGAATAACCAAAAACAAATGTCACTTAACTCTTCTGGAATAGATGTGTCTAATTAAATATTCATTTGTTTTTTTTAAATTTTATTTTCTAAGATTTTGGCATTCTTTATCAGGGATTTAAATTTCCACAAAATGTGATAAACAAAGATATTACTCTCAATCTCATTATTTTTTTACAACAATTGTTTTTGTATAATTTATCTTACTTCTAAAAATATTTCATTTTAATATTTAATATTACTTTAAACTTTAATTCTACTATCATAACCATTATATTGTTATGATTTATTTATTTAAACTTTTTTAATTTGCCTATCTTTTACTTTATTATATGTTTATTTAACTATAAAAAAATTACCATTATTTATGTTTTTAAAATAATCCATAAAAATTCTTAACGAGGCCTGATTAAGATGAAACCAAATGTTGTTCGACTCATCTCGATGTGCACCATTGAATTGAATCTTTGTTCCTTTATTTTTAAAATTTTTTTATTATTTGGACACATTTTACAAATCAATTTCATTTATTTTTTATCTAAGAATAATTGATTCTATATACTATCTCCTTAGTTCTTGGAGTGAAAGTTTCCAATATAATTTATTTAATTACTACAAATCTTTCCATTTATTTTAGTTATATTATAATGTTACCCAAAATCTCATCTCATGCAACATTAACATGGTGTTGCTTTGGTTACATTGCATTGCATTAATTTATTTTGATTTTTATAATTATTATATATTTTTTGAAAATTAAAAGAATAATTTGTTTTTATTTGTTCTTATTTATTATTATAATGCACAGTAATTAAAAATTTTGTCTATTTAAGATGAAGTAAATTTTGTTAGTCTTGTCTTGACGAGTTCTATCCGAAAAGACATTCATATTTATATTTTGAAATATTTTTATTTTCTCTAATTTTTGCAAAATTTATAATAATTATTGATTTGGAATAGATTTGACCATGAAAGATTATATACTAAAACTCCTATGTATCTGAGAATATCACTATCACGTACATTGTATCTCATTTCTTCATAGGTTTACCTTTGATTTTTTTAGATTAATATAAAACTATAAATCTTGATTCTTATGAATTTTAAATTGCTTTAATTTTGTGATATAGCATTGCATCAAATTACTTCATTTGAATTTTAATATGTATTTCATTAACATAAAAATAATACTTTATTATTATTATTTATGTTTGTTTACTTTTATAACATGTAGAATTCCAAATGAGTCAATTAAGCAAGATAAATGTCATCAGACTAATTTCAAGGAGCTCCGTCCACCTTTAAATTCATTTTTATTTTGTAAATATTATATTATGTAAAGTTTTTCAAACCTTATGAGAATTTACTAATTTTTGCATTATTTAATACTGAAATATGTCACAATTGATCTTCTTAGAATTAAGCTTTCTAAGACAACTTTCTCATTTTCTCGAAATTTTATTTTTATTTGGTTATATTACTATGTTAGCCCTAATCTTTTAATGTGAGACCTCTACAACATTTTGATTTGTTTATATTAGATTACTTCAATTTATCTCATTTTTGCTTCGATATATGTTTTATTAAAATTTAAAATAATATGCTTTTATTATTTGAACATATTTATTTTTGTAATTCCCAATAATTCCAAATGAGAATTGATCATGATGAAACAAACATCATTTGATTAATCATAATTAGCTCTAACCAATTAAATTAAAGATTACTATGTTTAATTTCTTTTCTTAAGTTTTAGAAATTTTAAGAGATATTTTAATTTGTGCCTAATTTGATTATCAAAGATGTTACACTTGATCTAATTAGTGCCTTGGAATTCTCCTCCAATGTGACATTTATATTGTTTCACTTTGGATACATTACATTGCTTCAATTTACATTATTTTAGCTTTAGTATATTTGTAATTATTAAAATAATTTTTTTTTATTATTTTTATTTACTAAATATAGTAATTCATTATAATTTCACTTTTGATTAGATCAAGATGAAACAAATGTCCTTTTACATATATCAATGAGCTTTGTCCAATTAAATTTCAATTCTATATTGTTAAATAAATTAGTTTCTACGGTTTTGGAATGTTTCATGAAACATTTAAATTAATGCTTAATTGGATGATTTAGGATGCTCTGTTTGATCTCCATTTAGTTCAAGAATACTACTTTCCCATAAAAATTATCTAATTTATTAAAATTTTGCCCTTTGTATTTCTTGTATTAATAAGAAACTATAATTCTTCTTAATGTTACCACTAAATCACTTACATTTTATTAAATTATATTAAATAAAGTTATCTTATATTATTTTTAATATAAGTATTCTTATTATTAAAATAAAAATATTTTTTATTTATGTTTATTAACATTAATAGTTCATAATAATTTGAAATACACTCTAATAGAGGTAAAAGAATAGTCAAAGGATACGACTCAACAAACTAAATCTAATTTATTATTTATATGTACCTTTTTAAAAAAATTATTTCTTAGGTTCTTTTAAGCTTTATAAAATATTTCAATTCATAATTTATTTAATGAATGATAACATTACACTTTATCTTCTTTGTACCTTAAAGTCTAACTTTTCTATATAATTTATCTCTTTCCTTAAAATGTTTCACCTTGATTTGGTTATTAATTATGTAACGTTATCTTTTCTTGTGTGACTTTTACAATGCTTGGACCAATTTATGTTACATTGTTTTAATCCATCTCATTTTGTATTTGTAATGTTATCTTAAAGTAAAAACAATAATTCTTTTTATTTATTATTACTTAATGTAGTAATTCAAAGTAATTCCGAATGAGCTCTATGAGTGATGAAAAAAATTTTGTTAGCCATATTTCGATGAGATATATCCCAAAAATATTTGTTTTTTTATTTTAAACTATTTTTGTTTCAATGGATTTGGCAAGCATTTTGAGAATATCTTATTCGTTCCAAATTCATTGAAAAATGTTACACTTAACTCCTTAGTATCATAGAATACAACATCATCAAATAGTTTATCTCATTTTTTTAAAAATTGTAATTTTTTAATTTTTTAATATTACTATATTCTCTTCTTATGCGATATCTACAATGGATTCATTTGGAAATAATACATTGCTTGAATTTTTATAAATTTAGCTTTCATATATATTTGCTTAGTATTAGAATAATAATGTATTACTATTTGTGCATATTTTATTGGGTAATTAATTGTATTTCTAATCAAGATTTTATCAAGACAAAATAATTATTGTTGGACTCATCTCGATATGCACTATTTAATTATGCACAAATAAACATTGTTGGCTCCCTTTTAAAGATATCTCGTTTGATACTTGACTTAATGATTAATAATGTTATAATATATCTTATTAATATCTTAGAATGCAATTTTTCCTAAAACATTTCACTCATTCCTTCAAAATGTTTTCTCTATTATGGTTACATTACCAAGAAACACAAAATCTCCTCTGCTGTCTCCATTATATTGCCAAGATTATGTCATTTTCATTCATTCAATTTATCTCATGTCAACCATAATAAACAATTGCATAATTTTAAAAAAAACTAATGTATTATTATGTAAGCTTATTTTTTTTGTTTTTAGCAATTATTCTAAATACTCTCTAATCAAGGCATAGAAAATATTTTTTGACTAGTCTCGAGGAGCTCTGTTTTGTTAAATATTATTTTTTTATTTTAAATATTTAAATTTCTATTTTTTGGCACACTTTTCAAGTTAGTTTGAATCAAATCTAATTTGATGATCAAGGATGTTATGCTTGAAGTCCTCACTATCTTTCGACGCAATGTCCAAGCACATTTTATCGCAAATCTTTAAAGCGTTTGCTTTGATTTAGCTATATTACTATAAAACTCTTACTTTTATCGCATTTGATCATTTCTTTGTTTTGATTTAGTTTTATTGCATTGATTGAATTTATCTGATATCACCTTCAAAGTGTTTCTACTAAATGTTAAAATAATAGCTTGTAACTATTTATGTTTTTATGCTATTAATTCATCGTAATTTCTATTGAGGTTTTATCGCAAAGAAAATGAGGTTGTTGGACATTCCTTAATGAGCTCTATAGAATTAAATATTTATTTTTTACTTTTAAAAATATAAGTTTTATTATTTTTGTATGTTTTATGAGTTAGTTTGAGTCATACCTAATTTCACCATGGATGAGATTATGCTTAATTTCCTTAGTATCATTGGATGTAACCATGAAGTATAATTTTTTGAGTCATAGCTAATTTCAACTTTACATCTCTTTGATTTCACTTTTATTATATTGATATAGTTTATCACATTTTAACTTTAAAATGTATCTATTTAATAAAAAACATTTTTTTAATTTAATAATTCATAATAATTGCTAACGAGTTTTGATGGAGAAGAAAATGATGACATTTCCCTACCTTTAGTTGCTCTATGTAATTAAATGTTTTTTTATTTATAAATATTTTTTTCTATGATTTTAATACATTTTACAAGTCATTTCAATTAGTACTAATTTTTTGATTGAGGATGTCACACTCAGTACCCTTCATATCTTAAAAAATATTTCTCATATAATTTAAAGCATTTCATAATTTCCTCATTAGGTGAAATTTTTTAGCCCATTGAATTTTTTTGTTTTTGTTGTATTTAATTGATCTCATTTTCATTTTAATATATATGTGTTTACTTTTAAAATAATATTTCTTATTTAGGCTTTTTTTGATAATTTACAAAAAGTCAATATGAGGACTAATTAAGACAACACAAATGATATAGGTCTATTCTCTCCAAGCTCAATCAAATTAATTATTCATTTTCTATTTTTAAAAATTTCATTTTTTTAAAAGTTTTGCATTGACTATCAGAAACTTGTTTTCCTACCATATCTAAAATTTAAGGATATTACCCTTGATCTCTTTAGTACCTTCGATTGAAAAATTCCTGTTCAATTTGTTTCATTTTTTAAAATTTTTTTCTTTGATTAGGCTAAATTTCTATATAAGTCAAAATCTTTTCTTGTGTCTTTAGATCACTTTGATTTTTGTATTATAGTTTATCAATTAAACAAATTTTAGCATTACTATATTTGTATACTTCAATATAAAATAATAATTAATTGTTATTTATGCTTACTTTACTAATTAATATTAATTTTTAATAAATTCTAATCGAGGTTAAAAATATTTTATTTTATATGGTTTTGGAATAGTTTACAGGTTGTTTTCTCTCATAAAAGATTTTATGATAAATGATGTTACCCTCAATCCCCTTAGTATCTTTGAATACACCTTTCACTAATAATTTGTCTAATTTTATCAAAACATTTCCTTTGATTTATTATAATGTTTTAAAGCACAAATTCTTCTCTCATGTCACACGATATTGCTTCTATTTGGTTTCACAACTTTGATTTATTTTGACTTATTTTTGCTCTAATATATAACGACTTAATATTAAAATTAAAAAAATACTATTATTTATACTTATTTGCTTTAGCAACTTGTATTAAATATAAAAGTAGTTAAATAGAGGCAAAAATAATGTTGTGTGGCATACCTTCAACATACTCTATCAAATTACAAATTTTTTTTTTATGTCTTTACTATTTTGTTTTCTATGAATTTTTCATGATTGATGAGTCATTTTGATTTGTACCTAATTTCATGATCGAGGATGTTTCACTTGGTTTGCTTAATATCTTTGAAAACAACTTTTTCATATAGTGTATCTCATTTCTTCTAATGTTTCACTAAATCTCCTCCTTAGTGATCTCCATGTTCTATTATTTTTTTTATACTACTATGCTTCAAAGGATTTCACTTTATATTTAACATATATATTATTATTAAAATTATAATTTATTTTAATTTATGATCGTTTATTATGGTAATTAATAGTAATTCTAATTGATATTTGATTGATAGGAAACAAACATCATTATTCTTGTCTATATAAGTTATAACAAATTAATTATTAATTTTTTATTTTGAAAAATTATATTTCCCAAGCATTTTGCATACTTATTGTGAAATTTCAATTCTTACCTTACTCGACTATCAATGAGGTTATCCTTAATCTCAACAAAATTTTTGAATTAAACTTTCTAATATAATCAAACATATTTTTACAATTTTTTCACTTTGATTTAATTAATTTACCATATAAATAACTTTTTTATGTGGCCCTTAGATTGTTTTTATTTGGATATACTACAAATCATACAAACTTAAGTAATTTTTAGTAATTCTTAATGAAATCTGATCAAGACAAAAATCTGATTAAGAATTTCCGAATCCTGGATATTTCCTCCAGTAATTCAAAGGAGGATAGAAATGCAGTGTGGCTGGGAGGCCCATGGCAAGTTGCTGGCCAGGCCATGGGCTTGGATCTGTGGACTCTCGATTTTCGACCAAGTGCCACGACGGCGACGTGCGCCCTAGTTTGGGTGCGGTTTCCGGCTCTCCCCCTCGTCTATTGGGATGTAGAGAACATATTAAGAATCACGAAATCGGTGGGTGATCCAATTCTCCTTGATGGTTGGACGACGGACATGCATCGCTATTATTTCGCCCGGGTATGCGTCCGGGTGGACTTATCGAAGCCACTGAAACTGGGTATGTGGCTGAGGGGGGCAATGCGACGCTCCTCCTAGCCTTTTGAGTATGAGGGGCTTCCTAAAATCTGCTTTTTGTGCGGACTTGTGGGTCACTTTGCAGAACAGTGTAAGATCGGGATGACGGGGATTGTTGCAGCAGAACCCCCTACGGGAGTTGGGCGGGCCTCGCTGCAGGGCTCTGAGAAGGCCTCATCATCCAGGATGCCACAAGATGTCTCCACTACCCCCTGGGATCCAAGCTTGAATTAGTAGGGGCCGCCTGCTGGGACGACCACACAGGATGAGAGGACTTCCCTTAACAGTGTGAATCATGGACCCATGTTGGACGAAGAGGAGGGCACCAAGAAGGAGAGCCTGGGCCCGTGGATGGTGGTACAACAAAGGAGGCGAAAGCTGGCCATGAATGTTTGCGGGAATTACCTAGGTAACTGGGCGCATCACAATGCACAGGGAATGGCTACTAGAGCAAAGAAGGCTGAGGAGGGAGGTGGTCAAAGGGGTAGAAAGAGAAGTATCTCCCAGACCAGGGGGAGGATTCCAAGTAGAAGCACTCGAAGCCGCCATGTGCCAGACATAAAGGGGAAGGCGCCACTGTTGGCTAATGACAAGGTGCTGGATGTCAATACCTGTAATGAAGCTATCTACCGCAATGAGGGTTAAGAGGATGCCCTCTTCACTACACTTCGTGTGGTGCAGTAAACTTCTTAATCCCATGGGAAGACAATGGTAGTGGATTACTTATCATGGGCGGAGGGATATGGAAGCACCTACATATCTGCGGTGCTGTAATTTATCACGATCGCATAGGATGGGCATCGCCTTGTTGCTTGACGCTCGTGCTGAGACCTTGGAAGGCGGTGGGCTGAGGCCAACGCTCTGGCTGGTGCGCTATACTCCCATGATGCAGAGAGGTACAACTTACACCTTTTTTAATGACTAAAATATTAGTATGGAATATCAGGGGCATCTATGGAAAGAAGGCGCAGTGCTTCCTTTAGAGGCTTGTGCGTGAAAGGAAGATTGGGGTGGTCACCTTGGTAGAGACGAGAGCCCAAAGCTTCACGCAGAGGGATGTTGATTGGTTGCTTGGTAAGGACTGGAACTATGCGCTGCAACCTTTGGTAGGGAAGTCTGCTGGCATTGTCCTTCTATGGAGGAGCTGCTTGGTGGTTAAACCCATTCATTCGTTGATGCATGTAGTCTCGTTTGAGGTAAGCATGAATAGGAGAGCAATACTCAAGTGCTGTGTTGTCTATGGGTTGAGGGAAACCAAGAAACGCTAGGAAATGTGGGACTTCTTAAGGGAGGAGGCTGAGAATGCTGGCCCTCTACTAGTTGCTAGCGACTTTAACGTTGTAATGTCGCAAGGTGAAAAGAGGGGGGAAGGAAATTTAGATACAGCAGTCTGCGGCAAGAATTCACGAACGTGATACAGGAACTTTAACTGGTGGATCTTATGTTTACTGGGAACAAATTCACGTGGTGTAATGGTAAGGAGGGGGCACAAGGATTCTGGAAAGGCTGGACAGAGCGCTGATGAACGTTGTAGGCATGCGTGTTTACTCGGGCGGCTCTGTTACTCACCACACACGGATAGGCTCAGATCACTGTCCTCTTCTCATTGAGATGGAGGGTGGGCGTAGGCTTGATTGCAAGCTTCGAATTCAATTTGAGAGCATTTGGCTTCAGTTTCCAAAGGCAATTGGGGTGGTTCATCAGGCTTGGAGCAGACGCACCAAGGGGAATTATATGGAAGGCCTATCAACCAAGTTTCAGAGGTCACTTGTGGCACTACGAGAGTGGAGCAAGTCGGAGGTGGGTGACATCATGAGTGGCAATATGGATTTAGAAAATAGCATCAACACATTGCAAATGAAGGAGTCTCTAGAGGGATTAAATGTAGAGGAACACTGGCGTCTTGGGCGATTGATTTTGGATTTCCACCGCGGCTACGCATTGGAGGAGCGGTGGTGGTGGCAAATGGCTAAAATCCATTGGGCCCAATTGGGAGATCGTAATACCCGCTTCTTCCATGCTGCCGCCACCACAGGTACTCGAAATAATCTTATTGCCCAGCTAAAGGATGATTCGGGCAGCATGGTTACTATGCAGGATAGTATGTGCGCGATCTTGGAACCCTTCTTTCAGAAGAAGTGGGGTGGTGGGATGACTACACTACCTCCTCTGAAGCATGTGCCGCACGCCAGTATTAACGATGCCCAGGCAACCATGCTGGCAAGCCCTGTGACTGAACAGGAGGTTATTTCGGCTATCAAAGCTGCTAGGAGAAATAAGGCCCCCGGCTTGGATGGGGTTACTGTGGAATTCATCCAAGGATATTGGCAGATCACTCAGGGTGACACAATTCGGGTTGTGCTCTCCTTTGCTGAGAAGCAAATGCCTAGGTGCTGGAAGGACACACTCATCGTCCTCGTACCGAAGACTCATGGTGCCTGTAGGCCGTAATAGTTTAGGCCAATAAGTTTATGTAACGTCATCTACAAAGTCATTGCGACGATTCTAATTGAAAGGCTCAAGCCGATTCTTCCCTACCTCATATCAAGAGAATAGGGGGCATTCGTGCCGGGAAGATGCATTGCAAACAATATATTCATAGCCCAAGAAATGGCTTCGAGCATGCATTCATCCTCCACGAGGGCTGGGCTCATGGCAATTAAGGTGGACATGGAGCAAGCCTATGATACAGTGCAATGTGAGTGTGTGATGAATATATTGAAAATTATGGGGTTTCCGTCCATCTGGTGCGACTGGGTTGAGGCTTGTATCTTGAACCCAAGCTATGGAGTCCTGCTCAATGGTGTTCGGCTTCCTTGGACCCATGTGCAGCACAGCCTGCACCATGGGTGCCTGCTTTTGCCGTATTTGTTCACAATCGTGACGGAGTACCTCTCAACAATCATGCATAACTATGAATCCAGATCATTGCTTGGGTTTAGATGTGGGAAGAACTCTCCACCTGTTTCCCATCTGCTGTATGCTGATGACATCCTCGTTTATACCTAGCTACACGCGCTGCTGCGTGCGTAGTCAAGAAGTCGATGCAGAAGTTTTGCAAGGCCACGGGAATGAGGGTTAATCTTGCGAAGTCGAAGGCCTTCTTTAGCAAAATAACGAGCACAAGAAGGAGGAAGGTGATTGCGAGGAAACTTCAAATGGCGTGTGGGGAAAATCTCTGCTATCTGGGTGTTCCCATTTCGGCAAAATTAATCAAAAAGGAGGATGTTAACTTCATGCTCCAGAAGATTGATGATCAGGTGATGAAATGGTGCATTAGACCTTTATCACTAGCTGGGAGGGTTGCCATGATCAAGTTTGTCCTTAATGCTATCCCTAGTCATCTGTTGAGTCATTGCATCTTGCCGAAGTGTGCTATCGATGCGGTGGAGCGGAAGATAAGGAATTTTCTTTGGCGTGGTGCTACTGGCGCAAGAAGGATGCATTAGGCTAGTTGGGAGAATGCCACCTTGTCCAAGGATGTGGGAGGCCTTGGCCTCCTGGACCTGCACACCTGGCAGCGGGTTCTGCTTATGAAACATTGCAGGAGAGTGATTGGTCGCAAGGAGAACTCTTGGGTGTGCATTATGGATACTAAATACGGTGCTGCTCTCACCCTTGTTAAGACACTGTAGGGAGTCTCTCATGCATGCAGACTCATTGCTACTAGCATTCCGTTCGCCCTTGCTAACTTTGTGTGGAGAATTAGCAATGGCAAGGATGTTTTATTCGCAGAAAATAATTGGCTTGGTGTGTCCCCAATTTGCTTGTGGCCCACGTTCATTAACATGGAGGTGGATTGGCCAAGACATGTGAGTACATGCGTTGCTGACGTGGTCATTTGGAATGAAGAATGCATCCGTGCCTGGGCCAGTGACATCCTCTTTGAGCGCGTTATGCAGTTGCCATGGGCTCGGAATTGCGACATACTTTTGCAGTTGCAGATGGAGTTGCCCCAGGTCAACAACTCAAAAATATACATGCAATTACGCTGCGATAAGGTGGGTGGCTACATGGGAAACCATAATGCAAACATGGAGCACCTCAAGACGATCTGGAAAGTGAAGGCACTACCCAGGGTAAGATTCTTCCTATGGCGATTGGTAGGTGATCATCTCCCTGTAGCAGCTTGGTTGGTCCGTATGAGACTTGTTGAGTGCAGCAGCTGCGTTTGGGGTTGCAATGCTGACGAGACGTCAGAGCATATTATATGGGAGTGTCTGCGTGCAAAGGTGTTTTGGAGCAGCCACCAACTTCGTGGGGTCATCTCTGCTCTTGGCCTTCGCCATGGTGAGGGCACTGGGAAATCCTTTTTGAAGCGGTTTCTTGAATTCGTGGCGGCGCCTATGCGGTGCGAAGCTAACAGTGTGGTGCATGCTGCAACCTTAGCCACGGCGATGTATTACATTTGGGAGCTCCGTAATGCGAAGAAGCACAATGATGGAATGCCAAATTACAGTCTCATCCTGTGGAAGCTGCAGATCGAGATATCTCTGCTTCATAGTACTCGCCCATCCATGTCCTACAGGAACCTGCTCAGTTCACCTGAACTGATCATAGCCCAAAACTGGGTTCCCCCTCCCACTGGATGGGTTAAATTCAACTGTGACGTGGCCGTTGGTGATCATTTGGCGGGCCTCGGTCTGGTGGCTAGGGATCATACGGGGAAGCCCCTGCTGGTAATCGGGAAGAAAGTGTTTTCTCAAGCGAGTGCAGCCATGGAATCTTATGGAATGCTGGAGGCTCTTGAATTGGCTAGGATTGCACTTCCGGAGGTTCAGGCCATCGAGCTCCAAACTGACTCGGCGCTGGCCATGCAGGCAGTGCGTACAACTCTCGCCCTGGTGCCCACGGAGTGTGTGTTTGATAAAGAAATTCTTCATGCTCGGGACCTTGACACTGTTGTCATTACGTACATCCAGAGGGATGGCAACGCACCGGCAGACTGGGCGACGCGCGCTGCTTGCCGTTCCAACTTCGCTTGGGGATGGGGTATGCCTCTCCCTGAGCCCTTACTAAAATTACTGCTACTTGACTTCCTGTTTGGTCCTCCGTAGAGGACGTTGCATGTAACGATGCCTCCTTTGAATGAATGAAGGAAACTTTTCAGGAATCATGTTAGCAAGTTAGTTTTGATTAAGTATTGATTTATGCAATTTTTAACAATGTTTCCATGTCTTTTGCATAGTTTACAACATGTTTTGATTCATGATTGATTTAATGATTAAGGATGTTCAACTTGATAACCTTTACAACATAGAATGTAATTTGCTTGCAGCATTTGTATACAATTTACCTCATTTATTCATTTTTTTGTTTGAATTGAATAGATCTTTATGAAGCTTTAATTCTTCTCTTAGTAAACTTATACAGTACTTTGATAATATTTTACTTCATTGCTTCAATTTCTCTTATTTAAGATTTAATTTATATGTTCTCAATATGAAAATAGTAATTTGCAATTATTTATCGTTATTTATTTTTGTAATTAGTAGTAATTCTAATAGATGTTCGACGAAGAAGGATTAGACAGCATTGGAGTTCCCTTTATAGTTTTATCCGTTAAAAGTTTCTTTTAATGTTTTTAATTATCTATTTTCTAAGTTGCTAAAAATATCTACAAAACATTTCAATTCATTGGTGATTTCATGAACATTGATGTTATGCTCCATTTATTTAATATCTTAGAGTGCAAAATTCTATACAATTTAAGCCAATTTTTTTTACTTTGTTTTGATTACACTACTTTGAAACCATGATTCTCCACTCTTATGATTTTTATGTTACTTAGTTTGAATTATATTACATTACTAAATTTCTTTATTTTTATTTTTACATATCTTTATTCATTTTTCTAATAATAATTAACTAATTCTAGTAATTTATAGTATTTCCAAATGAGGTATGATACGGATAGAACAAACATTACCATATTGTTATCTATGAGCCTATCTAGCTAAATATTAATTTGTATTTCTTTATATATGTCTATATTATTTTCTAGGATTTAGGCATATTTTATGTCATACTTTGATTCATATGTGATTGATGATCGAGTTTAAGGTCATTCTCAATAGTGTAATGGATTGCAACTTTTCAGTATAATTTATTTTAGTTCTTCAATTTCTTTGTCTTAATTTTATTATATTACTATGTAAATCAAAACCTAATATCTAGTGACTTTCAAATCATTATAAGTTTGCTAAATTAATTTTATTTAATTTTTCCCATTAAGCATTAATATATATAAATATATGCATAATATTTAAATAATAATTCATTATTATTTATAGTTTTTTTTTGGTATCTTGTTGTTATGCTCCTTGATGTATGATCCATCTAAAATTACTATTATTGGACTCCGCTTGAGGACCTTTTCAAAATAAATAGTCATGTTTAATTTTTAAAATATCTTATTTTCTTATATTTTTGTATAAGTTATAGGACATTTAAATTCATACCTTATTTAAAAAAATAGTAATTTTACATTGTTTCTTAGATACCGTCAAATGCAACTTTCTAGTAAAATTTATCTCATTTCTTTTAATCTTTTTTCTTTAATTTTGTTATATTATTATAAAATTCTAAATTTTCTATCGCACATATTTACTTCAATTTCTTTCAATAGTATTATATTACTTTAATTTATCTCATTTTAGGTTTAATATATATTTACAGATCATAGTAACTATAATTTTTTATTATTATGTTTATTTAATTTGCTAATTAGTGGTAATTAAAAAAAGCAATTAGTGATAAAAAAATGTCAGTGAAGATATGTTGAAGAGCTATAGCAAGTTAAATATTCATTTCTTATTTTTTAAGATATTTTATTTCAAAGTGCTTTGACACATTTTACAAGGCATTTTGATTCACATCACCTTTGATGATGGAGGACGTTACCTTCAATGTTCTTAATATCTTGGAATAAAAATTTCTCATATAAATTTTGTATTTGATTTGTATATTTAACTATGAAGCTTTAATCTGCAATTCATATTATCCGTACATTCCATTGAGTTTGTTATATTACACTAATTCAATTTATCTCACTTTTTCTTTAAAATATATTTATTTAATAATAAAATAATAATTTATTATTTTAATACTTATGGACATCAATATTTTGTACTATTCTGAACTAAGTTTGTTAAAGGCAAAACAAAATTCTTTGGATTCAACTTAATAAGCTATATACAACTAAATGAATGTACAACTTTTAATTGTTTTTTATCTGCTTATCGAAGACGTTACATATTACCTACATTATATCATGGAAGGCAACCTTCCCACATAATTATCCACATTATTCAAATGTTTCTCCAAGATATGGTTATATTACTATGAAAATGAAGATGTCCACTCACTTGACATTTAAATTAGTTTCATTTGGTTGTATTATACCACTTAAATTCATCATATTTCATAGTGAATAATTATTAAAATTATAGTTTAGTATTATTTATGCTTATTTCGTATGGCAATTAATTGTAATTCCAAACAATGTTTGACTGAGACAAAAAATATTGTTTTAGTCTCCACCAACTATGTCTAGTTTAATATTAATTTTTATTTTCCTAAATAATTTAATTTCTATTAGTTTTTCAAGCTTTATGAAAAAGTTTTATTAATTATTAATATGTTGATTATTGATTTTGCAATTGAACCCCTTTGTATCTTTGAATCCAACTTTCGAGTAAAATGTATATTGTTTTTTTTAATCATTTCACTTTGATTTACTTATCGTATAATGTGACTCCAAATGACACCCCCTATGACATTTCCATCAATTTATTTTAACTAGTTTACAATACTTCAATTTATTTTATTTCAACTTTAATATATATTTACATAAAATTAAGATAATTTATTATTGTTATTTATACTAATTTATTTTATAAATTCATAGTAATTCTAAACAAGGTTTTATTGAGATGATACAAATATTATTCTACTCATTTCAAAAAACTCCATCCAATTAAATATTCAATTTCATTTTTTAAAATTTTTTTATTTTCTTTAATCTTGAAACTTTTTGTAAGACTTTTCTATTCAAACATGATTTGGTGGTTGAGTATATTATACATGGTCCTTTTTGTTTCTTTGAATGCAACTTTTTGATATAATAATCTTTTTTTTGAAATGTTTCACATTTATTTGGTTAACTTAGTATGTAACTCTAAATCTCCTCAATGTGATAACAAAATTGCCTTAGTTTGGTAAAATTACATGTATTTAATTTCAGTTGTTTTAGTTTAAAAGAAAATTTATTTAAAATTTTAAATTTCTATTTAAAAATTTAGTGTTTGTATTTTTTAATTATTAATAATTCCAAACATTATTAGATCCAAATAAAATAAATTGACTTTTTCGTTTTAATACAAGTTTTTTCCAATTAAAAATATATTTCTATATTTTAAAATTTTTAATTTTCTTATATTCTAGCATGCAATAAATAACATTTTAATTCACATCTAATTTGTTAGTTAGGAAAATTTCATTTGATCACCTTGGGATCATGGAATGGAACTTTCCCACAAAATGTGTTTTTTCATATACTTTTTTGCATTGATTTTATCTTGTAACTGTGTAACTCTAAATCTCTTTAAAGTGGCCTTTATTTCACTTCGATTTAGTTGATCAAATTGTTTCAATTTTTCTCATTCCAACATTAATATATGTTCATTTAAGTTTGAAATTATAATTTTTAAATATTAATGCTCATGTAATTTTGTGATTTATTGTAATTCAAAACGATGTCAAATCGAGATGTAACAAGCACTGTTGGACTAGCCTTGATAATCCCTATCATATTAAAACTAAATCTTTATATTTTTTTTAATTTTTTATTTTAATAGTTTTGGGCATTTTTTAGAAAAAATTTTTATTTGTACCATTTTTTTAAATTCTCTCATATAGCTTAGAATATAACTTTTCTATCCAATTTACATTATTTCCAAATGTTTTACATTTATTTTGATATATTACTATATAACTATACATCTTCACTAATGTGAACTTTCATTATTTTTTTAATTATATTAAATTACATCAATTTGTGTCATTTGAACTTTATTATATTTTTAATATATGTTAAAAATAATGTATTATTATTTATGTTTCCATAAATTAGAGTTATTCAAAATGAGTTGTAATGAAGCTGAAAAAAGGATCTTTTAATTCATATCAGTGAGCTATTTCAAATTAAACATTTATTTTTAAATTTTAAATTATTTTTTTGACAGATTTTGTAAGATTTACATTGTATTTTAATTCGTACCTTAATTGATGATGAAGAATGTTACACATGACCAACTTTTTATTTTGACATAAAATATTTATCTAAACTTTATCATATTTAATCATATTTTAGCCCTTAGAAGACTTTGATTTGATTAGACTAATTTTCTTTAATTAAAAAATTTTATCTTTAATATTTATTTACATAATATCAAATAATAATTTATTATTATTTATACTTTTTAGTAATTATAAATATTTTCCATTATGGTCTTATTGAGACTAAACAAATGTTTTGTGCCCATCTTGACAAGCATTATATAATTAAATATTAATTTTTTTATTTCAAATATTTTAATTTTCCAAATTTTTTCTATACTGTATAAGAAAGTTTTATTTGCACCTAATTTTAGAATTGAGGATATTGAGCTTCATCTCCTAAATTACTTGTAAAGGAATATTCGAAACAATATAACTGATTTTTATAAATTTTTATTTTTATTTTGTTTCATAGCTATGTTCACTATTCCACCTCTTCTAATAACTTTAATATATTTTTTATATTAAAATGTTAATTTATTATTATTTATTCTAATTCACATTTGTTTTTCTTAGTAATTCCAAATGAGGCTCAATTTAGAAGAATAAATGGCATAGCGCAACTCAATGAGATTTATCTAATTAAATATTACCTATATATTTTTAAATGTTCATTTTCTATGGTTTTCATAAGCTCTATGAGACATTTAATTTGTCCATAATTTTGTAATCAAATATGTTGCATATGATATCTTTTGTACCTTTGAGTGCAACATTATAGCACAATTTCAATTGCACCTTCAAATATTGGCTTTGATTTGGTTTGGTTAATATGTGACTCTAAATCTTCTCTTTAATTTAGTTATATTGATTTATCCCAATTTTTATCATTTTGACTTTAATATATATTTGATTAACATTAAAAATATTAGTTTTTAGGTGTATTTACTTTGGAATTCTATTGTATTTCCATACTATGTTTAATCAAGGTGAAATTATCTTGGTTAGACTAATTTTGATAAGTTCTATCAAGTTAAATATTTATTTCAATATTTTTAAATATTTATTTTCCATAGTTTGGCATACTTTATGATGCATTTTTATTTATAACATATGTGATAATCAAAGATATTACATTAAATCTTTCTATTGTATTAAAATTAAACACTCTTGTACAATTTCTCTCTTTTCTCAAATGTTTTGCTTAGATATTGTTAGACTATAACGTAACTCTAAATCTACTCTCATGAGACCTTAACATCGTGTAGGCATTATTTTGTTACATTGCATTAATTTGTCACATTTTAACTTTAATAATAATTTATTTAACATTAAAATATTAATTTATTTTTATTTGCACTTATTTATTTTAGTAATTGGAAGTAATTCTGAATGTGGAATGATTAAGACAAAATGAATGTTGTTACAACTATCATGATGTGTTCTATTTAATTAAATATTAAATTCTATATTTCTAAGTATTTGTTTTTTATCACACATTTTATGTGATATTTTGATTCATTCTTAAATTAAAAATTGAATGTGTCAAACTTGATCCCCCTGGTATCTTTCAATGTAGCCTTGTAATAAACCTTTTCGTATTTGTTCAATTTTTTTTCTTAAATTGGTTATATTATTATATAACTAAAAAGCTTTTCTCGTGTAACGTTTGCGTCCTTTTTCTTGGATTATATACATTTATTCAATTTATCTCTAATCAATTTTAACATATATTACCTTAAGATTAAAATAATACTTTATTATTATCTATGCATATTGACTTTAGTAATTTGCATTAATTTGGAATGTTTTTTGATGATAATGATGAAATAAAAGATGTTTGACTCTTCTCGATGAGGTCTACCAAATTAAATATTTACTTTTTTATTTTAAAATATTTTTATTTCTAAAGTTTCTACACATTCCATAAGATAGTTGTGTTCATACCTTAATTGATAATCAATGAAGCTACTTATGATTGCCTTAGCGTTCTATAATATAGTTTTTTAATACAATTAATTCCATTTTTTTTTTTTCAAATTTTTTGGTTTGATTTCTTTTTTCACTACTTAATTGTATATCTCTTCTTATGCAACCTTGATACCACTTTTTTATACTACATCGGTTCAATTTATTTTATTTTAGCTATAATATATATTCACTTAACATTTAAATGATAATATAGTTTTATTTATACTTCTTTATAAAGGTAACCAAGATAATTCTAGATGTGGTCTGATTTGGAAGAAAGATAGTTTGTTTAACTCAGCTCAATCAACTTTTACCTATTTATTATTCATTTTTAAGTTTTAAAATATTTTTTTCTTAAATTTTTAGTTCAACCAGATTTCATGATTGATGATGTTATACACAATACTTTTAAAATGCAATTTTCTAACAAAAATTACTTTTTTCAATTAAGATTATTTTATCATGGATATGTAATTATTTAAAACTAATATTATTTTATTATTATTTATTCATGTATATCTTTATAGTTTGCAATAATTTTAAATAATGTCTAAGCAAGATGAAAGAAATGTCATTGGACTTGTCTTGCATAGCTCTATCAGATTAAATGTTAATTTTTAAATTTCTAAAATTTTTTCAAAGGTTTTGACATATTTTATGAGATTAATTTACAACCAATTTGATGATTGAATATATCTTTAGTATATTGTAATGCAAAGCTTTAGTTTAATTGAACTCATTTCAAATTTTTCACATTGAATTTTCTATGCTACTATGTAACTTCAAATAATCTCTTATGTGACTTTCAAATCATTTTGCTTTTGTTTTACTAAAAAACATCAATTTATCTTCTTAATATTAATATAAATTTATTTAAAGTAAAGATCATAAATTATTAATTTTAGTATTATATTTCTTTTCTTATTTTGTAGTGATTCAAACAGATGTCTAATTGGAATTAAAAATCTTCATTAGTTCATCTTAATAAGTACTATCCAATTAAATATTTATTTTTACTATATCTATGGTTTATTTGAAAGGTTTTGTACATTTCACAAGTCTTTTGATTACTACTTGACTTGATGACCTAAAATGTTTCACTCAATCATGTTATTTAGTTGGAGTACAACTTTTGAGTATAATTATTTATCTTATTTGTTAAAAGTTTTAGCTTTAATTTTATGATAATACTAGGAAACTCTATTACACCTCTCAGGTTACCTTTATATGTCTTCAATTTGGTTATATTACATTTTTGAATTAACCTCATTTCAACTTTAAAATATATTTGATTAATATTAAAATAAAATTTATTATTTTCTAGGCTTATTTTTTTTTCTAATTCATGGTAGTTTCGATTGATGTTCCACCAAGATGAATGAAATGTCATCAGACTCGTCTAAGCAAGCTCTATCCAATAGCTTTTTTATTTTTTTTAATTTTAAAATTTTTAATTGTTTATTGTTTCAAAAAATTTTTTAAGACATTATGATTTATAAATTTTTATTGTCAATAATGTACACTCGATCTCCTTAATATATTATATTGCAAGTTTTCCACACATTGTTTCACATTTTTTTAAAATTTGTCTTAATTTTTTTTATTTTTATGTAAGGCAAAATCTCTTCTTACTGTACCTTTATATTTCTTTGACTTGTTTTTATTATATCAAGTTTTATTATATTTTGCTTATTTATCTCTTCTTAGTATTAATATTTATCATGTAATATTAAAATGATTATTTTTATTATTAACACTTAATATTTAATAATTATTTTCATTATTCGGTCAAGAAAAATAAATGTTATTAGACTCAACGCATTGAGTTATATCTATTTATTTTATTATTTATTTTTTGAATATTTTTTTTTTCTCAATTTTTACATTTTTAAGAGGCATTTTTATTCTCACTTGATTTGATGATCGATGTTGGTCAACTCAATGTCTTCAGTATCTTGGACAGGAACTCTCCTACACGATTTACTTAAATTCCAAAGTGATGTAAATAATACCACTATTTGGTTATATTAGTTTTCCGCAATCTATCTCATGTAGTTTTAATAAATATATTTTTTTTTAATATTTATGAATATTTTATATTTAAGGGTAATGGCAACTTTTATGAGTGGTTTTATTCATGCAAAACCTGATGATCTACTTTGTTACACATTATCTCTTTTATATCTTGGAATGTAGCTTTCCCACACAATTTATTGTATTTATTCAATTGTTTTTTCCTTTGGATATAATTTTATTAAACTCTTAAACATTTCTAGTGTGACCTTTACCTTGCATTGATTTGGTAATTTTACCTTCTTTTAAATAATTAATTTTTTTTTAAATATATTACATAAAATTAATGATAATGTTTTTTATTTTTATTATTAAAATTCTTAGTAATTCAAACCTAGGTCTGATAGAGATTAATAAACATTATTTGATATGTTTTAATGAGAAATTTTTAATTTAATATTTTTTCTATATTTTAAAATATTTTGATATGTTTGTATGCTTTATGAGATATTTAATTTTATAAATGATTTTTTAATAGAGGAGGCTACACATTATCCATTTAATATCTTGCAACATAGTATCCTTAACTTCTTTACATGATATTTTATTTCATACCTAATTTCATTATCGATGATGTTACATGTAATATTCTTAATATCTTAGAATTCAATTTTCCCATAAAAATTACGAAATTCCTTTAACTCTTTCATTATGATTTGGATGTATTACTATGAACTATCTTTCTAGTCATGTGTGACCATCAAACCACTTTGTTTTGGAGATATTACATTTTTTAATTTATATCATTTTATCTTGAATAATAATTTACTAAATATTAGAGTAGTATTTAAATTTTATTTGTACTTATTTAATCGAGTATGTTACACATGATCTCTTCAGTGTCATGTAATATAATATCCTTAGTATCTCTACATGATATTTTGATTCGCACCTAATTTTTTGATCGATGAAATTATATTCAATATTCTTAATATCATTGAATTCAACTTTGTCATACCACTCATCTAATTTCTTTAACTTTTTCACTATGAATTGGATATATTACTCTAAAGCTATAGTTTTATAGTCATTTGACCTTCAAAAAACTTTGATTTGGAGATATTACATTATTTCAATTTATATTATTTTAAATTTAACATTTAATCTCTTAAAATTAAAATAATATTTTATTATATTTATGCTCCTTTTTTTTGTAACATTTTGTAATTCTAATTTTCCATCGAGACAAAATAAATATCATTGTACTCAACTCAATGAGTTTATCCAATTAAATATTAATTTGTATAATTGTAAAAATTTTATTTCCTAAGATTTTGGGATACTTTTTCAAATATTTATATTCATACCTAATCTGATGATCATGGGTATTACACTCTATCTCCTTAATATATTGGAATGAAACTTTTCTTTATAATTTACCTCATTTTTTAAAAGTTTTTCATTCGATTTACAAAAATTCTATGTACTCAAAATCTCATCTCGTGTGACATTAATTTTTCTTTGATTTCCTATAATTGCATTGCCTCAAATGGATAGAGTTTATATAAAAATTATCATATCAATTTTATTTAAGCAAACAAATAATAATAATAATTGCAAAAGTTATATAGTATTTAAAATAACAATAAATCCATGAACAAAATTTTAACATAGTGAAGTCTGCAAAGCTTCAACATAAATAAAGATACAATGTTCAAAAGATAACATAATTAGCACTACTTTCTAACATAACAAAAACCATAATTTTACCATTAGTTCATGGAGCATTAGGAAAAACCTACAACTCTAGCTATGCTTATCAAAATATATGTATAAACTCACACATCAATACATCACCTCAAAGATAACCATCCATATGGTTGTTAAAGCACATAAAAAATATCAAAATCAACAAAAAAAATAAAAGGTCATCCTTGAGTTTAGCTAAGCTTTCAATTCTTTTGGTTTCTTAGTCTTTGACCTTTAGTATACGTATATAATGAGCATTAAAACCCAACATGTACATTTTTATTCAATAAAAAATGAGATAAAATATGACAATACGATATATATATATATATATATAATAATCTACACAAAAAATGATGTACAATTACAATTTTTAATTATATACATGCAAAAACATCCCTCTATCCACTATGGTTCATTTTGTCCATCTAAAATCCAATGTCTTTATATCCTTCTAGACTTCTTTGAGTCTAATATTTTCTTAACATTTTCATCCCAACATTTTTTTCATTTATTTCATAGCACTCATACTTATTATTAGGGCATAGGTATTTATTGAATGATCATTATTCCAATACCATACAATACCATCCCATCTATAACATGCAACATTAAGAAAACAACATATATATTTCTCATCACACCATCAAATGTTGCATCATAGTAGATAGACAAGTCCAAAGGTTTATCACATCATGTAAGCCTCAAAACATTAAATGAGATATGCCATGATTTTAAATGCTAAATAATTACAACAAAATATCAAACTAACATTACAACTTTTTAAAAAATTAACTTACCAATATCCTTGAAATAATTCCTATATTAAAATTTATTTTTTGTTTCATTTTTTTAATTGAATTATTATGTACCATTTAAAAATGAAAGAATTTTTTTATTGCTTAATATTGATTGAAGTAATAAGAATAAAACGATCAATTCAGTGTTGCCTGCATAAGCCTTGTTTTTGTTTCATTTAGGTGATTCCATAAATGGCCTTGGACTACTTTATAAAAAAACCTTCAAGCTTCTTCCTCTTATAGTGGAAATTTTTTAATATTGTATAAAAATGTTTAAGCATCACCCAATTTCTCCTGCCATGTAGTAAAGGTAAGGAAATACATATTAACTCACTTAATTCTCTCATTTTTCTATCAAAAAATTGTGAGCGTATTACTCAACTGTAGTTGTAGGGCTCAATTTATGACAAAAATGTTTTCGATATTGAATTAGATGCAAAACACTAAAAATCAATTGCCTTCAACTCCTTCAGAAGTAGTAGGATGAAATTAAGTAAGAAATCAAAGTCAATTATAGCTCTTTTAATTTACTAGTGTCCTTCTTGTGACTACTTTCTTAGTATTGGATTAAAGAGGATGGAAACTACAACAACTCACAAATCCCTTATCTTGGCTATAAAAGGTCCATACAGCTACACAGTGGCATGGAAATGTGAAACAAAAGCTAAGGAGGTCAATGACAAGCTTGATGTTGAGAGCGCAAGGTAGCTAGGTGGTGTAGTGATCATGGACGTTTCACCCGACTTCCTTAATATCTCAGAATGCAACAACGAAGTACAATGAAATGTTTTCAACAAATGTTTTGCTTGTGTTATGTTGTACTATTTTGAATGAATTTGTTTAATTCAATTTATATATATATATATAGTTTTAATATTAAAATAACAATTCAATATTATTTTTATTTGTTTACATTAGTAACTAGCACAATTCAAATTGAGGTTGCATCAGGATAGAAGAATCAACATTGAACTTATCTTGATTACCTCTATCTAATTTAATATTAATTTTTATATTTTTTAAGGAAAATTTTTTCTTTTTTTGTTTTGAGCTTTTCTTAATTTGTGTTGGATTAGATAATCAAGAATATTTCTCTCTATTTTCTTAATGCCTTGGAATAAAAAAATTCATATAAAAGTTGTCTCATTTCATAAAATTCCTTGCATCGATTTGCTTATTTGACTGTGTAACTCTATACCTTCACTTGTGTGACCTTTACATCAACTTGATTTAATAATATTATATTTCCTCAATTTATGCAGTCTTAGCTTTGATAAATATTTAGATATTCTAACTAGATCTTGTAGAACTTCTGAAGGTCATATCATCAATGAGCTCTATCTAATTTAAGTTTCACAACTTATTTTTAAAAATATATTTTCTTGTGTTTTTGCAACATCTATGAGTCATTTTAATTTCTAAATGAATTCATGATTAATGAGTTTTGACTTGATCAACTTAACATTTTTTAACACAACTTTTCAATGACATTTTGTTTTATTTTCATGACATTGTTTTCATTGATTTGGTTATATTATCACGACTCTAATTATCTTCCCATGTGACCCTTACATTATTTTTATTTGGTTAAATTCAATTGAATAAATTTATCCCATTTAAATTTTAATATATTTTTCCATAATATTAAAATATCAATGTTTTTGTAACAATTTGGTAATGTGTTTGGTCATTCTAAATGTTGCTCGATCAACATGGAAAAAGTTTCATTGGGCTCATTTTGATTAGTAATAACCATTAAAATACTCATATCTATATTTTTAAAACAATTTATTCTTATTGGGTGTTACACACTTTAGGAACCATTTCGATTTATACCAAAATTATTGAACAAGGAGTTCCACTTGATCACCAGTGTCTTGAAATGTAATTTTCCCATATAATTTATTTCTTTTCTTAAAATATTTGCTTTGATTTATTTATATTACAATGTAACAAAAAAAATTTCTTTCACATGGCCATCAAATTTCTTTGAATTCGTAATATTATATTGCTTCAATTTGTGATCTTTTGGCTTTAAGAATAAATATGATTTAATTGTTAATTTAATATTAAGTAAAAATATAAGAAGTATAGAATGAGATAAATTATAACAAAATAAATCAAAGAAACAAAATAAATAACATAAATTATTTATTAAACTTAAATTTCAAGAAACTAAAGAGATCAAGGGTTACATCCTTCATCATGAAATAGGGTATGAATAAAAATTTCTCAAGAAGCTAGCAAAAATACTAGAAAAAAATTAAAAAACAAATTTTAATTCAATAAAAATTAGTACGATGTTTTCAACAATGTTTATTTCATTTGTATTAGTCTTAGTTTAGAATTACTACAAATTATAAAAATAAAAAAATATTTTATAAGAATAAACTATCATTTTAATTTTAAGTAGTTATGTATTAAAAGCTAAAAATGAGATTTATTGAAGCAATGCAATATAACTACATCAATGCATCATAGTGGTCAAATGATGGGAGATTTATATTTACATAATCCTACAACTGAACAAAGGCCAAACATCTCATAAAATGAGATAAATAGCATAAGAAATTTCTATTAGAAAATACTATGAACATCTAATATTACATGCCAAAACCATAGAAAATAAAATATTGGAAAATGTAAAATTAATGTAATTAATAATGCTCATTGAGTCAATTGCACTAATGATTATTTTGTCTCAATTAAACGTTAATTGGAATTACTCCAACAAAGCAGAGGTAATATATAAAAATAATAATAAATTATTATTTTTAATTTCATCATTATAAAAAAAAGTTAATCTTAGATAAAATGATTTAATATAGTAATCCAAAATCATAGAAAATATTTTAATGAAAGAGGTAAATCATACAAGAATGTTAGATTCTAAGATACTGAGGAGATCTAGTGTAACATTAATGATCTCTAAATCATGTTCAAATTGATTTTTATCATAACATATGTCAAAACCATATAAAATAAAAATGTTAAATAAGTAAAAAATTGAAACTTTAATTGTAAAAAACTTGATTAAATGATTCCAACAATATTTATTTCATCTTCAGTAGACTACATTTGGAATTAATGCAAAATGCAAAAATTAAATTAAATTTGGAGTTCACACTAAAAGAGAACTAATGTTGCATAGTAAGATAACCAAATCATCATGAAAAAATGTAAGATAAGAAAACTTCTATAGGAAAGTAGCATTCTGTGAAACTAAAAAGAGCAAGTATATATTCCTCAATCATTAAATTAAAAAGGAATCAAAATTTCTCTTAAAATGTGCCACACAAAAAACTATTTAAAAATATAGAAATGAATATTTAATTTGTTAGAGCTCATTAAGAAAAAATTGAAAGTAATAAAACAAAAGTTAAATAAATTAAGCAAACATTATATAACCAAAAAACATTGATGAATGTTCATGCAAAATAAGATTTTTATTTAAATAGTAATATAGCTAAATGAAAAAAGAAAATTTGAAGAAATGATGTGAAGCATACAACAATGTTGCATTTCAATATACTAATATGATTGAGTGTAAATCCTCGATCATCAAATCAACTATGAGTCATAATATCTAGTAAACCATGCCCAAAATATAAAAATATTTAAAAAGTATAAAATGAATACCTAATTTAAAAAAGTACTTTGAGACAAGTCTAATGACATTTTCTTTAGTTTGAAAAGACAGTCTATAATTACAATAAATTACTAAAGTAAATAACTAATAATAATAATTATAAATTATCATTGTGCTTTTTTAAATATATATTAAGGCTAAAAATGAGATAAATTGAGGTAAAGTAATATACAATAAAATTTTTTTGATGTAAGGCAACACAAGAGAAGATTCAGAGCAGTATAGTAATAGGCAAGTCAAAGAAAAGGATTAAAGAAATAAGATAATTTATGTGAAGAAGTTTCATCCTAAGAAACTAAGAAAGTTTTCAAAAAAACCTTATAAAACATACCAAAATCCTAAAACCTTAAATATATCAAAATATGTAAATAAATTTTAATTTGTTTAAGCTCTTCAAGATGAGTCCAACAACATAACTTTCATCTCATTTAGGCCTGAATTGAAATTAATGCGAGTTACAAAATAACATAATCATAACTAATAATCAATTAATATTCTTATATTTACTAAATATATAATAAAGTAAACTTAAAAAATTAAAGAAACATTATACGGAAAATTAAAATGATGTAAGGATCACATCACAAAAGATTTAGAATTTTATTGTAATATTAAAAAAATCTAAGAGAAACCTTTGAAGAAATGAGGTAAATTATACCTCAAAGTTTCATTCTAAGTCAATAAAAAGATAAAAAGAGACATTCTCAATTATTAAATTAGTTAAAAATCAAAACCTTGTAAATCATGTAGAAATTCTAGAAAATAAAATATTTAAAACATCTAAAATAATAATTAATAATGTAAATCCAGTTTAGAAAAGTCTAATTGCAATTTCTAGATCATGATCAGACTTACTTAAGAATCACTACAAATTACTAAAACATACCAATAAAAATAATAATAAATTATTATTGTTATCTTAAGAGAAACTTACATAAAGGAGAAAAAATATACATTTTGGCAAAGTAATATATAACTGAGTCAATGTGTCCCATTCCAAATTAAGGCAATGTAAGGTTCACATAAGAAGAAATTTAAGACTAATTCAAAGAGAGACATTTGAGTAGATGGAATAAATCTCTAATAAAGTAGCATTACAAAACACAAAATGATTAAGAGAAATATCCTCGGTCAACAAATTAGATATCAATCTGAATTTCTCTTAAAACATGCCAAAATACTAAAAAATAATGTATTTTAGTGTATTAAAAATAATATTTCATTGGATACAACTCCTTAAGATGACTCCAACAATGTTTGTTTCGTCTCTACCAAACATTGTTTCTATTAACTTCTAATTACCAAAATAAATAAGCATAAATAATAAGAAATTATTGTTTTAATATTAATTAGATACATATGGAAGCTGAGATGAGATAAATTTTACTAATAGAATTAACCAAAAAAAGCAAAGTAATGTTCACAATAGAAAACTTTAGGGTTACATAGAAATATCACAATATTAAATAAAACAATTAGAAGAAATGAGTTAAATTAAATTAGAAAGTCATATTGAAAGATATTAAAGAGACTAAAGGGAATATTCCTAGTCATGAAATTAGGCATGAGTCAAAATGTCTCAAAATCTATTACAAAACTAAAAAAAAATAATTAAAATATGAAACAAATTTAATTGGTTAGAATTCATCGAGATGAGTTTGATAACATTTGTTTCATTTTTATTATACCTCATTTATAGTTAGTATAAATTACTAAAATAATAAAAAAATTCTATTTTAATATTAAGTACATACATAATAATGCTAAATTAAGATAAATTGAATCATTATAATATGACCTAATAAAAGCGATGATAAGTTCACACAATAAGAGATTTAGAGTTTTACATAATAATATAAAAAAACTTTGAAGATTAGTTAAATTGTACAAAAAAGTTACATTACCAAACACTAAAGGGATCGAGTATGACATCCATAATCGTCAAATTAGGTACAAATTGCATTGTCTAGTAAGGTATATAGAAATAAAATAAAATAAATATTTTAAAAAACATAAAGATAATAGTATTTAATTACATAGAGCATGTCGAGATGAGTCTTAATAGCATTTCTTTCTTCTCCATCAGGTCTTATTTTGAATTATTTATGAATTACAAAAACTAACATAAAACTTATAATGCCTTATTTTCGAAAAAGTAGATATATATCAAAGCTAAAATGAGAAAAAGTAAAAAAGGTAGTATGACAAAAAAAAATCAATATAAAGGAGACACTATAATAGATTTAAAGTTACATAGTAATATAACCAAACGACAGTAAACAATTTGAAGAAAATGAGACATTACAAAAGTGCATTTCAAAATACTAATTAGATAAAGTGTAAGATGCACAAACATCAAATTGTGCATAAATCAAAATATCAAAGATAATATCCCAAAGATAGAGGAAATAAAAAAATTATAAAAATTAATTTTTAATTAAATATAAAGCATCTGTGGAGACTTATGACATTATTTTCTCCATCAAACCTCATTCAAAATTATTATACAATCTCAAAGTAAGCATTAACAATAATATATTATTATTTTAATACTCATTTGACAATAATAAAAATTAAATAAGATAAATTAAATTTCTATAATATAAATAAACAAATGTGATATAAACATAACATGAGAAGAGAATTAAAATTTCATAGTTATATAACCAAGTCAAAATAAACAAATTTGAAGATATGAAATAAATTATGTGAGAAAGCTGTATTTTGACATATTATGGAGATCAATTATAACATCCTTGATCAAGAAATGATATATGAATCAACATTTCTTGTAAAATATGTCAAAACCCAAGATGTTAAAATATTAAAAAAATATATAAAAAATATTTAATTTAAAATAATCTATTGAGATAAGTCTTATACAATTTGCTTCATCGCAATTAGACCTTATTTGAAACTACTACGAATTAAAGAAGAAATAATCATAAATAATGATAAATTATTTTTTTAATATTAGGAAAAATAAATATTTAATTTGAAATGATATAAATTGAAGCAAACTATTATACATAAATAAATGTTATCTAAAGATCCCATGATAAGAAATCCAGATATAAATACTAATAAACCAAATCAAAGAAAAAAATTTGAAGAAATGAGATGTGTAATTTGCGACAATTTTTTTCCATGCTAGTTAGAATATCAAGTATAATAACATCAATTATTAAATTAGATATAAATAAAAATGTTTCATAAAATATATCAAAATTATATAACTTAAAATATTAAAAAACATTAAAAGAATGAATATTTAATTTAATAGTGCTTATTGAGATGAGACTAATGACATTTATTTTTTCTCTATTGGCCCTCATTTGGAAATTATGTAAAATTATCTTTGTAAATAAACATAAATTTAAAAAATTAATATTTTAATATTGAGTAGATATATGTCAAAGTGAAAAATCATATTAATTCAAGTAATGTAACATAACGAAACCAAAGTGATGTAAAGGTAACACTAGAAGAGAATTAAACTTTAATAGTAATACAACTAAATCAAATTGATCAACTTGAACTAATGATATAAATTGAATAGTAAGACTACTCCCCATGATACAGAGAAGATTGAGTGTAACATCATCGATAGTCTAATTAGTTATAAACAAAACTTTTTTATAAAACATGCCTAATCAATAGAAAATAATATATTTCAAAATATAAAAATAAATTTTACTTAGATAAAGATAATAAACATGATTCCAATGACATTTATTTCATTCCTATCAAACCTCATTTGCAATTAGTATAAAATACAAAAAAACAAAACATGAATAAAAATAAATTATTATTTTAAAATTAAGTAGATATATATTAAAGCTAAAATGTGATAAATTTAATTAATATAATATAAATAATTAAAAGAATTGTGAAGGTCACATGAGAGGAAAATTAATGTTTCATAGTAATATAAACAAATAAAAAAATTAATGAAATGAGATAAACAATATATGAAAGTTACATTCTAAGATACTAAGGAGATTAATTATATTATTCCCAATCACATATGTTTACTTATAAACTTCTTGATAAGTCCTATATAAAATTATTGTTATTAGTATACCTTAAAACTATCAGTGTTTATGTACATAGTCATTTTTTAAATAATCCTTAAATATTTGTCATGATAAGGCTCATATGAACAATTAAAAATCTCTTATGAAATTCATACCCACTTACATATATGATATTGTGAGGTTAATGATGATAGTTTTAGATAATTTTTTTTAAGCCAAGTCCGCTACATTATATCTGTTATTAAATAGAAAATCACAAAATAATAGCCACCTATTTGTGGTTATTTATGGAAAAGTCATTCTACCATAAAATGTCAAATAATAAATTAAGTAGACAAAGATTAAATATGTATATAGTCCAAGACCATAAAGTCTTTGAGGAATATGAATTCCTTTTCTACAATATAAAGTCTTCTTTATGAAGAAATTCAAGCTAAAATTTATGGCAAGGAATATCTTTTTAGATTTTAGAATGAGGAACAAGCATAGAAAACATGAGAGCACTTAGTAGTTAGTGCAGATTGCTACTAGTGAGCGTGGCTATTCACAACTATCTTCTCTACAAAACATTAGGTCTAAAACTATGGACCCTAGCACAAGAAATGTAAAACCATTAAATTTATAGGTTCACATGTTACACAAGTGACCTTTGTAACCCATAAAACTTTATTGTATTCTAGCTAAGAGCTTTAACTAGTCTATTGCTGCTTGTCTAGATAAGCTGAAATGTTTGATATATCTTCCCTCCATTCTATTTTCAATATTATGATATTATTGAAAGGCTCTAATATCTCTAGATTTGTTAAATATGAGGTATAATGGATATTATAAGGATCATCATTTTTAGGATTCTCAAAACTAATTTTATATCTACATTCTAAAGTATTTCTAAGTTATATTTTGCTCAAGAAAATATACTAAAATTTTATCACCATCAACTATATTCTTTAATAATGGCACATCAATCTATTTTCTTAAAGATTGTTTGTCCCCATAAATTTCACCTCTAATTTCTTCACAAATAAGCTTGTATCTTTTTAAAAAGGAAGTATCAACTTTAGTATAACTTCTCTATCATTATATTTGTTTTATTGGGTTTTTTGGACCCTTAATCATGTCATATACTACATAGAATTCTCACATTCTTAGTGATTAAGTCTGGCTTATTAGAGTGCCTAAGATCTTAATTCTTACTTCCTTAGAATTCCATAGATTCGTTCTCAAGAGAAAGATTGTATGGTTAGCTTAATGAATCTTTTTTTAGTGAAAACATTCTCAAAGAAAGTCTAAAGAACATATTCTAGTCTTTATGAATATGGCATCAAAATTTGTTAAGCTGCACTAGCTCTATAATAATAATGCTTGAAATGAATGTTGTACCTAAAGTTTTGGAACATTAATTTCTATAATAAAGACTATGTAGTATTTTCATGATGATAAGTTTAGGATAACATAAACAAACTTACAAGCCCTCTTCATAGGGGCATGATGAACTCTCAATGTTTAAATGATATCTGTGTCTAGTAGTTAAGAAACTAACTAGTAATCCATTTAGAGTTGAAATATTTTTTAAGAGAATTTATTTAAGTAGACTTTGTATTTTCATAGCTAGTTTTTTGTACTTGAGAACATATTGTTATATCTTTTGTTTGAATATGAGCACTTCATGGGGTATTACTTCCTTGGAATTTGATAATCTTTGTGATTCTTGCTTGACCCAATCTTATATCTCCATTTGCTTTTGTGGTTTTTCCTGTGCAAGCTTACATTCTACCCTTTTTCAACAAATTCAACATTTAACATCTTTATTTCCCTTTCTAAATTAAGATTTTCTTGTTTTGTTACTCCTTAATGTAAGAAAAGTAACTTGCAAGAAAATCTGTGTTATACAAGATTACATTATGGTCTTTCTAGTATTTCACAAATGATCCAATAAGAACTTATGGACCTCTTTAAATAGATACTGAGATCTATATTGCAAATGTGAATTCTAAGGAAATTTATTTAGTGTATAAGCCTCAAAAAAAATTGTTCGGAAAAATGAGAGTTTGAGTATGCCATTTTCAATGAAATATATTAGTGTTACGTTTTGTTACTTCGTAAAAAAGTTTAATAGTAATTCTAGTTTAAGCAATTCCTTGGCCTTGCAATAGGTTTAAGACTTTCTTTCACCATTTATAAGGTTAATTTATGAATTTTTCTATCCATTTGTTTATTAATATTCTATTATACAGTTGTTGTGGCCTTTTTGGGGAGGTTTTTCGTTAAGTATATAGAAGTGGTGTTAAGCTAAACTCTTATCTTCCCCATTTATTTGTTCAATGATTATATTATATCCGTTATTAACAAGAAAAACACTAAATGACAGCAACTATTTGTGGCCAACTTATTTTAAGAAATGTTATTATAAAATGCTAAGATATATTTGTAATAAATCATAAGAGTAAATTCTTTTGTATCTTTTAAGAAAATTCAAAGTCTTGTATGCTGCATATACATTCTATAATTTTAGCATATGTGGACATTATTTCACTTTTATAAATTTTGCTAAAATATTTACATATATGGCCATACTTTTTGGAAGCTTCCTTATAATTTTTCCATTTTATTATACCTAACCAAGCTTCTAGACATCTATCTACTTCTTCCATTTAGTAACTATCTAGATGAGATAGTTGTATGGGAGACATTTCTTTGACAATCTACTTCATCCTATTTACTAACTAGATATCTTGATCATTGATATGCAGTTTTCCACTTAACCTAATATTTGCATATGCACAATCAAAAATTTTACCTAAATTAGGTATAAAAGAGCATGCACAACAATGTTTTTTAAGACAATTCTGATATCTTTTAGTATTTACAAGTTATCTCCCATGTTTAAGATAAACCTACTTATGTGACCTTGGAATTTTAGTTATCCGTTTCAAATATTTAATTCTAAAATGTTAATGAATCATTTCTTTTTTCCATCTTCTTTTTTGTAAGTATCTATGAATTTATTAAGTTTTTCAACATGTCCATTTTTGTTTGAAATATAGCTAGTGTATTTCTTAGTCCAAATGGCATAATTAACCATTCATAACGCCTATTAGCAACTATAAATGTTGAGATGGTATACTTTCTTTATCTAATGCCACCTTCCATAATTTTGATGCTAGGTTGAATGTACTATAAATATTTCTATTATAAATTCTATGTATTGCATTTTCTTTGCTAGGTATAATATACCCATCATCTATAGTGTTATCATTTGATAATCTATAATATCATTCATGTTTTTCCTCATACAATTTCACTATTTGTTTTGACTATAAATAATGTAATTTGCTAAGGACTATTACTTTTGTTTATTAATCTTGATTGTAATATTTCTTTAATATGCATTTTGTATTCCTCAAAGTCTTTGGGTTTGACTATTTCCAAATTACTTATTGACTTGCTTTCACTCCAATGCTTTAAATGATCTCCTCTTTTAATTTTTAGTTCATCAAATTCATGCAATTATTTATTTTAAATTTTTTTCTTATTGTGTTAATTTAGTACAGGTTATGTAGGGTTTGAAAGCATCAAATTCTTCCATTTATTGTTTGGAACTAAAATAAACTATTTCTTTTACTATGTTTTAACAACACTAGGGGACTAGATAATATGGTGTCAAATCATTTAAACTTATGTTTTATCATCTTCAAAAGTTTTACTCCCTTATAAATTTCTAAAAAAAATTCATTCCAATTATCATTTCTACTTGGTTGAACTTATGTATTTGCCCATTTCATTGGAATAGGACACTTTTATTGATTAAATGTTTTATGGATATTGGTTATAATTTTATCAACTATTTCTTCATTTTCTATTGTCTCTAATGTCTTACCTTGTTATGCAAGTGTTCTAGTATATTGACGAGGAAACTTTTGATCTCTACCTGATTGGATTATGCTCCAATATCTCTAAGCTAACCAATGTGATGGTGTGACCATCTTCAAATTAAAGTGTGCAAATGATGTCAATCATTTTATTGTCAATATTCTATTTTGTCAAATTCAATAACTCTTTTATGACTAAAGTTTTATTTTTAATTCGTGTTTTTCTTTTATTTTATATTGTGATGACTTAAACTTTAATTTTAAATTATTTTTTAACATTTTACAACCTTCCTTAAGATTTTGTGTCATGTTATATCCTAATTTTTTAGCCCAAAACCTACATAAGTCTTGGTTACAACTTATAAATATTGTTCTTTGTTTTTTCATTTAAATATTCTTGACATTTTTCACACTTTTATCTTTTTGTAATTTTGAAATCTTCAAATTCATGTTCACAATTATTTCTACTTCTCTAATTTATAAGTTTTAAATAGATATTGGGTGTCTTAGTATAAATTTCATTCTTTTCTACATTCATTTTTAAAAGATCTAGGTCTACGTCTTCTAGTATAACTTCTTCATCAAAACAACTATAGATATCACTATCTTATTTTGATTTATTTTTCTTTAGGCTTATAATATCATATTCTTCTTTAATGTCTAAATTTGAATACATCTTTAGTCTTTTTCTATTTACAATCTTATTTTGCTAGTGTTTGCTGAAATAACCTATTTCTTTTCTAAAACTTTTTAATTATTTCACCATAAATTACCTTATTTATAATATTTGACTCTTCATAATTGTTTCCCACTTGTGCACACACCATGGTATGCTGGTATCATTATTTTATTTCAACTGCCAGAGCTTTTACTTTCTTTATTTGCTTGTCATTCCATGTATTTATTTTTTAGATAATTTAAAATGAACATAATCTTAGAATTTTTTTCTATGATACTCTTATAACCTGCTAATTTATTACATTATTTATTAATTATTTTTTATAATAGTTTAGAAACTTTGCTAAAACATTTACTACTTAATGTGACGTCCATAAAATGTCAACTTCTTTGTGCAGCTAGATTTAAATAATCTTCAATAAAAGGTATTGTATTGTTGAAACAAGTTATTACTAATCATTCTAAATCTAACATAGTTTGATCCTACAGAATGTGTCTATGCTTAAGATGATTTGTCTAATTTAGCTACTAACATTAGAGGGATTATGTACTACTTATATAACATTTGCTAAAAATAATTGGGAATATGATAATTTTTTACTATGAAATATTCATTTTATATTTCTCTCGAAACATGTAAACAAACTGGACATTTTCTAGGGGTTCCAAGTTTTGAAATTCAATTAATGCATTTGGGGCATCTCTTCCCACTTATCCAATAATTCTTACAATTTTATAGAATGGGTTCCTGCTTAAGATGAGAATTAAAAAGGGGTACCATGATGCTTCAAAACTTTTTAATATTTTAGGATTGGGACCATTATGGAATTGAAACAAAAATTGAACATCTTAAGCTTATAAATAACTTTTCCAAATGCATCTCCAATCATAATAAAAAATACAACATATAAAGCTACTTCTTGTTCATGTAATTATTTATTTCATTAAAACTATTCTATGGCATATTGGGTAAGGTATTTAGAGTCCAAGGAGTTAATCATTATCTAAATCTTCTCTTAGTAAAGCAACACAATGGTTAGAAATTCTACAAATAAGCCTACCATGGCAATCAAAAAATATCTTGCCAAGTTTGGGATATATGTTTGGTTTTGTTGTACTCAAAAGATATTTCACTCTATTAGTAAACTTTGTTCACTAGATAATAATTTTGATTTCATAATTTTTATCTAAGATGATGCTAAAGATCTTATGATATCTAGTTCATTTATATCATATCTAATCTTTAGTGAGTTTGATCATTTACAAACAAAGGTTTTGCAAATGATGATATTCTTTTATTTAAATCACATCCTATTGTTTTCAAGGCTATTTGTTTTATTTTCATAAAGATTTCTAGTCGAAACTAAATAATCCAGGGTAAAATAATATATTTATCTTCCATTAATCATGTCTATGTCTAAAATTTCGAATAAACTCTGTCTAAGGTTACTATTATCGATATCTATTATGACTATTATTATTTTTTTTGACTTGTCCATTTCTTTCTACTCCATTAGCTGTTATCATAGTATGGCCTATATGAAAAAAAAGAAATTCTTTATCTATGTTACTTTGTTGTGTCCTAAGGGTTATTAACTCTAAGTGAATAGTCTCATCATTTTGTAGGCAACTTCTTGTTCATTGTAATTATTTAACAAACTTTCTTCTATTCAATTTTCCTTTCCTATATAATATTTCTCAAAGAATTAAATTTATATTTTAGTCTTTAAAATTCTATAATTGTTGTTCAGCATCTACTAATACTTCTCCTTTTAATGTTTTCCCTTATGATTGTTCAGCCATTTATTTAAACTATTATATTTTCTAATTTTATTATTTTCTCTACCTTTTATTTCTTTTGAGTTGAACACATAAACCAAGTTGGAAATTTACTCTTTGGTTTCTCTATTATTTGTTTCTATTCAAGAGATAATTTTCAAAATGTGATGATTGAGTTCTCTATATCATCATGTAATGCTTGTCATTCTGATAATTCTTTTAATTTCTTATGAGTTATTGCTAATTATATGATTATTTTGATTAACTACTTAATAATTATGTTATCTCCTACTAATACAGGAGTATTTTGATATTGTTTATGTAAGAGTCTTTTTTGTTATGGTTGTATTCCATTTTAATGAAATAAATATCTAGGTTTTCATTAAAAAAACTCTTTCTTTCAAGCTCTGTTAAGTTTCAACATGACATTTTACATAGAATTCTTCAAATTATTGTCTCTAACCTTTTAAGCTAACATCAAAGCCATTTATGTCAATGATCATAATATAGGACGATCTTATAAGTTTCAAAAAGTCTCTAACCAACTAGAAGCTAGCATTAATGAGCAAAAGACTTAAAATTAGGCATGAATAAAAAGTTCTCACAAACCATGCTAAAATCATACTAAATAAAATAATTAAAAAACTACATGAAAATTATTTTTAAAATTGATAGAGCTCTTTGAGGATAGTGCAATGACATTTGATTTGTCTTCATTTCAAAAAACAATAAATTATTGAAGTAAGAAAAATTATGAATAACAAATTATTTTTTTAATATTATGTGTATATGTTATAAAGCTAAAATATAATAAACCAAAGAAATGTATTATAAGTTAATGAAAGCAATGTAGAGGTTACACAAGAGACATTTTTTCATTTCAACATAATATAACCACTTCAATTTGAATGTTTTGATGAAATTAAATAAATGGTACAAAAAAATAGCTCTCCAAGATACCCTTCGGATTGAGTATAATATCTTCAACTAACAAATGAGATAAAAATCAATATAACTTGTATAGTATGTAAAAAATATAAAACATATTTAAAAATATAAAAATTAATATTTAATTAGACACAACTTGTCAAGATGTGTCCAATGACATTAGTTTTGTCTTTATTGATTGTCATTTATAATTACTATGAGTACCAAACAATTAAAAATAAATAATATTAAATTGTCATTCCAATTTTGATTAACATATAATAAAATTGAAATGAGAAAAAGTGAAGGTATATAATATAAAAAAACCAAAGCAAAGTAAAGGTCACATGATTGGAGAATTAGAGTTTCAAATTAATATAACCAAGTTAAATGAGAAATTTTGAAGAAATAAGATAAAGAGTATTGGAAGTTCCCTTCCAATCTCTAAGAAGATTGTTTTTAAATAAGGATAGAATCAAAGTATCTCATAATATGTGCCAATATAAATAAAACTAAAATTTTAGAAATAAGAAAATAAATATTTAATTGTATAAAGCTTGACAGGCTAGGTTTCATGATGTTTGTTTTATCTCAATCAATCCACATTTGGAATTATCATTAATTACATAATAAATAAGAATAAATAATAATAACAAAATATTATATTAATATTGAAGTAAATATATATTAAAGCTAAGAAGAGATAAAAAAAGAGTTATAATATAACCTAATTAATACAATGTAAAGGTCACTCAACAAAAGATTTACAGTTAGTAACATAAAAAATCAAAGTGAAAATTTGAAAAATGAGATAACTTATATTGAAAAGTTACATTTTAAGACGTGAAAGAGATCAAATATAATATCTTTCACCAACAAATTATGCAAAAATTTAAATGTTTAGTTACGTGTCCAAAATCTTATTAAAATAAAATTAAAAATATATAAATTAATGTTTACTTTGATTGAACGCTTTTAGAAGAACTAATTCATTTGTATCAACTCCATCAAACCTAGTTTAGAATTACTGCAAATCATCAAATACATAAACATAGATCTTAATGATAATAATATTATGTTAATTTCTATTAAATCTAAAATGAGATAAATAATGACATTGTAATATAAACAAATAAAAATAATGTAAACATCACATGAGAAAATTAGAGTTTCATAGTACTATGAATAAATCATGTTGAAAGTGTTCAATTAAATAAGATAATTTGTATGGGAAAGTGCAATAATCTCTATCATCAAATCATGCTCAAATCAATATTTCTTATAAACTATACCAAAACTCTAAAGAATAAAATATTTTAAAAAGCAAAAAATTAATATTTGATAGCATAGAGTAAATCAATAGAAGTCTAGCCACAATTATTTCATCTCCATAGCACCAAGGTTTGAATTACTACAAATTAAAAAATTAAATAACCATAAATAATAATTAATTATTATTATAATATAAAGTAGATATATGTTAGAGCATAACTTAGATCAATGAAGCAATGTAATATAAAGAAATAAGAGCAAATCATTCGAAGAAAATAAAAGAATTTTGAGAAAATTGCTTTCTAATATGTTATTGAGAATAAATGTAACATCCTTGATTATCAAAACAGAAATAATCAAAAAATCATGTAAAGTATCACAAAACTATTAAAAAATAATTAAAATATAAAATGAATATTTAATTTGATACTCCTAAACAAGACCTTACAATGATTTTTTGTCTCTATCAAAAAACATTTATAATCACTACAAACTAAATTTATCAATATAGATATATGATGATGAAACTTTATTTTTGCTCCATTATAAGAATCAAAATGAATTAGATTGATTGTAACATCGATGTTCATCAAATCACATATGAATCAAATAATCTCTAAGGCAGGCAACCTCATTTATACAAATAAAAAAGAAAATATTATTATGAAATTATGAAAATATAAATTAAAATTGAGATGAGATAAATTTAAGAAATATAATATAAAAAATCAAGATATTATAAAGGACACACAATATAAGAATCAGATTTTATAGTAGCATAACCAAATCAAAGAAAATATTTGAGAAAATAAGATGATTTGTGTGGGAACATTTCTTTGCAAGATTTCAAGGAGTGAACATAACATCCTCTATTATTAAATTAGGTACGAACCAATATGTCTAAAATTTCTTGAAAAAACCCTAAAATATTTGAAATTTAAAAATTTAAGAAAGGGAATTTGATTGGATAGTAGTCATCGAGAGGAGTATAATAATGTTTGTTTTTTCATAATTGGATCATACTTTGAATTTTTATGAATTACTGAATTAAAAAGTCTAAATAATAGTTAATAATTATTTTTATATTTAGTAAACAAATAATAAAGCTGAAATGAGATAAATTGAATATAATATAACAAAATCAATGCAATGAAGTGTTAGAGTTATATAGTAATATAACAAAATTAAAATGAAACATTTAAAGAAATAAAAACATTGTGTGAGACAACTACATTTTATCATGTTAAGGAGATCTAGAGTAACATGTTTAGTCATCAAATCAAATGAATCAAAATACTCATAAAGCATCTTAAAACCTTAGATAATAAATTTTTTACAAGTACAAAAATGAATGTTTAATAAGATAGTGCTCATCAAGATGAGTCTAATGTCATTTGCTTTGTTTCATTTAGAATTACCACTAATTATAAAAATATATAAATAATAATAACATTAATAACAATAATAATAATAATAATAATAATAATAACAATAATAATATTTAATATTTTAATTATATGAAAAATTAATGTAATATAATCAATTGTATATGATGAAAAGGTCAAACAATAGAAGATCTAGAATTACATATTAATATAACAAAAATAAAAAAAAGAAGTCTGAAGAAAATTGAGAAATGAGGCAACAAAATAGTGGTTCAAGATATTAAGGAAAACGATTGTAAGACTGTCGACCATCAAATAAGTTATAAATTAAAATATTTCATAAAACATGTAAAGCACAATAATATAAAATATTAGAATATAAGAATAAATTTTAATTATATAAAGATTGTATAGATGAATTTAATAACTTTTGTTTCATTTCAATCAAGCCTAGCTTTGAATTACCTTTATTTTACAAATAACAAAAAATAGAAAATAATCAATTATTTTTTAAATATTTAGTAAATCAAAATTAAAGTGGAAATGAGATAAATATAAGAAATTTAATACAACCAAATCAAAACAATTTAAATGTCACATATGAGGAGAATTAGAGTAATATGACCAAATAAAAATAAAAAATTAAAAAAATGTGATTAATTATATAAGAAAGTTGTGTTCCAAGATGCTAATGACATTAAGTGTCTCATACATGACAATCAAATGAGGCACTCATCAAAATTCATAGTAAAGTATGCTAACATGGTAAAAAAAATAAATATTAAAAAATATAAAATGAAGACTTAAATGTATAGAGTTCATCAAGTTGAGCCCTAAAACATTTGTTGTCATTGTTTATCATCATTTCAAATACTAATAATTACCAAGATAGATAAAAATAATAGCAATACATTATTCTTTTAATATTAGGTAAATATATGATAAAGCTAAAATGGCATATTTGAAAACCATAATATAAATAAGTCAAAATAATGAAAATGTAACATGCTAAAAGAGTTAGTGCTTAATTGTAATACAAACAACTCAAAGTGGAAAATTTTAAGAAATAAAATAAATTGTAGGAAAAGGTTGCATTTTAAAATACTAAGGATATAAACTACAACAACTTGAATCATCAAATAAAATATAAATTAAAATATCTCATAAAATATGTTAAAATATTAAAAATTAAACTTTTAAAAATATTAAATTTATTATTTAATTTGATAGAGCTGATCATTGCAAGTCCAATGCCCTTACTTTCATGTCCATTGAATGTTGTTAATGATTACTACAAATTACCAAATTACATAATTATTAAAAAAAAAATTATCATTTTTTATTAACTTTTTATTAATGCTAAAATAAGATAAACTAAAGTAATGTTTTAAAAAATCAAAGTAGAGTAAAAGTCATAAAAGAGGAGAATTATGTTTTTATAATATTATAATAAAATTAATTCAATAAATTTGAAGAAATAAGATAAATTATAGAAGAAATTAGAATTCCAAAAATATTAAAAACATCAAGTGTAACATCTTAATCATCAAAATATGTATGAAGATAATTTTCTCATAAAAAAATTTTTTTTGAGAAATGTGATAAAATTTGAAGAAACAAAATAAATTTTATAAGAAAAATTGCATAACAAGATACCAAGTAGAACAATTGTAACATCCTCGATTACCAAACAAGATACAAATCTAAATATCTCATTAAATTGCAAAAATGTTGTAAATAAAAAAATAAAAATATAGAAATAACTAATAGGTTATAGCTCAATGAGAGTAGTCCAACAATATTTATCTCGTCTTAACGAGACCTTGTTTTGACTTACTATGAATTACCAATGTAGATAAGTATAAATAATAATAAATTGTTATTTTGATAAAGATTAAATATAAATTAATTTTGAAATGGCATAAACCAAAAAATATATTACAACTAAATAAAAGCGATGTAACAGTCACACAGAAGGAGAATTAGAGCTTCATAGTAATATAACTAAATCAAGTGTAACAAAGCGAATAAATGAGATACGTTGTAGATGGAACTTGCATTACAAAATATAATATCATTGAATGTAATATTCTCAATCATCAAAATTGGATATAATTTGAAATGTTTCATAAAACATACCAATATAACAAAAAATAAACTATTTAAAAAATATAGTAATGAAAAGTTTACTTGAAAGAACTCATTGACTATGGTACAAAGATGTTTTTTTAATCTCGATCATACCTCATTTGAAATTACTATGAATTTAAAAATAAAACAATAGTAAATAAAAAATTCTTATTTTAATATGAAACAAACATATATAAAAATTGAAATGAGAAAAACTAATGCAATAAAATATAACCAATTTAAAGCGATGTAAAGGTTGCACAGGGGGAACATGAGAGTTTAATTAGCATATATCTAAATGAAAGGAATAAATTTAAAGCATTGACATAAATATTATTAGAAAGCTGTATTCCAAGATATTAAGATGGTCAAGTGTAACATCATTGATCATCTGATAGAGTATGAAACAAAATACCTTCTAAAGGATTCCAAAATATAAGAAAACTATTCTTTAAAATATGAAAATGAATACTTCATTTGATACTACTATTGTTAAATAAGTCTAACAATATTTTTTATTTTGATTGGATCTCGTTTATAGTTATTGTGAATTACCAAAGTAAATAAGTACAAATAATAATAAATTATTTTTTAATTTCAAGTATTTCATGTTAAATTTCAAATGTGATAAATCAAGGTAATGTAATATAATCAAATCAAAGTAATGTAAAGGTTGAATGAGCATAGAAATAGGATTATTTTTATGAGAAAGTTGCATTTCAAGCTACTAAGTAGGACTATAACATCCTTGATTACTAAATTATGTATGATTCAAAATATAATATAAACCATGCAAAAAACAAAGCAAACTAATGATTTAGAAATATAAAAAAGAATATTTTATTAAGTAGAGCTCGTTGAGATGAGACCGATGACGTTTGTTTCATCTCTATAGAAGAATGTTTTCAATTAGCACAAAGTTCATGATGAAATAAGTATAAATAAAAATAAATTATTACATTGTTATTTAGTAAGCATATTCCAAAGCTGGAATTAGATAAATTGAAGTAATCTATTATAACCAAATCAAAATGATGTAAAGGTCACAGAAGAGAGAAATTATAATTTCATAGTAACACAACCAAATCAAAACATAAAAGTTAAACAAATAAGATAGAATATACATAAAATTTTAATTTCATGATTATGAGGAGATTGAGTGTAACATCCTGGATCATCAAAGTAGGTATTAATAGAAAAGTCTCACATAGCATGCCAAAATGCTTTAAAGTAAAATATTGAAAAACACCTAAATATTTAATTTGATGGAGCTTAGTAAGAGAAGTGCAATAATATTTGATTCATCTTCATTAAACCTTATTTTAAATTACTAATAATCACAAAATGAAATAAATATAAAAAATAAACCTTATTATTTTAATACTAAGCAATACTGTATTAAAATTAAAAAAATTTAGGTAATGTGATATAACATTTCATAGTAATATAATAGTCACAAAATGATAAATTTTATATTTACATTATTATTTAACGATGTTAATGCAAAAAAGTTGAAGGAATGAGATAACTTGCATGGTAAAGTTGCATTGTATGATATGGAGTAGCTCGAGTGCAACATCTTTGATTGTAAAATAAGGTACAAATCTAAATATATCATAAAACATGCCAAAAATCTTAGAACACAAAACATTTGAAAATATATAAATTGATACGTAATTTGATAGTGTTTGTTGAGAAGTGTCCGTCTAAGCTTATTAAATATTCATTATTTGGGATGACCAAAGCAAATAAATGTAAATAATGATAAATTATTATTTTAAAATTTAAAACATATACAATCCAAAATGAGATAAAATTAAGCAACATAATTTAACCAAATCAAGGCAATGTATGGGTCACACAAGATGGTATTTAGAGTTAGATAAAATTATGACCAATTCAAAGTGAAGAACCTGAGAAAATGAGATAAATTGATCTCAAGAGTAAAATTCACATCTGTTAAATTTTGAAGCAATGAGATGAATTGTAAGGGAAAGTTTTGTTCAAAGATGATATGGTGTTTGAGTGTAACATTCTCATTTTTTTAAATTTAATATAATCCAAAAATCTCATAATGTGAGCCAAATCTATAGAAAAATATATAAAAATATAAACATGAATATGTGATTCGGATAAGTTTCCCATGATAAGTCCAACGACATTTAGTTCATGTCCATTGAACCACGTTTGGAAAAATTATGTATTAACACAACAAATAAGGAAAATAAATAAAATGAATTAATATTATAATATTAAGTAAATATATTAAAGTTGAAATAAGAAAAAACAAAGTAAAGTAATATAACTAGTTCGAAACAATGTAATGGTCATGAAAGAGTACATTTAGTGTTAAATAGTATTATAACGAAGTCAAAGTAAAAAACTTTAAATGGGATCAAAATTGTACGTGCAATTACATTCCAAGTTACCAAGAAAATCAAGCATAATATCTTAGCTCATTAAAAATTATGTGAATTAAAACAACTCATTCAGTGTGCAAAAACCATGGAGAATAAAATATTTTAAAAAAATAAAAATGAACGCTTAATTGGATAGTGATGATAGAGAAGTGTACAATGACATTTATTATTTCTCAGTCAAATCTTATTTTAAATTACTAAGTACTTAAGTAAATAGGCCATTAATATAATAAAATATTAATTTAATATTAGGCAAATATATATATATTAAAGTGAAAACGAGATAAATTTAAACTAAGTGATAATACTCCATCAAAGCCTCGTAAAGGTCACTCGAGAGAAGACTCAGAGTAACATCGTATTATAATAAAATTAAAACAAAAAATTGAAAAAAATGAGATAAATTGTGCATGAAAGTGTCATTCCAAAATACTAAAGAGGTCGAGCATAAAACCCTTGATAACACAATCAAATATAAATCGAAATGGTTTATAAAGTATACAAAAACTCTAGAAAATAAAATATTTAAAAATATAAATCAAAATATTTATTTAGATAGTGATGATCTACATTGTATCTTCGTGACTTATTTTATCTCGATCGAAACACATTTGAAATAATGAGAATTATTAAAGTATATAAGAAATAATTATAATAATTTTAGTTTTATATTAAGCAAATATCTATTAAAGTTGATATATTTAAATTGAAGTAATAACAAAATCAAATGATGTAGCAGTCACAAGGTAGGAGATCTAGAGATAAATTAATATAAGAAAAGCAAGGAAAAATATTCAAAGAAACAAGATAAATCATGTGAAAAGTTGTAATCAAAATTACTAATGAGAGAGTGTGTACCATACTTGATTTGCAAATTAGATAAAATTAAAAATATCCCATAATGCAAGTCAAATACCTTAAAAATAAAATATTCTAAAATATTAGAAAATAAATATTTGATTTGATAAGGTTGGATTAGATGAGTCTGATGACATTTATTTCATATCATTCAAACTTATTTTTAATTAATGTGAATAACGATAATAAATAAGCATAATTAACAAAAAGTTATAATTATAATATTAAGTAAATATATGTTTAATGTAAAATAAGAAAAACTAAAGTCATATAGTATAGCCAAGTTAATGCAAAAAAATCTATTAAATTAGATAAATTGTATGAGAAATTTACATTCTGATACACTAAGGACACTGAGTGCAGTATCTTTGATCATCAAATCATATACAAATCAAAATGCCTCAAAGTTTATGTCAAAAGTTAAGAAAATAAAATATTTAAACTATGAAAAATGAATAAATAATTGGATAAAGCAACATGAGTGGAGACTAATGATGTTTTTTTCATCTTCATCAAACTTCTTATAGAATTGATATGAATTACAAACTTAAATAAGCAATGATAATAATAAATAAATATTATATTATTTGAAAAATAAATATTAAAGCTAAAATAAGAAACATTGATGCAATGTAATATAACAAAGTGAAAGAGATATAAGGGCCACATGAGAAGAGGTCCAAAGTTACATAGTAATATAAATAATTCAATGCAAAAAAAATGTTAAGAAAAGAGAAACGTTATGCTAGAATCCCACATTCCAATATACAAAGTTTACATGAATTATGAAATCCTCAATATTCAAGACATGTATGAATCAAAATATCACAAAAAACATGCAATATAAATAATTCAATGCAAAAAAATGTTAAGAAAAGAGAAACATTATGCTAGAATCCTACATTCCAATATACAAAGTTTACATGAAATATGAAATCCTCAATATTCAAGACATGTATGAATCAAAATATCATAAAAACATGCCCAAACTCTAGGAAACAAAATATTTTGAAGTACAATAATAAACATTTAATTAGGTAGAGCTTATTGAGTGAAGTCGAATGCTGTGTATTTAATCTCAAGTGGACCTCATTTAGAATTACTATGAATTTCGAAGTAAATAAGAATAAATAATAACAGCTTGTTACACGAACATTAACTAAATGTATATTAAATCTAAAATGAGATAAGGTGTAACAATATAATATAATCATATCAAAGCGATGTAAACATCATCGAAGTTAAGAATTGTATTCTGATAATGATAAAAAAAAATAAAAACAAAAATTTAAAGAAATAAGATTAAATTTGTTGAAAAAATACATCCATGATGCTTAAAAGATCAACTGCATATTCTTGATCAATAAATTGAATGAGCCTAACGATTTTTATTTCACTTTGATAGAACCTCTTTTATAATTATTGTACACTACTAAGGCAAATAAGTATAAATGAAAAACAATTACCATTCTAATATTAAGAAAATATAAATTAAATTTGATGCTAAGCAAATCTTAACAATGCAATACAACCAAATCAAATCAATGTAAAGGCCATACTAGGGAAGATAAAGATTTACATTGTAATATAGCTAAATTAAAAATGAAATATTTAAAATTATTTTTCATAACTAACTTAATCATAAAAAAAGGTACAAATAAAAATGTTTAATAAAAAATGGTAAAAACTTAAAACAATAAAATATTTAAGAATATAAAAATGACTATATAATTGGATAAGGCTAGTTGACATAAGTCCAATGACATTTGTTTCATCTTGATTGGACCACGTTTGAAACTATTGAGAATTTCAATATAAATATATAAAAATAATAATAATATATTATTTTAATGTTAAACAAATTTATATTTTAAGTTTAAATAAATAAAATTTAAGCATTGTAACATATCTAAATCGTTGAGATGTCAAGGTCAAATGCAAGCAAATTCTGAGTTACCAAGTAATATAATAGAATCAAAATAAAAGATTGGAAGAAATTAAAGAAATTTTAAAAAAAGTTGCATTGAAAATTACTAAAAATAAAGTGTAGCATACTCTATCTTCAAATTAGGTACAAATTAAAACATCTCTTAAAGCATGTCAAATCACTAAAAATAAAATATTTTAAAATATAAAAAATAAATATTTAATTAAATAGAGCTAAGTATGATTATTGCAATGGTGTTTGTTTTATCTCATTGGAATGTTATAGTAATTTAACTAAATTAAAGAAAATAATTTGAAAAATGACTTAAATTACACATGAAAGTTGAATTACAAATTACTAATGAGAGAGCATAACAAAATCAATCATTAAATAATATATGAACCAAAATGTTTGAAAACCATGCCAAATCATTTGAATATAAAACTTAAAACATAAAAATAAATATTTAATTTGAGAAAGCTCGTTGTTACTAGCCCAACTACTTTTTTAATTATTTCAAATTAAAAAAATAAGTAAGCATAAATAACAAAAACTATAATTATAATACTAAGTAGCTATATATGAAAGTGAAATAAAATAATTTTAAGAAACATAATATAATAAAGTAAAGCTAGGTAAGGGTTACAAAAGAGAAGACAGAGTTACATAGTTACCAAACCAAATCGAAGTAAAAGCTTTGTCGAAATGAGATAAATAATGATGGAAATCTACTTTCTGATCTTTTAAGGAGATCAAGTGTAACATCCTTAATCATCAAATCATTTAAAAATATAAACACATCAAAAAAAATTTTAGAATTTTATGTAATAAAATACTTAAAGCAATAAAAATAAATATTTAATTCGATAGAGAAAGTGGAGATGATTCCAATGACACTCGTTTAATCTTAAGTGGACTACATACTAAATTACTAAGACTTTCCTAAAAAAATTGAATATCACATAAGAGTAGATTTATTGTTAAATATTAATATTAATAAATCAAAATAAATTTTTTTTTAGTAAGATGATAAATTATGTAAGAAACTTATAATCCAATAAGTTAAGCTGATCAAATAAAATATTTCTCTATAGTGAAATTAGATATGAATAAAAATATCTCATAAAATATACCCAATTCCTATAAGATAAAATATTTAAGAATATAGTAATGAACATTTAATTAGATAGAGCTCATTTGCTTGAGAATTATGACATTAGTTTTTTCTAAATCAAACATCATTGGAAATTACTATGAAATTTTGATGTAAATATTGATAAATAATAATAAATAATTATATTAATACTAAGAAGATATATATATATTAAATATATAATAACATAAATTGAAATAATATAATATAAATATATTGAAATGATATAAATTTCACACTAAATGAGAATAATATTTTCATAGTAAATCAAAGTGAAATATTTTAAAAATTAGATAAATTATACCCAAGAGTTGCATCCTATGTTTTATGGAGATTGTCCATAATGTCCTTGATCTTAATATAAGGTACAATCAATATTCTTCTTAAAAGTTAAAAAATCTAGAAAATAAAAATTTAACAAATATAAATCAAATCAGATTTCATCTTGATTTTATGTCATTTGAAATTATTTAGAATTAACAATGTAAATTAGTGAAAATTATAAAAAAATAATTATTTTAGCATTAAATAAATTTATATTAAAGATGAAATGAAATAAATTAAGGTGATGTAACTTAATCAAATCATGGAGATATAAAAGTCACATGAGTGGAGATTTAGGGTTTTAATTTAATATAACAAAGTCATTGAAAAATATTTACAAAAATATGATAGATTATGCAAGAAATTTGCATTCAAGGATATTAACGAGATCAAACATAACATTTTCTATTATCAAATTAGTAATGAATTAAAATAACACAAAGAACATACACAAACCCTTGACTATAAAATATTTCAAATGAATAAATTAAATATTATTTGGATAGTCCTCACTGAGATGTGTTGGACATCTGTTTTCTCCTATTCAAAACTTATTTGGAATTATTGGGAATTATCATACTAAATAAGCATAATTAATAACAAATTATTTTTTCATATTATCTAAATATTTATTATAATTGAAATAAGGAAAATTAGAGCTATGTAATAAATCCAAATCATAGTGATGTTATGGTCACAAGAGAGAAGAATTAGAGTTTCATAGTAATATAACCAAATCAAAGAAAAAAATTGACAACTAAGTTGTATGGTAAAGTAATATTCAAAGTTTCTAATATGACCATGTGTAGCATCCTCAATGGTAGCATCTGGTATGAATCAAAATAATTTACAAAATATGCACAAATTTTAAAGGAAGTCATTTAAAAAAATAAGAATAAGTACTTATTAGATGGAGCTTGTGGACAGATGTTCAATGACATTTGTTTCATATTAATTGGACGTTATTTAGAATTATTGCAAATTACTAAAATAAATAAGTATAAATATTCCAAAATTATACTTTTAACATTAAATAAATACATATTAGACTTGAAATGAGATAAATTGAGAAACAATAATGGAATAAATCATAGCTGTGTAAAGCTTACATAATGGATTTAGAGTTACAATTTAATCTAACTAAATAAAAGCAAAGCATTAGTTAAAATAAGATATATTGTATGGGAAATGTCTATTTCAAGGTACTAAGGAGATTTAATATAACATTCTAGATCACTAAAACAAGTATGAACAAAAAATCCACATAAAGACTATAAAAATCGAAGGAATTAAATATCTAATTATCCATAGATTAAAGAGACTCATCTAACAATGTTTGCTTTATCTCAATCAGACATCATTTAGAATAGCTACTAATTAGAATAATAAATAGGTTTTAATTAATTATTTTTTCAAGATTAAATAAATATATATTAAAGCACAAATACCTTAAATTGAAAAAATGTAATATAATAAAATCTAAGCAATATAAAGGCCACACAATTGGAGGATTAGAGTTGCATAATAATATTATGAACTCAAAGCAAAAAATTTGAAGAGATGAGATAAATCCTACAAGAACATGACATAAATTCTAAGGTCACAGTGTATCATTGTCGATCATTAAATTAGGCATAACTAAAAGTACCTCATAAAGAATTTAAAAATAATAGAAAATAAAATATCTAAAATCATATAAATAACTATTTAACTAAGTATACCTTATTAAAATATATCCAATGATATTTGTTTCATGTTGATTAAACCTCCTTTTCAATTGCATGTAATTACCAAATCAAATAAACATATATAATATTAAGTCATAACTTAAGTACTAAGTAAACAAATATTAAAGTGGAAATGAGATTAATTAAAACAATAAACTACAAAAAAATCAAAGTGATATAAATTTCACCTGAGATGAGATTTGGAGTCACATATGAGTATAACCAAATCAAAGATAACGCTTTGAAGAGATGAGATGAATATATGAGAAAGTTGCATTCTAATACATTAATGTGATATAATGTGACACATCAAATAAGGTATGAATAAAAAATAACTTGAAAACGGTGCAAAATCCTTGAAACAAAAATATTTAAAATTATAAAAAGAAATTATTTTATTTAATTTGGAGTTACAAGACGAGTTTTGTAACTTTTCTTTCATCAACATCAAATTCCTTTGGAATAAGATAAATAATTTATGATTTTAACATTTAGTAAATATATATTATAGTTGAAATGAGATAAAATGAAGTAATATAATACATACAAATCAAAGTGATGTAAAGTGCACAAGAGGCAATATAGAGTTACTAATATTACCAAATCAAAGAGAAAATATTAAAGGAATGAGATAAAATTTATGAAGAAGTTGCTTTCTAAGATATTAGGAAAATATTGTGTACAACCTTAGTCTTTAAATAAGGCATGAATCAAAATATCTCATAAGATGTTTTGAAAGCCTATAACATAAAATAATAAAAAAAATATAGATAAAAATCTAATTAGAGAGAGCTCATCGAGAAGAGCTTAATGAGGATTGATTTGATATAATGAGACCTCATTCAAAATTATTGCAATTTATCAAATAAATAAGCATAAATAAAAATAAATGACCATTTTAATATTAAGTAATTAACAATTAAGGCTAAAATGATATAAATTGGTGTGATTTAGTACAACAAAATCAAAGCATTATAAAACTCTCATGAGAAAAAAAAGAGCTTCATAGCAATATAAAAAAAATCAAACGAAAGGCCATGAAGAAATGGGATAAATTTTATGGGAAAGTTACATTCAAAGTTACTATGGAGATGGATTATAACTTATTCAATCATTAAATATGTTATGAATTAAAATATATTATATAACATTAAAACCTATAAAATAAAATATATCAAAACATAATTATGAGTATTTAACTAGAATAAGTTCGTCAAGGCAAGTCCAACGATGTTTGCTTTATCGTGATCGAACCTCTTTGATATTTATAAAGAACTAGAAGATTAAATATTACAAAACAAAAAGTAAATTAACATTTAAATATTAGGGAAACATATGTTCAAGTTGAAATAAATGTAATTATAATAATGAAAAACAACCAAATCCAAGAAATGTAAAATTTACATGGGAGAAGAGTTTGAGTTTTATAGTAATATAATCTAATCAAAAAACATTTGAAGAAATAAGATAAATTACATGGCAAGTCTTCATTTAAAGATATAAAAGACTCTTTGTTTAAAATTGATGATCATCAAATAAGTTTTCCTTTGAAATGTCTCATAAAGCTTGGTAAAATAATAAAAAATAAGAATTTTTAAAAAACTTTAAAAATTAATATTTTTGTAGAGCTTGTAAAAATAAGTACAATGATACTTGTTTCATCTTAATTAGATCTTTTTAAAAATTATTGTTAATTAATCATGTAAATAAATACAAATAACGATAATTTTTTTTATTATTAAGTATATATTGAAATAGATAAAATGAAGCAATGTTATATTATTAAAAAAAGTTATGTAAAGGTCACATGAAAGGTGAATTAGAGTTTTGTAGTAATGTAATAAAATCAAAGTAAAAAATTTGAAGAAATTAAATAAGTTATATAAGAAAGTTACATTTCAGTTAACGAAGTAGATCTAAGGTAACTTCCTCTATCCTAAAATTAGTGACAAATCAATATGTTTCGAAAAAAGTGCCAAAGTAATAGAAAAAATATTTTAGAAAATATAAAACTAAAATTTTTGTTACATAGGGCTCGTCAAGATTAGTCTGATATGTTTTTGTCTTAACGAGGCATCCTTTGGATTACTAGGAATTATAAATGTAAATACATATAAACAATAACAAAACAATAATTTTAATTCAAATTAAATTTTTATTAATGTTGAAATGAGAGAAATTGAAGAAATATAATATAACTAAATCAAAAAAATATAAAGTCACATGATAGAAGAAACAGAGTTTCATAGTAGTATAATCAAAACAAAGAATATTTTGAGAAGTTGAGATATCTCTTTAGAGTACTTAATTACAATATACAAAGAAGATTGAGGAAAACTTCTTTAATACTCTAATAAGATAAAATTCAAAATATCTCATAAAATCTATGAACATCATAAGAAGCAATTATTCATAAATATAAGAAAATATTTTTTATTGGAAAGATCTAATCTAGATGAGACAAAAAATGTTTTCTCTTGTTGCTCAGATCTCGTTAAGAATTATTACTGAATTATCAAAGTGAACAAGCATTAATAAAAATAAATTAATTATTTCAAATGTTAAGTAAATATATGTTAAAGTAGAAAAGAGATCAATTGAATTAATGTAATGAATACAAATCAAAGTAATGTTAAGGTCGCACAAGAGGAGAATTACATTTTCATAGTATAGTAACAACATTAAATAAAACTATTTGGAGAAATAGCATTCATTTTATGAGAAAGTTTTATTCTAAGATACTAAGGACTAGGAGTGTAACATTCATTATCGTAAAATCTTTTTTCAAATTGAATACATGATAAAGCTGTGAAATTATATAAAATAAAATATTTCAAAACAAAAAAATGAATATTCAATTTTTTAGAGAACATTAATGAGGAGTCTAATGATATTTCTTTTATCCTAATTAGAACTATTTCAGAATTACAATGAAATAAAAAAATAAATAGGCTTAGAAAATTATAAACTATTATCTTAATACTGAGTGAATATATATTAAAGGTTATATAACTTAAGTTCAAATAATATATATTACAAAATTAATCACTAAGAAAAGCCACTTGGGAGAATATTTATGATTACATTGTAATTGACCAAATCAAGGAAAAAAAATTGGAGAAATGAGATACATTGATTATGATAGTTGTATTACATGGTACTAAGTAGATTGAGCATAATATGTTTGATTATTAAATTCGGTATAAGTCAAAATTCCTTCAGAATTGAGCAAAAAAATAAAAGAATATTTAAAATATAAATTTAAATAATTATTATGAATAACTAAATAAATATATACAGAAGATTTAATGATATAAATTGAAGCAATATAATATAACAAAATTAAATATATTTAAAAGTAAAAAAGAGAAGATTTAGAGTTATATGGTAACATGACAAAATCTAACAAAAAAAAGTTAAAAAAGTGAGACCAATTATGTTGGAAAACTCATTCCATACAAAAGACATCAAATTCTTATCATCAAATTATATAAAAATCAAAATACCTTATAAACAATTACAAATTTGGAGTACGTAATATTATTAAAACTATAAAAATAACTATTTTAATGAATTGACTATGTTAAGTTGTATATAACAACATTTGTTTTATCTTGATCAAACCTCATTTACAATTTTTATGAATAAAAAAATTAAAAGTTTAAATAACAACATCTTTTTAATAATAAGTGAATATATAATAAACATGAATTTAGTTAAATTAAAGAAATGTAACTTAACTAAATCAAAGAATTTTGAGGCCACTTTATAAGAAGTTAGAGTTTTATAATAAAATTGTTAAAATAAAGAGAAGAAATTTAGAGAAATGATGCAAATTATTCAAGAAACTTACGTCCTAAGAAAGAAAGAAAATCGACTATAACGCCATTGATCGATAGATTAGAAACGAATCAAAAGTTTTTAAAAACCTTAGAAAAACCCTAGTATGAAATGTTTAAAAACATAAAATTGAAAATTTAATTGGACAACGCTCATTGAGTTAGCCTAAAAACTTTCATTTTTCCTAAATCAAACATCATTTAGAATAACTTAGAAATATTATAGTAAGTCAACATGAATTAAAATAAACTTTTATTTTAATATTAGGAAAAAACATTAAAGCTAAAATTAGATAACATAAAGCAATGTAATATAACAAAATTAAAGTGTTGTAAATAGTCACATTAGAGGAGATCAATAGTTACATAGCAATATAACAAAATAAAAGCAAATTATTTGAAGAAATGAGACAAATTATGTGAGAGAATTACAATCCATAACAATTTGGAGATGGAACATAACATTCTTTATCAACAAATTAGGTATGAATTTAAATGCCCCATAACGTATGCCAAAACCTTAGAAATTAAATATTTAAAAAATTAAAAAAAAATTTAATTGGATAGAGCTTATCGAGTTGAGTCCATCAATGATTGTTTAGTCTTAATGTGAACTTGTTTGGAAATACTATGAATTAATAAAGTAAATAAGTATAAATAAAAACTTAATTCTTTAATATTAGGTAAATATATGTTACAATAGAAAAAAGACAATGTAAAGATATATAACAAACTTAAATAAAATATAAGTAAATTTCACATGTGAGAAGAATTAGACTGACATACAAACATAACCAAACAAGAAAAAATTAAACAAATGAGATAAATTATATTTTATGTTATAATAAAAAATACTGAGTTTGTAAAGTGTAACATCATATATCATCAAATCTCATAAAAATCAAAAGATATTATAAAGCATGCCAAAACTCCAGAATAAAATATTTAAATATATAAAGAAATATTTAATTAGATGTTCGATGAGATCAATCTAATTATGTTTGTTTCATCTAAATCAAACTTTATTTCAAATTTCTACAATTAATTATAATAAATAATAATAAATTAGCACTTAAATATTATGTAAATATTTGTTAAAGCTAAACTAAAAGAACTTGAGTTTCATAATGGATAACCAAATAAAACAAAAAAATTTGAATAAATGAGCAAAATTAATTAGGAAATTTGCAAATCAAGACATTAAAGAGATTAAATATGACACTTCAATTGCTAAATTAGTTACAAATTAAATTTCTTTTAAATTACAAATATTTAAAAATATGAAAATAATATTTAATTTCATAGTTAAAAATTATTGTTAATTTTCTAGTTGTATAAGTATAAAAAATAGTAAATTATTTTTAAATATTACTTTTATACATAATAAAGTTCAATAAGATAAATTCAAACAATATAATATTAATAAATCAAAGTAATGTTAGGCTGACAAAAGAAAAAAATTAGAATTTCATTGTAATATAACCAAATCAAAGTGAAAATGTTGAGAAAGTGATATAAATTATACAAGAATATTGTATTCTAAGAAACTAAGAAGATCAAGTGTTACATTATTGATCATCAAGTTGTTTTCAAATTAAAAAAGATGGAATACATGCCAAAACACTACAAAAAATATTTAAAAAATATTAAACTGAATATTTAATTTGATAGAGATAAGAAGTGTGCAACAACATTTCTTTATTTTATTTGGTCATAGGTTTGAATTTCTACAAATTACCATAGTAAATTAGCATAAAAAATATTGACATACTATTTTAATATCAAGTATATAATAAAGCTAAAATGAGATATATTAAAATGATATAACATAACCAAATCAAATTGATTAATTATCACATGATATGAGATTTAGTGTTTCATAATGATATATTTAAATAAAAAATAAGTTTATGAAATAAAATAAATTATACTAAAAAGATTCATTACAGGATAATAAGAGATAAAGTATGAACTTTACAATCTTCAAATAAGGTATGATCAAAATAACTTGTTTAATTACACAAAGGTAAGGAAAATAAACTTTTAAAAAAATCCATGAAAATAAATATTTAATTAGATATAGGTTATCTAAGTGATTCAAACTATGCTTGTTTCATTTCTAGCAGGTCTCATTTGGAAGTGCTATAAATTATTAAAATAAATAAGCATAAATAAAAATAAAATGTTGTTTTAATAATAAGTATACATATTTGGGCTAAAATGATGTAAATTAAATCAATGTAATATAACTTAATCAAATCAACTTGATGGTCATAAATTATAGAATTAGTTTTTCATATTAATATAATTATATCAAAGCAAAATTTTTAAAGAAATGATAAATTATATGCAAAAATTACATTGCAAGATACTAAGCATATCGAGTGTAAAATCTTTTATCATCAAATCAAGTATGAATCATAATATCTTAGAAAACATGTCAAAACTTCAGAAAAAATAAACATTTAAAAATATATAAATAATTATTTAATTTGATGTAACTATTAAGGAAAGTCTAATGATGATTATTTTATCTCAATATGATCTAAATTAGAATTACTATAAATTACTAAAGTAAATAATTGTTAATAATAATAAACTATTACTTAAAAATTTAGTAAACTTATATTAAAACAAAAATAAGATAAACTAAAAGAAATTAATATAAACAAATCAAATCAATGTTTTGGTCACTTGAGAAGATATTTAAAAGTTCATAGTGACATAACCAAATGAAAGCTAATAATTTGAAAAAATGAAGTAAATTATACAGTAAACCTGCATTTTAATATATAAAGGAGATCGAGTGTAACGTCATTGATTGGTAAAACATATATGAATAAAAATATTTTACAATGCATATAAAAATATTTTTAAATAAAATATTTTAAAATATAAAAATAAATATTTAAAAGGATAGACCTTATCCAGATGGGTCTAATGACATCTATTTTATCTCTATCAGGCATCTTTTAAAATTGCTGATGATTACCAAAGTAAATTTTCAATAATAATAATAAAGAAGTATTTCAAATATGTATTAAAGTTTAAATAAGATTATTTTTTTATCATAATAAAATAAAATCAATTCAATGTAATGGTGACACAAGATAAGATTTAGTGTGACAAAATAATATAATCAAATCATAGCAAAAAAACATTAAGAAATGAGATAAATTATATGAAAAAGTTGTGTACTAAGATACCAAGGTGATCAAGTGTAAATCTTTTAAAATCAAATTTGGCAAAAATCAAATTTTCTTATAAAGCATGTAAAATCCTTTGAGAATAAAGTACATTAAACTATAAAACGGAACTTGTAATAAGAGAGCTCGATCAGGCTCCATTTAGAATATCTAGGACTTAAAAAATTAAAAAAATCATGAATAATAATAATGTTTTCATTTGATATTAATTAAATCTAAAATAATGTTCAAATAAGGTAAATTGAAGGCCTTGTTGTGTTATCGATTTGTGTGTTGCCTGTTATCACATCATCTAACAAAAATATAAGATGGCTTTTGTAGTGGAAGAAATTTTATAATATGGAATGTGTTGAATTTGATCCTTATTCACTTTAACTAGAGCCCTAAATAACTTGGCCATGTGCATTGAGTCATAGATTACTGATTTAGTTTACTATGCTACTCTTTTTGTGCAATGCTTCACCACTTTGTTGCCCTTTTTGCAAATATTACCGCAATGAGTTTAAGAGAATCGATTTATTAAAACTTTTTAAAAAAATATTGGACATATTTAATGGTATCTGCCACTAGGCTTTTATCATTTTTAGGATCATATTTCAATACAATTAAACCATGATCAAATGAGCTTTGTGCTTGTTACAACATTTTAGTTCGAAAATCAAAGATTTTCTAAATAATTATGATGGTGACTCATTGTTTGTTACATAATAGAAGGATTCCCAAATTTTTCCCATCATGAATTTGAATAATGTTCCTAAAACTAGCATACTCCATTTTATAATTCATAAACCACATATATTTACATTCTTTTTTGTGTTGGTGAGGGGATATTGTTTGTTGCATGGCTAATCTTTTCTCCTTTTTATCTAGTGAAAATTAAGCATATTTTTAATGTCACCCTACAAGAAGCCAATAATGATCATTTGTACTCTATTCAATTCGTGGATGTGTGGATTAATCCTCATTAAAGAATATGTTTGGATTAATGCCAAAACATAATTCATTAGCAGCAATCTTCTAATCAATGTAAGATTTTTTGGAATTTGTTTTTAATTTTTTCTATTATTCTTTGCAGGTAAACTACCATTTTCCTTTCAATAGAAAGAGTCCAACCTTTAAAGATTAATGGAAACTTAACATTTTGAAACCTGAGTTGTTGGCTTAATTTCTTTCCTCATTCCAATTTCCATTTTTCTCTTGAGAAAAAACCGTCTTTTCTGATGATTAATTTTGGCACCTGATATTTCTTGAAATGTGTTCAATAATGTATCTATGATAGGCATCGTTTTAATGTCACATCTATAGAAGTTCATGATATCATCTACATATCTTAAATGTGTAACTAAAAGACATCGTTCATATTGAGCATAATGCACTACTTTGCCACAATTTTTTATCACATTCAATGCCTAGTTAAAGACATTCATTGTTGAATTGTAGAACAGACTCAAGATTACATTTTCTTATTCGAGCCCCTTGATACATCGAAGAAACTACTGGGCTCAACATTTTTATTTTTTAAAATTTAAGTGTTTTCTAGTATGTTTTTAATCTTCTTAATGAATTACTCCATAAGTTCAATCATGTAAGAGCATTTTATAAGGCTCCATTGAAAGACAATCAAATGCACTACTAAGAACTAACTTGACAACATACTTCATTTTTTTGTTTATTGAAAGAATCAATTCAAAGGCCAATAAAATAATGTCTATAATTTTTCTTCCTTTAATAAAACCTATTTCGCCTTAAAATGATGAGCATTGGGAGAAACATTTTATGCCTACTCCATGTGATGTGGGGCTTTAAAAGGGTGTCCCTTTACACTTCATTGACTTATACAATTTGAAAATTCATATATTACTTCCATCTTATGGGAAAATGATACTTGTAATCTTTAATAAATGTAAATTCATCCTTGGTTTCATCTTGATATCCTTTTGTAGTTAAATATCTTTTTTATATTTTTAAATATTTTATTTTTTTAATTACTTTGATGACCTTACAAAAGGATTTGATTCACACCTAATTTTGATGTTTAAGGATGATATACTCAATCTCCTTAATATTTTAGAGTGTAGAGTTATCAGAAATTTTATCACGTTTTTTCAATTTTATCTCAATGTTTTTACTTTTATTTGATTATATTATTATAAAATCCTTGTTCTCCTATAGGGTGTGCAACACATCATTATAATTTGGTTATATTACATATCTTCAATTTATCTCAATTCTATTTTAATATATATTTACTTAATGTTAAAATAATTTATCATTATTTTTGTTTAATTATTTTCTTGAGTAGTATTAATTGCAAATGAGCTCCAATGGAGATGAAACAAATATTGCTAGACTTGTTCGATTAGCCACATCTAATTAAATTCTTTTTTATATTTTTTTAATTTAATTTCTTTAAGTTTAGAATTATTTTAGAAGAAAGTTTAATTCATAAATGATTTAATGGTTGAGGATGGCACACTTGACCTCCTTAGTATGTTGGAATGCAACTTTTTGGCAAATTTTGTAGTTTTTCAAGCTTTTTGCTTTGAATGTTTTATGTTACTATGTAAATCTAATTCCCCTTAATTTTACCTTTACATCACATTTATTTAAGTTAGATTATATTTCTTCATTTTATCTCATTTCTATTTTAATATATGTTTAATTATTATTATTTATGTTTAACTAATTTTTTGATTCATAGTAATTCCAAATGATGTCTTAATTAGAAAACATAAACATTAATGAAGTTCCTTATGGTTTAATGCAATTAATTATTTATTTTAAAATTTTTTATTTTCTAAGATTTTGTGAAAACCTTACAAAAATTTTTGGTTCATACCTAACTTCATGAACAAGGCTGTTAGACATCACCTTTTTTATATCTTAAGTTGTGTTTCTTATATAGTTTATTGAAATTCTTCCAATTTTCATTTTGATTTGCATATATCATTATGCATTGTTTAGATTACTATCAAACTCTAAATCTTTTTACTATGAAACTCTAATTCTTGTCATATGTGACTTTTGGGTCTCATTGATTTGGTGGCACTACATTACATAACCTTATCTCTACTTTGTTTAATACATGTTTTCATATTATTAAAAAGAAATCAAATTTTATTTATTCTTAATTACTTTGTTAACTCATAATAACTCCAAATGAGTTTTAATCAAGATAAAAAAATGTCATTGGTCTCATCTCGAAGATTTTTTCCCAACTTAATCTTCATTTCTATCTTTTTACATACTTTATTTTCTATATTTTTGGATGGTTCATTAGACATTTCAATAATTACCATCTTTGAAAATTAAGGATGTCATAGCCAATCTACTTAGGATTTTTTAATAAAACATTTTTGCAACCTTTATCTAATTTTTTAAATTCTTTGCTTTGACTTAGTTATATTACTATAACTTGAAATCTCCTCTCATGTGACATTCAAAAAGCTTTTGTTGAGACATATTATATTGCTTCAATTTATCTTATTTTAAATTTAATATATACTTTATATTAAAATAACAACCCCTTTTAATTCATAATTATTTGTTTTGTGGATTTATAGTAATTGAAAATGAGGTCTAATTGAGTCAATAGAAGTATTTTTCGACTCATGTCAATGTACTTTATCTAATTAAATATTTATGTTCATATCTTTTCATATTTTAATTTTTTGTTTTTGCATGATCTATGAGACATCTTAAATTGTACCATATATAGAAATTGATGATGCAACCCTCAATTTCTTTAGTATCTTGAAATGCACATTTCTTTTATAATTTATCATATTTCTTCAAATATTTTGATTCAATTTGATTATATTGCCATGTAACTTTTTACTTGTGTGACCATATATTTCTTTTATTTTTTATATTATATTTATTTATTTAATCTTATTCATCTTCACATTATATTTACCTAATGTTGACAAAATAATTTAGTATTATTTTATGCCTAGTAATTTTTGTAATTTGTAGTAATTCCAAAAGAGGTTTGATAGAGATGGAATAAACAACTTTGGATACATCGCAATATGCTCTTACCAATTAAATTTTAAATTATATATATAGTTTTAGAAATTTTATTTTCTAGGTTTTGGCATTCTTTACTAAATATTTGTAAAACTTTTTTACTTTGATTTTGTTATCATATTATATAACATTAATTCATCTCTGATATTGCTTCTAGATATCTATATTGCATTGCATTAAAACTTATCTCATTTCATTTTTAATATGCATTTACTTAAAATAATAATAATAGCTTTTTAAATTTGTTCTCATTTCCTTCTATAATTCATAGTAATTACAAATGAGGAATGATTTGGACTAAATAAATGTTGTCGAACACATCTATTGCTCTATCCAATTAATTAAATTTTTTTATATTTTTAAATATTTTATTACTTTTACATGTTTTTTGAGATATTTTTATTTTTATAAGGTTTGATGATAGAGGCTATTGCACTTGAGCTCCTTAGCATCTTATAACTCAATTTTCACACAATTTAACCAATTTCTTAACATTTTTCTTTTATTTGGTGATATTATAATGTTACTTTAAATCTTCTCTTGTGTGATTTTTAAATCACTTTGATCTGGTATCATCACATTGGTTCAACGTATCTCATTTTTACATAAATTTGCACTTACTTAATATTAAAATAATAATTTATTATTTTTTATTCTTATTTACTTTGGTAATTCATAGTTTTTCCAAACTAGGTTTGATTAAGATAAAACAAATATCATTATGCTAATCTCAAAAAGCCTTATGTAATTAAATATTATTTATAATTTTTTAAAAATTAATTTTTAAAATATTTTTTATCGTAATGGGATGCTTTACCAAACATTTCATTTAGTACTTATTTTAACAATCAATTACGATACACTCGGTCTCCTTAGTTTCGTGTAAAAGAACTTTCTCATAGAAATTCTATCACTTCTTTAAATTTTCAATTTGAATTAGTCATATTATTATTAAACTCTTATTCTCTTCTCATTGACCATTACATCACGTTTATTTGTTTATATATATTGAATCAAATTATCTTATATTAGCACAAATATATATTTCAAAAAATTTTAAAATAATATTTTTTGTCTACATTGGTAATTCACAAAAATTCTAATTGATGAAAATGGAGATGAATAAAATATCATTGGCTCATCTTGATGAGCTCAATCCAATTAAATATTGATTTTCATATTTTTAAGATTTTTTTTATTTCCATTGATTTTTACACTCATTATGACTAAACTAACACTAAATACCTCTTACTTGGCCATTACATCACTTTCATTTTATTATATTTCTTTACTTGAATTTATATCACTGGTAGCTTAATATATATTTAATTTTTTATAATAATATAATGTTGTAATTCAAAAGAACATCCAATCTAGAAGAAACAACTATTGTTGCACTAATGTTATCAACTCCAACCAATTAATTGCTCATTTTAATAATTTTAAATATTTTTTTTTCCAACATTTCTACATGCCTTACAAGGTATATAGTTTGTAGTTGATTTGATAATTGTGAATAATATACTCAATCTCTTTAGTATTAAAGAAAACAACTTTCTCAAATAATTGAACTTATTTTATCAAACTTTTTACTTCGATTTGTTTAGACTATTATCTCATTGAAAATCATTTCTAATGTGACCTTTACATAGGTTTGATTTGTTTATGTAAATTATTTCAATTTATCTCTATTCAGCTTTAATATATTTTTCTAATTATTTAAAAATAAATTAATTTTTATTTATGCTTATTTACTTTTGTAATTCATGATGTTTCCATATTTTTTAATCAAATATATCACATTTAATCGACATAAGATTTTGTAAAAGTACTTTCTAGTACAAGTTATCTAATTTCTTCAAATGTTTTGCTTTGATTTATTTATATTACTTTATAACTCTAAATCTCTTCTCATCTCACTTTTATGAAGCTTTGATATAGATATATTATGTTGCTTCAATTTATCTTTTTTACTTTAGAAAATACTTTCTTAATATTAAAATAATAAATTTTTATATTTACATTTATTTATTTTGGGGAGTTATAGAAATTCGAAATGAGGCCCAATTAAGCATGACAAAAGGACTTTAAGCTTAATTCAATAAGCTTTATCTATTTAAATATTTTATTTTAATATTTACTTATATGTTATTTTCTTAGGTTTAGGCATGCTTAATGAGATATTTTAATTCATGCCTTATTTCACAATCGAGGATGTCATTCTTGATCTCCTTAGCATCTTAGAATGCTACTTTGTCATATAATTTTTCCCATTTCTTCAAATATTTTGTTTTGATTTTCTTATATTACCATGACACTTAAAATCATCAAACATTTACATCACTTTGACTTGGTTATATTATATTTCTCTAATGTTCTTTTCATCTTCACTATATATTTACTTAATTTTGAATAAATAATTTGGTATTTCTAACACTTATTAAGTTTTGTAATTTACATTAACTCCAAATCAATTTTGATGGACATGAGTAAACATCATTAGGCCCATCTTAACAATTTCTACCCAATTAAATGTCAATTTATATTTACATTTTAAAAAAAATTTAGGGTTTTGATATGCTTTATAAATATTTCTAAAAATATATGACGTTGATTTTGCTATGATGTTATCAAACATTAATTCTCTGATTATTTGACTTTTACAAGTTTGACTTGGTTATATTAAATTTATTTAATTTATCTCATTTTAGATTCAATAAATATTTGTTAAAATTAAAATATGAATTCATTGGACTTATCTCAATTTGCTTTATCCAAATAATTATTCTTTTTTATATTTTCAATTTTTTTATATATTAGTGTTTTTGCACATTTTATCAAATATTTGGATTTATACCTAATTTGGCAATAAAGGCTTTTATAATTGAGATCTTTAGCTTCTTGGAAAGTAATTTTCTAATTCAATTTACCTAATGTCTTAACATTTTTTGCTTTCAATTCATTATAATATAATGTAATTCCAAATCTTTTGTCATGTAGCCTTTATATCACTTTGATTTGATAACACTTCATTGGTCAAATTTATCATATTTTGACTTTAACATATATATTTATTTAATATTCTAAAAGACATTTATTATATTTTTATGTTTATTTGCTTTTTTAGTTTGCAATATTATCAAATGAAGTTTTATTGAGATGAAATAAATGTCATTATTTAAATCTTAATGAGGTTTATCAATTTAAATTTTTTTTTTATTTTTTCAATTATTGTTTTAGGTTTATGGCATGCTCTATGAGACATTTCATTTCACACTTGCTTTATTAATCAAGAATGTTGCACATGATCACTTTACTATCTTGGAAAAAGTTTTCCTAAATAATATTTACTATTTCATTAAATTTTTTCTTCGATTTTGTTATACTATTTTGTTACAATTATTCTCCTCACCTGTGACCATTATAATGCATTGATTTGGTTATGTTATAATTTATCAAATTGTCGTAATTTAGCTTAACATTTATATCAGTGTGGTCTATCCAATTAATTATTATTTTTTAGTATATTTAAATATTTTATTTTCTAGTAGCTCTACATGTTTAATGAGATATGTTTATTTCTACCTAATTTGATGATAGAGACTATTAAACTCATTCTCCTTAGTATCCTAGAATTAAATTTTTGTATATATGTTATCTAAATAGTTTCACATTTTTTTTGTTATATTGCAATGCAACTCCAAACTTCTTCTTTGTGAACTTTATAAGATTTTGATTTCTTAACATTGCCTTACTTAAATTTAATTAATTTTAGCTTTAATATATATTTATTTTATATTAAAATAATAATTTGTTATTATTTTTTTCTTATATGCCTTTGAGATTCATAATTTTCCAAAAAAGGTCTAATCAAGATGAAAAAAATTTTATTTTTCTTAATTATTTAATTTTAGGGATAGGGCATGCTCTATATGAAATTTTGAAGTTGATTTTTGATCAATGATGTCACATTCAATTTTCTTAGTAACTAAAAAAACTTTTCTATACAATTTATATCATTTCTTTAAACTTTTACTTGGATTTGGTTAATTATTTTGAAAGTCTTATTATGTTCTCTCGTGGCCTTCACGTCACATTGATTTGGTTTATTATAATGAAATAAAATGTCACATTTAAGCTTTAATTTATATTTAGTAAATATTAAAATTATAATTTATTTGTCATTTTTGTTGGTTTAAATTAGTAATTAACAAAAATTCCGATGAAGTTTAATGGATATGAATCATTCATTGGACTAATCTTAACAAGCATTATGTAATTAAATATTAATTTTTACATTTCTTTGATATTTTATTTCCTTTTATTTTTTCACTCATTATGACATAATTTACTCTATAACTTTATCATAGGGGTATTACTTTGCTTTGATTTTGTTATATTTATTTTTTTAATTTATATCATTTATAGATTTCATATATATTTAGTAATGTTTATTAAAATATTTTATTATTAATTATTTATCTTTACTTTTATAATATATTATAATTCAAAACCATGTTCGATTGAGAAGAAACAATTGTCATTAGACTAGTGTCATTAATCTCTCTTTAATTAAATGTGTAGTTTAATCATTTTAAGTATATTTATTTTCTAGTATTTATGCATGCTTTATGAAACATTCATTTTGTACCTAAATTATTGATCGAGTTTGTCACACTCAATATCATTAGTATCCTGGAATGTACATTCCTCAAATAATTTATCTCATTTCCTTAAATGCTTCGCTTTGGTTTTATTCGATTACTATATAAATATAAGGCTTTTCTCATTTGCCATTTAATTCACTTTGATTTGTGATATTACATTGCTTTAATTTATCATAATTCAAATTTAATACATATTTTCTTATTATTAAAAAGCAATTAATTTTTATTAACTTAGATAATTCATGATAATTCTGAATGAGGTTCAATTAAGATAAATCAAATATCATAAGTCACAACTTGATGACCTTCGGCAAATAAATATTTATTTTTGCCTTTTTAATATTTTATTTTCTATTACTCTAACAATTTTAAAGGATATTTCAGTTCATACTACCTTAATAATTGAGGATGTTATACTTGATATACTTAGGATTTTAAAATAAAACTTTCTAATACAATTTATCTTATTTCTTTAAATTTGTAGCTCTGATTTAGTTATATTACAAAGTAACTTTAATTCTCCTCTTATGTAGCCTTAATAATATTTTTATCAAGATATATTAGACTACATTAATTTATGTTATTTTAACTTTAATACATATAATTACTTAATGTTAAAATAACAATTTATTTTTATTTATAATAATTTATTTCTGTTATGTTTAGTATTTCCAAATGAGGTCCTATTGAAATGAAAGAAATATTTTTAGACTCTTCTTGATGTGCTTTATCTAATTAAATATTTATTTTTATATATTTTTTATATTTTATATTTTTGGGTTTAGGCATGTTTATGAGATATATTTATTCATACCTTATTTGATAATTGAAGATATTTCCATTTATCTACTTGGTATTTTGGAATGTGCCATTGACATATAATTTTTCACATTCCTTCAAATATTTCACTTTGACTTGGTTATACTACCAAGTAACTTTAAATCGCCATTCTTGTGAACTTTAAATCATGCTAATTTGGCCATATGATATTGATTTAATTTATCTCATTTTAGCTTTAACATATTTTTGAGGAATATCAAATAATAATTTATTATGTTCTATGCTTATATAATATTTATTTTTATAGTAATTTGAAATGAAGTATAGTCAAGACAACACAACCATTGTTAGACACATATTGATGAGCTCTATCTAAATAATTATTTATTTCTACATTCTTAATATTTTATTTTCTCAAGTATGAGCACACCCAATTACACATTTATGTTCATACTTAATTTAAAGAATGCCAATGTTATACTAAATCTCTTTAGAGTATTAGAATATAATTTTTTATACAATTTATCAAATTTCTTTAAATATTTTATATTTATTTATTTATATTACTATGTAATTAACAATTTTCTCTCATTTACCTTTCCATTGCTTCGATTTTGCGAAATTACATTACTTTTGTATATCTTAGTTTAACTTTATTATATATTTTCATAATTTTTTAAAAACTAATATATTTTTATTTAAGATGTTTAACTATGGAACTTTGTTTTAATTACTAAGGAAGTCAAATCAAGATCAAACAAATGTTATTAAACTTGTCTCAATCAATACTAAATAATTAAAGATTAATTTTTATTATTTATAAACACACATGCTGACTCACGACCATGCACACACAAAGACACAAATACACATACACATGCACACATGCACTCATGTACACTACCACAAGCATGCACACACACACGCAACCCTACATGCACATGCATGAATGCAAGTATGCACCCCCATAATCATGCACACCCAAATGTGCACATATACACAAAAGCATATACACTCGTAAGAAACGTACACACAAGCGTACACACAAGCACATACATATGCGAGCACACAAATTCATGCTCACACATATGCATCCATGCATAAAACGCACATCAAAACATGAACACACACACACAAGCATATGCACTTACACAAACATACACATATACTACACAAACATGCACATGCACAAACACATGCAAAAAATAGAGTCACAAATACATGTGTACATGTAGATGCATGCATATACACATATGCAAACAAATGACATACACACATGTATGCACAAATATACACACATAGACATGCCACATACACACAAATGCACAATCATACACACACACACACATAAACATATGCATGTATGCACATATGCACACATATGCATCCAATAGAATAAGCACACATGCATGTACACATCCACACCATAAGAACACATACACATATGTGCACACAAAACCACACATACATGCATGCACAATACAAACGTAAACTAGCATAAATATGCATACATAGATGCATAAACTTGCAAAAACACCCATGTACACTTATACACACAAAGCAGCCCAAACATATAAATGCACACAAACACAATCACACATATAGACACCCATACGTATGCACACACACACGCACGAACACATGAACAAATAAGCACCCACACACACACATTCACATTCTCGTACATGCACAAAAACAAATATGCATAAGCACACAAGCACACTCATAAGCACATACACCTGCACCCACAAACACACATAAGCACACACACACAAACACGTGCACTTATGTGTGCACAAACACACACTTGTGCATGCACACACACATGTACCTACACTTGTAGGAGCAAGCACACACATATAAATACATGCTCACATGCAAAAGAACACATATGCTTACACATATGCACATATGTATGCAAACACACAGCAACATGCACACATGCACTTGCACACTAGCACACACACACACACACACATAAACATGTGTGCTTGCACATGTGCACGTTCCCTCTCAAACATGTGCATATATACACATGCACAAACAAAGACAGATGCACATACTCACATGCACACACACTCACACCCATCCTCACAAACTCACACATAAACACATGAACCAACACACACTTATACATGTGTTTACTTGTATGCAAACAAAGACTTGAACATACATATGTACACACACACACACACACATGCATGGATGCACACACACACACACACAAACCTACACACACATAGATATACACATGCACAAACACAAGCATAATCATGTTGGCACACACATATATATATGTTTGCACACAACTAGAACCACATATGCACACACATACACCAATATATATACACACATAGGAATACATATGCAAATACACTAACACGTGAACAAGCACACACACTAACAAATGCACACAAACAAGGCACAAATATACACATGTCTATGTGCACACACATGCATATGAACATACAACCATGCACACTAGCACCACATGTGTGCACAACACATACAAACATGTGCAACACATACATGCATATACACACATGCACAAACATGCACATGCAAAGGCATACCTAACCTCACACTCACATGTGACCACATAGCACACAAAAGTATATGCACACATATGCATGCACACACAAACACATGCACAAGTATCGATGCACACATGCAGATTAACACACACTTGCACATGGCTACATAGATGCATTTGCACATAAACACACAAACCCACATGCACACATGCACTAGCACACACACAAATGCACACACACACACACACCAACTCAAATACCCAATCCCATACTCAGGCATGCACTCACTCATAACACACATAAACACATGGATACACTCACATGCACACACATGGACACACACACATGGATAGACACACACATGAGTGTGTAGCACACAAAAGTATGAACACAGAGACAAATACACATCTAAGGATGCACACTTGCACACAAACATAAACACACATACACACACATGCACACACACAATCACGCAAACACAAAAATGTACATACACACCCACACAAACAACGAAATGTACACCCACACATGCACTCATGCTTGAACACATGCATGCACTAATGCACATACAAATGTACACACATGCATAAATACATGCAAACAGAGGCACCCACACACACACAACCACACATATGTTCACACATGCACACATACATATGCACACCAATGTACATAGGTGAAGACACGTACATGGATACACACATAAATACACTCACACATAAAACACATAGACACACATGTATGTACATGCAAATGCAAACACACACATTGGCACACATTAAATGGAAACCACATGCACACACATGCATACATATTCATACACAAACACATGCACATATGCATGCACATGCACACAAACACACACACGCATGCATAGACCTACACATGCACACACACACAGATAAACACAGACATAAGCACATCAACACATGAACACATACACACACAGACTCACATGCACACACATATTTCTACACACATATACACACACCCACACACAAACACATACACATGAATACGAACATGCTCATGCACGTACACAAACACACACACACATGTGCACAGACCCACACACATGTATACACAAAGATACATGTGTAGACAATACAAAACAAATGCTAACATTGCACACACACACAAATATATACATGTACATGCATATGTAAACATGCACACAAATATATACACATTCACACACATGCACACACATGCATGCACACATGCACATGCACACACAAGCAAATTCATTCTTGCACAAATGCGCATGCACACACACAAACCCATCCACACACATACACACTCGCACAGGCATGCTTGCAAGAATGCATGATAGGCACACAAGTACACTTACACACACATGTACACATAACACACACAAGCACACACACACACACACATGCACATGCACCTTCAAACACACTTACACACACACATGGACAAATATGCTTACAAACATGTGCAAACACATAAAAACACACCAATACAAATGTGTGCATGGAAACATGGATATATGTATACATAAAAGCACATAATCAAATGCCTACACACACACACACTATGCACACACGCATGTACACAAACATAGCCCTAGATGCACACAAAAACACTTCCATGTGCAGACATGCACGTACACACATGCACGTACATGCATACACACACAAATACACACACTTTCACAAATGCACATATGCACCCATAGATAAACATTTACACACATGCACACACAAAACATGAAAAAGTACACATACACACGTCTGCACGTGCACACACATACATAAGTGAACATAAACTCACATGCACACATGAACAAGCACACATATACACACATACACATGCATGCACACACATGCATACACATATGCAAAGTCACAAAGATGCTTACATCCACATGCATATACACTAGCAAACACACATGCATACACATATGCAAAGTCACAAAGATGCTTACATCCACATGCATATACACTAGCAAACACACATGCACACACTCACACACGTGCATGCAAACACACTACAGATGCACACATTGGCACACACACAAACACATGTAGTCATACATGCAAACAGTCATTCATACACACATGTGTGCACATATAGACATACACATGCACAATTGCATTCATGCACAAGCACATTCATGCACACGAACATATATACACATATTCACACACACATGTACACTTGTGTAGACACACACATACACACCTATACACACAAATACCCACTCACATGTCCATGTTTGTGCATTCAATAGCACATAAACACATACATGGTCATGCACAAGCATATACACACACACACCAATGCACATAAACCCACACACACTCCCACTCACATGCATACATGCATGTAATCATAAACACATGCATACACACACACAAACCCATGCATGTACACATGGACAAGCACACATAAAGACACCCACATGCACCTACACACTCACACATGCCAATGCATGCACAAACATGCACACACACACATACATGCACAAGCACCAACACTCACACACAGAGGAACACATAGGCACATGCACATAGAAAAAAATGCTGACACATGCATATAATGACAAAAGCACAAACACCAATACATACACACATGTGCTCACATGTGTGCACACACACAATGCCTGAAGCACACATAAACATGTGTAGATACACACACATGCATACATAAAGAAACACACACGCATGCACACACACACACATCCTAGAATGCATGCACACACACTACAAAGCACAAAAAAACAAGCACAAAAACTTGCAAGTACACACATGCACATGAACAGGCGTAGACGAACACACACACACAAACAAGTGCACACACATGCATCGACATCATACCCCACACCCAAAAAAGCATGCATGCATGCACAAAGATGTATGTATGCATAGAGACATGTATGCACCCATGCACACACACAAACACATAAATATACACCTGCATAAAAACATTCATGCACATAAACATGCACTACAAACACACACAAACATCCACCCACACATGCACACACAAAAACACACATGCATAAACACATACACGCTCACACAATAACACACATAGATACACATGCACACATGTATACATGAACATGCAAGCACATGCACATGCACATACATTCACACTCATTTGTACCAATATGCACGCATATGCATGCACAAACACACACAAATGGGCACAATCATGCTCACATTGCGTCTACACACGAACACTCACACATATGCACACACATATACATGCATATGCACACACACATAAATGCATGCATTCACTCATGCACACATGCATATGAACATGTAAACACCTAACACACATGCACACATTTATGTGTGAGCATTAACACACAAATGTAGATGCACACACAAATGCAACCATAAGCATGCACCACATGCACACACGTACATCGATGTGCACACACATGCAAGCACACACACATGCACATGCAAATGCAAGCTTACACATATACACATGAGCACACACATCCACCTACACACACACACATACTCTCACATGCATGCTTGAATAAGTGCATGACTTGAACACACATAGACATGCACACATGTGCACACACAAACATGCACTTTCACACACATAGATATGCATCCACATTTACATACACATGCACATTCACATATAGATATTAATAAGCACATGCACACATAGGATAACAAAAATGAAAATACAAGCTCAAACACATACACGCAGGCATGTATAAGAATGCATATGCACCACACATAGATATTTACTTACATGTAAGAGAATCCACAAATAGCACACACATGCATAGTGAAGCACATATACATAGACACATAAACACATAAACAAGCATAGGCATGTGTGCACACACACCCACATAGATAAGCACACAGACATATGTGCATGCACACACATACATGCACACAAAAAGCATGCACACACACATGCACATGTAAACATGCATGCGCATGTACACATGTATAAATAAAAAACACATACATACATACATAGAAACACATGCACACACATGCATAAATACACGCATATATGCACACTCACACACACGTGTATGAGCACATGCGCATGTACACACAAGCTCACACACAAATATGCACGTGCACACACACACAAACACATTCACATATGCACACACAAATGCACATGCATGCACACGTAAACACAAATGAACTTGCATATGTGCACAAACATATGCACATATACATTGATAAACTCACATGAACACACATGCATGCACACATATGCACACATGTGAACTCACAGGCACACAAATACATGCCCACACACACCCACAACCAAGCATGCACATACATATTCCCACATAAATACATATGAGCACTCACACACACGCAACTATGCATGAACAAACACACCCACAAACATATGCATACACACATATACCCAAATACAAGCACACACACATTTACACACGTACTACAAACACACACAATAGAGCACACATACACAAAGTCATGCACATACACACACACATACATACCACACAAACACACTCAAACATGCACACATGTACATGCAAACACACTTAAACTTGTCAACACATAGACACACATTCATATATGTGTTCAAGCATACAAATGTAGGAATACACATGCAAAAATACTCACATATGTACTCACACATATACACACACAAACATGCACACACACACATGCATGCACACACATAATCATACATATGCACACACATAATCATACATATACACACACACACTCACATATACAAACATGTGCACATGCATGCAAACACACACTCACATACAAAAACATACACACATGCACACACACACACATATATACACATATGTGCACCCACAGAGAAACATGCACACACACATTTACGAAACACAGAGGTGCAAACACAATTGCACAAACATGTGCACATGCATGGACACACATATGCACACACATTTAAAAACACATGCATACACACTTAAGGACACTCAAGCACAAAAAATTATGTGCACACACATATTCACAAGCACAAGTATGCACAACACATGCACGCACACTCGCTAATACATTCACAAGTGCACACATATATACACCAATACACATAATCACACATAAGTACATGCATGCAAATGCAAGCATGCATATGCACACAAATGAACACAAACTTGCACACACATACATGCATCCAAACACACTAATGCATACATAAATACACAAACAAATACATGCATGCACTCATACATGAGCGCACACAAATGTACACACATGCACACTTCCACGCACACATTCTCACACACCCACACACATGGACAAGCACACATACACACCAATGCATGCACATTCCTATTAGCACACACACACATGCATTCACATTAACACATGCATTCACACACACACACAAATGTGCATGAGTCCACGTACTTATAAGCACATTGACATGAATACAAACATATGCACTCGAACATAAAGTATACTCACACACACTCACACATACAAACATGGACACAATAAATGCATATGAACATACACATATATAAAACCACACATACACACACATATCTACACATACACAAATCCTTATAGACACCTACAAATACACATGAACATAAACATAAAGATATGAACACATAGACATACACATGTGCATAAAAAAATGCACATACACACACACACACACACTCATGTACATGCACACACACATGCACATCAGCTCACACATGCACACATAGGCACAAAAACATGCATTGAACCTCTATGCACACTTGTACATGCATGTAAACAAGCACACACATGCAAACCACTAGCACACACACATAGGAACACACGTGCATATGCATATGTACTAGTACAGAAACAACCAAGCTCACATGCACACATACAAACACAACCAAGTATACAAGCATGCACACATGCATAGACATGTAGGAATATGCACAGACACACACATACTTCCATACCCACTCATGCACACACACACAAGTCCATGCTTGCAAACACACATATACACACATAGACATGTAAACACATACTAATACACACACAGATGCATGGACACATACACATGAGTGCATGTGAACAAGCACACATGCCCACATCAATACACACAAACAAGCACGCACACACACACAAGTACCCACACACACATGCACACACAACCACTAACAACCACACACATAGATGCACATGCACATACACACACACACACACACAAGCACATACATACATATATAAACACACACACAAATAGAAAAATATGCATAAGTACATACAAGCACACACATAGACATGCACACCCAAAACCATGCATTTGTACACACCCTCACACACCTGCTCACACATACGAATACAAACATGCATAAATGTACATATAGATACACACACGTAGACACACACACACACGACCAAGCACATGCTTACACACCCACATGTGCACACATGCATGCACACTTGCATCCATACAATGAAACATGTACACATGCACATGCATAGACACAAAAACATGCATGGAAACACACATATCCACCTTCACACTCACACAATCACACACCCACATGCACTCACATATATGCACACACAAACATGCTTATACACATACATTCTTACACATGCACATACACAGACACAAACACGTATATGTATACACACTCATGCACACATTGAAGAACTTACAAACATGCACACATGTGCACCCTACAAATAAATGCACACAAACATAGACACATGAACACCCTCATGCACAAAAAAAATGCACACAAACATGCATACGTGTGTGCACATATGCATATAAATATGCACATAAAAACATGCACACATGTGCACCCACAAAAACACTCATGCATGTAATGCACTTGCACAAACATGCACACACTTGTGTAGACATACCAAAGTACACACACACATGCAAAGAAAGAAGAATGCATACATGTGCACACACATGTACAAGCACGCACACACACGAGCACAAGCACATTCATGCACATAAATACACACTTGTACACACATGTACACATGCACACATACACATGCACAAACATGTCTATATGCTTAAGTATGCACATATACATGCACACACACACACACACACATACACAAGCACACACACACACACTCATATGCACATGAACACACATACACACACATACATATACAATTCAAAATAAGCATTCACATGTATAAACACATGTAAAAATACACTCACACACACACACATTGATGCAAACACATACACAAACACACATGCATACAACCATAATCACACATGCACACACATGCTCACATGCATGCACACACACATGCATATGCACTCATAGATGCATGCAAACGCACATATGTACGCACACATTGACACATAGCCACACACACTCATGCCCACACAAACACAAAACTACATATGCACACACACACACATGTGAGTGCACCCATGCACACACACATGTGAGTGCACCCATGCACACACACATGTGAGTGCACCCATGCACACACACATGTGAGTGCACCCATGCACACACACGTAAACACAAATACATGTATGTCCACAAACACAAAAGAACATGCACACTTGCAAGTGCATTAACACACACACACACAACTATATGCACAAACTGATGAATAGCTTCATGCACATACACAGCCACTTACGCGTATACACTTACATGCATATGAATGCACACAAGCACACATAGACTTGAACACACATAGACACTGACACATGCACACACACACACACACACACATGAACCAAGCACTTACACATACATGTGCATACAAGCCCACACTAATGCACACATGCACACATGCACAGACAAGGACCCACATGTAGCATGCTTACACACATCTATAAGAATAGATACAAATATGGTCACACACATACAAACACAAACACAAATGCACACACACAAAGATAGATGCATACACGTGCACACACAAGCATGCATTCAAATAGATACATAAACATGCATGTCTGCACATACACTCACACATGGACAAACACACATGTATAAAGATGCAGACACATGGATGCATAAAAACACATTGAAATGCACCCACACAAAGTTATAAATACATATGACACACACACATGCACCCATGCACACATTCATGCATGCACATAAATACACAAACACATAAGTATGCACAACTATGCACACAAACATGCATGAACATGCATATGTGCACTTATAAAGAAATGGCCCTACACACAAGCACATGCATACACTCACATGTAGATGCACAAAGCAGACACATGAACATCCACACACATGCATGCACACACAAACACAAAAGCACTACACACTCATACATTCACCCACACACACACATCATTACACACATTCACAGACACACAGACACACACACACACACATGCATCCACACATGTGATCATGGCTACACACATGAAGGAATACACATAAACATACATGTACTCATGTACCCATGCACACACACACACATATTCACACAAACACCTACACACATCAAAATAAACACACACAATTGTGTATGTGTGAACACACATAGATAGTTGCACACATATACACACACAGACAGGCAACACACACTATCACACGGACCCACACACATACACGCGTACATAACCACACTCACATGCGCACACACACATGAACAAGAAACAATGTACAACCACACCCACACACATGCAAGCATCCATGCATCCACCCACGCACACAAGCATAAAAACTCACACATGCACAAACACGCACACATCCATGTGCCTGTACAAACTCACACATGCGCACATGCACATGCTCACACTCACGCACTCATATGTGCATATACACACACATATGTGCACATATGCACACACATATACAAAAAAAAATAAACACACAAATATGTACAAGTGTCTACAAACACACATACATATGCACACATAACACACGCACACACATATGCTTGCACACATACATGCAAACATGCATAAAAGCACTTGTGGCCATATACACATGCACACACATGTACTCACACACATAGGCACATGCATGCATGCATACACACTCAAGCACAAACATGCACATAGACACACGCGTACATAGGCAATCATATGTGCATGCATGCATGCATTCTCATGCACTTCAACACAAATGCACACACAAACATGCAAATCACACACATGCATACACATATATGCACACAACACACTTCCACATGCTCAAATTTGCACATGCATGCACACAAATACACACAAATAGAAAAACCCATGCATACACATGCATGCATGCACAAGCACAAGTAGACACAAACACAAGCACTCACAAAAAAAATTGCACATACACTCACACAAAGATGCATATGTAGATAAAAAGAAAATATCACATTAGCACACACATATATAAATACATGTGCACACACACACATGCAAATGTATGCACATACAATTATACACTTAGACACATAAGCACACTCCCACATGCTAACACACACAAATGCACACACATACACACAAACAAGCACGCATGCATGCACGTACATGCGTAAGCACTAGACACACACATATGCACAAGTACACACACATAAACATGCTCACACATAGGAATGGACACATGTGCATGCACTTGTACGCACACAAATGCATAAACTCACACATAGACATGCACGAACACTCATGCACACACAAATATGCAAACGCCCATGCACTTATACATGCACGTTCACATGCACATGCACACACACATGCACACACTCATACAAACCTACACACATGCACAACATATAGTCACACATGCATGTAAATGTACTCACATACACACACACACATGTGTAGGCACAAACACATATATACACATGCACACAGATGCATAGAAAGGTGTACAAACATGCACACGAATGCACTTGCACTTCACTTACACAAACATATACATGCACAACACATGCACACGAGCACACATATACAAACATGCAATTGTATAACCATGCATACATAGACATACCTGCACATGTGCATAGGCACAGGAACACACATGTGTTCACACGAGCACATACACATGCATACACACATATGCATGCACATAGATATACACATAAGCATCAACATGCATAAATGCATGCACACACATACACATATGAACACAAAGCACACACACACAAATACACACACACATAGATGCACAAACACATACATGCAAGTACAAAACATTCAAAAACATGTACACACACATGCACTTACACATACACATAAACATGCATAAAGACACACATGCATGCAAACAAACCTACACATGCAGGTGCACATAAATACACACATCCATGCATACACAAACATAACCACATATGCATGCACAAAAAACGAAAACATGTACAAACTCAAACACACGTACAAACTCACACACACATTTTTGTATGCATAAACATAAACATGCACGCACACAGACACACCCATACAAAAACACACATACAAACACGCGCATATGCATGCACTCATGTGTACCTCAAATCACACTTGCACAAACACACACACACACACACATGAGCATGCAAACCAGCACACAAAAAAAATACATGCATATACACCTATACACATACATACACACCTTGGTCAGAACAAGCACATGCATGCATGCGCACATGCACATGCACTAGTACACACATGGACACATGCACATGCATGCATACATTCTTGCAAACGCAAGCACACACACACAAGCCAACTTGGATGCACCAAAACACATGTACAATGACATGAATACATATGCACCTATGTACACAGATAAATGCATGCACCCAAAAAAATGCATATGCCCACGTGCATAAACAAAGATGCACAAACACCTACAGACCAGTGAACACACACACATGTATGCATGTGCTCACACAAACACAAAAAAATATGCATGCACATCCATACACACACACACATTTACATTAACATAAACACACTCTCTCACACACACATGTGCTTGCACTTCCACAAAAATGCAAATACATGCACATGGATGCACACATACATGCTCATGTACACATGCACATGTATGTAGACACACACAAACACACACAACTACAAACATGCACACACAGCCACACACACTGACACCAACACACACACACCCATGCCCACACACATAAATGTGCACACACTTGTACGTGCATATACACACAAGCATCTACGCACATGCATGCACACCCACACCCACAAATATGCATACATATAGACATAAAAACACATAGGAACACACAAAATGCACACATACATACACACCTGCATGCACTTAGACACACACATGCACAAACACACACACATACTGACACACACACACATGCATATCCACACAAATATACACCACATATACCCACATGCACGGACACACACTAACACAATCACACACATGAACGCATGTATACACATGTACATGGACATGGACATATTCACAAATATGCATGCACACACACATATTGGTAGAAAGCCCAAATATATGCATACGAATAGGAGTACAAACACATATAGACAAAGGCTCACGGACATTCACACACATGCAAAAACACATAGGCACAAGGATATGCATTTGCATGCACACACATGGGCACACACACACAGACATTCACGAGCTTGCACAAACGTACACACACAGGCACATACGCACATGCACACATGCACATATGCACAAGCACACAAACATAGACATATAAGCACACAAACACAAACACACATGCACAAGCACAAGCACCCACATACACACACTCAAAATGAAACACACATGTATACGAACAAACATGCACGCACACATGCTCAAGGATGCATGCACAAACTCTTAGATACACATACACATAAGCATGCATGAACACACATTCAAACATGTGCACATGCACAAAAACTTACACAAACATGCACATGTACACAAATGCATGCACACCCATAAGCACAAGCACACACCTAAGTACATACACTTGCACACACACACAAGTATGCACACTCACAAACACAAACATGCACACAAACATAAACAAACAAGCAAATGCATGCACACATGCACAAATAAACACACATGCATACACACATACACATGCACATGAACTCATGCACATAAACACACATGAACAACCTCATATGCATATACAAGAACACATACAAGAACAAACTCTTGCACACACATTCACACTCACATAAACTCAAAAACACACACACACATACATGAATAAGCACACATACATACACAAACACATGCACACACTCACACATGTGCACACATGCACACACACATGCATGCATGCTTACACTCTCACACACACATGCACACATAGACACAAACACTAACACAATGTCCTCCACACACAAGCACGCACATACACACTAACTCACAAGCATGCACACACCCATACTTGCTTACATGCATGCATGAACACAACAACACATGCACCTACACACAAGAATGCATACATACATGCACACAAAGACACAAACAGGAATTGACACACATACACATAATTTCATAAGCAAAAATGACAAGCTTACACACCTATGCATGCCCACACACACCCTAACAAACATTCACACATGCACACACAAGCACAAAATATAGATGAATACGTGCAAACAAACATGCTTGGATGTGCAAGCACTCACATATGCACACAAGCATAAACATTCATGTGCACAGACTCACATGCACACACACAAGTACGCACATAATCATGCAAAAACACATGCATACACACAAAAAAACACACACAAATACAAATGCACAAGTATGCACACACAAATACATAGATGTACACACAAACAAGCACTCACTCACAAATACATAGACAAATTAGCACACACACACACACATCCACATTCACTCACAAAACACACATGCACTCACGTGTGTATACACACACACAAAGACACACGTGCATACACATTTACACACACATGCAAATGCATAAAAATGAACACACACACACACTCACACACACATTAAAATACACATGCATATGTGCACTCACATACACACACACATACACCCATGTAATCATATGCATATATACAAGCAAACATGCCCACCCATGCACACACATACATACACAAATGCACACAAAAACACATATACACATGTGTGCCCACACCCTTACATGCACACAAGCACACACATGCATACAAACAAATACATGCACACACAGAAACACATGTGCACAATCTTGTGCATGCCTATACACACACACACCCATGCATGCATATAAATAAAAAAACTACACAAATATTCATAAATATACACACAGATGGAAAAACACAAGCTCACACACATGCTCACAAAGATGCATACACACATGATCATGTATGCCCACACATACACACACATGCATACACACAATAGCACACATGCATGCAAATGTATTAATGCACACACACAAGCATATACAAATATGCAAACATGCATACATGCCCATGAAAACAAATATACACACACATACTGACTCACACATGTAAGCATATGCACACATGCATATGCATACACATATGCATGTACATAGACACACTGAAGCACACATTCACATAAGCAATCACACACACAACCATAAGCACACAAACATGCACACACACACACACACATACTCACACACACATGCAAAAAAACTTATGCATTCATGTGCATAAACTCATACACATATGCACAAATGCATGCACAAACACAAGGATAACCTACACAAATGCATGCATAAGCACATGCATGCCATCATACATAGAACACAAATGCATGCATGTAAAAATGGACACACATGCAAGCACACACCCTTAAACACAGCATGCATACCCATACATGCATACACATACACACTCACATGTGCACATATATGCATACATGAAGGAAAACATGCATGCTCATGCACACACACATATATGAAAACATGCACGTGCAAACACACATACAACCACACTTGAATACACACAGAAAATCATGCACACATGTGCAGGCACAATACAGACATGCTCACACACACATGCACATACACATATGCATCCACACATCCACACTTAGGCATGCAAGCACACTTGCACACTCCAACATAAATACACACCAATAGACACACATTCGCATAAGCATGCATGCATGCATGCACATAAATGAATAAGTACAAAAACATATGCACATAGACATGCAAGCAAACACTTGAACATGCACATATACACACACTCATGCACACACTCATATACATGCACATATTCACACATGCCTATGCAAAAACATCCACAAAAATATGAATATACACACACATACAAACATGTACAAACAAACATCCATGAATAAATGCACACAAGTACATGTTTACACATAGACACATAAGTACACACAAATGCATATGGACATGCACAACGACACACAAATGTAGCCATATATACACATACACACAAACATGCACACACAAACATACATACTGACACAAACACAAACATGCATAGACACATGACCAAACACGTGTGCACCCATGCATACACAACTTTGTCTACATGCACACACACACATGAACTCACGCATCATAATAGACATGACTACATGAACCCACCCACACACAAACACCCACACATACACCCCCTTATCGTTACACAAACAAATACCTACTCATACACACGCACAACTATGCACGTGCATGCACATAGACACACATATATACAAACACACATACATTTAACCACATAGATGCACCCCCAAACACATACATGGAAACGTGCACATGCACACACAAACCACACACTCATAAACATGCAAATGCACATAGTCATGCATGCAATCATGCACAAACATGCATGCACATACACACACACACATATATATATAAACATATAGACGTGCACAAACACATAGGCACACATGGATGCACAACACACACAACTACATACAAATACATGTGTAAATGCACACACACACTCATGCATGAATGCACACACACACACTCAAGCATACATGCACAATAACACATATACATCCATACATGAACGCACACAAACACATACACACACCCACACAAATATGCACACACACATGCTCTCATACACAAACACGCATTCACATGCATAAGTACATACATGCATAGAAACACATGCATAAACAAAACCACAAATGCACAGTGACATCCACACACACAAACGCACATGCACATGTACACCTGACCACACACACAAGCATGCATGTACACACATAGCCACATACATGGATAGAAACATACATATTAAAACATAAAGACAAACACACACATGTAGAAAAACACACTCACACACACATGCATTTACACACACACATTGATGTGCACACAAACATGCACTTGTAGACATTCTCTCCAAACACTGACACCTAACATGCACATAAACACATGCATGCACACACCATCACATAACAAGAAAAACCTCATGCATGTATGTGCACAAACTCATGCACGCATACACAAACACAAGAATAACCCACAAACAAACACACACGCAAATGCACATACACATACATACACACAGGCTTACACACACACATGCACACATGCATGAACGAATGAACACATGTGCTTGTACACACTGTTACTCACACAGCATGCAAGGCCACACATACACACATATACACACCTACACATGCATAAATGTGCACACACAAAGGCTCACACACACCAAAATAAGCACATGTGCACACACCAAACTCACATATGCACACACACCTACATGCAAGCACACATATAAACATGTTTACAACACATTTACAAATACACATAATATGCATACATCCATACATAGGCATGCATTCACATATGCACATAGTAACATAAATGCACACATACATAGACACCCATTCACATACACATGCATGCACACATGCACACACATGAACAAGCATTGAAACACATGCACAAACACATGCAAGCAAACACTTTCACATGCACATATACACACATGCACATACACTCACAAACACATTCACACATTCTCATGCACACACATGCACAAAAATATAAACAAGTACAAGCACACACACACAAACAAGCACACACATACACACAAAATTATACACATGCATGGACACACACATACACATACAAAGACACACATGCACATGTACACTCATACACAAACACATATGCACATACACTCACACATACACCCCCTAACCTCACACATTCACACATTCAAACAACACTCGTAGACACACAAACACACACACATAAACATTTGCATGCATGTAGCCATACACATCCACACACATATACATAACCACACACTTGCACACACAGGCACACATACACATGCACACATATGAACACATGAGGACTTACATAAGCACACCTTTGCACTCACAAGCTCACGCACACATTTGCAAACACATAAACATGCATGCACATAATCATGCACACACATGTAGGCACATGCACACATACGCACACAAGGATACACAAAACACACAATTACGTAAAAAATAGGTGCATAAACACGTGCACATGAACAGAAGCACAAACATGCATGTGCACACAAACACACACACACACACACTCACATACAGATGCACAAGTACACACACACGCATGCAACTAAGACCATACACACCCACCCATATACATGCAAACAAGTGAAACATGCGCACAAACATACACAATCACACATGCTTAAATACACACACACACAAATGCAACAAATGCATACACACACACCCTTAAGCAAAAATACACATGCACAACTATATGTACACACATGCACAACCATAAGCACTCATGCATATGCACACACACACACACATGCACACAAATGCAAATAAATAGACACACACAAACAAAACCACAAATGCACAATCACACCCACATAGACAGACGCACATGCACATGAACACACAAACACCATAGGAATGCACACACACATACAACAATATGCACATATGCAAACACACACAGAAAAGCACACATGCACATGCACATATACACACATGCATACACTCCCACACATACTCACACACACACACACATGGATACTCACACACACACATACACATGAGCACACACACCCACATGTATGCATGTTTGCCAATGCCCATAGACACATTCACAAGCATGCATGTGCACACAGATGTACACACATATATAAATCCAGATAGACACATGCATAGACATATACACAAACAAACACACACACACACACATATGTGCATGTCCCCATGCACACTTGCAAATGCACATGCAGAAGCTCAACCAAAAAACATGGACTCACATGCACATGCAAAAGAACACACACATATACACACACAAGCTCTCCTATATTTGCATGTACAAACACACACTCATGCACATAGACATGCATTCACACATAAATGCATACACATGTACACACACACACACACAAACAAAAAATATAGCCACACAACCACATGTTTGCACAAAAAAAATGAACACACACACACACACACTCATGTAATACACATGCACACACATGCCTGCATGTCTGCATAAAAACACACACAAACACATAAACACACACATACACATATGCACATGCACAAACACAGATGCATGCACACACACAAGACATATCTATGGGAATGCACACATGCACATGCACACACACATGAACACACACATATACAAACATGCATAGACACATGGACAAACAAATGGGCACAAATGTACACACATGCACACAAACATGTGCACAAAAATAGGCATGCACACATACAGAGACACATATACATGCATGTAAATAGTGGCACAAATAAGTACACACGTGCACATATACACAAATGCACATATACACATATGCAAATGGACACAAGTGTAAACACACATGCACATGGCCATGCACACACACCCATGCATACTCATATGCACACACACACACCCACATGTACATGCACACAAACTCATACACAAATACATACAAACACATGCAAGCATGACCACATGCACATATGCACACAACAACATGTGCACACAAGCTCATGCATATGTGCACTCAAACACAAAGAAGAACATACATACATATTTTTATAGACCCACACATGCACAAGCACATGCACATACATCAATACACACAAATGCACAAATACCCTGACAAGTATACACACACACATGTACAAGCACACAAGCATGAACACTAAGACACATGCACATACATGCACATCCATGAATGCGCACGTTGCACACATTTGCATGTGCACATGCATGCATCTAAACACAAGCACACACATGCACATGCACACACACATCTACTATAAACACATGCACACATGCATATGAGCACACCAAAACAGTCATGAACACACAAAAAATGCTAACATGCCATCCATGCATGCCCACACAAGCATTCATGCACATACACATACATATGCACATGCACACACACACACACAATGATGCAAACACAGACACACACACTTACAAAACTATACTTATACACACACGCACCTACACATGCACTCACACACACAATTGATGTACATACAGATGCACTCACATGCACATATATGTGGTCCCACATAAATGTACAAAAACACATGTACATAAATATGCAAAATGTACAGGCATGCAAACACATGCACATACACACATGAATACACACAACAACACAAATGCACATGTACACACACACACATTTGTGTATACACACTTGCATGAAGAAATGCACTGATGCACATGTGCATGCACACCCAACAAAGATACACACACTGGTATGTGCACCAAAACACACACACTTGCTCTTACAGGCACACACACAGGCACACACAAGCACACACTTGCAAACACCCACACATATGAACACACTCATGTGCTTGCATGCAAATGCGTACATACACATGCATGAATAAGCACATAAACATGCACATATGCATGCACACCCAAACATAGACACCATGACACACACACACACACACACACACACAAGCACACACATAAAATGAACACACTCACAAACACACATACACACTTATAGGCACATACACACACAAGCAGGAACACTCACATACACACAAGCATGTGTTCACATAGATCTTTGCCCATACATAACCACAAACTTGAACACACATGCACTTGCACATAGACAAACCCATACACAAACAAAACACACACATAAAAACACACATGCATGTGCACATGCCCAAACACTTTGACACACACAAACATGCATGCACACACAAACATGTGCATCCACACACCCACGCACACACCTATACACAAGCACACAAAAATGCACATGTGCACATAAACACACACATGTACATGAATAATAATGCAAACCCACATGCACTCACACACACATCTACACACTCATTTATTTACACCCATACACATGCATGCAAAAACACACACATGCATACACACATGCCCACACACATGTACTCATGTACACACAAGTGCATTCATGTATACACATGAACATGCACACTCACATACATAAACAAACACAGGCATGTACCCATGCACAAAAACAAAAGCAAAACACACACATACCTTTGAGCATGCATGAGCAAGCAAATGTATAAACTCATTCGCAAACATGAAGACACACACACACACACCTACATATGTGCACATACACACACATGCATGCACAAAAGACCAGCATGCACTCATGCACACTCAAGTGCTCACACACATGACACACCCTTAAAAAGACACGTACAAACATGCATACAGAATCACACACATGCACATATGCACATACAAATGTATAAGCACACACATACACACACACAAACACACACACACACACACACACACAGATATATATATATATATATATGCACACACGTATAAACACAAACATCTATATAAACGTACATACACTCACACATGAGCAAACATGCACACGTGCCCACACACTTGCACAAAAAAAAAAAAAAACAAACATGCTTACACATGCACACATACACCCATGCTCTAATGTATAAACACATGCACACATAGACATGCACATACACACACACACACATAAACAAGCATGCATGCACACACATACACGCGCATGTAAAGTCACATGGACACACATATGCATGAACTCATATGCACACACACAAATGCACATATATACACATAGACACCTACACAAACAAGCATGCACACACACATGCCTATTATAAGAATGCACATTCATGCACACACAAACTCTAACACATGCACATATACAAATACACATACACATTCATAGACACACACACACACATATTCACACATGTGTACATGAACACACATAAACACTTGCACAATGATGCCCACACAAAAATATGCACAAACCCACATTCACACACAAGTAAACACACACACACACACTCAAATTTGAAGAAACTCATATACACATGCAATCACACACATTCACATACTTGTATGATGCACACACCCATACACTCACACAGTCACACACACTCGCACACGTATGCGTAAGCATAGATGCACATGCATGTAATAGCACACCTGCATGCACATACACATCGACAAACATATGCACACATATATACACTTACACATACAATCACACACATCTATAAACACACAAAAACACAAGTACACACACATTCAGAATTAAGCACATGCACATGCATATATGTTGACACACACAAACACACATAAAATCACAAACATGCACACACATACACAAAGGCACACACAGATGTGCATATATGTATGCACACACACACACACACACAACCACATACATACACATTCACATGCATATATACACTTGCATAAACACACACATGTATGCATGCATGCACACAAGAACACACACATGCACACACAATCACACACGTGCTTGTTCACATGCATACATGCACTTGAGCATGTTCACAAACACATGCATACACACACATAAATAGTAACATGCACACACAAGCACACTTGTACACACAAATATGCACTTGCACTCACAAGAACACAAAATCATGCACACAAACATACACACATGCACAAAACACATGCATAGGTGCACACATAGGCATGGATGCACACACGTGGACCTATATGCATACCACACATACTAACATACACATACAAACACATAGGACACACACACACACGTACAAACACAAATGCACACACACGTGCACACAAACACACATACACATGCACAAGTATCGATACATGCTCATAAGGACACACATGCAAATGTACCCACACCACATAAGTATACACACACATACAAATATATGCAAACACAATAGAACACAAGCCGACAAAAATGCACATGCACACAAACATAAACACACAAAAAATCAAAAGCACATAGACACATGCACAGACAAACAAACCCTCTCACATGCATGCCCATACATAAACATGCATGCGCACACACACTTGCATGCACATGCACCCACACAAATATGCTCACATGTACACCCACAAAAATTCACACATGCACACAAAAAAGGAAACACACACTTATGCACACATATGAACACACTCAAACACACACATACAAATATGCATGCACATATACACACAAGCGCATGCATACATGGATAGACATGCACACATTTACACATGCACAACGCACATGCGCACATATATACACATGCTTACACATGCAAAAACACTCGAACAAACATACAAATATACTTGTGCGTACACACACATACTTGTATATGCATAGTCACATATACACATGCATTTGCACCTATACAAATTCACACATGCACACCCACACATATGCACACATGCACACACACAAGCATGCACACACATGCACATGAACAAACATAGGCACACACACACACATCCATGCATGTACATGCACCTGTATAGACCCTCATGCATGCACACATGCACAAGTATTCACACATACTAACATGCACATGTAGGCATGCACACACACACACATACATACACATGCACAAAATAATATGCACATACATGTGCACATGCAAGCACACCCATGCACACACCTGTAGGCATGCGAACACACACACAAACACAACGACAAATACACACACGCACACACAAACTACATCCACACACATGCACTCACACAAGCACAAAAACACACATAGTCAAACAACACACATGCACAAACTTACAAACACAAAAAATCACACACTCATGTAGGCATATACAAATGTGTGTCCTTAATCAAACACACACAAACAAGCTTACACACTTGTACAGACATAAGTACTGATGCACACACACACATAAACACATGCATGCAAAAAATGTGCTTGCACACACAAATAAACATACATATGCACACATATATACCCATACACACACACATACACACGCATGTTTGCACACACAAACACATACACACCAACACACAAAAAAGAATGCATGCACACAAGTACACACATATACACATGCACATGCATATGCACACATATAAGCACACACACACAAACATGCACACATAAAAATCACACTTGCAAAGACACATACTCACATGCGTACACTAATGAATGCAAAAACAGACACACATAGGCACACACACATAAATAAGTACTTGCAAGCACACGTGCCCACACAAGTACACACACACTATCACTAAAGCACACACACACAAGTACTCATGCACAAACACTCATGCACACACCCAAATGTGCACACAAATATACATGCATATATAAGCACACATGCACATAAATACACAATCAAAAACACTCTCAAATGCACACATATATAAACACACAAATGCACACATATACACTCACACACACATATACACATGCATGTGCACACATGCTTGTAAAAATACACAAACATAAAATAATGCTCGTAGATCAACATACATACACTCATGCATACATGTACACAAACACACAAGCACGAACATACATTCACAGAGCTACATAGGTAGATGCACAAACATGCAAAAACACACACATGCAAGGTTGCACACACATATTCACACACACAAGCTCTCACACATGCACTAACAAGCACACAAATGCAAAAATAGGAACACACAACCACACATAGAAGCAAATACGAGCACACACATACAAATATATGCACAATCACACATATGCGCACACACGAGTGGTGCACACACATGCATGCAAGCATACACATGCCTATGTATACACACACAAACATACAATCATGCACACACATAGAAACACCCACATGCCATGCAATTACACACATACACATGTATGGAGAATCATATTGATACAAACAAACACACACCACTACATGCCACACACTTACATACACACTCACATACACATACATGTGTACACACACACACACATGCACATGAACACACACAAACCAACACACACACACACACATAAATACATGCATGCACGCATGCACAAGCACATAGACACACACACATGTGCACACACTCAAGCACATAGCCACAACGACACAAACACACGCACGTACATTAACAAGTACACTCGTGTAATGTGCGTGCACACAAACCAAAGATGCACAAGCACAAACACACAAGCATACACACACATGTGCACACATATGAATGCACATACTCACATACCCACATCGACACACATCCACACATATTCATGCATAACACACAAACACGTGCACACATGTGCATGTACACACACATGCATCTACACATTGACACACGCACACACACACTCACACATAGAGACACACACACACACATGTGCATCCATGCATAAGCATACATGCTCTTAATCACATGTAGTTATAAGCAAGTGTAGACACACATGAAGACGTGTATAAGCTCACATATGCTTGCACACACACTCATGCATGGACACAATCATATAAATGTATGTATACACACACAAATGTATTAACCCACCCATACATGCAATCTAAAACACATACAGCACACTTGCACACATACAAATATGTCCACGACCCAACCTACACAAACCACACACGAATGCTCATGCAAGCACACACATGCATACAAACATAGGAACACAAGAAAATAAACATGCATATGTACACACACATACACATGCAAACACACATACATAAACATAATTACACACACAAGCATAGACACGTACACACATGCACATGCACACCTATACACACACATATATAGACAATCATACATGCACGCACACATGCAATCACAAATATCATGCACACATAGGCAAACATATGCACAAAAACTCAAGTTCATATACATGAACACAAACATGCACACATAAAAACACACACACGCACACCCGCACAACTGCATGCATACCTACACCTACACAAAGCATAATCACAAATGCATGTAAGTATGCATGCACACACCCACATGCACCTACACACACATATCTATACATATACAAATGTATATGCATGCACACGCACACACACACACGTAAACATGCTTGTATGGATGCACAAATGCTTTCACACATGCAACCAAGACACATACAGCCACACAAGCACACATGCACAAGCACGCACTCACACACACACACACACACTCATGAGCATACACAGAAGAACAAACATAGGCGCTCACACACCTGCACACACATATGTTCACCCATGCGTGCACATGTACACACACTTACACATGCACCTACATCCACCCACTTATTTGCATGAAAAGAAAAATGCACATACACACACACACACACACATGCACGAGCATGCATACACACTCTTGCCTACACATGCATGTAGACAAAAAGACACACACACACACTAACATGCACACCGAAGCACAATCATGCATGCACTCACACTCACGCATATGCACAAACACAAACATGCATATATGCGCTACACCCACACATGCTAACATACAAATGCACACACATTCGCACACTCACATGCACATGCACATAAAGATACACACACAAAGGTATACACAAGTACACACACAAACAAATCACATATACTTATGAACAAAGCACATGCTCACGCATACATGCATGCATCCATGCACACTCACATGCACACATACACAGATAGACACAAGCTTACACATGCACACACACATACATACATACACACACACATGCATAAAAGCTCGCACACACACACACACATACTTGCAACCATGTAAACACATGCACCTACACATGTACACATGTGCACATACACACATATGTATGCACGCAAATGCAATGCACACTTGCACACACAAGTAGAAACATAAACACACCCACACACTTAGACACATGCACACACATGCATAGCTACACACAATCTCAAGCACACACAAGAATGCTCATAGACACACATGAACAATCATGAACAAACACATACATGCACACACACACACACATGATCAGACACCCATGCACACACTTGCATGCATGCCAACACAAACACACGTGCACACAAACTCACACTCACACACATACACCCTCACACGCACAAACACGTACTTGTAAACAAACTAAAACATGCACAAACACCTAAAAGCATGCATGTATGCACACATGCATACATATGTTGGTGCATGTGCTCACACATACATACACACCTACATAGAGATACATAATCATGGACACACACATACACACAGGTGTGTCAAAAAAATATACTCTCACAAATCATACAAACAACACACATGCACATGCACACACATATATACAAAAACATGTACATGCACACTCACACATGTACACACATGCACATATACATACAAACACAGCCACACACTGGCACACTTATGCACACACATGTAGCTACACTCGTATACAAACATGCACATAAACAAGCACACACACATAGACAGACATGTGCACATACATACATACACACATGCAAACACACACATGCAAGCACACACATAGACACACATGCACACATGTGCATATGAATGACTACAAAATGACACACATATACATAGGTACATGCACCCACATAGGTACACAATTTCATAAGCACCTATACAAGTACACACACACATATGCAAGCTTAAAAAAATCCAAACACACACACAAATGCACATAAACATGCACACATATAATCACCCAAGCACACACATAGACACATACGTACTCACACACACACACATACACACTCACAAGAATACACATGTGCTTATGTACAGATACATGTACACACATAAACATACTCACACACATATATAAATATCATCAATGCCCACACATAAATGCACAAGTGCACATGCATAGACACGCACCACATACACATTTGCATGCACATGCATAGACACGCTTGCACACAGACATATACATGCACTCCTCCACACATGCATGTGGATGCACATGCATATGCACACACACAAGCCAACACACATGCATCCACACATGCACGCACAAACGCACATGCTCGTAGACACACACACACATTCATGTACTCATATGCATGCACAAGGCAACTCACACACACATGGCAGCACACACATGTACACACTTGCACCAACACCCATATATACTCACAAAGGTATATACATGCACAGGCACATTCTTACCTATAGAAAAACACATATATGCACATACACACACACATGCACACACACATGTCTCCCAGCATACATGTGCAAATGCACATACACACACAAATACACACATTCACATGTACACACTCATAAGCTCACACACATAAACATGTCCAAGCATGCACAAACATATGTACAAGCATAAAAACATTCATGCGCACACACCCACACAAATAGGCATATGCATTCGAACACATGCATACCAAAGCATGCATACACATGCACATGCATGAACACATACACACATGTAGACACTCTTATGCACACAACCACACAAATGCATACATGCACACATATGCTTGGAAAAAAGCACACACATACACAAATGTGCATAAACACAAGCACATAAATACTCTAGCCTGCTTACGTTCACATGCTCATAAACACACAAACACATGCACAACAAAATACACTTGCATGCACCCACAAGTTGTAACATGGAGGTACACATACTCACATGTAGCCATCCACATACACTTGCACAGAAGCAAAACATGCACAAAAATATGCATACGAACTCACATACAGGCAAACACATGCATACACTCGTGCACACACGCACACGTGATATCACACGAACACCCACACATGCCCTCACACATGTGCATGCACACGTGACCAAAAGAACACACCTGCACACACTTGTACACACACATTCAAACATGCACACAAATGCACACACACATCAATGCACACACTTGCACCTTCCCTCACAGACGCCCATGAACATGCACTCACACATGTGCTTAAGAACACATATAAATACACATGCACATGCACAAGCTTACATTGCACATGCACACCCATTGGCACATACACCTAAGCACACATGCATACGTACACACTCATTAACATACACATGAACATACACTTGCACATGCACAAGAATGTATATTTGCATACACACATATACACACACTCTCACACACACATACATAGCTGCACACACATGCATGCACATATAGACCTACCTACACCCACACCCATAAACACATACACACACATGAGCATATAGCACACGAACACATGCACGAATAAATGCACACATAGACCTACCTACACCGACACCCATAAACAAATATGCATACACACACATGCCCATGCACTCACACACACTCATCACCATGCACTTATGAATAATCTCTCACAACCACATTCACAAATAAGCCCACATATATACATGCACGTACACACACATGCATACACACAAAAACATACACACACAGACAAACCCATCCTTACACAAGCTTAGACACACAAATACACCCCACACCATTAAATACACACACATGCATGCATGTGTGCACCCAAACATGCACACACACATGTAAATGCATATGCACATGTACAAACACGCATAAAAAACACTCATACATACAAAATGCACACACATGTACATGCACATGTACACATAAACATAAACACACAAATATTTGAACACTCATGTAGGCATGTACTCAACACACACATGCACTTATGCACACACAAATACACACATACATACACAGATGAACACAACTACACATAGACACAAACACACATAGTAAGAACACACATACATAGACACACATATGCATGCATGCAAACATGTTCACACACACAAAAGCATAAACACATGCATGCACACAAACACACATATAGATGTTCAGGCAAAAACATATATGTATGCAAGCATGCATCTACAACTACACACATGAACATGAAAACAAACAATACAGACGCACAAGCATGTAGGTGATACACCTACACACTAACATCACCACACATGCATATGCATGCACACACACACTCACATGCACACATACACACAAATGCATGCACACACTTACATAAAAACACACACAAACACACAACTACACATGTATACAGATGCAAATACATGTGCACTCATGTACACACACACTCATGAAAGCACACAAACATGAACTCATGCAAGTAATAGAATACACATATGCGCACACAAACATACGCACATGTATGTATACATAGGCATGTAAACAAATGCACACACATACACACCAGTGAAGCAAAGTCAAGTTGTGTTGGAACCTATGCTCTAGTTGTGTCTTAAATGGCATATCAAGGAGTTGTTGATCAAACTCATGAAGGAGAAGCTAACCGCTAAGAGTTTATCTCTATAGTATCAACTAGTTTTAATATTTGTCTTATTACTTAATTAGATATGATATAATTTGGATCATAACATCATTCAATTACATGTATTATTATTGATTTATTGTGTATTATTATTTTAGTGGTTACAAAAATAATTTGTAATTTTAATATCTAGAAAATTCCTTTCAAAAGAAATAAAAACAATAATAATAAATATTTGAAAGAGGTTTTCAAAAACAAAAAAAATTCGCAAAATAACCCAATGCATAGCCAAGCCTATAGGCTTCGGCCAAGTGGCCTAAAGTACTAGGCAATCGGCCTAAGGAGTTGCGTGTAAATAAAACATTTGAAGCAAGTCGGATCAGGCCGAAGTCTTGGCCAAACCCAATCCAACTTGGAAGCATAACAACATGTTTCGAGAAACCAAAAAATTTGGCCAAACAATCCAACACATGGCTAAGCCCATAAACTCGAGCAAAGTAGCCTGAAAAACTTGCAATGGGCTTAATGACTCGTGAGTAAGGAGACCGTGTGACTGTGTTTACTTACAAACATCCACACGCACTCATATACACTCATACACACACACACATGCATTCATACAAACATCCACACAAACTACATACATAGAAATACATATATGCACATATACACATATGAATAAATGACACACACACATACACAAGCATACACAAACACACAAGCACACAAGAATGCACATAAAAATGCACACGCATATGCATAGAGCCACACACAAAAATGCCACACATGCACACAAATGCAAATGAATATGTACAATAATAAACAACACACATGCACACACACACAAAAACACACATGCTTGTATGCACACACGTACACATGCACACACACACACATGCAAATACATGGCCACACATGCATGTACACACACCTACAACATACATGCCCACATCGACACACTCACAAACACTTATGTACACACACATGTACACATACATGTGCACCCACACTCACACATGCATAAGCAGACACATGCACATGAACATACCAAACCACACACTCATAAACTTACAAGCACACGCACATGCATACACTTGCATACACACACACACACAGATACACATGTAAATGCATAGGCACACACAAATGCACACACACTCTCACAAACACACATATGCAAACAAACATATATGAATGCACCAACACACACACTCATGTACACATATGTGCACACACACACATGCCCATGCCCACATGCACATGCACCCACACCCACCAACCCTCTTACATGCACACTCACACACACACATGCACATAGAAATAGATACATATGCCCATCCACATTAATGTGTGTACACATGCAAGCACACATTCATAACCACACATATGCATACACATAAGAATACAAACACACATGCATAAATGCAAACAAACACACATACACACATGCATGCACACACACTTACACACATGCATAGATGCACACTTGTACACATGAAAATACACACATAAACACTTGCAAAAATACACATGCACAGACACAAGCACACATGCATGTTTGTATAGAAATTCACACATGCATGTTTGTATAAACATTCACACATGCATGTTTTTATAGAAATTCACACATGCATATATGCAAACACACACTCATATATGTATACACGCACACAAATAAGCACAAGTACACAAACTTGCACACACACATACACATGCACCAAAGCACACATACATATACAAACATACAAAAATAAGCTTGTGAACACCCATACACAAAATAGCCTTCACAAACACAGACTCATGCCCACACACAAACATGCACACACACACACACATAAAATCTAGCACTGACATAGAAGTGCACATAATCACACATACATGTGAACACACACACACACACACTCACACTCAATCACGCACATGGATACACACACAAATACACAAAGAAATAAAAACACTCACAAGTATGCACATGTGCCTATGTACAGATACATGTACAAACATAAACATACACACACACACATATAAATATCATCAATGCCCACACACAAATGCACAAGTGCACATGCATAGACATGCACCACGTACACATTTGCATGCACATGTACACACATGCTTGCACACAGAGCACTCCTACACACACATGCATGTGTTCACATACACATGCACACACACAAGCCAACACACATGCATCCACACAAGCACGCACACACGCACATGCTCGTAGACACACACACATTTACGTACTCATATGCATGCATATGGCAACTCACACACACATGGAAGCACACACACGTACACTCATGCACCAACACACATATATACTCACAAAGGTATATACATGCACAGGCACATTCCCACCTATATAAGAACACATATATGCACACACACACTCGCATGCATACACACATGTCTACCTACACACATGTGCACATGCACATACACACACAAATGCACACATTCACATGTACACACTCATAAGCTCACACACATAAACATGTAATAGCATCAACAAACATATGCATAAGAACAAAAACATTCATACGCACACACCCACAAACATAAGCATTTGAAATCGAACACATGCATACCAAAGCATGTGTACACATGCACGTGCATGAACACATACACACATGTAGACACTCTTATGCACACAACCACACAGATGCATACATGCACACATATGCATGGACAAAAGCACACACATACATAAAAGTGCATAAACACAAGCACGTAAATACTCTAGCATGCTCACGCACACACGCACACAAACACATGCACAACCAAATACATTTGCATGCACACACAAGTAGTAACTTGAAGCTACACATACTCATATGCATCCATCCACACACACATGCACACAAGCAAAACATGCACAAAAATATGCACACGAACTCATATACAGGCAAACACATGCATACACTCGTGCACACATGCACACGTGATATCACACGAACACCCACACATACGCTCACACGTGTGCATGCACACGTGCCCAAAAGAACACACTTGCACACACACACGTATACACACATTCAGACATGCACTCAAATACACACACACACACACATGCATACACACACTTGCACCTTCACTCACACAAGCTGATAAACATGCACTCACACATGTGCTTAAGAACACACATAAATACACATGCACATGCACATGCACAAGCTTACATTGCACATGCACACCCATAGGCACATACACCTAAGCACACATGCATGCACACACACTCATGCCATACACATGAACATACACTTGCACATGCACAAGAATGCACATATGCATACAGACATATACACACACTCTCACACATACATATATAGGTGAACACACATGCATGCACACATAGATATACCTACACCCACACCAATAAACACGTACACACACTTGTAGACATGTGCATACAACAGACAAACATATGCATGCACAAATGCACACGTAGACCTGCCTACACCCACACCCATAAACACATATGCATGAATGCAAAAGCACCCTTGTTGATGCACACACATATGCATACACAATGACACACTTGTGTATGCTAACACAGACATGCATGCATTCACACATTGACAAACATGCGCATACACACACACACAGATGTTAAAACATGTGCACACACACGCATGCATACACATGCACATGAATGTACACATATGCGCACACATATAGGTACCATGATACACACAAACATTCTCACACACACATACAGATACATATGCACATGCATAACACACACATACTTACACAAATGCATATGCACAAACACATGCACATGAATAAAAATGCAAGAGCATACAAACATACTCATATGCATAGGCTTACACACATATGCAAACATACATGAATGCACTTGAACACATTAATGCACACACACACATACATAAGCAAATGCACTTACACACACATATGCACACCACACAGACACATATGTACAATCACACATAGACATGCAGACACATGTGCAGGCACATGCAAACAAAAAACACATGAACACATACCCAAACACACTACAGCACACACACAAATACGCATGCTTGCATGCACTCATGCAAGGACACACATATGCACACACATATGCTCACATTCACACACATGCATAAAAGCATACATATCTACATTGTTATATGCATACACACTTGCACACATATGTACACGCATATGTGCACACACACCCACACACACTTACATATAAACACACACATGCACACATGGAAATGCAACCACACATGCACATACACATACACTAGAACACATACATTCTTGCACACACACATAATCATGCACATGCACACACAGACACATACAAACAAAAGTGTAACCATGCACTGACATGCGCACACACACAAAAACATGCCTGTGCTCACACAAACATGGGAACATATCCACACACACACACAAACATAGACACACGCACATGCACACACATAAGAACATGTATGGGTACACTTACACACACAGATATGAGCCCTCATAGAGACACACACACACACATATACACACCCACAAACACAACCATGCATGCACACTCACATTCGCATACAAACACATGCACATGTATGCACTCACATAAACGTGAACATAAGCACACATGCACGTGCATGCACACACACCCTCACAAGCATGTGCACACCAACCTAAACATGTGCACACACATACACAAAAAGTCACACATGCATGCACATACATGCATATACATGCATACACACATCTGCCCAAACCAATGCATAATTAACATGCATACCCACATAGACATATGCACACAAACTCACAGACATAACACACACAAGCATGCAAGCATGCACATTGTGCACATCTATAAATAGATACACGTAGATGCACCCACTTAAAGGCATTGACACAAAAACATACACACATACATACATGCACAAAAACACATATTCATGCACACATGTGCACCCATGCATGCACATGTACGCACACTTGCAACACTCACATGCATATGGATGCACAAAAACATTTGCTCACACATACACTGATATGCACAACCACGCACACATGCACATGCAAACACTCACATGCACACTCTTACGAAAACGCAGATGCACATCCACATGCACAAATGCAAAAACATGAAAACACACACAAACCAACATGCAAGTACACACACACATACACGAGCTGACATACATGCACTCACACATGCAAGAACACACTCGTGGGTGCAGAAGTTTATACACTTACAAATACACATATAAACATACACATAAATATACACACACGTGCTTATAAATATGCATGCATAACTACTAAGATGCTTGTGCATACACACATACAAATTCACACATGTACAAACGTGCATAGACACACACACATGATAGCACAAACACACACATATACGCAAGTTTGCATCACAAACAGACAAATGTACACACACCTGCAGACAAAACTCACATACAAACCCACACAAACATACATACATAAACACACACATACATAAACACACACATACATAAATACACATGCAAGCACACACATAGATGTACACATTTGCATGCACACATGTACACACACAACACACACCCACACATATGCACAAACAAAACCACACATAACCACACACACATGTAAAAGGACATGCACACACTTGCTTAAACATACACACAAGAACAAACATACACACCCCTATGCACACACAACACAAATGCACTCACACATAGACACACGCACACGCACCCATGCACATACAAATGCTCACACAAAAGTATGTCGACATACATAGACACATGCACACAAAACTTGCACACAATGCACACACACACAAATATGCATGCACACACAAATACACATGTATCCACACAAATGCATACATCCATGCAAAAACATTCACCTATGCAACCACTCATACCCACGCACATACATGCACACAAACACACAGAAGACAAATGCATGACCACATACATACACAAGCCCATGCCTAAACACATGCATGAACAAAAACACATATAATCACACATGTGTAAACACACATTGACACATGTAGACAAACACATGCACACACCCAAACATTAGAACAAAAACCATCACACTTATGCATGTATACACTCACATGCACAACAAATACATGCAGACATATGGAAAGAAAGAAGCACCCACACAAGCATACAAGCACAAACACACATGCTCATAAGCACATAAACTCACATGTGCACACATAGAATTATATATGAACATATGTGAGAGCACAAACACAAGCATAAGAAAATACATACAAATACATGCACATGCACATGCACACATATGCATAAACATGCATGCATGCACCCACACAAATAGGTGCACTAAAACTCACACACAAGCAAACATAAGTGCACACAAGTGGATACTCACATGCACACATGTGTGAGAACACATGCACACACACAAGCACAAATAGGCACACTCACACGAAAACACATGCACATATACATGTGAAGACACACATAGGCATAGATGCATTATCAAGCACATGCACATGATCACACACACACACACACATACATGTGTTCATGTGCATGCACACATATGGACACTTGCACATACACTTACACATGTGAACACTTAAACACACCAACACACATGAATAAGCACACGTGTGCACATGAACAAATGCACAAACACCTTTGTGTATGTACACGCAAATTAACACACACTCACATATGTAGGTACACACATGTACATGCAAATGTTTACACAAACAAACACATGTATATAGACACACATGCACACATTCTTACGAGAACACACACACAAACTGACACGCACACACTTACACACACATACATGCACGTGCATGTAGACATACACACACATAGACATGGATAGTAACACAAATGCATGCACTCACACAATGAAAAACTAATAAACATAAGAATACACATGCATCCATATATACACACACACACAAACACACACGAATATACATGAATACAAGCACAAACTTGTAGGCATAGGCATGCACACACAAACCCACAACTACACAAACACCCATGCAAACACTCGCATGCACTATACACACACAAACACATATATATATGTACATATACACACATGTGCATGCATACGTGCACCCACCCAAATACATATATAAGCAAACACACAGAGACAAAAGTAGACATAGAATCACATGTACTATGCATAGATATGCAACAACACATGCACAAATATGCACACATGCACACATAAACACACACATGTCCACACATGCACAAATAGCTACACAAATGCACGCAAGTGCACGTGCATAAGTAAACATATCCATATCCACACATGTGCCCATGCACATGTGCACAAATGCAAACACGTACACTTGCACTCACACATGCACACGTAGACACACATAGATATACATAAGAGCATGCACACACAAAACCATACATGCACAAATGCATATAAAGACACACACATGAATAGGCACAACTGCATGCACACACCCCTGCACATAAGCATGCACACATATATGCATACATATGCACATGCACACACACAAGCCCAAGCACACAAATATTCATAGGCATGTAGACACAAACACTCACACACACATACACAAATGCATGTGCACAAAAACACACTTACATATCCAAACACATGCTTGAGAACACACTTATGCACATGCATAAACACATACACAAACAAGCACACTTGAACACAAGTGCACATATGTAGGTACATACGTACACAAACCTACACCCACACACATACACATGTAGGAACACACATGCATAGTACATGCACACACATGCACATGTGCATACACAAACATTCTCACATGTGCACACAAATGCTCCCACTCATATGCACACACTCACTTACACACAAAAACATACACACACATGTACACTCATATAAGCCTACAAACATACACACACATACACACTCACTCACACACACATGCACACAAGAACACACATATACACGTACACATAAAGGCATATATACATAGACACATGCACATACTCACATCAACACACTTGCACACACACACACACCAACCTATCATACACACATGCATGCTAGTGCTTAACATGATTACACTCACAAACATATACACACACAAACACTTTCACACATGTACACACCCATGCATAAACACACACATATACACTCATAGTCACATGTGCATGCACATGTAAATGAACAAGCACACATGCACACACACACACACGCACACACACAGGTACAAGAACACTCATGCACAAATAGTACGGCAAATACAATTCCACACAAATGCTCAAACATAAATGCATATACACACATACAAAAAAACTCAAGCACACACATGCACACACACACATACGTACAAACTCATATACATATGCAAAAGCATACACAAAAACACATATATGCATGTGTGCACACACACGCACACATACATAAGCGCACACACACACAAATGCAATCGTAGGCACACACAAATGCATGTACACACTCATAAAAATATGCACATGTATGCTTACACCTAAGTAGAGATTCATATAGGAAAAAACATGCACACTTACAGACACACGCACAGGCACATATAAGGATGCATATAGACATGCATGCACTCACACATGCAATCACACACACCTAAATCCACACACAGACTTGTCAATATGAACACACACACACACACACACGTAAACACACAAGCTCACATAGACACACACACACATTCACAAAATGCTCACACTCACGCATAGGCCCACACACACACATAAACCCACATGCACACATTCACATAGATGTAGAAACACACACAACCACACATACACACACATGCTAAACACGTGCACATACACCCCCATGGACAAACACTCATATGCATACAAGCACACTCATGCACAAATGCATATGAACACAAGAACACACATGTTACACCCTTGTGTTTGATGAGTTAAGCATAAATGTTTATATTTTATTTAGGCTTGATTTTAAGTAAAATTGTTAATATTTAATTAAATCAAGCCATGTATTTCACATGTCTAAAATAGTGGTCTCTAAGGACCTTGAAGCCATGGCATACTTCAAGGAAATTTGAGACATGTACTAGAATTTTCATATTTGAGTTTTTATTATTTTTCTTGAAATTGAGATGTCCAATTTTTGAGATTATGAGACACACTAGTATTATTAATATTTAAAAATGTTATAAAATTAATAATTATTGAATTTTAATTTTTGGGCCAAGCTTTATTGATAAAAAGTATAGATATTGGTATTTGATTTTTTTAAATTATTTACGAATTATTTTTCATAAATTTCTTTTCATAGTCATTTAAAAAACTTATAATACTATGATAATATAAAATTATTTTGGTACACTTATATTTAAAATTTTAGCACAAAAATTCTTCCAATCAACCTTAAAACAGCTTAAGTCTCGGGAAAATTCACTGTAGCACTGGGCGGGCGGACCCGTCACGCAATTAGCTGGTCCAGGTCTTTTAGAAATTAAAAATAAAAGAAAAAAAAAAGGGGAGAGCCAAGACCGCCCAAAGCCCGCCGAGAGGAGCTCGACGAGGTCAAACTACAGCGGTGGTCAACGGTCAAATGAACAATGCTTGGCTAAGCCAAGCCCGCCCAAAGCCCGCAGAGAGGAGCTCGACTAGGTCAAACTACAGCAATGGTCAACTGTCAATGAACAGTGCATGGTCAAGTCAACCCGACCAGGTGATGAAATCCCGGTCAAGGAAGGGGGGAGCCAGCCCCACAGAGGCTCAAGAAGTAAACAGCGCAAATCCCTTATAAAGCGGTGCGCCGACTTTCGTTCTGCGGTGTGGGACTAAAAATCCCACCTTATAACTTTGGCAGGATCCAAAGGCGCAGATCAAGCCCGCCCAGATCCAACGCTCCAGATCAAAATCGAACGGCTGTTTCGCAAGTTTAATCGGCACCGTTCGTTCAGTGCGCAGATCCAATGCTCCAGATCAAAATCGAACAGTTATTTCGCAAGCTTAATCGGCGTCGTTCGTTCAGCGCGCGGATCCAAAGCTCCAGATCAAAATCGAACAGCTGTTTCGTAAATTGATCAGCGCCGTTCGATTTTGGGCACGGATCGGACGGTGGCTGCTTTCCGTCCGTTGCCCAAACGGCTAGTTGTTTTTTACGAGCCGTTGAAGGATTTTTTAGCTCAATTTTAAGCTCTATAAATAGGGAAGAATTAAGATTTATTGAGTTTGCCTTTGCTAAATTCTTTCAAAGATTTCAGATCTCAAATTTGAGCAATCATCAAGCAAAAATGGTGCCTCCAAGCTCAAAAGGAAAACTGCAACAAGGTGCTTGAAATTAGAGGTTCATGATTCAATTTTTCTCATTTCTATCCTTCTAATTTCTCAATTATGTGTGCCTCCTTTTTTCTCCAATTTCTCCTAAGTTCTTTTTGCCAATCGTTGTATTTTTCGTTTTGGGGTAAGGGCATCCTGGCAGTAGTGCTAAAGCCCCGGGTATGAGTTGAGCCCGGAGAAAAACTCCAGTAGGTTTGGGATTAGCCGTAGTAAAAATCCCAAGTAGGTTTGAGGAGAACCGTACGAAAAACCTCACTTGTAATTGGTGCATTTAGTGGATTTTTCCCAACACCGGTTGGGGGTGGACGTAGACTCGGTTTTGAGTCGAACCACCTAAAAAACTTTTGTGTTCAAATTTCTTTATTCGTGCTTAAAGCCTTTAAGTTTTAATTTCGAAAGTTGTAAAATTTTTAAATACACAATTCACCCCCCCCCCCCCCCCTCTTGTGGGATTTCCTTAGCACGAAACACTTCAACACACACACATGAATACCCACATACACACACACACACACTTATGAGCACATATACATAGGAATTCACATGATAACATATATATAAACACACACATATGCACACATGCATGCAGACTCACGTATGCATGCACATGCACTTATGCATAAGCACACAAACACATGCACATATAAAAATACACACACATAGTCTTGCACTCACACATAGACATACACACATACAATCACAATCAGACACTTACACATGCAAACAAAAACACTCACACATGCTCACACATGACCATGCATGCACATACACACTCAAATGCTCATGCACACACAAACACATGAATGACATGAACAAATGCATAGGCATGCACATAAATATATGCATTCAAGGAAACAAATATAAACATTCATGCACACACAAACATAGGCATGCACACACACACACAAAAACACACACACATGAACACAAACACACCAAAATGCATAGACACAAATACAGACATGCATATGTAAATGCACACACACAAATGTACCTATGCACACATGCAAGTAACCATCCACTCAAATGCACAAGTCCACACATACATGCAAAAAAATCACACATAGAAACCAGATGCATGCACAAGTATACACACATATGTGCACACAAGTATGAACATAAATGCACACACACAAGCATGCACACATGTACACATCTACACACTGATATGAACATAAATACATCTACACATGCACAAATGCACATAATTACATATGCACACATGTACACACAAAGACACAAGCAAATGCATATGCACACATGAACACCCATGCATACATAGGCATGTACACACACTCACATTCTCTCACAAAAACATGCTCACACAAATACATGCACACACACACACAAACACACACATGACCACACACACAAATACACATGCACATTCACAAGCACATGCACGCACAAACATACACACACATGAATGCATGCAAGCACACAAATGCACACACATACTCACACACACACAGAGACAAAGACATATGTGTACACACATGCATGTACACATGCCCAAAGGCACATCCACAAAAATATGCATGCGTATCCATACTCACACACAGACATGCATGCACACCCATGCATAAGCATACGCATGTCAATGCATATATACTCACAAATACACACGTACTCACACGCACATACACACAGGCATACCTATGCACACATGCATATGCATATACACACATACACTAACACACACACATAAGCACAAACATGTACACATATAAATATTTGCACACACACACCCAAACACACATGCACTCACAAACAAAAACAATTGTCATATCCACGCAAACATGCACATGCACAAGCATGCACACTCACTTTCACTCGCATAGGGACATGCATTCACACATATAAACACATGTAAATATGCCTACACATAAGAACATGCACAAGCACGAAAGCATACATAAAGACATGCATATATACTCACATACCCAAGCACACACAAACAGAAGCATACATGCACACACATGTACTTACATGCAATTCACCCACATAAATGCACTCACACATTCAATAACACACCCATAGGCTTACACATGCACACATGCAAAGAAGTATAAACACACAAGCACAATTGCACAAACACGCATGAATGCACATGCATATACAAATACATTCATGAACACACCATGCACAAATACTAAGATGGATGAACAAACACATACACATGCAAATGCAATCACACATGCACACATACAAATGAACAAATACACACAAATGCATACACACATACACAAAAACACTCACCCACACCCACACAAACACATATCTACACATGCACATACACAAAAACAAACAGGCACATGCACAAAAAAAAGCACAAACATATGCACAGACACACACACACTTATAAACACACACAACCACACACATGCACAAAGACTCACACACACATCCACTCGCACACATGTATGCACACACACAAAAACTTACACTATGACTCAAGAACATATCCACATGCATGAATGCATACACACAAAACATTAGCATACACACACACACACATAAGTGCACACACATATGCACATAGACTTGCACACACACACACACATACATACTAATGCACAGACATAACCTACACATGCACATACACAAACCCACACACAATAACGCACATGCACACACACAAATCCGCAAAAGCATAAACACATGCCATTTCACATAAACATGCTCGCTGACATACACACACAACTTCACTTGCATACAAACACATGGGGCCATAGATGCATAAGCACATGCACATTAAAAAATATATGCACACACAAAAACCAAAACATACACGCACACACATGTATATGCACACCCATACAAACCCATGCACAAGTATAGGCACACACCCACACTCATGCAAGCATAGGAACACACAAACACACACACACATAGACTCACTTGCACACAATCATAAATATACACATAGGCACACATGCATGAATGTAAGCACTTCAACATGCACACACCCATACATGCTCATGCACACACATATGCACACCCATATGAACTCACACATGTACACACTTGTACATGTGCATGTGCACTCATAGACACACACACACATGCAACTCACATACATGTTCAAACACAAATGCACACATGCACAAACGTAGAGACACACACATAAGCACACATGCACACATAGACACAAACATATAGGCATACACATGCAAAAATACAAGGACTCTTGCAAGAACAAGCACACACACATGTAGATAGACATGCACAATCACACATATGCACATGAACACACATGAACACAAACTCATAAATGTACCCACACACACAAACATGTTTCCATGTACAAACATGCACCCACACACACATAAATGCTCTCACTCAAGCACATAGTCATTCACAATCACAAACACAAATACTAATGTAGAACAACACACATACTCACACACACACAAAAATGCACTAACAAAGACACACATGTGATCATTTGCACTCCAATACACACACAAGTACACATGCATACACAGACATGAACACACACAGAGACAACAACAAATACTCACATATACAAACACACACACAAATGATGCACACATGCACATTAATGCAAAAAACACCCACACACATAAACATGCACATGCACAACAACACACACATAGACATATGAATTAACATGTACAAAAATAAACACACATGGGAACACACATGCTCACACATAAGCACACACACAAGCATACACACACAAACACACACATGCATACATAGTCACATGCCCATGCACACACACATATGCAACCACACATGCATACACACACATGCAATGCAAACACAAACATGCATGCACATGCACTTGCACAAAACAATACACATGTGCACATGCATGCACACACACTTTCTCTCTGGCACACTTTGCATACATGCACACACACATATACACACATAGATGCACACCTGCATGCACACTAACACATGCCCACACACTCACACATGCACACACACACACACACAAAAACTCATGCCAAAATCCACAAATGCATGCTTCCAAGCACACACACATGCAAGCACATGTAGAAGTACACACACACACACACAAACAAGTACACATGTATAAACACACATACACTCATATGCATACACACCCATGCACAAATAAACATACCCAAACAAAACATGCCCACACACACACACACACATGCACACGAACTAATATACATAATTGCACATGTAAATGTAAATAAATTCCCACCCACATGCACTTGCATAAACCAATTTGCAAATTCATGCATGCATACACACACAGCTACTCACAAGCACATAAGCACACAATGAACACATACAAACACTCATAAACTCACATGTGTGCACACACGCACACACACAAATACATAAATTAACATAAAAACTTGCACACATGCACCCAAAGTATATGCACATATGCACACACAAACACATGTGCACATGCACATGCATATGCACTACATGCACCAACACCCACACACATAGAAGCACATGCACATGCAACCTTGCACAGCATGTGCACATGACCTAAACCTACACTCATACATACACTTGGATGCATAGGCACATACACACATGTAAACACATGTGCACACACACACAAAAAAATAAACATGCATGCACAAACATGTGCACTCATTCGCACTACGCATGCACATGCACGTGCACAGGAATACACGAGCACATGCACATACAAGCACAAACACATGCGCAAGCACAAGCGCATGCACACTCTAATACATTGGACCATAGACAAGAACACACAAAAACACAAAGACACACATGAACATGCACACATACACATGCATGCACACACATTCACATACATGCAGTTCATGGATGGACACACACAGAGATATACATGCACAAAAGCATGCACACTCGAAGATGCATGTACACAAACCAAAATGCAAACATGAACACCCAACCACACACATATGTGCACGCACATATGCACATGCACACAAACATGCATGTACACACATACATACAGATGCACATGCATGCACACACGCACACACACACAAACAAACACGTGCAAAAACATCCACACATGAACACATAAATGCATGCACACTTAAATACACACACATAGTCAAGTAAGCAGGGGCACACAAAAGCATAAACACATGCACACATGTATACACACACTAATGTACAACATATACACACATCTACATTCACACAAACACACACACACGCACAAACTCACACATGCATGCACACAGACACACTCACATATGCGTGCACACACATGCTCACACTTGGACATGCACATTCACACACACACATACCATTATGCATGCATACACATGCACAAGCATACATATGCACATGCATACATGTGCACACACATACATACCCAAGCCTATGAACACACAAAAACTTGCACACATAAACATATCTACACACATGCGCAAAAACAACCTAATGCACACATACATATGCACACACATGAACATGTACACACTCACATGCACAGACACACACACACATGGCCACACATGCACACTAAAAAACATGCACATGCACACACATGCACTCACACACACACACACACACTTTATATGAATATGCACACGTGTATATGCAAACATACATATATGCATACACAAGTGTGTGCAAAAAAATACAAACGCGTGCGTGCAAGCATGCACATTCACCCATATGAACATGATTGCATGCACAACACACAAAACACCTAAACACAAATATTCATGCTCACACACAATCATGCACAAATGCCCTAACTCATATGCCCACATGCACATAGAAGTACAGAAAAATAATTACATACACATAGGCATACATAAACTCACCCTCCCCTCTACACACACAACCATTAAATCATGCACACACACACATGAATGCATGACACTCGCACACATGCATGCACCTATGCACATACACAACCACACACATGAACATATACACACACATGTGTGCACACACACAACTACAGACACATATCTATAAATATACATACACACACAAAATGCACCAAAAACACACATGCATAGAAAAACAACATGCAAATGTACTCACACATGTAAACATGCCCACACACACTCACATATACACGAACACACAAAATCTAACACAAGCACAAACCCAAAAATATGCACATGAACAAACACACATGCACACGCCTATACACACAAATGTACCTACATTAGCATGCACATGGACACACACTCACTCATATGCTCACATACACACACACATGCATATACTGACATGCATGCACATACACACATGTAAAAAACACATGCTTACACACATTTGCATGAGCACACATAGACAAATGTGTGTGCACATGAACACACATACACACCCACCTACACATAAATGCACACGCACTTGCATCCTTGCACACTCGCATGGAACACACACACGAATGCATCAACACATGCACACACACATAAACAAATATGCATTCACATGCACTCATGCACAGGCACCCACAAATGCACATGTGCATGCAAACACATGCACATGCACATGCATGCACAAGAAAATGCATATACACATAGACACAGTCACAAGCACATACATAAGCTCATAGACATGCACACATATAGGCACACACATATGCACAAACATGCACATGCACCCAAGCATTCCTACCTACATACAAGCATCATTAACACACATTCACATATAGACACACACATAGACATGTACACACATGCATACATAAACTTGCACACAAATAAATATGCACATGCATGTACACAAATAGACACACACAACGCATGCACAAGCATGCACACACATGCTCACGAACACACACACACACACGTGCATGCACCCACACATACACACATATGAGCATGCACACACACACATACATAAACTCACATACAAACACATGAACAAACGCATGCACACACATATGTGCACACACATGCACACACATGCATGCACACATCCAAGCACATGCACACACATGCACATAGACACAAACAAATAGAGATGAACATGCACATACACACACACCCATACATGAACACACACACATGCCCACACACATTCATACATAATTACATATGTTGAAATGCATGCACAAACCCACACACATACACATAGACACAAGCCAACACAGACGAGCATACACACACACGAACCTATACACGAACACAAACACATATGCACACACACATGCATATATTTACATGAACACAAAGACATGCAAACAAATACATGTGCACACACATGCACACAAACACGCATATGCATGCACATATATTCATGTACACATATACACACACACATACACATGTGCACTAACACGTAGACATAGTACACACACATACATAAATATGGATAAACACATACATGCAAAAAAATGCACAAGTTCACACATCGATGCACACAAATGCATATATGCACTTGCACAGACACATATACACACACACACATGCAAGCATAGATGTAGATACATAAACACTCACTTACATGAACACACGCATCTACACACTCCAACACATGCATACACACACAAAAGCACACATGCATGTGAACACACGCATAAACATGCCTGCATACACATGCGCACACATGTACACACATGCACTAAAGTGCACACATACACATGAACACACACAAACACACACACGTGAACATACATGCATGCACATGCACAAAAATGCCTATACGCACACACACACATGCACACATGTACAATGAAATACATGCACACACTCATTAATGTTGTGCACACATGTACACACATGCACTAAAGTGCACACAAACACATGAACACACACAAACACACACACGTGAACATACATGCATGCACATGCACACAAATGCCGACATGCACACACACACATGCACACATGTACAAAGAAATACATGCACACACTGATTAATGTATGCATGCACACACAAAAATAGACTCATGCACACACAATTACACATGTACAACAATGCAAATGTGCACAACTTTACACACAAACACATCTACATGCACATGCAAGCACACACAAATATATGGCTAGGCACAAAAAGACATTAAAACAAACACACATGCAAAGGCACAAGCACATGCATAGACATTGACAAGTAAAAATAGAAGAACACACACACATGCTCAAGCACAAACACACACACATACACACATGCACATAAGTGCTCACACATGCACACACACAAACACACATGCCCACACACACTCTCACACATGCACACACACAAACATACTTGCACACATACACACACACACATACGTTTGTGTGCATATTTACACACACTTGTAGACACCAATACACACACACACACACTCATACACACACATGCATATGCAAGCATATATGCATGCACACATGCACACACACTCAAATACACACACACACACAGACACAGACACACACTTGCACACAATCATGCAACACACCCACACACTTCCAAACACATGCATTAACATACACACATGCACACACATGCACAGAAATGAACGTGCTCTTACGTGCACACATAAATGTACACACATGTGCACACACACACACATACAGACATACTGGCACATGAGCACACACCTACATGCACACATGCACACATAGACACACAACCACCTATGCATACACACTTCCACAAATGAACACACATGCATGAAAAAAGCCTTAAACACTTTCATGGATGCTTACATGCAAATGCGCATGTATGCACACACATGCATATTTACACATGTGCAAATGAACAAGCACACACAAACTCATACACAGAAACATGCACATGCATGTAAACATGTATATACAAAAACGTGCATAGACACACACATGCACGTACACACACAGATACACACACATATATACACACACAAACATATGCACATTGATAGAGACACATACAAAGATGTGCACACACACACACATGTACATGAAAATAGATGCAAATACATGCATGCATACACACACACACACAAAGATAAGTACAACCACATTGTCTTGCAAAATCACTTGCACACATATAAACACATACAAGTATGCATATATACACATACAGATATGCACACACATGAAATCACATTTGTACACAACACACACGCACTTATGCACACACAAATGTGAATAAACATATGTATATATGTACACACAAGATTGCATACATAATTACAAAAAAATACAAGCAAACACACATGTGCACACATGTAGGTACATGCACTCATTCGCATGCACTGCTACACATACATAACCACAACAACACATATCCACAAATGCATGCATAATAATTACACATGTACAAACAAATACACTCACATGCACACACTCAATCACATACACAACCAAACCGTCAAATGTGCATATACAAATACACACAAGCATGCACACAGTCACCTACACTTATACACACGTGCACACACAATAACACAAATATAAGTAAACACCCACATTCATACACACACAAACACATACATAGATGTGCACACACACACATGTACAAAGCATACATGCATGCATGCACACATGCATGCACAAACAAATATATGAACACACACATATACATGCAAATATGTACACATGTACACACAAAGGCATATGTGCACATAGGTGTATACACACACACACACCCACATACACACATGTGAATGCATACACATATGCACACATGCACGATGAAAATGTACACACTACTGCTCACATGAACACACATGCATCCACACTAATACACACATGCACACACACACACGTAGGAGCATACATGCACATACACACATATAAACACACATGTGCACATGTATACACACCCACACCTACAAATGTGCACACAAGCACACATAGCACACGCACTTGCACACATATTCACACTCACACTCACACTTGCATCCACACATGAGCACACAATCCAATGAAAACACACAATCACACACTCACATGCACACACCCACACATACACACATACGTACAAATACACCTGCATAAGCAAACATATGCCCACACACAAATACATGCAACCACACACATGCATAAGAAAGCACACACACGAGCATGCTTGTGAGCACCAATAAACACAAGATCACACACATAGAAATGCATACACACACACACATACACGTACACATAAAAGCACATGCACAAACTTATACACACATTAATACAAAAGAAAAAACACACACAAACATGCAGAAGTGCATGCACACTCATATAGACATATTCACTTGAAGATAGATTCACATGCATGCTCACACACCAATACACAAACACACATAGACACACACAGACACACATGACCATGACACAAACATGTCACACACAAGCACACACACACACATGCACACAGATATAAGCACAAATGCATATACATGCATATGTAAGCAAACACATAGGTGCACATGTACACACTCACACACATGCATGCATACATGCATACAACCACATATATGCACAAATAAACACACATAGACGCACAAGCATACACATACACACATACATACACACACAAACATGCACACAAACACACATGCACACATGCACGAACACATGCACACACATACACACAAACACACACATACATGTATGCATATACAGTCACACAACCTCATGCAAGTGCTCACACAAAAATTCACATGCACAAGCATACACATGCAAAAAATAAAGACACACATATTAGGACATAGACAAACATATACATGCACATGCACACACACACATGTATATGTATGCATACTCAAAAGCATACTTATGCACATACACACACAAGCACACTCATGCACACATACACTCTTGCACACACACACATACATACAAACATGCACAAAAATATGGATGCAAACACACGTGTACACACTCACACATGCACTCACACATAGAAGTGCATATAGACACACACTTACATGCACGCACACACATAAGCACACACACTCACACAAAAGAATGCACTTACACATGCTTTTGCACATAGGCACTGAAATGCACAAATGAACACACATTAACAAATGCACATACAAGTACCCATGCACAAATGCACACACATGCACACATGCATGCATGCAAGGATACGCATTCATATGAACATGTATATGCACACACACATACACACACTCCGCACATGAATGCATGTACAAACACTAACATGTAGAAGCACATAAGAACACAAACATACATGCACAGGCATCCACACACACACACACACACAAGCACGAATGCAAATGCACCCTTGTTGACAGACAAACACATATGCATACACAATCACACATATGCGCACGCTAACGTAGACAAGCATGCAATCACACACACACAAACATGCACATAGACACACACGTTAAAACATGTGCACACACACATGCAGACACATGCACATGAATGTACACACATGCACACACATATAGGTACCATCATACACACAAACATTCTCAAACACACACATACAGATACACATGCACATGCATAAACATGCACATACTTTCAAAAAAATGCACATGCACCAACACATGCACATGAAAAGAAATGCATAAGCATGTAAACATGCTTGCAGGCATAAGCTTACACACATGCAAATACACAAATATGCACTTGAACACATTAATGCACACACACAAGTAGATGCACTCACATACATATATGCACACCAGACAGACACATATATACACTCACACACAGGTATGCACACATATGAGCATGCACATACAAACATCAACAAATGGACACATACCCAAACACACTAAAGCACACACACTAATAGAATAGCATGCATGCACTCATGCAAGAACAACAATGTGCACACACACAAATGCTCACATGCACACACATGCACACATGCATACCTATCCACATTGTTATATGCATAAACACATGCACACATAGGTGCACACATATGTGTACACATACCCACACACACTCATACCCACATACAAACACACATATGCACACATAGAAATGCAACCGCACATACACACAGTCATACACTGGAACACATATGTGCTTGCACACACACATAAACATGCACACATACGAGCATATGCATGCACAACAAACACACGTGCAACAAATTACTCACATGCACACACACACACACAAACACATGCAAACACTCACCCAAATACAAACAAACATGTACATGCACATGAACAAACACAAACAACACTCACAAGCACACACACAAACATAGACAAACACACATCCACACACACACAAGAATATGCATGTTTATAGTTACACACACAGATATGAATCCTCATAGACACACACACACATATGCACACCCACAAACATAAGCATGCATGCACACTCACACACACATACAAAAACATGCACATGTATGCACACACATAAATGTGAACACAAGCACACATGTGCACACACCCTCACACTCAAGCACACACCCTCACACGCATGCACACACCAATATAAACATGTGCACACACATACACACACAGACACACATGCATGCACAAGCACATATACACACATGTACACACATCGGCCAAAACCATTGCACAGTTCACATGCATACCCACATAGGCGCATGCACACAAACTCACACACATGAACACACACACGCATAAAAGCATCCATATTGTGCACACTTATAAATAGACACACAAAGATGCACACAGTTAAGGGCATAGACACATAAAGTTGCATTCACATGAACATGTATAGACACATATATTCACATGCACATGTGTACCCATGCATACACATGTACACACACATATGCACACTCCCATGCATTTGGGTGAATAAAAACATTTGCTAGCACATATGCTCATATGCACACCCATGCACACTTGCACACTCTTAAGCAAACACACATGCACATGCAAGCACGCCCACACACACATGCATAAACATGAAAACACACAAACCAACATGCAAGTAGACACACATATACACACATAAATCAAGTCACACACATACATGAGCTGTCATACATGCACTCACACATGCATGAACACACCCACATGTGTAGAGGTTTATATACTTACAAACACACGCATAAACAAACACACAAATAAATGCACACGTGCTCATAACTATGCATGCATACCTACTAAGATGCTTGTGCACACATACATATAAATACACATAGGAATATAAACATGTAGAAACATGCATACGCACACATAAGAGCACACACACACATAATGGTACAAACACTCACACACACATACACAAGTTTGCATGCATACACACAGACAAATGTACACATACATGTACACAAAACTCACACACAAACCCACACAAACATACATACATTCACTCACACATACATAAACACATATGCAAGCACACACACAGATGTACATGCTCGCATGCACATATGCACATACACAACAACACACACTCACACATACACACATACTCAACCACACAAACTCACACACACATGTAGACGAACATGCACACACATGCTCAAACATACACATAAGCACAAACATACACACCCCTATGCACACACACATAAAAGAACATTTACACATACCTATGCACAAATAGATGCTCACACATATGTATGCCTACACATATAGACAAATGCCACAAAACTTGCACACACGTGCACACACACACAAACACATACACAAATATCGACACACATACCCACATCCATGCATGAACATGCACCAATGCAACAACTAATACCCACAGACATACATGCCCATAAACACACAGAAGACCAATGCCTAGCCACATACATACACACTCACATGCCCACACACATGCAAGCACAAAGACACACACAGTCACACATGCATACACACACATGGACACATGCACATATACACATGCACACAACCAAATGTAGGATCAAACACATTCACAGTTATGCTTTTATATGCTCACACACAAATAGGTACATGCAAACTTATGTAGACAAATATACACCCACATGCTCACAAGCATAATAACTCACATGTGCACACTTAGAAGTATATGTAAATATATGTGAGTACACACACACACAAACATTAATATGTGCACACATTGCATAAGAAAATGCACACAAACACATGCACATGCACACAAATGTATAAACATGCATGCACACACTCATGCACACCTACAACTCATAGACACACACTCACAAAAAAATAAGTGCATACATATACACACACACACACACTCACTCACTCACTCTCACATAGGTGTGTACCTAGAAATGCACACCTACACAAATGTACACAAACTCAAACACAAACATACACACACACAATCCCCTACACACATTGGGGAACACACACACACACATATAAACAAAGGTGCAAACAGTTATACATGCACACACATGTGCACACACTCATAGATGCACACATATAGGCATGAACACTTACATACGTACAAGCACAAGCTCTAATGCTTACATGTCCACACACACTCACAAGCACGTGCACACACACACATGCACAAATATACACTGACACTCACATACACTCACATATGCACACACACATATACACATACACACACACATGCACATATATATGCACATACGTACATGCAAACACTCACATGCACATGTACACCCACACATGCATATGCACTATCACAAACATATGCACACACATGTACCTACACATGCATATAGACACACATGCACATGCACATAGACATGCAAACACAAGTTATACACACACATGCATATAATCCTACACACACGTGTGAATACACGAATACACACAAGAATGTAGCTACACACATTTGTGATTGCATGCACACACACACACACACATTCACTAATGCACAGCTACACACACTCATACACATACAAATACCCAATCACACAACTATACACAGCAATACATACACAAAAACACACTCACACACACACATACACATACATACATATGCATACAGACAAACACAAGTAAACATAGGCATGCACATGTAGACAAACACAAACAAAAACTCATGTCTACAAAATTGCGCACACACATGAACACACACATGCAGCCATACGCACAAATGAGTGCATGTGCACTATTAAGCTTATAGATGCACACACACTCACACATACACATGCACACATAAGCACATACTCATGCAACAACATGCACACACACACACACAAACATACATGCACATGCACACATCCATAGGCCTAGGCAAACAAACACACATGCATCGATACACAAACACACACATGTAATCATGCATGGACACATGTGCACCCCAGCACATACATAGGCATGCATATAAAAATGCACACCCTCACATGCATACATGTGCACAAACACATAAACTAAATGCATGTACATGAGCACACACATGCATGCCCATGCACACATGTATTCTCACACACACAAACCCCTACCTCCTTCACACATTCTTAATTGCAAAAGCAAAGGCACACACACTCTGACATGCACACATACACACATGCATGCACATACACACCCAAGTATGTGCACACACACAAGCATAGACACACCAACATGTGCACATATTCATACACTCATGCAAACACACAAGCTCACACACATGCACAAAAATACATGCATACAAATAAATATTCTTACAAACATACATGAACACACAAATATGCAAACACACACACACATACACATGTAGACACATGGACAAACACATGTTTGCACACACAAATCATGCATGTAAGCATGCAAACACACACACACATTTGCAAGCAAGCATGCAAACACACATACACACATGCATGCTTAGACACACACACACATATGAACGCACATATCCACATTGACAATTGCACAAGCATACGTGCATACCCATGCACACATGCACATGCACACACATGTTGATGCACAAGAACAACCTCACATGCGCACAAGTATAGAAACACATGCATATATGCATCTACATGAGAATTCACACGCATACACATGCACACATATGCACTCACAGATACACAAATGCACACGACCATTCACACAATCAAATGCACAAGCAAAGATTCACACAATAGCACACCTACATGCACATGGACAAATATACACACCAAAGTAAGTACCCACGTACACACACATGCATGCATGCAAGCACATACACATGCTTGAATACAATCACATGTGCACACAATCACACACTCACACAATCATACACACAAATGCACACACACACACACACAAACATGCATGTGCACACACATGCATGCACATGCACATATACATGCACTTACACATGCACACACGTAAACACACACATGCAAATTCACACTTGGCCTCCATACACCACACACATGCATAAAGAAATGTAGATATGCACACACACTCACATGTACACATACACAAACATATACATGTACATGTACACACACCCACACTACCTACACACATACAAATGCTGGCACAGACACACACACACATGTACAAGCATGTGTCAACATAGAAATAGATGCAAACATGCTCATACACCTACCCAAACACCAACCCACACACACACACAACATACGTATGCAAAGGATGCACACACACATGCACATGTATACATAAATGTAGGCATACAGCACACAATAGCATGCTCATGCATTCACACAATTGAACACACACTCTTATGAAAAAATAGTAGCATGCAAGCACACACACCCATCAAAACACATGCACATGCTAACACATATGCACTCATACACACACACATGCACCTGTGTGCACTCTCGCACACATATGCACCTGTGTGCACTCTCGCTCACACACATGTCCATACATGCACATGCACACCCGTGCACACAGATGTAAATGCAGACAAGCACATACACACACATACACATATGCATAAATAGAAACACACACATGAACATACACAAACATATGCACATATATGCGGACAAACACACCCAAACACATGTAGACCAACAAATACATATGCACACACACACACACAAATGCACAAACACAAGCAAAGGCACACATACACAAACACATATGTGTAGACACGTGCATCCAAATATGTACTTTGACATGCACTCTCAACCAGACACATATGTAAGGGCGTATGCACACACACACATGTACAAGCACATGCACACAAACCTACACACACATGTACAAGCACATGCACACAAATCTACAAACTCAAAAAAGCACATACTGACACATACACACACATGAATATACTACAAATATACACAAACACAGTGCACACACACCCACACATAATCATGTGCACACACATGTATGCGAACTGAGGCATAGAAGCACATTTGCACACACACCAGTACACATTGACGCACACATGCACAGATATATCGACCAACACATATCCACAGACACACATATGCAAACACGCAAACATAAGCTCCAAGAAACGCACACATGCATGCAAACACAAGCACTTGTAATCACCCATAATTGAGCAAGCACACACACACACTTATAAACACACATGCACCCACACACAAACATCAACATGCACACACACATGTACTAGCACTTACACTTGCACATAGGCATAGGTACATACTTTCATATCCATGCACACACACACACACACACACACAAGCACATTCACATACACATACCCATACAAATTGAAGCATGAGAACACACACATGTATGCACATGCAAATAGACACACACAATAGTACATAAGTAGACAAGCACACTCACACACATACATCTATGCACACGCACATATACACAGACATGCACACTCACACAAAGACATGACACATATGGGCATGTGCACGAAAAATCACATACACACACATACTCACAAGAACATGCACATGAATATGCATAAAAACACATGCAAGCACATGCATACACGACACACACACACACATACTGACACATGCACACATACATACACATACATGAATAAAGACAAACACACATGAACACACAAGCACACACATAGCATGCATGGACACCAAACCCATGTAGATGCACATGTAACAACATGCACATGCATTCATGCATGCACACATGCCCACACTCATATCCACACACATACATGCACACATATACAAGCACACACATGAACATAGAAGTAGACACACACACACACAAACACACCCACATGCACGCACACTCACACAAGCACGAACATAGGTGTGCACACACATAAATGTGCACACACATAGATGTGCACACATATATACCCACATGTGCACAAATGTATTCACACACATACATACGAAGACTCACACACCTACCCACATGCATGACTATGCAAACTCATTCATACAAACATGCATATGCACAAGAACACACATATAGATGCACATAAACAAAAACACACATATAGGCTCACAAGCATAGACACATAGACACAAATGCATATGCACATGCATATACACATGCCAGCCATGCATGCACACGTGCATGCACTCACACATGCACATGCACTCACAAATGAACTTACATGCACACAAGTACACTCACACATACACATGCACATGAATAAACACACACTTACACAAGCACAAATGCACATACACATACTCTGCATACAATAACATGCATAGGAATACACACTCGCACACATACACACTTGCAAACCCACAAGCACCCAAACACACACACAAACACATGCACAAGCATACACAATAATGCCCACAAACACAAAAAGCAAGCATAAACACATGCTCGCACACACACACACACACATGCACAAGGATGCACACATATGCACTTATAGACACATGCACATGCATGTACACACACAAATACACATAAGCACATGCTCACAGATGCATAAACACATGTGCATAGACTCATATAGGCTAATAGAAACATACATGGGCATAAAATATGGACATAGATGTACACACATACACATCATCACAGCCGCATGCCCAGGTACACACAAAGATTTATACAGATGTATAGATGTACACTCACACACAAACACACACATTCCTACTAACACACATGTACAAACACAAGCACACATAATGTACATACAACAACACATAAGCACAAACATGCAAACGCACACATACTCACATACACACATTCACACATAACATACATACACAAACCCACACATGCACACATATGCATGCACATAAAAGTGCACACACTCTCTAACACACTCACATGTTTACACTCACATGCACAAAAAATTACACACACATACATAAATGCATGTGCATGCACATACATATGCACACATGTGTATGCACATAGACACAAAGATACACAAGAAAACACATACACACATGCATGCAAACACACACACACACACATGCATGCACATACACATGACATGGATTATCATGCACACATATAGATGCATACACACATGAACACACATAGACACAAACATGCACATACACATGCATTCTTATATTCATGTGCAAACATACATCCATACGTGCACACCGATACACACACATATACACACACACATATGAAAAAATGCACACACACACATGCACATGCACACATAAGTAAACACACGAGCACAATCACTAACATGAACACTTGCATACACATCTACACACACATGCACATGAACATATGCACACACATATGCTTAAAAATGTACACACATATCCATGCCAACATTAACAAATGCATAATCTCACACACAAAGATGAACACACATGCATATACCCATGCATGCACAAGCTGCAACACTTGCACACAAATGCACAAGCATGTATTCATGCACAAGCACACACACACATACACACACATGTAGAAGAATACATACATGTGCACATATATGCACACACACACATGTAGATGCATACACATAAATGCATACAAATGCACTTACATATGCACAAACAAGCACACTCATACAAGCACACACAAAAAAATATTTGTATGTGCAAGCACACACACAAATACATGCATGTAGAGCCTCATGCACACACACACACTAACACTCACACATATGTGCACACATATGCACACATATGTGCACACATATGCACACATATGTGCATGCATATACATTCACATAGACACACACACATACACATATGCACATGCAAATATCTTAATATGCTTCAGATGCTTATCTAAAAGACACAAAATATAGACTCACTCACACATGCACACATAGACCCATGTGGATGCACTCACACATGCACACGCACACACACACACACACTTAAAAGAATGCACACACATGTTCACACAAACACATAGACATTCTCATATGTACACACTTGCACACATATACACATTGACACAAACACACACACACAGAGGCACATACACGAGCACATGCATGCATGCACATGCACAAATACACACACATAAACACACACAAACACACACCTATGTACACTCACACCCATGCACACATACACTCACATACACATATAAACATGCACACAAATGTACACATGCACACATGTATACACACACACAAACATGGACACAATCACATACAAATACACATATTCATGCACATGCTCATGCACACATACAGACAAAGACATGAACAACCATAGACATGCACACACCCATAAACACACGAGCACAGACACATGCAGACACTCACACGTAGGGATAAATCATGTGCACACATGTGCACAAACAAACACATAAGCATGCATGCACGCATGCACACTTGTGTGTCTATGCACACACGTATACACACATATGAAAAAGTAAGCACTCACAAGCATAGGAATAAGACCACAAACATGGGCATGCACACAAGCACATATATGTATGCACACCCACATGCATGCACACACACATGCATAAGGAGTCACAGACATGTATAAGAATGCTCACATGTAAAACACACACACACACACACATACACATACACAATCACTAACACACCTGCACCCACATACATGCACACACGCACAGACTCAAACACACCAACATGTGTACATACTCACCAACATGCACAAAGATAGCAATTATGCACAAGTAAACAAACAAATAGGTACACATGCATGCAAAAGAACACATACTAAGTTGTATTTACAAAACACACATACACACATGCAAATGCAGACACACTCGTAAAAAAGAAACTATGCACATACACACACATTCACATGTTCAACTACACTTGCATACATGTGTACACACACACACACACTTATATACCCATGTGTTTAGACATGCCCACACACACAAACACACTCATACAAACTAGAATAGAACACACATGCAAGTATACACATGCAAAGAAGATACATGTGCAGATTCACACACAGACACATTTGCATATGCATGCAACCACTTATGTATATAAATACACTAACAAATACATGCATCCATGCACACTTGCATATGCACACACATATGAACACGTTATCAAAAGGGAGAGACTATTAGGCCACCTTGTGTTTGATGAGTTAAGCCTTAAATAATTAGCATGTTATTCTAATGGGTTTGTTTAGTATGAATTAGGTATAGTTTCTGATGAACAACCCATGCACCTTAAAAATGGTGAATTAATGGTCTTTAAAGTACTTTGGAGTGTTTAGTAAGTTTCAAGACTAGAGGACATGCACATCAAGTTTTGAAAAGTGTTTTACTTAATAAAATATTAACTTATCAATTTTAAAGGCAGTCTCATTTCGTATCAATCTCAAATCATATTCAATCATCTCTTTGATATAACAAACAAATAGAATTCTATTATGCAATTGAAGTAGTAATTTTGGAAGAATATTTTAAGATCTTTTTACATAGTTTGGAACCAACTTTTAAAAAAACTTTTCATGTACTTTTGATTTGCTATGACAAACCATTTTTCAAAAAAAACCTAACCATTGTAAATGAAATAACTAATGAACATGAATCAATATTTGATATCTCAATAAAGTGTTGCACCAATTCTATTGACATAAATTCTATTTGTAATAATTACAACTTCTTCTTAAAATGTCAAAGTTTTTTTGATAAGTCTTACACATTTAATCTTTTAAATTCTCATTTCTCTTCTTGAATTTAAGCCCATTATGACTTGTTTCATTTGTCAACTAGTATAAAAAGTTACATATATTTATCAAAAGTTTCCATCTTTCTATATTTTTTCTTTTTCTTTTGAGTTGGGCTCAACATTTGTGAAAGCCCAAGTACTGTTTGATCTAATAAGAGAACCAAGTTGGGATTGAGCTCACAAAACCCTAGGTTTTAGTTGAACCAATAAAAGCTAATAGGTTGGAGGTGAACCATAAGGAAAACCTCAAATTGTAATCTTCTGTTAATGGTATTTTTCTTGACCTTAATTAAGGGTAGACATAAGTTCTAATTTGAACTGAAATGCCTAAAAATTATGGTGTCTCATTTTAATTTTTACCTTTTTTTCTTTATCATATTAAAAATAATATATATATATATATATAAAATTAAGGTTTTCTACAGACATAAAACTATTTTTAAGAACTAAATGCATTAAAAATTTCTTTTATGACCATAATCACCTCCCTCTTATGACTTTTGTATACTAATTTTTACTTCATTGTTAATTTAAAGGACAAGATGAAGAGATAAAAATAAATTACACATAAAAAAGATAAAGGGAGAAATCCAATTAAAGAAAAAAAAAGAGATTTATAGAGATAAGCAGAGAGAAATAGATAAAGAAGAGAAAAATATAAAGTGAAAGTTGATAATGGAAGGATGATAGAGTAAGAGATAAAAAGTGGGAAGAGCAAGTTCGAGAATGAAGAGAGAAGATAATAGAAAGAATGATAGAGTAAGAGAAAGAAAGTGTCATAGAGAGAAGAGAGGAAAAGAGAGTAAGAGAGGAACAAATTGAAAGACACAAATAAATGAAAAGGAGCTATATTATAGAAGTGAGAAGTTGGTGAGAGGTAGAAGAAATTGTTGGATGGAGAATAGGGAGAAGCAAATGAGGCAAAGAGAATGGTCGTAGAACATGGGGGTAGTAAGAGAAAAAGAAAGAGATAGAACAAGATAAGATAGCATTAGAATACATTAACATAACTATGATGGTAAATAAGAGATTGAATGACAAAATAGTGAAAAAAGAAGTGTAAGAGTAATGAGAGATGTACTAGAGAGAGTGTTAAAGAGGGTAGAGGGATAATGGGACAATGTTGGAAAGGTAGAGAAAGAGTGACAAAGATGTCCTAATGTGATAGAGATGGAAACAAATAGAGAGAAAGAAAGATAAAGGCAAGAGAGAGCATGCTTAGGGTATCAAACGAAAGTTACAAATGAGAGAAAGTGATGAGTGAGATGGGAGAAAGAAATATCGGAGAAAGAAAAATAGAAAAAAGAGATTATGAAAGAGAGAATAAAACATTTAGGACCTAAGAAAAATTGTTAACGAGAATATACAATGTCAATAAGAAAAGACACTCCATTAAAAATAGTAAGGGATGGTGATAATGAGAGATAAAAAAGATATGAGAAAAGTGAGAGAAAAATGATAAAGAGAAGGTGGTACAGAGGTGAAAGAGAATAACAAATGACATGTAGCTTGTTAGAAGATAGAAATAGATAAGGAGGTGAGAGAGATTGATGAGTCATAATGAGATAGTGAAACATTTATCATCATTCTTATTTAAGTAGAGAAGGAGAAATAAGATATATGAGAGACAAAAAAATTAAAAGAGAGACAAAAAAGAAGAGAGAGAGCAAAAGTGATTTGTTTTAAAAAGAAACATACACATAAAACAAGAGAGAACCAAAGAAAAGAGAGAGAAATAGAAAAAGAAAAAAATAAGCAAAAGTAGGAGAAGAGTAAGAATGAAATAGAGAATTATGAGAAAAAGAAGAGTTATAATAATGTGTTTGTTAAAGAGAGGCATAAATGTTTTGTGAGAGATATATGGTAGAATTGAGAGAAAAGGTGATGCATAATGGGACATAGATAGAGAGAGAATGAGAGAATAAATATGGAGAGAGAAAAAAGAGAGGAAGAATCGGAAGATCTAATTAGTAATAATATTAGGTGATATTTCTATCAGATGAAATATAAAATGTATATTTTTAATGATAAGTATTAAAAATCCTTTGAAATTATTTATTTTTCTTACAACATAAATAATCTGTTTTATTAAGAATAACAATTATATCAATGTTTCTTAATATTTCTAATAATTACTAATTACATTATAGTTCTTTATATTGCCTTTTTTATTAATTATGAAAACTTTAATTTTAATTCTTATATTTGTTATTATTTCCTTATAAATTTGCACTAAATGATATAATTAATTATGTTAAAAAAAATTAATTAAGTCTTATTAATATTTAATAATAATTTAATTAAATTTCTATTAATTATTTAATAGTAATGCAATATTCATTGGCATAATTAAAATATAAATTTAAAACTTTATTGGTTAAATAATTATTTTTCTTATATCTTTAATTCTTAACTTTTTATAGTTATGATCAATAACAATTAATTATTATAAATAGTAGTTTAAGAATTTGAGAAAAGAATAGTTGTTCTTAGTACTATTAGCCACCATTTAAGTATAAAGAACTTATTTTTATGTCATTTATGACAATAATATTCTTACATAAATAACTAATAGGTTTTAATCAATATTTCTTATTATTATTATTATTATTATTATTATGCTTTTAAAAGTATTTTAAGAAGAAAAATTTATAATGTCTAAGGATATAATAATAATCAATCTTTTTGTTATAAAACCTTTTAGTCCTACAAATGTCAAATTTATTTAATTAGAATAGAAATAAAAACATTAAAAATAATAACTTTTATCAATCATTAAATTAGAATAAGAAATGTAGCAAATTTATTAAGATCAACTAGAAAATAATTAATACAATTTTTTATTCACTACAAATAAAAGATTAAAAAGAAAAGAAATAATTTAATATCATACTTTTATCTTATTCTTAAGAATTACTAATTGAGAATAACATTTTATAAATTAATCTCATCAAATATTAAATAGTAATAATTTATGACATTTTAAAAAAGTAATTGAAATAACCAATAATAAGTTTCTTTTCAACTTTTTTCAACATATTCTTTTAAAAAATAACATGATTAAGAACTAAGAACTATAAAGAAGTAATTTTAAACAGTTGATTGACATAAGGAAGAATAAAGAAAAGTAGAACACTAAAATGAACTAAAAGAAGGAATAATAATAAATAATACTACAAAATTAACAAAATAAGATAAAAAACAAAATGAAATAAGTTAAGCTTAAAAAATAAGTATATGACTAAGGTGAACCCAAACAAACTGATGAAGTAGAACAAAAAGACAAATAATATAAGAAAAATAAGTAAGAATATTATTAAATATTATAAATTATTATAAAAGTTTCTTTAAGATTAATAATAATAATTATTGTTATTATTATTATAAAGCAATAAGTATTTAGAAATAAAAGACTTGTAGAGATAATGAAGGTATACGAAAGAGAAGGAACAAGAAAGGTGAGAGAACAAAAAAATTATTGACCGAGAAAGAGAGGAGAGATTTGATAAGTTGATGGTGATGTTAAATAAGAAATTAAGAGGTATGGGGAGAGAGAGATGTAACAAGGAGAAAATAAGAGAAATAAGAGAAAGTATAATGGGAAGAAAGAGTGGGGAGAAAAGATAAAACAGACAAGCATGACAGTTGGAGAAATATAATAAAAAAGAGGAAGAAAGAATAGATTTATAAAATGTTGATAAAAATTATGACAGATATAAAAGAATGATAGATAAAAATATAAAAAGGTAGGGAGAGAAATATATAGTAGGAATGAGATACATGAAATAAAAGAGAATAAAATGGGAGGATAAGCTAATAGAGAGTAAAGGCAGATATCGCAAATTCAGAAAGAATGAATGAAAAGGGTGGTTGAGATGACAGAGAAAAAGATAACGAGGTGTAGGAGGTGAAGAGTCATCAAGAGAAAGGAAGACAAATATAAAAAATTAAATTAACATAAAGAGAAATAGAAGATAAATAGGAAAATAAATACATAAGGAGAGGCAATGTGTCAGATATAACATAATAGGCTAAGGTAGAGATTAAAGGAGACATGTGAACATAAATAATGTTAGAGGTATAAAAGAGTAAAAGAAGATATAAAAGGATATAGAAGATTAAGAGAAGAGAGAGAGGAGCACGAAAAAAGATAGCTATTAGAGAGAGGGAGAAGATAAAGAGTGTGATAATGAATGCAATAAATAGATTCCACATGGATTGAGTCACAAAAATACAGTGGAATTGAAAGGGATGAAGTGATACTAAGTGAAAGAGACATAGATAAAGAAAGAAAGAGTTTGAAAATGGAGAAAAAGGAAATTGAGAAAAGTGAGAAATAATAGAGAGAATGAATGAGATAGAGATAGGAGGAGAAAAATGATTGAGTGAAGATAGAAAATAAAGATAAAACAAAATAAAGAAAAAAGAGATAATGAGAAAGACAGATACACAAGAGAGAGAATAAAGTGCAAGAGAGAAGAGAGAAAGAAGGGAGAGAAAAAAAATAAAGAGTTAAAGAATAAATAAAAAAATGTATGGATAAGGAGATAGATTAAAAAGATTAATATATAAAAATAAAAATAAAAAGAAAAGACAAAACCCTTGAGGGAGAATGATAGATATGGAGAGAAACTAAAGGAACATGAAAAAAGAAAATGTGGAAGAGAGGAAGTTTAATAAAAGCAAATCAAATATAAAATGCATGACTGTGGTGACAGAGGACTGAGAAAGGAAAAGAGAATTAGAATAAGAAAGAGCTTTAAGAGATTAAGAAGAAAAGTGGGGAAAAAGGAGAAAATTAAGGGAATTGATGGATGTGGAGAAGGAAAAAAGATACTAAAGTGAGAGAGAAAAAGGAAGAGAGTGAGATTAAGGGGTTAAGTTCGTGAGAAATAGATAACTTTTTGGGAAAAAATAATTTATATGAAAAAAGATCTTGTTATAAATATAATTAACAATATTATATCAAAACATGATGACTATTAACCATTATTTTAGTAAATAACAAATATTGATAATTAAATAAGAAAGAAAGAGGTAGGTTGTGTAATAAATTTGAGGAAGAAGAGAGAGGATTAGAAAAAGAAATTATAGATAAAGAGAGTAAGATGAAATATGAGTGAAGAAAGAAAGTGAGATTTATAGAAATAAAGCTTGAGAAATAGATAATAATGAGAGAAGAATATAGAGTGAATGGAGAGAATTGAAGAGTGAGAAAGAAAGAGAAAAAAGTGAAGAGAATGAATTAGAGAGTGAAGAGAGAAAGAAAGAAAAGTGGTGGTGAGAAAAGGGTTGGAAGGAAGTTGAAATAAAAAGAGATGTAAAATGAGAGATAACATGGGTGATAGAGAGAGGAGTGTTATAAAGAGAGTGAGAGAGTGACAAACTAAACCACATAAATGAAGAGAAAGAAATATAGAGATTCCAAAAGAGAGAGAAGGTGAAAAGAGATAAAGAAAGTTGAAGATTTAGATAAGAGAGAGAAATGAGGCAAAGAGAAGGAGAGAATAATGAGAAAGTGAGAGATAACAAAGACATAAGGCAAGAAAAAAAAAGAGTAAGAGAAAGGCATAGGTGCAATTTATTAACAAGAGAGTGGAGAATGATATAGTGAAAACAAGAAGAGGGGTTAGAGTAAAAGGGAGATAGACTAGAGAGGGTAGAGGATTAATAGGACAATGATAAAGAGATAGACAAAGTGAGACAAGAGAGTTTGTATGATAGATTAGGAAAGAAAAATATAGAGCAAAAAGGATAGAGAGCCAAGTGGAAGCATGCATATGTTAACAAAGGAAAGTGATGGAAGCAAGAAAGTGAGAAGAGATATGGAAGTGAAAATATGGAATTGAAAGAGAGTGAGAGTTATTAGAAAAAGAAGATAAAGGTTATCATTAAGAATGTCGCAGTGAGAGGAGCAAATATTTTATGGGAGGTGAAGGACAGGAATAAGAGAAAAAGTGATGGAAAATTGATGTAGATAGAGAGAGAGAGAGAGAAAGAATGAATAAAGTTGATAGAGAAAAATAAAAGTAAAATAAGAAGAATGAATTAATAATTCTATAATAGTTATTCAAAATTTTTTTAAATTATTAATTATTGTTAAAAAGAACTTTAAATAAGAATGACTGTATCAATTTTTTAAATAATTATAATATTTATCAATTACAATTATCATTCTTTAGTATATTTTTATTAATCGTGAATATTTATCATTTTAACTCTTATAATTATTATTTCTTCCTTTTCCATTTCCTCTTTGTATTTAATAATAAAGTAAATAAAATATTATTAATTTTAATTAATAATATAATAATTATTAGAAAAATTAATACTAATATTTAATAATTTATTGGTTTTTAAAATTTAATTATTTTATATAATTATTTCTTAATTACTATATTTATTATCAATAATAATTTTTATTAAGAATAATTATTTAGTAATTAAAGGCAAAAAAATTGTTGCTAATAATACAACAATAATTAATAAAGTTTACTCTAACCATCATTTTATGAACCAACATTTTTTTATATCAATTATAACTAATTCTATTTACACATATAATTAATTATTAACATCAATAATTACTACAATTATTATTATTATATAAACAATTTGCAATCAAACACACAAATACATACGCACCAACACTCACACATGCATACACACATACATCCACATGCACACTTACATGCAATGACATGCAAAAACATAGACACACACAAACACATGCACGAATCCATGCACTCACACACACACAACCATATGCTCACAGACATAAGCACATATACAAACATGTCCACACACATGCATACACTCGGACACACAAACACACACATGCATAGATGCACACAGGAATACATGTGCATGCATGCACACACATGCACAGATGTACACACATATGCACACACACACAAATGCAAACACATTCATGCACAGGCACACACAAGCAACCACACAGGTGCATATGCACACACATGTAGGCATTATGCACTTACACATACAAATATATACTGACAACCTCACAAGTGCACACACACATGCATAGTACACACACACAAACACGTTGATGTGCACACATAAACACACAAGAACACAAACACACTTACACATAATCGGACACTCACATGCATACACCCACACATAATACACACACACAAATGCATGTTCACAAGCACACATCTATATGCATAAACAAATATAAAAGTGCACACCTAAATATATATGTGCACACAAATACACACACACACGCATATATATATTACACAACTCACACACCAACATACATGCACAGATACATAAGCACATGCACACACATGTATACACACTAATATACAATCACACAAAAACATACATATAAACATGCCCAAGTACACACATGCATATGCAAGCACAAACAAATGCATATGCACACACATTCGCATGCACTTTCACACAGCTATTGACAAACAGCATAGACACACATGCATACACACACATTTAACAACGTACACATGACCACACATATGCATGCACACACAAGCACAAAAAAAGACAGACACATACACAAATACATAGGCATATGTGCATGCAAACACACACACACTTGCATGCAAGCATGCACATGACTACACACATGCACACACAAACATGCATATGCATAAATAGACATACAAGCTTGCAAACATGCACACGTGCATACATGCTTGCACACACACATGTATGCATGCATGCATACACATATATACATACAAAAACACATGCAAATGCATATGCATCTGTATGCACTTACACAAATATGCACACACATAAGCATATACATAATAAAAAAATAAACGCATGCACATGCATCTGCACACATGTGCATGCACACACACATACACATACAAAAACTCACAAACATAGATGCACGTGCACGTGTACACACTCAAACACATTCTCATGCACACAAGTGCATACACATACACACATATGCACATGCACACATGAAAATATATATACACAATCACACAAAAGAATGCACACTTGTTCAAGTAGACACATATACTCACAAATGAATGCACACAGACATGTGTACCCATATATGCACAATCACACGAATTGACCCACAAACATACATACACACACACACACACATGTACTCACTCATGCATACACACTCATGCATGCACAAAAACCTATATCCTCAAATTGCATGCATGCAAACACAAAAAGCACACTCATGAACTACCACACACATGCATACATACATACACATGCACACACTCCCACACACATTCAAGCCCATGCACACACATGCATAATTCCACACACACATAACCGCATACAGATGCACGCACACATGCGTACATGCACAAACACAAACACAAACACATATGAACATGCACACACACATGCATGCATGTATGCACACACACTTGCATACATAAATGCACTCACTAACAGAAACATAAAAGCACATGCACACAAACATATGTTTGTGAACACACACACAAACCCACAAACATATACACATACACATTATCACACATGCAACATGCACACACACACACACATACATGCATAGATGTATATGTATATTGACACACACATGTAGACATGAACACACACACATGTATATATATACACACACATATGCTGACAGCACACACTCCTATAGGAGAACATATAAAAATGGTCACACACACATATGCACAATCATACAAGCACATATGCAACATGGACACACACACACACACACGTACACATGACCATTCACACACAGGCACACACACATATATAGAAATATGCATATGAACATGCATACACACACAAAACACACACAAACACACACAAACACGCATGTATGCTTACGCATACGCATGCAAAAATTCATACAGGCACACATATACACACACATACAAAGAAATGAACGCTTGTCCAAAGGCCCATACACATGAAAACATGTAAATACAGATACATGCACACTCGCACATTTGCACATGTACCACGAACACACACATGAACACACATACATGCACTCTAAATACACATATGTGTCAACATATACAAACACATCCACAAATACACAAAAACACAATTGCAAATATGCACTCACCCACACCCATATGTGCTTGCATACACACATTAATGCACACACTCACCCACATGCACACACATGCATGGATCCACGTGCACACACATAAAGCCACACACATATGCACACTGTACAAACACATTCACATGTATGCAAACATGATACTCACACAAACACTCTTACATATGTACATGTACACAAACATATGCACACACACACAAATGTATACACATGCATACAAGCACATATGAACACGTGTAGACACACACTTATGCACAAACTCTCAAGCATATTCACACATGTGTACACACATCCACATACACACATAGACACTCACACATGCATGTATGAACACTAGAAAACACTTACATAGACACACACAAACACTTGAACGTAGACCCATGCACATACGTGCATATACACAAACACACAACTTATGCATGCACACACACATCCAAAAGAAAGCACACAAATATAATAACAAACATGCATATAAATTTACACACACTCACACATGCTATTCTCATGCACATACACAAAATCAAGCGCATACACCTCCCATGCACATACATGCACACACACAAACACGTATATATACCGCATACATAGACATGCACACATATGCATTAACACATAGACATGCATGCATGTATTTGCACAAACACACATGCACACACACTCAAGCACACACACATCCATGCATGCATGCATAAACACACATAGGAACAAACACATGATCAAAGGTACTCACATATGCAGACAAGCATACACACACACACACACACATGCATATGCACATGCACCCACACATACACGCACATGCACACATACATATACAAACATTTACTAGCACATGAACACACACACTCACTTGTGCATGCATAGGCACACACATACCCACACACATGGATAAACACACACATGCATGTATACATGCAGAAGCATATATAGGAACAATCATAAAACCAAATGCACACACATATACAAATAAGTGTGTACACACATGCACATGTATCCATGTACACACACATATACACGCACAAACACGCAAGCACATACACACATACATTTACACACATGCACATGCACATGCACACACACGATCCCAAAACACACATAAAAACATACACATATGATCACAGAACACACATAACAATGCACACACATGCTAAAAAAACACACATGCACCCACATACAAGAACACACACATGCAAAAATACACAGACATGCATGCCAACATGCCCAGATGTACTAACACACATGCATCACAAGTATAAATACATGTAGCATGCATGCACTCTCATGCATGCTGATATAAACATGTACCCACATGTACAAACAAATAAAGACACACACATGTACATTCACAAACACACACACAAATACATTCACATAAAGACACACATACATGTATGCACATGCGAATGCACTTAGACTTGAAAACACACAAATACGCACATGTATACACACAAACACTTAAACACATAGACCCATGCACATATGACACACTCATACACATGCTTGCACACAAGTCCTACATACACACACATAGATGTGCATACACATGCAAACACTATACAAACACATGCTCATAGACATGCACACATGACCACACTAACACACACACACCCCCCACACACATGCATGCACACTCACACATGTACACACACACACACAAATGCATGCACAAACATGATCACATATACACATGATCACACATGCACAAGCCATGCACCCATGCAACCCACATCAATGAACACAAACAAACATGCACACACATGCCCACACACATAAGTACACGAGCACACATGCCCACATGCACACATGCATACTCAGCCCCGCACGTGGACAAAAATATGCATGCACACATACACACATGCACTAAAACACATATAAATATTCACAAATACATGCATACGCATACACACTCGCACATGCACATGCACACAAACACATGCTTACATACACATGCATACATATGCATGTGCAAGTACCCTCACACATAAACCAGTACACATATGCACACACACACACACTCCAACCTAAACAAACTCACACATGCAATTGCACACACACAGACATGTGAATGCACACAAAAGCACACACACAAATGCACACACATATTCACATATATGTAAACCACATGCATGGATGCACATATACATTCCAAAACACATACACACACACACTCACATGCAAATACAAAAACATAACACAGCCACATGTGGCACACATTAACGAGCACACATACATGTACGCACACATGTACACATATATGCACTATCACATACATGCATGCATACATATACATACACACACGACTATATTGCATGCACTTATGCCCACATATGCACTCATGTGCACACACTCAAACACCTACACAAATGAACATACACGCACACTTGCACCGCCACACACACTTATTCCCACAAACACACACCCATACCAGCACACATATTTGCACACGCACACACAAAAACACAAACTCCATACATATGCACAAGCATACATGTACACATGCATGCATAGATGAACTTGCATGTAGACACACACATATGTAAACACATGCAGATGCACAACTAGTTAAACACACAAACATGCACACACGCACATAAATCCAGCAGCACACCCTAACATAAACACATGCATAAGCACAAACACACATGCGTGCATGAATAGACTCACGCACACACTCAGTAACGTGCACATACATACATGCACACACATATGCACAATCACACACACATACAAACAAGTGCATACATGACACATAAGCACGCACACGCACACAAGCACATACACATGGGCACATGTATATAAACATGCACACACACACACCCACACATGCACACACACATACACACACATGCACATGAATAAATTGGCATTCACACATGAACTCATGCAAGCACATATACACAAATAAGCACACATACTCACATATGCACATGAACACATGCATGCCTAAGTATGCATTCACACACAACCATGCATATATACACATACACATGCACATACATATATGCACATAGACACACATGCACACACACATACACAGACACACATAAAATGCAACAATAGATATAGACAAATGTGCACAAATATGCACATGCACATTTAAACATGCATGTGCCCACACATACTAACATATACACACATGCACACACATGAATGCACAAACACATACATATACAACACACACACACACATATGGACACACAAATATGCATAGGCACACAAGCACTCACTTGCACACACAGACACACACACACTAACATGCATGCATGAACACATGCACAAATGTGCATGCATCCATACCCATCTACAGATGCACACATGCTCGTACAAACATATACACAAATGCATGCATACACATGCACATGAATACACATACACGTACTTGCATGCATATATGAACACACTCACACACACACACACACACATACATATATATAGATGCACAACCACTCCTATAAGCATGAAAACATGTAGACACACACACACACACAACACTCATAATACACAGCATGCACATGCATGCATGCACATAAACACATACAAACATATACATACAAACAAACATACACACATACATGCACATGCAAAAGCATACTTGATCATACATACCACATGCATGCTTGCAAACACCCACAAACACACAAAGGAAAACACCCACACATATGCATACATGCACACATTCGCAAACATGTACACAATAACACACATACACACACACACATAAGCAACACACATTCATGCACACACATATGCACTGGTTCATGCACATGCACGAGCACACACATATGGACATATTCCCACACATAGCCATGTATTCACATGCATACTTATATGCGCACACACACTTGCATGCATAGGAATGCACTCACACCCATGCAAATGCATGCATACACATAGAAACATACATGCACATGCACATGCACTTATGAAAATGCACACATGCAAACCCAAAAAGCGCACGTTCACGCATGCAAACACACATAATCATACAAACATGTATAAGCATAGACATGCAACTACACACATCCACACTCATTCTCATGCAAACACACATTCATGCATGCACATAGAGTGAAAACACATGGATGCACATGGCCACACTCATGCAGACTTGATACACACACTCACATGCATGCACACAAACACACATGAACAAAAACACACACACATGCATATAACCACAAAGACACACACATACGCACACATACAAAAATGAACTCACACAAATTTGCACTATGACATGCACCTACACTAATACAAAGGCACACACACATGCACATACCTACACCTACACCTACGCACATGTGTGTGCATGCACATACACACACACACATGCATGCACACAAACAAAAACTCCACATGCTCACACATGCACATGCACATGTAAACATATGCTCAAAAATGAACACACTCATAGTCACATGTAAACACATGCACTTACATGCATGTGCACACACATCTAGACACAAATGCACACACATGTGCACACACACATGGACACATGTTCACACATGCACACCCACACATACATACACATGCATGCACACATATACACACACGTGAGCATGTACATGATCACGAAGACGCCCACACACACAGATAGACACTCAAATAGCACACACACATGCAGACGCCCAAAACATGCATATTAAAACACAGACAAATACATGCACACGCCGACACACACAAACACCCGTACTCACACACATGTAGAAAGAATGTACAATGACAAACACCCACACATACTCATGCAAACGATCATAAATACACACACATGCACACCCATGCACACACAAAAACAAACACATGCACACAGATGCTCAGGCTCATGAATGTGTACAAACACAAACCCATATACACACTAACACATATGCACACTCACACACCATGCACACTCACACACATGCACACACATGCTAATGCACAATACAACCAAAATAAATACACATAAATGCACATGTATAGAAATGCATGCACAGACACACATGCACGCACGTACAAATATACATACTCATATGCACATGCACTAACACATGTATAGACACACACAAAAACACACATGCATGCACATGCACTTGCAAATAGGCACTCACATATATACACACATCCACACTCATGCACACCCACAAGCATGCCCATGTGCATGCACATGCACACTTATGCACAAACCTATATGCACATACATGCACACAAACATATACACAAGCACACACATGCACACCCACACATGCATGTAAAAGTACAAAGATACATGCACACAGATACACACAAACATAATCACACATACACACACATTCACACATATAGACACACACACACATTTAAGAACACAAATGCATGCACATGAATGCACACAAGCATGCACTCACACATATACACACATGCTTGATGTACACACACAAAAGTGCACATGCTCAAAGACATAAAGCACACACACAAACACTTGCACACACATGTAGATATACATGTAAATACACCCACAAATACATACATATGCATACAATTGAACACGCACACAAACACACACAAGAATACTCTCACATAGTTACACACACACATGCACACCCTTACATAGACATGCACACGTATGCCAGAGCACAAGCACACACACATGTATACAAACCCTTACACATAGACTTACAAACACACATGCATACTGTCACACATGCACACGCACACACACATCCTCATTCATACATGCATATAATGATACACATGGTAGGCCCACACAAGCCCAACCATGCACACATGCACATACTTTTACAAGCACATAAAGAAATGTACACAGAAACATGTATTGATGCACATACACACATGCATGCTCACATACGCACAAACGAACTAACAAACACATGCACACACACGTAGACACTCAAGTAGGTACATATAGATGCATACATATATGCTCGCATGCACACTTGAAACAACACATATAGTTGCATGCACACACACATACACAGACACATTTGAATGCACCCATGCACATACACACACATGCACATGCATACAAATGCACAACCACACACACATGCACATGCATACACACATGTACGAATATAGATGCACACATGGACACAAAATCTACATGCATATACACATGCACACACACTCATACATGAACATACATGTACATGTGTATGCATTCACCTACAGAAATAAGTGTCTACACAAATGCACACAAGTGCACATGCACATTTAGATAATGTGCACACATATGCGTATACAAACACATACACACACGCACACAAACACACAATTACATTCATACACTCACAAGTAGACATGCACAACCATGAAAATGTAGATGCAGACACATGCACACACACACACATGCATGCACACAAAAGCACTCTTATGCACATATATCCACACACATGCACACCACATGCACACACACAAACATGCATAAGATCACACAAAGGTACACTCACACAAGGCTTTTCACACATGCACACAAACACATGCAGATGCATGCACACAAACACATGCATGTGCATGCACACACACTCGCACAACTACCTCATGCACACATATACACACACACACACATAGATAGATATGCACATGCATATACACACATGAACATACACCTATGCACATACACAAATGTACACATACAAGCACACATGTGCATGCATGCACATACATGCATGTGCACATACACACACACATGCACACAACCATATTTTGACACATGTTTACATGTGCATGCTCACACACACATGGATAGGCACATAAACACATGCACGAGCACACACACACACACACAAATATAGACATGCGACTACACATACATTACACATGGACACACACATATATGCATGATTATATCTATGCTCGCATAAGTGCAAACACATGAATAAGTAGACAAACACACATACACATGCACCAAACATAAACATGCACACACATAAGAAGTCAAAAACACACACACACACATGAACACACACAAGCATCTATAAGGACACGTATAAATACCCAAGCATAGACACACACATACACATATATGCACACACATGCAAAGACATACCAATACACACATACACAAACAAACACAAGTGAATGTCCATAAGCACACACATTCACAGGCGCACATATGGTGCACATCTACACACATACACATATATGCATCCATGCAAGCACATACACTTACACACACGCACACACGTGCATATGCATCCACAAAACATCCCACACACACATATGCACACAAACACATATGCAAAGGTATACACACAAACCTACACACATGCACACCCATGCACATGCTCGTACACATGCAAAGACAAATTGACACAAAAACATGCATGTGCATAGAAAAAAAATATAGCCACACATACACACACATGTAACAACACACATGCACATACATGCACCCATAAGACAACACACACATGGATGCACATACACATAAACACGTACAAGCACACACAAGTAGACTTGCATACACCCTCATAACATACATGCACATAGATATGTGCAAACACATAGGCACAAGCACACTCATACACAAGTATAAACATGCACACATGTACACAAATACATGCAAAACATGCACACACACTTACAAGTATGCACATGCATGTGCACACATGCTCATAAGTATATAAAATGACATGCACACACAAACACACATACTCACACACAAATACATACACAAATATGTAGGCATGCACATACGCCCATATGCACACGCAAACAACATATGTGTAAACGTGCACACATAAAAACACACATCCTCACATGCACACACACATGCAAATACATGAACACACATGCAAATGTATAGGTAGGCACAAACTTGCACACACACCCACACACACAAACACTGATGCACACACAAACACATACATGCCTACATTTAAACAAACAAATATAATGATAAATGCACAAACATGTACATACACACATAAGCATCCACACAAACACACACATGAATAGGCACATGCACATAAATTACCATACACAAACATGCACACAAGCACACTCACATGAACATACATTCAGACACTAGTGCACATACACACACATTGTTGTATGCACTCGCACACACTTGCACACACACACACACACACACAAATGCATGCACACATGCCCACATGCACCCACACAAAAAAAACCATGCTTGCACACATATATATATGCATACACATATGCACCCATGCACACAAGCACACACACATGCCTATGCACATATCCATGCACACACACATACACACACACATGCATGCATATGTACTTGTACTCACACACATGCATACTCACATGCACATTCACGTGTGCACTCACACGCACACATAAGTATAGACACACACATGCACACATACTTGCATACATGCATGCACACACACACAATTTTAGACCTACATGATCCAATCATGTACACACACACATGCACATGCACACACAAGTATACATGCATTGGTATGCACAAAACACACACACATATAAATGCCAAACACACACCAAGACACATATGCACACAAACGAACTCACATATGCATGAATACACATATGTATGCTCTTTTACACATACAAATGCGTAAACACACACACACACACACACACACATATATATATATATATATATATATGTATGTATGTATGTATGTATGTATGTATGTATATGGACATACATGTACATGCAAACTTTGGTACATAAACACATACATACGTGCACACTTGCATGCACACACATGCACCTACATACATGCACACACACACACAACCACATAGGCATGTGCATCCTCATATATAAGCACAATTGAAAAAACACATACACACACTTGTATGCACAAAAACACATTCACACACACATTAACAAGCACAAAGTTGCATATACACACACACATACACATGCACACACGTGTGCAAATGCACACATGCACATTCATACATATAGGCGTACATAGATGCACACATACACACTCACAGATACAAAAGTTTGTACATATGCATGCACATTCACATGCACACACACATAAGCACACAAATGCACACACACACATAATAACATGTGCACTTTCTTACACATGCAAGCATGCATACTTCAACACTTGCACACACACATACATGCACATTTGTGCATACATGCATGTAGGACATATGCACACACAAATATAGACATATGCAAGTGCACAAGAATGCATACATACACACACATGCACCCTTTTGCACACCCCTACATACATACATGCCCAGACACTCCTGCACATATGCATGCACACACACACATACATACACAGAAAAACATCAATACATCCAACAGATGCATGCACATATAGATGGATGCACATGCTCACACCCACAAACCCACACACATGCACATACACACACACATGCACATACACACACACATAAACACTTTGACATGCACGTACATGAATGCATGTACACTACCATACATACACATGCACACACATGCACCCACACATATACACGCATGCACACATGTGCATTCATACACTCAAAAACACATATGCACACACACACACATACTAAAAAACATCAACTCATGCACATATGCACAAGCACACACACACATACAAACAAACACAAGCATATGCATAGGTGAATGTACACAAACATGTCCACACATACACACACACACCCATGCTCATGCACACATGCATGGATGCAAATGCATAGCACAATCACACATGGACCTGTATGAGCACACCAATGCATGCTTACATACACACACTAACAGACACACACATGCACACACTTACAAATGCACATGAGAATGCCTGCACTCACACACGCATGAATGCATAAGCATATGCAAACATGCATGCATCTAGACACACAATAGTACAGACACACACAAGTGCGCACACACATGCACAGACGAACACACACCCACACCAACATGCATATACTCACCCACACACACATATGCTTAGGAAAACACACACACATACACATAAAGAAATATAAGCATGCATAGACACACACATGCACACACACATGATCATATACACATATACACACAAACATGTAAGCACGCAAATACATACAAGTGTATGAGCATGCTCACAAAGATGCCCACTCCTACATATATGCACATAATCCAACACATACACGTTAACATAGTGCACATGCACTACCAATAAACACACATATACACACATAGATACATATATGCACACACATATATACAAATACCTACCCACACTCACACATGCATGTATGCATGCATGCACATGCATGCAAGTGTACATGCCTGAATGTATGTACACATGCTTGAAAGTACATACACACACCCACACACATACACATATACACACCATTGCACACATGTACCCAAACACAGGCACAACACACAGACATACATATAAATACATAAACACATGCATAGACACACGTATATTCTTATACACATACAAAAATAGACATGTATTTTCACATGCACATGCAAATGCATAATCAAACAAAAGTAAATCCACATACATGCACGCATAAACATACACAGAAACACATGCACATAGACACATGCACAACCACACAAATATGCATACACATACACACATGCACTTATGGATGCATACACATACATGCATGCATGCAAGTACACGCCCACATACACACACACACACACATCCTTGTGCACATGCACACACACAACTTAACAAATACTTGCTCACACATGCACAAACACACTCACACACATATACATATACTTGCACAAGTGTAGTTATGTAAACATATTCACAAACATGCACATCCATGTGCATGCACAACACACACACACATGCACAAACACATGTACAAACATAGGCACACACACACACATGAATAAACACATGCATGCACATGAGCTCACATACATATGCACACACACTGACACACACATGCACAAACACAAACATGCATGCATATGTGAACACACGCACACACTCAGGAACTCACACGTGCATAGTAGTATGCATACACGCACACATACTCATCCACAAACATATATGTCTATAAGCACACACACACACACGCACAAATACACATGTAAAAGAAAATGGATATGTCACATATGCAAAAGTACAAATACACAAATGGACGCACATAGACACATAGAAAGCCATGCACATATATATGCACCCACCCACATGCATAAACATACACATGTAAGAACACAAGCACAAGCACACAAATACACACTTGTATAGCACACAAACATGCATGCATGTACTCACATATATACACGCATGTGTGCATGCAAACACACATAGACTCATACACAAGTGCATGCACACATAAACACACACATGCTCACACACACGTGTGTGCATACACACACATGAAAACACTTGCACACATATACACATATAATTGGAAATGCATCAATACACATGCAAACAGGCATAGACATACTAACAAACACATGCACATAAATGAACACACACACATGCATGCACACATATGAACACACATAAGTATCAGTACAATTGCACATACACACACACAAACAAAAATGTAGTTACAAACATACAAGCACACACACATATATATACACATGCTCATTGATGCACCCAAATTCACATGCAGATGAACCCACATGTAAAAGCACACACATGCACACATGCACCCACACATATAGGCCTACACATACACATAAACATAATCACAAATGTACACACAAGCATGCACATGCATACATACTGATGCACACATGCATATGCTAACACACACTTGCACACACAAAAATACATACATGGAGAAGCACATACACAAGCAAATATATGTACACACACACTAAAATGGATACACATGCATGCTTGTAGATATGCATATGCAAACATTCATACTCATACATGCATGTATGAACACACAAACACACACATACACACACTAGAGCATGCACTCACACATGCACACATATGCACACACATGAACACATGCACCAATATAGATAGGTGCACCCACACATACATGCATACCTGAATGCACACACACATGCATGCACACGCACATGCACACATGTCTACACATGAACAAATACTAGCACATATACACAAAGGCGCACACACACAAGTGGACAAGGTGCATAAACATGCCCACACAAACACATACACACACAAATGCATACAAACATGCATGCACATGCATACACCTGTACACACACCTGATCACACACACACACACACCAATGTGTAAACACAAATGTAAACACATACAAACAAGTACACACATACAAATGCACACATACATGCATGCACACATAAAAATACCAACACACACACATACATAAGTACACACAAGCACACCCACACATGCACATGCACACATAAACACAAACACCCAAAGGCTCCTACACACACAACTATTAACATACACACACATTCATATACACACGCATGTACACACATGCACACACACACTAACGATAAGCACACACACTTAACTACATATGCACACACACACACACACACATATGCACGTACACATATACACACAAGGAGCCACACACATGCATAAACATGCATTCATACATATAATTGCACATGTACACACATAGATGCATAGCATAAAAATACATGCACAAAAGCAACATGTACACACAAATGCACATACATGCACACCCACACACACCTACACACATACTTACCCATATACACATGTACACACATACACAAGAGTGCTTACATGCTCACACAAGCACAAATACACAAACAGACACACACATATACACATGCATACACATTGGCACTCAAAAACATGCACATAGATATGCTCACACTTGCCCTAAAAACATGTACACACACATAAATGCACACAGAGGCAACCACAAATGTACATGCACACCCATACATACACTCATATATACAAACACGCACATGCACAAACAAATACATCTGAATGCTCACATGCACAAATGCACAAAGGCACACATGTAGCATACAATTATATACACACACATATATGGACATGTGCATCCACACACATGCATGATATGCACCAACACACACACATATGCATGCACATAATCTCATGCACACATATAGACACATGCACACACAATACACAAGCACAAAAATGCACACACAATCATGTCCACACTCACAAATACTCACATGCATGTAAGCATGCACACACACAAATAACATAAATGTAACATAAGAACACACTCATACACACAAATTTACATACTAATTTGCACATACATAGACATACACATGCACATGTATACATACAACACACATGCTCACACATACATAAACACAAATGTGCATAGACCTACACACATTGATGCAAATGCACATACACAACTAAGTGCAAACACATAAACTCAATGACTCACACACAAACACACACTCACTCACACATGCACACTTTTGCATGCACACATGTACACACACACACACACAAGCATGCATGTATACACGTACTCAAATGCACATGCACATGTACACACACATGGCCATGCACACACATGCACATAAATACATGCATATGCACATAGGAACACATTCACACACACATGCTTGTTTGCACTCACAGGCACACACATAGATGAATACACATATACACATTGACATGCACATCCAAGCATGCACATCCACATGCTTCCACACACATATGAACATGTATGCACACACACATGTAGACATGCACACATGCACCCATGCACACACACACACAAGTGTACATACCAGTACACACATATGCAAATGCTAAAAACACATGCACATGCAAACACATGCATATGCACACACAAGCAATAACACACACACACATTTACTTGCAAGTGAGCAAACACACATACACACATACTTTTATATGCATGTGCACTCTCACATTAGCATGCACACACACATGCACATCTACACATGCAAACACACATATACACACTCAAACATACACGCTCTCACACACACACACATATGCACACCCACACAAACACATACGCATGCACACACACATGAAAAAACACACATGTGCATGCTTGTACACATGTACAAATGCAAAACATATACACAAACATATATATACTACCACTCACAAACATGCACAAATAAAAAGAGATGCAAACACTCACATACACACACAAATATAAATCCACACACATACATATATGCATGCACATGCATAAAACCACATGTGCACACACACACAAGCACAAACACAAAGATGCATACCAACATACACATACACAAACATGCATGTGAATGTACACATGCATATGGACACATGCATATGCACACACCCAAGCACACACACACACACACACACACGTAGAGGCATGCATATGCATAAGAATACATGCACACACATTCACATACACATGCATACATAACATGTACAGACTTGCATATAGATATGCACACATCACTACACACACAAGCATGAATGTCCACACATATGCACACACACACATAAGCACGTACATGCACACATGCATGTGCCCATGCACATGCACACACTTCTATGCAAATGCAAAAAATGACTCCCATAGACATGCATACACATAAAAATATACACATACACATGCCTACAACAACAAGCATAGATGCATAAGCTCACACATGCATACACACATGAATGCATGCACACACACAACCACACATGCTCACACACACAAACGTGCACACATAAACTTACGGGCAAATACACATGCACATAAAAACATGCATATGCACATATATGCATGTACACATGTCAAACATAGATAGACATTCACACATGTGTGCATGCAAACACACACACAAATGCACCCCAACACAAATACATACATGTGCACATGCACACACACCTAAAAACACACACAAGCACACACACACACACACACAAATAGGCACTCTCAAGCAGAAACTCATGAACACATGCACATGCTTGCATACATGCTCAATTTAATGCACATAAGCACACATGTAGACATACACTTAAGCACGTGTACACACATGTACACAGATGAATAGATGCACACTCACATGCACTAGCACTCGTACGAGTGCACATACAACCAAATGCATACATGAACAAGTGTGGAGAAAACACACATGCAAAAAAATACATGCACACACTTGAGCACACAAACAAACACACACACATGAACATATGCACAGTCAAACACATACACATACACAAATGAGCAAGCACACAACCATATACTCACACATGTTCCTACATGCACATATGCTCATGCACACATATATGCACTTGTGCATACACAAACATCCACACACTATGCATTTGCATAAACACCTACAAACACACACTCTCTCTCTCTCTTATGCACACACACAAAAACCCTTACATGCACACATGCACATGCATGTAGACATAGACACACACATATACATGCACATGCACCAATACACACACATACATAGATACACACTTGCACATATATAGGCACAAATGTCTAAACACACACACAAGAACTTTCAAAAATGTATAAACACATGTGTGAGTGCACACACACATGCACATAAAAGCACTCACACTCTCATTCCCATACCTACTCACATGCACAGATGTGCATGCAAAGGACACACAAACATGACCACACACATGCATGCACAAACACATGTGTCCATGCTAAGACACACATGCTCGCAAACATGCAAGGACCCACACACCCACACATGCATGTATTTACATAAACATGCCCATATACACAAATGCTTATAGGAAAACATACACATAAACACACACACACACACAAACACATACATAAGTGCACGCATATGCACACATGCACAAACATGCATTCACAAACACATCCAAGCAAACAAATGCTTACATGCACACACATTGGCCCAAAAATAGGCAAACTACGCACATATCACACATAAAAACACTCACATGAACACATACCCAATAACACATGACTACACACATACACACATGCACATGCACACACACACACACGTCCAAATACAAAGCACACACATGAATGCTCACACACATAAACACACACACATGCATAAACACAAGTAGATATGTACACAAACATACATATACACAGATATGCACATGCATAAACACATACACTCATGCACATACACAATCACATGCACACACAAATTGACCTACAAGCATAAACTTGAATGTAGACACACATGATCTCACATTAACACACTCACACATGAATAAACATCTGAACATATATAAGCACACACTCAAATACACACACATGCATGTGCACACATATGCATGTACATGCACACCCACACACTTATAGATGCACACACATGTACACACCCACATGTGCACACACACTTAAACACATATGAATAACAGTTAAATGGTGACACAACTAATTAATGATGTTGAAGTAATCATGATGATGCAAAATAGTTATAAAAAAGAGTAGAATAATTAACAATTGAAAGAACTCATAGCTCTAATAAACAAGTTGAAATTTGATGCTCCTATTTTTTAACTTCTTTGGAGCACTTATCAAATTTTTATGTTGATCCAAATAAAAACAACCCAAAATAATTCCACCAATGGCTAGAATTGGCTTTTACAAAAGCTAGTCATTATAGGAGATGAAAGAGGAAGACAAAACACAATTGTCATCCAATTCTACTAAATGGAGTAGGAATCATCTGATCAGAATAATAGTTAAATGGTCCAAATCTAATCATAGTGATATGATTTAGATAATTAAATTGATAATTTGGAAGGATGATGGCGATGATTAGGATACTATTCATGAAGGTGGAGGGGCTTTCAGTCGTTTGATTAAGCACTCTGAATAGATGACTAGATAAAAAATTGTTCCTAAATGTAGAGGAAAATGTGACCATTCAATCACAAAAATGCATGATTGATCAATACAAATGTGCTAAAGCTTGGAATAAAAATTTTCATTTATTTAGTTCCACATTACAATGTAATGTATGTGATTTATCCTTATATTACTTCCTTTACATGTAGTATATAGCCTATTGTGGTTTGCTGCCCACTGGTACCCTTAGGATCTCATTACCTAAGGCACCTATGTAAAATGCGAAAATGGGTCCAACTTAACCTAAGCCAACTACTTATCATTAACGAGTCCTACTTTACTTATTATAACTAATCTATTTCAGGAGTCAAGTCCTAACATGATTAACCCAACTCGTGAAATTCATGCCATGGCTAATACTTGGGCCAAATCATGACTTAGTTTTAGTCGAGTTCCTGACTTCCTACTCAAGACCCAAAGCCTAGCATTGTAGGACACTTGCAAGCCTTTGGGCTTGGCTTTGATTGGGTGCATAGGCCAAATTATTTTTTAAAATTATGAAATTTTAGAACTCAAAAAGGCTTAATTTTAAAAACCAAATGTAACCTAATGCATTACTAAGAAAACTAACTCAAATGTACATGAATAATGATAATTGTATGTGACATAATTATTAAGAAAATAAACGTTTAACATGTTAACCATATAGATATTTAGAAATATAATTCTTTATAGATTACCACTCCATAAAGGGCATGATTCTTAGCTCAAAAATTAGTAAGTTGAGAATTAAATCTTCATTAACTCTATATGTTATATTCTTTACTCCAATAATAAAAAATTATTATAGTGCACATTAAGATTTTATTGAAACAACACTAAGCTTAATATGATGCTAGTAATACTTAGTTTTATTTTGTGATCATCATATCAGAGGTTAGAATAATCTCCCCCTTGAGGATTATAAAACCAATGCTAAAATTGAACATATAATAATCAAGATAATGTAATATAATGAACAAACCAAGTAATATAATGCTCAACATTTTAGCTTACCCTTTTTGATAGCCTATACTCTCCTTAAATTATGGGATTAAGTTTTTCCCCTTTTTTATAATCATTCAAAGGAGATAATTACACCTAAGATCAATCTAAGTCTATGAAAGAAATAAGTAGCTAATGTCTTAGTAAAAATATCTACTAATTGGATAAAAGATGGAAAAAATAACAATTGAGTTACTTTCTCTTGCACACTCTTTAACAAAGTGATGTTATAACTCTATATGTTTTATTCTTTAGAGTTGAATAGTTAAATAAATTACATTTAAATTATCATAAAAGATTAGACTTTATATAAATTCAAAGTCATAATCTACAAGTTTCTATTTAATCCATTGTACAAGAGCAACACAATTACCTACTGTAATGTACTTGACCACTATTATAGATAGTTTCACATAATTTTATTTCCTACTAGCCTAAGAAATTTGTGAACCATCATTCAATTAGTACATACTAGTGGTAATCTTTCTATCAATCTTACTACCAACAAAGTTAGCATATATGTAGGATATCAAATCCAAATTGGCATTTTTGGTACCCTAAACTAGGAGCCTTAGTACTTATAAGATATCTAAAAATATTTTTGACTATTTAGAAGTTTGATTTCTTAGGACTAGCCTATAATCTCGCACACAAACTTTCATTAAATATAATGCTAGGCATACTTACAATAAGATATAATAAAGATCTAATCATTCTTGCAAACAATTTGTGTCAACAAGCTTTTGAACTTGAAGTAATGGGATTCTTCCTTTACTTTAAGTTTTCATAACCAAATTTGTTTAGAAACTTCATCAAAGAATTTGAGAAATAAAAATCCCTTCACTCCTTTGCTTAACTTTAATTTCTAAGAAGAAGGTTAAGTCCTCTATCATCCTCATTCTAAATTGAGTTTTTTATTAAATTAGTAAACTTTACATACATCCCTTTATTAGAAGCTCTAAAGATTATCATCCACATAAACTTGACATATTAATTTACCTTCAACTAAATTTTAAATAAATAAAATATTATCTTCCTTGCCTCTATGAAAACCATTTGATGTAACTGAAATGCATATTCTTTATTGCTAAGCTTTTGTAGCCTGTTTCAAATCATAAAGTGCCTTCTTAAGTTTGTATATGTGAATTAACATATCATGTATCTTACATCCTACACCTCTTCATTTATATCTATTTAAAAATATATTTTTAATATCTATTAGGTATAATATAAATCTTTTAAGGTACACATAAGTATGTAAAATCTTATTTCCCTTAAGTCTAACTATAAGAGCAAATCTCATCTTTATATGTTCTTTTATCTTGATAATAACCTTTTGTTATTAATTTAGCTTTATTCTTAATAACTTTGGAATTTCATGGTGGCTTATTATTGAACATCCATTTTGTACCAATGATTATTTTATCAATTGGTATAGGTATAAGATCCCAAACTTGATTTCTCTCAAATTACATCAACTCTTTATTCATTATAATATTCTATGTCTCAACTTCAAAAGTAGTTTCTTAAAAATTTGGTTCAAATCATAATAATGATCATTAGAATTCCTTAATTTCTTCTCAAATTGATCTCCTCTTTTTTCATTTCATTAACTTCAACTACGTTCTCTAATTTTTCATCTCTATGACTTAAATCTTACAATTCATCAAGTTGATCATCTTGATGATGATTACTAGATGCTTTAAAAAGAGATTTATCAAATTTAACATGGATTATTTCTTTCACAACTAATATTCTCTTATTATATAAGCTAAATATTGTACAAGTAAGTGAGATCCTAAAAGGTTCTCATAATTAAACTTAGCATCCAACTTATCTAAATCCAGTTTCTATTATTTAAAATGAAAAATTTGCACCCAAACACATGAAATGGGATATCTTAGGTTTCTTATTATAAAGTAATTCAAAAGAAAAAAAATTTCTAACAAAGGTCTACATATTATTTAACTAAAAACATAATAGATAATATTAACTATCTCAGCCTAAGAAATACTCCAAAACACTATACTCATTAAACATACATCTTGTCACATTCAATAAGGTTCTAAACTCTCTCTTAATTACAACATTTTGTTGAGGGTCATAGGTGAAGAAAATGCATGCAACTCTATTTTTTACAAAAATCATCAAACAATTTATTCCGAGTTCTTCGTCATTATCAATTCTAACAAAGACTAACTTAATATTATGCTCTTTTTTAGTCATAGCAATCAATCTTGTAAATATTTCAAAAAATTTACTTTTATTTTTAACAAAAGGAACCTGTATAAACCTAATGAAGTCATCTACAATTATAAACCCATTTGTTCTTACCTAACCTCTTAAAATGAACAGAATCAAATAGATTTAAATGAATAAATTCTAATACTTTCTTAGTAGTAAATTTTTTAGGTGCTTTAAAACTCACTTTGATATGTTTTCTTAATTGACATAAAAGATATAATTTATCACTTGACCAACTAAGGTTTTGCAAACCACTATTAGGTTAAATTTTAGAAGATCTATAAAAAAAACGACTTTCCTAAGTGACAGAATCTTTTATACCATAAAGCAGAATTATTATCATGTGATGTAAGATATTCTTGACTACTATCTTTAATGATGTACAAAAATAAAAAGTATGTTTTATCTTTTCTATATCTAATGATAAGTGGAAGATAATATTTACTAATAATGCATTTCTTTTTATTAAAGAAAATGTTAAAATTTGAATCAAATAATCAACTAATATTAAGAAGATTATATATCAAATCTTGTATAAAGAGGACCTTTCTTATAGAAGTGTGTTAATTGCTTATAGATCTAATTCTGATCACTTTCTTCTTGGAGTTGTCACAAAGAGCAACTTCATCACCATCATATGACTTCAAGTGAATGAATAAAGATGCATCTCTAGTAATGTGATTTGAGCATTTGATATCTAAGAACCACATACCTTCCTCAATCCTTAACGGAACATGCCCATAAAACAAATCAAACACTAGTTTTTAGGACCCAAACCTTCTTGGATCCATATTTCTTAACTTGATCATTAATTAAATTATTATTTCTAATCCATATAAATCTAGAAGATTTATTATCAACAACGTTTCTAAATTTCTAATAAGATGAAATATGTCAAATTGTTGTGCAATAGTTATAAATTACACTTAGAACAAAATAATATGTAACATTTCTGACATAACTAATCTTATGAAAAAAAGTCTTACAATGAACATGTAAATTTTTAAATTATTTAATTCTCAAACTAAGCATGTTTTTTGATAATAATAGAGGCATTTTCATCTCTCTAAATCTTAATCTCCTACAAATAATTCGTATTCAACTCATTAAAATGTTCATATAAGCTTAAATTGTTTTTTGTTCTTCTTTTAATTTAAGAAATTTAGAAGCCAATTTGTTTTATTTCATGAAAACATTAATATACTATTCTTCAAAATAAACCATAGAATAAGATGAAAAAAAGGAGCAAGAGGAATACTTCATCATCTAATGATATGATAAGAACACTATCCTTTTCTGTACGACTAATCAAACTCTCTTTATCTTCATCACTAGAATGAGAACTATCTGAATCATCTCATGATATCGTCATAGCTTTCTTTTTTTTGCTTTTTGAAACTTCACAACTCTCTTATTATAGTGAGGACAATTAGGTCTTATATACTTATGTAATTTACATTCATAACGAATTATTTCTTCATGAGGTACTATCTTTCCGTTTTATTTCTTAGACTATCTTTTCCATTTATTTCCTATTGTTATCAACTCATTTATCTATATTTTTTTATTATATAATCAAGATAAATATTTCAAATCGAAGTTACCTTAATTGGGATGGAGAGTCTCAGTTTGTAGAATAATTGACTATAAAAGCTATCAATGTTTTCCTTCTTTTTCCTTTTTTCTTGACCACAAGTTCTTCATCCCTTCTCCTATAAGCTCAACTTCATTTGTTAAAAGCTCACTCAATAACTTATCTAAAGTCATAATCAAAATATTTTATGTTGTCTTCAACATCATCACTAATGGATCATGTTATTAAGGAAGAACACAAAGAATTTTCCCCACCTGTTCACCAATAAAAAACTGCTTGTCAAGGTTAGATAACCTATTAATAATATTTGTAAATCTTATAAAAATAGTTTTAATACTTTCATTCATATTCATCTAAAAGAATTCATTCTCTTGAACAAGCATGTTAGTCTACTTAACTTGAGAAGTACCTTTATAAGCAACTTCAAGTTTAGACTAAATCTCATTTGCCACTTTCAAGTTCATGATTTGATTACATTTGGGTACTTAAATCACAACACAAAATATTTATAGTCCAAGAATTTTTTTGAGTTTTGTGTTTCTTCTAAGGAGTGCGTTCACTTAATAATTTTCTCACTTTTTCTCTACCAATAGTCTTAGTAAAAAAACTCAAATGTAATTTCAATAGTTTCCGAAATTTTCAAATCAATGAATTCTAAACATAAATGCATAAGGTTTTTCAAATAAAGTTAAAACTCATATTTGAACAAAAGTGGTCGAAGTGACGAAATTCATACAAGTGCACACACATATGCACACACACACGTACACACATTTAGACAAATGCACACAAGCATACAAATGCAAATGCACACATGCTAATAAACACATGCACATAGACACAGACATGCACACACACAAATATGTGCAAATGCACCACATGAACATACACATACATTCACTCTTACACACAGACACATGCACACGCACAAACACATAAATATGAACAAGCACACACATACACATAGTCATAAAAGTACTCACACACAAATATGTAAGCATGCACACATGCACATACCCATGCACACATACACATTCATGCCTACACACATCCATAACCAAGTATGCTCACACACTCATGTAAACAAATACGTATAAGCACACATATGCATGTAAAAACATAAACACATGCACAAATGCATAAGCACACACACATGAGCACACACACACACTTTCACACTAGTGCATTAATACACACGCACACACTTGCACTTACACACATGCATAGACAAACACACACCCATGGACGCACACGCACACATACTCAAACCTATGCACATGCACACAGACACACACACACTTGTGCATGCGCACATGTGCAAACTCACGAATATCAACATGCACATGCCTATGCATAAACATGTAAACACACACACATATATGTCTACAAGCACATGCACATACACATGTATACACACAAGCACGCATGCACATACACACACATGCATAAGAAAATATAAAAACATGGACGCATGTATGCATGAATACATGCACGCACACATGTATATGTACATATGTGGACATATGCATGCATGCGCACATGAACCCACACACATACTTATGCACATATACAAGCACATGCACCCACACACACATGAACACACTCTTACATTCACATATATGTGTTCTTCGATACAACCATGCACACATACAAGCATGTATGCATGCATACACACATGCACATGCACATGCACACACCCACACACATAAACAAATACATGCACCTGTGCACTCACCCATACATAGATATATGAGAGAGCACACACACACACATGCTTGCATTAACTCGTACTCACAAAAACACCAACACACTCATGTCTCCATAGACATCCATGCACACACAAAAACACATACAAATGCATGCTCAAATCACAAGCACGTAAACACACACACCCATGTATAAACTTATAAGAGCATAACCACATACCCCATGCACACACATATGCACATCAGCACCACACACATACAAGAATGCACATACACATACAAGCACACATACAAACAAATGCAAGCATACAGATATGCATACGTGCACCCACAAAGGAACATGCACTTGAACATACACACACCCACACCCAAAAACATGCAGACATTCCCAAATAGCACAAACATAGAGACACACAAATGCCTTTGCATGTGCACACACCTGCACTCACACATACACACAAACATAGTTGTCCACATACACATGCACATGAACTCCTATGTGCACACATGTATACACACAAATGCATTCACTTGAAAAAGTACACACACAAGAATGCTTACACATAAACAAACTCACATAAGAACACGTGAATGCACCTACATACGCATGTACACACACATACACACATACACCCACATGTGCAAGCATACACACACACATGCATGCACATGCACACAAATACATGTACACACACATGCACACAAATATGCACCCACACATGCATACATGAACACATGCACACATGAACACGTCCACAAACCCATGCACTCATGTGCATAGAAACTCATACTTTTGCACACATACGTGGAGATGCACACACATGCACACACACAAATACACACATACTCACAAACACACACACATGCACACACACATAAGTAGACATACTCACAAACACATGCACATGAGCACGTACACTTCTGTACATGCACTAGCACACTCAAAGGTACATACATAAGCACACAATAATGTGCACACACATACAAGCACACACACTCGTAAACACAAAAATACACACAAACACATATGTGCACACATAGACCCACACTTAAACATGTGCTTGAATGCACACATAATTGTAAAAGAATACACATGCACTCATGTACACACACATAAACAAAAGCACTCACACACACACTGTGTCACAAGAACACAAACAAACACTGAGACACATGAATGCACACACACCCATAGACAAACATATACATGTTTGCACAATCAACCACTCAAATATACTGGAATTTCACACATCCATGCACATTGTCACACGCCCCTCAAATATAAACTAACACACTAATACACATATGCAAGCATAAACACACACACACACACACATAACCATAAACACACATGCTCATGAGCACACACATGTGCATGAATGCATACACATACACGTAAACATGCATACACAAAAGCATATTCATAGCAACTCACAAAACCACACACACATGCATCAACACACTCTCACACATAAAGGAGCACACAAGAACTCACACATCCACACAAATGCAAAAACATGCACAAACATAGTCACACACATGTGCACACAAGCATGCACATGTAAACACAAAAAGTCACATGCTTGCAAACACACACACACATATGCACACACATATGCACATACATGTGCAAAAAATAAGCACACACACACATGCACATGAGCATACACACACGTACACTCAAATACACAATCATAGAAGCACACACACTAGCATGCAGGCATACACACACACATGCATAATCAAAAACATGCACATGCACACAAGCATACACACACTCACACATACACGAATGTACTCACACGTACATACCCTAATGCATGCATACACACACATTGTTACACACATGCAGACATACACACACTGACACGTGCATGCACACACACATGCAAGCATACTTACACACACACATGCACAAATGCACACACACAAATGGAAGCATGAGAACACACGCATTTATGCAGATGCAAATAGATACACATAATAACGCACAAGTAGACAAGCACACTCACACATACATCTATTCACATGTACAAATACACACACACATACACAGTCACACAAAGACATGACACATATGGACATGTGCATGAAAAATCGCATACACACATGCCCAAACACATGCACCTGAATAGAATGATGCTCACATATACACATGCATGCCTGTACTCACACATGCTAATAGGCACATAAGCACACACACACACTCACACATATATGCAAATGCATTAACACACAGATGTTCAAACACACCAATACACATGTCATGATAAAAGAGACACATGGACATAGACATACAACCACACACATACAAAGACATATGCACAAATAAACATATCCACACAGGCACACATGAACATACAATTACTTGTGCATCAAAGTACTCACATGCACATGAAATGCACATGTATATGCATTGAAACAGATGCAAGCACATACATACACAAATAAATAACAGTACACATACAAACAAACACACAGATGCACACAAAAATGTGCACGTACACAAACACACATGCACACAAGCTCGTACATCTCTACACACAGACACACTTAGACACACACACACATATACTGAGACATGCATATACACATGCACACATACATACAGATACATGAATAAAGACAAGCACATAGGCACTCACATGCACCCAAATATGCATGCATCCACACCAAACACATACAGATGCACACGTAGCCACATGCACATGCATACATGCATGTACACATGCCCACACTCATATGCACAGACAGACACATGCACACATATACATGCACATGCACATGCACGCACACAGAAGTAGACACACAAACACACAAACACACCCACATGCACACACACAAACAGTCACACATGCATGAACTTAGGTGTGCACACATATAGGTGTGCACACATACACACCAACATGTGCACACACAAATGCACTCACAACATAAATAAAAAAGAAGCACACACTTACCCACATGCTCGATGATGCAAACATATGCATACACACATGCATATGCACAAGAAAACACATATACATGTACGTAAACACAAAAACACACACAAGCCCACATAGATAAACACTTAAACATGCATACATATGCACATGCACATACACATGCACAGCCATGCACACACATGTTTATGCACACATGCACATGCACTCACAGATGAACTTACATGCATTCAAACACACTCACACATACACATGCACATAAAAACACATGTGCATGCACATGAATAAACACCCACTTACTCACTTAAACAAAAATGATCATACACAAACCCTCCACATAATAACATGCATAGGCATACACACTCACACACACACACCCACTTGCAAACCTACAAGCACTCAAACAGACACAGAAGCACATGCACAAGCACACACAAACATACCCACAAATACACATGCAAGTACAAACACATGCATGCACACACATACATGCATGCACAAAAAAATAAACATAAGCACATGCTCATAGATGCATAAACACATGTGCATAAAGTCACATAGGATAATAGACACATGCATGGGCACAAACACATAGACATAGATGCACACAATAACGCACAAATACACAACCTCACAGCCACACACCCAGGTACACACAAACATGTACACATATATGGGCACACACTCGCACACAAATACACACACATTCTATAGACACACACATGCACAAACGCATGCACAAATAATACATATAAAAACCACATGAGCACAAACATGCACACGCGTACATGCACACACAACATACACACACAAACCCACACATGCACATATATGTATAAACGTACAAGCACACAAACTCACCCACACACTCGCACAAGCACACACACACACACATGTCTACACTCATATGCACAAAACATTACACAAATCCAAAAACATGTGTGCATACACATAAATAAACATGTATGTGTATACACATAGACACAAACACACACACACATGTGTGTGCACATACACATGAAATGGATTAACAGGCACATGCATACACACAGATGCATACACACATGAACACACGTAGACACAAACATGCGCATACACATGTGTTCCTACATGCATGTGCAAACACGCACACATACATGCACATCGATGCACACAGACACAAATATGGGCACATGCACACACATGCATATGCACACATAAGTAAACACACAAGCACACTCACAAACATGCACACTCGCACACACATCTACACACATGTGCACATGAACATACACACACATGCATAAACACATACACACATGCATGCTAACATCCACAAATGCACACATACTCACACAAAGATGAAGACACATGCATGTATCAATGCACGTACATGCTGCAACACTTGCATAGAAGCACACAAGCACACACACACACACATACACACATAGAAGAATACATACATGTGCACATATATGTAGACAACCACACATACATACACTTGCATACTTATACACATAAATGTACATAAATGCACATACACATGTATAAACAAGCACACTCATACAAACACACATGAACACATATTTGTATGGACAAGCACACTCGCACACATACATGCACGTAGAGCCTCATGCACATATACACACTAACACTTGCACATATGCACACACATATGCACACATATGCATATGCACATGCAATCACATAGACATGCACATACATACATGCACATGCAAACATCCAAACATGATCAAATGCTCACCCAAAAACACACAAAAGCACATACACACTCGCACATGCACACATGGACCCATGCACCCACAAACACTGATGCACACTCATAAATACACAGATGTGCATGCACTCACACATGCATGCATATATGCACACATCCAAACACACACATGAATGCACACATATGTTCACATAAACACACACAAATGCTCACATGTATACACTTGCACACATATGCACACACACACACACAGACATATACACGAGCACATGCATGCATGCACATACACAAATACACACATACACATGAACACACAAACACACACCTATGTACACTCACATCTACACACACAAACAAATGTACATATATAAACATGCACACACATGTACACATGCACAAATATGCATACACATATGTATCCACACACATACACCAATGCACACACACGAACATGGACACAGACACATACAACACATATGCTTGCACACACTCATTCACACATACAGGTAGAGGCATGAACAACCATAGACATGCACACACCCATAAACACATGGGCACACACACATGCATGTCCACACACACATACAGATGGTAACACATAGGGATAAACCATGTGCACACATGTTCACAAACACACACATGCACATGCATGCACGCATGCACACATGCGCACCCATGGACATACATATAGATACATATGAACAAGTAAGCACTCACAAGCATAGGCATAGGAACATAAACATAGGCATGTACACAAGCACATGTATGCACACCGACATGCACACACACACACACATGCATAAGGACTCACAAACATGTATAAGAAGGCTCACATACACCACACACACACACACACAAACCCAATCACTAACACACCTATACCCACATACATGCACACACACACCCACTTAATCACACAAACATGTATACATACTCACACACATGCACAAACATAGCCACACACATAAACACATAAGAAAACAAATACATGCACAAACACACAAAAGAACACACACTAAGTTGGACTTGTAAACACACATACACACATGTGAATGTAGACACACAGGTAAAAAGGAAAATATGCACACACATTCACATGTACAACTACACTCATATACACATGCACATAAAGAATCAAGCACACAAAGACACAGACACATGTATATCCATGTGTATAGACATGCCCACACACACAAACACACTCATACCAACTGGAATAGAACACACATGCAAGTGCACACACACGTACAAAGACACATGTGCGTGTTCACACACACACACAGACTTGCATATGCATGCAACCACGTATATACAAACATCCACCAAAAAATACATGCATGCATACACACATGCACCTGCACCCACACATGTGCATGTGCACACATGCACCTGCACACACACATGAGCACGTGCACGCATGCAAAAGAACACACATACACAGACATAGAAACACAAAAGAGCAAATGCACAGATGCACACACACACACACACTTGCAAATGCATAGTCGCATGCAAACACGCAAGCACACTCAAGCATACACACATGCAAGAACTCGCACATGCAACACAAATAGGTGCATGCACTAAGTCACATAGCCATACACACACACACAATAACACACATATGCTAAAATGGACACACATGCATGTAAGAATGTACATAAGCGCCCACATGCACACCCAACCATGCTCACACAAATACATGAAATGATGTACACACAAACATGCCCATACATATGCACACATAAACATATACACATACAAACACACATGCACATACATAGACAAACTTGCACATGCACACCTACACTCATACACATGCACCACCCACACGCACATGCATGCATACACATGCAGACACAAACATATGCACAACCACACATATGTACATGTTCACTAGCTCACACATGCACTATGATGACATCCACACACGCACTTGCATACACAAACATGCAAGCACACAATTGCATATATACATGTAAACACACCACAAACACCCATTATGATAAACACACATACACAAAAACACATGTATAGCACATGCAAAGACACACATAAGCACACAGATGCACATACACATGTGCACACATGTACATGAAAACATCCACAAGGGCACAACTAACACACACAAACATACACATATGCACACACACACACATAGATACAAGCATATTCAAAAATGCATGCATGCATACGATACACACACAAGCACATCCATGCACAAACAAGACCATGCATATGGATGAACATGCATACACAAACACAAGTAGTTACACAGATACTCTCCCAAGCACACAAATAGGCTAACACACACATGCACATACATACCATGACACACACACATACATGCACACTAATGCACACAGGCATACACACACACACACACACTTACACATACACATAAATAAGCAAAAGCATGCACACATGTACATACACATATATATGTACATGCACTTAGACTTACACACAAGTGCATGCACATGTGCCTGCACATGCTTTCATATGCAAATTCACATGTGCACATACACACAAGCATGAACGAACATACACACAAGCATGAATGGACATATACACATGCACACACACAAGCACATGCACTAACACAAATATACAAACATGTAAGTGCATGTCCACACACACACATACACACACATATGAACATAGACATGTGCACACATATGCACTTGCACACACAAAAGTATGCACTCTCAAATGCACACACACATCCACACAAATTTATAAGAACATGTAAAAACTCTCACACACACACACACATACACACACATACACACACACTAACATGCACACACACATGCACACACAAATACACATACACACACTTACAGACACATGCACACTAATGTGCACACACATACATATGCATACATGGATACTTGCAAAGGCACACACACACATACATGAAAACATGCACACACCCAACAATAACACACACACACACAAAATCACATACTCATGCACACACACCCACACACATGCACACATCCACACAAACAAACTCACACAAATGTTTATAAATAGATACACACATACACATGCACAACTAAACACACATGCACACACACAAAGAAACATTCACACATGTACATTAACACACATGCATACTCTCACACATGCACCCATATGAACTTATACACACACATTGGATCACACAATTGCACATACTCCTATATGCACACCCATCATATTGACACATAGGAATGCACAAACAAACATGCACACACACAACCACACATGATCATATACACAAACACACACAATTGTACATATATGCACAAAAGTAAATGCATGCACTCACACACATAAACACAAGTACACACCTATGCAGACACACTAAAACATGCATGTTGAGACACATTCAAACATGCATAAACATACACTTGCACATTAAAACAAGCACATTAGCACTCAGAAAAAGATACATGCATGCACGCACAAGTGCATGCACGCAAACATACAAACTCACATTAACACATGCAAACACACACATTCACACACAAACATTGGTACACACATGTGCACACACATGCACACACTCACATACACACACCCACACCCATACACTCACAAACTAACATACACATGCACACAAAAAATACACACACACTTGCATTGCAAACACATGCATATTCATGCACACTCACATGCATAAATAAACACTCACACACACAAGTGCACATGCACAGGAACAGGCACACAGAAATGTATACACACAAACACACATACATACAAATATTCATAAACACATAAATGCCCTTACATACACATACAAACATACACATATGAAGAGACACACACAGGCTTGCATCCATAAACACACTCGCATGTGCGTGCATCTACACACACATGTACACACCCATACATGTATGCACACACAAATTTACACACTCTAACACAAATGAACACAAAGACACATGCACATGCCAAAACACACAACTATATGCACATGCATATACACACACATGCAAACACATAAACATGTATACACATACGAGCACACACACAGATGAGCACACACGCCCACACTTGCACACTTACATGCACATGCACACATAAACACACACACACACACAAATCAACATAAAGACAAACATATAAATTCATACACATGCATAAACAAACACACATAGACACATACACACATAAATGTGCACAGCAATAAAAACATATTAGCATGCACATGGAATCACACATGGAACCACAAATACAAATACATTCATGCGGACACACACACCCATGAATTCACATGCACAAGCACAAAAGTATGCTTGCTCAAGCACATGCACAAACACATACACCCACACACATGAGCTCACACACACAAACGCATGCACACCCACACACATACACTCACATGCATACACACTCATAGGCTCACACTTGCACACAAATAAGCATATGTACACACACATGCACACAAAATATATGCACATGCAAAATCACACATAGGAAAACACACAGACAAGAACACACCCCCATGCAAGCACATGCACACACACAAGCATGTATGCATGCACAAAAGTACACACTCATACAAGCACACACACACTTATACACACAAGTATAGACATACCAATGCACACACATACACATGCATATGAACACATACCCAAGACTACACTTGCACACACACACACATACTTGCACAAATAGATATTTACACACATAAAGATTCATGCACACAAACACAAATACATAAGCCCAGATAGGCGGGTCTACATGCACACATGAACACACACACATTCACATGTGTATGCATGCACATCAAGACATTGACACATGCACATGCATACAAACACATGCACACACACACACAAAAATGTGCATAGGTACATGCACATGCACTCACAAATAATTACACACAAGAACACAAACATGCACACACACATGCACTCATAGCCACACACACATACACACATACACACACACATGCACACTCACACATACACACACACACATGCACACTCACATATGCACACACACTCAAATAGGCACGCACACATGTACATGCATGCGCATGTGTATACACATACACATTAGCTCTAAAAAACACCCCTCCAAACATGCACACATACACATAGATGCATGCAAGTGCACACACACACATGAACCTACATACATGCATATACACACACACATAGACATGCAAAAACAAATGTTATTGCATGTAAACACAAACACACGTACAAACAAGTAAGCATACAACCACCCATGCAATTGCACAAACACACACACACACATAGGTACTAACACCCATACACACAAAAACAAAATGCATATGGACACATGCAAATGAAGATAAGCATACACACATGCATATGTGCATGAACACACACACACACATGCTCACATATGCATGTATAATGCACACATATGCACGCACACACACACACTTGTGCATATGTACACACTTGCATACTCACATACACCTACTCACATGTGCACACACACATATGTAGGTACACATACAGACATACACATGCACACACACACACATTCACAGATATGCCAACACATGCACATTTCTACACATGCATAGGCACACACAGATACATGCATCACATGCGAACACTCACACAAACACAAATACATCAAAAACCATGAATGCATGACCACAAAAACTTGCACACTCGTGCGTGCTTTTGCACAAATATCGACACATTCACATAGGTATCTTCACTCGTATACACACACAAGCACTCGTATGATATGCATAAGCACACACATGCACACAAAAAGATATAAACACATGAGCACAAACATGCACACACACAAGTAAATGCAAATGCATGGATATACATACGCACACACACAAGTACATGTACAAACTTTCACAAGCACACTCATGCACACACACACATACATATGCACAAGAATGCACGAATGCACACACATCCAAATGTACATGTGCATGCATATGCACACACACAAAGGCACATGCACATGCACATACACACACACAATCACACATACACACTCATTCATAGGCACATGCACCCATAGACATGATTATGCAAAAAAACACATATGCATAAATGCATATGCTTGTATGCACACAAACACATGCAACTAACATACTAATGCACACACAAACACACAGAGACAAGTGCACATGCACACACACACACACATGCTGGCACACAAATACAACACGTACACAAATATGCACTCACACAATCACAAACATGTGCACATTGACACGTACTTGCACATAACCATATACCACACACATGTACAAGCACTCACACACACATAGACAGACATGACATGCATGAAAACACATGCACACACATACACACATGCACATACTCTTACACTCACATGCACATATGTGCACACACATGCAAACACACACACACACACGCATGCACACGAACACACACACGTACACATACACACACATGCACACACACATAGACACACATGCATAAACACAAATGCACATGTACACATATATAAATAGACATGTGCATGTAGATAAATATAAAGAGATGCATGCATGCACACACACATGGGTACAAATGCACACACTCGCATGCACAAAGACATGTGCAAATGCACATACACTGAAAAAAGCACACACGTGCAATCACATGCACACCCATGCACACAAGCATAGACACACACACACACATGCATGCATGAAAAAACATACTACATGTACACACACAAACATGCTCACACACATACAAGCATAAAGATGCACATGCACACACACACACACACATGTAGCCACACATGATGATATGTACACATGTGCACTCACACATACAAACCAAAAATTTTTCACACATGCTCACAAACTCAAAAATGCACCCACACATACACATGCATGCACAGATGCACAAAAGCACACATGCACACACACATATACACACACACACACACAAACATGCATTGGCACACACACATGCTCACACATGTGCATGCATTGATAAGAATACACATAGGCACACACAAGCACATAAACGCATGCACACACATGTGCACACTAACTTGGACACATCCATGCGCACGCACACACACATGTCTGTGTATGTACATGTAGACACATATGCACAACCACACACATGGATATGCTAATAAGCACACACACTTGTATTCACACACACATTTGAACACTTTTACACACATGCACACACACATACACATGCATAAATTCCATCACACACATGCACACATGTGCACCCACACATAAACACATGTACACATGTATATAAAGACACACATGCATACACACAGTCCCCTACACACAAGCATGCACACATATATGCATGCATATGCACATAAACACACAAGCCCAAACACACAAACATTCATAGGCATGTAGGCACAAACACACACACACACACATGCATGTACACAACAACACACTTACATATATAAACATATGCTTGAGAACACACTTATACACATGCATAAGCACAAACACACAAACAAACACACATGAACACAAATGCACACATGTAAGAACATACATACACACACCTACACCCACACCCACACACATGCACATGCAATAACACACATGCATTGTACATACACACATGCACACACATGCACATGTGCATACACAAACATACTCACATATGCACACAAATGCTCCATCTCATATGCTCACGCTCACTCACATAAAAATACATACACTCACATGGACACTAATATACAAGAACAAACGTACACACACACACTCACTCACTCACTCACTCACACACACACATATATATTAGCCTATGCACACAAGTACACACATATACACCTACATATACAGGCATACATACATAGACACATGCACACACTCACATCAACACGCATGCACAAACACACCCACCTGCCACACAAACATGCATGCTAGTGCTTAAACATGCTTACACTTACAAACATACATATACATAGAAACTTTCACACATGTACACACCTATGCATAAACACATGCACAAACACACACATATACACTCACAGTCACATGTGTATGCACATGTAAATGAATAAGCACACATACACATGCACACATGCATGCATACACACACATGTACAAGCACATTCATGTGCAAATAATAGCACACAAACATTTCCACACAAAAGCTCAAACATAAATGCATAGACACACATACAAACTTACTCAAGCACACACACATACAAACTTACTCAAGCACACACACATACATACAAACTCATATAAATATGCAAAAGCATACACATAGACACGTATATGCACAAGTGCACACACACACACATACATAAGCACACACACACACACATGTATTTGTAGGCACACACAAAAACACGTACACACTCACAAGAATTTGCACATGTATGCTTAAGCCTAGGTAGAGATTCATATAAGAAAAAACATGCACACTTACAGACATATGCACAGGCACATATGAAGATGCACACACACACACATACACATCCATGCTTGCAATCACATGCACGTAAATCCACACACATATTTGCCAATATGAACATACATACACACACACACATGTAAACACATATGCTCACACACACATTCACAAATGCTCACACACAACCACACAAGCACATACACAAACACACACTAAACATGTGCACATGCACAACCATGGACAAACACTCCTATGCATACAAGCACACTCATGCATTAATGCATAAGAACACAAGAACACACACACACACATGAAAACCCACATACACACACACGCACACACTTATGAGCACAAATACACATGAATTCACATTATAACACATACATAAACAAACACACACATGCAAACATGCATACAGTCTCACATATGCACAAGCACATACACACATGCACATATAAAAACACACACACATAGGCTTGCACTCACACACAGACATACACACATACAATCACAATCACACACCTACATATGCAATCACAAACACTCACATATGCTTACACACATGACCATGCATGCACATACACACTCACATGCTCATGCATGCACATACACACTCACATGCTCATGCACATACAAACACATGCATGGACATGAACAAATGCATAGACATGCACACAAATATATGAATGCAAGCAAACGAACATAAACATTCATGTACGTATAAACATAGACATGCACACACACACAAACACATACACATGAACACAAACACACCAAAAGGCATAGATACAAATACGCATGCATATGTAGATGCACACACACAAATGTACATATGCACACATGCAAGTAGCCATCCACTCAAATGCACAAGTCCACACATACATGCACAAAAATCACACATAGGAACATAAATGCACACACACATGTACACATATGCACGCTGATATGAACATAAATACATGTACACAAACACACATGTAGGCAATGACATATGTACACACATACATGCAAAGGCACAAACAAATGCATATACACACTTGAACACCCACGCATACACAGGCATTCACACAAACTCACATGCGCTTACACAAACATGCTCACACAAATTCATGCACACACACACATGCACACACACACATAGACACACACATGACCACACACACAAATACACATGCACTTGCACAAGCACATGCACAGACAAACATACACACACATGAATGCATGCAAGCACACAAATGCACACACAAACTCATACACACACACACACACTAAGACATATGTGTACACACATGCATGTATACATGTCCAAAAGCACATACACAAAAATATGCATGCATATGCATACTCACACACACACATGCATGCACACCCATGCACATGCATACACATACCAATGCATATATACTCATAAATGCACATGTACTCACAGAAACATACACACATGCATACCTATGCATACATGCATATGCATATACACATACACTAACACACACTCACATAAGCACACACATGCACACATGTAAACATTTGCACAACACACACACAAATGCACTCACAAAAAAACAGTCATATCCATGCACACATGCACATTCACAAGCATGCACACTCACTCACACTCACATAAGCACATGCATGCACACATATAAACACGTCTAAACATGCCTACACACAAGTACATGCACAAGCACACTCATACTCAAAAGCATACATAAAGACATGGACATATACTCGCACACCCAAGCACATTCACTTGCACACACAAACACAAGCATGCATGCACACAAACACACTTTCACATATTGCACCCATATAAATGCACTCACACATTCATGAACACACCCATAGGCTTACACATGCACACATGCAAAAAAGTATAGGCACACAAGCACAATTACGCAAACACGCATGAATGCACATGCATATACAAATACATGCATGAACACACCATGCACAGATACTAAGATGGATGAACAAACACATACACACATGTGCAAATACAATCACAGATGCACACATACAAATGAACAAATACACACAAATGCATACACACAAATGCATACACACAAAAATACTCACACCCACACAAATACATATATACACATGCATATACACAAACCCATACATGCACATGCACACCAAAAAGCACAAACATATGCACACACAAAGACACACACTTATAAACACACACAACCACACGCATGCACAAACATTCGCACACATGCATACACACACAAACTTACACAATGACTCACAAACATATCCACATGCATGAATGCATACACACACATGCACACACAAATGCACGCACATATGCACATAGAATTGCACATACACACACACATACAAACTAAAGCACACACATAAACTCACACATGCACATACACAAACCCACACACAATAACACACTTTGCACACACACAAATACACATAGGAATAAACACATGCCATTTCACATAAACGTGCTTATTGACATGCTCACACAACTTCACTTGCATACAAACACATGGACGAATAGACACATATGAACATGCACACAAAAACAAAAACATGTGCACACAAAAACAAAGACATACACGTACGCACACACACACATTCACACATGCACGAATGCACACACACACACATGCACACGCATACAAACACATGCACAAGTACACACACACACCCACACTCATGCAAGCACACAAACACACAAACATAGACTCAATTGCACACGATCATAAATATACACATGCACTTGCATGTACACATAGACACACATGCATGAATGCAAATACTTGTACATGCACACACCTACACATGCTCATGCACAGACATATGCACACCCATATGGACACACACATGTGCACACTTGTAAATGTGCATGTGCACTCATAAATATACACGTACACACACACACACACTCACATACATGTTCAAACACAAATACGCACATGCATACACGTAGAGACCCACACATAAGCACACATGCAGACATAGACTCAAACATATAGGCATACACACATGCACAAATACAAGGACTCTTGCAAGAACATGCACACACACATGTAGATAGACATGCATAATCACACATATGCACATGCACACACATGAACACAAACTCATAGATGCACACACACAAACATGTTTACATGTACAAACATGTACCCGCACACACACATAAATGCTCTCACTCATGCACATAGTCATTCACAAACACAAATGCAAATACTAACATAAAACCACACACATGCTCACACGCACAAAAATGCACTAACAAAGACACACATGTGATCGTGTGCACTCACATACAGACACAAGTACACATGCATAGAAAGACATGCACACACACATGCATACACACACACACATAGGCAATCACAAATACTCGCATATACACACACACACACACACATAGGCAATCACAAATACTCGCATATACACACACACACACAAATGATGCCAACATGCACATTAATGCAAATGAACACCCACACACATAAACATGCACATGCCCAAAACAAACACACATAAGAACACACATGCTCACAAATAAGCACACACACCCAAACACATACACAAGTATACACACACACACATACCTACACACATAGACACACACATGCATGCACAATCACATGACCATGCACACACACATATGCACCCGCACATGGACACTCACGCACACAAAGCACACACAAACATGCACGCACATGCACTCGCACAAAACAATACACATGTGCACACACACACGCACACACACTTTCTCTCTGGCACAGTACGCACACATGCACACAGACACATATACACACATAGATGCACACCCGCATGCACACACGCACACAAGCACACTAACACATAGCCACACACTCACACATGCACACATACATACACAAACGTATGCCAAAATACACACATGCATGCTCCCAAGCACACACACAAGCACATGTAGAAGTGCAGACAAACACAGACATGTGCACATGTACAAACACATATACACTCACATGCATACACACCCATGCACAAATGAACATGCATACACAAACATGCTCACACACACACACATGCACACGAACAAACATACATAGTCACACATTTAAATGCAAATAAATGCACACCCACGTGCACCTGCATGCACTAATGTGAAAACTCATGCATGCACATACACAACCACTCACATGCACATAAGCACACAATGAACAACTACAAACACTCATAAACTTGCACATGAGCGCACACACACAGAAATACAGAAATTAACATAAAAACTTGCACACATGCACCCAATGATATATACACATGTGCACACACACACACACACATATGCACATGCACATACATGCACCAACACCCACACACATAGAAGCACATGCACATGCAACCTTGCACAGCATGTGCACATGACCCAAACCCATACACACACATACACATTTGGATGCCTGGACACATACACACATGTAAAGAAATGCGTGAGCACACATAGAAAAATAAACATGCATGCACACACATGTACTCATGCACACTACACATGCACATGCACATGCACATGAATACACAAGCACATGAACATACAAGCACATACACATGCACAAGCACAAGCACATGCACACTTAAATACATTGGATCACAGACAAGAACACACACAAACACAAAGACACACATGTACATTCACATATACACATGCATGCACACACATTCACACACATGCAGCTCATGCATGGACACACACAGAGACACACATGCACAAAAGCAGGCACACATTTACACGCATGTACACAAACCCAAATGCAAACATGAAAACCCAATCACACACATATGTGCACGTGCACATGCATATGCACAAAAACATGCATGTGCACATATACACAGATGCAAATGCATGTACACACACACAAACAAACACATGTTCAAAAACAATCCACACATGAACACATAGATGCATGCACACATGAATACGTACACACAGACAAGTAAGCAGGTGCACACAAAAGCATAAACACATGCATACATGTACATGCACACTCATGTACATACACACACATCTACATTCACACAAACATACACACACAGACACACAAACTCACACATGCATGCACACACATACACACATACACACATTCACACATGCGTGCACACACGTGCCCACACTTGGACATGCAAATTTACACACACACATACCACCATGCATGCATACACATGCAAAAACATACATATGCACATGCATACACATGCACACACATACATACTCTTACCTATGCACACAAGAAAACTTGCACACACAAACATATGTACACATATGCACACATACATCCTAACACACACATAAATATGCACACACATGAACATGTACACACTCACATGCACACACACACACACATGGTCACACATGCAAACTCAAAAAAACTCACATACACACACATGCACACACACACACACTTTAATATGAATACACACACACGCATATGCAAACATACATATATGCATACACAAGAGTGTGCAAACACGTGCTTGCAGGCATGCACATTCACTCATATGAACATGAATGCATGCACAACACACAAAACACATAAACACAAGCATTCATACTCACACACAATCATGCACACATTCCCACACTCATATGCCCACATACACATAGAAGTACAGACACATAAACATACACATAGGCATACACAAACTCACCCTCTCCTCTATGCACACACAATCACTAAATCATGCACACACACGCACATGAATGCATGCACACTCGCACACATGCATGCACCTATGCACATACACAATGACACACACATACACATGTATACACAAACACACATATGAACATGTACACACACATGTGCACACACACACACAACCACACACACATAGATGTAAATATACATACACACACAAAATTCACCAAAAACACACATGCATAGACAAACAACATGCAAATGTACTTGCAAATGGAAACACACCCACATAAACACGCATCTACATGAACACACAAAATCTAACACACGCACAAACATACACACATGCACACATACAAACAAAAGTGCACACGCCTATAGACACAAATGTACCCACACAAGCATGCAACAGACACACACACACTCATATGCACACATACACACAGATGCATATACTCACATCCATGTGCATACACACATATTAAAAAACACATGTACACACATAAGCATGCAAACATACACAAATCTACACGAACACACATAGGCACATGTGTGTTCAGTGTGTGCACATGCACACACATACACACCCACCTACCCATAAATTCACATGCACTTGTATTCTTGCACACTCGCATGGAACACAAACACGAATGCATCAGCACATGCACACAATAAGAAAACACATGAACCCACATACACACATAAATAAATATGCAAGCACATGCACTCATACACATGCACCCACAAATGCACATGTGCATGCAAACACATGCACATGCGCATGCACACACAAGAAAATGCATATACACATAGGCACATAGTCACAAGCACACACATAAGCTCATAGACATGCACACATATAAGCGTACACATATGTACACACATGCAAATGCACCCATGCATTCCTAAATGCATACATGCATTCACACACATTCACAAATAGATACACACATAGACATGTACACACATGCATACATAAACTTGTACACACAAATAAATATGCACATGCATGTATAAAAATTTACACACACACACACAAATGCATGCATAAGCATGCACAAACATGCTCACAAACACACATACACACACACACACATGTGAGCATGCAACACACACATACACATACATAAACTCACATACACAAACATGAAAAAACACACACACACATATGCATAAACACATGCACACACATGCACACACACATCCAAGCACATGCAAGAAGTGGTACATGCACATGCACACACATGCACATAGACACACACCAATTGAGATGAACATGCACACACATGCACCCATAGATGAATACACACACATGCCCACACACATTCATACACAATTACACACGTAGAAATGTATGTACAAACCCATGCACATGAACATAGACACAAACCAACTCAAACAAACATACACACACACGCACCCATACACGAACACGCACATATGCACACAAGCACTCATACACAATTACACACGCACAAATGCATGTACAAACCCACACACATGTATATATTTACATCCACACAAAGACATGCAAAGAAACACATGTGCACACACATGCACACAGACACACATATGCGTGCGCATGCATTCATTTACACACATGCACACACATACACACATGTGCACTAACACGTAGATATAGTACACAGACATACATAAATATGGAAAAACACACACACATGCAAAAAAATGAACAAGTTCACACACAGGTACACACACACATGTAGATATGTACTTGCACAGACACATATACACACACATACATGCAAGCAAAGACATAGATACATAAACACCCTCACTTAGAATGAGCACACACATCCACACACTCCAACACAAGCATACAAACACAAAAACTCACATGCATGTGAACACACACATAAACATACATGCATACACATGCACACACATGTACACACATGCACAAAAGTACAGACAAACACATGAACACACACACTTGCAAGCATACATGCATGAACATGCACACAAATGCAAACACGCACACACAAGCATGCACACATGTACCTAGAAACACATGCACACACTCATTAATATATGCATGCACACATAAAAACATACTCATGCACACACAATTACACATGTACAACAATGTAAATGTGCAGGGGTTTACACACAAACACATTTACAAACATGCAAACACACACAAATATATGGCTAGGCAGACAAAGACATGAAAATAAACACACAAGCATGCATGCACACACATAGGCACACAAGTGCATGAAAATATGCTAATGCACAAGAAAAAATTTGTAGTCACACATAAATGCATGCACTCTCTCATTCGCACACATGTAGAGGCACAAGCACTGCTCAAACATGCACATGTAAAAATAGAAGAGCATACACACAAATGCTCATGGACAAACACATGCACACACACATGCACATAAGCGCACACACATGCACACACACATACACACATGCCCACACACATGCACCCACACAAACACACACACACACACACATACGTGTGTGTGCCTATTTATACACACCTATAGACACCAACACACAAACACTCATACACACATATGTCTATGAAAGCATATATGCATGCACACACACTCAAATACACACACACACACACACACATGTACACAGTCATGCAACACACCTACACACTTCGAAACACATGCATTAACATACACACTAGAACACACACACACACACCAAAATGAACGTGCTCTTACTTGATCACATAAATGTATGCACATGTGCACACACACATCTATAGACAAATTGGCACATGATCACACACCTACATGCACACATACACACACACACAAACATGCAACCACCAATGCACAAACACATCCACATCACAAATGCACACACATGCATAAAAAAAGCCTTAAACACTTTCTTGGATGCTTACATGCAAATAAACAGGTATGCACACACATGCATATTTCACACATGTGCATATGCACAAGCACACTCAAACACATACACAAAAACATGCAGAGGCATGTAAACACTTATATACACAAATGTGCATACACACACATGAACATGCACGTACACACACAGACACACATATATATACACACACAAAAATATGCACATTGATAGAGATGCATACAAAAACATGCACACACACACACGCACACATGTGCATGCACACACATACAAACAAAGACAAGTACAACCACATTGACTCACAAAACCACCTACACACATATAAACACATACAAGCATGCATACATACACATATAGATATACACACACACACACATGCAATCACATATATACACACACACACTCATGCATACACAAATGTGAATATGCATACGTATATATGTAATCACAAGAATACATACATAATTCCAAAAAAAATACAAGCAAACACACATGCACACATATGTAGGTACATGCACTCATTCTCACACACTACCACACACACATAACCACAACAACACATCCACAAATGCATGCATAGTAATTACGCATGTACAAACAAATACACTCATATGCACACACAAATTCATTCACACACACATAACCAAACACTCAAATGTGCATACACAAATACAAACAAGCATGCACACAGTCACACACGTGCACACAAATATAAGTACACACCCACATGCATACAAACACATACACACATGCGCACACACATATGTGCACACATACATGTACAAAGCATGCATGCATGCACACACACATGCATGCACAAAGAAATATATGAACACACACATACAATGCAAATACACACACATGTACGTACATAGACATATGTGCACATAAATGTATACACAGACTCATAAAAAAAACACACATGCACACACGCACCCACATACACACATGTGAATGCATACACATATGAACACATGCATGATGAAAATATACACACACATATGTACATCCATGTGCACAGCCACACACACTACTGCACACATGAACACACATACAGCCACACAAACACACATATGCACACACACACACACATAGGAGCATACATGCACATACACACATCAAAACACACATGTGCACATGTACACACACGTACACCCACACCTACAAACGTGTACAGAAGCACACAACTCGCACACACACTCACAGTCGCATCCACACATGGACACACAATCCTATGCAAACACAAAATGACACACTCACATGTACACAACCACACATACACACATGCATACAAACACTCATGCATAAGCAAACATATGCCCGCACACAACTACATGCAAGCACACACACATGATAAGAAAGCACACACAAACATTCTTGTGTTCACCCACAAACACAAGCACACACACATAGACATGCATACACACACACACATATACACACATTAATACAAAAGAAAAAACACACACAAATATGCAAAAGTGCATGCGCACTCACATAGACACATGCACTTGAAGATACATTCACATGCATGCACACACATATATACACATTAATACAAAAGAAAAAACACACACAAATGTGCACAAATGCATGCACACTCACATAGACACATGCACTTGAAGATACATTCACATGCATCCTCACGCACCTATACACAAACATACATAGACACATATAGACACACATGCCATGCGCAAACAAGTCACACACAAGCACACACACAACACACATGCACATAGTTAAAAGCACAAATGCACATACATGCACATGTAAGCAAACACATAGATGCACATGTACACACTAACACACATGCATGCATACAAGCATACAACCACATATATGCACACACAAACACACACAGATGCACAAGCGTACACATGCACACACATACACACGAACATGCACACAGACATGCACACAAACACACATGCACAAATGCACAAACACATGCACACATATACTCATGCACGCACAGCCTCGTGTATGCATATGCAGTCGCACAAACTCGTGCATGCGCTCACACAAAATATGCACATGCACAAGCATACACATGAAAAAATAACGACACATATTTGGACACACAAGCACACATACATGTATATGCACACACACACACATGTATATGAATGCATACATATAAGCATACTTATGTACATATACACGCAAGCATACTCATGCACACACACACTCTTGCACACACATGTACATACACTTATGCACACAAATATGTATGCAAATACATGTGTACACACCCACACATGCACTCATGTATAGAAGTGCATATAGACACACACTTACATGCATGCACACACATAAGCAGACACACAGACCCACACAAAAGAATGTACTAACACGTGCTTTTGCTTATGGACACTAAAATGCACAAATGAACACACATTAACAAATGCACACACATGTACCCATGCACAAACACACATGCAAACATGCATGCATGCAAGGATATGCATGTATTGGAACACGTATGTACACACACACTCGCACACTCTGCACATGAATGCATGTACAAACACTAACATGTAGACATGCGTATGAACACAAACACACATGCATAGACATCCACACACACATACACACACAAGCACAAATGCAAATGCACCCTTATTGACACACACACACACACACATATGCATATACAATCACACACATGTGCATGTTAACATAGACAAGCATGCATTCACACACACAAACATGCAAATACACACACAAATGTTAAAACATGTGCACACACACACATGCAGACACATGCACATGAATGTACACACATGCACACACATCTAGGTACTATTATTCACACAAACATTCTAACACACACACATACAGATACATATGCACATGCATAAACACACACATACTTACATACAAATGCACATGCACAAACACATATGCACATGAAAAGACATGCATAGGCATGCAAACATGCTCACATGCATAAGCTTACGCAAACATGCATACACACACAAATGCACTTGAACACATTAATGCACACACACAAGCAGATGCACTCACACACACATATGCACACCACACAGACACTTATATGCACTCACACATAGGCATGCACACACATGAGCATGCACATACAAACATCAACACACAGACACATACCCAAACACACTAAAGCATAAGCACTTATACAAAAGCATGCATGCAATCATGCAAGCACAATAACATGCACACACATGCACACATGCTTACATATCCACATTATTATATGCATACACACATGCACACATAGGTACACATATGTGCACAAATTCATACCCACATACAAACACACACATGCACACATAAAAATGTAACCACACATGCACATACACATACACAAGAACACATACGTGCTTCCACACACACATAAACATGCACACATACGAGTACATGCATGCACAGATACATCTAAACACACGTGCAACAATGTACTTACATGCACACACACATAAACAAATGCATACACTCATACAAACACAAATAAACATGTACATACACATGAACACACACAAACATGCACTCACAAGCATATACACATAGTCACATATCCACACACAAGTACACACACAAACATAGACAAACACACATGCACACACACAAGAACATGCATGCATACACTTACACACATAGATAGGAATCCTCATAGACACACACACACATATACATACCCACAAACACAAGCATACATGCACATTCACACATACAAACACATGACATGTATGCACAAACTTAAATGTGAACACAAGTACACAGGTGCACATGCACGTGCACATACCCTCACATGCATGCACACACCAACGTAAACATGTGCACACACATAGACACACATGTATGCACATGCACACATACACACACATACACAGATTGACCCAAACCATTGCACAGTTCACATGCATACGCACATTGACACATGTACACAAACTCGTACACATGAACACACACAAGCATGCAAGCATCAACATTATGCACACCTATAAGCAGACACACGAAGATGCACACACTTAAGGGAATAGACACATAAACATGCACTCATATACACATGCACAGACATACATACTCACACATGCATGGGTACCCATGCAAACACATGTATACACATGTGCACGCACACATGCATTTGAGTGTACAAAAACATTTAGCACATACACTCATATGCACACCCATGCACACATGCACACTCTTAAGAAAACACACATGCACATGCAACCACACCTACATGCACACATGCATAAACATGAAAACACACACAAATCAACATGCAAGTACACACACATGTACAAATATAAATCCAGTCACACACATACATGAGCTGACATACATGCACTCACACATGCATGAACACACCCACAAATGTAGAGGTTTATATATTTACAAAAACACACATAAACATAAACAAAAATAAACACTTATGCTCATAAATATTTATGCATACCTACTAAGATGCTTGTGCACGCACACATATAAATACACATAGGAATACAAACATGTAGAAAAATGCATACACACACAAGACACATACACATAATGGCAAAAACACACACACACACATACACACATACACAAGTTTGCTTGCATATACACCGACAAATGTACATACACATTTACACAAAACTCACACACAAACCCACACAAACATACATACACACATGCATAAACACACATGCAAGCACACACATAGATGCACACACACAACAACACACACCCACACATACACACATACGAAACCATGCAAACTTACACACACATGTAGAAGAAGATGCACACATGCTCAAGCATACAAATAAGCACAAACATACACACCTCTATGCACACACACACAAATACACTCACACAAGCACATGCACAAATGCCCATGCACACATAGGTGCTCACACATATTTATGCCTACACATATAGACACATGCACACAAAATATGCACACACACACACACACATACACACATATCGACACACATGCACACATCCATGCACGAACATGCACCTATGCAACCACTAATACCCATAGACATGCATGCAATAAACATACACAAGATAAATGCCTGGCCACATACATACACACACACATGCCCGCACACATGTAAGCACAATGACACACACAGTCACACATGCATACACACACATGGACACATGCACATATACACATGCGCACACCCAAATGTAGGATCAAACACATTCACAGTTACGCATTTATATGCTCACACACAAATAGGTACATGCAAGCATATGCAGACCAGCATGCACCACATGCTCAAAAGCACACAAACTCAAATATGCAAACTTAGAAGTATATATGAACATATGTGAGTGCACACACACAAGCATAGATACATGCACATATGCATAAGAAAACACACACAAACATATGCCCATGCACACAAATGTATAAATAGGCATGCACATACTGATGCTATCAAACATTCAAACTCATAGACACACACTAACAAAAAAAAGTACATACATATACACACATACACACACACTCACTCTCACATAGGTGTGCACACACGTGCACATGTGCACATAGAAAGGCACATATACACAAATGTACATGCACTTGCACACAAACATACACACGCACATAATCCCTGGCACACATTGGGGCACAAACACAAACATATAAACAAAGGTGCAAACATTTATACATGCACAAACACATAGATGCATCCATATAGGCATGAATGCTTACATACGTGCAAGCACATGCTCTAATGCTTACATGTCTACACACACTCACAAGCACATGCACATGCACAAATATGCACTGACACTCACGTACACACAAATATACACATATAGATGCACACACACATGCACATATATACGCACACATGTTCACGCAAACACTCACATGCACATGTACACCCACAAATGCATGTGCATTAGCACAAACATTTGCACACACATGTACCCGTACACACATGCATATAGACACACATGCACATGCACACAGACATGTAAACACAAGAACACACACACTCACATACATATAATCCTACACACACATGCGTGCACACATGAATACACACAAGCATGCAGCACACACATACTTGTGATCGCATGCACACACACAAATTCACTCTTGCATAGCCACACACACTTGCACAAATGCAAATACCCAGTCAGACAACTATACACACGAACACATACACACAAACACACTCACACACTCACACACACACACATGGGAGCACATGCAAATCCATAAACACATATATACACATACATACATATGCATGCATGCACACACATACACATAAGCAAGCACATGCACACAAACACACACATAAACTCATGTCTACAGACACGCACACATACATGAACACATTGACACATGGATGTGCTCAGACTTAGAAAAACAATGCAACCACAAACACACACATGCAACCATATGCATAAATGTGTGCATATGCATTATTACACTTATAGATGCACACACACTCACACTTGCACATGCACACATAAGAAAATAATCATGCAAACACATGCACGCACAAACACATTTTCACATGCACACGCACACATGCACACACACAAACATACATACACATGCTTAGACACATGTACATGACACACATGAATGCACACAAATACACTCATGTAAAGTAACACACACATGCACACATAGAAATACACACACATAACTATATAGACTAACATACACACACATGCACACACATGCAAATGAATAGATACACACAGATGCATATAAACTCATCCCTAAATCCACATACACACATAATTGCACATTAACACACACACAAACATCGATAAGAGAACACATACACACACAACCATACATGCACATGCACTTAAACACATGCACAAACACAAACAAGCACCCACAAATTGACACATGCATGCACACACATACAAACAAACACACACACATGTAAGCACATGAACACATACAGATAAGTGCATAAGTACTCACACACACGCACACGTCCACACATGTACACACACACTCACACACATGCAAGCACAACACGAACACACGTACACATATAAACATAAACACATATAGATATACTCATAAGCACACTTGAATGATAGCACACACACATGTGCACAAACAACATGCACAAATACACACACAGTAAGTATACAAGTTCACATGCACAAAAGTAGGCACTCACACACATACAGACCTAAACATAGACATGTACACATACACATATGCACACACAGGCATATGCATAGATATAAAAAATGCACATATGCATAAACACACATATATACAAGCAAGCATGCAAAGACATGCACATACACACATCCAATGGCCTAAGAAAAAAACACAAGCATCGATACATGAACACACACGTGTAATCAAGCATGGACACACATGTACCAAAGCACAAGCACGGGCATGCACATATAAATGCACACCCTCACATGCATACATGTACACAAACACAACCAAAATGCATGACCACGTACACATGCACTCTCAAACACACAAACCCCTGCCCCCTAAACACATTCTTAGATGCAAAAGCAAAAGCACACACACTCGCACATGTACATGTAAACACACACACGCATATACATGTCCAAGTATGCACATGCACACACCCAAGTATGTAAACACATACAAGCATGAACACACCAACACGTGCACACATTCATACACTCATGCAAACACACAAGAACATATACACATATGCACACATATGCACACATATGCACACAAACACATGCAAACAAATAAATATCCTTACAAACATACATGAATACACATATACGCAAACACATACATGCATAGACACACACAGACACATACATACCTAGACAAACACATGTTTGCACACACAAATGCATGCATGCAAGCATGCAAACACACACACATTTGCATGCAAGCATGCAAACACACATACACACATGCATGCAGACACACACACATATACGAATGCACATATCCACATGGACAAATGCATACACATCTATGCATACCCAAGCACACATGCACATGCACACACATGTTGATGCACATGAACAACCTCACATGCACACAAGTGTAGAGACACAAACATAGATGCATGTACATGAGCATTCAGATGCTTGCACATGCACACATATGCTCTCACACATACACAGATGCACACAACCATGCACACAATCAAATGCACAAGCAAAGATTCACACACTAGCACACTTACATGCACATGGACACACACATATGCACACCCAAGTAAGTACCCATGCACACACACATACATGCACACAAGCACACACACATCCTCGAATACACTCACATGTGCACACAATCGCACACTCACACAATTGTACACACAGAAATGCACACACACATGCACACACATGCATCTACACATGCACACACGTGAACACACATGTGCAGAATCACACTTGCCCTCCATACACCACACACATGCATATAGAAATGTAGATATGCACATGCACTCACATGTACACATACACACCCATATACATATACAAGTACACATACACACTACCTACAGACATACAAATGTTTGCACATACATAAACACATATGTAAGCATGTGCAGACATAGAAGTAGGTGCAAACATGCTCATACACCCACCAAAAACCTACCCACACACACACAACATACTCATACAAAGCATGCACACATACATGCACATGTATGCATAAATGCAAGCATACAACACACAAAAGAATGCTCATGCATTCACACAACTAAACACACACTCCAATGCACAAATAGATGCATGCATACACACACCCACCAAAACACATGCACTCACACACGCACACACATGCACCTATGTGCACTTTCACACACACATGCACGTGTGTGCAGTCTCACACACCTACACATTCACACGTGCACATGCACACCCATGGACACAAATGCAAATGCACACAAGCACATACACACACATACACACATGCATAAGTAGAAACATACACACATGCACATATGCACATACACATACACATAAATGTGCAAGCACACACATATGGACAAATGCACCCAAACACATGTCGAACCACAAATGTATATGCACACACACGCACACAAATGCACAAACACATGCAAAGGCACACATGCACAAACACACATGTGTAGACACATGCACCCAAATATGTACATTTGACATACACTCTCAACCAGACACATATGCAAGCACGCATGCACACAAACCTACACAAACAAACAAGCACACACTCATACATACACACATATGAACATATTACAAATATACACAAACACATGCACACATGCACCCACCCACACATAGTCATGTGCACACACATGTATGCGAATTGAGGCATAGAAGCACATTTGCATGCACTCACACACACACCAACACACATTGACACACACATGCACACACATATTACCCATACATATATCCACATAGACACACATATGCAAACACACACATAAACACATACTCTAAGACATGCACACATGCATGCAAACACAAGCACTTGCAATCACAATAGTTGAGCAAGACACACAAACACACACACACACACACACTTATAAACGCATGCACAAACACAAAAACATGAACATGTGCACTCACATGCACTAGAACTTACACATAGACGCATGCACACGTACACACACTCACATATCCATGCACACACATACACATGCACAAACACAATCACACACACATACACACACAAATGGAAGCATGACAACACACACATGTATGCACATGCAAATGGACACACACAATAACAACAAGTAGACAAGCACACTCACACACATACATCTACGAACACTCACATATACACACAATTATAGCCAAATCGGTATTCAAAAATAAATTAGATGAAAATGAAGTGATCATTAGAAACAAAGCTAAACTTATAGCTGAGGGTTATAACAAAGCTGAAGGTATAGACTTTGAGGAGTCTTTTGCATCGATAGCAATATTGAGACTATTAGACCTCTTTTAGCATATTATTTTTATAATAATTTGAAATTATTTCAAATGGATGTAAAAAGTGCATTCTTAATTGAGATAATAGAAGAAGATGTGTATGTAGAACAACCCCTGTTTGAGACCCATGCACATGGTGATTACGTATTATGCTTAAGAAGGCACTTTATGGCCTTAAGTAAGCTCCTCATGCATGGTAACATAGATTGACTAATTATCTAGTTGAAAGTGGTTTTAGGAAAGGAAAAGTAGATACCATATTATTCTTAAAGACTTGAAATGATCATTTGTTCCTTGTAAAAGTTTATATTGATGATATAATTTTTGCAAACAAAAATGAAAATATGTGTAAAGAATTTAGTGACTTAATGGTAAGAGAGTTAGAGATGAGTATGATGGATGAGATGAACCATTTTTAGGATTACAAATTAAGTAATTAAAAGATAGGATTTCTATTACTTAAACTCAATAGTTAGAATTATTCAAGAAATTTTGTTATGAAAATATGAAAGATGGAACGATTCGAATGAATAAATCAATCCATTTAGACTTGCATGAAATTAGGAAACCCATTGATCAAAAAGTTTATAGATGTCTTATTGAATCATTATTATATCTTGTAATAAGTAGATATGACATTATTTAGTGTCGTTTTATGTGCAAGGTTCCAATCAAATCCTAAGGAAAGCAATTTAGAAGTGATTAAATCAATCTTTAAATATTTAAAAGGTCCAACGAACTTAAGTTTATGCTACTCTAGGAACATTCTTTCATATGAGCTTATAGGTAACACAGATTCAGACCTTACAGGTTTTATAGTAGATAGGAAAAGTACCTTAAAACATGAGAATTTCTAAATAATTATCTAATTTCATGGTCAAGAAAGAAACAAAATTGCATAGCCCTATCGACTATGGAACCAAAGTATGTAGTGGCTAGAAGTTGTGTTCCTTAAGTATCATGGATAAGACAACAATTTCATGAATGTGGTTTAGATCTCACATATATTCCCATTTGAATTGATAATATTGTGCCTTAACCTTGATAAAGAATCAAGTTTATCATTCTAAGACTAAATACATTAATGTATAATACCATTTTATTACTGATCAAGTAGCCAAAGGTATGTAGAATTTGAACATGTTTCTACCAAACAAGAATTGGTTGACATATTTCTTAAGTCTCTTCCAACCAAACAATTTCAAATTAAAAAATAATTAGGTATATAAACTAAGTCTTTTTTATGGTGTCAAATAAGGAGAATAATTATTATTTAGCTAAGTGAAGCGAAGCATATATATATATATTTTATTTTTATTATATTTTATTATTAATTTAATATTTTACACATTATATTTTTTCTAAATATTTATGCCTTGCCATTATCAAAAGGGAGAAATTGTTAGGCCACCTTATGTTTAATGGGTCAAACAATAAATATTTATCATGTTATTCTAATGGATTTGAGTGTGAATCAGGTGTAGTTTTTAATGAACAACCAATGCACCTTAAAAGATGGGGAATTAGTGGTTTTTCAAGTACTTTTGAGTGTTTAGTAAGTTTGTAAGTAGAATTCTATTTTTGAATCCATAATCTTTTTCTTGGTTAAATTCTATCTTTATGAAAATTCTATGTTAGTTTGTTTTCCTAACCTTAATTAAATAAAAAAATAATTCTGTTAAATATTTAATAATTAAAATAAAACATTTTTTTATCACATCCCATCTTGCAAAGCTCTCATGTTTGACAAGCCTGATCGGGCATGCACTCGTAAGTCTCGAGTAAGCAAAATCAGGTGGAGCTTATTTAGTATAGCAATGAATCTTGAATCAAATTTGGCTAAGGCATTGGACCAAGTTGGATAGCACTCAAAATTAAACATATAGGTCAACCTGTATAAACTTATATGTTATGAGTACGACCATAGGATGAATTCTCGAATGCCCAAGGGGGGAGATAGCCCCATTTTTAGCTCTGAATAATACCCCCGTGCATATTATTATAAAGTTCAAATTCTTATCTTTTCCTATAATGTGAGACTAAATCTTTGTGTCAGTCTACATCCAAAACTGGTAGCGCTCAATGCCGTCTAGTCATGCATTTTGGTGATTGCATGGCAGAGATCGCATCAGCCTATAAACAGTGATCTTAATAGATCAAACCATCCATTTGATGAGCCATTCAAATGATTACTACTTTATCTATTATAACCAATTGATCCATCCAATGATTGTGATCTAGTCCAACTTCATCAAACAGTTATCTCTATTTTTAGTATTTGAAATAATCTGTCCTTGATCTAATGGGCAAAATCTCTTCTACTTGAATCCTACAATCCTGGTCTAAAGTTTCTTTTTTTTATTGATTAATAAAATAATCTAGATCTCATATGACATGATGGAGTGACTAAGTTGTAATCAAGCTTGATCCAACCTTCTAGAACACATCCACCTTTACAACATTCACTTGGACCATAAAGATCTCCTTTGTGCTTATCCAATGGCTCTAGTTAATATCATTTAATGGCTCAAATCAAATTGGCATAATTGCTAATTAACTAGCTGTTATTATGTAATTGAAGTAGTAATTTTGTAAGAATATTTTAAGAACTTTTTACATAGTTTGGAAGCAACTTTTGAAACAGCTTTTCACTTACTTTTGATTATCTATGACAAAACAATTTTCAATAAATACCTAATCATTGTAAATAAAATAACCAATGAACATGAATCAATATTTAAGATCTTAACAAAGTGTTGCTCTAAGTCTATCGACATAAATTCTATTGGAAATAACTAAATCTTCTTCTCAAACGATCAAAGTTTTTTAGCTAAGTCTTACACATTTAATCTTTTAAATTCTCATTTCTCTTCTTGAATTTAAGCTCATTATGCCTTGTTTCATTTGTCAACAAGTATAAAAAGTTAAATATTTTTATCAGAAGCTTTCCATCTTACAATGATTTTTTCTTTTTCTTTTGATTTGGGTCCAACATTTGTGAAAGCCTATGTTCTATTTTATCTAATAAAAGAACCAAGTTGGGATTAAGCACACAAAACGATAGGTTTTAGTTGAACCAATAAAGGCTAATAAGTTGGAGGTGAACAATAAGAAAAAGCTCAAGTTTTAACCTTCTGTTAATGGTATTCTTCCTAACCTTAATTAAGGGTAGACATAAGTTCTAATTTGAGCTGAACCACCTAAAAATTATGATGTCTCATTTTAATTTTTAGTTTTCTTTTTTCTTTATCATATTAAAATAATATATACATAAAATTAAGTTTTTTGAAAAACATAAAACTATTTTTAAGAAATAAATACATTCAAAAATAACAAAAATTACTTTTAAGACCATAATTCACCTCCCTCTTATGCGTTTTGTATACTAATTTTTACTTCATTATTAATTCTAAAGGACAAGATGAAGAGTTAAAAATAAATGATACATAATAAGATAAAGAGAGAAATTAAATTAAAAAAAATGAAATTTATAGAGATAAGTAGAGAGAAATAGATAAAGAAGAGAAAAAAATATAAAGTGAGTTGATAACGGATGGATGATAGAGTAAGAGATAAAAAATGAGAAGGGCAACTTAGAGAGTGAAGAGAGAAGATGAAATAGAAAGAATGATAGAGTAGAAGAAAGAAAGTGTCATAGAGAGAAGAGAAGAAAAGAGAGTAAGGGAGCAACAAATTGAATGATACAAATATAAAAAGGAGCTATATTACAGAAGGGAGAAGTTGGTGAGAGGTAGAAGAAATTGTAGGATGAAGAAGAGGGACAGGCAAATGAGGTAAAGAGAATGGGGGTAGAACATGATGAAAGTATGAGAAAAAGAAAGAGATAGAGCAAGATAAGGTAGTTTTAGAATACATTAACATAACTATGATGATAAATAATAGAGTGAATAACAAAACAATGAAAAAGAAGAGTAAGAATAATGAGAGATGTACTAGAGAATGTTAAAGAGGGTAAATGGATAATGGGATAATGTTGGAAAGGTAGAGAAAGAGTGACAAACATGTCATAATGTGATAGAGATGGAAACAAATCAAGAGAGAAAGAAAGATAAAGGTAAGTGAGAGCATGCTTAGGGTATCAAAGGAAAGTTACAAATTAGAGAAAGCAACTAGAGAGATGGGAGAGAGAATTATGGAGAAAGAAAAATAGATAAAAGAAATTATGAAAGAGACAATAAAACATTTAGGACCTAAGAAAAATTGTTAAAGAAAAAATACAATGTCAATAAGAAAAGACACTCTATGAAAAATAGTAAGGGATGGTGATAATAAGAGAAAAAAGATATGAGAAGATGAGAGAAAAGTGATAAAGAAGAGAATGTGGTATAAAAGTGAAAGAGATTAGCAAATGATTTGTAGCTTGTTAGGAGATAGAAAGAGATAAGGAGGTGAGAGAGATTGATGAGTCATAATGAGAAAGTGAGACATTGATCATGATTCCTTTTTAAGGAGAGAAGGAGAAATAAGATATATGGGAGGCAAAAACTAAGAGAGAGAAAAAGAAGAAGAGAGAGAGAGACCAAAAGTGATTTGTTTTAAAAAGTACCATGTACATCAAACAAGAGAGAACTAAAGAAAAGAGAGAAGAATAGAAAAAGAAAAAATAAACAAAAGGAGAAGAGTAAGAATGAAAGAGAGAATTATGAGAAAAACAAGATAAGATATATAATGTGTGTGATAAAGAGAGGCATAAATGTTTTCTGAGAGATAAAGGGTAGAAGTGAGAGAAAAGGTGATGCATAAAGGGACATAGATAGAGAGAGAATGAGAGAATAAATTTGGAGAGAGAAAAAGAGAGAAAGAAGAAGAAGATTTAATTAATAATAATATCATGAGATATTTCTATCAGATGAAATATAAAATATATATATTTTAATGATTAAAAATTCTTTAAAATTATTTATTTTTCTTACAACATAAATAATCTATTTTACTAAGAATAACAATTATATCAATGTTTCTTAATACTTGTAATAATTATTAATTACCATTATAGTTCTTTATATTACCTTTTTTTTATCAATTATGAAAACTTTAATTTTTATTCTCATAATTGTTATTATTTCCCTATAAATTTGCACTAAAAGATATAATTAATTATGTTAAAAAATTTCTAATTAAGTCTTCTTAATATTTAATAATAATTTAAATAAATTGGTATTAATTATTCAATAATAATGCAATATTTATTAGGCTAAATAAAATATTAATTCAAAACTTTATTGGTCCTTAAATAATTATTTTTCTTATATCTCTAATTCTTAACTTTTTATAATTATTATCCATAATAATTAATTATTATCAATACTAGTTTAAGAATTTGAGATAAGAATAATTGTTGTTAATACTATTGACCACCGTTTAAGTACAAAAAACTTATTTTTATGTCAATTATGACTATAATATTCTTACATAAATAACTAATAGGTTTTAATATCAATATTTACTACTATTCTTATTGTTATTATTATGCTTTTAAAAGTATTTCAAGAAAAAATTGATAATATCTAAGGATATAATAATAATCACTCTTTTTGTGATAAATTTTTTAGTCCTACAAATGTAAAATTTAATTTATTAGAATAGAAATTAAAAACATTTAAAATAATAACTTTTATCAACTATTAAATTAGAATAAGAAAATGACAAATTTATTATAAGAATAATTAAAAATTAATTAATAAAATATTTTATTCACTACAAATAAAAGATTAAGAAGAAAAGAAATAATTTTTTATCTTATTGTTATCTTATTCTTAAGAATTACTATTTGAGAATAATATTTTATAAATTAATCTCATCATTTATTAAATAATAATAATTTATATCATTTTTAAAAAATTATTATTGAAATAACCAATAATAAGTTTCTTTTCAACTTTTTTTCAACATATTCTTTTAAAGAATAATGTGATTAAAGAAATAAGAACTATAAAAGAGTAATTTTAAAATTTTAATTGGCATAAAGAAGAATAAAGAAAAGTAGAACACTAAAATGAACTAAAAGAAGGGAATAATAATAATAAAATAGTACCAAAAAAAAGATAAAAAACAAAATAAAATAAGTTAAGCTTCAAAAATAAGTACATGAGTTAAGGGAACCAAAACAAATAGATAAAGTAGAATAAAAAGACAAATAATATAAGAAAAAAGAATAAGAATATTATTAAATATTATAAATTATCATAAAATTTTCTTTAAAATTAATAATAAAATTTTTTATTATTTTTATTATTATTATAAAGCAATAAGTATTTAGAAATAAAAGACGTGTAAGATAATGGAGATATATGAAAGAGAAAGAACAAGATAGGTGAGAGAATAAAAAAATTATTATGCAAGAAAGATAGGAGAGATTTAATAAGTTGATGGTGATGTTAGATAAGTAAGAAAATATGAGGCATGAGGAGAGAGAGATGCAACAAAGAGAAAATAAGAGAAATAAAAGAAAGGATTATGGGAAGAAAGGGTGGGGAGAAAAGATAAAAATGACAAGCATGATAGTTAGAGAAATATAAAAAAAGAAGAAGAAAGAATAGATTTATAAAGTGTTGATAGAAATTATGAGAGAGATAAAAGAATGATAGATAAAAGTATAAAAAAGAATGGTGAGAAATATATAGTAGAAATGAGATAGATGAAAAAAAGAGAATAAAAAAGAGAGGATAAACTAATAGAGAATAAAGGAAGATATCACAAATTTAGACAGAATGAATGAAAAGAGGTCATTGAGATGATAGAGAAAAAGATAAGGAGGTGTAGGAGACTAAAGAGTCATCATGAGAAAGGAAGAAAAAATATAAAAAATAAGATTAATATAAGGAGAAAAAGGAGGTAAATAGGAAAATAATTACATAAGGAGAGGTAATGTGTAAGATATAGCATAATAGGCTAAGATAGAGATTGAAGGAGACATGTGAACATAAGTAATGTTATAGGAATAAAAAGTAAAGGAAGATATAGAAGGGCATAGAAGATGAAGAGAAGAGAGAGAAGAGCAAGAAAAAGATAGCTATTAGAGAGAGGGAGAAGATAAAGAGTATGATAATGGATGCAATAAATAGAGTCCACATGGATTGAGTCACAAAAATACAGTGGGATAATTTGAGAAAGGGATGAAGTGATACTAAGTGAAAGGGACATAGATAAGGAAAGAAAGAGTGCAAAAAAGGAGAGAAAGGAAATTGAGAAAAGTTAGAAATAAGAGATAGAATGAATGAGATAGAGTTATGAGAAAAAATGATTGAGCGAAGATAGAAAATAAAGATAAGAGAAAATGAAGAAAAAGCGATAATAAGAAAGATAGATACACAAGAAGGAGAATAAAGTACAAGAGAGAAGAGAAAAGAAGAGAGATAAAGTAAATAAAGAGTTAAAGAATAAATAAAAAATATATGGGTAAGGAGATAGAATAAAAAGATTAATAGGTAAAAATAAAAAAAGAAAAAAAGACAAAACCCTTGAGGGAGAATGATAGATATAGGGAGAAACTAAAGGAACATGAAAGAAGGAAGTGTGGAAGAGAGGAAGTTTAATAGAAGCAAATGAAATATAAAACACATGATTATGGTGATAGAGGACTAAGAAAGTAAGAGAGAATTAGAATGAGAAACAGCTTTAAGAGCTAAAGAAGAATGGTGGGGAAAAGGAGATAATCAAGGGAATTGATGGAGGTGAAGAAGGAAAAAGATATTGAAGTGAGAGAGAAAAAGGGAGAGAGGGAGATTAAGAGTTAGTTGGTGAGAAATAAATAACTTTATGGGAAATAACAATTTATATGAAAAAGATCTTGTTACTAATATAATTAATAGTATTATATCAAAACATGATTATTATTAACCATTATTTTAGTAAATAATAAATATTGATAATTATATAAGAAAGAAAGAGATAGGTTGTGTAATAAATTTGAGGGAGAAGAGGTAGAAAAAGAAACTGTAGATAAAGAGAATAAGATGAAATATGAGTGAAGAAAGAAAACATTTATGAACATGCACGTGTACACACTCATACAAAAACTCATACACACACACACACACATGCATTAACACATAGACATCCATGCATGTATGTACACAAACACACATGCAAACACACTCAAGCACACACACTCATGCATACACACATGCATGCATGCATGCACAAACACACATAGGAACAAACACATGATCAAAGGCACTCATATATGCAGACAAGCATGCACATACACACACACATGCACATGCACATGTACCTACACATACATGCACATGCACAAGTACATGTGCACACACGTACTAGCACATGAACACACACAGAGTCACATGTGTACGCATAGGCACACACATACCCACACATATGCATAAACACATACATACACGTATGCATGCAGAAGCACATATAGAAACAATCATAAAACAAAATGCACACACATACACATGTATCCAAGCACACATAAGTATACATGCACAGACACACAAGCACATGCACACATATATGTACACACATGCACGTGCACAATCACACACACACACACACGATCACATGCACACATCTAGAAAGGCACACACATGCTAAAAAACGCACATGCACCCACATACATGTACACCCACATGCATGAATACACAAACATGCACATGCATGCCCACATGCCCAGATGTACAAACACACATGCATTCACAAGCATAAAATACATGAATGCACGCATGCACTCACATGCATGTTGATATAAACATGTAAACACATGTAGAAACAAAAAAGACGCGCGCATACATTCACAAACATGCACACAAATGCAAACGCTCAAAGACACACACACACACATATGCACATGCAAATGACGTAGACTTCAAAACACACAAATATGCACATGCATACACACAAACACTAACACACATATAGATCCATGCACACTTGACTCACACTGATACACATGCTTGCACATGAGACTTACACACACTCACACATAGATGTGCATACACATGCAAACACTCATGCAAACCCATGCCCACAGACATGTACAGAAGACCACACTAACACACCCCCCCACACACACACACACACATGAATGTACACTCACACATGTACACACACACACACACAAATGCATGCACAAACATGATCACATATACACATGATCATACATGCACAAACCATGCACCCATGCAACCCACATGAATGAACACACACATGCATATAAGTACACGAGCACACATGCCCACGTGCATACATGAATACTCAACCCTACACGTGTACATAAATATGCATCCACACATACACATATGCACAGACACACATATACACATTCACAAATGCATGCATGCAAATACATACTCACACATGCAAATGCCACAAATGCATGCTTACATACACATGCACACATAAGCATGTGCATGTACCCTCACACATAAACCAATACACATACACACAGACACACAAACTCTTACCTACACAAACTCACACATGAACTTGCACACACACAGACATGTGAATGCACACAAAAGCACACACACATGCACACACATATTCACACATATACAACCTCTCACACATGGATGCATATACACATCTAAAAACACATATACACATACACTCACAAATACATACAAAAACACAACACAGCTACATGTGTCGCACATGAACGAGCACACATACCTGCACAAACACATGTACACATATATGCATAATCACATACATGCACACACATGTATACATACACACGTCTCTGATGCATGCACCTATTCTCACATATGCACTCATGTGCACACTCTCACACGCCTACACACATGAACATGCACACAAACTTGCACCCCTACACACATATTCCTACAAACACACACGTATACCAGCACACATATTTGCACATGCACACACGCACACACAAACCCCATACACATGTACATAAGCATACATGTACACATTCATGCACAGATGCACTTGCATGTAGACAAATGCACACGTACACACATACACATGCACAACTAGATACACACCCAAACATGCACACAAATCTAGCAATACACATTGACACAAACACATGCATCTGCACAAACACATGCATGTATGAATAGACTCACAAACACACTCAATAATGTGTATACATCCACACACATATGCACAATCACACACACTTAACACAAGAGTGCATACATCACACATAAGCATGCACACACACATGCACACAAGCACATGCACTTGCACACATGTATACATACATGCACACACACACACCCACACATGCACACCCACATACACACACATGCAATCATACACATGCACATGAATAGATTAGCATGCACACATGAACTCATGTAGGCCCCTCTACACAAATAAGCACACATACTCACACATGCATATGCACACACGCATGCCTAAGTATGCATGCACACACAACCATGCAAATACACACACATGCACACATATACATGTACATTGACACACATGCACACACACATACACAGACTCACATAAAATGCAATAATAGATATAGACAAAAGTGCACGCATACACACATGCGCATTTAAACAAGCATGTGCCCGCATATACTAACATATATGCACATGCACATACATGAATGCATATACATATACACATGCACATACATGCACACACATACACGCACACTTGGACACACAAATATGCATAGGCACACAAGCACTCACAGGCACACACACACACTAACATTCATGCATGAACACATGCACAAATGCGCACACATCCATACACATGTACAAATGCACACATGCTCGCACAAACATATATACAAATGCATGCACACATATGCACATGCATACACATACACATACTTGCATGCACATATGCATACACACACATACATAGATGAACAACCACTCCATTAAGCATGCATACATGTAGACAAACTCACACACAACATACATAATACATACAACATGCACATGCATGTGTGCACACAAACACACGCAAACATGCACATTCAAACAAACATACACATACATACATGCACATGCACATTCATACTTGATCATACATACCACATGCATGCTTGCAAACACCCACACACTCACAAAGGAAAACACCCACACATATGCATACATACACACATTAACAGACATGCACACACACACATACATAAGCAACACACATTCATGCACACAACTATGCATTGGTTCATGCACATGCACACACACATGCACAAGCACACACATATTGACATGTGCACACACATAGCCATACATGCACAAATACATTTATGTACACACACATGCACATGTATACTTGCATGCATACACACACTTGCATGTATAGGAACACACACACCCACACAAATGCATGCATGCACACACAAACATACATGCACACACACACACATGCACTTATGAAGATGCACACATGCAAACCCAAAATGCACACATTCAAACATCCAAACACACATAATCATACAAACATGCACATGCATAGACATGCAACTATACACACATGCACACTCATTCTCATGCAAACACACATTCATGCATGCACATAGTACAAAAACACATGGATGCACATGACCACATTCATGCTGACTTACACACACTCACATGCATGTACACAAACACACATGAACAAAAACACACCACATGCATATACCCACAAAGACACACACACATGCACACACATATAAAAATGAACTCACACAAATTGGCACTATGACATGCACCCACACTGATACATAGGCACACACATGCACATACCTTCACCTACACACACCTACACCGACACACACGTCTGTGCATGCACAGACACACACACATGCATGCACACAAAGAAAAACACAAATGCTCACACATGCACATGCATATGTCAACACATGCTCACACAAATGCACTCATAGTCAGACGTAAACACATGCATGTATGCACACATACATGCACACACACATGGACACATATTCACACTTACACACCCACACATACATACACATGCATGCAGGCATGCACACATATATACACAAATGTGCATGTACATGCTCACAAAGATGCCCACACACACATATAGACACTCAAATAGTAATAAACACTTGCACACACCCATAAGCATGCATATTAAAACATAGACATATAATTGCACACACAGATACACACACCCACCCATACTCACACACATGTGTGTGCACACACATGCAAGCCTGTACACATGAAAGCATGTACTTACACATGCTTGAATGCATGTTCACACTTGAAAGAATGTAAAATGACACACACCCACACATACTCATGCAAACGATCCTAAATGCACACACACACACACACACACACCCACGCACACACAAACATAAACACATGCACACAAATGCTCAGGCTCATGCATGCATACAAACACACACTCACACATACACTAACACATATGCACACACACACATGCACACTCACACACATGCACACACATGCTAATGTACAAAACAACCAAAATAAATGCACATACATGCACATGTATAGAAATGCATTCACAATCACACATGCACACACATACAAATATGCATATTCATATACACATGCACTAACACATGTATAGACATGCACAAACACACACATGAAAGCACAAGCACTTACAAATAGGAACTCACATATACAGACACATCCACACTCATGCACACCCACAAGCACGCCCATGTGCATGCACATGCACACTTATGCACAAACCTATATGCACAAACATGCACACATACATATACACAAGCACACACATGCACACTCTAACATGCATGTAAACGGACAAAGACACATGCACAAGGATACACACAAACATAATCACACATACACACATGCATACATACACATACATTCACACACACAGACACACACACACATGCAAGAACATAAATTCATGCACATGAATGCACACAAGCATGCACTCACACATACACACACATGCTTGATGTACACACACAAAAGTGCACATGCTCAAACACACAAAGCATACACACAAACACTTGTACACACGTTCAGATATACATGTAAATACACCCACAAATACATATATATGCACAAACATATGCGTACAATTGAACACACACACAAGCACACATAAGAATACTCTCACATAGTTACACACACTCACACACTCACGTGCACACCCTCACATAGACATGCACATGTATGCTAGAGCACAAGCACACACACATGCACACAAACCCCTACACATAGACTTACAAACGCACATGCACACATGCATATGATCACACATGCACACACACAAGCAAATGCTTGCACACATGAACATACGCACACATACATCCTCATTCATACATATGCTAATACACATGGTAGGCCCACACATGCACATGCCCAACCATGCACACATGCAGATTTACACACACATATGCATATACTTTTACAAGCACATAAAGAAATATACACACACACATGTATTCATGCACATGCATGCTCACATACACACATTCAAACTCACAAACACATGCACACATATTAAGACACTCAAGCAGGTACATATAGATGCAGACATATATGCTTGCATGCACACTTGAAACCACACATATAGTTGCATGCACACACACAGAGGCACATCTGAATGCACACATGCACATACACGCACATGCACATGCATACACATGCACAACCACACACACATGCATATGCATACACACATGTATGAATATAGATGCAAACATAGACACAAAATCTACATGTATACACACATGTACACACACTTACACATGAACATACACGCACAAGTGTATGCATTCATCTTAACAAATAAGTTTCTACACAAATGCACACAAGTGCATATGCACATGCAGCTTGCTTCAAATCATAAAGTGCCTTCTTAAGTTTGTATATGAATTAAATTATCATGTATCTTACGCCATAGTGGTTGTTCAACATACCTTTCTTCATTTATATGTCTATTTCAAAATATCTTTTTAATATCTATTAGGTATAATCTAAATCTTTTAAGGTACACATAAGTATGTGAAATCTTATTTCCCTTAAGTCTAACTATAAGAGCAAATGTCTCATCTATATATGCTCTTTTGACTTGATAATAACCTTTTACTAACTAATTTAGCTTTATTCTTAGTAACTTTGATATTTCTATGTGGCTTATTATTGAACATCCATTTTGTACCAATGATTATTTTATCATTTGGCTTAGGTATAAGATCTATAAATTTATTTCTCTAAAATTACATCTACTCTTTAATCATTACAATATTTTAGGTCTTATCTTCAGATGTAGCTTCTATAAAATTTTGTTCAAATCATAATAATTAACATTAGAATTCCTTAATTGCTTCTCAAATCGATCTTCTCTTTTTCATTTCATTAACTTCAACAACATTCTCTAATTTTTCATCTCTATGACTTAAATCTTTTAATTCATCAAGTTGATCATCTTGATGATGATTACTGGATGCTTTAAAAAGAGATTTATCTAATTTAACATGGATTATTTCTTCCACAACTAATATTCTCTTATTATATATGCTAAATATTGTACAAGAGAGTATCTTAAAAGGTTCTCTTAATTAGACTTAGCATCGAGCTTATCTAAATCCATTTTTTATTATTTAAAATGAAATATTTGCACCCAAACACATGAAATGGGATATCTTAGGTTTCTTATTATAAAGTAATTCAAATGAAAAAAATTTCTAATAAGGTCTATATATTATTCAATTAAAAACATAATAGACAATATTAACTATCTCAGCTTAAAAATAGTCCAAAAAACTATACTTATTAAGCATACATCTTATCACATTTAGTAAGGTTCTAAACTCTCTCTTAATTACACCATTTTGTTGAGGGTCATAGGTGAAGAAAATGCATGCAACTTGATTTTTTATAAAAATCATCAAACAATTTATTCTTGAGTTCTTCGTCATTATCACTTCTAACAAAGGCTAACCCAAGATTATGCTCTTTTTTAGTCATAGTAAACAATCTTATAAATATTTCAAAAAATTTATTTTTATTTTTAACAAATGGAACCCATATAAACCTAATGAAGTCATCTACAATTATAAACCCATATTTGCTTTTACGTAACCTCTCAAAATAAATAGGATCAAATAGATCTAAATGAATAAATTCTAATACTTTCTTAGTGTAAGCTTTTTAGGTGGTTTAAAACTCACTTTGATTTGTTTTCCTAATTGACATAAAATATATAATTTATCACTTGACAAACTAAGGTTTTGCAAACCACTAATTAGGTTAAACTTTAAAAGATCTTTAAAAAAGACTTTCTTAAGTGACAAAATTTTCTATAACATAAAGTAGAATTATTATCAGGTGTGTACGATATTCTAGACTACTATCTTTAATGATGTACAAAACTAAAATGTATGTTTTATCTTATCTATATCTAATGATAAGTGGAAGATAATATTTACTAACAATGTATTTCTTTTTATTAAATAAAATGTCAAAATTTGAATCACATAATCAACTAATATTAAAAAGATTATATATTATTTGTACAAAGACAACCTTTCTTATAGAAGTGTGAATTGCTCATAACTCTAATTCTAATCACTTTCTTCTTGGAGTTGTCACCAAGAGCAAATCAAACATTTATTTTAACTTGAAGGAACATGCCTATAAAACAAATCAAACATTTGTTTTTGGGACGCAAGCCTTCTTGGATCCATGTCTTAACTTGATCTTTAATTAAATTATTATTTCTAATCCATATAAATCTAGAGGATTTATTATCAACAACGTTTCTAAATTTCTAATAACATGAAATATGTCAAATTGTCGTGTAATGGTTATAAATTATAGTTAGAACAAAATAATATGTAACATTTCTTACATAACCAATCTTATGAGAAAAAGTCCTACAATGAACATGTAAACTTTTTAATTTAGTTAATTCTCTAACTAAGCATGTTTATTTTGATAATAATAGAGGTTGTATCATCTCTCTTAATCTTAATCTCCTACAAATAATTAGAATTCAAACTTATTCGAATGTTCATACAAGCATAAATATTTTTTATGTTCTTCTTTTAATTTAAGATATTTAAAAGCCAATTTTGTTTATTTCATGAAAACATTAATATACTATTCTTCATAATAAACCATATAATAAGATGAAAAAGGAGCAAGAGGAATACTTCATCATCTAATTATATGATAGGAACACTATCCTTTGTTGTACGACTAATCAAACTCTTTGTATCTTCAACAGTAGAAGGAGAACAATTTGAATCATCCCATGATATCATCATAGATTTCTTTTTTTTTGCTTTTTGAAACTTCACAACTCTCTCATTATAGTGAGGAAAATTAGGTCTTATAAACTTAGGAAATTTACATTCATAACGAATTATTTCTTCATGAGGTACTATCTTTCCCTTTTATTTCTTATTATTATCAACTCGTTTATTTATATTTTTTTATTATATAATCTAGATAAAGATTTTCAAATCAATGTTACCTCACTTGGGATGGAGATATATGAGTTTGTACAATAATTGACAATAAAGGCTATCAATGTTTTCCTTCCTTTTTCCTTTCTTTTTTGACCACAAGTTTTTCATCCTTTCTCTTATAATCTCAACTTCAATTGTTAAAAGCTCACCCGATAACTTATCTAAAGTCATAATCAAAATATTTTGTGTTGTTTTCAACATCTTCACTAATGAATCATGTTATTAAGGAAGAACACAAAGAATCTTCCTCACCTATTCACCAATAAAAAATTCCTTACCAAGGTTAGATAACCTATTAATAATATTTGTAAATCTAATAAAAATAGTTTAAATAATTTCTTTCATATTCATCTAAAAGAATTCTTTCTCTTAAACAAGCATGTCTATTTTAGTCTACTTAACTTGAGAAGTACCTTTATAAGTAACTTCAACTTTAGACCAAATCTCATTTGCCACTTTCAAGTTCTTGATTTGATTAGATTTGGGTACTTAAATCACAACACAGAATATTCGTAGTCCAAGAATTTTTTTGAGTTCTGTGTTTCTTCTTGGGAGTGAGTTCACTTAATAGTTTTCTCACTTTTTCTCTACCAATAGATTTAGTAAAAAAACTCAAATGTATTTTCAACAATATCCCAAATTTTCAAATCAATGAATTCTAAAAATAAATGCATAAGGCTTTTCCAATAAAGTTAAAACTCATCTTTGAAAAAAAGTGGTCAAAGTGACGAAGGTGATACAAGTGCACACATATATGCACACACACACACACACATACACACACATACAGACAAATGAACACAAGCATACAAATGCAAATGCACACATGCCAACAAACACATGCACATAGACACACACGTGCACACACACATCCGTGCAAATGCACCACATGAACACACCCATACCTTCACTCTCACACACAGACACTTGCATTTGCACGAACACATAAATATGCATAGAAACACGCATACACATAGTCATAAAAGTACTCACACACAAACATGTAGGCACGCAAACACATGCACATGCACATGCCCATGCACACATACACATTCAAACATACACACATCCATAACCAAGCATGCTCACGCACTCAAGCAAACAAATATATATAAGCACACATATGCATGTAAAAACACAAACACATGCATAAATGCATACATGCACATATGCACACACAGACAAGCACACACTCATGAGCACACACACACTTTCAGATTAATGCATTAATACACAGACATACATGCATGCACTTGCACACATGCATAGACAAACACACACACTTGGATGCACATGCACACATACTCACACCTATTCACATGCACACACGCACACACACACACATAGATACACTCGTGCATGCACACATATGTGCAAACTCATGGGCATCAACATACACATGCCCATGCATAAACATGTAAACACAAACACACAGAATGTGTTAACAACCACATGCTCATACACATGTATACACACATGCACACACACACGCACACGCATGCATAAGAAAATATAGAAACATGGATGCACGTATGCATCAATACATGCCATGTGCATGTACATAGACATATGCATGCATGCACACATGCACACACACAGATAGTTGTGCACATACACATGCACATGCACTCACACACACAAGACACACATGAATACACTCTCACATTCACATATGTGTGTTCTTTGACACACCCACATGCACACACACACAAGCATGTAGCATGCACACACACATGCACATGCACACACCCCACACACATAAACAAATACATGCACCTATACACTCACCCATGCACAGATATATGAGAGAGCACACACACACACACCAACCAACACACTCATGTCTCCACAGACTTGCATGCACACATACACACACAAAAACACATACAAATTCATGCACACATGACAAGCACGTAAACACCCACACACACATGTACAAACTTGCAAGAGCATAACCACATACCCCCATGCACACACATATTCACATCAGCACCACACATACAAGAATACACAAGCACATACAAGCACACATACAAACAAATGCAAGCATATAGATATGCATACGAGCACACACATAGGAATATGCACTTGAACATACACACACCCACACCCAAAAATATGTAGACATCCACAAATAGCACACACATAGACACACACAAATGCCTTCGCATGTGCACACACATGCACTCACACATACATGCACACACATGCACATGAACTCCTATGTGCACCATGTATACACACATATGCATGCACATGCAAAAGTATACACACAAGAATACTCACACATAAACAAACTCACATAAGCACACATGAATGCACTTACACTAGTACACACACATACACACATACACCCATGCGTGCATGCATACACACACACATGAATGCACATGCACACAAACACCTGTACACACATATGCACACAAACAAGCACCCACATATGCACGTGCATATGCACTCATGAGCATAGAAACTTGCACTTATGCACACATATATGGAGATGCACACACATGCACACACACACATGCACACGCACACATAAGCACACATGCTCGCAAACAAATGCACATGCACACGTACACCTTTGTACATGCTCTAACACACTCAAAGGTATATACATAAGCACACAATAATGTGCACACACATGCACACACACACATAAGCACACACACATAAACACACATGTGCACACATGCACAAGCGTAATCCCGTAAATGCATATGCACACATGAACACACACAAGTGCATGAATTCATACACATACACACAAACATGTATACACAAATGCATATTCATAGCAATGCACAAACTCACAAAACCACGCAGACATGCATCAAGACACTCTCAAACATAAAGGAGCATGCACGAACTCACACATGCACACAAATGCAAAAACATGCACAAACATAGTCACACGCTTGCACACACACACACATGCACCTGTAAACACAAAAAAGGCACATGCTTGCAAACACACACACACACACATATGCACACACACGTGCAAACACATAAGTACACACACGTACACGTACACTCACACAAACATAGAAGCACAAATACTAGTATGCAGGCATGCACACACATATGCATAATCAAATACATGCACATGTACACAAGCATACACATGCTCACACATACATAGATGTACTCACACATACATAACCTCATGCATGCATACACGCACACAAACACTCACATAAATGAACACATGAAAACACACATACACACACAAACACTCACATAAATGAACACATGCAAACACACATACACACACACACATGTCTACAAACACACGCAAATGCATGCAATCATATGCACACACACACACATACCCCAGACACACGCTTGTGCACACGAACAAACACACATGCGCATGCGCACATACAAAAACCCACACATGCATACATGCAAATGTACGTAGACTCACATATATATGTACAGGCATGCACATGCAAAATCACACACTTATGCACACACACACAACATACACAAGCACTCCCACACAACAGCACACACACACCTACACACTAAGAAACACGTAGGAACACTGATGCACTCACAAAAGCACACGTGCAAGAGAACATGCACACTCAAACAAACATACATTCATGAATATGCACTCTCATATGAACACACACATAGCCACACAACTAACTAAATGCAGACACATGCACACATAACACACAAACATGCACGCACACATGCACATAAATTCATACATGTGTGCACGCATGCACAAACACATGCATGCACACGCACACCCATACATGCACACCTACAAGCACACATGCATCCAGATACACAAAACATAAGCACACATAGTACACACATATACAAACACATGCCCCTTGCATGCACACATACATATATACATACAAACAAATGCACACACGTATACACACGCATGCATGCATATGTTCACACACAAGGAAATGTACACAATTGTACACACATGTGCATGCACATGGACACACACACACACTACCTAGGCAAACAGACATGTATGCAAACTCACGCTTGCACACACAAATGTATCGACCCACACAGATGCACACATAAGAACACATGTGCACACACATACACACACTCACATAAACATATACACATATACACATATACACACACATATACATATGTACACGCATGAACATGCGCAAACAAGCACACTCATGCACATGCACAGGCATAGGCACATACACAAACATAGGTTCATAGACATGCACATACAAAAACTAAAATGCACATCAATGTATGCACAAAAATACATGCAAGCTCACACATGAAAAACATACAAATACACACACAAGTGCATCCACATACACATGCACAAGCATGTACAAATGCACATGCATGCACTGACACACCCACACATACACATGTACATAGATACGTATACACATGCACATATATAGACATACATGCACACATTCACACAAAGACACATACATAAACACACACATATGCACATGCAAAAGTGCATGTATATGTGCGAAAAATGCACAAGAGCACACGTGCATGCCTACACACAAATAAAAACACATTCATACACACACATACACAAACATATACACACATAGATGCATCCACACACAAACATAAACAAACACACTAGCATTCATATGCAAACAAGCACATATGCACACACACACACACACATACATACACATAGCTACACATACACAAATATCAAAACACATGCATGCTTCCATACATACACGCACGCACATATGCACACATGCACTCAGACATGTACACACATGTACATACAATGCACAAACATATTTATACACACATGAATATGCACACACATGCACACCTACACAAATGCTTATGGGAAAATAGATGCTCATAAACACATGCACATACATGCATGTGCGCAAACGTGCACACGCACACGCACACACTCATGTACACACATGCACACCCACAAATACATATACATGCATATCATGCAGACATATACACACACACATGCATGCATGTGGTCACAAAGATGGCCACACATATAGATGCACAAATGCTCACATAGCACACACGTACATGCACATGCATGCAAACCCACATATTCACACATAGACATATACATGCATAAATAGAAATATGCACACCCACCTGCACTAATGTGTGTGTATGCACATGCATGCATGCATGTACACATGGAAGCATGCTCTCAAACATGTTCAAAAGAATGTATAATACACATGCCCACATAGACCCACACAAACAAATGTACATGCACTCACACACATACACCAATGCACACACACACACATGAACACACAGGTACATGCACACACACAAACTCACACATGCACATGCATGTTAATGCACAGAATAATAAAAGTAAATTCACAAACATGTACACACACATATGCATGCAAATACATACATGCACATATACTCAAATATGCATACTCATACACAAATGCACTTACACATGCATAGACACATACAAACACATACATGTATGCATAAACACATACACACACACATATATGTAGTCACATATGCACACACATGCACATTCACATACACTCAAACATACACACAGATGCACACACATGCACACTCATACACGAACACATATGCACATATGTGCACACCAGTGCACACACACACACACATATCATAAGTACAAACATGCACAAACACACATGCATGCAAAAGTACAAACACATGCACACATTTACACTAACACAATCATACATGCACACACACACATGCACACATTCACACAAATGCACACATGCACTACACACAAATACACACTCACACATATGCTTGCATGCAGACACACATGCACACACACATGCACACATAAGTGCAAATGCAAACACACACAAAAGTATACTCAAACACATACATGCACAAACAATAACATGTACTTGCAAATACACTTACACACACACATATGCACAAACATATGTATACAAATGCATGCATGCACAAAAACACTCACTCAGGCACACTTATACAAACACGTGCATATTCATGCATAGGCATGCACATGTATGCACATGCACATGCACACACGTACACACAAACCTCGACACATAGGATTACACAAACACATGCACTCTCATAACACATGCACGCACACATGCACACACACATACTCATGCATGCCTGCAAATGCTCACACACATGTCGAAACACACACACTCATGCACTCTTTTTTACAAGATCACAAAGAAATATACACATACATGTATGTGTTTACATATGCACATCCACACTTGCATGCTCATATATGCACAAAGAAATGCAAAAATACACACATATATACACACACTCAAGCAAGTACACATAGATGTATACACATATGCTCACATGCACATACATAACCGCATATCGAGTAGAATCCACACACACATATAGGCACGTCCGAATGCACACACCCATGCACACACACTTACCCACATGCACATAGTCCTACACACACTCAAGCTTTTGCATACACACACACACAAAGTTGCACACACACATAACCACAAAGATGCATGCACACATAGACACATGCACACACAGACACAAATACACACACCCAAGCATGCACACACATGTTCAAACATACACACACACACAAAAATACATGCATAGATGCATGCACACATCCACACACACATAGACATGAACACGCATACAAGCGCATAGACATACAAGTGCACCAAAACACATGCACAGCCACAAACATGCGCACACATGCTAGCAACACACATTCCCACAAGAAAACACATAAACATGGTGAGGCACCTGCACAAATAGTCACAGACGCAGATGCACACATAAACACTCACAGAAACATGCAACTATGCACATATAGGCACATACAGATACACACACACACTTGCACATATACACTCACACACACATGAACACATACACACATGCATTATAAATATATACATCTGCTAAGTTGTACACACACATAGACAAACACAAAAAACACACAAACACATGCACACACACAAGCAAAAACACACACATACACATATACACATGAGTGTAGACATGACATTCACAAAAACATAAACACACACATAAATCCATACACATGCATGTGAACATAAATACATGCTTGCACAAACACACACATGTAAGCACACATGCCCAAACTCATAGGCGCATTCACACATATATGCACACATCCATGCACACACATAGACACTCACACATGGATGCATGCACATCCACATACATACACTCACATACACACTCAACATAGGCATACACACACCCCCCCAAAAGAAAATGCACAAATACAATCACAAACATGCATGCAAATTCACACATGCATACACACACATGTGCTCATGCACATACACAAAACCAAGCACATACCCTTACCATTCAAACACAAAAAAACGAACACAAGACCAAAGGCACACACATATGTAAACAACTATGCACATACGCATGTACCCATGCACACACATGCACATATATACACATATGGACACACACATGCACAAATGGACATGCACATCTACCTACATGGAGTGGCACATGCACACACACACTCACATGAACATGTACAAGGGCACACACAAGCACAAGCATACACACATGCAGGCATGCATGCACAAACTCACATAGTAATAAACACAAAATCAATGACACACATATGCAAACAAGCATGTACACACACACACATGCACAAGCACACACACAGGAGCATCGATGGACACACATGCACACATATACACACACACATGCTTACACACACACATGCACAAGCACACTCTCACACTCACACACATAGGAACACACACACTTGCATGCATGCACACACACATACACAAAAAAGCACATGCTCTCACATATGTGTACACACATACACATGAAGGCACATACTTGAACATGTTGACATACATGTCCAAATGCACAAAAGCACATGCATGCACAAGTACAAATACACACACATGGATGCATACACACATGCACTGATACGAACATGCAATCACATGCACACATAAACAAAGGCACATACATACATTCTCAGACATACACGCAAATGCAAACACAAAAAGACGTGCACTCACACACGTTTATGCATGCATGCGAATGCTTGTAGAGTTGCACACACACAAATATGCATAGACATGCACACACACACACACACACACACTCATATGCAAAAACATGAACACACATACAAACACACACAAATAGATTCACACTCATACACTTGTATGCACACCTGATGCACACGCACAAGCACATGCATGTGCACACACATGCAAACACTCATGCAAACACATGCCCACACTAATACACATGCATGCATGCACACTCACACATGCACAAAAACACATAAAACACATGCAAGCACAAACCTGATCACACACACACATGATCAGATATGCACAGAACATGCACACATGCACCCATGTAACCCACACACATGAATGCACACAAACATTCACACACACGCCCATGCGTACATGTGTGCTCACACAAACTCACACTGAACCCTACACGTGCACATAGAAATCATGCACGCACATACACACATGCATAGACACACATATACACATTAAAGAACACATGCATGCACACAAACATATGCAGATACACACAAACACATGCATACACACACACACACATACATAAGCACACACGTGTGCCCTTACAAATAGATAAGTACATAAGCACAAATGTATACACACACACAAATACTCCAACCCACAAAAACTCACACATGCACATGCTCACACATCCACACATGTGCATGTGCATACAAGTACACACACATAGACACCCATATGCACACACATGAAAACCCTCCTGCATAGATTCATACACACATGAAAAAACACATGCGCACATATGAATGTTAATACACACATGTACACACACATGAACACATAGATGCATTGTCACATATATACACAAACATATATATACCCACACATATGCTTGATGCATACACCTATCCATAAAAAAGGAATTATGTACATATACAAACACACAAACACTCACACACATGAACATGCACACACACACACTTATGCATGCACTTACACATACACACAAATGCACACACAGTGCATACACACACACACACACACTTACACATGCATGCATAGACCTAATTGCACTTAGACAATCACACACACATGCTTACACATGCACTGCATAACCACATACACACCCATACATGCACATGAATCCTACACACAAGTGTGCATATTTGCATGCATGTACTCACACACTCACTTAGCATGTGCACATACATGGATGCACACAGACACACAAAATCACACACATGCACACACGTGCATGTAATTCACACATAAACATGTACACACATGCTTAGGCTTGTACACACATACACACAAGCACACACACATATTCATGCATGCATGAACATGCACCCACATACATAGACATACACACATATACACATACTCACACACACACATGCATATGCCCACCCACCCACACATACACAACAAGCAAGCACACAAGCATATGCATGAATAGACTCACCTTAAGACACACACACAATCCCATACATGCAACCATGCACACAGAAGCACAAAAACTCACATGTGCACATGCACACATGCATGCAAAAGCATGTAAGCACATATAATCATACACATGCAAAAACACCTGTACAATGACACAAATACATATGTGCACACAAACATATATGCACACACATAAAACACACCAACACAAATGGATAAACACACACACATATTTACATGCACATGTAAATATGTGCATGCCCACACATACTAACATGTACCCACATGCACAAAAGAAGCCCACATACACATATATGCACACACATGCATGGACACACACTATGCATAGGCACACAAGCATTAACATGTAGACACACACATTAGCATGCATGCATGAATGCATGTACTGATGTGTAGGGATCTATAAACATGCACAGATGCATACATGCTTACACAAACATGTACACACATGCTTGCACACTCACAAAAATGTATACACATGCATATGCATACAAACACACACAAACACTCACATACATACATGCATGCACACCCATGCATGCTCATGCATACACATGCAAACAAAGATGCATAACCACATCCATAAGCATGTGTACATATAGACACACTCATACAGAACACACATAATACACAAAACATGATCATGCATAGACGCACCCTCGCACATGCACAATCACACACAAACATACACATGCAAATTAATATGCACACACATACATGCACATGCACACACACACATGCACATGCATGCTAGCACACACGTATCACATGCACGCTTGCATGCACCCTCGCACACACACAAAAGAAAACACCCACACATATGCAAACATACACACATTTACACACACACTAACACACACATACACACATGTATACACACACATACGTGCACACAGATAAACACACATGCATAGACACATGTACATGCATACTCGCATGCACACACATGCTCGTGCAGATGCAAACACACATCTTCACATGCACACATGCATGCACACAGCCATACTAACAACTATGTTCATACACAAACACAAACATATATGCACACACATTTATGCACGAATAGACAAATGCACAAAAACATGCAAGCACACATGCACACACACAGAGACTTTCATAGACCTATTCATGAATACACACAAAATATGCACAAGCACATACACATACTTAGAAACATAGATGTGCTCATGCACACATACTCACACATAAAGACATGCACACACATGCTAAAATACACTAACACACACAGATATACACACACATGCATGCAAAACACATGCACACTCATAAATGCATGTAGAACAACATATAGATGCACACACACATAGATGTATACATATACATACATGCACGTGTGCACATGCATGCACACATACAAACACATGCACATGCAAGTGCATCTACACACACACACGAGCATACACATGCACACACAAACACATACACACATGTGCATGCATGCACACACACATCAAAGTATGCTTAAGAATACATATATGCACACACAAACAAACATAAATCCATACACATGAACACTAAGATCACCCACACACACATACATGCACGTTCAAACACACATAAATACATGCACATATGCACGTACACACACATACAGACATACACACATGCATACATACTCATATAAACACCCCCACACACACACACATGCAGGCACTCACACATGAATGCACATGCTCACACATACATGCAAAAACACAAACTTTCTCATGCATGTAAACACATAGATAGACACACATACACATACATGCTTGCATGGCACAACCATATGCACACACACACCCCAGCACATATACATGCACACACAAAGACACTTGTACCCACACACACATAGAAACATGCATGAACACACACACATGCACTTAGGGACATGTGCACACACATGCATATACACAAACAAAAAAGCACATATGCACACATATAAACACACACAAGCATACACAAATACACATGCATAAACACACACATGCACACCCATACTCATACACACATTCATATATGAGTGCACATAGTACAAACGCACACATGAGCACTCGTACACATGTACAAGAACACATTAACATGCAAACACACACACACACACAAATTCAAAAAATACAAACGTACGCATGGTCACACCCATAAAGAAAAGCATGCATGCACACACACACACAAAAAGAATGCACACAAATATGCACTAACATACACACCCATATAGGTAGAAAGACACACACACACACACACATGAACACATACACACACATGAACACATCCACACAATCCCACATACATGCATGTGCACACACACACACAAACAAAAACATATGCATATGCACAAGCACATGCACTTGCATACAAAGACACATGCTCATGCACACCCACTCACACTCAAATGCATTCACATTCATATAATTGCACACACATCTACACACTTGTGAACACAAATGCACTCACACGCACATACATACTCATGCATGCATGCATGCACACCTATACACTAACATGTGTTTGCATATACTCACAACGATGGCCACACACACACGTGCATAGATGCTTACATATTAGACACAAATGCATAGACCTAGGAATAGGTATATTTGTACATTGACATATACATGCATACACAGATACACACACCCACCCACACCCATGCGTGTGTGCACACACACGCATGCATGCATGTACACATGCAAACATGTTCTCATACATGCTTGAAAGAATTTACAACACACACCCACACAAACAAATGCACATGCACACCCACACACACATGCACAAACAAATGCAAACACATGTATACACAAAAGTTCTCATGCTCATGCACATACATTAAAGCACATGCACATGCACACACACACATGCTAGTACACAAAACAACAAAAGTAAATGCTCACACATGCACACACACAAATGCACACACACACATGCACACACCCACACATGCACACACATACAAATATGAATACTCATAAACACATGCACTTGTACTTACATAGACACACACAAGCACACACAACTACGCACAAGTGCATGCATGCACATGCACATGCAATCATATATGCACACACATGCACACTCACATACACCCACACAAACACCCATGTGTACACACATGCATACTCATGCACAAACACATTTGCACACACACATATATACATAAACACAAACATGTACACATGTACCTACTTGCAAAAGTATAAACTTATACATACACACAAACATAATCACACATATGCACATGCACAAGCACACACAAGAACTCAAATGCATGCATACAATTGCACACATGGACTACACATAAATACACATACACACACTCACATACATACACAAATTCTTGCACAGATACACAAACACATGCACATGCATGCAAGTATGAATACAAACACACACACAAAAGTGCACACACTCAATTGAATATGTGCACAAACACACAAGCACATGCACATATACATGTAAACACACCCATACACACAGGCACATATGCATAAACATGCGCATACAAATCCACACATACAAAAATACTCACACATTCACAGTTATACGTATGTGAACACCCATGCATAGACATGCACATGTATGCACATGCACACACATACACACATGTAACAAACCCCTACACATAGGCTTGCACACACATATTCACACTCATATGCACACACACACACATAAGCACACACATGCACACATGCATATTCCTACACATATGCACATGCACACACATACATGGTCCCACACAAACACATGTGTAACCAAGCACAGATGTAGACGCACACATCTATACACATTTTTATAAGCACACAAACAAAAGTACACACACATACATATGTACCTATATATACAGATGCACACATGCACATAAAAACACAAACACACACACACTTGAGCAAGTACACATAGTTGTATACACGTAATCTAACATGCACACACACCACCACACGTACAATTGCACGCACACAATAACACACACAAAAATATGTCCAAATGCACACATGCATAAGCACATTCATGCACTACAGACACATATATGTGAATATAGACACACACATGCATAGATAATCCACATGCACACACACATGTACACACATTCACACATGAGCATACACATACACTTGCACAATTAAGTATCTACAAAGATGCACAAAGGTTGACATGCACATGGAATATTGTGCACTCGCATGCCCATACATACACATAAACATACATGGACATAAACACATGCACTTACATACGCTTGTATACATAGAAGCACACACACACAACATACAAACACAGATGCACACACACGTACACACACATATGTACACAAAAACATGCATATGACCACACAATGACACTCACACATGCCCTTTCACACTCACACACATGTACACATGCACCTATGCACACACACATCATAACATGAACACATACTCACACAATCATGTACGCACACACCCACATGCAAACAAACACACACACATGCACATACACACACGTTCACATGCAAGCACACATGTGCATGCATGCACATACTCGTGCATTCAAGTACACATGCACACGCACACACACGTGCATGTATGCACACACACACACACATGCACATAAACACATTTTGAAACACACTTGCATGCACATACACATGCACATATGGACAAGTGCACAAACACATGCACCTGCACACACACACATATATATGCACATACATAGACATACGCAACTACAAGCACACTTAGACATGGGCACACACACATGTGGGATCTTGCCTATTCTCACAAAAGTGCAAATACATGAATATGCACACACATGCATGCACATACACAAAACATAGAAATGCACACACATAAGTACTCAAAAACACATACAAGCACATGCACAAATAGATAGACACACATGCATAGGCACACACAAACACATGCTCAAACACACCCATACACACATGCACAAACAAACAAAAGTGAATATTCAAAAGCATGTACACTCAAAGGTGCACATTTTATTGACACTCATACGCAGACATATGTGCATGCATGCATGCACATACATTTCCACATGAATGCATGCATGCATGAACAAACACACCCAAACCCACACATACATACACATAAACACACACATGTGCATGCAAACCCATAGACACATCACCCCACACACACACATACGTATGCAAAGGTATACACACAAACATGCATAGTTGCACAAACCATGCACATGCTCGCACACACGCAAAGACAAGCAGAACACAAACGCATGTGCATAACCAAACACATAGAACAACACACACACACACACACACACGTAAGAACACATATACACATACAAGTGCACACAAAACAACACATGTGCACATGCACACAAATATAAACACATGCACACACACACATAAGCACACATGCACATATCCTCACACACATGCATGCACACAAGCATTAGTGTATACAAAGACACATGCACACACACATGCACACAAATGCATGCAACAGACATACACAAACTTACAAGCATATGCATGGGTGCACACACATGTGCACAAGAACATAGGAAGGGCATGAATAGATATGCACAAATATACACACAAGTTTGCAAGCATGCACACAAACCCATATGAAGACACATAAAACACACATAAGGAATCATGCACACACACATGCTCATATACACACACATGTGCACACACACATGTACACACACTCACATATATGAACATAGATGCACATGCATATGTACAAAGAAACATGCACACACACTTATAGACACTGATGCCCATGCACACACAAACACACACATCTACATGCATACAAAAAAACACAATGACATATGCACATATGCACACATACACACATGCCTTGCACACACACACACACATGCAAATGCACATGCACATACACACACACATGACCATGCATAAACAAGCACACAAATAAGCACACACACATGGATGTGCACATAGATACAAGTGCATATACACAGATGCTTGTGCACACTTGTCACTTGCACACATACTGATGCATATACCCACACACAAACACACACACATGCACACCCACATGTAAGCACACATGCCCACATACACCTTAATACATGCACAAACATGCTCACACATAGATATCTATGCATACACATATGCATCCATAGACACTCATACATATACCCATGCACATACCCACACACACACATATATATATATACACCAATACTCACTCTCTTTCACATGCACATGCACACTCACATGTAAACATAAGTACAGACACAAACATTCACACAAACTTGCATACACATATGCATGAACACATGGACATGCATGTAGGAGCACATGCTCCACTAATGCACACACACAAGCACACATTCATGTATACACATAAATACACATGCATAGGTATGCACAAACACACATGCCCACATGCACACCCACACACACACCAACACATATATGCACAAAAGTGCACATACATGCATTGACATGCACATACACACATGCAAGAACATACACAAATACACATGCTCACTTGCATGTACACATTCTTAAACACACACACAAATACTTGCACATATATGCACATGCATAGACACACATGCCAACACCCACATCCATGAACAAACATGCACACAGACAAGAACATGCTGACAAACATAAATAAAAAAACACACACACACACATGCACAAAAATATGTTCACACGTACATACACAAACACAAAGTTACATGTATACCAACATGCATACATGCATGTGCATGCAAATGGACACATGCACATACCCACACATTAGCACATACAGACACACACATAAACACTCGCACATAAATAAATGTATACACACACACACATGCACATTCCCATGCATACACATAAACACACAAATGCACACACACATACATGTGAACATATGCACACACACATACATGTGAACATATGCACATCCTTACACATAGAGGCACGCACACCTAGACACAAGAACACACACACGCACACACATGCACATGCACAGACACTCTTGCACCGTAATGTACACCCCCATGCACACATACACCCAACATACCTGCACAATCACACACATGCACATATGCATGCACGCACACACATACATAAATGGACCAACATCAACAGCCCCTATATAGGCATGCTTGCACACACAGATGCACGTGCTCACACCCATAAACCTACACACATGCACATATACACACGCACACGCATGTACATAAATGCATGAGCTTAACCATACACACACACACACACACATACATGCATGCATGCACATACACTACACAAATACACACCCACACATTCACATACACACAAACACACACACACAAGTAAACACATGCAATCTTATCCATAGGTGTATATGCATAAGCATGAACACACATCCACACAAACACCTATGCTTATGCCACATGCATAAATTTTCATATCACAAGCGTACATGTACTTACATGAGCACACACCCACATGGATACATGCACGACTCACATGCACACACATGCACAAACACGCACATGTACATGCACACACCCACAAACACACACACACATGCATGCTTGCACACACACAGTCACAAATGCACACACATATGCATGCATGCATGCACCCACATGCACAACAACACACACACACACATGCACATGCACAAAGCCACAAACACCCACACTAAAACCCAAATCTTCACCCACACATGCATATGAATTTGCACACACACACATGCCCATTTGTACATGCACGCATGCATAGTAAGCACACACACATGCATATGTACATGTAGATGTAAATACATGCACATACATCATGTGCACACACATGCACATAAATGCTTATGCACACACACACATTCACACACACATGCACACACATGCACAAATGCATATATGCACACAAGTATGCATGCACACACATGCACACACATGCACACAGATACGTGCATATGCTCACAAAGATGCCTACACCAACACACATGTATATTCGCACATACAAAAACACATACATGCTCATATAGCACACATATACTTCAAACAAATAGGCTTACACAAACATAGATACATACATGCCCACGAAGACACAAAAACTAATCCATAGTCACACTTGCACGTACGCATGCACATGCATGCAAGTTCACATGCATGCAGGTACGTACACATGCTCGCAAGCACATGCAGGCTTGAATGCATGTTCAACTACACACACCCATACATGCACAGACATGCATAGGTACATAAACATAAGCACATGTAGACAAACAAGTAGATACACAAACATATGCATTAACACATGAACATGCTCATATATATACATAAACACACATTTATATACATGCAAATGTATAATCAAACAAAAACAAATTCTTATACGTACACACATACAAACATGAACACAAACACATGCACACAGATGAACATGAATGCACACACACACATGCATAGTCATGCAAATATACATACACATAAACACATACAATTGCACAAGCACACACATAAATGCATGAATGAACACACGTATAGATTCACAAGAACACACACACATGCATACACATGAACACAATCATTTTGCATATACATACATACACCTTCACAAACACTTGCATACACATAGAAACACACAAATACATCCACACGCATATACATTTACTTGCACATGCATAGCCATGTACACAAGTGTAGATATATGCACATTCATGCCCATGCATATGCACACACACATGTAAAATACAAACACACATGTACAAATACATGCACACAGACACACATGAACACACACATGTAAACACATAAGTTCACATGCACATGCATACACTGAGAAACACACATATATGAACAAGTATAGGCAGATACAAATGCATAGACGAACACAAACGTGCTTGCACATCTAAGCACATGCACATGCATAGGCACTCACAGATGCACATGCTTGCACACTAAGGCACTCAAAAATGCTCCCTAGCATGCACACACATACATACACACACACTCAAATACAAAGACATACGCACATAAGTACACATGCACAATACACATGTAAAAACACGTACACATGCACACATATACAAAAGCACAAACATAAACATGCACACACACTGACATGCATAAAACCAAGCAGACATAGATGCACCCACCCACATGCACACACACACACATATGAACACAAGCACAGACACAAAAGCACACATGCACAATGTGTTAACATGCATGCATGTACTCACACACATGCACTCATATGTGTATATAAATATACACAGAGAGTCATACACACACATGCAAATGCACATGAATGAACACATGCTCACATGCATGCATATGCATATACACATAGGCATGCAAGCACTTGCAAACACATACACATATACATACAAAAGCACTAACACACACACATGTGCATAAACACATGCACGTGAATGCACACACACACACGCATAAGCACACACATGCATCGATATAATTGCAGACACACATACAAAAACATGCACAAACATGCACACACACATGCTCAACAATGGCATAAAAGCACATGCACACAAGCACACACATACATGCATCTGTGCACATCAACTTACACACATGCTCATGTATACACACACATGCACACCCACTCACCAACACACACACATGCTGGCACACACTCACAAACATAAGCACACAAATAACCAAGGACACATGCAGATGCATACACACATGCAAATACATGTACATACACACATTAAAATGGACACACACACACACGTATGCACAGATGCCTATGCACACATGCATGCCCAATCAAGCATGTATGAACACATAAATACACATATATATGTACACACACTAGAGCATGTACTAACACATGTGCACATATGTGCACACATGCACCCATACAGATAAGTGCACACACATACAAGCACACACTCATAAACGCATGCTCAAATGCACACAAACATGCACAAGAACACACACATGGACATGCATATAGCCATATGTGATTGCACACACACACACTCACAATCCATATGCACACACATGCATTAACACACACATATGCACACACACAGACATGCACACACAAAGACATGCACACATGAACACATACGAAGAAATATTTACACACATGCACAAAGGAATGCATACATATGCTGACAAGGTGCATAGAGATGCCCACAAAAACACATAGACATACACACACACACACATAGGCATGCACACATACACATTTGTACACACACATGCACACACACACACATCAATATGCAATCACAAATATACTCACAAACAAACACACATTTATGCACACATAAGAATACCTACATACATACATATGCACACACAAGCATAGCCACACATACACACACACACAAAGACACAAACACACATAGGTACCTACACACATGGCTATTGACAAGTACATGCTTGCACATACACATGCATGTGCACACACACTCGCACAACCACACATGCACAAATGCACACACACACGTATACACACAAGCACATACTTATAGGGGTACACACACACGTGCAAGCATGCACCATGCATAAACATACACTTAGATACATATTCACACAAGCATGCACCTAGATCCACAAATATAGATGCACACACATAGAAACATTTACACACATGCAATATATACACACAAATACATATACATGCATGCACTTACACACATACTTACCTATGTAAACATGCACACACGCACACACACATGAGTGCTTGCACACTCACACAAGCACAAATACATGAATAGGAACACACACATAGGCACTCAAAAACATGTGGATAGATGCTCACACACTTGCACTAAAAAGCATGTGCAGACACACATACATGCTCATAAAGGTACATACAAATGCAAAGTACACACATATACACACACACATGCACAAACAAATAGACATTTAAACAATCACATACAATCACAAATATAAAAATACATACACAAACATGCATACAAACAAAAAAATTTGCACACATACACACATGCATAAACACAAAGATGTATACAAATACACATATGCACACATGCATGTAAATGCACACATGCACACATGCATATACACAAGAACAAATACACACACATATGCACATACATATGCACACACAACATGCATAAACATGCACATAGATGCACACATCCACACACACACATCCACACACATACACAGACACATACATGTGCACAAGCACGCACACACACATATGAATGTACATGCACACACACACACACACATGTGCACATGCAAATACAGACAAGCTGCACACACATGTGCAAATATATGCATTCACTTCTATGCACACATGTACCAATGCACTCCCATACACAAACAAACACACACAGATATAATAATAAACACAGATTCCTAGGCTCATATGCATGCACACATGAATATACACATACATACACAAGCACACATGCACACACACATGCAAAGATACACATATGCACAAACACACTTGCACACACAAACATGCATGTACACATATACACATGTAGACATGTCGCACATAGATAGACATTCACACAAGGGTGCATGCAAATGCACACTTAAATGCACATGCACATAAACACATGTGCACACACACACACACACTTACAAATACACACAAGCACATACATGTAGTCACATGCACATGCACAAACACACATGCACACACATGCATAAGCTTACACATGCTCAACCTAATGCATACACATGAACACATGTACAAACAATAACACACATGCATAGATACACATGTGCATACACTAGCACTCACATGTGCACACATACAACCAAATGAATACATACAAATACATGGAGACACACATAAGCATAGACATATGTAAGCAAACTAATGCACATACTTGAGCAGATAGACACACACACATGCAGATGAACATATACAAAATCACAAACATGCACATGCACTCACACATGAACATACATAACTACATGCTTACACATGTGCTTTCAAGCACACACACTCACACATACACGCTTGCACTCATCCATGCGCACGCACAAGTATACACTTGCACACACCTATAAACATGCATTCTCTTACTTGCACACATAAGCACACAAACTCTCACAAAAACCTACACATAGACAAACACACACAAACATGCACACGCATGCATACAAAGACATACATTCACAAACACACTCACATGCACATGCACTAACACATACATACACACATAGATACACACTTGCACTTACATATGCATAAAATAGTAAACACACATAAATCCATACATACCTATTTTGTTGCAGAAATGCATGCAAATGAATGCACCCACATACTCATATCGCATGCACCTATGCACATGTGCATGCAAAGGCTCACAAAAATGAACACATGTGTGTGCACAAATGCATGTATGCAAGTATAGACACATGCTCACGAACACACAAGGATGCATACACAACCATCCATAGGTACATGTGTGTACATACACAAGCACACACATGGAGATGATCATAAGAACACATAAACACGAAAACAAATGCATGCATAAGCACACACAAATGTACACACACACACACATGCATAAACACATCCATACAAACACATTCTTACATGCACTAACCCAAATACACACAAACCACACACATATGCATAGACACACACAATCTTATGCACACATACTCAAAAACACACAACCACACACATACATAGACAAATATGCACACACACATGTGCAAATACATGTTGACACACACACACAAATGTATACACAAATAAACACATATTCATGCATAAACATAAGTAGACACATACATGAATACTTACACACATGCACTCAAAATAACCATTAATGGATCTAGATCTAATCATAGATAGATATAATCTAGATCACTAGATCCAAAAATTGGACAAGCTGTAGTGATGATCAAGATACTATTCACAAAGGTAAAAGGGCACTCAGCCGTTCGATAAAGCATTCCAAATGAAAGGTTAATTGAAAAACTTTTTTCACAAATACGGAGGAAAACGTGATTGATTGGTCACAATAATGCATGATTGCTCAATACAAATATGCCCAATTTTGCTACAAAAAATGTATTTTATTTAGTCCTAAATTATGAACATGCAATATACAACCTATTAGGGTTAGTAACCCCATGGTGCCCTTGGGATGTCATTACCTAAGGCACCTACATGCAACATTAAATGGGCTTGTCCTAACTTGAAGAAATTATTATCAATAATGAGCTCGACTCTACTTGTATGCTTAAGTTAGGCTTAGGAATCATGCCCTGACTCAATTAACCAAAGCAATCATAGTCATACCTTGACAAGTATTCAGGCCTGACTCGACTAAGTTTCAGTCAGGCTCATGCTTGTGACACCCTAAGACCTAATGCCTAGCATTATAGGCTACTTCACCTGAGCCTTTGAGCTTGGCAAAGAGGTTTGGTGCTTAAGCTGTATGTTTTTTTTAAATTATAAGAATTTAAAACTCAAAAAAGACTTAATTTTAAAAAGCCAAATGTAACTTAAAGCATCACTAAAAAAGCTAAATCAAATATCCATGAATCATGATAACTCTACGTGCTATAATTACAAAAAAAATGTTGAACATGTTAGTCATATAAATATTTAGAAATATAGTTCTTTGTAGATTGGTCAGTCTGCAAAAAATATGATCTTTGGCTAAAAAATCAGTAAGTTGAGCATTCAACTAATGTAGATGCATGCACACACAAACACACATACACATGCACACACACAAACATACATGTACACATATACAAAAACAATCACCAATGCACATAAGCAAAAACACAAACACACACATACACACACAAACAATGATGTGCACCCATACACACTAGAGCACACACACAGATATGCACATGTACATCTGCTCACACAAGCACACACACGTGCTCATGCACACACCCATAAGCACACACACGGGCACTCACACAAGCAAGTGCATACACACATAAAAATGCACGCACACACACAAGCAAGTGCATACACACATAAAAATGCACACACACACACACGCAGACACGTGCACACATACAAACACATAGAAATGCATGCACATGCACATGCACACAAACACATGCATGTAGATGCACATACATAAGCAAACACACATCCTCATGCACAAGAACACACACGCATACATGTCTACATATACACAAATATCCAAATATGCTCACATACACACAAATGAGCTCACATACATGCAGTTACATACATATATACACAGACATGAACACACATAAAAACACACACATGCACACACACACACACACTTGCATGCATGCATGCACCCACATACACACTCACACACATATCACGTAAGCCACAAGTGGGCTCATGCGCACAAATACGTGCACATGCACACACAGTAGGCACACACTTATATACATACAGACACACAGATGAAGGCACACACAGACACACATATCAACACAAATAAACACTCTAATGCACAAACATGCACATACACATACATCCACACACACATGCACACTCACATAACCATGCACACACATGTATGCAGACTTTCACATGCATACACATAAACACACACACATGAACATAAACACATTCATATGGGCACACATGTACACACATATACACACAAGCACATGGGAATACATGCACACACATGCATGCACATGTAATCACATGCATGCACACGTGTGCACATACACATACACAACAACCTCCATGCACATGCATACACACACATACACTAACTTGTGCACACTCACAGGCACATAAATATAGATGTATAAACATATAAACACATAAACACAAACAGACACACACATACACACACATGTGCACACTCATGCACCCAAACACACACACACATGGACACACAAAAGAACACAAGTGCATCTAGGTGTGCACACACAAAAGCACACTTTGCACATGCAAAAATAAGATCACCTCCATACAAATAAACATGTATGCACACACACACACACCCATGCAAACAATGCATATGCACATGCACAGTAATGAATGCACACACGTGCACACAAAAACAAATGCATGGACATGTGCACATGCACACATAAGCACACACATGCATACATAAACTCATAAATGTACACACATGTAAGCACTCATGCACACACATAATCTCTCTCACACACACACACGTCCACACACATATACATGTGCATACACAGAAAAACATGCACAAGCATGCACATAAGCACACACATAAGCACATGTACACACACACACATACAAACATATAATTATACATGCATGCACACATGTGCATACACATAAACACACTTGTACACACACACAAACACACAAGCACAAAAATACAAAAATACACAAATATAGGCACACACACACACACATGTATGTACACATATGCACACTCTTGTGCACTAGCATGCACACATGTGCACCCACCTGCACATTACACATGCACACACTCATAAACAAACAAACATGCACACATACACTCACATACACAAACAAACACACAAGCACACACACACATATAGATGAAAATAGACACACATATACACACAAATACAACCCAAACACACATGCACACATACATATGTAAGTACACAAATAAATATGGACACGAGTGCACACACACACACACAAGCATTAATAGATGCAGAAACACACACATAGCTAAACTCATAGTTGTGTGCTCACACACACAATGATATATGAACACATGCATGTAGACACATGGATACATGCATACACATGCAAATGCACACACACCATAAAAAACATGCACACACACATGTAAATGCACACATAAATGCAAACATAAGCACACGAATGTACACATACATGCACACACTCTTACACACAAACACATGCACATGCATAGATACATACAAACATCCACACACCTACACACACATAGATGCACTAACATGAAGACATATAAGCACACATACAGTGCACATGCACATGCCCATGCACACACACACATGAATGCATACATAAAGCCACAACCAAACATGCTGACACACCCATGCACACATATATACAAGCACACACATGCATAAATATAGACATTTGCACATACACACACACAAGCACACACACACACACATTCACACACTAATATATGAACACACACACACACATGCAAACAACACAAACACTTGCACACACACATGCACATGCACACATGCACATGAAAACAAACACAAATAGATGCACAAGCACACATACACAAGTACATATGCACACACATACACACACACACACTTTCATGCATATACACACATGTGCAAACTCATGGACACACACACATGCTCATGCGTAAGCATGAAAACACACAAACACATGTATCTAGAAACACAAACACACACACACATGCATGAATATACACATTCATACATATAGACGCACACATTTGAACACATGCGAACATGCCCATGCACAAACATGCAAATGTAGAAACACGTATGCATACATGCATGAAAGCATGCATGTACACATGCACACACACATATGCACACACACTTACATAGACATATGTTTCCAGACATGCACACACACACATGTACACACATACATGCACATGTACACAAATACAGGCACGTAGCCACATACACTTGTGCATACAAACATGCACACATGCACCACACACACATCCATGAACACTCACAAAAGAACAAACACACACGTACATACAAACATACAAAGCAAGACAAGCACACACACATGTAAGAAAATGCACTTGCACATTCACACGCCCACACCCAAACACATGGACACATGCATATAAAGAACACATATAAATAAACATAGATGTGTTCGCATTATGCCCACACATGCACTCACAGACACATACAAACATATATGTGCATATGCACTCATATATGTACACATGTATGCAAACACAGATAAATACACACACACACACATGCATTTGCAAGCATACACACATAAGCACATGCACATAAGCATACATTAATGCACCTAAAGACACAGAAGTATACACACACACATGCACACTTAGTTCCACATGTTCATGCATACAAACACATATAAACAAACATAAACAAATACACACACACATGTGCACATAAGCAACAAACATGCATCCACACATACACACATGTACACTCACACACACATGCACACACACACATACATATATGGACATGCATACACATGTGCACACACATGCATACACATGCTTCCAAACACACACACATGCACATGTACAATTCTATGTATACACTAGCATACTCATAAGCACATGCACACATGTATGCACACACACATGCAAACACACACCTAAAAACACACTCACACAAACATGCAAACAAGCACACACTCATGCACATATGCACACATGCACACACAAGCATAATCACATACTTGCATATACACACATGCACACACACAAGCATAATCACATACTTGCATATACACATAGGCACACACACACACACATAGACCCACACACAAACATGTTCTTGTGTGCACACACAATGGCATAAGAACACATGCACTCACATACATACACAGACACACACAAGCACTCTCACACATACACATATTCACACTTGTGTGTATGCACACACCAACATGCAGACACACTCAAATATATTTACACAAATACTCATATGCACACACACTCATAGACCCACACATAAACTTGTTCTTGTGTGCACACACAATTACACAATAACACAAGCACTCATATACATACACATACTCACACACACACACATATTCACACTTGTGTGTATGCACACACATACACACACCATGCAATCAGACACAAAGACATGTACACAAATACTCACATGCACACACACATACTGACATGAACACACACATGCATGCACATGTGCAAGCACCCACTTGCACAAGCACATTCACACATGCACATGTTCATTTGCACACACATGCAAACCAACAAATGCATGCATAAGCACATACACATGCAAAAACAAATGCATGTATATGTACACACTCATGTGCATGCACAGATGTGTGCACAAGCACAAGCACACACAAACACATGCCCACACACATTAACATGAACATTCTCACAAGCACACACACATATACACACAAGTGCATATACACACATATACACACAAGCATGCATGCAAACATACACACATAAACACCCATAAACACCCACATACATGAACATACATACACATCCACATGCATGCCAATGTGTATATGTGTACACACACATACAAATAGGCACACACAAAAGCATGCATACTAATACACACACAAACTGACACACACATTCACAAACATGTAGGCATACATATCCACGTAGATACACTTATACACCCACATACATACATGCATACACATAATCCACATATGCACATGTGTACACACACTCATGCACACACATGTAAATACATACATTCACATGTTTGCATACACACACAACACCCCCCTTATATAGGAACATGGTCATGTACATGATCACACACACACACACAAGCACACATGCACACATACACACATGCAAACACGCATATGTAGACATGCATGCACATGTCCATAGACCAATAGACATGCTTACATGCATGCACGAGCAGGAATAGTATGTGCATAGGAACACACACTTGTGTGTGTACACACATACCCATGCCACACATGCACATGCACATGTGTGCTTGTATGCACACACTCCCAAGCACACATATGCATACACATGCACATACACACAAGCACACACACCCAAATACACACTTTCATATAGGCATATGAACACACAACACACAGACGCATGCACACATTTAAATACATATACATGCACACACATATATGACATTAACACACACATGCACACATCTACAAATGCATGCATGCTTGCACACATACACAAAATGCACACATGCTTGCACACATACAAACATGCACACATGCATGTGCTAACATACACACACAAAAGGACACACGTGTTCACACGTAGACTCATGCCCACACACACACAAACATGCACACACATGCACATAGATGCTCACATATGCACAAGTACAAACATGTATGCACACACTCACACACACCGTCCAATAAGATGCACTTGCACATGCACGCAGACACACACACACACCAATGTAAGCATAAGCACATACACAAACACACATGTGCATAAGTATAGGCACACATATATGCACACGTAAAGGCTCATAGACATGCACACCCATGCATGCACCCATGTCCATAGGCATGCACATGTATGCACACACACACTTGCATGCATGCAAATACACACATATGAACAATCATGCACACACCAATACACACACAGCATGCACAAACACACATTCACACAGACACACACAAAAGAACCCACACATGTATAAGCAAAAATAAACATATATGTACATGCCCACATACAGATACACACAAGTAAACATATGCACTTACACACATGCTTGCACACACATGGTCGCACATAAGAACACTGAAACAAAAACATGTTCATGCATACACATAGTTAAAAACACACGTGCACACAAACACACTTGCACAAACACACCCACATGTATACACACACAAACACATTAACATATGTGTGAATTCGAACACACACATGCACAAACAAACACGTACTTGCTCATATACGCATGCACACACATACGCACACACATATAGATATGTACACATGCACACATGCTTACGCATATAGTTGCAAACACATACAATTAGACCTACTCACACATTTAGATGCAAACATACACACATACATATGTGTGCATGCACCCACACATAGAAACACATACACATGCAAACACACACACACACACACTCGTGCACATGCACCCATGCATGCACACATACACCTACAACACATCCATATGCACACACACACACTCACACATGAATACACACAATCACACAAACACTCACAAAGGCACACATACATATACACACATGTGCATGCACATGCAAAAACACATATTTAAACACAGACACACACACACACATGTTCGTATACGCTTACACACACATATTAGCATGCACACTAACATGCACCACCCAACACACACACACACACATGAAGACTCACACACATGTGCACATGTACACAAAAAAATTGGAACACACATTTTCAAATGTGCATACATACACATGCAAGTAGACACATATACACACACATAGAAACATGCATGTGTGCAACCCTTCACACAAACATGCATACACACACACAAATGTGCACACATGAAAACACACATGCACTCACACATTCGGATGCATACACTCATACTTATATAGAAACATGAACATGTGCACACACACATATGTACACATGCTCCCAAACACATACATATGCACATGTACACTTTTATGTGCACACTAGCACACTCACAAGCACATGCACATGCACACATATATACACACACAAATGCAAACAAACACACACAAGCATACACTTGAAAATACAAATTGACAGACAAACATGCAAGCAAGCACATACACACCTGCACACATGCACACATGCACACACACACAATCAAAATCATATATATATACACACATGCACACACACAGACACATATAAACCCACACATAGACATGTTCTTGTGTGCACACACAATAAAACAAGAAGACATGCACTCATATACATACACACACTCATTCAAACAAGCACTCACACACACACACAAATATTCACACTTTTGTGCATGCACACACATACACACACCAACATCTAGTCACACACAAATCCATGCACACACAGACTTATAGACACATGCACACTTTCATGTGCACACGCATGCACCCCAATAAGAACTTGCATAAGCACATACACATGCAAAAACACATGCATATGTACACACACATGCCCACACATACATGTGTGCACAAGATAAGCACACACAAACATGCACACACACACATGAACACACACATTCACACACACACATATATATACACACATGTGCATGTAAACACACATAAACATAAGCATGCATGAAAACTTACACACGTAAACACACACAAACCCAAAAACACTCACACACATGAACATACATATGCATCCACATGCACATCCATGTGCATATGTGTACACACACATACAAATAGGTACACACGCAACCAAACACACACACACAAGCATGAATATTAACACACACAAACAAACACACATATGCTCAAAATTGCAGTCGTAAACACCCACACAGGCACATTTACACACACACACGTACATGCATGAATGTGCACAACCCCACATACACACATTTGTGTACACACACATGCATACACATGCAAATACATATATTCACATGTTTGCAAACACACACACATATAGAAACATGCTCTTGCACATGTAAACACATGCTCACACATACACAAGCACACATGCACACATGCAAACACACACAAGTAAACATGCATACACATGCCCACAAGCCAACAGACATGCGTATATGTATGCACTGGCATGAATAATATATACATAGGAACACACATGTGTGTGTGTGTGTACACACATACCTTGCCCACACATGCACATGCACAGGTAGGCTTATATGCACACACTCCCAAGCGCACATATGCATACACACATACACACACACATACGCATAAGTATACACGCTTGCACACACTTTCATATAGGAATAGATACACACAACACACACACACACATGCACACATTTAAACACATATACACGTATACACATATATGACATGAGCACACACATGCACACACATACACACCCACAAATCCACACATGCTTACACACTTGCCTACACACTTACAAACATGCACACATACATGTATTGACAAACACACACAAAAGGACACACTTATCACACTTGGACTCATGCACACACACACATACTACACACATGCACACACATGCTCATATATGCACATGAACAAACATGCATGCACACTTACACACAACCTCAAGAAATATACACATGCATATGCATATAGACACACACACACACACTAATGCAAGCATAAGCACATGCACAAAGACACACACACACACACATACATAGGTATAGAGACACATATATGCACGCACAAAGGCTCACAAATAAACACAACCATGCATACACACATGCACATAGGCATGCATATGCAGACACACACAAGCATGCATGCAAATGCATGCATATGCACAATCATGCACACACAAATAGACACCTAGCATGCATAAACACACATTCACACACACACACACAAATATATATAAATGCCAACATAATGATGAACACAAGTAAACACATGCACATACACAAGCATGCACATGTACACGTGTATGCACACACTTGCTAGCACATAAGAGCACTGAAACACACACATGTTCATGCATACACATAGATAGAAACACATGCACACACATATATGCACAAACACACATGCATAAACACACACACACACATGTATACACACATAAACACATTCACATATGTGTGAAAAGATACACACACAAACAAGCACATACACATAAACATATGCACCCATGCACACACATTCACACATATAGATGCAAAAACACACAAGCAGACATGCTTACACATTAAGATGCAAGCACACACACATACAAATTCTTGCATGCACCCCCACACAAAAACACATGCACATGCACCCATACACACTCATGCACACACACATCAACAAACACATGCACAAGCACAATGCAGAAATAAAAACATGCATATGCACACACACACACACACTCACTCACAAGGATACACACAATCACACAAACAAACACAAATACACACCTACATATACACACATGTGTGTGCACATGCATAAACACATGCAAACATAGACACACACTCACACCTATGTTCGTATGTGCTCACACACACACATCAGCATGCACACCAATACACTCCACCAAACACATGCATAGACACATGAACACTCACACATATGTGCACATGCACACACACAAATTGATATGCACATTTACGAATATTCACACATACACATGCATGTATACACACATACACACACACATAGACACATGTACACGTACAACCTTGCACCCAAACTTGTGCACACATGCACACATGTGCACACAAGGAAACACACATGAACTCACATATTTGGATGCACACACTCACACCTATACAAGAACATGCACATACACATGCACACACACACAAGCAAACACACAGTCCCATACACACATGCATAAGCATGCACAACATATACACATGAACACACACATAAATATAGGCACAAACACACACTCACACATGCAGGCTTATTCACACACATTCAAAAGCACACACACACACACATATGAACATGCATACACATCTATACACATGCATTCATGTAGGCACATGCAAACAAAACAAAGACAAACAAATGTACAAACCTACTCGTGCACACATACACACATGTACTTGAACACTCATGCATGCACATGGACACACACACACACATACACACACCAAAGAATAGATGTGGATGCATGTCAAGTCATGCACACATACAGATACATACACATGTACACATGCACACAAATTTAGACATTCACATACACACTCAAACTTGCATGTGCACAATCACAAACACTCTCCCACAAACATGCGCTTGCACATCAACACAATCACACACAAATGCAAGCATAAGCACAAGCACACACATGCACATGCATAAGCACAGGAATGCATGCACACACAAAGGCTCATATACATGCACACCCATGCATACACACATACACGTGAATGAACCCATGTGAAAACACGCACACTCACATGTAGAAAAACAAATGTGCAAACAAACACACACATAAGTATGCACACATGCAAATATACAAACCCCCACACACACAAAAGCATAATCTCATACATTTGTACATGCCCATATACAAATTCAAACAAACAAACACATGCACACACATACACATGCACATGTACATGTACATGTACACACATGTCTACCTACATAAACAAACAAACACACACGTGTATGGATACATGCATATAGAAATACACGTGTGTGCACAAACACACATGCACACACATGTACACACACAAAGACTCTCACATAGAAACAAACATATAAGCACAAACACATATGCACACATGTATACACACACCTACACATCCTCACAAATAAATGGACACACACACACACTCATGCACTTACACTCATATGCAAGCAACCATATACATCCCCATACAAAAACACAAATATACACACATATGCATATAGCAAACATACACCCAAACAAAAACATGCATATACACATGCGCACAACCACTAAAGAACATGCATGTAAAAACAAACAAACAAGTGCACCTTAGCAAACACACTAACAAAATTATACACACAAGAAATGCATGCACATGCACTCCCGTAAACACGCACATACCCTCGCAGAAACACACATACACACCCACACAAAAACATAGAAGCATGCTCACAAGTGCACAAAACTTCACATACACATGCACACACTTGCACACACATGCACATCCGTGCACATTTATGTGCACACATGCACATTGAAAAGAACATTCATGCATATAACACTAATACACATGCACATGCACACACATATACACACACACAAGAAGGCACACACAGATGGACGCACATGATCATGCACTCACATGCACACAATTGTACACAAATTACACATTGGCACGTACATACACACACACACACAAACATGCACACTCGTTGATTAGCATGTGCACATGCATACAAATGCACCTAGACATGCATGCATGCACAAATGTGCACATACAAAAAGATGCAATAATGCATACACACATGCATATTGATGCATACACATATAAAAATGCACACACATAGATATGCACACAAACAGACATGTCCACAAATGTATATGCATCGATTCAGATGCATGCATGCCCACTTGCCCAGACATAGATACACATAATTGAATGCATGCACACATGCCCAAAGCTATATTCACATAGTTGAATAGATGTACACATGCATGCACCCACACACACACACATAAGCACAAAAATAAACAAACACAAGTACAACCACCCATACACACACATGCAAAATAACACATGCACAAACAAATGTACGAACACATGCACACATACATACATGCTCACACACACATGCATAGACACATAAATGCTAACATAGATGGAAATATATACACACACAAACTCACTTGCACATACATGTACATACTCGTATGCACACATGAGCACACACACAGGCACAGATACACACACACTTGCACATGCAAACATAAACACATATGTATAAGCACACAACACACACAAATGCACACACACCTATACACATACACATGCATGCACATATGCATACACACGTACACATGTATGTATGCACACACATACATGTACAAACACATGCATACATGCACACAAACATCATGTGTAGCCATGTAGACACATGACTTGCACACACATGATCATACATGCACATGCACACATGTACAAATTTATGAATAAAGGAACAAATAAACAAACAAACATAGGCACACACATGCTCACACACATGCACACACACATATGTACATGAACATGCACATGCATAAGCACTCAAATATGCACAAACACCCACACATCCACTCATATGCACACACATATGCACACATACACACACATGCATAAACACATGTACACACACACAAAAACACATACATACAAATATGACTTCACATGCACACATACACACATGTACCACACACACACACACACACAACCATGCATGAACACCATACATACATAGATACACAAATGCATAAAAATAATAACACATACACATAAGTACACATGCATGCACATGGACACACACAATCATTATCCTACAAGCACAAACACATAATAGCACACACAAAACAATGCATATATGCACATGCACACACATACAAGCATGTATGCATGCACCCACCCATGCACATACACACACACACACATGAATATGCTCATGTGCACATGCCCACATAAACATGCTTATGCACATGCAAACATACACAAATACACACATGCATGAATACATAGACAAATATGAATGCACACACATTTGTATAAAAATACATGTGCATCCACACGAACACATTGGCACAACAATGCTTATGCACATGAACATATACACCTATACACACACTAACATGCATATGTATACATAAATACATAGATACATACAAATAAACACACACACACATGTGCTCACACACGATCATCTATGCACATAAGCATAGCTACACACTCATGCACATGCACGTAGATATGCACATACACACAAACACATAAACAAGTATAAACATGCATGCACATGCACTTACATGCATTCACATACATATATACAAACATACCAATGCACAAATGCTCACACACACACATCATACACATGCATGAACACACCTGAATGCCCAAATATGCACACATACACATGTGCAAACTAGAATGCTCCTAAGTGCTCACGTATACTGGTGCACACAAATAAAAGAAAATGCACCTATGCACACATGCATGCCCACACACACATAAGCACACACATACGCACTCACATGAACACAAACAAACATATACACACATACATGCAAAGACATGCACACAAACATACACATGGACACAATAACACATGCACAACCCTTTACACACACATGCACACAAACATGATACAAGCATACACATGCATACATGCATACATGCACAAACACACAAAAAGGCACACACACATATTCAAAAACACACATACACACACCCCTGCATAAACACACAATGGAATGCATAAATGCCTAATGACACACACACAAACAAATGCAAGCATGCACACACACACATGGACACAAATACTCACACACACACACATGAATACATGCATAGATAAAAACACATGTATACCCATACAAACATACACACATGTAATTACATGTATGCATGCACATGCACATATACATAGACATAAACTTGCACACACATGTATAAACAAACATGCACCTACACAAATGCATATACATAAGCACCTTCACACACACACACGCAAGCACACACACCCACAAAGTATGCACACACACACACATGCATAGCTAGGCACATAGACATGTATACACATGCACACACACACAAATGCATATAGGAACATGTGCACACAACCACACATAAACACAACACACACATACACATGCCAACACATAGGAACACATATAGGTGCACTAACACAAACATAAAATCTTGCACACACACACATAAAAACTAGCACACAAAAAAGCACACATGCACATGAACACACCAAAATACACACACTGACACACATATTCACACATGCATGCACACAAACACACACATGAAGATACATGCACACATATACAAATGCACACACACACATGCATACACATATGCACAAACTCACACACATAAGAATACATATACATGAGTGTACCTACAAAATTGTGTTTACATGCACACACACACACATACATGCTTGCATGCACACACACACATATTTGTGCTTGCATAAACATATAAGCACACACATCTACATGCCTAAGCACACCTATAGACACATACTTGCACACACACCATGCACATGAATACGCACACACATACATGCACTCATATGTACGTAGGTACACATACACACATGCACACATGCACACATGCACACCCAAGCAGACACACACACATGTATAGAGACATATGCATGCAACTATACAGACACTACATGTACATGAAACCACACACATGCAAACACACCCACCAACAAACAGACTTAGGCATGCATAATCGTACACACACATATAGTCACACATACACATGTGAACATGCATGTATAGGCTCAAGCACACATATGCATAGACACACACGTGAACACAGGAACACATGCATACGCTACCACACACACCCATCCACAACATAAATAGATGCACAAACAGGTGAGCACACACACACATGAACATAAGGGCATATAAACTCATGAACACAAACAGATGTACATGCACACAAATACAAAAATATACATGTAGGCATGCACACGCACACCCACAAGCACACAATAAAACATGCTCACCCACATACATGCAAACAAGCACATGCATACACACACATAGACACAGTTAACCTTGCCAATATGCACACACACACACATGTACGCCCATGCACATTTATGCACATCCATAGCCCACACACACAAATGCACACACATGCTTACACACACAAATGCACATGCACTCATGCATATGTACATACAAGTAGACACACAAGTGTACACATGTAAACACATGCTTATGGACACCCACACACACTTCTACATGCATACACACACACATGCAAACACCAATGCATGCTCACTTGCATCTAGACACTCATATGCACACGAACAAGCAAATAATATGCACAACACACATACTTGCATCGTTGCATGCATGCATAGACAAAAAAAGCACACAAGCTTACACTTACACTTACATACATGCACAAACATAAATCTGCATGTACCCACACATAGACACACGTGCATGCATGAATACATATATGTATATGCACAAACACATGCATGCCCATACATATGTATAATCAAGCACACATACATAAACATGCACATGTAAATGTACACACAAGCAAAGATAAGCATACACCCATATAACACATATGTATGCACATGCACACAAACACACTCAAATACACACAAACACATGCTCAAGCACACATGCACATATTTAATAATTAATAAGTGATATTAAAAATTAAATATATGTGCTCACCCTTACTTCATGCTATCCTTTACAAAATTCTCTCTCTCACATATCTAAACAACAATCATCCATTCCTTTTGACACCATCAAAAAGGGATGTAAAATTTATATAATTTCTATTACACCTAATTGTTTTCTTATGATTTAAAATTACTTTGTTGGAATGACTTTGTAAATATGCTGACCAATTCTTATTGGTAGGAACATATTCAAATTCTATTAAGCCATTGGCTTCTTGATCTCCAATAAAATGGTATCTTATATCAATGTGTTTGGTCCTAAAATGATGAATTTGATTCTATGCTAAGGCCAAGGTAGTAGTAGTATTAATTCAAATAGGAATATATGAGTGATATAAACCACAATCATGAAATTATTGTCTTAACCATAATACTAGGGCAACAACTCTTGGCTATTACATGGATTTTGTGGTCAATAGGGATATGCAATTTTGCTTCTTACTTAACCATTAAATTAGACAATTTCTTAGGAATTGTAATATAACTGAGGTACTTTTCCTATTTACTATAAAAGCTACAAAGTTTGAATCTATGTAATCTATAAGATCACTTGAAAAAAATATTTTAATGGTATCAAACACTAAAATTCATTATACCTTTTAAATGCTTGAAAGTTGATTTTACTATCTTTATATGGCTTTTCTTAGGATTTGATTAGAATCTAGTACATAAGCCAACACTAAAAAATTTATCTAATCTACTTTTTGTGAGATATAGTAATGTTCTAATAAGATCTCCATAAAGTTTTTGATTAATGGTTTTCCTAATTTTATCTAATTCTAAAAGGATTAATTGATTTATTAGAATCATTCTATGTTACATATTTTTATAGCCAAATTTCTTGAATAATTCTTTTAAATACTTAGTTGAGTAATACAAATCCTATCTTTTAATTGCTTAATTCATAATCCTAAGGAAATGTTCATCTTACCCATCATACTGATCTCAAACTCTCATGTCATTAAGTAGCTAAATTCATAACACATATTTTAATTTAAGCTTTCAAACATTATTTCAACAACATAAACTTTTATAAGCAATAAATTATCATTTAAGGATTAAAGGAATAATATGGTATCCACTTTTCCTTTCCTAAAACCACTATCAATGAGAAAACTGCTCAATCTATGATACCTTGCACGGGAAGCTTCCTTAAGCCATAAAGTGTATTCTTAAGCTTATATACATAATCACCATGTGAATGGGTCTCAAAATTAGTAGGTTATTCTACTTTCATATATTCTTTTATTACCTCTTTTAAAAATATACTTTTTACATCCATTTAAAATATTTTCAAATTTTTATGGCAAGAATATATTAAGAGAAGTTTAATGACCTTTAATCTTTCTATAGTTACAAATAACTCCTCAAAATCTATACATTCAACATGATTATAACCCTTAGTAACAAGTTCAGTTTTGTTTTTAATGGTCACTCTATTTCTCTCAAATTTATTTTTGAATACCTATTTGGTTCCAATTACATATTAAAAACTAGGCTTAGAAATAATTCCTATAATTTGTTTCTTTCAAATTCATCTAATTTTTTGTTCATTGCTTCAAGCCAATAGCCATCCTTAAGTGAATCTTCTATAGATACTAGTTTTATGAAAGATACAAATGCACCATGATTAATTTCATTTATAGAAGCACTATTCTTAACTATTTGATTAACATCTCCTATTATTAATTCTTTTGGTTGTGAATCTTGATACTTCTAATCTTTAGGTAATTAATAACTAATCTATTCTCCTTTCTTGCTTTCAATTTTTTCTTCATCTGCTTTTAAGTCTAAGTTTTTAAAATACTTTATCTCTTCATGTATTTTTTATTATTTATCTCTTGAATAGACTCATAAAATATTACATACATTATCTCCTTTACTTTTTGAGTTTTTATTTTATAAATTCTATAGGCTTTCCGATGAAAAGAGTATCCAAATAGAATTCATATACTTACTTTTTCATCAAACTTATTCATGTTGAGTTTTTTATTATTAAGAAGGGTACACTTACCCCCAAAAAATATGAAAGTAGCTAACATTTGGCCCCTTATTTGTAAAACATTTATAAGAAGTTTTCTTAAGTATTGGCCTTAAATTAATTCATTTATTATATTATAATTTGTTTTAATTGCCTCAATCCAAAGATACTTTGGTAGATTCTATTTAACCAAAATTGTTCTACCAATTTCTATGAAGTTTTTATTCTTTCTTTCTACAATCCCATTTTGTTGAGGTATATAAGGACATATAAATTGATGTCTTATTCTCTTTCCTTTGCAATAATCATAGAAATTCTTATTCTTAAATTCACTACTATAATCACTTTAAATATAAATTAATTTGAGATTGGTTTGCTTTTCTATCATTTTTATTAAATTAACAAAATTTTCAAAGGTCTCACCATTACTCTGAAGAAATACAACACAAGCATATCTAAAAAGTCATTAATAGTCATAAATCCATATTTCTTTCCACCTAAACTCAAGAGTTGTATGGGTCCAAAGAGGTCTAAACAAACTCTCTAAACTTCTACTAATAATAAAGCCATCTTTTAATTTAGAGGAAGATTTAACTTGCTTTACTTTTTGATATGATTCACATATTTTTCAATTAGTTTTGTTTGGTTTAGGAAGATCTCTACCTATATTTAACTTTCTTATTTTCTTTATGATAGAATAAGATACATGAACAAGTCTCCTATGCCATAAATTATTCTCATTTAAATGTGTAACAAGATACTCTAGTCTTTTAACTTCTAGTTGATCAAACTTAATCATATAAGTGTCACTTTATCTTCTATCAACTAGTAATACATAATCATCTTTTGATTTTTTGAAATATTGAGTATCCAAATTAACAAAATAACCATTATCATATAATTGACTAATACTAATTAAATTAAATTCTAATCCATCAATTAAGAAAATATTTAAAAGTATAAAATTAGGCATATCTATATTACTAATTCCAATTATCTTTTTCTTAGAATTATCCCTTAGTGTTACCCATTTATTTGGTCAATTTCTATTGATACAAATTTTGATCTCTCTCTAGACATTTGTCATCAGCATCTACTATCCAACACCCAAGAGTTAAATCTTCATTTTTTTTTTACGTATTACTGCATAAATTGAAAAATATTAACTTCTTAATCATAAAGTATAACTGTTATTTGCTTAGTTTATATTCTTTCTTGTACACATAATTTCTAAGCATATTATTTCTAACTTATGAATGTTTTTAATACATCATATCTCCACACAACAATTATGCCGACAACTTATGTTAATATTTTTGTTATCTAACTTTAAGAACCCAAGAAAGCTTGGATTAGCATTAATATTCACTATAGAAGAATTCATAATATAAATTTTAATTACTCATTTGAAACAAGATTTTAAATAAGAAAAGTTTTTCTTAATTTTACAATCCTTGATGGTATGTAATTTTTTATAATAATAAAAGTATGTAATATTAGAAAAGTTTTGCAGTATTTAAAATTACACATAACCTTATGCTTAGAAAAAAAACACCATGTGAAGTATTAGAAAATTTTGCGTGTTTAAGAAAGTAGATTTTTACTTTTAAACTAGTTATTTCCACTTTCAAAAAAGAATTCTCAATAATCATTGAATTTGTTTCATCACAAATTGAAGCATTTTTATTTTCTTGTTCTCATTTTCTTTCATAAAAAATCTAAAAGATCAATCTTTTCTTCGTAAAACTTTTTTAATGTTTAATGTACACAAATTAAAGAAGTTAAAGTACTAATAAATTCTATGTAATTATTTTTACGAACATCATAAGGCCAAGAGCTTCCCTCATTCTCTTCTTTTTTACTAGATGTTCTTCAATCACCATTTGCCATGCAGCACATCACTTCATCCTTACTATTTGAGTTTGTAGGGTAGAATCTTCTAAAGCACTCCAGGTAGCTTGAAAGGCTTTCTTCTTCTTTATTCTATTCTATTTCTCATATTTTCTTTTAATGTTTGTGAGTTGTGGACAATTTGGTCTAATATGACTTGTTTAACCATAATCATAATACCTTGGTGCATTTACCTTCTCCCTTCTTTTCCTTTTTTTCTTATATAAAAAACTTTTCAAATTTTTGCTAAGCTTTTAATTTGAAAATTTACCTCTTCCTCCAAATCAATAAAAGAGATGGATATTGAATCTGAATCTTCCTTTCTTGCTTTAAATGTCAATGGTTTCTCTTTTCTTGCCCCATGCTTTGGCTTGCAACTAGAATCCTCCTCTTCAACTCTTCTTTTCAACTCAATTTTTGTTGTTTATAATTTTCCAAGTAGTTCATCTAACAGAGCTTATTTCTATCTTTCATTGTCTTTATTGCCATAATAAGTGGGTTATAATCTTTGGATGGAATCCTTAGTACCTTTTTTACAAGATCTGTATTAGAAAGTACTTTTCCAAGATTTGCTAATCCATTAGTAATATTAGTGATTTGAATAAACATCTTATTTATAATTTCTCTTTAATCTATTTTATATAGCTTATAATCATGCATAAAAAGATTTAATTTAATTTCTTTTACTTGCGGAGTTTTTCATAAGTAATTTTTATTTTTTTTTCCAAACATTATGTGTGGTATAAAAATTCATTACTTGATTAGATTCACTTAGAGACATACTATAATGGAGGTACTTTAGTACTCTTGTATTAAGTTATGTCCTTCTTTGATCACTACTACATTCACTAAAAGACTTGATTTTATTTGTTTATACCTCTATGTAAATCATATGATCTAGTAAGTACTTTCTAGAGTTCTAAATCAATTAAAAGAACAAAAATTTAAATCAATTTTTCTAATATGGATAAAACTCACCCATAAATAATGGTGAATAAATTGAAGAAGATCCTTCATCAGGTGTCTCAACAATATTAATAATGAATGAAGATATTAAAAAATTAAGAAGTAATTAACAAACAAGTATTTTGGAGAGCATGCAAAAATGATAAAGTCAGATTTAAATTAATATGAAATGAAAATGATAATTAAGAAAACTAAACAAAAGAATTAAAAAGGACACGATGAATCATCCAAGTGATTTTTCACACTTTTTATAGGGAATTTGGACTAATACTAAATGAAATGAAAACTAGTGTACGAATCTCATAAGGGGGGTTAATTACATACTTCGAAATAACTTTTTTATTTTTAAAAGTATTTTTTTTCTCAAAACTAATTTTATATTTATAAAAAATACTGATTATATATTATATATATTATTTTTTAAAATAATAAAGAAAAAAATGAAGATAAAAAATTAAAATGAGATACAATACTTTTTAGGGGATTCAGTTCAAATTAGAACCTACAAAACCCCCAATTGAGATCAAGAAAAAACACCACAAACAAAAGGTTACAATTTGAGATTTTTTTCTTACAGTTCTTCTCCAACCTACTAATGTTTACTAGTTCAACCATAACCTAAGCTTTTATGAGCTCAATCCTAACTTTGTTTTTTTATGAGATTAAATCAAACTTAAGTAAATGTCAAGCCACCAAACTAAATAGAAAATAAAAAATACAACAAGACGAAAAAAATTCAATAAATTTCTATACCTTCTAGACTTGTAGATTAATGGAACAAGCTACAACGAACTAAAATATAAGAATAGAAATGAGAATTTAAAAGTTTAGACCTACAAGGATTTGTTGGAAAATTTGATGATTTGAGGAGATGCAGTTACTATTTATAGAATTTATGCTAATAGAATATTAAGCAGTGCTTTGTAGAGATCTCAAAGTTTCATTCAAATTCATTAGTTATTCTATTAGGGATTTTATAATGGTTATGTATTTATAAAAAAATTTTGATTGTAAGTGTCAGAATGTGTAGAAAGCTATTTGAAAAATTGTTGCCAAATAACTTTAAAAGTTTTTACAAATATGTTGAAATATTTTTTTAAAATGGCTAATGCAATGACTAATAATTAACCATTAGGTAGGATGGACTTGGGTCATTGGATCTGAATGAAGGTCACACAAATCGTGAGATCTAGTGTTAAATGAAGTAGATGAGAGCTGCAGTATGCAATCATGAAAATATATGATTAGATGGTGTTGGTGCTCCCAATTTTGGATGTAGATAGGAACAAGGGATTAAGTCCCATATTACAAAGAAAGATAAGCATTTGGATTTCATATTTTTTTGCATAAGAGTAGTATTCAAAGCTTAATTTGGGCTGGCTCCCTCTTTGTGTGCTCAAGAATTCTTCTCCTTGGCATACTCATAACATACAGGTTTATCTGAGCCAACTAACACATTAGTTCAAGTGCTACCTAACTTCACCCAATATCTTACACCATTCTATTCAAGAATTCATCATTAGCTAGAATGGGCTTGACTAGATTTGGTTTCGACTATTTCCTGACCCGAAGCTTGCGAGTGATTGCTTGGACTTACCTGACCCAAGAAGCTTTACACTTTGGGTACAAGTTGGGATTTGGTAGAAAAATATATATATATATATATATATATATATATTAGTTTAATCCATGCTTAGTAAGCAAACTAACTTGGAGTTTGACAAGGATAGAATTTAACTAAGAAAAAGGTTAATAGAGTAAAAGAAGAATCTTATTCAGTTGCTAAATAAAGAAGATGATTGAACAATTTGATGCTTGAAGTGATTTGAAATTGATACAAAATTAGAGTGTCTTAAAATCAACAAGCTAATATTCTATTTCATATAAAGAAAACTTATTAACGTTTTGGTGCATATGTCTTCAATCCTTGAAACTTGCTAAACATTCCAAGGTTCTTTGAAGCCCATCGATTCACCATCTTCAATAGCGCATGGCTTGTTCATTAAAAATTATACTTGATTCACACTAAACAAGCCTAATAGAATAAAATGTTAAATATTCAATACATGAATCATCGAACACAATGGTGACCTAATGGTACTTGTAAGCACATTTAATCTCATGGTTTTGTTTTAAGTTGAGTTCTCATAAGAATAATTAAAACATATATAAATAAAGTAATATAGTTTAAAATGATCAATATTATTAAACTAAACATTGATAAAATATATGAAAGTTAATTAGTATTGTTATAATTGTACTAGATTGCTAATAATTTTTCATATAAAGTTTAATGATTATCTTTTTTATGCTTAAAGATTAATAAATCATTTTTTTGATAAGATCTTTTCCAACAAATATTTATTGTTGCTTGTACCCTTACTTTTTTAAATATAAATTATGCACAAATATTATTATTGTGTGCATCCCTTATTTACATCTTTTACTTTTATTTTATAATTTAATGCAAACAAAAAGGGAGAGATTTATGAGAAATGAAACATATTCTTTAAATCACAAGTTTATGGCATAATTATATGAATTTTATATATTATGGAGAAGCGTGTGTATGTTTGCATGATTTCTATCTTTTCTTTTTATTATTTTCTTAATGGTTTTTTTATCATCAAAAGGAAGAGATTGTTATACCCTTAGTCATGGTACCACTTATTTGATGCAACAAAACCATTGTGTTAGTTTCTCTAATATGTTTCTTGATTACCTTTTACTTCATGTATCATAAGCTCTTAGAGGATCAATGAATTAGAGAATTTTGACTAAATATCTCATTGAATAATCCATAAGTTAAGAATATTAAATATTTTTGTGGCTATGGGTGTTACTTAAGTGGCATATCAAGGGATCATTGATTAACCATGAAGAGTTCATCTCTAAAACATCTACTAATGTGATTATTTATCCTATGTATTGGCTCATTTTATAGGAGATGAGGAATCCCTATAACATGAAAAATCCATAGACATTAGACAAAATGAGACTAGATTTCAGTGCTTATAATGCCATCTAATCATACATTTTTACCCTGGTCAGGATTGTGCCCACTTTTGTGACTAGTAGATTCAATTTAACCCCTTATAGGATAGGCCTAATCAAATGTTTGAGATCAATTTTGTCGTTTTGAATAGTAATTTTCATCACACCATCGATCCATAAAATCTAATCAAATGGTTGAGATCTTCTCTACATTTGTGAATAGTGCATTTCATCTAGTTGTCCATTTGTAAAGCTCAATTGAATGGATTTGATCATTTCCACCAATGTGAACAGTGCTCTTACGCATGATCATCGTACATCCAAAATGTTTAATATAATAACTAGATCAAATCCATTTTGGATTAGATTTGGACCCTTTATTTTGCATTTTGATTAGGTATTTTTTTTTTTCCCAGATTGGATGGTCGTCACTATTGTAGTTCATAACCAGCATTCCAAAAACTATTTGTAGTTATTTTGATTGTTGAAATGCTAATGGCTACTTTGAGGACCTTTCTGGCTATTTAAAAAATTCTATTTTAATTTATAATATGTTAATATACATAGACGAGCCTTAGGAGTTAGAGAAAATTGATTTTACCTTGCTACATTAATATTTTGAGAAGAGACTATGCAAAACCAAGAATTGCAATCTAATTTTGACACCTTTATTGGAGTTGTGTTTGCAACACATTTTACCACTATCTTGCTTTAGATTTTTTCTTTGATTGCACATCTTATTCATGACTTCTTTACAATTGGTTATTCATTTTCTTATTTCCTTTTGGTCTTCTAGAAAAGATCATAATAATGAAAAATCTTTGTTGATTTTATTTTTATTAATAATCCTAATACATATTGATAAATCTTTTGATTTAATATTTAAAAATTTGGTCATTTAGGTTGTTACAAAATTTTTTATAAGTAAATTCATATTCCAACATCATAATCCATAGACTTATCCTATATATATATATATTTACCAATAAATAATAGATGTAGTGATTAATTATTACCTTTTTGTTGTGCTTTAATATTGTAAACTATTACAATTAAAATTATGATAATGAACCCCCCTATATGTTTTAGCACAAAGGTGTGGTTTGTAAAGATTAAGTTTAATTACTATGGTGAAAGAAAATGGTTTTGTTAGTGTAATCTTGGTCAAGTAGATTGAGGTTGGATGTAGGCATGAGTTAAAGCAAACCACCTAAAAATCCTTTGCAGTTTTATTTTCTTTGATATTATGTAATTTATGATATTTATTTTATTTAATATCATTTAATTAAAAAATATATATATAAATAATTTTCAAAATTCTTTTTATCAATCATAAAATATTTTATTGAAAGGTATTTTAAAATCACAATTTTTTTCCTTTTACATTTTTATTTAAAAAATATTAAATCAACAATTTATAATTACAAAATTTGAATTTAAGAAAAGGTTTTCAAACTAGTAAAAAGGTTAAAAGCATAATTTACTCATCTCTTATGCATTAGCTTAGCACAAATTACATCAATAAGCACTTACATGCACATACACATACAAACGTGCACACCACACACACACATGAATGCACAAGGATGCACACACACACACACACTTATGTAAGCACACATATGCACAAGACACATGCATGTACACAGACAAACATCCAAACAAGCACATACACAGCCACACAAGCACACACATACACTCACAAACAAGAAACACACACACACACACATGTACACACATATTTGCACACAAAAAGGCATAAGCACAAATGCATGTGCAAGTGAATGTGCACACATATAAATGCACAAACACACACACACACTCACGTGAAAGCACGCACACACACACACACACTCACGTGAAAGCACGCACACACACACACACACACACAAAGAAACATGCATGCACATAGATGCACACACACACACACACATAAACACACACCCACATGTATAAGCCCACAAACATGCACACACCCACCCACATATACACACATGCATACATACACATGCTCAAATATGCACACACACATATGTAAGTAGACATACACATATGCACACAAACACACATGAATACATGCATGTACACACATGCCCACACACATCTAAAAAGACATACACAAACTTATACACAGGCACACATATATGCACACACACACACACAGATGTGTGCACAAGCATGCACACGTAAGAACATAGGTGTACACATACACACACAAACACATTGGTGCACACGAACAAGTTCTCATACACTTATTTGACACAGACACATGCATATACACACTTAAAAGAATAAAAAAATGCCCATACATACACATATGCACATACACACACAGAAAAATTCATGCATGCACAAATAGACACATCCATGGATCTACAAAACCACAAATTCATATATGAGTGCATGTACACACTCACACATGCATACATAAGCACATGCCCACACACTCGTTAACACTCTCACAAATCCATGTACACATCTACATACACACATGTAGAACAAACACACACATACATACACACACAAACATAGAGACACATGCTCATACAAATAAGTAAACCAACACACCAACATGCACAAACACACACACCCATGCACCCACACACACACTGGAACCCACACATTTACACAAACATATACAAGCACACAAAAACACATGGACACACACATATAGATATATGCATGCACACACACATACACACACACACATCAATAAACACATATTCCTATGCATGCAAGCACACACATAAAAACCACCAACCCCCACAAACACATGTACACATACACATATACAGCTACAAAGTTGATGCACCTATAGACATACACGTACACACATCCACACAAATAGCAAAACATAAATTTGTGCACACATATGCACACATGTAAATACACACAAGCACACACATGTGGTCATGCATACAGACTTGTACCCACTCACACACATGCATGCAAACATAGAGATAGACATAGGAATAATACATGCATGCATGACTCATACAAAAGCACAAACATACAAACACACATATGCATACAACTGTACATGTGCTCACACACACACACATACATGCACCTATGCTTACAGAACACACACCTGCATACACACACACACACACACACTCACACACACATTCACACACACACACATTTACATGTGCACATGTGCACCTACACACACACATAAACACAGACACATGTCATACACATACAAACACAATTGCATAGACACACACATGCACAAATCGACAAACACACAGCTACACCTACACACACACACACACACACACTAATAAACACAAAACCACCCCAATACACACACATAGTCTTAAATGCATAGATGCATACACACACATGCACATATAGGCATGCACACACATGCATGCATGCACAATGCCTTTAAGAATTCATATAGATATGCTCAACTAATGCACACACATGTACACTCACACACAAATATATATAAACACACATGCCCATGCATACACCTAGTTGCAAACATTTGCATTCACATGCTCACACAAGAACTGACACATATGCATACTTGAACACATATAAATACACATGTACTCACATAAATGCACACATGCACTCATACGCACACACAAAAACACTCACACACACATATATGTACATGCACATGCGCACACCTACACTCACACATGCACATATGTGCATGCACTCATATTCGCATGCACACATACATGCATTTATGCACACATGCTTAAATGCATATGCACATGCAATCATCGACACATATACAAATACAAGAACACATGATCAAAAAAGCATGCATGCGTATAACCGCATGCACACATTCACAGCCACACACACACGTATATAAACAACACACATATGTACACACACACACACACATACAAATACATCAACACACACATGCTCGGGCTCATGTGCATACATGGAAACACAAGAACACATATGCATGCACAAATGAACAAACATGTAAAGATGCTGACATAAACAAAGGCATGCACCCATACTTGCATGCATATGCGTGCATGCACACATAAACGTATGGACATATATACATACATATATATATATATATATATGAAAATAAACCCCTTCACACATGCACATGTACAAACATATGGACATACACACAAATATATGCAAACACATGCATACAGATTAATACAAAAAAACACACATAAGCACACACTCACACAAACACATACACACACACACACATAAAGCACACATATATATAAACTCATACACACATGCACAGATGCAAACACACACACATACACAGGCACACATGCAAACATGTATACACCAACGCACATAGAGGCACATGTAGATGCATGCATATGCACACACACACACACATACCTACATAAGTACAAACACAAGCACACACATAGGCTCAAACACTTGAATGCACTTATGTACACAAACACACATAAACACACACATACACACACACACACACACACATGCATATGAACATTCATGCACACATGCGCTCACACATGTATTCTCGCACACACACACATACACATGCTTAGACATGCACACTTACACATGCATGCACACAAATGCAAACATAAACCCTTACACATGGCTACATGTAAATGCACACATTCTTATATAGCAAATGCACACACACACACACCAACACACATGTACACTCATAAGAATACACATGCACCAAAAACATGCATGTGTGCATGAACTCATACACACTTGCACACGTGCATGAATGCACCTGTAGAAAACCAACACACATATGCACACAATTCATATGCATGCACACGATTATATGCACCCAAGCACACGCACACATGCATGCACACACACACACATACAAACACACACATAGACATGCACAAACATGCACAGACATGCACACCATGGACAAAGAAGCACACCCATAAACACATAGAAATACACCCACAAACATGAACCCATACATGAACACACAAGAATACATGCACTTGATAACATAATAACATGCAAACACAATTACAGCTACACATGTGTACACACACTAGCACTCACGCACATGCACACACACAAACATACACATACACACATGCACATATAAACATACATATACACATGCATGTGCACAAGCACAGTTACACATGCACATACTCACATGTACACACATGCACATGCTTGCACATGCTCACACACATACACACCAATACACATGAATGCATTAGCACACTCACACACATGCATACATGTATATGAATATTAACACATACATGCACATGCATACATGCACATGCACACACAATTGCACATGTAGACATACACACGTAGGCTCACTCACACAAACACACACACACTCGCACTCTCATGTATGAAATTGTTCATGCCTAATACATAAACACAAATAAGCATGCACATAAACACACACACACGTACACACACAAATCTACAAATACCCTCACACATGAATACACACACATAGCCACAAACCCATACCCACACACAAGTGTACACGTACTAAAAGACACACATGTGCATGCACATGAGCAAGCATGCAAACACATTAATACTCACCTCTCCGACACACATAAACAAGCACACACACATACACCAGCACACTTGCACACAAACACATGCTCACAGACACATACACACATATGTATATGCATAAAGATACACAACCATACATACACATGCACACACATGCACCACACATATACGTGCATATGCTTGCACACATGCACACAAGAACACACACACACAAGCCATACAAATACATGCAAACACACCCAAGGATACACACACTTACATGAGCAAACGCATGCACACATACACACACATGCACCCATGCATGAACAACGCACACATGCACTCGCACATGAATGCACATATACATATACATATACATAAACATATACATATACATATACATATACACATACATATACACATACATATACATGCACATGCACATGGGCACACACACACACACACACTTACATGTGCACACAAATGGACATGCATAGAAACACACTCATGCACACACATACGAGTATATGCACACACGCATATATGTATGCATGCAATCATACATAAGCACACGCACACACATAAATACACATGGGCACATGCATGAACATAAAATAACAAAGACAGATGCATGCACCCACACACATATGCACTCACATGCACACACACACACACACACAGATAAGAATACAAGAACAGACACACATGCACACTCACACACACACACACACTTGCACACAAACATTAGTACACACAAAGATGCTCACACCAATGCACACACACACAACCACACACACCCACACACAGGTTTGAACATAAACAAAAGCACACACACATGTGCCCATAGGCACATAGACACATGGCCAAACATGCACTTTCAAGCACACATAGATGCAAAAAGACACACACTACCATATGCATGTGCACACACATGAACACTTGCACACACACACACACACATGCATGTCTAAACACCCATTCACACATGTGTGTAACCAAACATACACACACATACAACATAAAAACTCATGCATACATATACACAAGAAAATAAGCATACACCTATAGATGCTCACACTTACTCACATGTACAGACACACATGTACAAACACAGACACAGAGATACACATGCTTCCACATGTACACACATACATAAGCAAGTATACACACACAAGCATATAGGCATACACTCACATGCACTACCACAAAACCACACAAACATGTACACATATGTGCACACACATACACATGGACACACATGGACACACATGCACACACATGCACACACATTCACACACATGCACACACACAGACATATGCACACACACACACATGCACACTCACGAATAGAGTCGTACACATGCACACATACACAAACATGAAGACACATACACACACACATATGTTCCTGCATTCATTTATGCACCCTTATGTGCACTAACATATAAAAAAACACATTCACAAGCATACCCACAAACACACACAAACAAACACATACACACACACATGCATGTACAAATACACACATATGAACACACACATACATGCATACACACAAGCACCTCCACACAAGCGTAAGCAGACACACACACATATAGATCTGCATGCATGAACATATGCATTCACATGTGCACACACACATATATCAACGCACACATGCATGCATAACATTGAAAATAAGGTACTCATACACTAATCCAAACACCTTATGCACACATGACACACACACACATATGGACACATGCTCACAGGTACACTCGTACTGTTAAACATGTGCACAAATGAACAAACACATGGATAAGCAAACACAAACACCCACATACAAATGCATGCATAGAAATAGGAATACAGATGCGTGCATACATGCACACATATGAACACCCACACACACAAGCATTCATGAATACACACATAGATTGATAAGAATGTGTGTGCACAAACATAAACATGAACACACATACAAAAACAAAAACATAGAAACCTACATACTGACATACAAATGCATAAATGCAAGCACATGCACACATATATACATCTACATGCAAACACATGCACACCCACACACATTAATATGCACACACAAACTCACACACATGCACACACACAAATATGCAAACAAACAAAACACACACAAATACACATGCACATTTGCACACACACAAACACACACACTCACTCACATGTAATCTCACATAAGCACATGCAAACATTCACAAACACATGCACAAGCACAAGTACACATGAACACACATGCATCTACACATACACAAACATGCACATGCATTCATGCATGCACACTCACATGCATACACACATAGGAGCACATGCATATTTGCACATGCACAAAAAAAATGTAAACGCCAACTCACACGAATGCATGCACACAAATGCCCACACGCACAAATTATACATATACACACAAGTACAGACCCACACATACATGTGGACACACACAAGTGCACACATACACTAACATATGTGCTCACAAACATACACACACGTACACACACATATACATAATCGCACATGCTCACACATGTAGATATGTACATACATAAGCATGCAATGCATGCTGGAATAGTTGCACAACTAGCACACCTGCATGTGCTCATATACAAATAAGCACACAATAACTCATGCCCATACATATACACAAACACACACGTACACTTACACACACCCAAACATATAGACACATATGCATGCATAAACACATGCACACACATGTGTACACCTACACACACTGTAACTTGCAGACAACTATGCATGCATAAACACATGCACACACACAAATGTATGCATACAATGACACAAACACATGCACAAATGTATGCATGCACACACAAACATGAGCTCACGTGCATGTACCCACACAAATACATGCATATATAATGGCAAACACATGGGTGGAAGCGTACATACACACATGCACACACACACACACACACATGTACACACACATACACACATGCAAATACCCATGGTCACACACATGCATACATATAGGCTAACATACATGCCCCCAAAAAGTCATAAACACACATGCACACATATGCACACATGCACACAAACATGCATGCAAATACATACACATTAATACACCCACACACATGCTCATGCATAAGAACATGCACACCTACACAGAAACACATGCGTTATTGCTCACAAACATGTACACATATACACACATAAATGCAAGTGAACAATTGTACACACTTGCATATAAAGACATAGATGCACGCAGACATGCTCACACACATGCACACACAAATGAACACACACACACATCTACAAACACAAATGCACATGCACACATGCATGCATAAAGACACATGCAGACATTCACACATACCCACATACACACACTAGAACACATAGATATTGACACACGGACAAACAAGAATACAAACATGTACACACACATACACACACACAGGCAAACATAAGCACACACACATGCACACACATATAAGTGCATGAACACACCCACAACCATATATGCACACATGCCCATGTTTGCATGCAGGCACACAAGGACACTCCCGCATGCACATGCATACACATAGACACATTCACATGTGTGTGTTTACACAAACATGCACATGCACACAAACACATGATGGCAAACATGAACATGCACATGCACAAAAGAATACACACACATATAAGAAAATGTAAGCATATGCATGCACTCGAACACACACACAATCACATGCAAACATACATAGACAAGAATAAAACACACACACATAGAGATAATCAAGAACACTTTTACTTGCACTTATGCCCACACACACACTTGCACATGCAGACACATTTGTGCTACATACACACAAGCATACATGTGCCAACTCATATGCATACACACATAAACACACACACACTACACATATACACACATGAACAAGCATACACACACACACACATTGCTGCAAATACACACATGTGAACACACACACATACCTACACACATAAATATAGACACACACAAACACACATGCAAATACTAACCCTTGCACTTGCACTTGTAGACACACACACACACACACACACACAAAGACACACATGTACACACACACATGCACAAGCAAGTACACATGAATACATATACTCACTCACACATGCACATGCACACACACATGCTCACCTACATAGATGCACACACACATATACTAACACATAAAAATGCAAATACACTTACATGCTGATGCAGACATGCAAAGACTACTAAATGTAAGAACACACACAAATGTACATGCATGCAATCACATTAATGCATGCACACAATCACACTTTCACACACATGATTACTTACACACAAACAACATTCATACACACACATGCTCACATGCACACACATGTAGACATCTGTGCACATAGACATATAAAAATGCACACATATGCATATACATGCACAAATACACATAAAGACACGTGCATCACCCTCATGCCAATGTATGCACACACATGCACAAACACACACACAACACATGCACACACGTGCACATATATACACACACACACTTGCATGCATGCATGCATACACATGCACATAGGCACACTTATACGTGACACACACATACACATATTTGTACACCCACTAACTCACAGGCATAAGCAAGTACACACAAGTGCAAATGCGAGCACACACTCGCACACACACCCGAATGAGCACATCCAAAAATACACATAGACACACACACACACATGCACATGCATATGCACACATGCATGCATAAACATAAACACACAAATGCACTCTCTTACACATACGCAAACACGACAATGCACACATGAACAAACACACGCAAAAATACACACATACAAACATGCATGCTTACTTATATGCACACACACACACATGACTAGACAAACCTGTACCCATGCACACAAATGCATGGGTAAACACTCACATGAATAGATGTACAAAAACAAACACATGCATGCACATGCATTCTCAAGAACACACACACATAACACACACATTAACATGCACACACCTAGGTAGACACGAGCACAATCACATGCACACACATATGTACACACATGGATGTACACCCACTCAAACACTCACACGTACATGTTCACAGACACACATGCACGAACACACGTGCAAGAACACACTCACCTGAACATATGCTTGCATATACATGCAAATGCACAAGCACACAAATGACATGCACAAATACACATAAATGCATGAATTATCATAAACACATATGCCACCCATACACACACAAATGCTCATAGACATACACAAAAAGGCATGCACACACATGCACAAACACATGCACGTGTGCCTGCTTGTGCATACACACAGACACAAGCATGCATGCATGCACACTCAAACTAGTGCACACACGCACGAGGATATACACACTTGCATGCATATGAACACATACATAGACATACAAAAAACACATATGCACGAACACAAAAAATAGATACACCTGCATGCACACACACAGGCACACATACACATCCACAAACACGCATGCACATACACTTAACAAACCACAAATACACACACACAAACATAGACATGTGATATGTACATACACACATGCAAACACATACACTCAATCACACATGTGCACAAGCACAAATAGACATCCACACATTGTACACATCACATAGGCACATGTATGCACACACATGCCCACAAACTCATAGAAGCACACACAAAATCATGCATATATACACTCACACAATCGCAACACCCACTTATACCCTCATATAGTCACACTCACACACACAAACACATACAAATACATACACAAATACACACACACTAACATGCACACAAACTCACAATACACACATCTACATACACAAATACACACATATAAGCACCATACGCATAGAGCACATACACATGTAGACGCACACACACATATGCATACACACACCCATGTGCATAGATGCAGGCACATATATTAGAACATGCACACAAGCATGCACTAGCATACACACACACATGTGCACACAAATATGTGCTTACACACACTCACTCCCTCCCACGCATACACATGCACCAACAAATAAGTAAACACATAAAAACACATCCACATAAATACAAACACTTTACTCATACGTGCATGTGCACACACAAGCATGAACACATGCACATGCACACTCACACCACACACTTGCAAACATATGCACACAAACACTAATGTGTAGAAATGCTTGCACACTTGCATGCACACACACAAATGCATACACATGCAGATGCAAATGTATAATCATTCACAATAATATGCACACACACACACATGAATGTACACACATGCATTCATGTCCACACTCACTCACATGTGCACACACACCCACACACATGAGCATTCACACTCATGCACCTACACACATATGTGCATGCATACACAAGTAAACACACATGTATCTATGAACATAAGTGCACACAGACACATCCATACGTGCACACCATCACACATACACACTATCACACAATTACACATACACAAACTCACTTACACATGCATGCATGCTTGAACATGCATTCAGTCACATGCACGCACAAATGTACACATGCACATGCACAACTACACAATGCACTCTCATGCACATTCTTATAGATGCATAGATATATGCACATGGGATGACACACACATGCAAAAGCACACAAGCAAAAGCATGCATAAGTACACATGAACACAAGAACATTTACACACACCCACACCTATATACACACACATGAGTGTGCCTACACATATGCACACACCCACCCACTTACATGCATAAGTACACACACTAAAATTCACATATGCAAATGCACATGCAAACACATATATACATGCACATGAATGCATGCACACTAGCACACTCGCAAGCACCCACACACACATAAGCACATATGCACACACATGCACATGCACTCATACCCATATGCATGCACACCCACACACAAACACACACACATGCATACACACATACAAACACACATGCATGCAAGCATGTGCTCATGAATGCACACACAACCACATGCACAAACACACAAATACACATGTACACACATACACACACATACTAACACACTAACATGCATCTGTAAAAACACAGGCATGCATGCACATGCATGCAAAGATGCACACACACATGTGCATACAGATGCAACCATATGTACACACACAAGCACACACATGCACACACATGCACACACAAGCATACAAACATAAGCACACCCATAAATAGACACATGTAGACAAACACACGTGCACGCATATACACACACACACAACCATATACAAATTCTTACACATGCACTTGCACACACACACATGCACTCTAATGCACACAATTACACATATATGTACACATGCACATCTACAAGCACGCATACTCCCACACAAATATGTACACACATGGGCATGTACATGTAGACAAGAACGTATGAACAAACACAATAATAAGTACACAAATACACAGACATGTCCATGAATGAAAATACACAAACGTGCCCCCCATACACACAAATGCTCATAGGCAAACACACACACATGCAAGCACACACATGCACAATCACACACACACACGTGCACATGTGCATGCACATGTATACACATAGACACATGGATACATAGGCATGCACACATGCATGCGCATACATAGAATTGTGCAATCATGCATGCAAATATACTTACTTGTACACATATGCACACAAACCTATGTGCACATACACACACACACATATCCACATACATGCATGAATAAAAACAAACACACACACAAATGCACACACATATGCAAACACTAACAGACATCTGATGCATACATACACATATGCAAACAAATACACTCAATCACACATATGCATATGCACAAATAGACACACAAATATATGCACACATCACATAGGCACATACAAGCACACACACACACGCACAAACTCATAGAAGCACACACATGCATATATACGCTCACAAAAATGCAAAACACTGATACCCTCATATAATCATACACACAAAAACACACACACTAACATGCACAACACACATGCACTAACACCCACGTGCTTACACATGCGTAAATACACACACATGCACAAGCACATAGGCATACACATGCACAATACACATGAACATGCACAAACATCTACACCCACACCCATATACACACATGCACACACATGTAAGTGTGCATAGACACACACACACACACACTCATCCACTCACATGCATATGTAACACACTCAAATTCACATATGCAAATGCACATGCTCACACACGTACACATGCACACAAACACGAACACCTACACATGAATGCATGAAGACTAGCACACATGCAAGCACCCACACACTCATAAGCACATACACACGCACATATATGCACACACACTTATACCCACATGTATACGCATGTACAAACACACACGCATGCAAACATGCACTCATAAATGCACACACGACCACATGAACAAACACACAAATATGTATGCACACAAGCACACACACTTACAAAAACATGCACATGCACACACAAATATTAACACACACATATGCATAGGTAAACACACAAGCATACACTCACATACACTTACAGATGCACAGACACATGTGCACACAAATGCAAACACATGCACACACACAAGCACACACATGCACATGCATACACACATAAGAACACCCATAAATAAACACATGCAGGCACAAACACATGCATTCACATACACACACAAAAGCACATACAAATGCTTACACATGTACTTCCACACACACACATATCACTCTTACACACAAAAATGCACACATATGTACACTTGTGCACATATACAAGCATGCACACTCCAGCACAAATATGCACACAATTGGGCATGTGCATGTAGACATACATATACGCACAAAAAGATACACACACATGCACTTATATACACTGATGAACTCACACACATGCACATGCACTTACACTTGCAAACTCACATGCACATGCACATGCACATGCAAACATGCATGCAAACACATATGCCCACATGAAGACACATGCACACAAAGTCAACCACAAGCATGCTTGCACACATATATGCATGTACACACATGCATAGACACCCACAGACATGTGTGCCCAAGCACCCAGACACATGCACACACAAAAGTACAACCACACTTGCATAAACATACACATGCACACATATTCCTACACACATATATGGACAGCCACACACATAGACATGTGCACATGCACTCACACATGCATACTAGTGCACACAAACTTACACAAACATACACAAAAGCATGGCTCTACACACACACACAAACACATACACACACATGCACATGCACACACACAAACACAAGCACACACACATGCATAAACACACACACACACACACGCACATGCACATAAAAATACATATACACACATGCAAATGCACATGTACAAAAATATGCACCCACAACCACTCACATAGATGAACATACATGCATGTGCACACATGCATGCACATGTCCCCTCACACACATTTATACAAATGCACATATACACATGCACAAGAGCACACATGCCTACACACTCTCACAAACACATGCATACACATCTATGCACACGTGCACATAAAACCAAACATAGGCATGCACACACACACCAACAAGGATGCACACTAACTTACACACATAGGTGCACAGACACACGGACATATACACACACACACAAATACACATGACTAGCACATGCACACACACACATACCATGCACTTGCACATGCACACGTAGACACATACACATGTATGCATGTGCACAAACTTGCACACATGCATACACACACACATTTGCAAAGCATGCATTTAAAAGCACTCAAACACATGCCACATACATATGCATAAAAATGACGACATACACACAAGCATGCACACATGTATGTGCACATGCTAACAAGCACAAACATACAAACATGCACACACTCACACACTTGCATCCATACATGAACATACACAAACACAGACACATGTACTAATGAACACATTCACATGCATAACACACTCACAAGGACACACGTGTGCAAACTCACATACACACATGTACACACACATACATATGTGTGACTATGCACATGCATACACACACATGCACATGCATATGCACACACTTAGATGCACATGCAAAAGCTCACACAAATACACATGCATGCACACACACACATGAATGTACATGCACATACACACACATACGCATGCACACATGCACACACACATACACAAACATGCACACATATGCAATTACACATGCACTTGAATGCACCTACACACAATCACACATTCATAGAGATGCCCAATCATGCACATGATTGTACACACACACACACATGAAGAAACACACATGCATGCACATATACATGCATGCACACATTGACATGTATAAACACATCCACACACACACTCACACAAAACACACACACATGCAACCACACACACCAGCCCACATGCACACACACTTTTAGTTATGCACAGATGAACTCACATACACATAACTACACAAACTCAAGCACATACACACAAGTGAGTCCACAAGCAGGAACATAATCACATGCAAACCAGCACGAACACACCCACTCATGCACATGCATGCAGACATGCACACACAAAAATACATAGATGCTTACAAAAAAGACACACATGCACAAACACACTAACACATACACATGCATAGAAATATGCCCACACATGCCTACACACATGCACATAGACACACACAATCTTGAGACACCCACACTCACACATATGTACATGCACACACTCAAACTCACACACCCACAAACACACATGCACACTCACTTCCATAAAGACCCATGCACATGCATGCACATGAACACATACACAACCTTGAACATTCACACACACACATGCAAGCACATGAACACACAATCATATGCACAAGTGTATGTGCATGTGAACAAATACATTCAAATGCATTCTTAGAGATGCACACACACGAACACATAAATATGATTATGCACACACTCACACACATATACATATGCTAGCACACATGCACATAGAGGCACATACACACATTCATACACAACATCACAAACTCACACACAAACACACACACACACATGTAGACACAAACACACAGAAACAAAGACATGTGTACACTCAACACACATCTTCTAAAACTTACAAAATGCATACACAAACTTATACACATGTACAAAAAATCAGGCAAACAAGCTCCCACACCACCACTAAGCGCACCCACACTCAAATGCTCACAAACACATAAATGTATACACAAAAAGACATCTACATACACATACACACCTACAAACACTAATGCACATGCACACACACATACACACACATGCCCAAATGCACAAGCACATGCACATGCACACACACGCATGCACAAGTAACAATAAGCACACATCTACAAACCCCTAAATATAGGCACACTGACCCATGCACACATGAACACACATGAACTCACACATGCTCACAAACACACATATGCACACACACATGTGCACAAAAGTGCATATACACACATGGACATGCACATGCAAAAAAATACATGCTCACAACCACACACACAGATGCATCAACACAAACACACACATGCACACATGTACATGCATGTACACATAAGCATAAACTTGTTTACTCACACACACACAAATACACTAAGGCTCACATACGTAACAGACACAAGCAGTCATTGACACATGTATGCCCACACACACACACGAATGCATGTGTGCACACACACAAATGCACATGCTTGCACACTCATGTGCATGCACATACAGAAGCACAAAAGCAATCATTCTTATACACATTCACAAACACAAGCACACACACATATGCACACCCATACACAAAACCAAACATAGGCATGCACACACATACTCACAAGCAAACACAAAACATCACTCACACTCATAGGTGCAAAGACACACATGCACACACATGACCAAGCACACATATATAGGCACACAAATGTACATGAACGTGCACACATAGACACACATACACATGCATGCAAACTCAAACTCATGTGCACATGGACATGCATGATTGCATTTAAATGAAATCACACACATGTATGCACATGCCTTCTCTGATAAACACACAAAAACACATACGTATGCAAGTGCACATGCTCACAAGCACAGACACAGTTATAAACACATACACATGCACACACATACTTGCACATACAGTTAAACACGTATACCAATGCACACATATACGCACACAACACACACTCACACACACTCATGCACAAACTCACACAGATGCATGTACATGAACACACAAACATGTGGTTACACACACATGTGCATACATGTACACACATGCACATACACACACACAAGCATGCATACATGTACACATGCACACATGCACACGTATGCAATAAACTACATGCTCGTATACACACTCACACATTCACGAACATTCCCACCAATATATACACTCACAGAACACACATTTTGACATGAACAAACACACATACATCTACATGCACATGCGCACAACAAACATACATAAAAACATGAACACACACACGCATATACACACACACATGCATAAAGACTCCACACACACCCACACCGACACCAACACAGACAAACCCATGCACACAAAAACATACACACACACACAAACACTTAAATACACACATGCACACACATGCACATGATTGCATGCACACATGCATCCAAATGCACTCATGCACACATTCTCATGGGCTAAGTGGATGCATGAACACACACATGCACACACACATACACATGTTGACACACACATAAACAAATGAGCACAAGTAAGCAATCAAATACAAAAATACACAAACATGCCCACTTTTGCACGTGCTCACACATACACTCACACACACATGCACAAATACTCAAACATGAGCATACACATGCACACACACACAAACATGTAGGGACAAATGCACACACATGTGTACGCACACAAACACACATGTGCACACACACAAACATACAGATGCATATAGACTAACACACATTCCCAAATACCCAGACATGCCCACACACACATACATAAGCAAGCACACACATAGACACTTAAACATCCACAGATACACATGGAAACACAAAAGAACACAACCACGGACAAAAATGCACATACACCTCCACACAGACCAACACACTTGTATCCATGCACTCGTGTGCACACATGTATGTGCATGCACCTGCATAAGCATGCACACATGCAAACATACACACATGCATGCATGCACATAAGCACACACACACAAATTCAATCACACAGATATTCATACCCACATAAAGCACACATGCATGAATATGCCCGCTCATGGACAAACTTGCATACATGAACACACACAAATGTATGTTAACATAGGCACACACAAATGCATGCATGCCTGCACAAGAACACATGCACAAACACACACACCCCCAAGTGTATGTATGCATGCATGTGTGCACACACACACACACATGCATAAACATCTGCATCCACATTTTTAGACATATGCACACACAAGCACATAGACTTATGAACACACTCATTCACACACACACCACAAACACAAAATCACACATGCACACACACACACACATAAACAAAAACACACATGCACAAACACACACACATGTGCACACAAACACACACATCTTTACACTTCTAAATGCACACACACACAAATACTTATGCACACATGCACACACACTCATACAAACAAGAACCCAGACACATTCTAAGTACACACACACACATACACTCAAATGACTCAAAGATGCATACACATACTGACACACTCACATATACATGGATATGTATGCATGCCCACACACAAGTACAAACACGCATTTGTTGACACACATGCACACATATATGGACACACATGTGCACACACACATATGCACACACAAATGCACTCACGAACAATGGCACACACATGCAAACGCATGCGTGCATATGCATGGCATTGACACAAACAAGTGCACACACATACACCCACATGAACAAACACATGCATAGACATACACACACATAAGCACGTGCACGCATGCACACAACCATGCACACACACGCACACATCACACACATGTACACACATGCACACACATGAGCACACACACATGAAAAAATACACACCACCCATGCACACACACACACACATGCACTCATGCACACATAACATACCCATACACACAAAGACCATTACATCCATACACAAGAACATAAACACACACTTGTGCACCTATACATATATGCATGTGTAAACATGCATGCATATAGACACATGAACTCATTCACACACACATATGCACACACACATGCATACACACACATACACCTCAACACACATGCACACACATGCATACATATATGCAAGCAAACACACACACGCACACACGCACACACGTACACACGTACACACATGCACACATGTGCATGCATGTAGACACATGTGCACAGTAATATAGACATGCCTACACACACGTGCACAAACACACAGACACACATAATAACACAAACATGTATGCACACACACATAAAAACATGTACAAACATATGCACAAATGCACACACTGACATATGTGCTCTTGCACACACTCACATATGCGCTCATGCACACAGACACACACATTTACAGATGCAAACAAGTGTGCTAGTAGACACAGACTCGCATGTGCACTTGCTCAACACACACAAAGATGAACTCACATGCACTCGCAAGCACACATGCACACACACACATGCGCAAGCACACACACACACACAAAGTCACACACACATATGCAATTGCATATACTCACTCACACACATACATAGCCATAAACTCACATATGCACACATGCATAGGAATGCTTATACCTGCACAATGGCATGCACCAATGCACATACACACACACACACATAAACATACACAAACATATGCACATGCACATGTGCATATGCATATGCACTCATAACACATGCTCAATTACACAGCCCCATCCTCCACTCACCCAACCATAAACTCATGCATACACACACATCGATGCATACATAGATGTACACATGCACATACCCATGCACACACACAAGCACATATGCCCATGCATACAAAAACACACAAAGCCACACACACAAAGCCACTCACACACACACACACCTACACACAAACAAACAAACACGTGCACATGGAATTGTACATGCTCGCACTTGCACATGCACACGCATAAAAACCTATAGACCCAAACACACTCACAGATGCACACACATGCACAATCATGCTCACATGTACATGCATGTAGACATACACATACATGCACTCTGTTGCATCTACACAATGCCATACACAAGGGCACACACATGTACAAACACATACAAACACATAGAAATACATGCACATGAATAAGCACATAAACGCAAATACACACAAAAACACGTGCACACATATATGCATATGCACATGGGTTCTCAAACACACATGCATGCACACACTCAACACACACAAACATACACCCACAAATCAAACACACACACATCATATGAACAACACCAACACGAGAACGCAAACACACACATACACATATGCACATTCACACACACATCCACACAAGCATACACACAGCCACACTCACACATGAGCTAAAACATGCAAACACTTGCATATTCACACATGCATGCACTCTAGCATAGACAAGTACACACACACACACACACTCAAGCACACACAAATAACAAAAACTAGAAGCACATCTACACATGCTCAAACACACAAAAACACACATGTGCACATAAATGCACACACTCAAATACACATAAACACACCACCCTACACACACACATATAGACACAACCAAAAACTCATGCACACATAAACACACAAATGGTTACACAATTGCACACACATAAGAGCTCATACCCAAGCATGCAAACACATACACCCCCACACACTAACACAACCACTCACATCTATATGCATACACAATTAGGCACATGTAAACATACACACAAAAATACAAAGCCACATAAAATAAATGCACACAGGCACATACGTATGCACAAAGAGACACACATGTAGACAAGAGAACACACACAAACACATAAACATGCACACAAAACACTAACATAAGCATGCATAAGAAAACATGCACATATGCTTGCACACAAAAATATGCATACATGCTCACATGAGAACACACATTCATGTGCACTAACACATGTCTAGACACGCACATGTACACACTCACACACATGCACATGTATACGCACATGCACACGCACAAATGCATGCACGAACTCAATTGCATGCATGCATACCTACACACACATGCCTACTAGCACACACATGCACACACAAAAGACACACATAAACACACACTTATGCACACACACATGCACACATACAACAAAAATACACACGTACTTTCACACACACATGATGTGCACATGTACAAACACACATGTGCATACGTGCAAATACATGCACACATATGCACATCCACCCAAACACATAAACACAAGTACATGCATGCTTGTAGACCCACATAATATGCACATAACCATAAGCCCACACAAAAGAATGCATGTGCTCACAAAAAAACATGCACATGTGCACATGCATATGCATAAGTGTCTAGACACGCACATACACAGGCATACACATGCATGCACAAAGACATGTACACACAAGCACATGCACACAGACAAATACACACGTACAAGAATGTACACATGCACACTCATTGAAATAGCTCCACACACACAAATGCATACACACACTCTCATGCACATAAACACACACACATGAACACATATAAAAGTGCTTGAACATGCATTGTGCCCATATAGATGCACACAAGTAAACATAAGTGCACAAACATGCACACCATCACATGCACACTCAAACAAACACATGTATATGCAAACAATCACATATGTTGGTATAAAGACATCTACACACAATCCAAAAATGTTTGTACATAAGCACACACAAATGCACACACAAGCATACACAAAAAAATGAACACACATAAAAACACACATGCACATGCACACACATGTATAAACACACACATAGGCATGCACACACACATACATATGCATATGAACATGGACACTCATACACATACAAGCACACAGTTGTACACACATAAGTACATATGCACTTGCCCTTGAATGCACATACACAAACTCACATAGGCAAGCATGTACACAAATTAGCTTAATCACACATGCACATTTACGCACAAACACATACACATGCACACATGCACCCACACAAACATACATGTACACACAAACAAATAGACATACAAACACACATAAAAATTCACAAATGTGTGCTTGCACCCACACATGCTCATACAAACACAGCAACACACATGTAGAAAAGTAGACACACACATGCAGGCACACTCACGCATATAGGTATACCTACAAACACAAACACACCAATACACCCACACAAATAGACACACACAAGCTTGTACACATGGGCATGCATGCACAATATGCACATGCACATAGACACAAAGATATGTACACAAACACACACATACACATACACATACATGTGTGCATGTCACACACATGCAAAAATGCATCCACAAATACACACATGCATACATACACAAATGCATACATACACATATGCACACACATCCACAAATACATATATATAGAAACACACACATGCACATCCACAAACACATGCACATAAACATGCTTGCATGCACACACACACACACACATGCACATAAACACATCCACACACCAACATGCACACACATGAACACATATCTCCACACACATGAATCACATACAGAGACACCCATAGATTGACATACATGTCCACACATGTACATGCACAATTGCACATACACAAGCACCCATGCATACTCACAAAAACACACTTGCACGCATACACACAAGAACATACACATACATGCACACACATGAATACAAACACAAGAAAAAATGCACACATACAAGCATACACATATGCATGCATGCACACAAGAGTAGGCATACTCACTCACACACATACACAAACACTCCCTCACACACAAACATGCATACTAGCCCATATGTGCATGCACGCACACATAAACACACACACACACTTGGACATGTTTATACATAGTCACACACTCACATGCAGACACTAAAATACACACATACCCATTCACACACTCACAAGCACACAAAAACATACACACACCTACACACACAGATGCATGCACAAACACATGCACACAAATGCATGCACGCATGCACTCACACACACACACATGTGCAAAAACACATGCATATTCTTACACACACGTACCCACATATGCACAGTCATGCACACATGCACAAACACCTACACACATGAACACAAATATGCATACACACACATGCACACACACTTGCCCACATACATACATATGCTTATGAATACACAAACATGCACACAAAAAAAATAGATGCATTGGCACACCGACACAAATAAATATATGCATTATTGCAATCACCTAGACATATGTGCCCACACACACACTCATAAAAACTTATAAGAACATGAACATGCACACACACACATACAAACACATGTAATCTTATGCACACACACCCATGTCTACACAAATGCATGCATGCACAAACACACTCACATGCATATAAAGACACATAAGCTTATGCACACACATAATCATGCACTCACATGCAAACACACACAATCACAAAAGTACACATTCATGCATATGAATTAACACACACAAACACATATGTAAGCACCTAGGCACATACAAGCACACACATACACACACACATAGCCACACACATCCACACATGCAAAAACACACACAAATGCATACACACAAAAATGCACAATGCACTTTCACACACAAATACACCATACAAATACATAAACAAAGACAAGTAAAAAATTTTGCACAAGTACATGCATGCACACATGTACACAAGCACATGTAAGCACACATGCTCATAAACATACTTGCACACATATACACACTCACACACCTAAATGAAAACTTGCATATACACACATAGACACATACACACACATGAGCACACACACACATGAGAATGCACACATATACACACACACAAACATATAAGTCATAGGCACACACACACACAAATGAGTGCACATGCACGCACAAGCACATGTGTGCACACACTCGTAGACACACACACATGCACTAGAACACACTTGCATAGGCACACTCAAATTCTTACACACACACATACATAAAAGCACATGTGCTCATACGTGAAACCACATATGTGCACACTTATTAATGCATAAGAATGCATAATCTTGCACTTAAAAAATGCACAAACACAGACACATGATTTCATGTAGACATATGAACCTATATTTCTACACATGTACGTAGTCATATGCATGTTAATACAAACACACATGTACACACAAATGTGCAATCACATACACAAGCACGTACACTCACTCAGACATAAAAAGGTACTCACACACATTCATGCATGCATAGGCACATGCATATACACATGCACACACACACACACATAGGGATACACAGGCACACATGCATGCAAAAATAAGCACACACATGCACATAAACATGCGCACACTCCCAAAAAAATACTTGCACACAAGCACACACATACTCACATGCACACATAGCCACATGCTTGCATGCTTGCACACAAAGGAACACTCAAAATACCCATGCACACATACATGCATGCACATACATGCATAGCCACACATGCACACACAAATATGTGCACATAAATACATGTGCGCACACACACACATGCACACATGCAGACAAGCACACACAAGCAAACACACACACACACACGTAGACATCCACACACACTCATACACAAACAAAAATAAATATGCATACACACACATGAATGCACTAGTCCACAAAACACTTATACATAATCGCACATACAGATGCATGACACACCTACACACATGCAAAATCGCATACACGAACACATATGTTTGAAAATGCACACACACATACACACATGAACTCTCACAGACCAATATATATCTGCATACACACACATGTACCAATACACAATTCACGCAAAAACATGCATGCATCCACACACACACATATATATAGACATATGTGCAAATAAATACACATGCACAAACACATATAAATGCATGAATACATAGACATACACAATTGCACAAATGCATGAATGCACACACATACACAATTGCACAAATGCACACACATACACACACAATCACACATGCACATAGGCATTCCCACATAAGCATGCATTTAGGAATACAAGTACATATGCATAAAGGCATGCCAAAATAGGTGGAGAACCTGCACACACATACGCATATAAAGACACATGCATATGCACATAAGCATGCACACACACTCAAACAATTGCCCACACACATAAGGGCACTCGAGCACCCACACATGCATACCCACGCACCTATACACACACTAACATACATGCACACAAACACACACATAAAAACGAATAGGCACACAAGCACCCAAAAGTAGATGACTACATGTGCACACATACACATTCACACAAACACATACAATGACACATGCACACACATAGACATACACAAATGCATAAACACATGCACACACACACACACATAGAAATGTATTGACACAATCATGCATACACACACACACAAATACATACAGTCACAGATTCACACACTCTTGCATGTACACTTACATATACACAAGCACATAAACACATGCACACACACAATCATTCACATACACATACAAGCATGCACACATGCATGCACTTGCACACACACTCAAACACATGCACAAACACAAACACACTCATGCACTATCACACTTGTAAAAAATACATGAGAACATGTACATAAGCACACACACATGCACATGAAGGCATGCACACGCACACACATAGGCACACACACACACACACAAATGCATATACACTTGCTCAAGCAGACATATGCGTGCATGCCGACACATAAATACGTGCACAAGGACACATGAACATACACTTGAACACCTACACACAACACAAGCACACACATGCAAGCATGCATGCAAGTTTTTACAAAGAGACACACACTTGCATATAGTCATGCTCACACTTATACACTCATGCATGCATTCTCTTGCACACATGTGCATGCACAACATACATAAATGAACAAACACAATCACATTCAGACAGGCACACAAACACATGCTTACGCAATGATGCACACATGCACATATACACAGACACGCAATGGACATACGCATAGATGCTCAGATGCTCATATACAAACATGCTCACATATATACATGCAAACACATGCACACGTAAACACACATGCTCACATGTATTCATGCACACAAACACACAAGCACAGATGCACACACACACATATGCACATGGACAAATACACATTACCATGCACACATAGGAACATAGACACATATGTGCACACACCCTCACATGCTTGTATGTATGGAAAGACACATACACACATGCCCACACACCCACATGTTCGCACAAACAACCACATGGACCCACACACACAATTGCACTCACATGCACACATACATGCTTGCACGAATGCAGACACATGCAAACACATGCACACACACACTCTAACGTGCACACCCATGCATACATACATGCACACAATTGTAAATACAACACATGAGTACACCTACACATCCACATATGTGCACAAGCACATGTAGATAACCTGCACACACACACACATATACACACACATGCTCACAAACATATGCAGAAGCACACACACACAATCACAAATGCACATACATGCATACCTATACACACACACATGTATATCGACATATATATGAACACAAATCCATCCACACACCCGCATGCATGTACACATTCTTTTGAATAGGCACACTCACAACTACACACATAACAACACACACACACACAATCCCACATACATAGACATACTCACATGAGCAAACAAACATGCATGTGTAGACATACACACATGCACATGCACATCCATGCATATAGACAAACATTCACACATGTATGAATGAAGAAACTATAGATGCATACCCAAGAACACATATGCATGCAAACATACACATTAGCATATGCGTACATGGATAAATATATACACACACACATACATGTAGATCCATCATGCACAGTTCCATACACATACACACATGCACACACATAAACACACATAAATAAAAATGCACACATAGATACACACTTGCACAAGCACATGTGCATGCAAACACACACCCACATGTAAACATAGGCTCATACACATGCACATTCATGTGCACATGCACACACACACACACCTACACACACATGCATACAAATAAGACATGCACATGTGCATGCACATCAACACACACACTTGACTTCACACACACACACATGTGCATGCACACAAACATGCTCACTCACAAACATACACACAAGTACACACATATATATGCATGCATGCAAACACACACACACACACACACCAACACAGTTGCATGCACACCACATGCACTCATGAACACACACATAAATAAATGCACAGATTTGCATATGCTCACACAAGTAGTTACACACACACGTACACACTTGCACATGCATAGCCACACACATACACCTATAAACATGTACAAATGCACCCATAAACATAGCCATGTATGGACACATGAACACACACATACATGAACATGCACAAACGTATAAACGCAAACACAAATAGGCAATCATGAGCACAAATGCTCACATGTGTCCACACATGCACACACGTAAAGACATAGTCACATGCACAAACATTGGTACCCATACACACACATGCAGGCATGCGTGCAAATTCTTACATGCACACACACACATATAGAAATATATGCATGCACACACACAAGCACCCATCTTCACACAAATACACACACAAACTCATAAAGACATGCACAAGTGCATAAACACACATGAAGGAATGCACATACATAACCATCTACACACACACATGCTTGCTCACACACATAAATGCAAACATGTACACACACACATGCATGCACACATGCTCACATACACAAATAGACACACACACATCGACACACGCATATGCAGGCAAGCAAAAACAACTTCACACATACACACACACACACTCATTGCTACACACAAATGTGCATGCACATACACACACACACAAACACATGCATGCACATTTACATAAACTTACACATGCACTAACACACACAAGCTCACATGCATCCACATGCACGCCTATAGACACTCACACACACATGCACATATACATGCAAACTCTCTCATGCACATACACCAAAACATAGAAAAACTTGTGCAAAAACATATGTATAGACATCGAGAAACATATAACCACATAAACATGCACAAAGACACCCACACATCCATGTGTGGATGTCTTCTTGTGAGAGTACATGTGTGTGCATGAGTGTATGTATCAATGTGTTTTTATTTGTACTTGCATGTTCATTATCTTGTGTTTGTGTGTGCATTTGTTTGTCTGCATTTGTGCATCTAAGCATGATTGCACCTATGTTTGTGGGCTCATATGTGGGTATGTCTTTGTCATTGATTTGCATGTGCTAGTGTCTATCTAAGTGTGCCTATACAAAAGCATGCATGCATGCGTGTGTAGTTTTATTTGAATGAGCTTGTGCATATGTGTATTCTTATCCTTGTGTGTTTGTGCATGTGTGTGAGTATATGTGTGCATACATGTTTGTGTGTATGTGAGTGAATGTGTATGTGTGTTTGTGTTTGTGTGCATGTGTGTATGGTGTATTTGCTTTTATGCATGTAGGTGTGTATGTGTATACATGTGTGCATGTGCATGTGTGTGTTGTGTATGTGTGTGTGTGCATGTGTGTTAATGTGTGCATATGGGTATGTGTCTATGTGCACATGGATGGGTGTGTGGGCATGTTTGTATGCAATGCCTATGCATTTATTATTGTGGGTGTGGTTGTGGGTGTGAGTAAGTGTGTGTGCCTATATGTGTGTGCACATGCATGTGTATATATGTTTCTATGTATTTGTATGTGTTCATAAGTGTGTGTATGTTTCTGTGCAATTCCTTGCATAATTTTATGTTTGTGTGTGTGTGTGTATGTGTGTGCATGTGTATGCATGTGTACACATGTGTATGTGTGGTTGTGCACATGTATGTATGTATGAGTGTGTATATGTTTGAGTGTATCTAGATTTGTGAGGTATGTACTTGCATGTGTGTGTGTGGATTGGGGGTGTGTGCAAGCTGTGTGCACTTTTATGTGTGCATGAAGACACATGTTTGTGTGGGTTAGTGCATAGATGCTTATGTAAGTTTAGGTGTGTGGGTATTTTTTGTGCTAGTGTGTGTGTGTGTGTGTGCACATATTTGCATTTGTACACACACATGTTTGTATGTGGATGCATACGCATGCATGTGTGTGTGCCTACATGCACATTTGTGTGTGCATGAATGTGCATATGTGCATGTGTGTGTACTTTGGTGCATATGTATGTGAGCATCCATGCTTCTATGTGTGTGAATATATGTCCATGCATGTGTGTGCTTATGTCCCATATGTGCATGCACACGTGTGTGTGCATGTGAATGTGTTTGTGCACACATGTGTGTGTATGCATGCATGTGTGTGTGCATTTATATGTGTGTATTGTCATGAGCATGTGTTTGCACTTGTGCATGTCATGTATGTGTTTGTCTATGTGTTTTTGTGTGTTTATGAGTGAATATATGTGTCTATGTGCACATGTGTGAGTGTGTGCATGTGCATGTGTTGGTTTAGATGAGTGTGTGCATGTGTGTGTGTGTGCATTTGTTTGTATGCATAGGTATGTGTACATGCATGTGCATATGTGTAAATATATTTGTGTGTGCATGCATGTGTGTTTGTGTCTATGAATGTGTGCTGCATGCATCCATGTGTGTGCATGTGTTTGTGAGAGCATATCTTTCATGTGTGTGCTTATGCATATGTGTGCATGTGTGTGGTTGGTGGTCAATTTGTGCATACATGCATATGTGTGCATGGGCATACGTGTGTGTACCTATGTGTATGGATATGTGTGTACATGTGTGTCTTTGTATGTTTGTGTGTGGTTCCATGTGGGTACATGTGTGAATAAGTGTGTATGTTTGTACATATGTGCATGTATACACGTAAGCATGTGTGTAAGTGTGTCGACATGGACGTGAGGGAATGTGCATACATATGTGCATGTTTGTGTACATGTGTGTCTATAAGTTCTTGTATTTGAGTGTGCATATGTGGGTGTAGTACGTGCATGTATGCGAGTGCATGTTTGTGTGTGTGCATGTGTGATTTCATGTTAGTGTGTGTGCATGTGTGCATGTGTGTGGGCATACATTTGTGACTTCATAGATGTGTATGTTTGTGTGTGTGTGTGCATGTGTCTATATTTTTATTTGCTTTTGTGATTGAGGATGTGTGTGCATGCATGTTTATGAGTATGTGTGCATGTGCATTTGATTGTGTGTGTGGTTTTGTGTTTTTGTGTAGGAGTGAGTGTCAATGTGTGTGTGTGGGTTTTCGTGAGTGTGTGTGTGTTCATGTGTGTGTGTGTGTGCATATGTGGTTGTGTGTGTATTTATGTGCTTATCTTAGTGTGTATGGGTGTGTATACTTGAGTGTACATGTGTGTACACATGTGAGTGCATATGTGTGTGCATGTGTGTGTACTTATGCTTATGTGTGTGTGCTTGTATGCATATAGTAATATGTGTGCTTGAATGTATGCATCCATTTGTGTGTGTGTTTATCCTTGTTTGCATGGATGTGTGTGAGTATGTATGTGGATGTGTGTATGAATGTGTGTTTGTGCTTATGTGGGCATGTGTTTGTGTGTGCATGCATGTATAATGCATCTTTGTGTGTGTTTTTTTGTTTGTGTTCATGTTTATAAGTGCATGCACGTGCTTATGTTTGTGCATCTGTGTTTGTGTGTGGGTGTGTGTTTGTGTGAGAACATGTGTGTGTATGCATGTGTGTGTGTATGTGTGCTTGTATGTGAGTGAATACATTCATATGCATGTGTGCAATGCATGTGCACATGTGTGTGTAGGTATGTCTTTTCATATGCATGGATTTGTGTGTGCACATGTTAATATGTGTGTACGTCTGTGCATGTGTGTTCACATGTGCATGTGAGTTAAGGTGTGTGTATGTTTATGAATGTGTGTATGTGTGACTATGCATGTGCATGTCTATATGTGTATCTATGAGTCAACAAGCATGTCATGTGTGCATGCATGAGGATGTGTGTATGTGCAAGTTGTGTACATAACTACATGTACTCACGTGTGTGTGTGTGGGGGGATATGAGTGTTTTGGTGTACATGTGTGAGTTTGTGCAACTCTGTGTTTGTGTGCAAGCATGCACATGTTTGTGTGGGTGAGTGTATGGGTGCATGTGTGTGTACATGTGTATAGGTGTATATGTGTTATTTGTGTGAGTGTGTGCATGCAAGCTTGTGTATGTGAGTATCAGTGTGTGCCTGTGTGTAAGTGCATACACACACATGTCTATCTGTAGGTGCATTTCCATGTGTGTGTGTACATATGTCTATCTATGTATGTGTGTGCATGTGTTATTATATATGCGTGTATGTGTGCATATATGCATGTGTGCCCTAGCATGTTTTCATATATACATGCATCCTTCTCTATGTGTGTGTGCACATGCATGTGTGCGTGTATGTGTGAGCATTTATGTGTGCTCATTTGTGTGCAAATCAATGTGTGCATGTATATACATGTGTGTTTGCTTGTGCACAAGGGTGTGTGACTGTTCATGTGTGTGTTAGGATATACTTGTGTTTGCACATGTGTGTGTGTGCAAATCAATGTGTCTGTGCATGTGCATGTATGTGTCTATGTGTATGTTCGTGCACTAGAGTGTGCATGTATGTTAGCTTTTGTATGTGCACGTGTGTGTGCAAGTGTGCATTTGTGTAGGTGTGCATGGGTGTATGTGTTTGTGTGTATTTGTGTACATGTGTGTGTTCACATGCACAGATGTGCAGTTGTATATATGTGTGACTATTTGTGCATATGTGTGGGCATGTGCATTTGTGTGTATCTACATATTTGTGTAAAAACATCTATATGTTAGAGAGTTTGAGTGTTTGTGTTTGTGTGCATGCATATATGTTTGTGTATGTTTGCATGTCAATGTGTTTGTGTGTGTGTGTTTGTGTTTGTGTTCATGTGTTCATGTGTGTATGTGCGTCTGTATGCATGCATGAGTGTGCATGTGCATGTGCTTATCTAAATGTTTCTGTGTGTGTGTGTGCATGTTTATGTGCATACCTTGGAGAGTGGTGGTGTGTGTGAGTGTATGTGCATGTGTGAGTACTTAAATATATATATATATATATATATCTGTGTGTGTGTGTGTGCATGTGTGATGAGTGTGTGAGCACATGTGCATGTGTGTATGTGTGTGTATGTGCATGTATTTATGTGTATTATTATGTGTTCCTGCATGTGATTGTCTGTATGTGTGTGTGCATACATCTACGAGTGCATGTGCACGTTAGTGCACACGTGTGTACACATGTGTGTGTATGTGTTTGTGCATGCATGTAAGTTTGTGTGTTTGTATGAGGGAGCATGTATGTATGTATATTTGTTTGTTTGGATATATGAGTGGGTGTGAGTGCATGTGTGCGCTTGTATGCAAGATTGTGCATGTGTTTGTGTGTGTATCTACATGTGTGTGTGACATGAATGTGTGTGTGCTTTTGTGTGTTTGTGTGTGAATCGATGTCTGAGCCTGTGTGTGTACCTGTGCATGTGCATGTTTATGTGTTTTCTTCTACATGCTTGTGCACATTAGTGTAAATGTGTGAGTACATGTCTATGTGTATATGTGCATATTTGTTTGTGCATGCATGTGTGCATGTTTGCATTTATGTACATGCATGTGTGTTTGCATGTGTGTGTATATGTGTGCAAGTGTTCTTTTGCATACATGTGTTTGTGCATCAATATGTGCATGTTGTATGAGTGTGCAAGCATGTCTTTTTGTGTGTATATATGCATGTGTCCATGTGCAAGTGCATTTGTCTCTATGTGTATGTTTATGAGCATTGGTGCATATATATATATATATATATATGTGTGTGTGTGTGTGTGTGTGTTTATGTGTCTATACATTTACAAAAGTGTATGTGTGTGCATGTGTTATGTGTGCTTGCATATGTTCATGTGTGTGTATACATGTACAAGCATGTCTGTGTACATGTGTGTTCATGCATGAATGTGCTTGTCTCCTTATGTACAAGTGCACTCACAAGTGCATGTGTGTGTTATTCCTTATGAGTGTAGCTTTTTGTGCATGTATGTATTTGTTTGCATTTGTATGTGCATGCGTGTGTGTGTGTGTATGTACAAGTGTGTGTGAGTACATGTGACATTGTGCATGTGTGTATGAGTGCTTCTATGCATGTATGTGTGCAAGTATGGTTGTGTGTGTGCATATGTCCATGTGTGAGTGCTTGTGTGTGTATATGCATGCGTGTATGTGGGTTTCTGAGCATAAGTGTGTGTGTGTGTGTGTGCATGCATGTGTATGCGTGGGTGTATAATTGAGTCTTTCTGCATGTGTTTATTTGTGTGTTTCTATGTCCATGCATGGTTATGTATTCAAGTCTTTGTGCATGTATGTGTGTGCATGGTTGCGCATGCAAGAGTGTATGGGTTTCTATGGTTGTGTTTGTGAGAGTAAATGTGTATGTGCATTCACATATACAAACAAGAACCCAAACACCCCCTAAGCACATACACACACACACACACACACTCAAATGCTCACAAACTCAAACATGCATACACACATTGACATGCTCACATACACATGTACACGCATATGTGCACACACACAAATTCAAACATGCATTTGCTGACCCACACACACGTACATGCACACACATATGACACACGTATGCATGCATAAACTTAACCACGTGCAATGGTACATACACACACACACACACACACACACTCAAACACATGCATGCATATACATGGGTATAGATACACGGGTGCACACACACGTACAAACACATGCACAAACATACACAAACATACACAAATATAAGCATATGTATACATGACTACAAGCATGCACACACACACATGTAAACACAAATTCACAATCACACAAATGCACACGCATGCACACACACACACGAACACATACCCACCACCCATGCACACACACATGTGCCTGCATGAACACACCCACACGTGAACTCATGCACTCATATACATATGCACACACATAAAGACCAATGTACATCCACACAAATGTGCACTCGTACATATATGCATGTGTACACATGCATGCATATAGACAAATGTATGCATGCACACACACACATATTCAAATGCATATGCATACATATTGATACACCTCAGCAGACATGCACACACATACACTTGCATGCACATGCATATATATATACAAGCAAACCCACACATGCACACATATGTATGCATGTATACACACACACACACACATGTACTCACATGCATGTGCAAAGCAATGTACACATGCCTACACACAAGTGCACACACACACACAAGAATGCACATGTGCATGCACAAGCACATACACAAAAACATATATATACACATATGTACACACACACCTATATAGATCCACACACATAGACTCATGTACACAGATATACACTCACATATACAAATACGAATACACGCACATGTACACAATGACACACACACGTACACACAAGTGCATAGAAGTAACACACATGCACATATCCATGCAAACTCACCCCCCACACACAAATTTATCCACACATTAACACACACAATGACCCATGCATGCACACTCACATGCATGATAATACACAAACAAGTACACACACATACAAACACAATCACACATAATTCCCTATGAACATATATAGAAACATGCACTCAAATAGACACACATGCACAGAAACACACACAAATATATGAGAATGCACAAAAACAAACAAAAATAAGCACACCCATCCTAAAAAACATAGAAAAATGCACATGCACACACACGTACATGCACGCCCACTTGGACACACATGTACCTTACCAGGTAGACACCCACACACACACACACATAGGCTCATAAATAGGTACACCCTTTCACACACACACATGATCAAGCATGCACACACACACACACACACACACAAATACATGCATGCACAACTACTTGCCCATGTAGACACCCACACACACACATTGGCTCACAAAGATGTACACACTCATGCACACACACACAGACATGCACACACAGACATACACATGCACATGTATATATACACGCAATAACATGCACACATGCACATGCATACATACACACTTACAGATGCACATGTGCATGCAAATGTAAGCATGCACAAAAGCACAAACACACATACACATAGTAGTTCCTGCATGCATACACACACATGTATACACAAATGCACACTCACATGTACACGCACTAGGACACATAGTTGCACTTAGATGCACACATACAGACATGCATGAATGAACACACATGCACACACTCACATACACTCCACAGTCACTAATGCACACACATATACATGTGTACGCATGGCCTTATACATGCACACACACACACATGGATACACGTGCATAAACAAAAGCACATATATACACGTGCATACCCAGATAAGAACAAGGCACATGCACATATAGACAGACATGTAGACATAAATGAACACATGCACCTGCATGCATGCATACATGCACACACACGCATACACACATGCACGCTCACACGAACATACCTATCTACACACACATACACTAGCACACCCACATGCATTCATAAACATAAGCACATATGCACACACACACACACATATATAGACATACATGCTTAAACACATACATGCAAGCATGTATACATAGACACACATTGGTACACATTCACTCACTCATGCATGCACACACACACATGAACAAGCACATAAAGACATACACATACACACTTATAGACATGCATATCCATACAAAGAGATATGTACACACATAGACACACGTTTTCATGCACACATGCTCACACACACACACACACACACAAAAACAAACACACGTGCTCAAAAACACCAACATGCATGCACACAGACATAGGCACACAACAAGCACACACACATGCATAAGCACATGTACAAGTCATGCACACACACCCACACACACTTGGATAGTCAAGCACAAACTCACATTCAAATACACATGCATGCACACACACTAACACATACGCATAAGTAGAAACACACACATACGCATGCACACACAAAAAGGCACACATGCATGTGTGCATCCACACGCACATGTGCATGTAGGCATACACACACATGCACATACACAATTAAGCATGCACATATGAACACACACATGCACCTATGTTCATATACACACATGCTTGCACACACATAAGCATACTGACCCACCCACACACACCCTTACCCCCACACACAAGTATGCATACATAAGAACACACATACAAACACACACACACATGCACATGCTTGTGCACATGCACAGATAGGAGAACACACACACTGACATGCACACATGCATGTACATAACCACACACATCCACATGCAAATGCATGCAACCACATACATGCAAATGCATGCACCCACAAAGGCATGCACACACATGTACACACATAAACATGCATACACATGCATAAGGACACATGCACAAACATAGACAAGCACAAATAGGCCAACGCATATGCGCACAAACATATAGACAAGCATGCATGTATACATAGACACACACAGGTACACATTCACTTATGCATACATGCACACACACACATGAACAAGCACACAAACACATACACATACACCCACGGACATGCACATACACACGCACATAGGTGCACACACACACATATACACACACTAACTCATGTCGACATGCTCACACACATAAACACATGCACATGTACACACACAAAAACACAAACACATGTGTGCACAAACACCAACATGCATGCACACAAACACACACACACAACATGCACACAGACATGCATAAGCACTTGCACAATTCATACACATAGAACCACACACACACTTGCACACTCAAGCACACACACGTTCAAATACACACACATGCACAGACACATACATACACAAAGACACTCATACGTGTGTGCACCCGTACACACATGTGCATGTAGGGATACACACCTATCCACACACCCACATGCAAGCACAAATGAACACATACATAATAACACATATACAAATGAATACACACATGCATACAATCATGCACACACACTTATAGACGCAACACACAAGTACACATACATAAAGCACATGTAGATAACCTACACAAACACGCACACACATACACGAACACACACAAATACAAGCACATACACATAGACATGCACTCACACTCACACATATGTATATGCACACAAACATATACACAATCAGAAATGCACATACATGCATACCCATATGCACGCACATGTACACAGGCACACACATGAACACACGCCCACATGCATGCACACACACTCACAATTGCACACATAACAACACATACACACACACACACAATACAATATACATAGACGTATGCACATAAAAAAATAAACATGCATGTGTAGACATACACATGCATGCATGCACACATCCATGAGTAAAAGCAAACATTGACACATGTAGGAATGTGTACACATACAAACGCATACCCAAGAACACAAATGCATGTAAACATACACATAAGCATGTGCACACAACCATATGCATGCATGCACAAATATACACACATACATGTAAACATAATCATGCACACTTGCATAAACATGCACTCACACATATGAGTGTGAATGCACACACATACACACACACACACTCCTAAATGCGCACACACATACACACACAAAGATGCACAAACAAACATGCACACACACACACTTACACACTCACACATACACTTGCATGCAAGCACACTTGTACACACAAACACATGTGCACACAAGTGCACATATATATACATACACACACACAAGCAAACACACAAACACATACATGCTCTAAACCCACACACATACGCACACATAGATATGCACACAAATGCACACACATGCATAAATACACTCATAGGAATACAAACACACACACATGCACACAGATACAGCAACACATAACCACTCACATGTAAGCACACACATGCAATGCACACACATAGACAATACAAAAATACCCAGGCACACTCAAGCACATATACACATATGCACTCATACACATACATGGACAAAAGAACCCATAAGAACTCACATCCATGCCCACACACATAATCACATAGATGTGCATGCACACACACAAAAACACAAGCATGTATACACACACAAACACATGCATACATACACAAACATGCACCCACACTCATACAAGATCGCATACACACTCTAATATGCACACAAACTTACACAAGCACACATGAAAATGCAAACACACATGCATACACATGCACACACATGCATACGCATGCATACATGCAAAAACACATACATATGTATACAATGTCCTCATGTATGCACACACAAACACACACGTGCATGAACTAACACACCCACACATGCACACACACACACACACGTGGCCACAGACAAACACACTCAGACACACATACTTGCAAATGCACACACATGCACCCACATCCACATGCACACATTGATCCACACACAAACACATATACACATGCAAAGCACTCACACTTATAAATATGCATGTAATCATATGCAAAAACATAAGCATAATCACACACATGAACACAAGCATGCACACACACATGCACTCATGCACACACACACACAAATACCAACAAACACCCATGCACAGAAAGATGCACATGCACACATATGCACCTACTCATTAACACATTTACATGCTTGCACACACACCTACACACAAACATACCTACACACATGTGCACACATAAAGATATGCACATAGATCCAAATGTGCATATGCAAACCCCCCTTCCCACACACACACACTCAAATACATGCACACAGGCACACATACATATAAAGGTTTGCATATGCATATGCACTAGAACACACTCACATGTATAAACACACACCCATCAGAACGCACACACACATACACAAACACACATGCAAAAACACATACAAGAATGAACACACAGATACATAGGTACATGCACACATTAGAATGCACCCACACACACACATGTTAGCTCTCTCACACACAAACCTAAACACATGTGCATGTGCATACACACATGCACATGTACCCATTCACATGGGCACACACATATGCATGCACACATGCTCACACATAGACACACACACACACACCAACACCAATACATGTACACAAGCACACATGCATGAATCAACACACACAAGAACACATACAAAGACTCTTATGCACACTCACACTAACACACTTACACATACACCTACATGTACACACATGCATGGAAACACGCTAACACTTATGCGCATGCACGCATAAACACACGCACACACACACAAACACATACATACACACACATTTACACATATGCACACAAGTATTAATATGCACACTCACACATGCATGCCAAAATATAGAAGTACATAGACACATACACATAAAAAAGACATACATATGCACCCAAATGAACACACACACACATGTAAACACATACTCACACATTCACACACACACACATGTATAATTGCACTCATTCACACACTCACACACAAATATACACATGCATAAGTTTGCACATACCACGCTGATGCACATGAACACGCACACACACTCAAACACATGAACATGCATGCACACACTCAAGCACACACTCACTCTCTCACATAGGTATACACAAATGCATGCTTGTGGTGTAGACATGAACACCACATAAATGCACACACACATGCATACTCATGCATAAACATGAACACACACCTACACAATCTAATGCACACATGGACATACACATTTGCACGTGGTTTCACACATGCACACACACAAATATACAAACACAAGCACACCCACATGAATGCACATAGGAATGCACACACACACACATACACACACTAACACATGCACACACACATGAACATGAACATGCATTCACACAACTACTGATGTAGACAAACACATGTACCCATGAAATTATACGTATGAGCACACTCACAAATGCATGTATGAACCCCTCTTGCATATGCACATGCAGATGCACACACACACATGTCATGTACACACATACGAGTACATAAGACACAAGCTCCATCAAACACATACTCAGACAAGAAAACAGTCACTTGCACAAGTACACACATGCAAAGAGACACATAAGCAAACACACACATATATGCACATACATTTGTGCAAACACACAAACACACACATGCATGAGCGTTTTCACATAGACACACATTCATGCAAACACATACACTAACATGTATGGACTTGCACACTTGTTCATATGTACACACACACATGAACACGTGCACATATGCAAAAATGCATGCACAGGCACGCACCCACCCTAACACAAATGTACAAATGTAGAGGCATGGGCCCATGCATATGAGTGCAAGCATACATGCACTCATGTATGCACCCACACTAACAAAAGCACACTTATACATACAAATTCACAAATACACACACACAATAACACATATATGTAAACATGTACACACACATGCACAGAAACTAAAGCATAGACCACTGACACACACACAGGCATAAACCCTAACACAGACATGTAGACACATAAACATGCAAATGCATATGCAATCACATATAGGCCAATAAGCACACACAAATAAATACACAGACATATGCATGTACATATGAACTCACACATATGCACACACACACATACAAACACACACAAACACACATGGGCACACACATACACACACTCACTTGCAACTCATATAAGTGTTCTCACATGAACGCTTGTGCACATGCATCCACACTCATGCATGTACATGTGTGCACATGCACACACACATGCATATATACACAAGTAGACACATGCACATGTATTCACAAACATACATGCTTATGCATGCACACACACACACACAAACAAGCACACCCACACATATGCAAACATGTAAAAATATGCAAACATCCAAACACAATACGCACATAGACACACATGCCTATATGTTGGCACACACACATAAACACATACAAGCACACATGCACACACATGCATACATATACAAAAACATATACACATGTACATGTAAATGATGACATGCATGCGTACATGCACACAGACATGCACCAACTAATCCAAACACATGATGCACTTGCATGATCACACACACATGCACACAAACACATGCATGTACACTCACCCATACACACACACATCAACACACACACACATACACATATTGATACACAGGCATAAATACCCACCCTTGCACAGACACACACATGCATACTGATGCATGCAGACACACCCGACCACACACGCATGCACATATACACACATACATACAAGCACACATATGCACATAGCTATATAACACACACAAAAAAATATTCATGCACATGCACACACACACACACACACTTGCACAACAATACACACACATGCACACGCACAAGAACACACACGCACATGCATGCACACACACTCAACCATATAAGCACACATACATATAGGCTCATAAACTTACACATACATTGGCACATTGGTACACACACCCATATAAACACACACACTTAGACTTGCATGCCCACACACATGCACATGCCCAAGCGTACACACATGCACACATAGAAAAATGCACATCCACACACATGCATGCACACATGCACATAAACATTCACACACATGCATAAGCAAATATGCATGTGCATGCATTCATATAAAAAAACATGTGTGCTTGTGCACACACACATGCACACAGATGGACCCAAACCCATATGCAAAAACACACATAAAGACATACAATAACAAAAACATACCACAAACATATATGCATATGCACATATTGACACACTAATATAGATGGACATACATGTATACATACACAAACAAACAGAGACACACATATAAAAATACTTGCAAACATAAAAACACATGCAGACCTACACACATGCCCAACACAACCACACACACACATGTTTGTACACACATATATATGCACTCACAAACATGCATGCATACATACATACATATATACACACATAAATGAACACATACAGGTATAGATGCACAAAAAACACATGCTCTCACATATACGTACACACACAGGCACACACACACATGCACCAATGCAAACGCATAGACATAAACAAGCATGGAGACACATGGATGTGCATAAACACATAAGCACACACTCAAATGCACACACATGTATGCATGCACACTTATGCACACATATACACATGCACAACCTTAAACACACAGACACACATATACACACAAACATTCACATACACACACATGCACATGCACATACACACACATGCACATGCATATGCACATAAATGCCTACATATACACATACACATGCACACACATCCAAGCACACTCACACTAACACACACACACGCACAAAAGCTCACATAAACACCCATGCATAGGTATGCACATGCACACATAATGACATACATGTAGATACACACACACACATGCATGGACACACACACAATATGATGCACACACAAATGCACTCACATCACCGTACCAACGAACACGAACACATGTACATACATTTACAACAAATCTACATGAAAGCACGCCTATGCATGCATGCACCCACACACACACTCATACATATGCACACACACACAGACACACCAACAAACACACCACTATGCACATACATGCATTGAGACAGATGCATGAACATGCACACACACACAAACTGACATAAACACATACACACACACACATGCATAAGAACAAACACTCACATGTACATGCTCAAATTTACACACATTCACACACACATGCATATGCACATGCACACTCACATGATCACAAACACACATAAGCACACACACATGCACAAGCATAAAAACATCCAATAAACTTGCAAGCATGCATGCACTCAAAACCATGCACACATAAACACTCAGGAACACAAACATTTACATACTAAAACACACACAAAAGCATGCATACATATATGTCTGAACACTTACACACACCTATACACACATGCACCAACAAACAGCCCCCCTCACTCCCACATGCACTTGCACATGAACACATGTGCACATACATATAAACCCACATATGTGTAGACATAGGCACATGCACTCAAACATACACACACACATACATATGTTCTCTCAAAAACACTCACACAAACATGCACCCACACTTAGATACACACACGTGCATTTGTAAACACACACAAGAACACGCACGCACATGGACACACACAAGAATACATGCAAACACTGATGAGTACATGCACACACACATATAGTTACATGTGCACATACACACACACACATATAAACATTCTCACAAATGCATGAACAACACACACATATGCACATACACATATGCACATGCATGAAAACATTTTCAGGCTTGCATACAAACATACAACCACTCATTACAGACATGCAAACACAAATGTGCATATGTATACACATAAACACACCCACAGACATGCACACACACACATGCACATGTATACACACAAACAAGCACACATGTAAGGACCTACACACACAAGAACACCTAAATGCAGATGCACACACAAATTAAAACACATCACTACATATGCATGCACACAAGCATAAACATATATGCACATACAAAAACATGCATTCACATACACACACACACACTTGCACATCACACTCACTTATGCACAAATATAGATATAAAAACATGTGAAATCTTAAACACATACACAAAAAGGCACACACATGAGCACAAGCATAAAGATATAGGTGCACACACATGCACACATACAAACACACATAGGAATGCCTATGTTCACACATGCATGTGCACACATGCACAAATGCATACACACATGTTAACACAAACACATATAAATATAGGCATCCATGCACTCACATTTGCACACACACACACACACATTGACCCCACACATGCTCACATATGCACACATGCACACACACCATGCATACATATGCACATACACACGTCTACACACTAAAAACCATGCACACACATACACACCTACACATGCACACAACCACACTTGCAAAAACATACACACAAATGCATAGAAACTTACACATGCACTTTTGTGCACAAGTACACAAATGTTGGTACACACACATGTTGACATATGCACACCCACACACTCACATGCAACAACACACAAATACACACACAATCATGCACACACATAAACACACGTGGACACACACACACACAAAGGAATATATCTACACATGCACACAACTACACAGATACACACGAAGTCATGAGAGCACACAGGTAGATTGGCATGCACATGCATGCATGCACACAAATGTAAACACACACTAGTAAATGCATACACAAGCATGAACACACACACATGCACAAAAGAGCATATGCACACACACCAACAAAACCATGCACAATCATACACATGTAGGCTTGCAAACACACACACCCACTTACACACATATTTACATGATCACACACATATATGCATAGATGCAAACAGATGCTCATGCATACACACATACACACTCACACACACGTATTAACATTCATAAGCACAGACACCTATACACATGCACATAAACTCAAATAAATGCAAAAATGCACATACATGCATGCAAGAAAGCGTGCACACACATAAGCACATGCACATGAACACACACATTTCCATTGGTGCAAACACACAAACATGCACACTTATGTAACTGCACACACCCACACACACAAACACATGCATATGAATATGTTCACATATACATCCACGCATAAAGGAACTCATGTAGACACACATGTGTATCCATTCACACTTATGCACAGGCACAAACACACTCATGCATAGGCACACACATACACAATGAGGCACACCCACACGTCCCTACAAGCACAACCATATGCTATATGGAAATGCATGCACACATGTACAAGTACACACATGCAAGAGCACACACACACACACACAACCACATACATGCACACAAACATACCCAAACACACCCATATGAATGCATGCTTGCACAATAACATTTGCTCGCACACATGCATTAATGCACAATCGTACACATGAATGCACACACACATGCACAAACACATATGCACATACTAAGATGCAAAAACATACACACATATATACACATATGCATGCAATTGCATACACGCATGCATATGCACAATCGTACACACACAAATACTCACACTCATACATAAACATACATATAAGCACAGACACACACACACAAACACATGCACACACTCGTGTGAACACATATAAACACACAAGCACACACATGCACATGGACTCATACGCACCCACACAAACACTTGCATGCATACATGCACACAAATGAATACATATCACATACAAATACAAACACATGTCTACATCCAAGCATGCACATACACACCAACACACATGTAGGCATGTACAGGAACAAACACACATAGCAATACCCACACATGACCAGACACACATGTAGCCACACACATATACAACCACACATGCATATACACACACACGCATGAACCTACAAGCACTCACACGCATGCTTGCACTCACACACATTCACACATATGCACATGCACACCCACAAACACATGTGCATGCACACAAACATATGCATACACATGATACATGCACCTACATACTCACATAAGATCACATGCACACACTCTCATATGCTCACAAACCATACAAGCACACACAATCACACGCACACACACACACACATATACACACATGCATGTGTATGCATATATACAAAAATGCATACATGCACAAACACAAATGCCCACACATGTGCATATACACATGCATGTATGTAAACACCAAACACATGTGTACAAAAACACACACAATTAGACATGCATACTTGCAAAAACACACAAAAACCCACACCCACACTCACGAACACACAGACAACATGTACGAATAGACATGTAGGAACATGTAGACACACATGTATAATACACACATGAACACACAAATAGATACACAGATAGACACATGCACATCGAATTGCACTCACACACATATATCTACACACAAACACCCATACACACATATACACACCCACTTGAACAAACAACAATGCATACACATTTATGCATATACACACTTGTAGGCACATGCACACACACAATCATGTATACACACATAGACCCACACTCACATAAGCACACATAGATATACTCATACACATCCACAAATATAAACACAATCCCCCCAAAACTCATACACTTGCACATAGATACAACACACACACATGCAAAAACACACAAATAATCCTACACATGTGTGTGTGTGTGTGTGCATGCATATGTATGTTTATGTGTGCGTGAGCATATGCATGAACATGTTTGTGGGTACTATCTATGCATGCATATAGGAGAGTGTGTGCACACAAGCATGTATATGTGTGTGTGCATGCATGTGTGCTTGTGTGTGTGTTTGCACATGTTACTGGCATGCGTACATGCATGTTCCTTTATGTGTGCATGAGTGTGCACATGTATGAGTGTATGTTTGGTTGTTTCTATGCATGTGCTTGTGTATACATGTGTGTGTTTGTGTGCCTGCATGCATGTGCATGTGTGTGTGTGTCTATGTGTGTGAGTTTATATATATGTCCATGTGAGTGTCTGCATGTGTGTGTCAGGGTATGTACATATGCATTTTTTATGTTCATGTGCATGCATCTACATATGTGTGTGTTTTTTAGTGCATGTACACATATGCAAATATGTCTATGTGTGCATAGGTGAGCTTACATATGTGTGAGTGTTCATTGATGTAAAAGTGTGTGAGTGTTTATGAGTATGTGCATGTATTTAGTGTGTGAGTATGATTATATGCATGTGCCTATGTGTTTGTGTGTAAACAAATTTTTTCTTGTGTATGGGTGTATGTATGTCTTTATTTGTGTGTTTGTAGAGGTTTGCATGTGCATGTGTGTGACTGAGTATATGTGTCTACATGTATGCGTGCATGTATATTCATGCATGTTTGTCATTGCATGTTTGTGTGTGTGTGTGTATGTGCATGTGTGTGCGTGTTGGTGTGTGTTCATGGGTGTTTGTGTGTTTACGTGTATTTGCGTGAGTGTTTGTTCCTATTTGTTTGTGTGTGCATGTGGGGGTCTATGTGCATGTCATGTGTAGGTATGTGTATGCATGTGCACATGTGTGTGTGTGTGAAGGTGTGTATGTATGCTTATGTGTTGACATGGGTATGTGTTTGTGTGTGTGTGCATGTGTGTCTTGTTATACATGTGTATGTGTACATGTGTGTGTGTTGTCATGCATGTGCATAAATGTGTGTGTGTGTGTATGCATGTGTATGTATCTATGTGTGTGCTTACATACATGTGTGTGTATGAGTGTGCAAGTGCATGTACATAAATTTGTGTGTGTGTAGCTTCATCTATGTGTGTGTGTGTGTTAATGTGTGTGGGTGTTTGTGTGTGCATATGTGTGTGTGTGTCTATGTGCATCAGTGTGCATCTATGTGTTCATGTGTGTGTGTGTGTGCAAATAGGCACATGTGTGTATGTAGGTACATATGTACATCCTTGTTCATGTGTGTGCATGTGATCATGTGCATGTGTGTGAATACATGCATGTGTGCATGCATCTTTATGCATCTATGTGTGTTGATGTGCTTGTGTGTGTGCACTTATTTTTACTTATGTGTGTGTACATGTATGTGTGTGCATGTATACATGTGTGTGCTTTTGTGTGCGACTATGTAAGTGAGTGTATGAGTGTGTGTATTTTCATGTGCATGTATATGTTTGTGCGTGTTTTCACTTGTGTGTGTTTATGTGCATACTATGTTTACATGCATATGTGTGTGTGTTTATATGTGTTCAAGTGTGTGTTTGGTTGTGCATGAGAGTGCATGTGTCAGGGTGTGTGCATGTATGGGGTGTGGGTGGGTATGCATCTACTTGTATGTGTGTGCTTATGTATGCATGTGTGAGCATGTAAGTGTTCATCATTTTATGTGTGTGTGTGTGTGTGCATATTTGTTTATTTGTGCATGTGTGTGTATGAGTATGTGTATGTGTGGTTGAATGGTTGTGTGCTTGTGTGTATGTGCACATGTTGGTGTGTGATTGTGCATGTGTTAGTGTTTATTTGAAAGCTCATGCGTGTGTGTTTGTATGTTTATTTGCATTTATGCACTTGAGTGTCAGTGCGAGTGTGTGTGTGTGTGTGGGTGTGTGTGTTTGCATGTGTGTGGGTGTGTATATTCTTTTGTGTATGTGTGTGCACATGTGGGTGTGTGTCTTTTAGTGTGTGTGTGTGTGACTACATGTGTTTGTATTTGTGTGAGTGTGCATGTATGCATGTTGTGTGTGTTAGTATACATGCAAGTGTGTTTGTGTTCATGTTTCTTCATGTGTCCATGTATGTGTACATGTACATGTGTAAGCGTGTTCTTATGTGAGTGGCAGGTGCATGCATATGTGTGTCTACGAGTGCATGTGTGTGTGCATGTGTGTGCACAAAATGTATGCATGGTTGTGTGCATGCATGTGTGAACAGGTGTGCATGTGTGTGCATGTGTGCATATGTCTATGTGGTGTGATTACATGTGTGTGTGGGTGTATGTGGGTTTGTTTGTGGTTTTATATGTAACAAGCATGTGTGTTTGTAAGTGTATGTGTATTTTCATACATGTGTGAATATGTGTGCACGTGCACAAATGTGTCCATGTTTGAGTGTGGGTGTGTGTATAGGTATATGGGTGTGTGTGTGTGTACATGCATGTGTGTCTAACTGCATACACATATGTGTATTTATATATATATATATATATATATATGTGTGTGTGTGTGTGTGTGTTTATGTGTGTCTTCGTATCATGTTCACTCATGTATGTGTGTGCATGCATCCATGTGTATGTGTGCATACATGGGTGTGTACATATATCTGTACATGAGTCTATCCTTATGTGTGCACAAATTCTATGTGCTTGCATGTGCATGCATATATTTGAGCATGTAAGTATGAATGTGTGTGTCAACACATGCATGTGTATGTGTGTGTGTGCACATGTGTTTGTAGGTATGCATCCGTATGTTGCGTTTATGCACCAGTGTGTGTGTGTGTGTGTCCATGTGTGTGCATGTGCATTGTGTGAATATTTGTGCATGTACATATGTTTGCACATGGGTCTGTATATAAGCATGTGTGTGTGTGTGTGTTCACCTGTGTGTATAAGTATATGCATGTATGCATGCATGAGAGTGTGTACAAGTTTGTGCATATGTGCCTACGTGTACATGTGTGTGCTTTTGTTTACATGCATGTGCATATGTCTATGTCTCCATGAAAACATTTATGAATGTGTGTGAGTGTGTGTGTATGCATGTGTGATTGTGTTTGTACTTGAGTGGAAGCATGCATTTTTATGTGTAAGTGTGTATGTATGTGTGCATGTGTCTTCTTGTTCATATGTGTGTGGGTGTATGTGGGTTTCATGTGTGGTTTTATATGTAACAAGCATGTGTGTTTGTAAGTGTATGTGTATGTTCATACATGTGTGAATATGGTGCATGTGCACAAATGTGTGCATGTTTGAGTGTGTGGATGTGTGTGTGTGCATGCATGTGTGTCTAACTGCATACACATATGTGTATTTATGTGTGTGTGTGTGTGTGTGTTTTTGTGTGTTTTCATATCATGTTCACACATGTATGTGTGTGCATGAATGCATGTGTATGTGTGCATGCATGGGTGTGTACATATATCATACATGAGTCTATCCTTATGTGTGCACATGTTCTGTGTGCTTGCATGTGCATGCATATGTTTGAGCATGTAAGTATGAATGTGTGTGTCAACACATTCATGTGTATATGTGTGTGTGTGGGTGTATGTGGGTTTTGTGTGTGGTTTTATATGTAACAAGCATGCGTGTTTGGGCATGTGTGTTTGTAAGTGTATGTGTATGTTCATACATGTGTGAATATGGTGCATGTGCACAAATGTGTGCATGTTTGAGTGTGTGGATGTGTGTGTGTGTGTACATGTATATGGGTGTGTGTGTGCATGCATGTGTGTCTAACGGCATACACATATGTGTATTTATGTGTGTGTGTGTGTGTGCTTATGTGTGTTTTCATATCATGTTCACTCATGTATGTGTGTGTATGCGTGCATGTGTATGTGGGCATGCATGGGTGTGTACATATATCTATACATGAGTCTATCCTTATGTGTGCACACTTTCTGTGTGCTTGCATTTGCATCCATATGTTTAAGCATGTAAGTATGAATGTGTGTGTCCACACATTCATGTGTATGTGTGTGTGTGCACATGTGTTTGTAGGTATGCATCCGTATGTTGTGCTTATGCACCAGTGTGTGTGTGTGTGTGTTTCCATGTGTGTGCATGTGCATTGTGTGAATATTTGTGCATGTACATATGTTTGCGCATGGGTCTGTATATGAGCATGTGTGTCTGTGTGTGTGTTCACCTGTGTGCATAAGTATATGCATGTATGCATGCATGAGTGTGTGTACAAGTTTGTGCATATGTGCCAATGTGTACATGTGTGTGCTTTTGTTTACATGCATGTGCATATATGTCTGTGTCTCCATGAACACATTTATGAATGTGCATGAGTGTGTGTGTGTGTATGCATGTGTGATTATGTTTGTACTTGAGTGGAAGCATGTATTTTTTATGCTTATGTATGTGTGCATGTGTCTTCTTGTTCATAAGTGTACTTATGTGGTTGTGAGTGTAAGCATGCACATTTGCACTACTAGTATGTGTGTGTTCATGTATATGCCTATGACTATGTGTGAGCATGTGTGTATATGTGCATGTTTTTGCATGTATGTGTGCACGATTGTGCTTATGAGTGTGCAAATCTTTATGTGTATGTCTGTGTGCACGAGCATGTATTTGTGTGTGTGTGTGGATATTTGTGGGTTGTGTGTGCTTGTGTGTACTTATATGCATGCCTTTATCCAAATACATGTGTGTCTTTGTGCTAATATGCATATATGGGTGTGTGCCATCTATGTTTGTGCTTTTGTGCATGTACTTGTGTGTATGTGTATGTGTGTGCATGTGTGTGTGAATGTGTGTATTCATGTTCATGTGTGTGTGTTATTGTATGTGAGTGTGTGCATGTTTGTGTTTGCATATATTTGTGTGCTCATACATGTGAGTGTGTGTGAATGTGTGTGTGCATTTGTGTGCCTTGTGTGTGTCCCTATGCGTGTGTATGTATGTGTGTGCCTATGATTGTATGTGCATATATGTGTTTGTGTGTGTGTTTGAGATGTGCATACATGTGTATGCATACATCCACAATTTGTGTGCATGCACACATGCATGCATGTTCATGTGTGTGCATGCATTCATGTGTTTGTATTCTTATGTGCATCTACATATGCATATGTCTGTGTATGTGTGGGCGTGTGTGTGCATACATGCATGGGTGTGTATGTGTGTGTGTGGGTGCATATGCACATGCATATCTACATGTAGGAATGTGTGTGTGTGTGCATTTACTTATGTTGGTGTTTATGCATGTTTTTGTGGTCCTGTGCATTCCTGTATGTGGGTGTATATGTGCATGTCTGTGTGCCCATGCGTGCATGTGTATATTGTTTACATGTTTGCATGTGTGCGTATGTGTGTGTGTGTGTTTTATGTGTGGGTGTACATGGGTGTGTGTGCGTAACACTATAAATTTGTGTGTACTTGTGTCAATGAGTGTAGATTTGCATTTGTGTGTGCTTGTATCTCTACATCTACTTGTTTTTGTATGTTTGAGTGTGTGTGTGTGTCCAATTGTTTGCATGTGCTTGTGTATCTATGTGTGTTCAGTTTGTTGCTAGGATTGTGTGTTTGCATATATGTTTGCAAGTGCATGCATATATGTTTCTTTGCACGTACATGCATGTTCGTTTGCTTGAGTGTGTACATGTGTGTGTATGTGTGTGCATGCAAGCATAGGTGCTTGCATGTTTGTGTGTGTGTGCGTGCTGTGTGTGTATGTTTATTTGTATGTGTGTGTGTGTGTATGCATGTGCATCTATATGTGCATGTGTGCCAATGTGTGTACCTACATACATATGCTTATGTATGCATATGTGCGCATGTGCACTCATGTGTGTCGTGTAGTTGTGTTCTGTTTGTTTGCATGTATGAGTGCATTTATACTTGTATGTTCATGTGCTTGTTTGTGTGCACTTGTATGTGTTTGTGTGTGTGTATACAAGTGCATACGATGTTTGGAGGGAGGTGCATTTGTTTTCATGTGCATGTGCAATTGTGCATGTACAATTGTGTGCATTTGTGTGTCCTTATGTTTTGTGTGTGTACGTGTGTGTGCATATGGAATTGCATGTGCGTGTTCATATGTGTGTATCTGTGTGTGCTCTTATGTACATGTGTGCTTGTATTTGTGCATGGATCCCTATGTGTGGGTGTTTTTGTGTGTATTTGTGTGCCTTTGTGTGCTTGAAGGTGCGACTATGTGTTCCTATGTGGGTACTAGTGCACATGCATGTGTGCATTTTTGTGTGTACTTCTGCATGCATGCATGTGTGTGTAGCTATACATGTGTTTATTTACATGCACAAATGCAAGTGTTCCTATGCATGCATGTGTTTGTTTGTGTTCATGTATCTATGTATGTATAGGTGTGCTTGTGTATGGTTGTGTGCATGCATCCATGTGTGTGTGATTATATGAGTGCATATGTGCTTGCTTGTGCATCCACATTTATGTGTGCCTGTTCATGTATATGTGTGAGTGCTTGTGTTTTTATGTGCGTGTGTGTATGTGTGGGTGTGTGTGCATGTATGTATTTATATATGTGCATGTGTGTGTGTGTATATGCATGTGCAGATCTATGTGAGTGGTGTGCATCTATGCTTGTACATTTGAATGGTGCATCGATGTGAGCATTTTTGCATCCATCCTTGTGTGCATGTTCATGGTCGACTGTATTACTATTTGTGTAGGTGTGTGTTGGTATGAGTGCATGTGCATGTGTGTATTTAAACATATGTATGAATGTGTGCATGGCTATATTTGTGCACATCTGTGAGCATACACATGCGTGCAAGTACATGTCTTTTAAGGTTTTTTGTGCTTTGCATGCTTGCCTGTGAATGTTTGTGGGTTGTGTGTGTGTGCACGCATATGAGTATATGTGTGCGTGTGCACATATTTGTATGTGTGTGTGTATGTGTGCATGTGTTCTGTGTGTTTGGTTACACATGTGTGCTTGTACATACATGTGCTTATTTTCGTGTGTATATGTGTATGTGTTAGTGTGTAAGTGTGTGCATGCAAGTGTGTGTTCTTGCACATGTGTGTGTATGTGTGTGCATTTGTGTGTGTCTACTTCCATGTGCATATATGTGTGCACATGTATCTACGTATGTGTGGGTACGTGTGTTTGGCTTTACACACGTGTTCTTGTGAATGTGTATGCATATGTGTGTGTGTATGGAGATATGTTTGTTTTCATGTGTGTGTGTGTGTGCTTGTGGGTATGCTCTTATGCATGTGTATGTGTTGTGTGTGTATGCACATATATGCATGTGTATGTGTGTGTTATTGCTTGCATGCTCTTGAGTGTTCTTGTGGTGAGTACATGAGTGTTTATGTGTGCATTTATAGGTGTGTATATGAATATATGTGTGTATGCTCACTGATGCATGTGCTGTGTGTGGATTCATGTGTTTTTGTTCATGTGTGTGTTTGTGTGTACATGAGGAAGTGTGTGTATGTACATGTTTTTGCATGTGTATGTCTTTGTTTGTGTGTGTGTGTGTGTAGTGGTGCATGAATGCATGCACATGTGTTCCCTAACTGCATATGTTGTGTGCATGTTCGTGCACATATGCGTATGCATGTGTTTGTGCATTTTTGTGTGTGGACGCATCTGTGTGTATATATGTTTGTACGTGTGTGTTTGTTTTAATTTGTGGGTGTTTGTGTTCTTTTGCATGTGTGTGTGTGTTGTGCCTATGTGTGCACATGAATGTGCATGTGCAAGTGTCAGTGTATGTGGGTGTGTGTGTGCATGGGTGTGTGAGTGTGCTTACAGCTATGTGTATTTTTCTGAAGGTGTGCATATTTGTGTGTGTGTGTTTATGGGTTTGATTGCATGTGCACGTGTGTGTTTGTGTGTATGCATGTACGTGTACACACATGTGCACAGATGTGCATGTGTTCTTTTACTTGCATGAGTGCATGTGTTAATGTGTGATTGTGCTTTTACTTGTCTATCCATGTGCATGTATGTATGTGTGCTTGTGTTTTTAGTGTCTGATTGTGTATGTTTGTGTATGGGTAAGTGCTTAAGTACTTGTGCATGTGTGTATGCATATGTGTGGTTGTATGTTGGTGTGAGCATGTGTACATGTGTGCCCATGCATATGCATGTGTTCATGTGTGAGTGTGTTTCCTTCCTTTTATGTGTGGGTGTTTAGGTGTGATCGCATTTATGTGTGTGTATTTTTGTGTTAGCATATATCCTTGCATATGAACACATGCGTGTGCGCATTCATATATGTGTGCACACATGTACGAGTTCATGTGCAAGTGTGCATGCATTCTAATGTGTGTGCTTTTGAGTTGGTGTGTGTTATGCATACATACATGTCCATGTGTGTGGATTGTGTGTTTATGCAAGTATGCATGCATGTGTGCGTTTGTGTACATGTGTGTCTATGTGTTTGTGTTTATATGCTTGTGTGTCTGGTTGCTTGCATGTTGTTGTGCATATACTTAATTGTTCCTGTGTGTTTGTGCATGTGTGCATGTGCATTGAAATGTGTGTTGTTGTGCACGTACATGTGTGTAACTTTGAGTGTTTGTCTTCATGTAAGTGTATGTGTGTCTAAGTTTGCATGTGTGTGCATGTGCATGTATGTGGTCTATGTGTATACGCGTGTTTGTGTGCACATGTGTGTATGTGCTTACGTGTGTACATGTGTGTGTGTGCATGTGCATGCAAGAACATGTGTGTGTATGTGTTGGTGTGTGCACACATTTGTGTTCACATGTGAGGGTGTGGGTGAGTGTTTGTGTGTGTGCACATGTATGTGTGCATATGAATGCAAGTGTGTGTGTAACCACTTTGGCATATGTGTGTGTAGGCACATCTGTATGTTTTCATGTTTGTGATTGTTTTTATGTGTGTGTATGAGTTTGTGCATATGTGCATATATTAGCATGTGTGTGCATTTGTGTGAGTGTGTGTGCATGAATGTATGCTTATCTGTGTATATTTTTATGTACTAGTATACACATGTATGTGCATTTGTGCATGTCTATGTATGAATGAAATTGTTTGTATATGTGCGTGCGTGTGCAAGTGTGTGTATACGTCTACGTGTGTGTCCATGAGTGTGTGCATAGGTGAATTTCTATGCCAGTGTGTGTGTGCGTATTTTGAGTTTTAGGGGCATGTTTGTGTCTTCATGCATGTGTGTGTGCATTATTTCTATATATGTGTATGTGTGGTCCTACACATGCATGCATGCATATATGTATATGCATTTGTATAGTTGTGTTTGTGTGCATGTTTATGTGTATTTTTATAGGCATGTGTGTGTATTTGTACATAACTGCATATAAGTGTGGACACATGTGGCTTTGAATGTGTGTGCATATATGCATGTGTATGTGCATGGGTGTGTGTGTTTGTGTGCATGCATGGGCATGTGCATGTGTGTGTGCATGTGTGTGCAAGTGTGTGTCCATGCGTGTGTATGTTTATGGGTGTGTGTTTGTGGGTGTGTGTGCAAGTATGTGTATATCCTATGTGTGCTTGCATGAGTACATGCATGTGTGTGTATGCGTACATGTGTATGTGCATGTGTGTATGTGTATGCATTTATGCATGTGTGCATGCACATGTTTGTGTGTATGAGTGCATGTGTTCATTTGTTTTAGTGTGTGTGCATGTGTGTGTGCATGCATGTCTTTGTATGCATGTGTATGTATTTGTGGGTGTGCATTCATTTGTGTGTTTGTGTGTATTTGTTAACTTGTGCATATGTGGGTATGCTCATGCATTTGTGTGTGGATCTATGTGGGTGAGTGATGTGTACGATAAGTGTGTTTGTGTGTGTGTGTACATTTGTTTGTGTGTGAATGTTTGTGTGCATGCCTTGGGGAGTGTTAATATATTTGAGTGTGTGTGCATGTATGAGTACTCATATATGTGTTTGTGCACATGTGTGTGAGTCATATATGAGCACATGTTCATGTGTATGTGTGTGTATGTGCATGTATTTATTTGTGTTAGTACATGTTCCTACATGTGTTTGTGTGTGTATGTATGTGTGTGTGCATTAATCTTTGTGTGCATGTGCGTATTTTTGTTCATGTATGCACAAATCATGTGTTTGTGCGTGCATGTAAGAGTGTGTATGTGTATGTGTGTTTGAGTGTATGTTTATGTCAGAATGTGCATATGTATGTTTATTTCATCGGGTGTGTGAGTGGGTGTGAGTGCTTGTGTGGACTTGTATGCAAGATTGTGCATGTGTTTGTGTGTGTATCTTCAAGTTTGTGAGACATGAATGTGTTTATGTCTACGTACATGTGTGCAAACTTGTGTGTGAGCCTGTGTGTGTAACTGTGAAAATGCATGTGCATGTTTATGCATATTCTTCTACATGCTTATGTGCATGACTATAAATGTGTGTGTATGTCTATATGTATATGTGCATATTTGTTTTTGTGTGCATGTTTGCATGTGTGTACATGTGTATGTGTGTGCACATGCTTATGTATCTATGTGCACATGTGTTCTTTTGCAAGCATGTGTTGGTGCATCTATATGTGCATGCTGTTTGAGTGTGCAAGGAAGCATGTTCGTATGTGTGTGTGCATGTACATTTGTGTACATGTGAGAGTGCATTTGTCTCTATGTGTTTGTTTATGTGCATGTGTGCATATATATATATATATATGTGTGTGTGTGTGTGTGTGTGTGTGTGTTATCTATTGTAAAAGTGTATGTATGTGCATGTGTTGTGTGTGTTTGCATGTGTTCATGTGTGTGTGCATGTGTGTATATAGATGTACAAGTGTGTGTGTGTGTACATGTGTTTGCACACATGAATGTGCTTGTGTGCACGTGTTTGAGTGCTTGCAAAAATGCATATGTGTGTTATCAATTGTGAGTGTATTTTTTTGTCCATGTATGAGCGTGTTTGCATGTGTGCGTGCATGTGTGTGCATGGTTGTGTGTGTGCATATAGGTGTGTGCATCTGGGTGCATGCTAGTGAGTGTGGATGCGTTCGTATTAGCAAGTGAATGTGTAGTTTTTGGAACGTATGTATGTATGTGTGTGTATATATGTTTGTATGTCCATATGTCTATGCGTTTTTGTGTTTGTGGTTTAGCATGTTCGGGTGTGTCCAAGGGTGCATAAGTATACACATGTGTGCATCCATTCATGCATGTGTGCATTCATGAGAATTTAGCTGAGTGTGTGGTGTGTATCTTAGTGTACGCATGCACCTGTGTCTGTATGTTTCTTTATGGACAAGCATGTGTGTGTTCAAGAATGTGTGTGAATCATTTTCTATATTGTGCATGCTTTTATGTGTGTGTTTGTGCATGAGAATGCATATGCATGTGCATGTCTGGGTGTATTTGCTTGTGTTTTTGTACATATGTGTGTATTTGTGCTTGTTGTGTGTGCATATGAGTGTGTGTTGGAATGTATGAGTGTATGTATTTGTTTAATTGTGCATAAATTTGTGCTTGTGAATAGGTGTGTATGCATGTGTGTGTTATTGTGCACTTACATGTACATATGTTTGTGTGTGTCTTTGCAAGCATGTGCATGCATATGGATCTATATGTGTGTCTTTATGTGACTGTGGGTTTGCATGTTTGTGCATGTGCTTGTTTGTGCAAGTGTGATTGATTGAGTGTGTGTGTGTATGTGTGTTTAAAGGTGAGGGTGTATGTATGTGTGCATTTATGCGTGGGCACATGTGCAAAGTTTTGTGTGTGTATGTGTTCGTGTGTGTGTTCATATGTGTGGGCATATGTGGGTGTATGTGTGTGTGTGTGCATGATTTTGTGTTCTTGTGTGGATCTATGTATTTGCATGCAATCACATGTGTGTGTGTATTTGTGGGCTCACACATGTGTTTATTATGGTGCGTAAACATTTGTGCATGTGTGATTGTGCATGTGCATCTGCATGTGTATGTGTACATGCCTGTGCATATGTGTGTGTGTATGCATCTGTGTGTGCATGCACATGGGTGTGTGTGCATGTGTGTATATGCAACTAGTGTGCATGTATGCATGCAAGTGTGTGTACATGTGCATGAATGTTTGTGTGTATGTGCATGTGCAAGTGTGTATAGTGTGTGTTTGTATGCATAGGTCCATTTTTGTGCACATGAGTGTGAGTGTATGTATACTTCAATATGTTTGTGTTCATGGGCATGTGTGTCTGTGTGAATGCATGTTTGAATGTTTTGCAAATGTGCAAACATGCGTCTTTGTATATGTTTGTGTTTATTTGTGTGTGTTTGTATGTGCATGTGCTTATGTGTGTCTCTATGGGTACATCTATTTATATTTGCATGCATGTACCCAAGAACTTTTGTGCATTTGTGTACGTGCATAGTGAATTTGTGTTTATGTTTGTGTGTTAAGTATGCATTTCTTTGTGTGGTGGATGTGTGTATGCATATGTGTATGAATATGTGAGTGTACACATGTTCAAGTATCTATGCATATATGTGTGTATTTGCGTGTACTTGTGTGTGTACATGTGTCCATGTGCATGCATTTGCAATTGTGTGCATGTGTTTTTAGTGTGCCCAAGTACATGTGGGCATGTGTTTTCATCTTTATGTCTGTGTGTTTGCATATATTGGTGTGTTTGTGTGTGTGAAGGTGTGTGCATGCATGTGTGTATGCAAGTTTTCATGTATGCATGTGAAAGTGTCTATATGTCTGTGTGTGTGTGTGTGCATGTCTCTGTCTGCATGAGTCTGTGTATGTGGGTGCGTGTGTTTGTGTGTGTGTGCACAAGTGCATGTGTGTACTTGTGCATGTTTACGTGTTTGTACGTGTGCATGTGTATGTGTGTGTGTGTATGCATGTGGGTAAGTGTGATTGTGCGTGTGCATTTATCCATGTGTGTATGCATATGGATGTGCACATGGATGTGCAAGTTTGTGTGCTAGTGCATGCTCATGTGCGTGAGTGTCTGTGTGTGTGTGTGTGTTTGCTTGTGTGGGTACATGTGTGTGTGCATATGCAAGTGTGTGTGAGTGCATGTGACTTGTGCATGTGTGTGCAAATGTGGTTGTGTGTGTGTATATGTTAATGTGTGTGCACATGAGTGTGTATATGTGTGCCTCTATGTGTGTGTGTGTTTGTGTGTGTGTGGGTTTTTGAGCATAAGTGTGTGTAAAAGTGTGTGTGTGTGTATGTGTATGCCATGGTGTATATTTGAGTCATTGTGCATCTATTTATTTGTATGTTTCAATTCCAAGTGTGCATGTGTATTCAAGTCTGTGTAAATATATGAGTGTGCATGGTTGTGCATGCATGTGTAGATAGGTTTGCATGGGAGTGTTATGTGTATGTACATCTGTGTAAGCATGCATGTCTACATGCATGTGTGTGTGTGTGTGTGTGGACATATGCACATGTGAGTGTGTTCATGCATGTGTGTGTGCCTACATTTGGAAGCATATGTACAATAACAAAATGTGTGCATGTGTGTGTGTGTGTGTGCACATGCATGCATGCGTGTGCATGCTTTTGTGTACACATGCGTGTGTGTGTGTGTGCATGTAGGTGTGTGTACGTGTGCATATGTATGTGCATATGTATTCTTATGCATGTGCATCTGAGCATACACATGTCCATAAGTGTGTTTGTGTGTGTACGATTGCATGTGTTTGTGTGCATGCTAGTGTTTGTGGCTGTGCACATGTACATTTGTGTATGTGTGCATGGGTATACTTTTGTGTACCCATGTGAATATGTATACATATGTGCACATGTCCTTGTGCATGTACAATTGCATATGTATTTGTGTAACTATTTGTTTTGATGTTTGTTCATGCATATGTGTTTGCATGTGTTTGTGTGTGCATGTATGTTATGTGTTAACATTCTTGCAAGCATGTGGGTCTTTTTGTGTGTATATGAGTATGTGTGTGTATGTGCATGATTGTATATATATGGGAGTATTTGTGCGTCTCCACATGTTAATGTTAGTGTGCATATGTCTGTGTCTACACGTGCATGTGTCTATGTGTATGTGTGTGAGTATCTATGCATGTGTGTGGACATATGCATGCATCTGTGCATGTGCATGTGCTCATGTGTGTTCATGTGTAGGCGTGTGTTTGTATGTGTGTATCCATGTGTGTAAGTACACTCATGTGTGTATGTGTGTGTATGTCAACATGAGTGTATGTGCCCTTGTGTGTGTGTTGTGTGTGTCTATGTGTGCTTATTTTTGTGTATGTATGTGAGCATGTGTGGGTGTGTGTATTTTTGTGAGTGTGTGTGTGTTTGTGCATGACCATATGCATCGTTTTTATTTGACTTTGCCTATGGCCATCTGTCTAAGTGTGCATGTGTGTATGTGTGCATGCTTGCATGCATGTGTGTGTATTTGTAAGTGTGTTTGTTTATTGTTGCATGTGCATGTGCATGTGTATGTTCATGTATTTGCTTGGTTAAATTTGTGTGTGCTTGCATGTTTATCTATGTGTGTGGTTGTGTTCATGTGTGTATGAATGTGTGTGCCTACATGTGTGATTGTGCATGTTTTTGTGTGTGTTAATGTGCATGCATTGTCTGTCTCCATGCTTGTGTGTGTGTGTGTGTGCAAGTATGTTTGTACATTTTTTGTGTCAATGTATGTGTGTGCATGTGAGCTTCTACATGTTTGTGTGTACATGTTTGTGTCTGTGTGTTCATGTTTTCATGTGTATTTATGCATGTACTTATGTGTGTGTGTATATATGCACACACATCTATGTGTGTCAAAGTATATGTGTGTGTGTTTGTGTGCTTGTGTGTGTGAATGATTGTGTGTGTGCATGCATGTGTTTGTGTGTGTGTGTGAAGGTGAGTGCGTGGGCGTAAGTGCGTGTTTGCATGCATATGAGCTTTTTGTGTGCATGCATGTGTGTGTTTACATGCATATTTGTGTTTGCATCTGTGTGTGAACATGTGTGTATGTGTGCCTATGTGTCAATGCATGTGCATGTGTGCATGAGTGGACATCAGTATGTGTGGGTGCATGCATGTGTGTGAGCATATTGGCGTGTGCATTTGTTAATGCATGTGCATGTTTGAAAGTGTGTGTCTTTTGATGTGTTTAGATGCATGAGTGTGTTTGTATTTGTGTTTGTGTATGTGCTTGTGCATATATTTATATCTACTTGTGAATATATATGTGTGTGCATGCCTTTTTGTGAGTTTTTTTGTGTGTTTACTTGTGCATACGTGTGCATGTGTGTTCATTTGTGTGTTTCTATGTGAGTGTATGCATGTGCTTCTTCTTTTGTGTCTACATTCTTATGCATCTATATATGTGTGTGCACATGTGTGTTTGTGCATCAGTGTCCTTGTGAGTGCATGTGTATGTATGTGTGTGTGTGTGTGAATGTCCGCTTGTTTGTGTGCCTGCACATGCCTGGGCATGCATCTACATGTGCATGTGTGTGGACATGAGTATGTGTCTCTGTTTATGTATTTTGTGTGGTTGTAAATGTGAGTGTGCTTACATATTTCAGCCCAGATAGGTGTGCATTTTTTTGCATGGGCATGCACATGTATAATTGTGTGTGTGTGCATGCATGTTTGTGTATGTGTGTGTGTGCATTCTTTTGTGTGTGTTTGCATATGCATGTGTCTGTTTGTGTTGGTCTAATGTGTAAATGTATGCATGTAGGTGTATGTGTACATGTGTGAGTGTATGTGTGCATTTGTGTATGGGTTCATGCATGTGTGCTTGTGTGCATCTATTTGTGGGCATGTGTTGTGTTTGTGAGCATGTGCTACTATATGTGTTTGAGTGTACATATGTGTATGTGTGTGCATGGATGCACATGTGAGTTGGTGCATTTGTGCATGCATGCGTGTGTGCTGTGTGTGAGTTTGTTTTCGGTGTGTTCATGTTTGTTGGTGTTAATTTATTCGTTTGTGTGTGGGTGAGTGTGTGTGTGTCTCTATGCACTTACACAGTGTCTGTGTGCATGTAAAAGTTTTTCTACTTGGGTGTATGTGCTTGCATCCATGTGTGCTTATATATTTTTTGTGTGTATGCATGCATACATGTGAGTGTGAACATCTTTGTGTGTGCATACCTAATATTATGCATTTGTGTGGGAGTGGGGGTGCATGTGTGTGTTTGATGTATGCATGTGCATGTGTGTGAGTGCTTATGAATTTGTTTATACATGTTTGTGTGTGTGTGTGCATGTGGGTGTGAAAGTGTACATGTATTTGTCTACACATTGCTTGTGTGTGGGTATCTTCATGTATTTATGCTCTCGTGTTTAAGAATGTATGTGCATGTGTGAACATGTGTGCATGTGCTTGTCTATGTATGCTTGTGTTGTTGTGTGTCTATATGTATGTGTGTGCATGTTTATATGAATGTGTATCTTTGGGTATTTGTGCATGTGTGTGTGGGTGTGTTCCTATGCATATGTGTGTGTGGATGGGTGCATTTGTGTATATTCATGCTTTCAAATGGATGTGTTTGTCCATGCATGTGTGCACTCATGCTTGTGTAGGTGTGTATGTATGCTTGTAGATGCATTTTCTTATGTGTGCATTTACTAATGTGTCTACATACATGTGCAATTTTGTGTGCACGTGTGTACATTTATGTATGTGTTCATGTGTCTCTGTAGGTTCATGCATGTGTGGGCACACACGAGTTCATGTTTTGTTTATGTTTATTGTGCCTACATATGTGTACTTATCCATGGGTATGGGAATGTGTGAACATGTGCATGCACATGTATGTAAGCATGTGTGTGTGATTTCCTTTGTATGTTTGCTTGTTTGCTTGTTTGTGTTTGTGTGTGTATGCATGTGCATTTGCATGTGTGTACCGACATGTATGTGTGTGTTAGCATGTGTGCATGTGTGTATGTGGCTATGCGCATGCATGTGTACATGTGTGTGTGTGAGTGGATATATATGTGTGCATGTGCATGTGTGTTTGTGTGTATGTGTGTGGGCTTGTGTGAGTGTGCATATTAGTCCATGTATGGTGTCTTTGTCTATCGGTGTCCATGTGGGAGAGGTGTTTGAAGTTTAGTGTGCGTTCATGAGTGTGTGTGTGTATGTAGGCTTATGTGTGTGTGATCATGTGCTTATGTGCATGCATTCACGTGCATGTAGACATTTGTATGTGTGAGTGTGAATGTGTGTGTGTGCATGTTTGTGTGTTCATTCATGCATATGTGTGCACATGATTGGACATGCGAGTGGTTTCTTGTGTGTATGTGTGCTTATGTGTGTTTCTACATGCAAGCATGCTTGTTTGTAAGTGTGTGTGAGTTTGTATATGTGTGTGTTCATGTTTACATGCTTGTGTGTGTTTATCTTATTGCAAGTGCATATGCATGTGCATTTTTGTTTGTGCGTGTGTGTACCTATGTGTTTGTGTGTACATGTGCTTGCATGTTCTTATGCGTCTATGAGTGTGTAAGCATGTGTGCGTGATCTTGCATGTTTGTGCATGTATATGTGTGACAATTCATGTGCTTGTGTGTAAGTGTGTGTGTATGCATGTGTGTCGGTATGTGTGCTTGTGTGTATTTGTCTTCATGTGTGTGAGTATATGAGAGTGTGTTTGATTGTGTGTGTGTGTGTATGTGTGCTTACATGAACAGATGTGCGTGTGTGTGCACATGTGTGTATATGTGTGTGTTGGTGTGTGTGTAGGAGTATGAGTGACATGCATGTGCATATTTGGGTTCTTACGAGTGTGTGTGGATCTGTCTGTTCCTATTTATGTGCTTGTGTGTGTTTCTTGCTATCAGTGCATTTGTGTTAGAATTTTTTTGTTTGCACTTGTGTGTGTGCATGTGCTTAAGCACATGTGGTTGTTTATATGCATGTGTGTATGTGTGCATAGGCATGTGTGAATGTGTGCATGTGCTTGTTAGTGGATGTATTTTCATGTGTGTGCACATTCACACTTGTGCATGTGTGTGTATAGGTGTACATGTCTATGTGTGTATGTGTGTGTATATGTGTGCATGTGTGTGTGTGCATGTGTGTGTGTGTATGCATGTACATGTGTATAAATGTGTGTGTGTGCATGTGGGTGCAAGCGTATGTGCCTACTTACATCAGAGCATGCGATGTTGTGTGGTGTTTGTGTGTTCATGTCTGGTTGTGGGCATGTGTGCACATTCATGTGTCAATCTGTGTTTGCAAGCATGTGTGTGTGTGCATCTATATGGTTATGCGCTTGCTTGTGTATGTGTGTGTGTGTGAGAGCTCACATGTTTGTGTGCAATTACATTTGTGCATGCATGTTTATATGTTTATGCATGTGCCCACATGTTTGTGTGGGGGGTAGTGTGCATGTAGATTTTTATGTGTACATAAGTATATGTATGTATTCTTATGTGTGTTGGCATGTGATTGTGTGCTTTGTGCTTGTGTTCATGTGCATTTGTACTTTTGTATGTGTGTGCACATGTGGATGTGTGTGTGTGTGTGCATGTGCTTATGCCCATGTATGTGTTCACATGTGAGTGCTTTCTTGTGTGTTTATGCATGCTTATGTGTCTGTTTGTATGCAAGCACTTGTATGTGTATGTGCTCGTGCCTGTCAGTGCGAGTGTGCTTGGCACACACGTGCATGTGTCCATGTTTGTGTGTGTGTTCTGCTTGCATGTGTGTGGCCTTGCGTGGGTGTGGGAATGTGCGTGTGCATACGTCTACATGGACGTGCAAGCACACATGTGTATGTAGGTGTATGTGTGTTTGCCTATCTATGTTTACGTGTGTGTTCATGAGTATGTGCAATTGCATATCGATGTGTATGGTTGGTGCATGAGTGCATGTTGTGCTTATGTGTGTGTGGTTGTTTGCATGCAAGTGTACGTGTGTGTGTTTGTGAATGATCATGTCTACGTGCATGTGCACGTGTGCATACTTGTATATGTCTATGTGTATGTGTCTACATGTGTGTGGGTTTGTGTGTGTAAATGTTCATGGGTGTATAAGTATGTGTGCATGTGTGGGAGTAGGAGAGTGTTTATATACTTTTGTGTGTGCATATGAGTGTGTGTATGCATGCATGTGTGCGTGGATATGTGCATGTGCACTTAGTGGATGCATTCATATGCTTGTTTACATTTATTTGTGTATGTCTGTGCATGTGCATCCATGCTTGTATGTGTGTGTGCATGTTTGAGCATGTGAGTGGTTTCTTGCGTGTGTATGTGTGCTTATGTGTGTGTCTCTATCTGAGCATGCATGTGTGTTCATGGACATGTGTGTGTTGTGTATGTGTGTGTTAGCAAGGGTGCCCACATGTGTGTGTGTGTGTGTGGGTGTGTTCGTGTGCCTATGTTTGGATGCATGGGTGCACATGTGCTTATGTGTATGCTTGTATTTATTCTCATGTTTGCATGTAAATACATGAGCATGCATTTGCATGTTCTTGAGTCTATGAATGTGTGAGCATGTGTATTTTTGAGTGTGTGTGTGTGGGTCGGTAGGTGCATGTTTGTGGTCATATGTGTGTGATAGTTCGCATGCATTTGCTACACATGCTTGCATGTGTGTGTCAGTATGTGGGTTTGTGAGTTTTTAGTAGTGTGTTTGATGGTTTGTGTATGTATGTTTTTGTTTGTGTGTGTGTGTGCGTGCATGTGTGTGTATGTGTGCGTGTGTTCATGTGCATATGTGTGTGTGCATGTTTGTGTGTATGTGTGTGTGCATGTGTACTTGTATGTGTGTCTTGCTATGAGTGCATGAGTGTACTGGTTTCTATGCATGTTCTTGTGTACATTTGTATGTTTGTGTACATATGTGCATATGTTTATGAATTGATGTGTTTGTTCATGTGTGTGTGTGTTCATGTGTCCATGCATGTGTGCATGTATTCGCATGTGTGCATCTGCAAATGTGCATGTGTGCGTACATGTCAGTGTGTGGGTGTGTGTGGATGTGTGCATATTTTCCAAAATGCACGAGTTCATGTGCATGTGTGTGTGCATGTGTGGTTGTGGGCATGTGTGCACATGCATTAATTAGTGTCTACTTGTGGACATGCAGGCGTGTATCTGTGTGCATGTTAGCATGTCTATGTGTTTTTGAGTACATGTGCATGCATGTGTGTATATGCATATATGTGTGTGTCCATGCATGTGTATGTGCCTGCATTTTTATGTGCATGTGTTTTTCTACAAATGTGTGTGTGTGTGTGTGTGTGTGCATCCATGCTTGTGCATTTATGTCCATATCTATGAACCTATGTGTGTGCATGTGCGCTTATAACTATGAGTGTGCAAGTTCTTGTGCATGTGTGTGTGAGTTCGTGTGCCTGTGCATGTGTAGCTATGTGCATGTGTGTGTGTGAGCTCATGTGTGAATGTTTTGTGCATGTGTATATTTTTGTATGTGTATGCATGTGTGTGATTAAGCATATGTGGTTGGGTGCATGTTTGCATTTGATTGTACATGCCTGACTATGCATGGGAAAGTATTTGTGTGTGTGTGTGTGCATAGGTGTGTGTGATGTGGTGTATGCATGTCTATACATGTTTTTGGGCATGTGCTCGTGTATTCGTGTCTGTCAGTGTGTGGGTGCATGTGTGTATGTGTGTTTTCACAATTGTGTATTTATGTGGGTGTGTGTGTGCATAAGAATGTGTGTACATACATTTATATGAGCTTGTCACTGTATGTGTGTGCATCAATATATGTGTATGCATGTGTGTACATGTGCATATGCATGTCTATGTTTGTGTGTACATGCACATGTGTGAATGTGTGTGCGCTTGTGTGTATGCAGCCATGCATCTCTCTATGTGTGTGGGTGCATGTATGGTTTATGTAGGAGTAACGCATTATTGTGCATACTAGTGTGTTTATCTTTTTGAGTGATTGTGTGTGGGGTTGAGGGGTGTGTCCTTGCTATGCCTATATGCGAGCATGTGTGTGCATGTGCATGTGTGTGCATGTGCTTGTGTGTGAATGTGCATATGTGTATCTTTGTATGAGTATGTACGTGTATTCTTGTTTATGTAAGAATATGTGAGTGTGATTGCTTGTTTTTGTGTGTGTGCACATGGTGTGTGTGTGTGTGTGTTATGTGCATGTGGGTGCCTACATGTGCATGCATACATATGTGTTTGTGTAGGTGTACTTGTATGTGTATGCATGTCCATGCTTGTTTGCATGCACATGTGTGTATGCATGTGTGTGCGGGTGGATATGTGTGCATGTTCATGTGTGCATTTGTTTTAGGTCATCATTATGTGTGCTTATGTGTGCATGTGTGTGCATGTCCATGTTTGTGAGTTTGTGCCAACATGAATGTCTATGCATGTGTGCCTGTGAGTGAATGAAGGCATGCATGTATTTTTGCAAACATGTGTCTGTACTTGTTTTCTACATACTTGTGCATGTGCATGTGTGTGTATAGGTGTGTGTGCATGTGTGTGTGGGTGCACAAGCACACACACATGTGTGTGCGTGTGTGCTTATATGCTTGTTTAGTCTATGCACATGTGCTTGTATGCATGTGTCTGCACATGTGTGTTTATGTGTGTCGGAGCATGTGTGTGTGCATGTGCATGTGTGTCTACATGTGTGTGTATGTGTATGTATGTTTTGGTGCATATGCACTTGTGTGTGTTTGTGTGATCTATGCGTGAGCATGTGTGTGTGTATGCATATGTGTGTGAGTGTCCATGTATGCATGTGTGTAGGTTTGGGTGTTCTTGTCTATGTGTGCATGTGCCTACAAGTGTATGACCATGTGTTTGTGTATACATGTGTATGTGTGTGTGTATGTTTGTGTGTGTACATGTGTGTGTGTGCATGTGTGTGCATGTGCATGTGCACATGTGTGCAAAGACATTCATGTGTTCATGTGACAACAAATGTGGGTGTGCATTTGTGTGTGCATGAAAGATAGAGAGAGAATGTGCGTGTGCATGCATGATTATGAATTTTAGAGGATGTGAGTGCACGTGGATGTGCATATGCATCTAGGTGCATGTGCATGTGTATGCGAGTGTGTCATGTGTGTGCTAATGTTTAAGCATGCATGTGTTTTGTGGGTATGTGTGTATGTATGTGTCTATTTATGAGTGTGTGCATGTGTGTGCATGCACATGTAGTGTGTGTTTTTGTACGTATGTGTACATTTGTACTTGTGTGTGTGCATACGAGTGTGTGTTTAAATGTATGAGTGCATGTGTTTGTTTAATTATGCATATGTTTGTGCATGTGACGAGGTGTGTTTGCATGTGTGTGTTATTGTGCACTTACATGTGCATATGTTTGTGTGTGTCTTTACAAGCATGTGCATGCATATGGATCTGTATGTGTGTCTCTATGTGACTATGGGTTTGCATGTATGTGCATATGCCTGTTTGTGCAAGTGTGATTGAGTGAGGCTGGGTGTATGTGTGTTTAGGGGTGAGCGTGTATGTACGTGTGTGCATTTATGCGTGTGCACATGTGCAAATTTGTGTGTGTGTTCATATGTGTGGGCATGTGTGGGTGTATGTGTGTGTGTGCATGAGTTTGTGTGCTTGTGTAGATCTACATATGCTGTATACAATCACTTGTGTGTATTTGTTGGCTCGCAAGTGTGTTTATTATGGTGTGTGAATGTGTGTGCATGTGTGATTTTGTGTATGTATGCATGTGTATGTGTGCATGCCTGTGTATGTGTGTGTGTATGCATATGTGTGTGCATGCACAAGGGTGTGTGTGCATGTGTGTATGTGTGTGTATGTGCAACTAGTGTGCATGTAAGTGTGCATGCATGCATGCAAGTGTGTGTATAAGTGCATGAATGTTTGTGTGTATATGCATGTGCAAGTGTGTATAGTGTGTGTGTGTGTGTATGCATATGTGCATTTTGGTTGACATGAGTGTGAGTGTGTGTGCTTGCATATGTTTGTGTTCTTGGGCATGTGTGTATGTGCGTGAATGCATGTTTCAATGTTTTGCAAATGTGCAAACATGCGTCTTTGTATGTGTGTGTTTATTTGTGTGTGTGTGTATGTGCATGTGCTTATGCATGTCTCTATGGGTACATCTATGTTTATTTGCATGCATGTACCCAAGCACTTTTGTGCATTTGTGTACGTGCATAGTGAATATGTGTTTTTGTGTGTGTGTGTGTGTGTATAAGTAGCTATACTTTGTGTGGTAGTTGTGTGTATGCATATGTGTATGAATATATGAGTGTACACATGTTCAAGTATTTATGCATATATGTTTGTATTTGTATGTACTTGTGTGTGTGCATGTGTCCATGTGCATGCATGTGCATTTGTGTGCGTGTGTTTTTTAGTGTGCACAAGTACACGTGGGTATGTGTTCGCATCTTTATATACGTGTGTTCGCATATATTGGTGTGTTTGTATGTGTGAAGGTGTGTGCATACATGTGTGTATGAAAGTTTTTATGTTTGTAGGTGAAAGTGTCTATATGTCTGTGTTTGTGTGTGTGTCTCGCTCTGCATGAGTCTATGTATGTGTGTGTGTGTTTGTGTCTATGCACAAGTGAATGTGTGTACTTGTGCGTGTTTACGTGTGTGTGCGTGTGCATGTGTGTGTGTGTGTATGCATGTGGGTAAGTGTGATTGTGTGTGTGCATTTATGCATGTGTGCATGCATATGGATGTGCACATGGGTGTGCAAGTTTGTGTGCTAGTGCATGCATGTGTGCGTGAGTGCATGTGTGTGTGTCTTTGCCTATGTGGGTACATATGTGGGTGCATATGCAAGTGTGTGTGAGTGCATATGACTTTGTGCATTTGTATGCAAGTGTGGTTGTATGTATATATACTTTAATGTGTGTGTACATGAGTGTGTGTGTGTGTGTGTGTGGGTTTGTGAGCATAATTGTGTGTAAAAGTGTGTGTGTGTGTGTGTGTGTGTATTTGTGTAAGCAATGGTGTATATTTGAGTCATTGTGCATCTTTTTATTTGTATGTTTCAATGTCCAAGTGCGCGCATGTATTCAAGTCCGTGTACATATATGTGTGTGCATGGTTGTGCATGTATGTGTAGATAGGTTTGCATGGGAGTGTTATGTGTATGTGCATCTGTGTAAGCATGCATTTCTACGTGCATGTGTATGGTGACATGCATGTGTGTATGTGTGTGTGCTATTGCATTTTCATTTGTGTATTTGTGTGTGCAAACATATGCACATGTGAGTGTGTTCATGCATGTGTGTGTGCCTACATTTGGAACCGTATGTACAATAACAAAATGTGTGCATGTGTGTGTGTGTTCACATGCATGCATGCATGTGCATACTTGTGTGTACACATACGTGTGTGTTTGTGCATGTATATGTGTGTATGTGTGCATATGTATGTGCGTGTATGTTCCTATGCATGTGTATCTAAGCATACACATGTCCATAAGTGTGTGTGTGTGTGTATGATTGCATGCGTGTTTGTGTGCATGCTAGTGTTTGTGTCTATGCACATGTGCATTTGTGTATGTATGCATGTATATTCATATGTGCACCTGTCTTTGTGCATGCACAATTGCATTTGTGTTTGTGTATCTATTTTTGTGGATGTTTGTTCATGCATATTTGTTTACATGTGTTTGTGTGTGTGCATGTATATTATGTCTTAACATTCTTTCAAGCATGTGGGACTTTTTTTGTGTGTACATGAGTGTGTGTGTGTGTGTGTGCATGGTTGTATGCATATGGGTGTATTTGTGTGTCTCGACATGTTCATGTCAGTGTGCATATGTCTGTGTCTACACGTGCATGTGTCTATGTGTATGTGTGTGAGTATCTATGCATGTGTGTGGACATATGCATGCATGTGTGCATGTGCATTTAGGTGTGTATGCACATGTGCTCATGTGTGATCATGTACAGGCATGTGTTTGTATGTGTGTATCTATGTGTATAACTACACTCATGGGTGTATGTGTGTGTATGTCAACATGAGTCTATGTGTGCTTGTGTGTGTGTGTTGTGATTGCCTATGTGTGTCGGTTTTTGTGCATGTATGTGAGCATGTGTGGGTGTGTGTATTTTCGTGTGTGTGTGTTTGTGCGTGACCATATGCATCGTTATTATTTGACTTTGCCTATGGCCATTTGTCTATGTGTGCATGTGTGTATGTGTGCATGCATGTGTGTGTGTATTTTTAAGTCTGTTTGTTTATTTTTGCATGTGCATGTGCATGTGTATGTTCATGTATTTGCTTGGTTAAATTTGTGTGTGCTTGCATGTTTATCTATGTGTGTGGTTGAGTTCATGTGTGTATGAATGTGTGTGCTTACATGTGTGATTGTGCATGTTTTTGTGTGTTTTAATGTGCATGCATTGTCTGTGTCTCCATGCTTGTGTGTGTATGTGTGTGCAAGCATGTTTGTACATTTTTTGTGTCAATGTATGTATGTGCACGTGTGCTTCTACATGTTTGTGTGTACTTGTTTGTGTCTTTGTGTGTTCATGTTTTCATGTGTATTTATGCATGTTCTTATGTGTGTGTGTGTGTGTATATGCACACACATCTATGTGTGTCTAAACACATGCGTGTGTGTGTGTTTGTGTGTGTGAATGATTATGTGTGTGCATGCATGTGTTTGTGTGTGTGAATGTGAGTGCATGGGCTTAAGTGTGTGTTTGCATGCATATGGGTTTTTTGTATGCATGCATATGTGTGTTTACATGTTATGTTTGCATCTGTGTGTGAACATGTGTGTATGTGTGCATATGTGTCAATTCATGTGCATGTGTGCATGAATGGACATCAATATGTGTGGGTGCATGCATGTGTGTATGCATGCGTGTGGGTGTGTGCACTTTGGTGTGTGGATTTGTTAATGCATGTGCAAGTTTGAAAGTGTGTGCCTTTTGATGCGTTTAGATGCATGAGTGTGCTTGTTTTTTTTTGTTTGTGTATGTGTTTGTGCATATATTTATATCTACTTGTGCATATATATGTGTGGGCATGCCTTTCTGTGAGTTTCTTTTTGTGTGTTTACTTGTGCATACGTGTGCGTGTGTGAGCATTTGTGTGTTTCTATATGAGTGTATGCATGTGCTTGTTCCTTTGTGTCTACATTCTTATGCATCTATATATGAGTGTGCACAAGTGTGTGCATGCACATGTGTGTTTGTGCATTAGTATCCTTGTGAGTGGATGTGTATGTGTGTGTGTGTGTGTGCATGTCCACTTGTTTGTGTGCATGCACATGCCTGGGCATGCATCTACATGTGCATGTGTGTGCACATGAGTATGTCCCTCTGTTTGTGTATTTTGTTTGGTTGTAAATATGAGTGTGCTTACATATTTTAGTGCAGATATTTGTGCATTTTTTTGCATGGGCATGCACATGTAAAATTGTGTGTGTGTGCATGCATGTTTGTGCATATGTGTGTGTGCATGCTTTTGTGTGTGTTTGCATATGTGTTTGTGTGTGTGGGTGTTTGTGTTGGTCTATGTGTGTAAATGTGTGCATGTAGGTGTATGTGTACATGTGTGAGTGTATGTGTGCTTGTGTGTATAGGTGCATGCATGTGTGCTTGTGTGCATGTATTTGTGGGCATGTGGTTGTGTTGTGAGCATGTGCAACTATATGTGTTTGAGTGTGCATAGGTGTATGTGTGTGTGCATGTGTGCACATGTGAGTTGGTGCATTTGTGCATGCATGCGCGTGTGCTGTGTGAGTTTGTTTGTGTGTGTTCATGTTTGTGGGTGTTTATTTATTTGTGTGTACACATTCATATGGGTGCATACATGTGTGTGTCTACATATGTGTATACGTGTGCATGTACGTGTGCATGCATGTTTCTATGTGCGTGAGTGTTAATGCATTTGTATGTTAATGCTTGTGTGTGTATGTGTGTATTTGTGTTGCTTCGTGCATACATTTGTGTATCTGTAGGTGTGCCTACATGCATATGTATGTGTGTACATGTGTGTATGTTGGTTTATATGTGTGTTCATTTGCAGGCATGTGTGTGTGTGCATATTTGTATCATTATTTATGTGTATGTGCATGTTTACGTGTGTGTGTGTGTGTGTGCATGTATGGATATGGAGACGTGTTTATGTTGTTTGTTGTGAATGAATATGTGTATACATGCACATGTGTACATGCATACATGTGTGTATATGTGTGTGTGTGTAAGTGAGTGTGTGTGTGTGTATGCACTTACACGATGTCTGTGTGCATGTACAAGTTTGTATGCTTATGTGCATGTGCATGCATGCATGTGCGCTTATATATTTTTTGTGTGTATGCGTGCATGCCTGTGAGTGTGTACATCTTTGTGTGTGCATATCTAATAGTATGCATTTGTTTTGGTGTGGGGGGGTGCATGTGTGTGTTTGATGTATGCATGTGCATGTGTGTGAGTGCATATGAATATGTTTATATGTGTTTGTTTGTGTGTGTGTGTGCATGTATTGTCTACACATTGCTTGTGTGTGGGTATCTTCATGTATTTATGCTCTTGTGTTTAAGCATGTATGTGCATGTATGAACATGTGTGCATGTGCTTGTTTATGTTTGCTGTGTTGTTGTGTGTCTATATGTATGTGTGTGCATGTTTATATAAATGTGTGTGTCTTTGGGTATGTGTGCATGTGTGTATGTTCTTGTGCATATGTGTGTGTTCTTGTGCATATGTGTGTGTGGATGGTTGCATGTGTGTATATGCATGCTTTCATATGGAAGAGCTTGTCCATGCATGTGTGTGCTCATGCTTGTGTAGGTGTGTATGTGTGCATGTAGATGCATTTTCTTGTGTGTGCACTTACTAATGTGTGTGCATACATGTGTATTTTTGTGTGTGTGTGTGTATGTACATTTATGTGTGTGTGCATGTGTGCTTGTGTGTATGTGGCTATGGGTATGCATGTGTACATGTGTGTGTGTGAGTGCATATATATGTGTGCATGTGCATGTGTGTGTGTGTGTGTGCATGTGTGTGGGCTTGTGTGAGTGTGCATATTCATCTATGTATGGGTGTCTATGTCTATCGATGTGCATGTGCGAGAGGTGTTTGAAGCTTAGTGTGTATTCATGAGTGTGTACATGTAAGCTTATGTATGTGTGTGATCATGTGCTTATGTGCATGCATTCATGTGCATGTAGACATTTGTATGTGAGAGTGTGAATGTGTGTGTGTGCGTGTATGTATGTGCATGCATGCATGTGTGTGCATGCATGCATGTGTGTGCACAATATTGGTCATGCGAGTGGTTTCTTGTGTGTTTATGTGTGCATATGTGTGTCTCTATATGCAAGCATGCATGTGTGTAAGTGTGTGTGAGTTTGTATATGTGTGTGTTCATGTTTATGTGCTTATGTGTGTTTAACTTATTGCAAATACATATGCATGTGCATTTTTGTTTGTGCATGTGTGTGTACATATGTGTTTGTGTGTGCTTGTGCTTGCATTATCTTATGTGTCTGTGAGTGTGTAAGCATATGCGTGTGTGTGTGTGTGCTTGTGCATGTATATGTGTGACAATTCATGTGCTTGCTTGTAAGTGCGAGTGCATGCATGCATATGTGCCAGTGTGTGGGCTTGTGTGTGTATATGTGTCTTCATGTGTGTGAGTATATATGAGTGTGTTTGATAGTGTGTGTGTGCTTGCATGAACAGAAGTGCGTGTGTGTGCGCATGTGTGTGTATGTGTGTGTGTTGATGTGTGTGTGTGTGTGTTGTATGAGTCACATGCATGTGCATATTTGGGTGCTTGGGAGTGTGTGTACATGTGTTTGTTCCAATTTATGTGCTTGTGTGTGTGTTTCTTGCTATCAGTGCGTTTGTGTTGGCATTTTTTTGTTTGCACGTGTGTGTGTGCATGTGCATATGCACATGTGGTTGTTTATATGCATGTGTGTATGTGTGCATGGGCATTTGTGAATGTCTGCATGTGCTAGTTAGTGGATGTGTTTTCATGTGTGTGTGCATTCACACTTGCGCATGTGTGTGTATATGTGTGCATGTCTGTGTGTGTATGTGTTTGTATATGTGTGCATGTTTGTGTGTGTGTGTGCATGTGTGTGTGTATGCATGTACATGTGTATAAATGTGTGTGTTTGCATGCGGGTGTGGGTGCATGCATATGTGCCTACTTACAACAGTGCATGCAGTGTTGTGAGGTGTTTGCGTGTTCATGTGTGGTTGTTGGCATGTGTACTCATTCATGTGTCAATCTGTGTTTGTAAGCATGTGTGTGCATCTATGTGGTTAAGCACATGCTTGTGCATGTGTGTGTGTGTGACTGCACATGTCTGTGTGTATTTACATTTGTGTATGCATGTTTATATGTTTATGTATGTGTGCACATGTGTGTGTAGGGGAGTGAGCATGTAGATTTCTGTGTGCATAAGAGTATGTATGTATGCTTATGTGTGTGTGGGCATGTGACTGTGTGCTTTGTGCTTGTGTTCATGTGCATTTGTACTTTTGTATGCCTGTGCATAAGTGGATTTGTGTGTGTGTGTGTGTGTGTGTGCATGTGCTTATGCCCATGTATGTGTTCACATATGAGTGCTTTCTTATGTGTGTATGCATGCTTATGTGTGTGTCTGTATGCAAGCACTTGTATGTGTATGTGCTCGTGCGTGTCAATGCGTGTGTGCTTGGCACAGACGTGCATGTGTCGATGTTTGTGTGTGTGTTCTGCTTGCATGTGTGTGGCCTTGCGTGGGTGTGGGAATGTGTGTGTGCATACGTCTGCATGGACGTGCAAGCACACATGTGTGTGTAGGTACATGTGTGTTTGCTTATCTATGTTTATGTGTGTGTTCGTGAGTATGTGCAAGTGTGTATCGATGTGTATTTTTGGTGCATGAGTAATATGTTGTGCTTATGTGTGTGTGGCTGTGTGCAAGTGCATGTGTGTCCATATCTATTAACCTATGTGTGTGCATGTGTGCCTATAACTATGAGTGTGCAAGTTCTTATGTATGTATGTGTGAGTTCATGTGCCTGTGCTTGTGTGTAACTATGTGCATGTGTGTGTGTGAGCTCTTGTGTGAATGTTTTGTGCATTTGTAGATTTTTGTATGTGTATGCAGGTGTGTGATTTAGCGTATGTTGATGGGTGCATGTTTGCATATAAGGGTACATGCCTTACTATTCGTTGGTAAGTATGTGTGTGTGTGTGTGTGCATGTGTACATAGGTGTGTGTGTGGCGGTGTGTGCATGTGTGTACATGTTTTTGGCCATGTGATCGTTTTTGTGTGTGTTCTAGTGTGTGGGTGCATGTGTGTATGTGTGTTTTCACAATTGTGTATTTATGTGGGTGTGTGTGTGTGTGCATATGAATGTGTGTGTGAGTGTGGCTTTATGCTTGCATGTTTGCACATGTCTATGTGTGTGTATGTGTCTACAAGAATGTGCATGTGTGCATGTGTGTGTGTGTGCATATGTGTGGGTTTGTGTTTATGTGTGTGCATGCATGTATAGTTGTTGGAATTTATGTGTTAGTGAGTATACATGTTTGTGGGTGTCTATGTGTGAGTATGTACCTGTGTGGATGTGTATGAGTCTATATGTCTGCATGTGGACATGGAAAGATGTGTGTGTGTGCATGTTTCTGTGTTTGTTCAAGTGTGTAAGTGTGCATATGTATATGTATAATTGTGTATATTTGTATGCATTTGTTTATGTGAGTGCATGTGTTTATTTTTGTGTCTATGTGGGCATCTATATGTGCGCGTGTCTATGTACGTATCCTTGTGTGCGTGAATTCTCTTGTGTGTGCTTTTGTGTGTCAACTAATGTGCACTCATTTGTGTTTATGTGAATGCATGTGTTCACATGGTTGTTTCTGTGTATCTGTACATGCTTGTGTGCTCACTTGTGCGCTTATGGGCATGTGTTGCCTATTTTTGTGTGTTTATGTCCATGTGTGTGCATGTGTGGGGTTGTATGTGCACTTGTGTTTCTGTGTGTTTGTGTACATTTGTGTGCATGTCCATGCATGTGTGTGCATATGTAGTTTTCAGTGCAAGCATATGTGCACGCATGTGTGCATGTGTTTTGCATATGTGTGTGCTGATCTATGTGTGTGTCTATGTGCATGAGTGTATATGTGTCTATGTGCATCTGTGTGTGCTTGTATGTGCGGGTGAATGTTTGTGGGCCTGTGTGTGTGTGTGTGTGAGCATGTATGTGCACTTTTGTTGTGTGTAAGTCTGTGCATGTGTTAGTGTTCGTGTGTGCACAAGTGTGTGTGTGTATGTGTTTATGTGTGTGAGTGAGCTTGTGTGTGTGTACTTGTTCATACATGCAAGTGTGTTTGTATGTTTGTGCATTTGTGTATATATGCAAGCATAAGCACATGTGTGTTTGTGTGTGAATGTATGCTTGCATGTATTTGTGCAAATGTGTGTACATGTGCTTGTGTGTGTTTGTGTATGCATGAGTATGTATTTGTATGTGCATGCATGTGCATGTACACATCTATGTGATGAGTGTGTACGTGTTTAATTATATCTGTGTGGATCTATGTGTGCATGTTTATGTTTAGTGTGTGCATGTGTGTGTGTGTGTGTCTATGTTAATGTGTACTTATGTTCATATGCATGTGTGTGCATGCGTGTGCATGTGTGTGTGTGTGTGAGTGTGTCTATGTATGTTAGTTTTTGTTTATGTGTACGCGTGTTTGTGAGTCTTTGTGTTTATTCATGTGTGTGTGTGCATGCACCTATGCGTGTGTGTGTTTGGGAATTCATGCATTTGTACAAGCTTGTGCATATGTGCGTGTGCATGCATTTGTTTGTTCAAGTATATGTGTACATGTGTCTGCTAGTGCTGTTGCATAAGAGTATTTGTGTGCCTATGCATGTGTGTGTTTCTATGTTCTCATGCATGTGTGAGCCTATCTATTTGTATGAGTGTGCATGTGCATGAGTGTTTGCTTGTGTGCACATGGTTACACACATTTGTGTGCATGAGTCTATGAGCATGTTGGTCCACATGTGTATGTGCATGCATGTTTATGTGTGTGTGTGGCCATGTGTTCATTTGTGTGGGTCTGTGAGTGGGTGCATATAGTGGTGCATGTGTGTATGTATGAGCAGGTACATGTGGGTGTTTGTACATGTGTGTGCATGTATGTTTTTGCATGTGTGTGTGTGTGCATTGGTGTAGGTGTATATGGATGTGTGTGTATGTGTGTGTGTGTGTGCATATGGATATGATTGCATGGATGCACATGTGTTTTTGTACATATGCATGTGAATTTGGGTTTGTTTGTGTGTGGGCATGTGTAAATGGGTGTTGGTGTGTGTGTGGGTGCATGTATGTGTGCATGTGTGTTTATGGGCATGTGGGCATGTGTGTGTGTGCACATGTTTGTGAGCATGTGGTTGCCTTTATGTATGTGTTAGAATGTCAGGTGGCATTAATGTCTATGGTTGTATGTGTGCACATATGTGTACATGTCCACATTTATGTGTGTCTGTGTATGTGCTTGCATGCTTTGTGTGTATGCTTGTATGTGTGTGTATGTGTTTATACATATGTATGCATTTATGTGCGTGTGTTTGTATGGATGTGTTTGTGTGTGCTTTTGTTTTTGCATGTGTATATGTTTGTGACTGTGAGTGTTTGTATGTGCATTCATGTTTGTGTATATCTAAGATCTTGTTTGTGTGTTTTTAAGTTTGTGTGCATGTGTGTGTGTGCGCATGTGCTTTCCTGCGTGTATGTGTGAATGTGTTTATATATTCATGCACACATGTCTACATATGTGCATGTGCTTGCATACGTGTGCATTTGTTTGTTGGTATATGTGTGCATGCATGTGCTTGTGAATAGGTTCATACATATGTGTGTGTGTGTGTGTGTGCAAGTTTGAGTGACTTGTGCTTATGTGTGCATCCGTGTGTGCATGTGCATGGGCATGTGTATGAATGTATGTGGGCATACGTGTTGTTGCATGAGTGCACGTGTGTGTGTACATATGAGTCCATGTGTGGGTAAGCTAGTATGCACATGTTTGAGTACCTTTGCTTGTGCTTGTACAGTTGTTTGCAAGTGAAAGAATGTGTTTGTTCTTGTTTGTCTGTTTATGTTTTTTTAGTTTGTGTATATATGCAAGTGTGCATGTGCATGTTCATCTTTGTGCATGTATGAGCAAGTGTCTTTATGTGGTAGTGCATGTGTGAGTATGTGTGTGAACTTGTGTGTGAGTCTTTTGGCTTGTGTGTGTGTGAGGATTCAGTGTGCATGTGTATACATATGTGTGTGCATATGTGTGTATGTGCATGTGGGTGTGTGCATAAATGTTTATTTGTGCATGTGCTTGTGCATGTGTGTGTGCATTACATATGTATGAGTATGTGTACCAGTGTGTGTGCATGTATATATGTGTGTGCGTGCATGCATGCATATGTGTGTACATGTCTACACATATGCATACTTGTGTGTGTATGTGCTTATGTTTGATTTTGTATGCATTTGCATTTATGCACGTTTTTATGTGAGTTTGTGTGCATTTGTGTACGGGTGCATGATCATGTGTGTGTTTGTGCATATGTTTGTGTGTGTGCTTTTATGCATGCTCATATGTTTGTATGCTTGTGGGAGTGTGGTGTTTCTATATATGTTTAGGTGCATGTGTTTGTGTGTGTGTTTAGGTGCATGTGTTTGTGTGTGTGTGTGACTATTCATATGTTCATGTGTTCTTGTATGTGCATGCATTTGAGTGTGTGTGCAAATGAATGTGCATAAGTATCTATGTGTTTGTGTGTGCATGCATGTACATGCAAGTGTGTGTGTGTGTGTGACAGTGTGTTTGTCTTCATGTTCTCATGTGTGTGTGTATGTGCACTTGCGTATGCATGTGCATGTATGTGTGTGAGTGTGTGTGCTTGTGTGTTTGCATGTGTGTGTTTATGACTATGCATGTGTGCATGTGTGTTTGCTTCAGTTTGAGTGTATTTGTGTGTTTGTTTTTGTGTGGGTGTGCATGTTTGTTCTTGCATTTGGATGTGTGAGTGAGTGTGTATTTATGTACATCTACATGAGTTTGTGTGTGTGTGCATCCATGTATGTGTGCATGCACTCATTTCAAGTATGTGTGTGTATGTATGCATGTATGTGTGTTTGTACATGTGTGCATGTATGCATGCATATACTTGTCTATGGATTTATGCTTATATGCATATTTGTGTGCTTTGTGATATGTGTTCAAGCACATATGTGCATCTTTGTGTGTGTTAGTGTGTGCATGCATAAGCATGTGAATGAATGTAGGGGGGCATATGTGTTTGTGCATGAGTGCACATGTGTTTCATAGTGTGAGTGCATGTGTGTGTGCATGCACATATTTTTTTAGTTCCTATACATATGCATGTGTGTTTGTGTGTGTGTACTTTCTTATGTGCCTATATTTTTAGGTTTGTGTGTGCATATGCAAGTGCATGTGTGCATGTGTGCATGTGCATGTGTCTTGACATGGTAGTGTATATGTGAGTATGTTTGTCTGTATGAGCAAGCATGTGTGCTTGTGTATGCATGTTCATGTGCATATGTGTCTATGCTCTCGTGTGTGTATGTGTATGTACATGCATGTGCATTATACATGTGCATGTGTGTATCAATGTGTTTGCATATGTATATGAGTGTGTATGTGTACATGTGTATGTGCATCCATGTGTATGTATGTAGGCACATATGCATACATTTTTGATCATGTGTGTGATTGTTTGCATTTGTGTGCATTTGTGTGTGTGTGCATGTACATGTGTGTCCATTTGTATGTGTGCACATTTTCATGTATGTACATTTGTGTAAGACTATGTGTGCATGTGTGTGTGTTTGTGTATATATTTGAGTGTCGGTGTTTGTGTATGCTTGTATGTATGTGCATGTGTTTATGCATGCATTTGAGTATGTGTACAAACGTGTATGCATGTGTGCATGTGTACAAGAATGTTTTGTGTGGTTATGTATGAGTTTGAGTGTGCATACATGTACATACAAGTGAGTGCGTGTATGTGTGCATGTATGTTTCGGTACATGTTCCCACATCTATGTGTCCAGGTGTGCACATTTGTGTTTGCGTGTCGTTTCTAGTACTTGGTACATGAGATGGTCGTGTGTGTGCATGTGGGTGTGTGTACATATCTGTGTATGCATGTGCATGCATCATTGGTGTGTGTGTATATATATGTGTTTGTGTGCACATGTTTGTGATAGTTCTGCACACGTGTGTGCACCCATGTGTCCATCTGTGCACATGTTTGAGCATGCATTTGTGTTTGTGTATGTTTGAGTGTTAGTGTATGTATGTGTACATGTGTTTGCATGTGCATCTACATATGTGTGTAGGTGTGTTCCTATGCATGTTGTTGTGTGTGTGTGTTATATTAGTTTTCTCGAAGTGTGCACAAGGGCATGTTGGTGTGTATGTGCATGCATCTATGTGCATGTGCATGTGTGTGTGTGTGTATAGGTGTGTGTGGGTGGGTGTGCATGCATGTGTGTGTGCATTCATAGGACTAAGTCTGCACCTATGTCTGTGTGTGTATGCATATGTGCCCTTTTGAGTGTGTGCATCTGACTGTGTTGTGTGCGTGTTCATGTATGCAAAGTTGTGTGTGTGTGCATGGTTGTGCATGCATGTGTGCATTTGTGTGGGTGTTTATGTGTGGGTGTGTGTGTATGCTTGTGCATGTTTGTATATGTGCATAAGTGCTTACGTGTGTTCATGTGTGAGTGTGCACGTGCATGTTGCTACGCGTGCGTGAGAGAGTGTATGCATGTGTGTTTGTGTGTGGGTGCTTTTGTGTACATTTGTGTGCACGTGTGTATGTGTGGTTGTGCATGCACATGCATATACGTGTATCTATGCGGGTGTGTACATGCTTGTGTTTGTTTGCAGGAGTGTGTGGGTTTGCTCATGTGTGTATGTGCATGCATGTGTGTGTGCACTCACAAGTGTTCATGAGTGTGTTATTTTAACATGCACACAAGTGTGTATGGGTGCATTAGTGTGTGTGTGTGTTTTCATGTGTGTGAGTTTGTGTGTGTGTGTGTACTCACACATGTGTATGTGGTTTTGTATGTTTGTGCTTGTGTGTGTATGCTTGCATACATGTGTCTGTGTTGCATGGTTTTATGTATGCGTGTGATTATGCATTTGTTTGTGAGTGAGTGTATGTGTATACATGCATGTGTGGATGTGCATGTGTCGGTTCATGTGCCATTGTTTATGCATGCACGTGAGTGTGTGTGTCTACTTGCGTGAATATGCTTGGATGTGTTTGTTTGCATGTGCATGTTTATGCATGTTTTTGTTTGTTTGTGCACATGTGTGAATGTGTGTGTGTGTGTGTTCATATGTGGTTATATGTATCAATGTATGTGGGCATATATGTTTATGCATCAGTGCAAGCATGTGTTTGCATGTTTGAGTACCTATGCATATGCGTGTGCATCTATGTGGGTGTGCATGTATATGTGTGTGCTTGTTTGTGTGCCTATGTTTTTTCATTTATATGTGCATATGCAAGTGCGTGTGTGCATGTGCGAGCTTACCTGACTATACAGTAGTGCATGTGTGCAACCATTTGTGCTTGTGTGCATGTGTGAGCATGTGTGTGTGCATGTGTATGCATGTGTGCATACATGTGTGAATATGTACATGTCGATGCATGCATGCTTGTGCATGCATGTGCTTATGTATGTGTGTGTGCAATACATATTTTTGTGCGTGTGTGTGCATGTACAACTATGGATTTGCATTTGTTTATGTTTGTGCTTACATGCATGTGAGAGTGTGCATGTTTGTTTGTTTGATTTTTGTGCATTTGTGTGTGTGTGTACTTGTGTATACATGTACATGTGTGTTTGTTTACATGTATATGCATTTAAATGTGTTTACATTTGTGTGTGAGTGTGTGTGTATGTGTTTGCATGTATGCATGAGCATTTGTCAATCTTGGTACATATGTTTGTGTGTATGTGCATGCATACATGTGTTTTTGTGTGTTTGTGCATGTGTGCTTGCATGTGCCTACATATGGATTCGTGCACATGTGTGTGTATGTGTATATATTGTGTGCTTTGTGCGTATGTGTACGTATGTATATGTGCTTTTGTGTGTGTGTATTTGTGTGTCTGTGTGGGCATGTATAAGAATGTTTATGGGCATATGCATTGTGCATTAGTGCATGGGTGGGTGTGCATTTGCGTGTGTCTGAGTCATTATGCATATGCATGTGCGTTTGTATGTGTGTGTGTGAATGTGTTTGTGCTTCCTTGTGTGCTTACATTTTTTCATTTGTGTGTGCATATATGAGTGCTTGTGTGCTTATGCATGTATGTGCATATGCAAGCATGCTATCTACATGGTAGTGCATGTGTGAGTTTGTGTGTGTGTATGAGCATGTATGTGTGTATGTGTATGTATATGTGTGTGAATAAATGTGTGTCTGCATCTGCTGTGTGCTTGTGTATGCATGTGCTTATGCATGTGCATGTGTGTGTGTGTGTGTGCGTTTGTGTTTGCATGTGTTTGCAACCATGAGTATGCATGTGTACATATTTTTTTGTGCATATGCATGTTTGTTTGTAATTGTGTGCATTTGTGTGTTTGTGTGCAAGTATGTGTGCGTCTGTTTGATTGTGTGCGCATTTGCATGTATGATTGTTTATGTGAGTATGTGTACATATATGATTGTGCATGTTGTGTTTGCCTATGTGCATGTGTGTGTGTTTATGTGCATATGTGTGTGGGTATTGGTGTGCATGCATGTGTTTTGTTATAAATGTCTATGTACTTCTACATTCGTGTTTTTGACTCAGTGTGTTGGTGTATGCTTGTGAGCTTGCATTTGAGCATGTGTGTAGACGTGTCTACATGTGTTCAAGCATGCAAGCACATGTGAGATTATGTATGTGTGTGTTTGAATGTTTGTGCATGTACATGCAAGTGTCTGCATGTATGTTTGGGTGTATCAATGCATGCATGTATTTACTTGTTGGAGTATCTATGCACATGCATGTGCATCTGTGTGGGTGTGTGTGTGATTGTTTGTCTGCTTATGTTTATCATATGTGTGTGTATATGCAAGGGTTTGTGATCTTGTGCATGTGTATGTGTGTGTGTATAAGTGTGAGCTCGTACATGTCATAATGTGCGAGCATGTGCTTATGTATGTGTGTGAGTGCATTACGCATTTGTGCATATGTGCCTATGGATTTGAATGTTTAAATTTTTGTGCTTGCATGCATGTGTGTGTTTGTTTACATTTGTGAGCATTTGTGTGCGTGTGAACTTGTGTGTGCATGTATGTGTGTGTCCTTTACATGTATGTGCATTTGCATGTGTGTACGTTTGTGTGTGAGTGGGTGTGTGTTTCCATGTGTGCATGAGCATGTGCATGTGTTGGTACTTACATTTGTGTGTGTGTGCAAGCGTGCATGTGTTTTTGTGTATTTGTGCATGTGTGCATGCATGTGCCTATTTATGGATTCATGCATTTGTGTGTATGTGTGAATGTTTGTGCGCTTTGTGTATATGTGTCCATACATATATGTGCATTTGTGTGTGTGTACGCATGTGCATGCGTGGGCATGTGTATGAATGTTTGTAGGCATATGTGTTTCTACATTAATGCATGTGTGGGTGTTCATGTGTGTGTGTTTGAGTTTCTATGCATATGCATGTGCAATTGTGCATGCATGCATGCATGTGTGTGGTTGCATTAACACCTTAAAATGTGTGTTTGTGAGTTCATGTGTGCATGCATACCAGTTTATGTATGTGTGAGCATATGGGTTTATGTATGCCATTACATGTTCCAGCATGTATGTGAGCATGTGCATGTGTGAGTATACATGTGTGTGTCTGTGTGTGCATGTGTGTATGGGGTGAGTGTGCATGTGTTGGCATTTATGTATGCATGTGTGTGCAATTATATATGTATAGGCGTGTGTGTGTGTGCATGGAGGTTGTCCATGTGTGCAAGCACTCGTGTGTTAATTTGTGCATGTGCTTGTGCTTGTCCTTGTTTAGCTATTCTTGTGTTTGTGTCTATGTGTGTATATGCATGTGTTCATACAGATGTGTGTGTTTTCATTCTTGTATTTTTGTAGATATGCATGTGCATTCTTTTGTGTGTTAGTGCATGTGTGTGCTTGTGCATGTGTGCATGCATGCATGTTTGTGTGTAGATGTGCATGCATGTGTATGTATGTGTGAGTTTGTATATTTGTATATGCATTCGTGCCATGTGCATATGCATGTGTGCACTTGTGTGTCTACTTGCATATATGTGTGGGTGTGCAAGTGTGAGTGTTCAAATATGTGCATAATCATGTATCTATATGTGTTTGTGTGGGTGTGTGTGTGTGCATGTGCATGCCTTCGTAAGTGTACATGTATGTGTTTGTCTGTGTGTGCATGGGCATTTGTGGTTGTGTTTGAGTGTGTTCATTTGTGTGCTTATGTGTGCACTTGTGTATGCACTTGTTGTATACCACTGTGAATGCATATGTATGTGTGTGGTGAGTGTGCTTGTGAGTGTGGGTGTGGTTGTATTTGTGTTTATGTGTGCATGCATGTGTGTGCATGTGTATGTAGACATGAATATGTATAGGTGTTTGTGCATGCATGTGTACATGTGCATATAGATTTGAGTTTGTGTATGCATGTGTTTGTGTGCATATGAGCATTTATGTGCGTCTGTGTGTGTGCATGTGTGGTCGTGTACATGTTTTCATGTATGTGTGTATATACTATCTATGCATAGTCTTGTTTATGTGCGTGTGTGTGCTTTTGTACATGTTTTCATGAGCATGTTCATGTGTTAGTGTTTGCGTGTGTGCTGGTGTGCCAAAGTATGCATGCATGCATGTTTGTGCATTTTTATGTATGTTGTGCATACATGTTTTGTGTGTGTGTATGTGTGAGCAAGTTCATTTCTGTGTTTACATATGACCACGTATATGGGCATGATTATTTGCATGTGTATGTGTGCTCTTCTACTTGTGTGTTTATGCATGTGTGTTCTTTTGCATGGGTTTGCATGTTTATGTGTGTGTGTGCATCTATGCATTCGTGCAAGAGTCTATGGGCATGTCTGTTTGGTTATGTGCTTGTGCTGGTGGGTGCATATGCACATGTGTGTGTTTTTGTTTGCATGTGTGTGCATGCATGCATTCATGTGTATGCAGGTGCATGTGTGTGTGAGTTTGTGTGTATGTGTACTTGTGAGGAGTGGGTGTGTGCACATATTTGTGCATGCTTGTATACACATGTGTGCATATGAGTCCATTTCTGTCTATGGATGCATGCGTGTGTGTGTGTGTATGTGTGCCAATGTGTGTGTGCATATGTGCATGATCGTGTGTAGTTTTGTGCATGCATGCGTCAATGTGTTTGTGCATGCATACATGTGTGATATGGGTGTGTGTATGTGTGTTAATTTACCTCTATTTGTCTTTCTCTATGCTTGTTTATATGTGCATGCTTGTGTGTGCATGTGCTTGTGTGCATCTCTATGTGTTTGTGCACATGTGAGTACATATGTTCCGATGTGTGATTTTGTGTTTATGTGAGTGTGTGTGCATGTGTGTGAACATCTATTGTGCATGTGTATCTATGTGTGTGTGTGAATGTTTGTGCATGTGCAAGTGCATGCGTCTGTGTTGTGATGTGCACATGTTTTTGCATGTGCATTTCTATATGTGTGCATGTGTGTATATGTGCTTGTGCGGATGAATGCATGTGTGTGAGCTTTTGTGGGTGTTTATATGTATACTTGTGTGTGTATGTTTGTGTGTACAAATTTGAGTGTGTAGTGGTGTGTGTTTGCATGTAAGTGTGCAGATGGGTTCGTGTTCACATGTATGTATGTGTGTGTATGTGCATGTGCACATTTGTTTATGACTATGCATATGTGTTTATCTATGTGTATGTGCATGAAATTATGCATGTGTTTGTGTGTGCATGCACACATATATGCATGTGTGTGTTTGTGTATTTTGTAAGTTTGCATGTTGTGCATTTGTTTGTTCGTGTGTGCATATGTATGTCTATAAGGGTGCATGTGCATGTGCACGTATGTGCATATGTGTGTGTGTCTGTGTGTGTTTTCAAGTGCATATGTGTGCATATGTGTAGTTGTGAATGTACATGCATGTGCATGTATGCATATTATGCTTGTGTATGTATGTTTAGACACATGTGTGGATGTCTAAATTTGTGCATGAGTGTGCAGGTGTGTATGCATGATTTTGAGCATGTGTGTACATGCAAGTGTATGTGTGCATGCATGTGCATATGTGTGTGTGCATGTATATGTTGTGTGTGTGTGATGCATGCATTTGCATCTCTGTGTGCCTATGTGCATATGTGCATGTCTTTATGGTGTGTGTGTTCTTGGCATGTGCAAGTGTATGTGTGTTTTGTGCATGTGTGTCCCTATTCGTGTGCATGTGTCTACGTGAATGCACCTGTGCTTGAATGTGTGTGTGTTCATCTGACATATTTGTGTGTGTACATATGTGGTAGTGTTTATGGATTGTTGTGTGTCTATGTGCATTTGCATGTACATGCATGTGTGTGTGCGTGTATGTGCATGTTCTCTTATGTATGTGTATGCATGCTTACATACGTGCCTATGTCTACATGAGTTTTTGCATATGAGTGTGTGTGTGTGTGTTCCAGTGTGTGTGCATGTGTGCATGTGTATGTGCAAGTGCGTGTGTGTGTGCATGTGTGTGCCTATATATGCATGTACTTTTACATGTCTACGTTTGCATGTGTGCATATTTGTGTGTTTGTGTGCATAGAGGGCTTGTTCATGTGTGTGTGTGCATGTGTCTATATATTGGTTTTCATGTGTGAGTGGGTGTATTTTTTTTTTTTTTTTTTTTTTTTTTTTTTTTTTATATGGACATATGTGTGTGTTATTGTGTGTGTTGGTGCATATGTGTGCATGTTTTTGTGTGAGTATACCTGTCTGTGTGCATGTGTGTGTTCATGCATGTGTGTGAACGCTTGCATGTGCTTGTATGTAGGTGTTTGCTTATGCATGCCCACATGTGTGTATATGTATGTGCATGTGTGACGGTGTTTATGTGCATGCAAATGTCCACATGAATTTGTGTGTGTGTGTGCTTGTACTCACACGGGTGTGTACAAGTGTGTTTTCCATGCGTGTGTGTTCGGGTTTGCATGTGTATGTGCATGCTTGTGTGTGTGTGTATCTGTGCATCTATTTGTATGCACTTGTACATGATTGTGCATGTGTGTACTTGTGTGTGTATACTTGTTTTTGTTTGTATGCACGTGTATGTGAATGGTTCATGCATGTGCATATGTGTGGGTGTGTTTTGTATGATTATGTATATGTGCATGAGTGTGCACATATGTGTGTGCTTATGTCTGTGTTGGTGCATGCTTGTGTGTGTGTGTGCATGCATTCAACTGCTTGCATGCATGCATACAAACATGCGTATAAGGTTGTGTGTATGTGTGTTCATTTGTGAATTGGTTTTTACGTGTTAATGTTTGTTTATCGGTACAGGCACGTATGAGTGTGCATATTAGTGTGGGTGTCTACATGTGTTTATGTACATCTATACACACGTACAATGTGTGCATGCATGTGTGTGTGTATGCTTGCATGTGTGTGTGTATGCTTGCATGTTTTCACATGTGCATGTGTATTTGTGTGTGGATGCATTTGCATGTTCCTATTTGTCTATGTGTGAGTGTATGTTTGTGTGCATGTGTGTGTGCTTGCATGTGTGTGCATGCATGTTCACATGTGTATGTGTCACTTTCCGCATGCATGAGTGTAAGTGTATCATTATGCGTCTATGAGCAAGTTCATATGTGTGTGTTTGTCCTAGTGTATGTGGTTGTTTATTAGTGTATTCACATGTGTGTGTTTATGTCTTCGGGTGGTTTTATATGTTAGTGTTTGTGTGTGTGTGTGTGAGTGTTTGTGTCTGGTTGCATGGTTGTGTTGGTGCATGTATGTATTTGTGTGCATTGGTATATGTGGGTTTAAGTGTGCATGTGTGTATATAGATGCACATGCTTATGTGTGTGTGTGTGAATGCATATCTATGTTGTCTGTATTCCTATGTGCAATATGTGTGTTTGAGTGTGTGTGCATGTAAGTGTGAAATTATGTAATCATGTGTGGATGGATCTATGCAAGTGCTTCTACATGTGTGCATGTGTGTGTACTTGTGCACACATTTGTGACTATGCATGCATATGAGCATGCAAAAGTGCATGTGCATGTTCATGTGCTTGTGCATGCGTGTGTGCATGCATCTTAGTGTGCATGTTCACATGTCTATGCACACACACACACACACACAGACACACACACACATGTACATGCATGCTTACACACACATACACAACACTCACATTTCCATACACCCACACAGACATGCAAACACACAAAAATAGACATGCACACATGTACATACATACATGTACACATGTACATGAATACATGTAAACCACAACACACACACATGGACAAATAACACACATATGAACACACATAGACACGTACAAGCACACAAAAATCCACGTGCACTCACACACACATGTGCGTGTGCAAACAAGCACACATACACAAATACACACACTCATGCATGCACACTCGCATATGCACACATACATGATCACATGCAAATACAAAAATAAACACACACACAAACATGTGTTCATGCCCACATAAGCACTCCAAATGCACATAGACACAAGCACACAAACATGCACACACATACATGCAAGCACAGACACATACACACACACTCACTCACTCACATGCATACAACACCTAACCACACATGCATACATACACACATGTAGGCACATAAACACAAAAGTACACACATGCATGCATATACATGCACATGCACATATATATATATATGCACACACACATAACACATGCACATGAGTGCATGAATTCATGCACTTATGTGTGCATACACACATGCACAAATAAACATACACTCACACATACACATGCATAAGCATTCACACACACAAGTACACATACACATATATGCACATGCATACCCAAATGCACACACACACATGCACATGCATGTGCACAAATAAATGTACAAACACACACATAGATGCCTACACATATATAGAAACACTTATGCACGCACACACACACAACGCACACTTATGCACATGCAAGCACGCATGCACACATATACATACACACATGCAAGCAAGTACACACACACACATGCACATGTGCACATGTATACACAAGGGTACACTTGCACATGGTCAAGTACATCCATACACATGTGCACATGCATACAAACACACATGCAAATATTCATGCATATGCATAACACACACATGCATGCTTGCGCACACAGGACCACATGTACACACATATACATATAGACGCATAAATGCATGCATACAAGCATGCACATGTAGACACCACATGTGCAAACATAAATGTGCACACACACACACACACACACACACAAAGGTGTATAGACAAGACCATTCACAAACACACACAGATGCATAAACATGCACTACCAAACATGCACACATGCATGCACATCCATACATGCACTTACCTTACACACATGCATCCTTTCACATGCACATGCACATGCACATGCACACAACACACATATTGACATGCATGTGAAAGAACACTAACATAGGAACACACATGCATGTGCACATATAGACACATACACATGCAACATGCTAGCACCTGCATGCACATGTACACACACTCTTGAACTTATACACATGAACTAATGCACATAAGCACATATGCACAACCCAAAAGCACACACTTGTAGACATAGGCATAAACATGCACATGTAATCATAAACACATGCATGAAAATACACAAATTAACACAAGCACATAGGTACACACACATATGCACTTAATCTTACATGTGCACCCATTTAAAAACATGCACACATACACACAAATTCACATGTGAACATGCACTGACATGCATGCACACGCTTTAACACACAAACACACATAATAGTACACACACTCATGCATAGGCATGCATACACACATATATGATCACACAAACATGCACCTATGCATAAATGCACACATATATGCACTTGAACACACTTTGACACACACACACACATGCTTGCATGAACTCATAAATGCATGCACATGAACAAACATATGCTTACAGGACTACACTCATGCACACACATACCTACACACACAAACACAAGCACACACAAACTCACACTTACACACACACACATGAGTAGACACCCACACACATGCATAAGCACATAGATACATGCACGAGCACACATACACATAGAAACATACACAAACACACACATACAACCACATTGGTGAATACACATGCATATAGAAATAATTACACATTCTTGCACACACACACACACACACCCATTCACTCACATGTACAAGCACACAAACACATGCATGTGTGTACACACACATACACACACATGCACACACACTCACAAACAATCCATGCACATGACCACTCACACACACACACAACTACTCTCACAAACATGAATATGCACGCACACATATACACACATAGATATAAACACACACAAATCTAAGAATAAACAATACACACACACACACCTATATGCAATTACATAAGTCTACACATGCACATGCACACAAACACACATGCACACAAACATGCACACAAGCACACATGAGCACACACACACACACACACCCATACACATACACATAGCTAGGCACACACACACACAAACATGCTCACCCATATACACGTACAGACTCACACATATAACCACACACATGCATACACACACGTATGCATGCACAATCATGTATTCACACACATAGACACATGCACACTTATCCACAAGCGCATGCATAAAAACTTGCACGCATACATGCACGTGCACACCCACACACAGTAACATCATGTACACATATAGTGTTTGTATGTATATGCATGTGTAAGTATGTGTGTATGTGTTTATGTGTCTATATCTGTTTGTGTGTGCATGTGAGTGGGTTTGTATGTGTGCATCTCCATATTTGTTTGTTTGTGCTAAGTGGTGAGGGGCTGTGAGTGTATGCTTTGTGTGCATGTGTGTGTGTGTGTCTACATGCATGCAAATATGTGTGCGTAAGTTTGCAAGTGTGTTTGTGGGTTTGTGTGGGTGTTTGTATGTGCGCATCTATGTGTGCACACTTGTGTGTGTGCTTCTACACACATGTGTCTATATGTTTGTCAACATGGGCACATATATGTATGTGGTGTGTGTGTGTTTGTTTGTATGCATTATTTCGTATGTGTGTTCATTTTTGTTTATGCACATGCAAGAACATGTGTGTGTGACTGTATGTTCGTGTGCATATGTGTGTGTTTCTCTGTACATGTGTTTGTATTGTGGTGTGTGTGTGTACTTTTGTGCATGTGTTTGTACCTATAAGTGAATGTGTGTATGTTACTATGTCTATGTGTATTCATGTGTCTACATGTGTACATGCAACTATGTGTATTTGTGCATATACATATGTTTCTACATTTGCATGTGTTTTTTATGTGTGTGCAACATTGTGTGCATACATCTTAGGATGTGTGTGCTTGTGTATATGTGTATGTGTTTGTTTGTGTGTTTATACATTTGTGTAAGTATGTGCACATTTAGGTGTATTCATGCATGTTTATGTGTGCGTTTGTGTGCATATATGTGTGTGTGTGAATGTACATGTATGTGTGAGAGAATGTATACATGCATGAAAGTGTGCATATGTGCTTATGTGTGTGTAAATTCTTTTGCATGCCTGTGCATGTCAGTGTGCATGTATGTGTGCATGTCTACATGTTTGTTTGCATATGTGTGTGCATATGAGTGTGTGTATGTGTGTGTGAAGGTACACATATGTGCATGTACATGCATTTGTCTATATTTATGTGCATGTGTGCATGCTACTGTGCTTGTGTGTGTGCATGTGTGTGTGTGTAAGTATGTATTATTGTGTATGTTTGAGTGTGCATATATATTCATGTACGTACATGAATTTTTGCTTGTGGGTTTGCAAGTGTGTGTGCAAGTGAGCATCTTTGTGTGCATGTATTTGTGTAACCTTTTTAGATTGTGTGCAAATAAGTGTGTGTGTGTGTGTGCTTACCTGTGCATGTGTCTATGTAGTTTTGCATGTGTGTGTGAATTTGTTTGTGATTGTTTGTGTGAGCATGTGCATATGTGTGCTTCTTGTGTGTCTTGGTGTGTGCATGCTTATCTTTGTCCATGTTAGCACATACATTTGTATGATTGTTTGTGCACTTATGGGTGTGCATGGAATTGCATACATGCATCTTTGTGTGTGTATGTGCATGCATGCATGTGCACTTATTTGTGTGTGTGAATCCTTTTGTGTGTGGGTGCATGTTCATGTGTGTGGGTGAGTCTTTGCATATGTGTATGTAGAAGTGTAAGTTTATGGGTGCATGTGTGTAGATGGATGTGTTTGTGTGTGTGTGTGTGGTTCTGCACATGCATGTGTGTGTGAGTGTGTGTTTTCTTGTGCGAGCAAGTGTGCATGCATGCATTTGTGTTTGTGAATTTTTGTATATTTGTGTGCATGTTTGAGGGGGTATTGTCGATGTTTGTCTGTGCTTGTATGTGTGCATGTCTATATGTGTATTTGTGTGCATTTGAGTGTGCATGTGTGTACATAAGCACAGTGTGATGTATGCTCATGTTTGTGTGTTCAAGTGTGTGCATATGTGTGCATGCATGAGTGTGTGCGTGTGTGTGTGTGTGCACGTGTGTGAGCCCACATGTGCACACATGATTTTATGTGTGTTTGCGTGTATGTTTTTATTTTTTATTATGTGTGTGCTCTTGTGAGTGTGTGCATGAGTGTATTCTTATGTGTGTTCATGTGAGTATGATTATGTATGTGCATTTGGAAGTGCATGCATATGTGTTTTTATGTGCATTCAAATGTGTGCTTGTGTTTGTGTGCACATGTGTGTGCATATTTTTGGGTGCATGTGTGTGAGCATGTATTCCTATGATTATGCATGTATGTTTTTATTTGTGTGTGTGTGTGTACATCCACATGCATGTGCATATGTCCATACTTCTACATGTATAAATGTGTGTGTGTGTACATCCACATGCATGTGCATATGTGTTTGTGAATGAGTGTGTGTGTGTGTGTGTGAGTGCATGTGTGTGCATGCCAGTGTATTTGTAGGTGTGCATGCATGTGAATGTGTGTGCCTGTGTGAGTGCCTTTTTTATGCATGCATATGTGTGTGCCATCATGTGTGGGTCTATGTGTGTGTACCTATGTTCATTAAGTGGGTATTTGTGTGGATGAGAATGTGTGTGCATATGTAGTGCATGTGTCTACATGTCTACATATGTATGAGTGCATGTTTGTGAGCAAGTATTTTTGTGTGTGTATTTGCATGCATGTGTGTGTGTGTGTGGGTATGTGCCTATGAATGTGTGTGTGTGCATGTGTGTGGGAGCATGTTTGTATGTGAATGTGTGTATTGAAATTGTGCATGAGTGGGTGTGGGCATGTCTTCTTGTGTGGGTCTAAGTATGCATATGAGCATATCCATGTATGTGTGCATGCATGCAGTTATGTAAAATGTGTACTTGTGCATGTGTGAGTGTGTGTGCATTTATGTGTGTCTTTGCATGTTTTTTTGTTCATGTGTTCTTGTGAGTGTGTAGTTGTGTGTATTTGTGCATGTGCATGTGTATGTGTATGTGGATGCACTTGTCTGTGCTTGTGCATGTTTTTGTGTGTTTGTAGGAATGAGCATTTGCATAAAAGTGTGTGCAAGTGTGTATATTGCATGCATGTGAATGTCTGTGTTTGTCTTTTATAAATGTGTGTGTTTGTGGGCACATTTGTGTACGTGCAGGCATGCCTATCTATACACTTGTGTGTGTGTGTAAACATGCATGTATGTGTTTATGTATGTATGTATGTATGTATGTATGTATGTGTGTGTGTATGTGTGGTGAGGTGTAGTTATGTATGCATGTGTTTGTGCATTTGCATATCTACATGTGTGTTCATATGCATACTTTAAAGTGCATATGCGTATGTGTTTGTGTGTATGCATAGGTGTGTATCTATGTGTGTGTGGGGGCCTTTGCACATGCTCATGTGTGTGTGCATATATGTGTTTGTGTTTTTGTGTATGTATATATGTATGTGTGAGTGTGTGGGGGTGTGTGTGCCTATATGCATGTGTGTTTATGCGTGTGCATGCATGTGCGTGTCTATATTTGTGTGTACATCTCTACATATGCTTTTGTGTGCATGTGTGTGTGTAGATGAGTGCATGCATGCATGTGCGTGCATTTGAGGATATTTTTGTCTGTGGGCAAGTGTGCATGTGTACGCATGTGTGTTTTGTGTTTGTGTGTGTACCTATGTGCATGTGTGCTCTCATGTGTGTGTGATCTGAGTGCATGCATGTGTGTGTTATGCAAGTGTGCAAGAATACGTGTGCACGTGTATATATAATTGTGTGTGCATGTGAGTGAATGTGCACATACACATGTGTGTGTGTCTATTTGCGTGCATGTGCATATGTGTGGGTGTGTACATGTGTGTATATATGAGCATGTGTGTGTGTGTACATGCATAGGTGTATGCATGTGTGCATGTGTGCTTCTATACCTATATATGGGTATCGATGTGCATATGCATGCATGCGTGTGCATGTATATGTGTGTAGACATGTGCATATGTATGTGTGTGTGTGCATGTGTGTACGTGTATGTGTGTATCTATATGTGTGCATGTGTGTGCATCTATGCATGCACATGCATGTGTCCAAGCATGCATGTGATCATATACTTGCTCAAGTGGATATGTGTGTGTGTCTTCCTATGCATACATGTGAGTGATAATATGTATTTGTGTGCATGTGTTTGTGTGTGTGCTATGTGTGGTTGTGTATGTAAATGCATGTGTGTGCATGTTGATGCATGCAAGTGTGAGTGGGTGTGTGTGTTTGTGTGTTCATGTGCATTTGTGCATGTCTATAGTTGTGCATATGCATGTGTAGGTACTTGTTTGTGCATTTTGTGTGTAAATCTATGTGTGATTGGTTGTTGTTGTGTGTATGTGAGTTTGTGCCTTAGTTTGTAGCTATATTTGGTTGTGTTTTGGTGCAAGAGTTCAGGTGATATGTCTATGTATGTGCAGGCATGTGCACGTGTGCATGTTGAAGCAAGTATGTGCATAGGTGCACACATATGTGTTCGTACGAGTAGTGTGTGTGTGTGTGTGTGTTCTACATCCATCCATGTGTGTTGTGTGTTTGCATGCATGTGTGCATGTGAACATGTACATGTGTGTGTGAGTTAGTGCACATGAAAGTATGTATATGTTTATTTATACATGTATGTGTGTTTGCATATGTGCTTTTATTTATGCTTGGGTGTGTGTTTTTGTATGTTGGCTTATGCATGTGAATGTGTTCCTATTTGTCTGTGAGACTGTATAAGATCTTGTGCATGTGTCTGCATGTGAGTTGATGTGCATTCACATCTATGTATGTGTGTTTATGTCTATGTCTGTATGCATGCATATGTATGTTTGTATGTTTGTGTGTTTATGTATGTTTATATGTTTGTGTGTGTATGTGTGTGCAAACTGTGTATGTAAAGAAAGGTATGTTTGTATGAGTGTGGGTGCATGCATGTGTGGGCCACCATACATGTATGTGTGTGTGTGTGCATGTGCATGCAACCACATGTGTGCATGTGTGAGTGCATGTGAGTTTGTAGTCATGTTTTGTTGGTGTTTGTGCATGTGTGTATGTGTGTTTGCATGAGTTCATGTGCATGTGCACATGTGTGTATATGTGTTCATGTGTGTGTGCCAGTGCATATGTCTGATTATGGATGTGTCTCTACTTGTGTGTGCAAATGTGCATCTAAATACATGTCTGCATGCGTATGAAAGTTTGTGTCTAGGTGTTCCTATGTGTTCATGTGCATGTATGCATGCTTATGCATGGGTGTATGTATATGTTCTGTGTGTGTGTGTGTGTGTATGTGCGCCAATGTACACACATGTTTGTACATGTGTGTGTTTGGGTGCAAATATATGTACATAGGCATATGCATGTTTGTGTATCTATTTCCTAGTGTTTTTGCATGTGTCTAAGCATATGTGTGTGCATATGTGCATGCTTATGTGTGCATATATATGTGTGTGTGTGTGCATGTGTGTGTGTGTAGGTGCATGCAAGTGTGTATGTAGGTGTTCATGCATGAATGTAAGTGTATGAGTGCCTTTGCATGTACATATACATGTACATGTGAGTAGTTTTATGCATGCAAATATGCATGTGCATATCTATGAGTGTGTAAGTGTATGAGTCTATGTGATTCTGTATGTTTATATGTGTGTGCATGTTTATGTGCATGCATGTATGTACATAGGTGTATGAATTTTCTTGTGTGCATGCCTATGTGCATGTTCATGTATCTGTGATTATGTGTATGTATGCATGTGTGTGCATGTGTGAGTGTGTGTGCATGTTTGCATGTTTGTGCATGTGTGTATGCATTTGTTCATATGTGATTGCATGTGGTATGTGTGTACGTATGTTTATATGTGTGTGTGTATGTGCATGTATGTGTGCATGTTTTGATATCATTGAGATTATTTTTATACACATCTTCATGCACATGTCTCTAAATGTTAGTTTTCATGTGTGTGTATGCATGTGTGTGTGTGTTAACGTGCATAAATGTTAGCGAGTGTGTGCATCTATGTGTATATGTGCATGTGTGTGTGTATTTGTGTTATGTATGTATGTGTATGTGTGTACACATGTTGCAGACAATGTGTATGTGCATGTTTGGTTGTGAGCATGTGCACACATGCATGTCTAACTATGTCCATGTGTGTGCATGGGTTTACGTTTCTATGTCTTTGCACATTTGTTTGCATGTGTTCTCTTATGTGTGTGGGTTGATTTGCATATGTGTGCATGTGCAGGTGTGTGTGTGCGTGCATGTTAATGCATGTTTGCATATAGGTCGATGCAGATGTGCATGCATGTTTTTGTGTATGTGTATGTGCGTGCATGTGTGCATGGGTTGTCCACGTTCCTGAGCACATGTGTGTGCTTTTGTAATTTTTTACCTATGTCTACCTACATGTGTGTGTGTGTGTGTGAATGTTTGTACATGTTTACATGTTTGTGTGCATGCACATGCGTGTGTATGTATGTCTACACGTGCATGCATCTTTGTGTATGAGTGAGTGTGTGTATTTGTTTAATTAGGCTTATGCGTGGGTTTATGTATTTGTGTGTTTGTAGGTGCTTGCAATCATTTGCACAAGTGCATGTCTTAGTACTTGTGTGTCTGTGTGCCTATGCATTTGTGTATGTATGTGCAATTTCTTTCATGTGTGCTTTTGCACTTGTATGTATGTGTGTGCACATTTGAGTGCATGTGTGTATGTGGGTGAGTGTGTTTGTTTATCTGCATGTATGTGTGTGCATGTGTGTGTGCATGTGTATGAGCCTGTGTGTATGTTTTTTGTGCATGTACCTATATAGATGCACACATGTGTGTATGTTCATGCATGCATGTGTGACTGTGTGTGCAAGTGTGTGTATGTGCATTTATATTTTTCTAAGCATGCATGTGTGTGTGTGTTTATGTATGCATATATGTATGTGTGTGCATGCATGCATGTGCATGTGTGTTTTTGTATCTATGTGCACATGTCTATGTGTATATTCATGCATCTGTGTCTATGTGTGTGTGGGTTCATATGTGTGTCAACGTGCATATTTGTGTATGTATTTGTGTGTATGTGTGTGTACATGCATGTGCTTGTGCATGTGTATGTCTACTTCTATGCATGTGTGTGCATATGTGTTTATGCTTTAGTATGTGTGTGCATATGTCTGTGAGCTCTTATGCTTGTTCTTGTGCATGTGTGAGCATGTACATCCATATGTGTGTATGTCTACACATATGCATGTGGGAATAAGCAAGCATATGCATGTGAGTGCATGTGTATGAACAAGTGTTTACATGATCATCTATGTATGAGTATGTGCATGCATGTGCATGCATGTGTGCGAGTGTTTTTGCTTATATATGTGCATGCTTGCATGCGAGCGTCCTAATGCATGTCCATGCAAGTGCATGGATGTGCATGTGTGTGTTTGTGTTTTTAGATGTTGGTCTATGCATAAGTGCATACATGCATTGGTGTATGTGTATAAGTGCATATATGTGAATGCATTTGTTCATGTGTGTGCATTCGTGTGCATGTGTACGTTTGTGTCGATAAGTTTGTTCATATGTGTTTATTTGTGTGTGCATTTATGTGTTTCTAAGTGTTTGTGTGCATGTGTGTGAGTGAACATTTGCATGGGTGTATGTGTGTGCACGTGTTTGTGTGTGCGTGTTCATGTACGTGTGTGCGTAACTATGCATGCATGCATATGTGCGTGTACATGTGTGTGGGTGTATGTGGTTGCACATTTTTTTTCATACTTGTGTGTTCATGTGTTCTTATTTGTGTGTGTAGTGCATGCATGTGTGCATGCATTTCAGCATGTGTGCATACGACAATGCATGTGCGTGTATCCATACATTTGTATGCGACTTTTTGTTTGTGTGCTTATGTGTGTGGATATGCTTATGTGTTTCCATGTATGTTTGTGTATGTGTGTGTGCATGTTCACTTGCACATGTGCGTGTGCAAGAGTGTGTGTGTACATGCACATTCAAGTGGGTGTGTGCCTATGTACTGTGTGTTCATGAATGCCTATGTGTGTGGATATCCATGTGTGTGAGTGTCAATGTGTGTATGTGTGAGCATGTGCATGCATGTGTGTGTGCTTGTGTGTACACGAGTACGTGCAGGTGTACATTTGTGTGTGTGCATGCATAGAAGTATGTGCATGTGTGTTCATGATTATGTGAGTGTAATGTGGATGCATGTGTGTGTGAGTGATTATGTTGTGTTTTTGTGGGTGCATGTGTTTATGGTTTTTGTGTTTTTGTGGGTGTGTGAGTGTGTGCACGCATTCTATGCCAGGATGCATGTGTACATGTGCGTGTGTGGGTGTGTAAGCATGTGTTGTGCATGTGTGTGTGTGTTTGTGTATATGTATGTGTGTGTGCATGTGTGTGTGTGTTTGTGTATATGTATGTGTGTGTGCATGTGTGTGTAAGTGAGCATGCATGTATGTGTGTACAAGTGTCTATCTATGTGAATGTGTATGTGTGTGTGTGTTATTTATGCATGTGCATGTTTGTGCATATGTATCTGTTTGTGTGTGCATTTACATGTGTGTTATGCACATATGTGTATTTTTTTTGTATTTTTTCATGTGTTCATGTATCCTTGTGTGTGTGAGTGCATATGTGTGCATGTACATGTTTTGTGTGTGTGTGTAAGCTTATGTGCTTGTGTGCAGGTGTATTTGTGTACATGTTTGGGCCTATGTATCCTCATTTGCATGTAAGGTTGTGCACTTGCATCCATGCACATGTCTATGTGTTTTCATTTATATGTATGTGTGCATGTGTCTTTGCACATGTGTATGGTTTTGTGTGTTTGAGCATGTGTGCATGTGTGCTACATAAGAACATGTGTGTGTGAGGGGGAGGATAAGGTGTTGGTGTGTGTTAGAGTGCATATCTATGTTTACATGTGCACAAATGTGTGTGTCTACAAGTGCATGGGTGTGTGCGTGTGTTTGTGTGTGTGGGTTTGCATGTGTGTGTATGTGTCTACATGTATGCTTGTGTGTGTGTATGTGTGTATGTGCATATATGGGTTTGTGTGCATGTGTTTATGTGTGTGTACCAGTACATGTGAGCATGTGTGACTTTGCATATGTGTTTGTGTGTGTTTGTGTAAGCATGTATATGCTTATACATATGCATGTATGCATGCATGTATGTGTGTGTGAGTGTGTGTGTGTGCTTGTGTTTGTACATTTGTGTGCCCTTGTGCATGAATTTTTAGGTGTGCATGTGTGTGTGTCATGCACATAGGTGTGTGTGGATGCAAGTGTGTGAATTAGGACAAGTATGTATGTGTGTTTGCATGTCAATTCATTTGAGTGTGTGTGCATGTCTACATTTTTAATTGCATGTGTTTTTGTGCTTATGCATTTTATCTATGTGTAAAGGCACACATGTGTGAATGTGTGTGTATGTATTGTTGTGTATTTGCATATGTGTAATTGTGCCTGTGGGTGTGTGTTTGTGCATAGATCAGGGTGTGTGTGCATGTCTGTGTCTATGTGCATGTATGCGCCTGTGTGCATGTGTGTGCATGGGTGTGTGTGTTTTTGCTCTTGTGTGTGCATGCATGTTTGTGTGTGTGTGCACATATGTGTGCATATGTATGCTTGTGTACATGTGTCCATGTTCATGTGCATGTGTGGTCACTTGTTTGTGTGAACGTGCGTCTATGTTTATTCATATGTGCTTGTGTGTGTGTACATATACAACTGTGTGCATGTGTGTGTGCATTTTTGTGAGTGTGCACGTGTGCATGCATGTGTGTGTGTAGTTATGTGTCTATACGTGCATCTATGTGTATGGGTATATATTTGTGTCTATGCATGTACGTCCTCATGTTTATGAGTTTGCAAGTTTCTATGTGTACCTATTTATCCATGAGTGTCTATTTTTGTGTCTATGCATGTATGCATGTGCATGCACAGATGCATGTGCATTTTATGTGCGTGTGTGTGCATGTATCACTTTATTTGCATGTCTATATCTTCATGTTCATATGTGTTTATGTGCTTTTTTCCATGTGTGTGTGTGTGTGTGCATGTGTGGTGTGCATGCTTGTTCATGTGTATGTGTGTGTGCATTTGTTTTGTGTTGTCAGTGTTTGTGTGCTTCTACTTATGTGTTTATGCATCCGTGAGTGTGTATGTATGTGTGTGTGTGCATGTGTGTATGTTTATGAGCCTTTGTGTGTGCATGTGTTTGGTTAGATGCTTGTGCATGTTGCGTGTGTGTGTTTCCTTTCCTCGCATACTTGTGTGTGTATGAGTGCATCTCAAAGTTTGCGTGTACATATGATTGCATGTATGCTTAAGTGTGTGTAAATGTGTGTGTGTGCACACATGTGGTATTGTGTTTGTGGAAGGGCACATCTGTGCATGGATGCCTTGTATGAATGCAAGCATGCATGCCTATGTTTGTGTGTATACATGTGTATGTGTATATGTATATGTATGCTTGTGTGTGTGTCTATGTTTGAGTGTGTGTGTGTGAGTGTGTATGCATTTGTATATTTTTGTATTTATGTGTGCATGCATATGTTTGTGTTATGCGCACTATGTTTGTGTGTGTGTTTGTGTTTATGTATTTGCATATGTGTGGGCATGAATGTGCAATTGTGTATGTGTGTGTATGTGTGTGCATGTGTGTGTTTGTGTGTGCATGTGTTTTTATGCATGCCTGTGTATATGTGAACATGCATATGGTTATAGATGTGTGAATTTGTGTGCGTCGGTGTGTGCATGTGTCTATTTATGTGCATATGTGCGTGTGCCCATATGTAGATGTACATGTGTGTGTCTAGAAGTGCGTGAGTCTGTCTGCACATACAAAGGTGTGTGTGCACATATGTGTGCTTATGTGTGTGTGTGCCTTTGGGTAATTTTTTGCTTGTGTGTGTGTGTGTGCATGTGTTTATGCATGCATTTTTGTACATCTAAGTGCATGTGAGTAGGTGTGACTATCCATGTGTTTGAGTGTGCATGTGCATATCTGTGTGTGTGCATCTATGTTTTTAAATGTGTATATGTGTATATGTGTGTGTATATGTGTGTGTGCTTGTATGTACATACATGTGTGCACATGCGTGTGGTATGTGTATGGGTGCTTGTGCATGCATGTGTATGTATGCGTGCTTGCATGTTTGTGTGCATGCATTCATGTGTGTATGCATTTGTGTGAGTGTGTGCATTTGTGTATGTGTGCATGTGTTTGTGTGTGGTTGTGTTTGTACTTGTGCATGTGCATGAGTGTGTGTTCATTTGTGTATGTGTGTGTGTCTGTGTACTTGTGTGTGTATATATGCATGTGAATGTTTGTCTATTTGTGTATTTGTGGGTGTTTTAAGCATGCGTTTATGTTTGTTTGTATGTTGTGAGCATGTGTGTACATATATCTTTTGTTGTTTGAGTGTGTGTTCATACACCTATGCACACTTGCATGTGTGCATGTATATGTGTGTTTGTGTGTGTGCAAGTGTCCAAGTGTGCTTGTTTGTGATTGAAAGTGAGTACATATGTACATGTGTGTGGTTGTGTGTGTGTACATCTTTCTGTGTCTTTATGCTTATCAGTGTATTTATGCATACATTTGTGTGCATGTGGGTGCATATGAACATGTGTGGGTATACATGTGTTTGCATGTGCTTGTGTAAATGTGCGTATGGTTGTCATTATGTGGGTGCTTGTGCATTTGTGTGTGAGTGCATGCATGTGTGTGCTTATGTGTTTGCATGGGTGAATGCAAGTGTGCATGTATCTGTATGTATGTGTGTGTGTGTGTATGTGGTTGTGTGTGTGCAAGCGCATGTGTGTATGTGCGTGTGTGTGCATAGGCATGTGTGTGCATGCATGTGTGTTGGTGTGTACATGTATGCATGTGTGTATATGTCTATGTAATTATGGGTGTGCCAAGCACATGTTTATGTCTATTGTGTGCATGTGTGTGTACATGCCTTTGGTTGATTGTGTATGTTTGCATGCATGTGTGGACACTTGTGCATGTGTATGCAAGTACGTGTGTGTGTGCAAGTCTCCATGTGTTCTTTTGTGTGTCTACATGTGAGCGTGTGTCCATGTATGTGTGTTGCATTGTAAACTGTGTGTATGTGTTTGTGTGTTGCATGCACTTGCATGTGTGCACACATGTGTATGTGTTTGAATGCATGTGTGTGTGTGTGTGTTTGTGAGTATGGGTTTTTGCATGTGCATATGCATGAGTGTATGCATGTCAATGAGTTTCTGATTAGGGGTGTGTGTGGGTTTGTGCACACACATGCATGTGTGTATGCATGTATGTGTGTATATCTATGTGTATGTGTGTGCATGTACATATGTTTATTGTGTGTGCATGTCATATATGTGTATATATGTATGTGCATGTGGATATGCATGTGTCAATTTAAATGCATGTGAGTGTGTGTGTGTGTGTGTGTCTGCATGTATGCATTGGTGCTTACATACATGTGTGGGTTCATGTGTGTGCCTTTGTGGGTATGTGGGTATGCAATTGTGTTTTTGTGCATTTGAATGTGTGTGTGTGTATGTGCATGTGTACATTATTGCATGCATGCATGTCTATGAATATTTGTATAGTTTTTTGTGTGTGCACTTACTTATGTGCATGGGTATGTATGTGTGCATTGGTGTGTGAATCTGTACCCATGTTTGTGTATACATGTTTGTACATGTGCATTTATGTGAGTGTGGGCTTGTGTGGGTATGTTTGTACAATTATGTGTGCATGTGCATGTTTGTGTATATGTTTATGGGTGTGTGTGTTTGTGTACATATCTATGTGTGTTGGTGTATCCATGTGTCTGTCTATGTTCATGAGTGTGTGTGTTTGCCTATGTCTATGCATACATTTGTATGTTTGAATTGGTACATGTGTATGTGCGTGTGCCCATATGTGTGTATGCTTCGTGCATGTTTATTTGGTAGTCTGCATGTGTGTGTGTATGATTGTGTGTGTGTGTGCACATTCACATGTTGACATGTCTATAAGTGTGTTTGTCTTTGGGTGTGTCATGCATGCATGTATATGTTTGTGTGTACATATATGTGTATGTATGTTTATGCATTCCTATTTCTATGTGGGCATGTGCATGTGCGTGTACTTATGAGCGCCTGTGCACTTATATGGGTGTATATTTGTGTGTGCATGTTCTTTAGTGTGTATCTATGTCTTCCTACATGTGTGTGGGTGTGCATATTTATGCATATGCATGGGCATGTGTGTGTGTATGCTTTTACATGTGAATATGCATGCATGTGTGATTAGGTTTGTGTGCTTGTACTTGTGGAAGTGCTTGTATGTGTGTGTGTGTATTTCTATGTGCATGTATGAGTGCTTGGGTATTTACATGTGTTAGTGTTAGTACATGTGTGTGCTTGAGTGTGCCTGTGTGCATGCATGTACGTGTGTGTGCATGTTTACATGTGTATGCCTTTGGGCATCTGTGCATTTCTATGTGTGTGTTTGCATACATAAGTATGTCCCTATGTATCCATGTGTTTGTGTTGTTTCATATCTGTGTGTGATTTTACTTGTTTGTGTGTGTGAGTATTTGTATGCACGCATGCATGCATGTGCTTCTACGCATGTGTGCACGTGTATGTGTGTGTGTGTGCAAGTGTACACCTATGTCAATGTGTGCATGTGTGTGAATGTGTATATGCATATGTGTGTTCATGTTTGTGTGTATATATGTGCATATGCATATGCATGTGTACATGTGTATGTGTGAGTTTGAGTGTTTTTCTATGTGCAAGGATGTGGGTGGGCATCTATACATGTATATGTGTGATTGTGTGCCATGTGCATGATGTACAGGTGTGTGTTTGTGTTTGTGTGTGCATGCAGGTGTTCACATGCAAGTGTTTTTTTGTGCGTGGGTGCATTGGTGTGTTGATGTGTGGGTGCATGCATGCATGTGTGTATGAGTTTGCATGTATGTGCGCAAGAATGCATGTCTAAATGCACATGTGTGGTTGTGCGTGTGTCTGTGTAGGTGTTCATCTACTTTTGTGCATGTGTGTGTACATGTGTGGACGTGTGTGCGTGTGTGCGTGTGTGTGTACATGTATGTATGCATTTGTGTGCATTGACTGACATTCATGTATATGTGTTTGTGTACGTGCATGTGTACATGTGTGCACATAATCATGTGTGTGTGCGTGTAAGTATATGTGTTTGTGCATGTTTCAATAAATGTATACAAGTGCACATGTGTGCATGCATGCACATGTTTATATATATGGGAGTGTGCATGTGTGTGTGTGCACATGCATTTTTGTGCACATGTGTGTGTATGTGTGCATGTGTGCATGAGCATGTATGGCTTTGAGTGCATGTGTTTGTGAGTGTGCGTGAAAGTTTTTTATGCATGTGTATGTGTGTTGAGCATGTGTGTGTTTGCATGATACATATGTGATTTTATTTGTGCAAGTGACTATTTGTGCATATGTGTGAGCATGTATGTGCGTGTGTTTGGTGTGCATATATGCATGTGTGTATACATGAGTGATTTTGTTTGTGTGCATTTATTGTTTTGCATGTGTACATGTGCGATTATTTATGTGATTACACATGCATATGTGCTTTTGTGTTTGTCTGCATGGGTCTCTCTATGTGTTAGTGTGCATGTTTATGCATCTTGGTCTTGTTTCTACTTGTGTGGATGTGTTTGCAAATGCATGTGTGCTTGTGTGTATGTCTACCTAATCATGTGTATGTGTGTCTTTTCCTGTGGATGTGTGTGCATGTGTGGGTGTGAGTGCACAGGTGTGTTTGTGTGCATGTACTTGTGTGTATGTGTATATGTATGTAAGTGTGTTTGTGTGCATGTATGTGTGCATGTGGGTGCATGCATGCATATATGTGTGTAGGTTGTCCACATGCCATGCCAAAGTATGTGCATGAGTGCATGTCTTTGAATGTTCATGTGCATGTGCATGTGTGTGTGAGTGTGTGCATATATGGGTATGCATGTGTGTGTGTGTGTACATGTGCATGTGCACATGTGTGTGTGTGCATATATCTACATTCACGTGTGTGTGTATTTGTGCATGTGCATGCATCTTCGAGTGTTAGTGCTACTGTGTGTGTGTATGTCTGTGTCCATGCCTATGTGGGTATGTGCAAGTCTATGTGCATTCATTTGCAACTGTGTTTGTGTATTTTTTTCATTCATTCTTGTGTGTACACATGATCGTGTGTGTGCACATGTGTGTGATCATGTGTATTCACATGCCATGTGTGTCTACATGTGTACATGAGTGTAATCATGTGTGTGCACGTGTGTGTCCATGTGAACATGTAATTGTGTGTGCTTGTGCATGTGTGTGTGCATACATACAGGATTATGTGTGTGTGTGTGTTCATTTGTGTGAGCTTGTGCCTGTGTATGTTTGTGTATACCTGTGTAGGTGCATGTGCATGTGCGTGTCTATATGCAAGAGTGTGTATGTGTGTATATGTGCATGTTTGTTTATGTGCTTTTATGTGTGTTTGTGTGTGTGAGCTTGTGTTGATATGTGTGTGTGTGCTTGTGTAGATGTACATGTTTGCATGTGTGTGTGCATATGTGTACTTGTGTTTGTTTAAGTGTGAGTGTTTGTGCATTTTGTCTGTGTGAGTGTGTTTTCTTATATATGTGCAAGTGTGTGCATGTGAGCATGCTAGTGTTCACTTGTGGGTGTGTGTGTGTGTGCACGCTTAAGTGCATGTGAGCGTATTCATGCATGAGTATTTATGTGCATTTGCTCATATGTGTGTGTGAGTATGTGTTCTTGTGCAACTCTATCTATGTATGCAAGTATGTGCATACATATGTGAATGCATGTAGGTGTAGGCATGCATGCAAGCATACGTGTGTATGCATATGTGTATGTGCACGTGTATGTATTTGTGTGTCTTTCCATGTGCATGTGTGTGATGCATTTTGAGTTTTCATGCATATATACATTTGTGTGAACGTGCATTTGTTTGTGCATGCATTTGCTTGAGAGCATGTGCATACCTGTGTATGTGTTGTGAGAAAGAGCATGTGTGTGCATAAGAATATGCATGTGTGTGTGTGCATGTGTTTATGTGTGTGTTCATATGAATGTGTTTATGTGAGTGAGTGTATATGCATATGGGTGTGGGTGTGTATGGGTGTGTGCGTATACTTATGTGTTTGTGTTTCTATGTGTGGATACATGGATATGTGAAAGCAATTGTGCATTCATGCATGAACACATGTGCATGTCTGGGTGTGACTGTGTGCATGCATTTGTGTGTGTTTATGCATGTGGACATGTGCATTTTCTTGCGTGTGTGTGTTATATGTGCCCGTATGCATGTGTGTGAAGGTATGTGAGAGTGTGGGTGTGTGTCAGTATGTGCATGCTTGTATGGTATGCATTTGTATGAATGTGCATGCATGTGTGTGCTTGTGTGTTTGGGTTGTGCATGTGTGAATGAATGCTTGTGTGCAATTATGCATGAGTTCATATGTAGGTGCATGTGTCTGTGTAGGTGTGTGTGTGTATATGCATGTGTGTGGGTGCGTTTAAATGCATGTATGTACACATGTATATGAGTGTGTATGTGTGAGCATGTTTGCACATGCATGTGCATGCAGATGCATGTGCTTGCTTATACATGTGCATGTGCATATGAGTGCATGTTTTTTCTTGTGTATGTGTTTATGTGTGTGCATATTTGTATGTGGGTGTGCGTGTGTGTGTGGGTGGGTCTATGCATATGTGTAAAAATGAGTGTATGTGTGGGTGTGTGCATGCATGTGTGTGTGCATGCATGTGTATGTGTGCATATGTAGGTTTGTGGGTATATGTGTGTGTGCATGTGTTTGTGTGCAAGTGTGTATGCATGTGTGTATATGGATGTGTGTGTATGTATATGAGTGTGAGTGCACATGTGTGCACGTGCATGCTTATGTGTGTCTGTGTGCATGCATTCTTGTGCATGTGTGTATGTGTGCACGTCTATGTGTGTGCTTGTGTGTGTGCACGTGCATGTGCGTGTGTCTGTGTGTGTGTACTTGCATGCATGTGTGTGTGTTTTTGCATTCATGTACATATTTGACTATGTTTTTGAGTGTTTTCATGTGCTCATGTGTGTATGCATATGCGTGTTTCCAAGTGTGCTTTTTTATCTTATTTGTATATGTATGTGTGAGCTTATGCATGTTCATATGTGTGTGTCTGTCTCTACATATGTGTGCTGCACAAATGCATATGTGCCCATCAATGAAAATGTATGTGTGTGTTTACATGTTTGTGTATGCATGTGTGCATCTCTACATGTGTATGTGTTATGCATGTGCATGCTTGTTTTTTTGTGTTTCTCTATGCATGCACATTTGTTTTCGTGTGTGTTTGTGTGGATGTGTGTGTGTGCATGCATTTGTTTATGTGTGTGCAAGTGTATTTGTGCATTTGTGTGCACATCTATGGTTTTGGGTGTCCATGCAAGTGTGGGCATAGGCATGTGTGTTGAGCACTAATGTTTGCTTGTGTGTGTATGTGTGCATGTGTGTGTACATATATATGTGCTTGTGTGAGCATATATATATATATATTTGTGTGTGTGTGTGTATGCATGTGTGCATGTGTATATATGCATCCAAGAGTGTGCATGTGTGTGTATGTTTATGCTACTTGTGCATGTAAATGCAGGCACATGTGTATATATGTTAATGCATGTGTGTGTGTGTTCTTGTGTGTGTGTGCATCCACATGTGCATGTATTGCTATTTGTGTGTATGCATGTGTGTGGTTGCTTGTGCTTGTGCATGTGAGTGTGTGTGCCTTTGTGCATGTGCGTGTGCACATTTGTGCATGTGTGTGAGCTTTTGCTCATGTACATGTGTGTGCATACGAGTGTGCATGTGTGTGTGGGTACATGTTTGATTTTTTTTGTGAGTGTGTGTTTTGGTATGCATGTGTGTGTGTGTGCATATGCATGCTAGTGTGTGCTTATATGTGTAAGTTTATGCATGCAAATATTTGTGTGTGTGATTGTGTGCTTCTCTCTATGGATGTGTGTGGGTTTGTGAGGTCATGTGCATGTCTCTTCATGCCTTCTTGTGTGTTTATATGCATACAGTGCATTTGTGCACGTGCGTGTGTGTGTGTGTCCTTGTGTGTGTTTACATGTGTGTGTGTGTTTGCATGTGTTTCTATTCATGTGTGTGTTCATGTGCACATTGACATGTGTGTGTGTGTGTGTGTAAATTTGCTTATTCACACATATGTGCATGTTTGTGGTCTTATGCTTATGCACGTACTTGTGTATGTGTGAGTGAGTGTGCATGCATGTGTGCATATCCATGTGTATGTGTGTGTTTGCATGGGCATATGTTTTAACATTTGTGTGCTTATGCATGCATGTGTGTGCATGCACTTGTGTGTGAGTGCATATGTGTGTGCATATACATGTGTGTGTGTTTACATGTGAGTATATGTGTGCATATTTTGTGTGTGTTCCTGCACATGTGTGCCTACACACATGTGTGAATGTGTGTGTATTTGTATGTCTGCATGTGTGAGTGTGTGTGTGTGTGCATGTCATAGTGTGTTTGCATTGTATATGTGTGCATGTGTGCATGTCTTTGTGCATGTATACTTTTTTGTGTCTTTGTTACATTTACGTGAATGTTTGTGTATGTGTGTACATGCATATGTCTATGTGTATGCACACATGTGTGCATGCATTGATGTGCTCTTGTATGTGAGTGCTTGTGTGTATTTGTGTGTGCATATGTGTGTGTATGTTTGATTATGGGTGGGTGTGTGCATGCAAGCGTATGTGTGGGCATGTAATTATGTGCCTATGAGTTCAGATGTGTATGTGTGTGCATGTCTATTCATTTGAGTTTATGCATATATATGTGCATGTATGCATTTGTGTATGAATACACAATTATGTGCACGTGTGTGTATGTATGCATGTGCTTGTGCATGTGTGAGTGTGTCTATACGTGTAAATTTGTATATATCCGTGTGTTAGTGTGCATATATGCATTTGTGTGTATCTGTGTGTGTAATTGTGTATGTTTGAGTTTGTTAGTTTATGCATGTATGCATGTGCATGCATATGTGTGCTTGTCTTGTTGTGTGCATGTGTTCATGTGCATGTGCATATATGTGTGCTTATCTATGTGGGTGTGTGTGCATGTACACATATTTGTGCTTGTTTTTTGGTTTGTGTGTCTATGCAAGTGTGATTTAGTGTTCATGTATGTATGTGTGCTATTTGTACATGTGTTCGCATGCAAGTGAATGTGTGTATCCATGTGTGCATGCATGTGCATTTTTGTGCATGTCTGTGTGCCTGTGTTTTAAGCTTATGTTGTGCATCTACAAGTGTATGCATGTGCTTGTTAATGTCTATATGTGTGTGTGCGTGTGTGTTTGTACATGTGCATATGCATGTGGGTGCATGGGAGCACATGTTTTGTGTGTGCATGTGTGTGTTTGTGTATATGTGCATGTGTGTGCTTGTGCATGTTTTTATAATTCATACACATGTGCAAGCATGGTTGTAATAATGTGTTTATGGGTGGGTGGATGTGTGTGCTTATGTGCACATGTGTAAGTAAGCATTTGCATGTGTGTGTTTCTGTGGGTCAATATGTGCGTGTGCATATGTGTGTGTGTGCACAGGCATGTTTGTGCATGTACACATATGTGTGTGTGCATTTTCTCATGTGCATGTGCACGTGTGTTTGCATTTGTGTGTTAGTGCACATGCATGGGTGTGTATGTGTGTGTATGTGTGTGTTGTTTGCGTACAAGTATGCATATATGTTGGGTGTGTGCATATGTGTGTGCGTATAGGTATGTGCATATGTTTGTGTGTGTGGATGTGCATACCTGTGTGTTCGGGCATGTGAATACATGTGTGTGTGTGTATGTGTGTGCTTGTGCATGCTTGTTAGTGTGATTGTGCATGTGTGTATGTGTTTGTGCATGACTGTGTGTGACTATGGGTGCAAGTAGGTCTTTGTGAGTGTGTATGCATGCACATGCACGTGTCTTCATATGTGGGTGCAAGTGTTTGTGTTTGAGCATATGTATATAGGTGTGAATGTGTGCATTTTGATGTGCTTGGAAGTGTATATGGTTGTATGCACAAGCACATGTATGAGCTTGTGAGTGCATGTCTGTGTGTCTGAGTGCTCACATGTGCATGCACATCTATTTTGTGTCTATCTGTGTGAATGTGAATGTGTGTGTGTGTATTCATGTATTTGAGCATGTGTGAGTATGCACATGTGTGTATGTGTGTGTGTGTATGCATGAGAGTGCATATGTTAGTGTTGGACATGTGCATGCATGTGTGTGTGCATGTGTGCTTATGTGCATATGTGAATGTGTTTCTATGTTTGACCAAGTGATTGTATATGTCTGCATTCCTGTGTGTATGAATGTGTGTCTATGTGTGCATTTCCATGCATGTGAGTGTGTTTGTTTATCTATGTGTGTGAGTGAACAAGTGTGTGCATGTGCATATGGTTGTGCATGAATTTCTCAATGCATGCATGGGTGTCTACACATGTGTGTGTGTGATTGAGTGTGGGCATTTATGTGTGTGTGTGTGTGCGTGCATATGTCCATGTATGCATATGCATTTGTGCATGTGTGCATGTCTTTTTGTGCTTGTCCATGTATCTAAGTTTGATGTGGGCTTATGTGAATGTTTGTATGTGTGTGTGTGCTTGTGCCTATATATGTGTTTGTGCATGTGTGTGTGTGTGCGAAAATTATGGATGTGTGGTTAATTATGTCTGTGAATATGTTGTTGTGTGTGTGTGCCTTTGTGTGTGCATGTACTTGTCAGAGTGGGTGTGAATGTGTTTGCATGTGTGGGTTTTTGTACATGGGTGCACTTGTTTGTGTGTGCATGAGTGTATGCTGTGTGTGCATGCATTAGTGTGCATATGTGTGAAAGAGCATGTATGCATTTGTGTGTGCATATTCTTGCATGTGTGTGGTATGTATAGTGTGTGTAGGTTGTATGTGCATAAATGCATGAGTATGTGTACATGTTCTTATGTTCATGCTTTCACTTGTGTGCATGTCTATGCAAGAGCGTGCGTGTGTGCATGCATAAGCTAGTATGTGTGTGCATGCATGTTTATTTGCGTGGCTTTGTGTGTGTGTGCAAGTGTGCATAAGTGTACATGTGTGTTCCTTCACACTTGTGTATATGTTTGTGTGAGTGCTTCTATGTATTTGGTTGCATGTTTGTAGACATACTTGCATGAGTATGTGTGTGTGGATGTATGCAAGTGTGTGTGTTTATACATTTGTGCATGCATGCATTACCATGTACATATGCATTTGTGTGTGTGCATGTGTGTGTGTTCATTTGTGCATGTGCTTATGCATTTGTAAATGTGTATGCATGTTTATGTGCGTATGCTTGTGTGCATGTATATGTGTGTGCATATACATGCGTGTGTGACTGTGTGTACATGTGTGTGAGCGTGTACATGCTTTCTTGCAAATACATGCATGTTTGCATGCATGATTGTGCATGTGCAAGTGTGTGTGCATGTGTGTGTACATGTGTGTCAGTCTTTGTGTGTGCCAATGCAAGTGTGTGAATGGGTTTGAATGTGCATAGGAGTGCATGTGTAGTTGCATAAGTGCTTGCATATGTGTGTATATGCATGTGTGTGTGTGCTTATGTTGATGTGTGCACATGTGTGTGCATGTGGGTGTGTCTATGTTCACATGTGCATGTGTGTTCGTGTGAGTTTGTGTGTATGGGTTCGTACATGCATCTGTGCATTTGCATGAGTGTGTTTGTACATCTGTGTGAGTATGTATCTCTATGTGGGTGCGTATGTGTGCATGCGTGTGCATGTGTGATTGTGTGTACACTTGCATGTATGTTTGTGTGCATGTGCATGTCTGTGTATGTGCAAGTGTGTGTAGGTGTGTGCATGTGTTTGTACTTTTGTGTGCATGTGTGCAAGCATGTGTGTAGGTAAGTATGAGTGCACATGTGAGCACATGGTTTTGTGCATGAGTGTGCATGTGTGTGTATGAGTATGTGTATTTGTGTGCTTGAATTTGTGTATGTGTGTGTACGCATGTGCACGAGTATGTGCATGTCTAAGTGCCTATGCATGTGCATGTGCAGCTACATGCATGTCTTTGTGCATGTGTGTGTGCTCAAATGTTTATTCATGTGCATGTGTATGTGTGTGTTATGTTGGTGCGTGTGTATGTGTGGCCAGGTGTGTGCATAATTATTTGTATGTGTGAGCATTTTTGTATCTATCAGAGTGTGTACAAGCATTCATGTCTATCTGTGCATGCATGTTTATGCATGTATGTGTGTGTGTGTGTTCTAATGTGTGCTTGTGCTTCTATGTGTGTATGCATATGTGTGTAAGTGCATGTACATGTGTGTGCATGTGCATGCATATGTGTTTGAATTTGTGTGTATTTTTTGTGTGTTTAAAAATGTACATGTGTTGGTATGGGTTTACATGTGTCTGTGTTAGTGTTTGTGGTTATCCATTTATGTATACTTGTGGGTTTGTGTGTTCTTGTGTGTATGTAGGTACATTCATGTGTGCATGTGTTGCTGCATGTGCCCTTATGTGTATGTTTTTTGCTTGTGTTCACTCAGTTGTTTTTACATGCATGCATGTATGCATGAGTAACTGCTTACATGCATAAGCATGCTTGTGCACACGTGTGTATCGGCATGTCTGTGCATGGATGTGTGTGTGTGTACTTGTGTGTGTGTGCATAGACAAGTGCATGAGTTTGCATGCATGTTTGTGCGTATGTGCATTTCTATGTGTGTATGTGCACACAACTGATTGTGTGTGTGTGTGGACATGCATGTACAACAGTGTCGGTGTGTGTTAGAATTTTTGTGTATTTATACAAGTGTGAGTCAGTTCATAGGTGTGTGTTTGTATGTGTCTATGATTCTATGTCTGGGTTGTGCACATGTGCATGTATGTGTGTTTGAGTGTGTGTGAGCATGCATGTATGTCAATGTGTGTGCTTGTGTTTATTTGTATGTGAATGCATGTGCATCCATTTACTTATGCTTGTGTGTGTGTGCTTATTTTTGTGTTTGTATGTGTGTACTTGTGTGCTTGTGTGCGCATGTGGGTGGGTATGTCTAAGTTCATGTGTGCAAGTGTGTGTTTGTGCATATCTATGTGTGTGTGTTTATGTATGTGGATGCATGCAAGTGTTTGAGTCCATCTGTTTTTGTGTGCATGCCTATGTGTAAAGGTGTGCATGTACATGTATGTGCACAATTGTGTGTATGTTTATGTGTGAGAAAGTGTGCATGTGAACGTGCATATGATCGTGAATGCGTATGTGTGCATGTGCACGTGTGTGTATGTGTGTGCTTGTATGTGTATGCATGGACTTGTATATATATTTGTGTGTTTGCAAGTGTGTGTGTGTGTGCATGTGTGTGAATTTGCACATATTTGCATTTGTATGTGTGTTTGTGCATGTATGTGCATGTACATTTGTGTATGTGTGCATGTGTTTGTGTTTGTGTATGTATGTTTGTGCATGTTTGTGCATGTGTGTGTGCACGTGCATGCATGTGTCTGTGTTTATGTGTGTAGGTGCATGCGCATAAGCATGTGCATGGTCTTGTGAATGTGTCTGTGTAAGAGTGTGTGTGTGTGTGTGTATGCATGAGCATGCATTTGCATGTGTGTGAATTGCAGTGCATGTTAATATGCATAGGTGTTTGTGATTATGCTTGTTTGTGTGTGTACTATGTATTTGTCTGTTCTAGTATGTGTTGGTGCATGCCTGTGTCAAGTATTTGAGTGTGTGCATACATTCCTACGTGTACTTGTATGCACAAACATGTGTTTGGGTGTATGTGTGTGTATGTATATGTGTGTGTTTGCATGCATGAGTGTGCATGTTGTGCATTTGTATATGTGTTTGTCCACATGTGGGTGTGTACGTCTGTGATGTGTGTGTGTATGCATGTGCTGGTTTGCATGTGGATAGGAATACGTGTGCATGTGCATGCTCAAACACATGCATGTGTGCACGCATGTGCATGCGTGAATGTGAGTGTGTGCATGTGCATGTGTGTGCATGCATTTATGTGCATGTGTGTGCATCTGAGTGTGTGTGAGCATGTGTTTACATATGCATGTGCATGTGTGTGACTGTGTGTTTGTGTTTGTGTGTATGTATGTGTGTATGCATGTGTGAATTGGTGTGTGTGTTTGTGTGTATGCATTAGGAGTGTGGGCATGGGTGTGTGCATGTGCATATGTTTACTCATTTATGTGTGCACACTTGTACCTATGTGGGTGCATATGAGCATGTGGCTTGTATTAGTGTGCTTGTGTGTCTATGTGTGTTTTGGCATGTGTGCATATGCATGTGCACGTGTTTGTATGTTGTGTGTTTGTATGTATGTGCATGTGAGTGTATACATGCTTGTGTGCATGTCTGTGTGCACATGTGTTCATGTGCATGTGTTATGCACACTTGTGCATCTATGTGTTCATGAGTCTAGTATTGTGTGTGTGTGCATATGCATGTGTGTCCATTTTTGTGTGTCTTTACATGTGTCCATGTGTGCTTGTGCATGTGTTCTTATGTGGGCATGTGCACATTCCTAGGTGTGTGTGTGTGTGTGTTGAATGGTTGCATGTTCATGAGTGTGAATGTGTGTGTGGGCTTGCACGCATCTTTTTAGGTCCATGTATGTGAGTCTATATGTGTATGATATGTGTAATTTTGTTAGTGAATGCATGTACATGTGTGTCTATGTGTGTGTGTTTGCATGTGTGAGTACGTTTGTGTGAGCATGTGCAAGCATGTTTGTGTGCACATATGTGTAGAGGCTATGTGCCCCATGTGTATGTTTGTATGTCTATGTGCATGCGTGTAGCACTTGTGCAGATGTTTGTTTGAGTTGGTGTGTGTGTTCATGTGTGTAGGTGTGTGTGCATTAGTGTGTGTGTGTGTGTGTGTGCATTCATGCAAGTGTGTGTACGTGTGCTATTTGTGCATGGATATGTTTGTGTACGCAAGTGCACATGTTAGTGTTCTCGTGCATGAGTGTGTTTGTGTGTTTGTTGAGTGTGTGCGTGTGTACATATGTGTGTTTATGTGTGAGTGAGTATGTGTATATGCATATGCGTGAATGTTTACGAGCTTAGTTTATGTGAATTTACGTGAGTGCGCATGTTCGTGACTGTGCAGGTGCATATGAGTGTGCTTACATGTGTGTGCATATGTATGCATGTGTGTGTATGCATGTGTATGCATGTATCTGTGTGCCTCTATTTTTGTGTGTCTGTAGTTGTGCATGTGGATGCTTTTGCATGCTTGTGCAAGTGTGCATGCTTGTGCAAGTGTGTGTGCATGTTTGTGTGAGTGCATATGTATGCATATATGTTTGTGTGTACGTATGTGTGTGTGTGCATGCATGCATGTCTGCATGTTTGTCTATAAAAATGCATGTTTGCATGCGAGTGAGCACATGTGTGTATGCAAGTGTGTGTTTCACCACATTTGTGTTTGCATGTGTGTGGGTGTTTGTGTACATGAATATATGTGTGTGTATATGTGCATGATTATATGTGTGGGTCCATGCACACATGTGTGAAATTGTACGTGTGTTCATTTATGTGTGTGTGTGTGCATATGCATGTGCATGTGTGTGTGTGCATGCATGTGCATGATCATGTGTGTTGTTTGTATGAGTCCCTGCATGTGTCTTTGTGCTTGTGCATGTGTGTGTGTATGTGTATGTGTGTGTTTACATGTGCATGAGTGGTCATATGTGTGCCTATATATGTGTTTATGCATGCTTACATATAGGCTTGGAAGCAAGCATGTAAATGTGTCTACATGTGCATATGTTTTTGTGTGCATGTATGTTTGTGTGTTTGTCTTCATTTATGTGTGTTTATGTGTGCTTGAGTTCGTGCATGTGCATGTGTGTGCATTTGTGTATGTGGGTGGGCATGCATACATGTGTGTGTATGTATGCATGTGTCTCTTTATGTGAGTTCTTGAATATGTTTATGGCTATGTTCATGTGTGCTTGCGTGCATGTGAACAAGTGCATGTGTACTTGCATGCGTGCATCAATGTATGGGTCTACGTGTTTTTTTGTGTGAGTTTTTGTGCATGTGTATTTGTGTGTTTGTGCATGGTAGTGTGCGATTGTGTGTGTGCATGTGCTTGTGTGCCCATGATTGCGTGCTAGTGTGTTGTCTGCTTGTGTGTGCATATGTGTGCTATTCATGCATGTGTGCATGTGTCGTTGTAGTTATGTGTGAATATATGCATGCCTTTGCACATGTACAAGTAGCATGTGTGTGCTTTGTGTTTGTAAGCGTGCATGTGTGCTTTTGTGTGTGTGAATATGCATACATGATCCTATGTCAATGTGTGTGCATGCATATATGTGTTAATGTGGGTGTGTGTGTATGCATGTATGTACGTGTGTGTCATTTGTGTGTGCATGTGTATGTGTGCATGCATGATTATATGGGGGCATGTGTTCATGCACATGTGTGTTTGTGGGTTTGTGTTATGTTGTGTGTGTGAGTGAGCACACATGCACATGTCTATGTTGTTGTGCATAGGTTTGTGTTTTTGTGCATGCATGCTTGTGCGTGTGTCTTCATGTGTGTGTGTGTGTGTACATGTGTATCTTCACGTGTATCTTTAAGTGTGTTCATATTTGTGTGCATGTGTGCTTCTATGTGAGTGCATATGTGCATGTGCATGTCTACATGTGTGTACATATATGTGTAAATGTGTTGGTACAAGTGTGTATATGTTTGTGTGTGTGTGTACATGTGCATGCATGTCCATATGTGCTTATTTTCTTACATTTGGGTTCAAGTGTGTATGCATGTGTGTGTTTGCGTGAGTATATATGTGTTCTTGTGTGTTTATGTGTATGAACATTTGAGTGTATGATTGTTTGTGTATATGTGAATGTGAGTGTGTCTATATGTCCATGTGGGTGTGTTATTCTTGCATGCATGCAACTATATGGGTTTGGCTATGTTTGTGAGTACATGTGCCTTAGTGTATGTGGTTGTGCACATGTGTGTATCCTTATCTTTGTTTGCAAGTATTCATTTGTGATGTGTGTGTGTACAAGCATGCATGAGTGTTTGTTTTTATGGATGCATGTGTTAGCATGTCTAAGTGTGGTTGTTTATGTGTATGTGTCGATGTGTGTGTGTATCTATATGCATGTCTTGTGTGCATGCATGTGTGCATGTTTACAATTATGTGTAGGTTTGTGTTTGTGTACACATGAAAGCATGCATGTGTGTATGTGTGGGTGTAGGTTATGCATGTTATGCAAGAGTTTGTGCAATGGTGTGTGTGTACACATGAATTCATGTGTGTATTTGTTAGTGCATGCATGAATGTTTGTTTTTATAGATGCCTGTGTGAGCATGTGTAAGTGTGGTTGTTTATTTGTATGTGTCGATGTGTGTGTTTCTATATGCATGTCTTGTGTGCATGCATGTGTGCATGTTTACAATTATGTGTAGGTTTGTGTTTGTGTACACATGAAAGCATGCATGTGTGAATGTGTGGGTGTAGGTTATGCATGTTATGCAAGAGTTTGTGCAATGATGTATGTGTGTGTACACATGAATTCATGTGTGTATTTGTCAATGCATGCATAAGTTCAAGTGTATGGTTAGGTGTGTGCTTGTGCGTGTGTGTGCATGCTAGTGTGTCTATGTGCATTTGTGTGTGTATGAATGCACATGTCTATATGTGGCTATGTGTGAAAGTTTGCCTATTCATGTGTGTGTGATTATGTGCATTCATATGCATGTGCATGTATTAGATGTGTGTGCAAAATCTTGTGTATGTGTGCGTGTCTTTGAGCAAGTGTCCATGTGCGTGTGCGTGTGCGTGTGTGTGTGTGTGTGTGCATGGGTGTGTGTTGGTGTGTGTGCATTTAAGTGCATGTGTGTATGTGTGCCTATGTGAGCACACTCATACCTGTGTATGTCCATGTGCATGGGTGTGTGCGTGTGTGTGTCAGTGTGCATGTGTATACATATGCATATGTCTACATGTGGTTGTGTGTGCATGTGTCTTTATTCGACTCTGTGTGTGTATATATGCATGTGTGTGTACATATATGTGTTCATGTAAGCATGTGTCTACTTGTGTGCAGATGTGCATGCATGTGTGCATGCATATGTGCATGCATTGTGCATGCATATATGCATGTGCATGTGTAATTATGTATGCATGTGCTTGTACGCACCTATGTGCATGTTTGCATGTGCATGTATTTTCATGCTTGTCTATGCATGTTCTAGTGTGTGTGTGTGTGCCTATGGTTGTGTTTGCATATGTGGATTTGCATGCATGTGTGTGTGTATGAGTGCATGTGAGCATATTTATGTGCATGCATGTTTATCTACATGCGCATGTGTTTTTGTAAGTGTTTGTGTGCATGTGCATGTTTCTATATGTGTGCATGCACATGTGTATCAATGTGCATGTATATGTGTTCAATTGTCTTTGTGTATGGGCATGTGAGCATCCATGCATGTGTGTGTTTATGTGTGTGATTGTGTGCATGTGCCTATATATGTGCATATGTGTGTATGTGTGTGTATGTGCGGTTATGGCTATGTGTGTATGCATGCATGTGTGGTGGGTGTTTGAATCTGTGCTAGTTTGTGTGCATGTATATGTGCTTGTGATTGTATTAGTATATACGAGTGTGCATGCTTGTGTGTTTGGGCATGTGTAGGTTTGTTTGCATGCATGTTTGTTTGTGCATGTAAGTATATGTGCGTGCATGCATGTGTATATAAGCATGTCTATGTGCTTACGTGTATATACATGCATGTCTTTATGTCTGTGTGCATTTGTGCATCCAAAAACACACTCACACACAATTACACACACAAGTACATGCACATGCACATGTCAACACACACACACAAACACATGCAAACACTAACACACACATTCACATGCATTCATACACACATTAACAAGAACAAATATACACAAACACATGTAGACACACATGAATGCATGCATGTACAAATACACACAAGCACATGCACACACATAGACACACACACACACACACTCACACAAGCACATAAGCATACATGCACACACATGAACACAAACAAACAAATACACACACATATGTATGCACACACGTACACACACATGTTGACAAGCACACACACACTGGCCTGCATAATCAAAAGCACCCTCACACATACATACACGCACACACATATGACCATGCACAAATATGCATATACACACACAAGCATAAACATTCACACACACACACACACATGCATGGACCCAATACACACACACATATCCATAAGTGTGGAGAAAAAACATGCATGTATATGCACATGCACACATATGCATGCACCCAATACACACACACATGCACACACAAACACACATGTTCCCATGCACACGTACATGCACGCATGCAAACACACGCTCACAAGCACATACACACGTGTGAACTAACATAGATACACACACACACATGCACATGCCTACACTTGCTTGAAAACACTCACATGTACATGCACATGCACACATTTAAGTGAATAAGCATTGGCATTGACACATGTACACACACACACATAATCACAAACATATCCACACACATGTAAACACATAGAAACAAATGCACATACATGCATTGCTACTTGCACACACACACACACACCTACACACAAACATGCATACAAACAGGTTTTATATGAATACACACAAGCTCACACATACACTCACATGCACACACACATACAATAACACATACATACACACACAAATGAACACATACATACATGCATGCGCACACGCACTCATACGCGCATGAACACATGCATGCACACTCACAAAAACACATTCACATATGCAGACATGAACACAAATGCTCATGCACACAAACACATGAACACAAATATATATACATAAGCACACACACACCCATGAATACATGCACATACACACACATATACTCCAAATAGCTTAAACACACACAAATAAACACATGCATGCATACATATACAAACAAGTTTGCATACATACACAATGGCATGCAATAGAACACACACAAATATGCACACATAGGTAAACACACACACATGAACACAAGCATGCACATATACACATGCACATGCATGCACTCTCACATGCACACACAAACAAAGACATCCACATGCATATATGAACACACACGAATCCACATAGACACACATCTACTCACGTTCATGAACAAAAGCACACACACATGCACTCGAACACACATACATGCACACACATAGAAAGACTAACAAACACCCTCACACACACTTGCACCCACACACAAACATGTGTGCATGTACATATACACACAAAAACACAAACAAAACTTGGTACACACACTCACACTTGCACAAGCACATACACACAAACATGCATGTGGCATCTACTTGCATTCATATACATGCACAAAGTTAAAGACATATGCATAGGCACAATCAGATGCACACACACGCACACCTACTTGCAAAAGAACACACAGATGCATGCAAGCACAAACAAACACACACATGCACCTACACTGATGCATGCATATGCAATCACACACACACATATACCTATATACACAAAGACACACATGCATATACACTCACACACATGTAGAAATAGAAACACAAACACACGCATATGCATGCACGAATACACATATATGTGCACACATTAAGACACAAACAAACACACGTAAACACACATGAACACACATATATGCATACACATAAACGCACAAGCACACATACACATTGCACATGCACATACATCTATATACAAAATTGCAACACATACATATACATGCACACAAATACATATACACACTAGCTTACAGAGACACCTACACATACACATGCACTGACACATACAAGGATGCATTCAAACATACGTGCACATGCATATAAACATGCCCACATAGGCTCATGCACACACTGTCATGCACAGATACATGCACAAGTGCATACATATACATGCAATAACATAATAACACATGTGCAGACACTCACATACACACATGAATGCAAACACAGAAGAACACATGCTTACACATGCTTGTACATGCATACGCAATCATTCACACAAGCACACACACACACACATAATGCCCATGCACACAAACACAAATGCATAAGTACACATACATCCATATAATCACACAAGAACACACCGACACACACACACTCAAATGCACAAAAACTAACACATGCACACACACACACATACACAAACACACAAACAAGCACATGCACACATAATTAGGCAAGTTCACACACATACACATGCATATGTATTGGAATACACACATGCACATAGGAATACACACACATGTGCATACAAAATCACAAAAACCAATACAAATACATACACACATGCAGACATGCACACACATGAAAATACACTGCACAAATGTATGCACATACACACACAAAAACACATGCACAATCATACACTTGAAAAATGCACATATGCACACACATACTTGAATACACACATACTCACATTCACACACACATGTGTGTATGCATGCACACACATACAAAAACACAAACATAAGTAGGCACATGCACACACATGCACACACAAAAATACTCACATGCATGCACACCCCCACCACTCACATATGCACACACATGCACACACATGCATAAAAAAATGCAGACCTACATGCATACAAACACACACACACTCACAAACACATGCACGTACACATGCCAGTGCATATAGTCACACACATACACACACACACAAAGTCACATACATGTGCATAGCAACACATACATACACACACAGACATACTTATGAACACACAAACACATATATGCATAGGCATGCACACATACACACATGTAAACCCATACACACATAAACAAATACACACAAACATATACATGCACATAAACATGCATCTGTATGCAGTTTCACACACACACAAAGACACATTTACATGCATAGCAATGCATACAAACATAAACACCATACAAAGGAACACACATGTACATGCATAAGCACACACATGCAATCACACACACAATCACACAAAGACAAGAGCACACACACATGCATGCATGTGCACATCTGTAAACACACACACATGCATATGCATGGATGCATAAGACACACAAAGATACATACACGTGTGCTCACACACATAGACTCATGCACACATGCATGTATGTGCACACACACAAACACAAACACAAACAAATGCTCACACACACATGCACATGCACTCATACACACATTAACATGAATGTACAAACGTAAATACATGCGCATACACACATGCACATGCACATGCACACAAATGAACATAAATGCACACACATGCATATAAATACACTCACACAATTGTACACACACAATTTCAAACAAAAGATGACATGTAGACACACATAAATACACTCACATATACATGCATCAACACATATGCACACACATGCATGCACACACACACACACACACACACATGACCACACATATACATTCACGCACCTGCACCTGCACACACATATACACACACACACACATGCTTGTAAGCATGCAAACACACACAGATGCTCAAACAATCATGCACATACACACCAGCATATGCATGCAAACAAATAGGCACACACAAGTGCTCATAAGCAAAGACAAAAAACATGCATACATATGACCATGCACACATACACACACACACATCTACGTACAAAACCACACATGTCCAGACACACATGTATATTCACACACATAAATGCACATTCATACACTGAAAATGCACATATGAACAACATATAGAGGTGCATACAAACGCACACACAAGCACAAAAACACACACTTGCACAAGTACATGAGCACGTATTTTCTTTCATTCACACACATGCACACACTTAAAGGCACATGCATAATCACAATCAGGTGTACACACACCCTGTTGCATATGCACACCTACTTGCATAAGAACACATGCACACCTATACTGATGCATGCATATGCAATCGCACAGACACATACATCTACATACACAAAAGACACACACACATAAATACACCCATAAGAATATACACTTGCACACATGCACACAAAATACAAACACAAACATGTACATACACATGCATAAATACACATATACGTACATACATTAAGACACAAACATAAACAAATATACACACATGCAAATGCAAACACACACGCACACACATTCATGCATACACACACAAATAGATGCATGCACACACGCACATGCACATATACAAGCACATACACACACATACAAAATTACAAACACATATATGCACATGCATGTACATGCACGCACACACATACACATGCACACTAGTTTGCAAACACAACAAAACAAACACATGCACTTTCAATCACATGGATGTATTCAAATATATGCACACATGCATTCATACACATAGGCTCATGCACACACACAAACATGCACATATGCATACACACACACAATAACACACGTGCACACACACACACATACAAACATGCATGCACACACACGAGCACACACATCTACACATGCATGTAGATGTACACATGCATTCACACATGCACATGCACACACACACACACAAATGCCTAAGCACACAAACACATATGTAGAAACACACACACATCCACATACTCACACAAGAACACACAAACACACACACTCACATGCATAAAAACTACTACATGCAAACACATATACACATACACAAACATGAGCTCTAGCACATGCACCCATATACAAACACACACAGACACACCCATGTAGATGCACACATACTTAGACAAGTTCACACACATGCCCATGCCCATGCGTTAGAACACTCACATGCACACGTGCATACACAAGCACAAAAACCCTTACAAATACATACACACATGAATATATGCACACACAAAAAGACATACACACACAAGAAAATACATGTGCACACACATAAATACACATACACATGCACAAATGTATGCACACACACACAAACACATGCATAATCATACACATGAACATACAAACATGAATACACATGTGTTTGTGCATGCAAACACAAACAGAAACACAAACATAAGTAGGCACACGACACATATGTGCACACACACACACATAAAAAAATGTGCATGCACACACACATAGCCCCCCAACCACTCACATATGCACACATAAACACACACAAATGCATACACACACTCAAAAACACACACATACACACATGCCTATGCATGTAGACTCACACACACAAACAAAGTCATGAACATGTGCACTGCAACAAACACAAACACACATATACAAGAACACAAAAATGCATGTTGAAGCACACACATGCGAACACATGCATACACACTCATCCACACACATGCATGCATATGCATGCAAGCATAGCACACAAAAGCTTCATAAACACATACTCACACAAATAGACACATGCACACATATACACACACATGCACAAACATACATGTAAACACACACACACGATCATGCAAACACATAACCACACACACAAAGGTATATACGTGTGTGCATGCACATGCATAGACATCCACATATATACATAAGCACAAGTACACACATGCATACAAACATGTATGCACACACATAAAAGTACATGCATAAACACACATGCACACCCATACACATGCATATATGCGCATACATGCAAACACACACACACAAATACAAACACCCATAATTGCACTCACATAGGCATACACGAACATACATATGTGCCCAAACATGCTCAAACGCATGCAAACTTATATACACATACACAACACTCATGTGTGCTTGCACATGCACACAAGCACACACACATGCACACACACACACCCAATATCACATAGCTACACATGCACACAAGCTTGCACACTCATATGAAACACACATATGTAAGCACCCACACATGCTCACACATAAGAACATAGGTGCATGCAAGTGCACACACACATGCAAACATACACACATGCACATACCTACACACAAATAAAAATGTATGCACACACATATACACACTCACTCACACATGCACATGCATATTCACATGCATGCACAAGTACATGAACATTCATGCACATTCACATTCATAGGTACACATGCACACACAGACTCACAAACAAGCATGCACACACTCATGTACAGACAAACACATACACACTCATGCATGCAAACATACCCACTCACACACACATGCATGTGTATTGATGCACATAGACAAATGCATGCCTCATTCCCATGCATATAGACACACAAGTATGCACACACACACACACAAATATATATATATATGCATGTACATACTCCCACACCAACATACAGACATAAGCACCCACACATCACACTTATACATATACAAAAGCAAACAAAGATACACAGTACAATCACACACACGTGAATGCACACAAACACACATGCATGAGCATATGGATATAGACATACAATGATACATACATACATACACCCATACACCCATACACATAAGCATACTCACACACAAGCACATATATTCACGTGTGCTCATACACAGACACACACGTGCACACACACAAGCACATATGTATAAACACAAGCCTACATATGCACACACCTGCACACACACACAACTACACAAGCACATGCAAGATCACACTCCCACACACATGCACACATGCATTCAAATTTACATTAGACAAAGTAGGTAAATATGCACGTGCACACATGCATGCAAATGCATGCATAGATGCACACACATGCACATTCACACATGCCTATATACATGGACACATACAAACACATGAACACAAACACATGCATATGAACACACACATACACACATGCAAGCTCACACAAAAGCACCTATACAGAAAGACATGCACACACTCATGCACACACATAAGTAGTGACATGCACTCAAAGTCAAGAACACGCACATGTGCACACATGAGTTAACATACACATGCACATAGGCACACACAAATGCAAGCACTTGCTCACATTCAAACACAAATTAATACACATGCACACTTGCATGTAGAGACACACATGCATATGCATAAAGATAATCATGCAAATCTTCCATAGTCACACACATGCATATGAACACAACACATACATTTATGTACATGTACACACACATGCACACACAAATATACACTCATGCACAAATACATATGCACACACAAACATCCACAGACACCCACAAACATGAACTTAAAAAGATACATGCATCTACACACATATGTATGTGCACATGTGCACATATACATGTAAACATACATAGGCAAACATACCCATGCACCCACACATACACATTCACACCAACACACACACATATGCACACATGCAAACACATGCACAAGTACACACATGGATACCAACCCTTATGCAAAAACACATACATGCACCTAGACATGCACACACACACACAATGCACAAACACACACATGTACAAAAGAATACACATGTACAAACAAATACACAAGCACACATCCACACACACATGCATATACAAATGTGCATGCATAGACATGAATGGACACATGCACACACACACACACACACTCACACACACACATGCACTACAAGGGTACACAACATGCATAAATATACAAACATACACTCACACACACATGCGCACACACATATGCATATGCATGGACATACACACATGCACACATCCTCACATACATACGTATAGATCACCACATAAACATGCATGAGTGCATGAAAATAAGCAAACATAATGCACCCATGACATATGCACGCACACACATAGAAAAAGACACACACGCACACAATAACAACAATGCACACACCTGCATCCACTTGTATACATATAAAGCACACCCAAACACATATGCACATTGATAGGCACACAACCACATATGCAGACACAAAGTCATGCACATGCACACATACCCGAACACACAAGCACACACATGGTGACACACACAAGAATACATAGGCACACACTTGTACATGCACACATTTGTGTGTGTGCATGAACACATGCACATGTGCATACACATCCACACGTGTGTACACACTCACACATAAACATATGCACACACACAAACACACATGCACACTCACACATAGGCATATGTATACCGCACACTTGCACTTGTATGTACATGCACATACACACACTGACACAAGCACAACCAATCCCACAAACATGCATACATGCAAGTAAATGCAAAGATAGCACTCGCAACACAAAGTACACACACACATACCTACGCATACACATGCACACACACACACACACAAACTTATGCATGCACACAAACATACACATACGTAAATGCACACAAATACATGCAAGCACACACACAAATGCATGCTTGCACACATGTATGCACCCATGCATACATAAGAACACATATGAACACACATACATAGACACACACACACATTCACCAATGTGCACACACATACAAACATGATGCATGCACACACACACACACCCCGATGCACATTCACACAAACACACACACACACACACATGCACTAGCACATGTCTGCACACACAGATGCACAGGTGTAGATACACAAATGTATACACAAAGGTTCATAGACATGCAATACAGATGTCTAGACATGCAACATGCATGTTTGTAGATGCTTGTACACACACATGCACATGTAGGAACAAACACACTTGTACACATAGATGCACTCATACACACTCAAGTACACATAGATAGAAACACACATGAATGCACATATGCACACATAAGCATATATGCATCCACACACAAGCACAAACACAAACACATACACACTGAACATGCACACAACCAGACACATGTACACACACATGTATGCAAATGTACACTTACACATTTATGAATAACCACACAAGCACGCACACAAGTACATAAATCCATACAAATTAAAATATGCATGAACACACACACACATGCACACACATACAAATACATGCACATGCATATGAACACATGCACACATACACATAGGTGAAGTCACACACATGCACATATGCACATACAATAATGATGCATAGACATATACACATAGGTTAATGCATGAACACAAACACACACACACACATACCTACACACATGCATGCAAACATGTGCACAAGTACATGAATAAACATATGCTCACATGTTCACAAATAGAGGCACACACTCACACACATGTACACACACATGCATGCTCACACACACCCGCAACCATACATGTGCACACACACATGCACAAACACAAATATGCATGCACACACACACATTTACACACATTTGCATGTATGCATATAAAAATACACAAGCACATGCACAAAAACATAATCATGGAGAGACACAAGTAGACATACAGACATGTAGAAATGCAAATATACACACACATATGCACACACATCGACACACACATATGTGTAATCACACACATGCACACACATATACACATAAGCACACATGCACACCAAGACATACATGCAAAAGAACATAGTTACATGTAAACACATGCACACACACATAGACTTAAACACACATACATGTACAAAAGCACATGCACATAAATCACACATTCACATACACATGCACACACTTATGCACAAACACACATGAATACACAAACACACATACACTCCTAACAAAAAGACAATCATGTTTGCATGTGCAAAAAAAACACGCATGCACATACACACACATATGCACACGTACACACATTCACACACACACAATCGCACCCCTCACTCATAAACACATGCACACACAAGCATGCATGAAGGTGCTCGCACAGACACACACTCATACACGCAGACAAGCATGTAGACACAAGAATAAGCACAACTAAGCACACAAAAACACAACCACACACATGCATTTAGGAAGTCACATCAACATTCATGCACACAAATAGCCATGAACACGTGCACACATGCACACTTGAATACAAAAAATCACACACACAAATGTATGCATAGATGGGCATAGTTGTGTAAACACACATACACACACATGCACACATGTACACACGCATATGGATGCACAACACACACACACACACACAAGCAAACAACACATATAAACTTACACACACACTCATAAGAAGACATGTACATGTGCACAGAAATGTACTTACACACACTTAAGAACACTCGTACAAAAACAAACACACATGCACATGCACAGAGGCATGCACATGCATAGAGGCATTCACATGCAAACACATGTGCACATTGACAAAAGTGCTCAGACACATACATGCAAGTATACCCACACATAAACACATACACATGCACACACACATGCAAAGAAATGCTCATGAATGCACACACACATAAGCATGCACACACATATATGCTTACTTGTGCACATGCACAAATAAACAAATGCAAATGTGCACACATACCAAACACATGCACACGCATGACTAGATGCACACAATAACACATGCACATGCACATGCACACAAAAATGCACAACACATACATGTGCATGAAAACATGCATGTAAACACAGACACACTTGTGCACACAACCACACATGTGAACACAAACACATGCACACACATAAATACACACATGCATACATTCATACATATGCATACACATGAATGCATGCACACACACACCACACGCACACACACACAAATATGTACAACCACACATGCACATACACACACGTACACACATGCCTATGCACATGCAAGCACTTGCAAAGGTACACGCACATGGGCATGCAAAGATAGAAACACAAATACACACAAGCATAGACACACACACACACATGAACACATAAATACACACAAAAATGCACAGACACCCACATGAATGCATCATACACAAGCACACACAAACACACATACACACATACAAATGAAAGCTCACAAAAACACATGTGCATATACACATGCATACACTAACATACACACCTACATACATGCACACACACACTCACATGCTTGGTCATGCTCAATCATACAGACAAACCAACAAATAAACACCTGCATGAACACACACATACACACACTCGTGCACACAAATGCACACAATCACAAAAACATGCAAAAACAAAAAGATGCATGCACACATAGACATAGATGAATGAACACATGCATACAGACACACACGAGCACACAAATTCACACGTACACATACATGCATGCATATAAACAAGCATGAACACATACACATGCACACACATAAGTACGCACAAGCACATAGACAAGAACAAAAAACCACACACATAAGCTCGAACACACACACACAAGTGCACACAAACACATGCACACACATATGCATGCACATAAACATGCACATAAAAACATACACAAGCACACATAAGCGTATGTTTAGGTACATTTACAGATACACACACATGGGTGTACACACATGCACATAGCCATAAACACAGGCACATACACACATGAACTCACATGCAAATGCACATGTAAATACATGCACACCCACTCACACTAATATGCATAGACATACATGTACACACACAATCACACACCCATACATTAGCACACAAACACACAGACACACATGCATGATCTCACATATAAACACACATACACACCACATGAACATCCATATGCACACACACACGTACACACACACATGTTCATACACACCAAAAATGTGCCCACACGTGCATGCACATGTACACAAAGACACCGACAACGACACCCATACCTGCACATATGCATACATGCATAGACATGAGCACATGCAAACACAACACCCACATATAGACATGGACACGCCTCCATGTGTGTGCATACACATAGAAACATACAAATAGGTATATGTACACACAAATTCACATGTGCATGCACACACACCTTCTTACCCACAAAAACATACAAACACACACATGCTTGTTTCAATGCACAAAAAACACATGCACACACACTTTCACTGATTCATACACTCACACAAAAGTGTACATGAGCAAAAACATGCACACACACAAACATGTGAAACCATATATACACATGCACACATACATAATCACAGACCTATACAATCACACATGTACATTCACATGAACACACACACGTATGCATCCACACACATGCATGTGTGCACTTGCATATGCACATACACACATGAATGCACATAATCACACATAAATGCATTCACAAACAGACACCCACACCTATCCACACACTTAAACGTGCACACACAGACATGCATGCACCTATAGAAACACACATGTGCATGTGTGCACACACACACTATGTACATAGGTGCATAAACACATGCCCACACATGCATACACACACATGCACACATACATACATAAACACAAACTTGCACATGTAGACATATCCAAAGGCACACACAAGCAAACTCTTACACACACACACACAAATGAATATTGACATACAAAATTTGGCACTAACACACAAACATGTACAAACATGGATGTCCATATACATACACATGCATGTGCACTTGTAAAATAACAATCACATAAACAAACATACACAATATCACACATGCACACACAAGCATACACACATAATCACACACAAGCAAACGTACACACATACACACATGAAAAATCACACATGCATGCACACTGTGTACATTGACACACACACCAACAACCACACATGTTGACATACTCGCATGCATAGCACACATAAACACATAAAAATAGGTGCTCGTACATACACTCATGCACACAAGTGCATACACACACACACACAAGCAGACTAACACATACACATGGAACATACACATGCACATGCATACATGCAGACACACACATATACACACATGCATGAGCACACACCATATTATATACATAGCCACAAAAATCATGCATGCACATGTATAGAAACACAATTATGCACACACGAAAGTACACACACATGGACATGAACACACACGTACAAATACACATGCATATGCATACACATATAAAAGAACATTCATGCATGCACATGGAAACAAATGCACACCCACACAAACACATAGGCACCCACCTACATGAACATGTATGAACACACACACACAAACACATATACATGCATGCACGTACATGCACACCTGTATGCATATGCACACAAATTCGCACATTCATGCATAACCACAAACATGCACTTGTGCATGCACTAGAACACACACACACACACACTTGTGCATCCAAATGACGACACAAAGATATGCACACATGCATCTGCACTCATACACTCACACATGCACTCACATATTCAGGCACTCACACACATATACACACATGCACAAGCATAAACACACACACATGTACACACACACAAGCACATACAACACACATACACATATACACATACACAAATTTGCACATTCACACACATAAAGACACACATGCATCCCACTTTTAAGCATACACATATGTAGATGAATACCCACTCACATGAACAAAATTGCACGAAATGCACACATGCATGCACACATTAGAAGATACACACATGAACACACACACACACACACGCACATAAGTAACATATACATGCACACATACACAAATGGAGACACATGCACACACACACACACATTTGAACAGACATGCATACAAACACACATTTACATGTAGATGCACTCATAAACATACACACATGTACATGCACACCCACACATATGAACTCTCATGCTAGAAAGCTCACATGACATGCGCACATACACAGGTAAGCTCTCACACAACCACAACAAAATAGACACACATGTATACACTTACACACAAACATACACATACCCATGAACACATGCATCTGCACAAACACACACATGCATGCACAAACATGCATAAGAACATGAACAAGTACACACACACGTGCACACAATGGCTCATAGATAAGCACACACAAAGGCATGTCCAGACACAAAGAGACACATATGCACATGAACACCACACATAAATGCATAGACACATAGATACACACAAGAACATAGATGAACATGCACACACAAATAAGCACACAGACACATACACATAAAAACACACGCATGTACATAGACATATGCATGCATTCAATCACAGACATATCCATACATTGACACACATACACACACACATGCACAAACATAGACACATATGCACACACATTCATATAGATACACACATACACACACAAATGCACATAGGCATACTGACATGCACACAAACACATGCATAAGCAAGAACAAACACATACATGCATATGCACACATATGCATGCACATACAGACAAGAACATAAACATGTAAACATGTATACACACACATACATGCATGCACACACATGAACACACACACACTCACACATACACTCATACACCTACACATGCATGTACACACATGTAAATGCACTAACATACACAAGGACACAAACACATGCATGCATGCATAGACAAACACACACATGCACACATACATTCACACACACATAGATATGAACACACATATACTTGCACATGCACAAAGATGCACACACACATAGGCACTCCCTTACACCCCCATACACAAACATATATGTATGCACTATCACACATGTCCAAACAAGCACACACACACACACACACACACACACATGAGTGCCTAAATGCACACATACATGCACACACAAGCATGCACATAGATGCATTCATGCATGATGACCTACATAAACACCTCTATTAGATGTGCATGCACACTCAAACATGAACACATATGTATAGGCATAAGAACATGCACACAAATGCATTTCACAAACACTCACATATGCACAGATGCACACACCCATACTTGCACACACACATCCATACAAGCAAATATTCACACATGCATAAGCACAAACACACACATATGCATGCACACACTCACATGGATAGGCAAGACACACATGCATGTAAGCACACGCATACTCACATGTACACACACCCTCACACATGCACACATGAACAAACATACACATGTACATACAAAGCCACATGTGCATGGCTGCACACTCACACACAAACATATGTACTTATACACATATGCACAAGCACACATGCTCACACATACACATGTGAACACACTCATATGCACACACATCTGCACGGATGCATACATGCATAGACAGGAACACATGTACTCACACAAAATAATATGCTCTCACACATGCACACACTTATGCACAAACACACATACATATAAACACACACACACAGTCATGCACATACTTCTAAAAACACATATGTGCATGCATACACACCTTCATATTCTTAAAAAAATAAGCACAAATCATAACATGTACACGATTGCACAAATGCACCCAAGCACTTAGCCACATGCACATAGGCGTGAATGCAAACATACACACACCTATGTGCACATAACACATGCCAACACACAAACCTCGATACACACATTTACACACACATAGAAATGCACACACATATACAAACAAATTTATAAACACATTCACACACACCCACACATACATATACCTACAGAAAACACACCCCTCACACATATAGACAAACAAATATAGGCACACACACACATGCACATTCAATGCACACATATATACACATACACTCACAAATCAAAACATGCACATAGATATGCACAAGTACATGCATGCAAAGACATACATATGCACATGCAAACATAAGTACACAAACATGCATTTACATGCATGCTAACACACATACACATAAACATGCATAGACACACAAGTTGACACACACACACACGAACATACACACATATGCACTAACATGTACATGCATAAAAACAAACACAAACAAATCTGCATATGCACATATGCACACACCCACACATGCACACACAAATACAAGCATGCACACATATGCATACACTAGCACATGAAAACACACATAAAAACCCAAATGTGGATGAACACATACACACCCATGTGCACACACACATGCACATGCACACTTATGCACTCGCACAAACTTTTATGTGGAGTTAAATAAATCACATGTGCACAAAAATGCACATACATGCATAGACAAATGCACATGCATACACATATAGACAAATGCATGCAAACACATCAACACAAGTATAATCACACACAAATAGACACACACTAAGACACATACACACATGTAGAGAGACATACATTTGCACATGAACATGCACACACACACAAGGGTACACACCAGCACATATACCTACATGATCACACACAAACACACATACATACTCACAGACTGGTATGCACACACACGTGTATGCATATGCATGCAAAATTGTACGCACACTTTAATACATACATGTATAAGCATATGTATGCCAAAATATAGATGCATATACTCACACACACATGCACACACCCTCACATTCACTCCCACATGAACACACACACATATGCATGCATGCACACACACATGCACAAATGTATGCAGACACACATACACACACTCACACACACACACTCAAGCACACATGCACATACAAACACACATATATGTGTACACACGTACACACCCACACACCACGAATGTTTAAGCACACACACACACATGCATACACTTATACACATGCACACCCATGCACAAACTCTCGCACACACATATGAATAAGTATGCATAATCCAACACGTGCACATAGATACAAAAGCAAGGACATAAGTACACATGCACACATACTCAAATACACACACACATACACATAAATTTCATGTGCACACATACACTCACTCGCACACATACATGAACACAAACACATGCACACATGGACAGAAACACACACATGCACACACACATACACACACAAACACATGCATATACATATACACAAATGAACTAATGTACACAAACACACACATGTGCATGCATACACACATGCATAAGCATTAACATATAGACATGTACACATACATGCACACACACATGTGCCTACAATGACACACACTTGCAAGCACACTCAAATGCACATAGACATGCATGCTACCCTATAAACACAAATATGTGCACACACATGCATACACACATGAACATCACATACATGCACATGCACATATGCACAAACACACACATGCTCCCACACACACATGTGCCTGCATGCACACACCAATATAAATACACCATAAACTATCATACATATACACACACACTCACAAAAACACCCATATATGCCGACACGAACAAACACAGTCACACACACATACATACAAACACATGCATGGAAGTGCACAAACACACAAACAAATGTGCATGCATATGCACTCCTATAGACACACACACACACATACTAACACACAACCCAAGAGCCACACTTGCATATACACAAAAATATGCACATTTATGTTCACAACTATAAACACAGATATGAACATATACACACACACAAGCATGCACACATGTATCAACACACACACAGGACCACATATGCACACACATACACACACAAACACATGAATACATGTACAGAAACACACATGTGCCCTTACATGTAAGCACACACATGCACATGAGTGCACACAACACATGTAAACATGCACATAAACATGGATGTAGACACACATGCTCATACATGGACACACATGCACTAAACCACACATAAACACATGCTTAGAAGCAAATATAGATCTACATGTATGCACGCACACACATGCTCACACACATACACACATGCATAAACACGTACATGCATAAAAATATTGACACACTCCACACCCACACAAACACACATGAACATGAATATGAATGCACACACATGCACATGAATGCATGCACACATGCATATGCCTATGCATGCACACAAGAACACACACATGCACACACTCACATTTCTGTAAACATCCACAAACATGCATCCACATACACATGCACATGCATACACACATTGGCACATTCATTATACACAAATGTACAAGCATATAGACATAGACATAAAACATATGAACACACCCTTGCACAAGAATAGATAAACACACATGCACACCCACAAACACACTCATATGCACCTATATGCACACACATGTATGCACAAACACACAAACACACATGCTTACATGTATGCATACGTATACAAACTCAAGCATGCATGGATAGGTACACATGCATGCACATGCACTCTTGTGTACATGCACAAATACATACACACACATGCACACATGGTACATACACACATATAGAAACTTATGCACATAGAAATGTACATGCATACACACATGGGTGTAGACATATCTACACATGCACACAAACATATGCATAACAATAGCCACAAACACTCACCCAACCACACCCACAAACACACATATACTTAGACACACACACATACATGCACAAACCTGAATGAGAAAAACTATATACACACATAAACATACACATGCACATAAAAAAGACACACACACATACATGAACTTACATATACACAAACATGCACACATGTACATGCACAAACACACGCATACAAATTCATGCACACACATGCACACACATGAACACATACAAATGAACATACACACCAATACACACATGCACATGCATGCTAGCACACACATGCACATCATACTCCCCCACACACACATACACACATAAGTGTAAGCACACAAACACACTTACACACATATGCACACTAAAACACACACAAACACACTTGTACACACATGCATCCACAAATGCACATGCACATGAACGCACAAACATACACATAACCACATGTATACACATGTGCATGTACATGCATAGGCACAGGCAAAGGCACACACACATACACAAATAGGATCATAGGCACGTAAACCCATATACAAATACATACAAACATATGCACATACATGTACAAAAATGCATGCACACAAGCACACATCTACATAGACTCACACATACACACATACAAATGCACATGCTTGCACACATAAACATCTATGCAAACACACACCCACTATCATATTAGCACACACAAAAACACACATATATGCACCTACAACAGAAACATGCACATGTGCACTAACACTCATCCATACATAAATATAAAAATACACACCTATGCAAGCATACACACATAAAAGACAAAACACACAGATGAATACAAATAACACACATATATAGACACATATATAGTTATATACAAACACACAAAAACATATGCACATGCACACACCCATACATACACACACACATGTATATATACCTGTGCACACACACACAGACTCTTGTGCATGCACATGCATATATACAATTAAGCACACACACATTTACACACATGCACATACATATGCATATGCACACACACACACAAACTCACACATGCATAAAAAAAAAGACATGTAGACATACATGCACACACATACAAACACATAAATGCACATAGTCGCACATGTAGACGTAGGTGCACACAGACTACCAATGCATACACATGCACACACACACACACATAAAGATGTACCTACAACAAAATACACACACATACACAAATACACAAACACAAATGCACATGCAAATGCATGCACAAACACACACATGTGCACACATATTCATGAATCCACACACACATTCATACATGCACTTACACACACAACAAACATGAACATGCACACACACGCACACACGTACATGTATACAAACACCTAGAAACATTGACATGCATACACACATCCACACTTGAATACATGCACACAAACACACACACAAACATGCACAGGTGCACACACATGCACACCCCCACAAACACACAAAAAAACAAGTTTGCATAAGAACATACACACAAAACAACACACACGAGGGCACACATGTGCACACACACATATGCTTGCACAAGTATATGCACACGCACACAAACACACTTATGCACGAACACACTTGCACACACAAATGGATACACACACGCACATTTACAACCCATACACAAGCACACACACGAAGTTCCACAATCACATACATAGACACACAATAAATATGTGCCTGTACATACATGCATAAGTGTGCAGGTAGACACAGACACATGTAGACACAAGCACAAACACAAATAGAAGCAAAACTCACACATACCAACACACATGCACCTGCACACACACACACACCTAAGTGTAAGTGCACACACATATGCATGCATGTGCACACACACACATGCACCACAAGAAACACACACACACCTACATACGTGCACACATACACAATCTTTCACACACACATATGCATGCGTGCATGTGCACACATATAGAAAACCCCACACACATACACAATCCCATGCACATACATGCATAGAACACATACATGCATGCACATGCCCACAAACAAACACATGTGCATGCACACAGTCATTTGTACACACACGTATTGTACACATACACACATGCACATGCACACGTACACACATGCTCATGCACACACACACATATCGAGACACATAGACATATGTGCATACAAAGAAATACACATATGCACACACACAGAAGCACACAAACTCATACTCACATGCACACACATATGGACATCCACACACATACATCTACACCAACACATGCACACACATGCGCTCATGCCCACACACACATGAATGCACACACACATATAAAAAGAAAAGTAAGAACACATATATGCATAAGTACATGCATACACATATGCACAAGGATACACACTTGCATAGAATTGCATACACACACACACCCACACAGACGCACACTTGTATACATGCACATAACCACACATACACATGTGTACATGTACTAATGCACACATGAACACAAGCATGCAGGCACATGTACAAAACCCACACAAACAGACAAATACATAAACACACATATTCAGATGCAGATGTATACAAACCTGCACAAACACACATGCACACTCTCATACACACCATTAAACATGCATACCCACTCACACACCTGCACAAATATGCAAACATACATACAAACTCATACATGTCCATATATGTACACACACACTCCTATGTGCATACATGCCCATGGATGCACGCACATACACACATGCAATTACGCATACACAAGAAGACACACACACATATACACATGTTCATGTATAGCTACGAACACATGCACCCACACACATGCATAAACATGCACCCACAAGAACATACACACACAAATGAACACATGCACACACATAAGAACATATGCATACACGCACATCCATAGACATGCACAAGCACAAATGCATACATTCTGATATGCACATACATGCATGCATATAAACATTTGCACACATGCATGCATGTATAAACACACTCAAATGCACAACACCTACACATGCATAAATGTGCATGCACACACACTCACACTAGCAAAAATTTACACACAAAAACACGAAAACACACTCACACACAAATACAAAACATTTATATAAGCATGCACAAAGAAACCCACATGCACACAACCAAAACTTGCTCTCACCCATAAATGCAAACATGCACACTTGTGTGCACACTTGCTCTCTCACACACACACTAGCACATACATGATCACACATACACACTTACACGTATACACACATTCACACATACCCATAGACACTCACGATGTACATGCACACACACAAACACAAATGCAGCAACACATGCACAAAAATGCACACACACACACACATACACATGTGCATACATGCACACTTACATGTATACACACATGCACACATACCCATAGACACTCATGATGTACATGCACACAGACAAACACAAATGCAACCACACATGTACAAAAATGCACACACACACACACACATACACATGTCCACACATGCACATGCACATAAATATGCACACTCTCATGCACACACACACACATGGGCACACACATAAACTTGTACTTGGACATGCATGCACACACAAATGACAACACACATACACACACATGCATGAACACTTGTAAGAACATGCACATGCATGCACCCATAAACACAAACATACTCACATGCATGCACACTTTCCCACATGCCCACACACTTAGAAACATGCACGCACACACACGAGCACCCATGCACATACACACACACACAAATGCACACACATGCAAACATCAAAGCATGCACATACAAATTTACATGCATATGTGCATAGACACACACATGCCTAGCCACGCATGCACAAACAGACATGCAAACACTCATGCATGCACAGCCACACACACACACACATAGAGATACACATGGATAAAAACTAAGATAATCACTCGCACACATGTACGCACACACATACTCACATGGGCATACGAATGCACACATGCACCAACATATGCATGCATACACACATTCACGCACATATGCGAGCACGAGCACACATGCACAGCACATGCATAAACACATGCATAAACATGCACTCACACACACACACACACATCCAAATAGACATGTGTACACACCTACACACATAAACTTTCAAATACATACATGTATGCACACATAGACACACAAGCACACACACACATACCCACACATGAACCCACACAGACACATGTGCATACATGAACATGCAAAAATATGCACACACAAACACAAACATGTGCACACAGCTATACATACACACACACGTGCGTGCACTCACACACATACACACACTCCTTTCTTCCACACACACCGACACATTCATGCACACACATATACACACACATAAACATGCACAAGAACATGTATGCAAACACACACACAATCATGTACATATGCATGTGCACAACCATGCCTACACACTCCAATAGATATACACATGAATGCACATGCATAGACACACATAAGCACACACACACACAACACACATACATATGCACCCTTATGAACACACTCAAACACAAATACCTGCACCCACACACATGCAAACACATGCATGAATAGAAAACACAAATATGCACATGGATTCACACACAATACACACCTGTATGCAAGCATATGCACATCTGCTCATAGCACATACACATAAAACACACACATATAAAAATGTTGGTATAACCACACATACCCACAATAATGCACACATATACATGCACATACACATGCATATACACACAAAAGCATGCATCCACACACACATAAGCACACCCATGCATATGGTTGTTCAAAAAACACATGCACATGCATAGAACCACATAATGAAGCACACAAACACATATAAATGCACGTACAAACACACATAAACTTAGCATAAACACCCACATATACACATAGACATAAATACAGGCACACAAACACATAGACATACACACACATATACACATAGACATATACACACACATACACAAGCACACATCGACACTTGCACACACACACACAAACAAAAGCACAGATGCACACACACACAACTACCTACATACACATACACATAAACATGCATGTATGCATGCACCCATGCACACATATGCACATGCACTTGCCACATACACACATGTACATGCTTACATAAGCAAATGCACACATAAGTATAAGCACATGCATAGGCATATAAACACATGGGCTAATAAACATGCACACACATATGCACACATATATGCACACACAGATTTGCACACTCACACATGCAAACAAATGCAAACACACTTGCTTAAACAAACATATACACACACTCACAAGAATGCATGCATAAACTCACATACACACACACATCCGCATAGACATAATGCATAGACACACACACATGCACATACAAACATGCAAGCCCTTGCTCATGTTTGTGCTCATGGATACACACTTCAACAAACATGGGTGTTTGTATGCACACTCATATAAATACACACACATTCATAGACACACACGCACAAACTCACACATAGATGCATGCATGTACATGCACATACATGCACACACATGTAAAAATAGTCACATACATGAAGACACATGAACACATTGACACAGACACAAAAATGTATATATGCACACAGACATGCATGCACAAATACACACACAAAAATGCATGGTGATATGAACACATACCTTTACAGACATAGACACACATATATGCACCAACACATACAAACACGAGCACATTTGTGTGCATGTTTGTGTGTGATGTGCATATGTTCAAGTGTGTGTGTTGCATGCATGCATGAGCACGTGAGTCTTCTTGTGTCTATGTGTTCTTTTGTGTGTTTGCATGTGTGTGTGAGTTTTTCTAACTATGTGTGCATATGTGCATGTATTATTAAGCACATGCATGTGTCTATGCATGTGTGTGCATCTATCTACATGCGTAAGCATGTGTGCATTTGTATGTATGTTTGTGCCTACATATGTGTTGGTTTGCATGTGTGTGCTTTTGCATGTGTGTGTTTGTGTGTATGAGTGCATGTGTATGTGTTTGTCTATGTATGTGCTCTTACATATGTTTGTGTTTCTGTGTGCTTTTGCATGTGCACACATGTGTGGGTATTTGGATGCATTTGTGTGTGTGTGTTTGTGTGAGTGGTTGTGTGGATGTTAGTGTGTTCAAGTATGTATGTGTGTGTGTGATTATGTATGTGCATTTGTGAGTGCACATAAGCACATATGTGTGTGTAGGTCCATATGTGTGTGTGTCTGTGTCTACAAATGGGTGCATCTGCATGTTTCTGCATGTGTGTGTGTATGTGCAGCATGTGTACATATGCATCTATATGTGTGTGTGTGTGTGCACATGTGTTGCATATTGAGTGCCTATGTGTGCATATATGGGTATAAATGTATGTGTGCATGTGTGTGTGTGTGTATGTACGTATGCACTCTTTGTATGTGCATGTGTGCATATGTACTAATGCATGTATGTGTGTTTGTCCATGCATGAGTACATGTCTGTGTATGCATGCACATGTGCATGTGTGTGTATGATTATGTGTATGTGTGTTTTTATATGTGTTAGTCGTTTTGCATGTGGGTGTGTGTCTGAGTGCGTGAGCACATGTGTGCATGCTTGTGCATATGTGTATGTGTGCGTATGTTTGTATACGTGGGTATGTGTGTGTATGTGTGCGTGCATGTGTGCATGAATGTTTGTGTTTACATGCATGTGTGTGTGTCTAGTTATGTGTGCAGGTGTGTATGTGTGCATGCATGCTTGCTTGTGTGAATATGTATGTGCATGTGTGTACATGCATTGGTGGGTGTGTTTGTATGAGTGTCTTTTTGTGTGCATGCATTTGTGTGCATGGGTGTATGCAAGTGCAAGTGTGTGTGCATGTATGTGTATGTGTGGTTGTGTGTACAAGTCTTTGTGTTTGTGCACATGTGTGTGTATGTGTGTGTGCATTTATCTATGCATGTGTGTGTCATGTGTGTGCATGTGTGTACAGGTATGCAAGTTTGTGTTTCTATATATATGTTTGGTTGTGTGTTCGAATATGCACATGTTTGTGCATGTGTACTTATTTGTATACATGTGTGTCTTTGTATATGCATGTTTTTGTATGTGTCTGCACATGTGTTTATGTGTATGTATGTGCATGTGTCTATTGACATGTGTGTGTATGCATGTACACTTTTATGTATGTATGTACGAGCTTATGTGTATGCATTTGACTATGTGTGTGGGGGCATCTATGTATGGGTATGTGTGGTTGTGTACATGTGTGTGTATACATATGTGCATATGTATTCTTATTTGTGTGTGTGTGGTTGGGTACATAAATGTGTATGTGATGTGCATAGGAGCAACCATGCATTTGCATGTGTGCCATGTTGGTTTGTGCATGTGCTTGTTTGTGTGTGCTTGTGCACGTGCATTTATGTGGGCATGTATGTGTGTGTGTGTGTGCTTATATGTGTGTGTATGCATGTGGTGTGTGCATTTTTTTGCATATACTATGTGCATGTCTACATGTGTGTGCATATAAGAATATCTGTAGGTGTGGGTTTGCATGTGTATGTGCCTATATGAGCATGTGGGCACTTGTGTATGAGTGTGTGTGCATGCTTACATCTTTGTGTTTGTGCATTTGTATTTGCATCTATGTGCACATGCTTGCATGTGTGTATGTGATCTTGTGAGTGCATAAGTGTGTGTGTGTGTCTATGTGTGTTTTTGTAATGGTGCATGTATTCAAGATTGTCCATCTATGTGTTTGTTCGTGTGTGTGTATGCACGTATGTCTATGGGTGTTTGTGTGCTTATGCATATATGTGTGTGTGTGTGTGTAGGGAGGTTATGTGTAGGTATGTTGCATGTGGGCATGAGTGTGCATGTTCATTAATGTGCACGTGTATGTGAATTTGTCCATGAATGTGTCTGTGAATGCATGTGTTTGCGTGCATGTGATGGTACATACGTGTGCATATGCATGTGTAATTGTGTGCATGTGTCTGTGCATCAGTTCTTGCTTGTGTATGCATGTGTCTACATAGGTACACATGCATGTATGTGCATGTGTGTACGCTTGAGTGTTTGTGTGTGTGCATGCTTGTGATGCACTTTTGTGTGTGTGTGTGTATGTGCACATGTGTATGCATGTGTGTCTATGTGTGCATATGTGTGCATGTCTTTGGGTACATGAATGTGTCTACGCACACATGTGTCTCTAGATAAGGGCATATGTGCACATGTGTGTGTGCATCGATGTGTGAATGTGTGTATGCATGTGTATTTGATTTTATGTGCATGCATACTTGTGGGTATGCATGTATGTCCATGTGCACTTGTGCATGTGTGTTTGTGTGCATGTATGTATGCATGGTTTTGCATTTATGGTTGGGTTTTTGCTTGTGTGTGTGCAAGTGTATATGCACATGCATGTGTATATGCATTGGCATGAGTCTAGGAGGGTGTGTGTCCGTGTGTGAGCAAATGTGTGCGTGTGCATGTGCATTCAAGTATTTCTATTCATGTACTTTGTATGTGTATGCGTACATGTTAGTTTGTGGAAACATGTTTGTGTGAGTTTTTGTGTATGCATTTATGTATGTGTTTGTATTTGTGCATAAGTGTGTGTCCATGTGTTTATGTGCATGTGTGTTCTTGTGTGCTTTTTGCTTGTATGTGTGTGTGTCCATAGGTTTTTATGCAAGTGTGTATGTTGTGCTTGTGTGTATCCATTTGTGAGTGCATGTGTATTTGTGTGTGTGCGTGCCTACATATGTGCACACAATTGTGTGAATGTATGTATTTATGTGTTTTTGTGCATGTGTGCATGTGTTCACGTGTGTATGTTTATATGTATACATGCTTGCATGTGTGTGTATTTTCAGATGCATACATGTTCTTTTATGTGGTTGTGTGTGTGAGCGAGTGTGTATGTGTATCTATTATGTGTGTATGTGTGTGTGTTTATGTTATGTATTTGTGCATGTCAGCATGAGTTTTCATGTTTGTGGGAACAATATATGTATAAGTGTGTGTGTGTGTGTATGCTTGCACATGTGTGTGTATGGGTGCATACACATTACATGTGTGTGTTCATGCATGTGCTTATGTTGGTGCATGCGGTTGAGCACGTGTGTGTGTCTTCATGTGTGCATGCACATGTGCGCTTTTGTCCATGTATATATGCATAAGAGAGTGCAAGGTTTTGTGCTCTTATATATGTGTGTGTGTCAATGTGCATGTCCATACCTTTCCTTGTGTGCCAGTGTGTGTGTGCACATGTTCATGTTTCTATGTAGGGGTGCATGTGTGTCCATGTGTGCATTTTTGTGTGTGTGTGTGTGTTTGTGTGTGAGTGGTGTGTATGTGCATGCATGTGTGTCTGTATGAATGTTCTTGTGTGTGTGTATGTGCTTGCATGAGTGCATATGTTTGCACACTTATGTTTGTGTGTGTGTCTGTATATGTGGGTGTGTGAATGTTTATTTATGTGTGTGTAGGTATGGGCATGCACATGTGCATGTGCATGTGTGCTTGCTTGCATTATTCTATTTGTGTGTGGGTGCATGCTGGTGTGTATTTGCATTATTATGCATGTGTGTACTTGTTAGTATCTATTTGTGTGTGTATGGGTGGATGCATGCATGTGTGAGTGTGTGTGCTTGTGCATTTGAGTTTGTGAGTGTGTGCTTATATATTTTTGTGGGCACATGTGTGCTTGCATGTGTGTGTTTCTATATTTATGTTTCTATGTGTGGTCAACATGTGCATGTGTGTGTGTGAGTACATCTTCATGCATGTATATGCATTTGTTTGTGTGTGTTTGTGCTTGTGTATTTGTGTATATGCATTTACATGTGTGTGTGTGTATGTGTGTACACTAGTGTGTGTATGTACACATGTGTACATTTGGGAATATGTTCCTATATGTATATGTGTGCATGTGTCTTTTGTTTGCACATGTGTGTGTGAATGTGTGTTTGTGTATGTGTGTGTTTGTGCATACGTGCATGTGTTTATTTGTTTGTTTATATGTGTGTGTAGGTGTAAGTGTGCATGTTTGTGAGTATGTGCGTGCATGTTTGTGTATGTGTATGTGTGTGTAAGTTTATATGTGTGTATATGCAAATACATGTGTATGTGTGTACATGCTTGTGCATGTGCATGTTCTTTTGTGTGTGTCTGCATATGCATAAGAACACAAGCATTTTTATTGGTGTGTATATGATTATGTGTACATTCATGTGTGTATGTGTGTATGTATGCATGTGTGTGCATGCTTGTGCTTGTGTCTGTCCATGTGTGGTTTCATTGAATGTACATGTACGTGCATGTGTGTGTGCATGTGTACATGTGTACATGCATGTGTGTTCATGGGTGTGCATGTTTGTTTGCACATGTGTGTGCATAAATGTTTGATTATGTGCATGCAAATAGGCATGTGTGCATGCATGTGTATGCATATGTGTGTGCATGTTTGCATGTGCATGAGCATACATACATGCATGTGTGCATGTGTGTGCACATGTGTCTCTATTTGTGTGTATGCATGTGTATGTGTGTGAAAGGGCATGAGTGTTTGTGTGTGTGTACCTATGCATGTGCATGTATGCTCGTGTATGTGTGTGCAGGCATGTGTGTGTTTATCTGTATGTCTATTTTCGTGTTTGTGTGGTTATGAGCATGTGTGTGCATGGTTGCATTTGTTCGTGTTTGCATGTACATATGTTTGTGAGCTTGTTTGCATGCATGTGTGTAGTTGTTATTGTGCTTGCTTGCATGCATGTATGCTCATTTGTGTGTGTGTGTGTTTTCATGTATGTCTATTCCTGCATTTGTTTATGCATTTGTGTGTGTGTGCTTTTATTTTGTGTGTAAGTGTGTGTATATGAGTGTGCATGCATGTGCATATGCATCAATTTACATGTGTGCATAGGTATGCGCATTTGTGTTAATGTGCTTATGCATGTGTATGCATGGATGCATTTATGTTTGTGTACATTTGTGTATGCATGCATGTTTATTGGTATGTGTGTGGGGATGTGCATGTGCATGTGTGTGTGTGTGTGGGTGTAGTCATGTGTGTGAGTGCATGTGGGTGTGCACGTATGTTTGCATGCACATGTGTGTTCATATGTGCGTGTACATGTGTGTGTGCTCCTATGTGTGCATAAGTGGATGTGTGTGTGTGCTGTGGGTGTGTGCTTGCACGATTGTGTGTGTGTGTGACTATTTGTGTGGCTGTGTACACATTTGTATGTATGCATCTATGTGTTTGTGCATGGGTGTTTTTATTTGTGCATCTGAGTAAGTGCAAGCATGTGTGTGTTTATTTTGTATGTATGTGGACAAGAGTGTGGGGATGTTTGCATGTGTGCGTGTTTCTAAGCATGTGTATGTTATAATATGTTTGTGTGTGTTTGTTTGCATGTGTACATGTGAGTATTTGTGTGCGTGTGCTTGAGTGTGTGTACATGTGTTCGTGTACACATGTTACGTATGTGTTTGCACTCGCTTTTTGTGACTACATTTGTGTATGTAATGTGCATCCATGTATGCATGTGTGTATTTGCATTTGCTTATATTTCTTTGTATGTGCATGTCTATGTCTATTCATAACTGCACGATTGTGTGCAAATGAGTGTGTGTGCGTGTGTGTGCATTTGTGCATGTTAGCTTGTTTGTGCATGTATGAGTGTGTACTTGTGTATATGTGTAGGTAGTTATTCCTGTTTGTGTGTGTGTGTGTGTGTGCATATACTTGTGTGAGTTTATGGTTGCAAGTGTGTGGTTCCATGTGTGCAAGTGTGTGTATCACTGTACATGTTCATACATCTATGTGTGTGTCTACTTGTGTGAGCATTTGTGTTGGCATGTGTATGTGTGTTTGTGTGTGTGTGTGTCTGTATGTGTGTGTGGGAGTGGGTTGTGTTAATATGTGTGCAAGTGTATGCGTGCAAGCATGAACACACATTTGAGTGTGTGGGTTTATGCATGTGATTGTGTGTTCATATTTTCACGTGCATGTATGCATGCATGATTTTGTGTATGCATGTGCGTGCATGTGTGCGTGCACATGTGCGCATCTATGTGTGTACATTTGTACATGTGTGTGAATGAGAGCATGTGTACGTCCTTATCTATGTGTTTGTTCATATATGCAAGTGTGACTTTATGTCCTTATGTGTCTACATCTATGAGTGTGTGTTCATATCTGTGTGCCTGTGCATGTGTGTTTATGTGTTAGTGCATGTATGTGTGTGTGCATGTTCATGTGTGCATTTACATGTATGTGTGTGTACATATTTTTGTGCATGTGTGCACGTGTATTTGTGTATGGGTGGTGTATGTGTGGTGTGCATATGCTAGTGCGTGCACATGCTTGTGTATGTGTTCAATTATTCTTGTGTTTGTGTGCGCATATGCATGTGTTTATTTGTTTGAACATGTGTGCATGTGTGAGTGGTTCAATGTGGTTCTACATATGTATGTTTATGTGTAGGTGTGTGCTTGTGTACATGCATATATGTGTGTTTGTGAGCACATGCATATGCATATGTGTTTGTGTGTGTGCTTGTGCCTATGTGGTTGTGATTGTTTGTGCATGTGATGTTGTGTATATGTGTATATGTGTATGCATGCTTTGTTGTGAATGTGTGATCATTGCTTTGTGTATGCATGTGGGTGTGCATGTGTCTACATATGCGGGTGGATGCATTGTTTGATTGTGTGTGTATGTGTGTGTGTACATGTGCATGTGTTAGCATGTGTGTGTGCATGTGTATGTGCTTGTGCCTATGTGTGACCATGTATCTTAGCCATGTATGCATGCGTGCATTTGTTTGTGTGCCTATAGACCCATGCGTTTGTGCATGTGGATGGGTGGGTGTGCTTGCATGTGTGCATGTGGGTGTGCTTGTGTGTGTATGTCTGTGATTGCATATGCTGATGAGCACATGTTTATATGTATGTGAATGTGGGTCTGTGTTCACACATGTTTAGGTGCATGCACGTATGCATAAGCATGTGTACATGTTTGAGTGAGCTTTTATGTGTGTGCATGTCCTAATGCATTTATGTGTGTGTTTGTGCTTGTGTATTTGTTGCATATGCATGTGTGTGTGTGTTTGCACGTCTATTTCTTTGGATGTGCGTGTGAGAAGGTGCATGTGTGCTCAAGTGTCCATGTATGTATATGCAAGTGCATGTGTGTATGTGGGTGCATGCACATTTGTTTGTGCATATATAATCATGTGTGTGTGCTTCTGAGCATGCAAGTGTGCATGTATACTCTTGCAGGTGTGTGCCCATGTGTGCATGAGTGTGCATGTTTATTTATGTGTGTGTGTGTGCATACATGTTTATGTGGGCTTGTTTGTGTGTGTGAAAGTGTGTATGTGTATGTGTGTGTGCTTCTGTGTGTGTGTCTATATATGTATGTATGTGCATTTACATGCATGTGTGTGTATGTGTGAGCATGTTTATAAGTCTATGTATGCATGCATGCATGTAAATATGTGCATATGCATGCATGTTTGTGTATTTATCTATTTGTGTGTTTGTGAGTGTGTGCATGTGTGTATGTAGTCATGTGTTTTGTGCATGGTTATGTGTGTATGTGTGTGTGTGCATATGTGTGCAAGTGTGTGATCATTTGTGTGTGCAAGCGTGTGTGCTTGTAACTATGCATGATGGTGTGTGTACGTGTGCTTGTGCATGCTTGCATGTGTGTTTGTGCGCTTGTGCATGTCTTTGAATGTGCATGGGCAAGTGTATTATGTGTGTATACATGTTTGAGTGCATATGCATTTGTGCATATTTGTGGATGTGTGTGTGTCTATGTAGATGTGTGTATGTGTGTGTGCACATGTGTACATGTGTCTTCTTATCTGCATGCACGTGGGTTCATGCATATTTGCATGTTGTACATGTCTGCATGCTTGTATGTGGGTGTATGTGCAGGTGTGTGTACATGTGTGTATGTTTGTGTACATACCAGTGATTGTGTGCATGTGTGTCTATGCATAGGTGTGTTCATGGTTGTGTGCACTTTGTGTGGATGTGTATACTAGTTTGTGAGTGTGGTTGTGTTTTTGCATGTGCATGTGTTTGCATGCATAAATGTGTGTTTGTTTATGTACGTGTGTCTGTGTGTGTGTGGATGCATGTGTATATGTATGTGCTTGTATGTGTATGAATGTGTGTGTATATGTGCACGCATGTGTATTTGTGTTTATGTGTTTGTTTTATGCTAGTGTGCACATTTATAGGCATGTATGGAAATACAACCATGTAGGCATGTGTATGTGTGTTTGTGTGCATATCCTAGAGTGTGCATGTTCGTGTGCATGCTTGTGTGTTTCTCTACATTATTTTGTGTCAATGTGTGTGTATGGTCACGTGTGTGCATGCACATGTGTTTGTGCAAGAAAGTGTCTACATGTGCACGAGTGCCAGTGTGTGTGTGTGTGCATATGTTTGCATTTGCAGGTGTGTTTGTGTGTGTCTGCCCATAAGCATGTGTGTTTGCATGCATTTTATGTGTGTGTGTATGTGTGTCAGCATGTGTCTATGTGTATATGTAGTGTGTATATGCATGTTCATGTGTGTAGGTCTGCATGTGTGCTGATGCATGTGTGTTTGTATGGATGTGTGTGTATGCATTTGTGAGTCCATGTTTGTCTTCTTGTGTGCATGTGTATGTTTATGCATGTGTCTGCATTTATATGTCCATGTAAATAAGTATATGTTTGTGCATGCATCTGTATGTGCATGTTTATGTATATGTGTGGGTTTGCTTTTGTCTGCATGTGTATATGTTCTTGTGTGCTTGTGTGCATATTTGTACATTTGACTATGTGGGGGCATGTGTATGTGTTCATGTGTGCATGTGTGTGTGTTCCAATAAACATGTGTGTGTGTGTGTGAAGGTTCACATGTACTTATGAGTCTGTGTGGGTGCATGTGTTTATTCATGTGTGTAGGTGTTTATGTGTGTGCAATTGTGTGTGACTGTATGTTTATGCATGTGCACATATGAAAATTTGTGTGTGTATATGGGAGAGTGAACGTGTTTGTGTGTGTGTTCATGTGTGCATGTCTAGTTACGAGATTGTGCATGTGTGTCTACCTATGTGTGCATGTGTGTGTACTTGCATGTGTGAGTGTGCATGTGTGTACATGTGTTTGCATTTCTGTGTATCTATGTTTGTGTGTGTGTGCACATATGTGTGTTTGTGTCAATGTATGTTTTTGTGTATGTGTTCATAGATGTGTGTGCATACGTGTGTCCATGAGCATGTGTGTGTGCTTGGCTATGTATTAATTTGTGTCATGTGTGTAGGGGGGTGCATTTGTCAGCATGGTTGCATGTGTGCCTATATGTTAGTGTGTGCAACGATGTTTCTGTATGTGCATGTGTGAGAGTTTATGCCTGTGCACATTTTTTTTCATGTGTGTGTGTGCATATGGGCTTGTTCATGCATGCATGCCGGCATATGTGCATGGATGAATGTGTATATGTATGTACATGTGTGTGCGCATGTTTGCTTATGTGTGTGTCTGTGCATGTATTTATGTGTATGTATGTGCATGTGCATTTTTTGTATGTACGTTTGTGAGCATTTGCGTGTGTGTGCATGCATTTTGTTGTTGTATGCACACATGTATTTTTGTGAATGTGCATTTGTGTGTGCATGCAATTTCTCTTGTGCATTTTTGTACCTGTGTGTGCATCGTGAGCATGAGCATGTGCATGTGAGCATTTGCATGTGTGTCTGCATATGTTTGAGTGTGTGTTCATGTGAATGTGTTTGTGAGCATAAGTGTGTGTGCACGTGGGTGTGGTTGTGTGTATGCTTATGTGCTTATGTGTTTCTATGCGTGTGGATTCATGTGTGTGCAAGCATTTGTGAAAATGTGCATACGTGCATGCATGCATATTCATCCATGCAAATGCATGTGCATGGGTGGGTGTGACTATGTGCAAGTATGTATGTGTGCATGTATTTGTGTGTGTATGAGTAGACACGTGCATGTTTGTGTGTGTGGACTGTGTGTGCTTGTGTGCATTTGTTTTAAGGTATGTGAGAATCTTGTTGTGAGTGTATGTGTGAGTAGATGAATACTTGTATGGCATGCATCTATATACGTGTGTGTGTGTGTCTGTGTGTTAAGGTGTGCACATCTGCATCCATGCTTATGTGCAATTATGCATATGTTCATTTGTAGGTGCATTTGTCTGAGTTTAGGTGTTTGTGCATATGCATGTGTGTGTATGTCTAAATGCATGTATGTGCATGTGCATGTGCATGCATGTGTGTGTGTGCATGAGAATGTTTGTATTTGCATATGCATGCCTATGCATGTGCATGTGCTTATCTCTGCATGCATGTACTTGTGCATGTGTTTTTCTTGTGTGTATGTCTGAATGTGTACATATGTGCATGTGTGTGCATTTTTGGGCAAGTCAGTGTATGTGTGTGTGCATGTGCACTTGTCTATGGGTGAGTGAGTACGCATGCATGTGCTTGTGTATGCATGCTTATCGATGTATATGTGTTTGTCTATGTTTGTGTATGCATGTCTGTGCATGCATTTGCACATGTGTGTGTATGTACACATATATGCATGCCTCTATTTTTTGCATGTGTGTTTGTGCATGTGATTGTTTGTGTAGTACATGTTCATGTTTGTGTGAGTACATGTGCTTGCATGTTTGTGTTCATGTGTTTGTGTGCATTTTATGCATGGATGCATGTGTGTGAGCATGAATTTGTATGCCTGCATGTGTGTGTTATTGTGTGCATGCATGTGTTTATGTTTTCTTACGTGTGTATGTGTGTATGCATGTGTATATGTGTGCATATTTGGGTGTGCATGCATTCATACATATGCGGGTAGGGCTGTGTGTGTGTGTATGTGTGCACGCTTGTGCTAGTGTACATGAGTGCATGCGTGCATGAGCATATGTGTGCGTGTCTTTGTATGTGAGTGTTCGTGAGTCAGTGCGTGTGTTTATAAGTGTTTGCATGTACGTTTGTGAGCGTGAATGTAAATGTGTGTGCATGTATTTGTGTGGGGATGTGTATTTTTATGCGTTCATATACTTATACATATTTGTGTGTATGTGTGTCTTTATGCATGTGTGCAAGTGCATATGTGTGTGTCCGTTAGTAGTGTTTTGGTGTGCAGGAGTATGTGCTTGTGTGTGTTTTTGAGTGCATGCAAGTGTGCTAGTATGAGTGCATTTGTGTACATGCATGCGTTCTTGCATGTGTGTGTGTGTGTGCGTGTGTTCCTATGTGCAAATGTGAATGTGCATATGTGTGTCTATTCCTTTGATTGTGTGTGTGGAGAGGTGCACTAGCATGTGTGTGCTATGCAAGTGTGTGCATATGCATGTCTATGCATGTGCCTATGTGTGTAAGAACTTTTGCATGTGTGTATGCTTTTGTGTATTTATATGTGTGCATGTGAGTTTATGTATCTTTATGTGCATGCATGTGGTTATGCTTGTACATGTGTGTGCTTGTTCCTCTGCATTTTTGTATATATGGTTGCATGCATGTTTGCATGTGTGTGCACTTGTATATGTGTAGCTGTGCACATGCATATGTGCATGTTTCTTGTGTCCATGTCTATGTATGTGTGTGTGTGAGTGCATGCTTGTGTAGGTTTGTGTTTATGTGTGCACATGCATATGTGTGTGTGTGTCCATGTGTATAAGAGATGTGTGTATTAGTGTGGATGTGCATCAGTGCATGTGCACATGAATGTGTGCATGTGTATGTAGGGATGCACATGTGTTTGTAGGTGAGTGTGTGCATACATGTGTGAGTTCGTGCATGTGATTGTGTAGGCTTGTGTGTGTGCATGCATGCATGCTTGTGTGTGTATGCATGCACAAGTGTGCATGTGTTTATGTCTAAGTGTCTGTGAGTTTGTGTTTGTGTCCATGTATGCCTGTGTGTGTGCATATCTATGCATATGTGTGTGTGTGTGGATATGTGTGTACATGTGTGAGTGCATGTGTATGTGCATGTGTGCATTTGTTCGTGTGCTTGTGGTTGTGTTCTTGTGTGTCTATGTGTGCATGCGTGTGTGTGTGTGCACATGCATACATTTGTGTGCTTCTTCATTCATTTGAGCATGTGTGTATGTGTGTGTGTCTAAGTATAAGTGCACATGTATCCATGCATCTATGTGTGTGTGCATACTACATAAACATATGAATATGTGTGTGCATGCGTGGTTACGTGCATGTGTGAATATGTGTTTGTGCATATGTGGTATATTATGTGTTTACATGTATGAATGTGTGTGCATGTGTTTGTTTGTGCGTGTGCATGCATGTGTGTCTACTTTTGTGTATGTGTGTAAGTGTTTGTGCATGTGTGGATGTAAGTGTATGTATGTGCTATTTGCATGTTTGTCAGTGGGAAAGTGTGTGTGCACATGTACATGTGTGTGTGCATGTTGCACATGTGTGTGGGTGTGTGTTGTACTGTTTGTTTTTTTGTACATGCCATTGCATATGTGTGTGCATGTCTGTGCGTAAGTATACATTTGCATATGCACTAGTGTGTGTGCAAATGCATGTGTGTGAGTGTGTATGCATGTGTGTGAGTGTGTATGCATGTGTGTGTATATGCATTTTTTTGTGTCTGTGTGCACTTGCATGTATGCATATGTGCTTGTATGCATGCATGCGTGCGTGTGCCCACATGTGGCTCTGTTGTAGTATGTGTGGTTGTGTGTATTTGTGTGTGTGCATGTGTGTATGGATTTGTGTATGCATGTTTTTATGTTTGTGTGAGTATTTGTGCTTTTGTGATAAGTCTTTTGGTGTGCATCAATGTATATGTGTATGTGTATGTATAAGCACGTGCATGTATGCGTACATGCACATGCATGTGTATTTGCTAGCATGTGTGTGTTTCTACTTTTGTGTATGCATGTGCATAAGTGCATGTGTATGTGGTTTGCATGTTGGGTGTGTGCATGCATGTGTATGTGTGGGCATGTGCATGTCTGTATGCATGTGCATGTGCATATGTGTTCAAGCATGTTTGATTGCGTTTGTGTGCTTGTGTTATTTTGTATATGTGTGTGTATGTACATGTGTGTATGTATGCATATGTGTGTAGGTACATGTTAGTACATGTGTGTGTCTGTATGTGTGTGGGTTTGTGCATATGTGCTTGTGTATCTACATTCGTGCACGTGTGTGCATATGTGTGCATGTTTGTGTTATTGTGTGCATGTGCATGTATGTATGTTTGTGTGTATGTGTGTGTGCATGTGTGTATGAATGTTTGTTCATATGTGTGTGCATGCATGTCTTATCTTTGTGCATGTGTGTGTGCCTATCTGTGTGCATGTATGTGAGCTTATGTGCACCAGAGTGTGTGCTTATGCAAATGTGAGTGCATCTTTATGCATGTGCTTATGCGTGCATGTGCATGTGCATGTGTGTGCATGGGTGCTTTTGTTTATGCACGTGCATGGTTGTTTGTGTGTACGTATGTGTGGATGTGTGTGCATATGAGTATGTGTATGTGTGTGTAACTCTATGCACAGGTGTTCATGTGATTATGCAAGCATGTGTGCATGTCATCCAAGTGTGCAAGCATGCAATTATGTGTGTGCATCTTGGTGTGTGTGCATGTGTTCTTGCATGTGTCTATGCATGTACATGTGTTTGTTTGTGCGCAAGTGCACATGTGCACGTGTATGTGTGTCTGTGAAAGTGTGTAAGTGTCCATGTGGGTGTTTTCATTGTTTGTAGGGCACTGTGGGTTTGTTTTTGTGCATGTATACCTATATGCATGTGTGGGTTTGTGCATCTATGTGTATGCCTAAACATGCTCATGTGTACATGTGTGGATGTGTCTACTTATGCATACATGTGTGTTTATGTGTGCATGTGTGTGTGTGTGCATATGAGTGTACTTTTGTGTGTATGCATGTTTGAATAGTTTGCAAGTGTATAAGTGCATGCTCATGTGTCTGGGTATGCATGCATTCATATGTGAATATCCATTCTGATGTATGTGTGTGTCATGCATGAGTGTGTGTGCATGGGGCTATGCATGTGCATGTATGCATGTGCAGGCATGTGCCTGCACACACATATGTTTTTATGTATGCATTTGTGTACTTGTGTATGTGCTTATGTGTGTGTGAATGTGCATGTTCGAGTGAGTACCTTTGTGTCTATATGTGTTGGTGTGTGTATGTGTTTGGTCGTGCACATGTATGTGTGTATCTCTGTGTGTGTCTCTCTTTATGCATGTGTATGTCTATAATTATGTGTATGTGTGTAATTGCATGTGTGTGTGAGTTTGTGGGTGTGTATATGTGCATGCATGATTGTATGCCCATGTGTGTACCTGAGAATGTGTTTGTATGTGTGTGTGCATGTGTGCATGTGTATATAAGCATTGCATGCATGTGTGTACCTATGTACCTTTTTGTACATGTGCACACATGGATTTGTGCATGATTGTGTGTGTGTGTGTGTGGGTGTCTATATGTATCTGTGTGTACATGAGTATGTGTGTGTTTTTTGGTGCATGTAGACACACATATTCTTGTGGGTGTGTGTGTGTGTTAGTGTCTTTGTATGCATGTGCACTTGTGCATATATGTGATTATTTATGCATGTGCATGTGTATGCACGTGTGTGTGTTGATGCATTTGTTTGTATGTGTATGAGTATGGTTGTGTGTGCATGTGTGTCTATGCATATCAAAAAAAATGTATGTATTTGTAGTAATGCATAGGTCTGTATGTGCATGTTTGTGCATGCATGTGTTTGCAGATGTGTGCTCTTACATGTGTGTGTGCGTGTACGCTCATCGATGTGTTCATTTTGAGCTTGTGTGCATGTGCATGAGCATGAGCATGCAGACACATGTATCTGTGCATGTGTGCATGCATTTGTGTACATGTTTGTGTGTTTGCATGCTCATATGTTTGTATGTATATATTTACCTGCACATGTGTGTGTATATGTGTGTGCATGCATGCACATGTGCATGTGTGACTTTGTGTTCATATGAGCATGTGTGTGTATGTGTATGAATGTGTGTTTGTGTGCATGTGTGGGTGCATATTTGTGTGTGTCTATATGCATGTCTGTACGTACATGTGAGCATGTATGTGTGTGTGTGTGCTTATTGCATGTATGGGTGCATGTGTGTGTGTAAGTGTTTGTGTTCTAATGCACACACATACTCAAGCATAAGCACACACATGTACATGCACATGCAAGTACACAAACTCATCCAAATACATGCACAAGCACGTACACATACACACATGCATGCATGCACGCACACACACACGTGCATATCGATGCACACATGCATATGCATACACACATAGACATGCAAAGGCACGCTCATATGCACAGAAATAGGCACAACCATGGGAACACTTGTGTATGCACAGGTGCATGTGTATACGTGTTCGTGTGTATTCTTGTGGGCATTTGTGCAACTGTATATGCATGTGCACATATGCCTGTTTGTGCATATGCATGTGGGTGTACATGTGTATGTATGCTTGTGTGTGCATCATTGTGCATGTGCAGGTGTACACGAGTGTATGCTTGTGCATTCATGCATGTGTGTGTGCATGTATGCTTGTGCATGAGGTCATGTGTGTATGTGTGTATATTTTTGTGTGTGTTATTGTGTTTGTGTTTGCATGTGTGCATGTGTGGGCATGTGTGTGGGTGTTGGTGTATGCATATGCATATGCATTTGTGTATGTGTAATGGCACGTGTACATGGGTGCATGTGCACATGCATGTGTGTGTGTGAGTGAATACTTATGTTTGTAGTTTTGTATGTTAGCATTTTTACATGTGTTGGGAGATGAGTGTTGGTGTGCATGCTTGTGTGCATATGTCTATAATTGTACATGTGTGCATGAGTGTGCGTACATGTGTTTTCATGTTTGTGTACATGTATACATATGTGTGTGTGTGCTGGCTTGCACGTGTTTGTTTGTTTATGTATGTGGGTGTGTGTGGTTGAGTGTGCGTGCATGTATACGTGCAGGTGTATGCATACAAGCATGTGTATGTGTGTCTGAACATGTATATTCATGTGCACGTGTGCACATGTATATGTTCCATGAGTGCATGTTCATGTGTGTGTACATCTGCATAGGTATTTATGCTAGTGTGTAAACATGTGTGTGTGCGTGTGCACTTAAATGTGCCTGTGTCTATGTGTATGTGTTTGTGTGTACATTTGTGTGTACCTATGCACACTTATTTTTGTGCCTATGCATAGTTCGATGTGTGTATGTGTGCATGCGTGCATACATGTACATGTGTTTATAGTTGTTTGTATGCTTAAGTGTGTGTGTGTGCATTCATGCTTGTGTTTATGTTTGCATTCATGCTTGTGTTCATGTGGAGCCAAACCTAGGTTTTGAGATGACTTATAGCTAACTTATGAAAATTTAAAATAAATTGTGAAAACAAGTTGTCCTCCTTCATTACAAAAAGTAAATTTGGACAAATTTAATTTTGTGTGTGTGTGTGTCTATATATAGAAATATATTGGAATGTGATACACAGTGGCAAGACAAAGGAATGAATGTCACCTTAAGTATTTTTTATGGAATATTCAAACAAGGATGAGTGCTTCCTACACTAGTAGGTAATATCTTTGAACATAATCATTGGTTAACAATATTTTGGTGGATAGTGATTAGTAATAAGAAATATATGTAGCTTGTAATTCTAGTTCTTGAAAACTTGAATTGTGGATTTAGAAGTGCTATGATTGAAAAATAGTGTCTCTCATGCTTGTACAATATAACTTAATAAATAACTACAAAACATTCTTGTCCTAAGAATTTTTATGTGAAAATTTTGAACAATTCATAGTTGCAAAAAAACTTATTGTAATTAATAATAAGGCATCCTTACTTTAATAGTTCATTTTAGCAACTAACCAATGAATATGAATAATATAGATTTCTAACAAGAATAATCCAACTAAACCTCATAGGGAAAGAGGCTTTGTGTGAATTTAAAAAGTATGACATTGAGTTCCACAATAGTCTGATGAAAATATCTAAATATCTAGTTGGTTAAAAGTCTATAGGACTTAATCGAACTTGTCTAATTTCAAGTTAATGCTTGCATGATTGCTTTGTCCACTATTTTGTCACATTAATACTACTACAATTATCTTATCATATGTGGTTTTAATTTTGTACAAAAATGATCTATGATAACATAGATCATTTGTTGCCCATTAAAAAGGGCTGAGTCATTAAGAACAAAAATTTTAACTTTTAAAAATGTATTTAAATAATAGTTTTAGAATTATTACTTTTAATATCTAAAACACTTGAGTAAATATATGTAAATGATTTTTACGGAAATTAAAATTTATTTCATTGAACATTTATATTTTTATTCAAAGAATAACATATACTAATGAAAAATTTGCAAACAATAACAAATAACATAGATGCTTTTAACTGGTTTAACTCAAATTGAAACCTGCTTCCACTCATAAAATACACCAACAGATCACCTAAACAATGTATGCATTTTACAAAAAGATAGGTTGGTGAAGCCATCGCAAGACAAAAATAAAAGAAATAGGTAACTACAACCTTACAAAGAAATAAAATAAGTAGAAAAGAAAAGATTGTAGTCATACAAATATGAATTGGACGTTTACAATAGTCTTATTGTAAATGAAAATAATTAATAAGACCCATGTGTAATATCCCTTTACATGAATGAAGAAGGATTTAAAAGAATAAAATCTTAGCTAATTTAATTAGAAAGGAGGGTTGAAGCTAAAGGATGAATGATATAGTAAATGGAAACCATAGTATGATAAAATGCTAAGGCTTTATTTTTTGTATCTAAAAAGTTTTCCTCATTCTCTCGTCAATCTTTTATCTTAAAAAAGCTACTATTTATAGGCATGTTGCAATAATAAGAAGAACTTATTAAACATATAAATTTGTTATTATAGGTTGAATGGCATGATTTTAATAACAACAATAGAAAAATAGCCACAATGAAAAATAATGGGCTAGCTAGCCCAATAACATTTTGAAAATAGTCAGTCCAACTGTTTCAATGTCTTTGGGATGTTTTATCATAGATTTCAATGAAGTAAATAAGAATCACACAATTTATTATGGAGTTAAGACATAGTCTGTATCATTAGTTCACAAAAACTATAAGATGAAATGGCTATATTTGAATATGTTCTATTTAGAAAAGATGAGGAATTTGTGACCTTTTGCTCATGAAAAAAGCATCATCAAATGATTGAATTTCAATCTAAATGGTTTATAAAGTTTGCATAATTCTTAACTATGCAATCACAAAAATCTTATGAATGATTGATGAGATTTGAATTATCATTGCTTTAAAAGAAGTAGGAATTTTTTTATTATTTCATATGACTTCTAGATCTTATAGTCCCAATTCACTTCTACATTTGATAAGTGAAACTCACAAATAGAATTTTAAATATTTGTCACACATTAACTATTTTTATGAGAGATAGCTATATATATTGTTTTAGCTACGTTTAAACAATCGACAGAGCTTTTAGGGTTACCAACCCATTAATTTGAGTGGGAGATCATCACATTGTTTGTTATTAAGTTCATAACAAGTTTAGGATTGATTTTGTATCCCAGTACTTTATAATATGGATGTACGTGTCATGCAATGACATGATATCACCTAAATTTACTAGAATTTTGAATTATTTATCAAAGTTTATGCCTACATCAGGTAGAACAAAGCTACTGTTTAAAATTTACATTTTTATAATGACACATTGGATAGATGTTTTCAAAGATTTGACCAAGGTAAGATTAACTTTATGATGATCAAAGCTATGGAATCTTATGTTTTTTCAAAGATGAGTAATTTAAATAATGACTTTTGTGATGAAAAAATTTAATTTCGAGAGACTTTCAAATGTGATTTTGAGTAAACTTTACATTCTAAATCAAAATAGAAGAAAAATATATTAAATTTAATTTAAAACGAAATAGTTAATGTTCTATTAATCGAATCTAGATAATGATCATAAGATCTAACATTAACATTTATTCTTTAAGCTCCCTTATTAATATATATATCAACCATCAAGAATTTGATCATCCAAATTAATTAGAAATGTCTAAAGTTTGTTATCATATAATAAAGAATTGTGATAGTGGTCAACACCAGAAAAATCTTCTACTTTTGATGGTGGTAAGGCCCATAACTAAATTTGAAAAAAATATAAAAAATTCATTCAAAAAATATGTAGTATAATTGGAGATTAACTCCCCCAACATTTATGAAATAAGTAGATTAATGTGCCCCATTAACTTAGGTTTAATTCTTCTGATATTTTTTTATTATCCCTTTTTTATCATTAGAAAGGAATATGTTCCTAAATTCAATAAAAGTTTTGAAAATTATTCAAAATTATAGATTTTTTAAAAATGATAATTTATTGATCAAGAGTAGGAAGAAATTTTAATTATACCTGATTAAGCTCATTACGTTTGTATACTAAATGATATTTAAATTCTATATGCTTTTCTTGAATGTCTAATTGTTTTTCAATTAAATTTATTGTTCTTAAGTTATCATAGTGAAAAAAATTGTTCTAGTGTAACAACATACTCTCACATTTGTTCTGTGATCCAAAAAAAGTTGTGGTACATAACAAGTTGTACCAATATATTGCAACATATTAGTAGATTGTGCAAAAAAAATATTTTTCTTACTACCCCATGAAATTAGTGAATTTCTTAAAGATGAGCATGCTCCACTTATGATATTTTTTTTGTTCTACTACTTACAAAATATACCTTGGAGAATGCTTTTAATTAAAACTATTGATCACTTTTGGAAATGATTGTCTTTAATGACACATTCCAAGTTGCAATTGAACATTTGTTTTATAGTTACTAAATGAGACTCATTTGGACAAGCTTTGAGCATTACACATTCAAAAAATTTTTCTTATATCAAGTAACCATATGATAAGATATAATAATGATCAAGTTATAACTCTATACATTTTAATTAAGTTTCATTTTTCACCATTATCAAGATGAGTGGCAATGCCAGCAAGTGTTTTTTAAAGTTTTATTTTGCGAAACAATATTTCCTGAATAATTCTAAACTATATTTTTTATAATATGAAAATTTCTTTCTAGTTTTCTTAACTAGAAGACCTAATAGGATAGCTAACTCAATCCTCAAAATAACATGATTTAAATTTTTAATAATTAGTGAAATATTAACACATGTCTTCATTACTTATATTAAATGCTTCCATCTATATATATTTAGAATATGGCTTCATCTTGAACTTTTTTTAACAAAAAATGTGTTCCCTACTTTTTCTTCTATAAAGTTGTATTAAAAAAATAAACTATACAATCTATCAAACTATACTATATGTACATTGTGAGTCCATAAAAACTTTATTTTCTTGTATATACGGGCTAATTTACCATTAACTTTAAATACTTTAAGTTGTTTGACATAAACTTCTTTATGTTTTGAGGATTATATTTTCTTTAATTACTTTATTTTCCTTACCTATTTTAATTGAATCTTTTAATCATAATTTTCTAAAATCCTATATATTTATCATCTATGTTCACACTATCTTATTTAATTGAAATTCATTCATCAAATTTTATTTGGATGTATTCTCTACCTGATTAATGGTTTTGTTATAACTATATAAGTGAAATCACTAAATTAATTGACTATTAAAATTTTATCATTTGACATCGAATTTTGTTAATTCTCTCATTCTATTATTTAAGTTATTCCATTTACAACAAAAATAATGCAAATGAGCAATTTGTACCAATATAATGAAACATATTAGAAAATTGAATAAAAAAAAATTATTTTTCTTACTACCCATGAAATTAGTGAATTTCTTAAAGATTGGCATGCTCCACTTATGATATTTTTTTGTTCTACTACTCACAAAATATACCTTGGAGAATGCTTTTAATTGAAACTATTGATCACTTTTGGAAATGATTGTCTTTAATGACACATTCCAAGTTGCAATTGAAGATATGTTTTATAGTTACTAAATGAGATTCATTTGGTCAAACATTGAGCATTACCCATTCAAAAAAATTTTCTTATATCAATTAACCATATGATAAGATATAATAATGATTAAGTTATAACTCTACGAATTTTAATTTCTATTAAGTTTCCTTTTCACCATTATCAAGATGAGTGGCAATTCCAATAAGTGTTTTTTTAAGTTTTACTTTGCGAAACAATATTTCCTTAATAATTCTAAACTATATTTTTTATAATATGAAAATTTCTTTCTAGTTTGCTTAACTTGAAGTCCTAATAGGATAGCTAACTCAGTCCTCAAAATAACATGAAATTAGATTTTTAAAAATTAGAAAAATCTTAACACTTGTCTTCATTCCTTAAATTAAATGCTTCCATCTATATATATTTAGAATATGGCTTCATCTTGAACTTTTTTTTAATAAAAAATGTGTTCCCTACTTTTTCTTCTACAAAGTTGTATTAAACAAATAAACTATACAATCTATCAAACTATACTATATGTACATTGTAAGTCCATAAAAACTTTATTTTCTTGTATATACGAGCTAATTTATCATTAACTTTAAATACTTTAAGTTGTTTGACATAAACTTCTACCTGTTTTGAGGATTATATTTTCTTTATTACTTCGTTTTCCTTACCTATTTTAATTGAATCTCTTAATCATAATTTCTAAAATCCTATATATTTATCATCTATGTTCACACTATCTTGTTTAATTGAAATTCATTCATCAAATTTTATTTGGATGTATTCTCTACCTGATTAATGGTTTCATTATAACTACATAAGTAAAATCACTAAATTAATTGACTATTAAAATTTAATCATTTGACTTCGAATTTTGTTAATTCTCTCCTCCTATTATTTAAGTTATTCCATTTACAACAAAAATAATGCAAATGAGCAATTTGTACCAATATAATGCAACATATTAGAAAATTGTACAAAAAAAAATTATTTTTCTTACTACCCCATGAAATTAGTGAATTTCTTAAAGATTGGCATGCTCCACTTATGATATTTTTTTTGTTCTACTACTCACAAAATATACCTTGGAGAATGCTTTTAATTGAAACTATTGATCACTTTTGGAAATGATTGTCTTTAATGACACATTCCAAGTTGCAATTTAACATATGCTTTCTAGTTACTAAATGAGACTCATTTGGACAAGCTTTGAGCATTACACATTCAAAAAAAGTTTCTTATATCAAGTAACCATATGATAAGATATAATAATGATGAAGTTATAACTCTATGCATTTTAATTAAGTTTCCTTTTTCACCATTATCAAGAAGAGTGGCAATGCCAATAAGTGTTTTTTTAAGTTTTACTTTGCGAAACAATATTTCTTTAATAATTCTAAACTATATTTTTTATAATATGAAAATTTCTTTCTTTTTTTCTTAACTAGAAGACCTAATAGGATAGCTAACTCAATCCTCAAAATAACATGAAATTAAAGTTTTAATAATTAGAGAAATATTAACACATGTCTTCATTACTTACATTAAACATATATATTTAGAATATGGCTTCATCTTGAACTTTTTTTAACAAAAAATGTGTTCCCTACTTTTTCTTCTATAAAGTTGTATTAAACAAATAAACTATACAATCTATCAAACTATACTATATGTACCTTGTGAGTCCATAAAAACTTTATTTTGTTGTATATACGAGCTAATTTATCATTAAATTTAAATACTTTAAGTTGTTTGAGATAAACTTCTTCATGTTTTGAGGACTATATTTTCTTTAATTACTTTTTTTCCTTACCTATTTTAATTGAATCTTTTAATCATAATTTCTAAAATCCTATATATTTATCATCTATTTTTGCACTATCTTGTTTAATTGAAATTCATTCATCAAATTTTATTTGGATGTATTCTCTACCTGATTAATGGTTTTGTTATAACTATATAAGTAAAATCACTAAATTAATTGACTATTAAAATTTAATCATTTGACTTCGAATTTTGTTAATTCTCTCCTCCTATTATTTAAGTTATTCCATTTACAACAAAAATAATGCAAATGAGCAATTTGTAATAATATAATGCAACATATTAGAAAATTGTACAAAAAAAAATTATTTTTCTTACTACCCCATGAAATTAGTGAATTTCTTAAAGATTGGCATGCCCCACTTATGATATTTTTTTTGTTCTACTACTCACAAAATATACCTTGGAGAATGCTTTTAATTGAAACTATTGATCACTTTTTGAAATGATTGTCTTTAATGACACATTCCAAGTTGTAATTGAACATATGTTTCATAGTTACTAAATGAGATTCATTTGGACAAGCTTTGAGCATTACACATGAAAAAAAATTTTCTTATATCAATTAACCATATGATAAGATATAATAATGATCAAGTTATAACTCTACGAATTTTAATTTCTATTAAGTTTCCTTTTCACCATTATCAAGATGAGTGGCAATTCCAATAAGTGTTTTTTTAAGTTTTAATTTGGGAAACCATATTTCCTTAATAAATCTAAACTATATTTTTTATAATATGAAAATTTCTTTCTAGTTTGCTTAACTAGAAGACCTAATAGGATAGCTAACTCAATCCTCAAAATAACATGAAATTAAATATTTAATAATTAGAGAAATATTAACATATGTCTTCATTACTTACATTAAATGCTTCCATCTATATATATTTAGAATATGGCTTCCTCTTGAACTTTTTTTGACAAAAAATGTGTTCCCTACTTTTGCTTCTATAAAGTTGTATTAAAAAAATAAACTATACAATCTATCAAACTATACTATATGTACATTGTGGGTCCATAAAAACTTTATTTTCTTGTATATACAAGCTAATTTATCATTAACTTTAAATACTTTAAGTTGTTTGACAAAAACTTCTTCATGTTTTGAGGATTATATTTTCGTTAATTACTTTATTTTCCTTACATATTTTAATTGAATCTTTTAATCACAATTTCTAAAATCCTATATATTTATCATCTATGTTCACACTATCTTGTTTAATTGAAATTCATTCATCAAATTTTATTTGGATGTATTCTATACCTGATTAATGGTTTTGTTATAACTATATAAGTAAAATCACTAAATTAATTGACTATTAAAATTTAATCATTTGACAACGAATTTTTTTTATTCTCTCCTTCTATTATTTAAGTTATTCCATTTACAGCAAAAATAATGCAAATGAGCAATCTGTACAAATATAATGCAACATATTAGTAGATTGTACAAAAAAATTATTTTTCTTACTTCCCCATCAAATTAGTGAATTTCTTAAATATTAGCATGCTCAGCTTATGATATTTTTTTTTGTTCTACTACTGACAAAATATACCTTGGAGAATGCTTTTAATTGAAACTATTGATCACTTTTGGAAATGATTGTCTTTAATGACACATTCCAAGTTGCAATTGAACATATGTTTTATAGTTACTAAATAAGATTCATTTGGACAAGCTTTGAGCATTACACATTCAAAAAAATTTTCTTATATCAAGTAACCATATGATAAGATATAATAATGATCAAGTTATAACTCTATGCATTTTAATTAAGTTTCCTTTTTCACCTTTATCAAGATGAGTGGCAATGCCAATAAGTGTTTTTTTAAGTTTTACTTTGCAAAACCATATTTCCTTACTAAATCTAAACTATATTTTTTATAATATGAAAATTTCTTTCTAGTTTCCTTAACTTGAAGACCTAATAGGATAGCTAACTCAATCCTCAAAATAACATTAAATTAAATTTTTAATAGTTAGAGAAATATTAACATATGTCTTCATTACTTACATTAAATGCTTCCATCTATATATATTTAGAATGTGGCTTCATCTTGAACTTTTTTAATAAAAAATGTGTTCCCTACTTTTTCTTCTATAAAGTTGTATTAAACAAATAGTCTATACAATTTATCAAACTATATTATATGTACATTGTAAGTCCATAAAAACATTATTTTCTTGTATGTACGAACTAATTTATCATTAACTTTAAATACTTTAAGTTTTTTGACATAAACTTCTTCATGTTTTGAGGATTATATTTTCTTGAATTACTTTGTTTTCCTTACATATTTTAATTGAATCTCTTAACCATAATTTCTAAAATCCTATATATTTATCATCTATGTTCACACTAACTTGTTTAATTGAAATTCATTCATCAAATTTTATTTGGATTAATTCTCTACCTGATTAATGGTTTTGCTATAACTATATAAGTAAAAGCACTAAATTAATTGACTATTAAAATTTAATCATTTGACTTCTAATTTTGTTAATCCTCTCCTCTTATTATTTAAGTTATTCCATTTACAACAAAAATAATGCAAATGAGCAATTTGTACCAATATAATGCAACATATTAGAAAATTGAACAAAAAAAAATTATTTTTCTTACTACCCCATGAAATTAGTGAATTTCTTAAAGATTGGCATGCTCCACTTATGATATTTTTTTGTTCTACTACTCACAAAATATACCTTGGAGAATGCTTTTAATTGAAACTATTGATCACTTTTGGAAATGATTGTCTTTAATGACACATTCCAAGTTGCAATTGAAGATATGTTTTATAGTTACTAAATGAGATTCATTTGGACAAACTTTGAGCATTACACATTAAAAAAAATTTTCTTATATCAATTAACCATATGATAAGATATAATAATGATCAAGTTATAACTCTACGAATTTTAATTTCTATTAAGTTTCCTTTTCACCATTATCAAGATGAGTGGCAATTCCAATAAGTGTTTTTTTAAGTTTTACTTTGCGAAACAATATTTCCTTAATAATTCTAAACTATATTTTTTATAATATGAAAATTTCTTTCTAGTTTGCTTAACTTGAAGTCATAATACGATAGCTAACTCAGTCCTCAAAATAACATGAAATTAGATTTTTAAAAATTAGAAAAATATTAACACTTGTCTTCATTCCTTATATTAAATGCTTCCATCTATATATATTTAGAGTATGGCTTCATCTTGAACTTTTTTTAATAAAAAATGTGTTCCCTACTCTTTCTTCTGTAAAGTTGTATTAAACAAATAAACTATACAATCTATCAAACTATACTATATGTACATTGTGAGTCCATAAAAACATTTTTTTCTTGTATATACGAGCTAATTTATCATTAACTTTAAATACTTTAAGTTGTTTGACATTAATTCTTCATGTTTTGAGGATTATATTTTCTTTAGATACTTTGTTTTCATTACCTATTTTAATTGAATCTCTTAATCATAATTTCTAAAATCTTATATATTTAACATCTATGTTCACACTATCTTGTTTAATTGAAATTCATTCATCAAATTTTGTTTGGATGTATTCTATTCCTGATTAATGGTTTTGTTATAACTATATAAGTAAAATCACTAAATTAATTGACTATTAAAATTTAATCATTTGACTTCGAATTTCATTAATTCTCTCCTCCTATTATTTAAGTTATTCCATTTACAACAAAGATAATGCAAAGGAGCAATTTTTCATTTCATGTTACACACTACTAGTTTGTAAGGTGATTTCGTCAACTTGTTTCTAGAAATTATTTTATTCAAAATAGCAAGCCATAAGAATGGATACTACCCAAATGAAATGAGGTACTTTATATTCTATCAATTTATTTTTCTAAATAAATTCAAAAAAGTTCTACTTTTCTTTTGTATTATGTCATGTGATGTCCAAAGAGAAAAAACTATATGTAAAATTTCTTTAATATCACAATATTCATGATATGTCTTACTTATAAACTCTCCTTTATTATTACCTCTAAAGAAAACTATGTTGTGTCCTAACCCTTTTTTTAATTTAGTGATGAAGGTATGAAGCTATCTGCATGTTTTACTCCTTTTCCTTAAGAATGTTTTTCATGCATACCAAAAAGTGTCATCCACAACAACTAATCAACATTTCTTACCACCTAGGCTCATGTAGTGTATAAGACCAATAAAACATATATGTTGATATTCAAAAGGACTTTTAAGTGTTTCACACTTTTTATTTTAAAAACAAACTATGCTTCTTTACCAAAAGTACATGAACAAGATAAATGATCATCAATAAAAGTTAATTTGTACAAGCCTCTAAGTAAGCTATGTTTATTTATTTTTCCTAACTTATGTGTGCTGGAATTATAAAGCTTCCTATGTAATAAGTTATAATGACTACCATAGGAAGCAAAACATTTTATTTGTGAACTATTATTTATTTTTAAATCAAGTAAATAAATATTATTTCGTATAGGTGTAATAAGTATTTCATTTGAATCATTTATAAGTTTATATGCAATGGAATCAAATGATATACTAAAATTGCTATGACATAGTTGACTTGTGCCAAGAAACGTTTACGTTCAACCTTCAACAAATAAAACTTTAGTGATGGCAAACATCGAGTTTCGAATGGTACTTATTCTTTTGATAGATTTTATTTAGTTGTCACCAACTGGTAATTCTCTTCCATCATTGGCCCTTTGTTGGGCAAATAGATTAATATTTCTAGTGTTGTGTGAACTACATGTCTTCTTCAATCATGGATGAAAGTCATGCCAACATACTAAAATTAATGTTTGATAAAGGAATCAAAATTATTTTTGTTCCAGCACATTCTATAGCAGATGATTGACTATTTTCTTTAATAACCTTGGTAAATGTTGGATATTTAGAGTAAATATTAGCGCCAATTCTACAAGCATTTGTTGTATGGCCAAGTTGCTTGCAAAAATGTCATGTAAATATTTTATTATCATCATGTAAAATGTTGACATTACCATTATGTGACTACATTTGAAATCTTTTGGCATTTGTAACAAAACTATCTCCATAATAAATTTTCCATTTTGTAATGAACTAAACATGCAGACACATTAATTGTTTTGCTAAACCATTATTATTCTTTTACATGTTCATTAAAAGTGTGTTAGGAGTTTTTAGAATATGGTCATTGTTACAAAAATATTCACTATGTTCATTTTTTAGTTCCTCATATCTTCCATCCAAACGTTCATATTTATTTCAAATACCATGTAATTATTGAGCTTATTTCCCATTAAAATAACATATGCTTTCCTCACTTGTTGATGTTCTCTGTTCATGTTTATCCTCATTAGCCATCATACATGATAGCAATTCATTGTTCTGTTTCTCTCCACTGGAGCAAGTCTCAGCCTAATGACTTCAAGGTACTTCCAAAGATGTTTTCATAGGTTGCTTCCCCTTCTATAGTACATCCTTAATTATTCTAACTCTTTCTTGTGCCATAGGACATACGAGTAAGGTATGTTCCTCTATTCCACTTTCGTCACAAATGATCTTGCCAGTTTTTCTTATATTTTTCTCAGACATTTGATTCCTATACCTTCCTTTTATTCCAAGTACTTTAAATAAGGCCTGTGAGATTAGTGTTATACCATCCTTTTCTATAAACTCCATTATTTAAATATTTGCCTAAATCTTTGTTGTCATTGTTTGATTTTTCTTCTTTACTTTCTTCTTCTCAATTAAGCCTTTTTCTTTTTTTCCTCTCCATCTCTAGCTCATTTGTTGTGACCTCACTCATAGGCCATCTAATGTCTTGATAGAAATGTTCTTAGCAATCTTGATGGAAGTGATCAAAGGACAATACTTCTTCCATAAAATTCTAAGAATCTTCTTTACCTATTCATAAATAGATATGGTTCTTGAAAAATTAGCAAGTCCATTTTTAATATTTCTAGATTTAGCAAAAAACAATTTTAATAAATTCATTAGAAAGCATTTTGAACAAATCATAAAATAGTGTTATCAATTTGTTTTTCAAATTTCAATAAATAAAGATGTACCTCCATAAGTTTCATTTAATGTGCATCATATTTTAAAAAATAGTTTGAAATTCGTTATTCTATTAAACTTCATAGCATTTAAAGCATAATATAAAATATTTATAGTAGTACCATTTGATTATACACTTATTTTTTTCTCCATGTCTATTTCATTAAACACATCTTTTAAATTTTTCCTAATAGGAAATTTAAATGGAGTTTACATTAGCTCAATTATTTCCTTGCAAAAAAAGAGTGTTGGTCTATTGGATAGTGCAGCCTCAGTTAAATTCACTAAAGCATTAGTATAGGATATTGGTGTTTCTAGCTAGCTTCTTCTCACAAGAAAGGGAGGAAACTTTGAAACAAATTGTAGCACTACTTAGTAGTAGAAGAGTAAATTACTTGCAATAAAAATATTAACTTCGAAAAAACTTATTTCAAAACATGTTTTAATAGTGACTACTTTAGGTTATCTAATAAGATTTAACAAATCATTATAAATAATAATATAGAAATTTAAAATTTACTTTAAAAAATATCAATTTTCTTTTAAATTTCAAATCAACTTTGTTAAATAAAAAATTTCAAATAATCATAAAGTACACCAATGACCTTTTGGGGTTCTACTCAAATTCAAGCCTAAATTCACCAGCCCCCTCACTTTCAATAAAAACGAGGCAAAAACCAAACCAACAAATATATCACATTGTCCTCACAATATTGAAATAAAATAAATAGGTTAATATAAGCTTCAAATGAATAAAAGCAAGTAGAAATGATAGATTTGAGTTTTTTGTATAAAAAAAGAAATAAGCTTTTTGAAATATATAAGAAAGAACAATTGTATTATGGTTATTTGAATCCATTAAGAATAAAATAATAAAATCTTAGACCATTGAAGCTGGATGGAGTGTTGGAGCCTAAAGAATTAACAATGTAGCAAATGGAAATAATAATGAGTGCTAACAACTATGGCTAAAATTTAGTAGAATGAACTATTCTTCAATCATTAATCAATCAACCATGTTAAAAAACTAATATTTGCAAGCACAGCATGATAGTTAATAATAGTTACCAAACATAACATTTAGTGATTATGGGTTGAAAAAATCGATTTCAATAATACCTATTCAAAAAAAGTTGTTACACAAAATAATATGTTGGTTGGCACAATGGTGCTTTAAAAATTGCCATTGCAATCCATCGAATATCATTATGTCTGTCCATTTATTGATTAGATGAACTTAAACGAGAGTCATACAAATGATTTTTTAAAGGTTTAATTTTAATTGTTATCACATAAGTTATTTGATCAACTGACCAAATATGAATATGTTTTGTTTAGAAAGGTAGAGGATGCTTTGACCATTGGATGACATAATTTTTGTGATTAGATGATTACATTTGAATTATGTGATTTAAAAATATAGATGAATTTTCAAATTTTTTATCTTGAAAAGAGCATGATGGAATGGTTAGAATTCAACTTATGAGATTTAAGAAAAATAAAGGAACTTTAGATTATTTGATCTTGCTGTAAGTTCTAAAGCACACATTAACCTCTACAATTTGGAAAGGATGTGTAAAAAAATGCATAAGAATTTTAATCCCACACTCCTTTTCATCAAACTTAGAAGGATATAAAGTATTACATATGCTCATACAATGAACCAAACATATAGGGTTGGTTGCTTCCAAATTCATTCTAAGAATCAATACCCTTGCTTACAGTAAATGCATAATAAGTCTAGGTGTGATTCCTTAACCTGACATAGTATCATATGGATTCAAGAGTCATGCTTTGTGCTTATAGTTTCATAGCCCATATGGATTCTAACTTATTTAAGAGGTTTAGGCTAAGGTCAACTAGAACTAGGTTTTCTAAATTGAAGTTTTGGAACAACTCATTAAAGGAGGTTTTCAATGATGTGGTCAACATAAGGTGATTTCTAAGATGATCAAAGTATTGGAACTCATATGTTTCTTATGAGGGAAATTTAAATCTTTATTTTGGTGATGATAAAATTTTATTTTTGTTCCTTGGAAAAATGGTTTTTACTATTGTCAACAATCTTGTCAAAATAAAAATGAAATATGTAAATTTAAAATCAAAATATCCCACTTGGTTGTGTGGCACTCCAACAAAAAGCATCTTCTTTGGTTCTAACATTTACTCCATTCTATGTTCTCCTACGAACATAAACATCAAATATCTAAAATTTCAAAATTCACTCACGAAGTACATTACAAATATCAAGGTTTTCATAAAATCAAACAAAACAAAATGGGTGAGGTTGAACACCATGACAACAATGGTGATGTACGACATGTATCTAACATCAATCAACTTTCTACCAAATAATGTCAAGCTTTTCCTCATGCTATATTAGCCACTTCTCTTTCCTTCTATCTTTTTGAACTTTTCTCTTTTATCGTGGGTATTGATTTATAGTGTTATACTACTAAAAAGATATACATGTAGTAGTTTGATGAAATTAAATAACCAATAATCATAAATAGCCATAGCAAAATTTCAACATTTGTAAGAAAAAGGGTTATTCCATACAATGTCATGTCACCAGACATTCCATGATATTATAAAGTAATATTTAAAAAGCCACTTACATCATTATTAATTTGTTTGCTAACTAACATTAGTAAGGTCTCTTTTATTATTCTTAAATTCATTTTATCTATTATTCTCATCCTTTACAACATTTGATATGAATAGTTTTTAAAAAAGTTTAATTTTCCTTATTAATGTACTTTCTAAAAGCCTGTTTAAGAAAATGTATTCTTTTATTTTGTAGTCATGATATCATATAATAGGATTTAACTTATCATATAGTATGGTAAGGGCTTTGCAATGGTCAAATAATTCCATTTCAATAATCATACTAGTTTAATATTATAATCATACAAATAAAACCTATTGTAGTGAATAGCATATATTACAAATCAAATAGATGGTCATAATAAACATGTTGAACAAATAATTTTTATAGTCTAACTCTTATTTTGTACGAAACAAAACGTGACTTAACTATGTTCTAATTGCGAGTTGTATAGAATAATGTCTAATATCATGCTATATGATTCATGCATCATAGTGAACAAACAACTAACAATACATAAATCTTTATTATGCTATCAAGGACCATATTGTACAAAATCTATTCATGTCTCAAACAATTTGGATCTATAATTTAACATGAAATCTACACCTCATATTATGCTATATGACCCACTAAAACTTTCACACTTGAATGATAGATACTACATTTATATGCTCAAATTTGCATCATCGTACTAGTAAAACACTAATTGCACTAAAATGAATGAAGACAATTGCCATTTTACACTTAGCATGGAAGCTTTCTATTGTCTTTAGTCATTATTATATAAGTACGTTCATGTGTACGATAATTTTTAGCTAAAAGTTTTAATAGTCATCAATCTCTGTTGACTACCATTTTAGCTCATAAGCAGGCTTAACTTGTGAAGAAAGCTTAAGTAGCACCATTACCAGGAGAAGTGATATTTATAAAAAAGCTTAAAATTCCCCAACTCCTTCCTTCCATAATCTCTTCGGTTTATTAATAAGGGATGGCATTGTTTCCGTTTCTCCTTCCTCAATAGCTATCTCGTCTCTCCTCCTCTCCCACTCTCATGCCCACTATCTTAATGTTTACTAGCAAAAGAGCAATTTACAATAGGATAATGGAGAAGCTTTTCTTTTTGTTAAATAGATGGATTAAAATAAGTAGTTTTATTTATTAATGATAGCTTTATAAATTCATAGAAAATGTTATTCCCATCAAATAATTATAATATGCACATTTCAACATTCTCATGATGAGACATTTGTAATTGTATGCTTAAATATAAAATTTGGCCACCACTATTTTGACACAATTTTTTAACAATTTCCAATTTGGTACATTCCTTGACTTACATTTTTTTTCATAAAACATGCTTTGAGTGATTGTAATACTCGTATTCGGTGTTTGATATCACAATTGCTACACCTAGAGGGCATAATTTGACAAGTCAATGATTGACTATGTCTAACTACAAGCAAGTTTTACTTCAATGTATCAATTGGGAGAATTGGCTTCATTAAACATGCGATGCACTATTGAATCAAGTAAAGTTTGTGTAAAGTAGCACAACAATTCCAATCCTTTATGACACTTTTTTAAGTTGATTGATCAGGCTCACCACTTTAGATAGATAACAAAAAACTAGAATTGTAACTTTTCATAGTCACTATTCTTATTAGATACATAGTATGATTTGGATAATATTTTGTCAAAGTGTCATCACAAAATTTTGACAATGAATTTTTATAATGAATAATATATGTCCAAACAAACGTATGCTTGGGCAATCATCCAAATCATTTGTCCTAGAAATTTTATTTTGTTTAAGGATCTAATGTTGATGTTCAAAAAAGAATCAAAATGAATAGTACCAAATTTGAAGGGTATTTAAGGCTAAAGTTGGAGGTTCCATAATTGTCATAACATAATGGCCCAAAAAAGAGTTTTTTAGCATATTTATCCATTAGAGTATGCAAGTGCAAACATAATGACATGGAGTAGACCTAAAGTGAACAATATAAGCTGTCTCAGATCATAAAAGTGAAATCTCGGTACTATTATACCCCACATTCTTAACCATATTATTTCAATTTAGTAGACCAAGGAATGACTTTTTTATGAAGTATAATTTGATATTTGAATTGAATAAATTTAGATTTTCAATATGTGTAAATTAGATTTTCAAATTTTGAATTTCAAATCTAAGAATTTGAAATATGTCTGATTATAAAAACTTGAATTGTAACACATAAGTCATGATATCATTAACATTCAAGCTTTAAGATTAGCTTGTAATTTTGTATATATTATTATTATTATTATTATCCTTTAATAATATTCTTATCAAATAATAATTGAAAAATGAAGACATGGATAGGATATCTTAAAATTAGGAGTAAGTTAATAAGTCAAAATAAGAATATTAAAATGAAAAAAATTAATTGTGTTGCTTATAGGAATATCTTAAGATAAAATACATGAGAAAGAAGAATAGATGCCAAAATTTCTTTTTGCCAGATCATACATAGATTCAAAAGTTAAAGTAGAAAAATTTGGCCAACTAAAAAGGGGATAATTAAGTGAGGTTTAACTTGTAAAGTTGCGGCATAAAACAAATCAAACTAGTTTTTCTTAGAGCAAAAGTGTGGCTTATGGAAGTATTAATGAGTCAAATTAAGCCTCTGTGATATTTTTGAGTTGCCAAGAAACGGAATACTCACGTGGAAAGAAAGATAAGCAATAAGAAATATGGAGTGATAGGGTTATGTTTTGTTGCCAAGAAACACCTATTGATGGAGAAGACATCTACATGAAATTCTAGGTAAGATAACCCTTCAGAAGATAAAATAAATTATATCTATGAACTAAATAATATTGAAGATTCAATATTTTATTAAAATAGCATATATTTGGGAAAGTGTTTTTGTTAATGGAGAGTGGATCTTCTTCCACGAACCATAATTTAAAAAAAAGAGAACCTCTTATACCCATAACTAAAGAGAATTTATATTTGCTTATAAATATTTTTTTCATACCTTTACTATGAAATTATGCTAAACAAACTATGCAAGAATTTGTGATGTTGACTAAATAGTTAATATTAGTGAAATTCTTATTCATATGCTTGGATGTTTAGCTTTGCTTCTCAAAATAACATGAGCATAGAACAAGAATGATCATTTATAGATGGAAAAACTCTCATCATTGAGACATGATCATGAAGTATGCTAATGCTAAATCCAAGTAGATAGTCAAAATATGTTTGTATAGGCAAGGTTTAGTGTGATTGATGTCATAAAATTGTTAAACCATAGCATAGCAAAGTTCTAATATATATGGGTCTCAAAACTAAGATATGATTTATTTATTTTCTTTCATTTCTATGCTAAATGTTAGAGTTCAAGCTTGCATGTGAATTCCTTTGTAAGTAGTTACTCATAAGAAGTTTGAAATCATAACAAAGCAAGAAGATATATTTTATTTCACTTCATGTCATGATATAAATGAGCACATGTGTTGCAAAACCATGCATGAAAGTATTCCACCCATTATATAAAAACTGTAAAACTTACATTCAAATATGAATAATGATTTGGAACTTAAAAATATAGATAATACACTACATCAAAAATTATCGCCAATTACCCCTTGTATTGGGTTTGCTTTGAAAGTGCTAAACCGAGGCTTGTATAAGTCATGGGAGTCCTATTTTCAACCCTTAAGAGAATCTAGAAGGCCACTTTCTTGTGTGTGACCCTTTGTTTCTATTTTGAATGCTTTAGAGAGCTCAATGTAAGGCTTTAGAAGATAGCTAAGTTGGGGTAAGAATATAGTAAGAAAATAAGAAAATGTATATGAGAAAGAAGAATAAATGGTGAAATATCTTATAACCATATCTTACTTAGGTTCCAAAATTGTTGGAGATAGATATGGCTAACCAATTGGGGATAATTAAGAACGTTTATCTTGATTGTGCGAACCATGCCTTAAACCAAACAAAATTGGGTTTTCTTAAAGCAAATATGTGGTTTAAGGGGGTACATACAAGGAAATTAAAAACCTCAAGATGTGCTTGAAAGATTTTGGCAAAGGCTAGCCACAAAAGGAATACTTACTTGGAAAGCAAGATAAATTATGTAGAACAAGAAGGAATTCTTTGAAATTTGAAGCCTAGAAAGACCCACCCAAGTAGAAGGCCTTTACATGAACTTCTAGCTAAGGTCACCCTTCGGTACATAAAAAAAATTTAGCTATGTTCTAAGAATGATTGAAAAGAATTTTCTTATTAAAATGGCAAGAGAACCTCAGGAAAGTGATTTGGTTAGAAGCTAGTTGATCTTCATTGATGAGCCATGTATGAAAAAAGGGAAGCTTCTCACACTCATGAATAAAGAGAACATGTAGTATCATATAAATGTTTTTTTTTCATTCCTTTCCAATGCAATCGTTTTCTTCTTTTTTATTTACTCAAAATTAAACTCTATGAATCTAAGTAAATTCTTTACTAAGTAGTAATGCATAAGAAATATAAAATATTAGCAAAGTAAAAAAACTTTAAAACATACATTCATACATGAAACAGTATTTGGAACTAAAAACCATATCTAATACCTTAGGATTATATATTATTATCAATTATCCCTTGCCTTGATCTTGCTTGGAAAGTGTAGAACCATGGCTTAGCCAAGCCATAGGAGGCACTAGATCAATTCTTAAGACAACACAGTCATCTTTTAAGGTGTGAGTGTGTGGACCATGGTTTCAAGCTAGGAAGCCTTTGAGGGCAAAGTTTAAGGATATAGAACAAAGGCTAGGTTGGCTATAAATATTATTGGAAACAAAAGAGTTTGTTATGACTAGAAGTGTTAAGGCAAAGTGTAGACTTTTAGCTATATGGATAATCCCTAGGGAGGCATAAGTTTGAGATTTAAGGCTCTTTGATTAGGCTATGTATGGTAAGCTTCACCTTGGAATTATGCTTAAAGGCTTACAATTCATTCAAGGAAAAAGAAACTGTGAAAGAATGTCCTTGTGATCGGCTAAGGTAATACAATTATAGAAGCTCTATGCTGATTGTAAATTAAGATTTTGTTAGTGAAGCTATATCTATGCCTTTGGAGAAAATAGAAGAGCTCTGAGTAAGGCATCATGGGTGCCAAATGTTATCATGATTCTCAGGGATAGGAGTGTGTATTAGAACAAACATTAGTTATTGAGCCACAATTTAATGAAAATAAATACAAACACAATATATATATATATATATATATATATATATATTGAATTAGCTAGTACATGGTGATGTCATTATAATAGAGAAAAATTAACGTCATTTGTTAACATTATTTACTTAGTTCTTACAAAGATACTTGTTGGCTACTTTATATCAGTTTTTTGGTTTGACTAAAGAATTTTCTATTGTGCCTCTAACTTTTCCCCTTAATAGTTTTGTTGGACAAGGGAGCAATGGGTTTAGTGGTGGTCAAGCTAGAGATTATCAAAAAGAGTACATTATTTGGATTGTTCGCCATCTTCATTTCATCATCATTAATGGTAAATTTGATATTTTTTAATTTGTTTTTTAATTAGGCATGTAGGCTATATAACATTTATGTTAATCTTTGTCATTTCTGAAAAAGTTTTCAATGTAATCTTCTATATTTATTCATGGTGTTTCTTCAGAATGGAGTAGATTTAAATGATTTATTTATTTTATGAATATTTTATTTATGCTTTTACCATAACGATGACAAAAATCCTTTGAAATTCCTAAAATGACATAATTTTGAATGATGTTTTTTTTATAAATCAGCATTAAGTATTGTGATTATTTAATTTTTGCTACATTCATGATTTAAAAGAATGGTACAATGATCACTAAATGTGAACAATCTAAATGCTGGCTAGTCATAAATGTAATTTCTTTTAATTTGAAATTACTAATTTAATAATACATGATTTCTACTCAAGTATTCCTAAATAACATAATTAACCATAACAAAGATAAGGCAAAGCTTCTTGTTATGATGCTAGAATTTTATATGCAATGTGTGCTTTGCACAATATGATATGAACCTATTGGATAGTTGCACATGAATTAAAAAAACATTTATCATTACATTATAACTAACATTCCAAGGTGAAGTTCTATACCTAGTATGAATTATAACTGTATGAAATTTTTACTTTGGAAAACTGACCAATAGCTTTGAATATCTTTGGAATGTTTTGCTCTTCCTAATAATTTAACTTTGAAGATTGTACTACCTTTTTTATGAGGTATTTCACTACTGTATTTGCTTATTTGTGAATGTAGCTCTATAAAACTATTCTTGTTGTTCCCTTTGGCTTCATTTTTTGAAAAATGTTTGATAGCTCTTAAAGAATTTTGATTGATTCTTTTGCTACTTAAAGGATTTCTATATGGACCATTTTGATGACTATCATATGTATGTTCTTGTTATTACTCAAAAAAAAGCAAGGAGCATAGACAGCCCTCTCGTTTATAAGAATTAATTGTTGCCCACAATGGGAAAAGTTGATTCCACTATTTCTCTTTTGTGATCATCTATTATTCCAAGAAAACTAACTTGTGTATTGTGATTATCTACATAACCATCAAATTTTATCTTACAATTTTTTGTGTGGGGATTACCAATGCATAGCCTGATAGCTTTTGTACCTAATAATTGAATATTAAATAAAACAAGCTACCTCTTAAAGATTCTGCTAAGCTGTTTTTGCTTTGGCAATGCAACTAATAGTCTTAACATTTCAATATGACAATTAATAATGGTGTTTATAGGTTAATTAACTTCCAGATGGATTTTTTGGTTAAAAGCCTAACATGTGCTACATAAAATAATAAGATGGATCAGAATGTCTTTTCTTGGACTTATGTTGTTGTTTCTCTATGTTGACTAATGAAATGTTTGGTAGAACGGTCTAGTTTCTAATGGCTCTGTCTGTACCTTTTTTGCAAAGGTAGACCATACCTTATTTTCTTGTTATTAACATAAAGTGTATCGGCCCATTGAGCCTTTATTGGAGTTGTGTGAGCACTTGGAATCCTTCTAAAAGTTGATCTCTTTTAAACACTTATAGAATTGTAGCAGACTCTTAAAACTTGTCACCATGGAAATGATAGTTTAAATGCATGTTTAAAAAATACAAATCATTTATCTTAAACTCAACATTTGAATTTTTCTACAGGTCACTTGCCATATTGGCCGAATGCTAAAATTTCCTTTATTAGTAGTGTTCAGATTATATTTTTATTTGTGTTGGAGAGTTTAGTGAGTTTTAAAACCATCTCTTTTTTTTCTTTTCGTATGCATAATAGTCTAAGATATGTTGTCTTTCCTTCTTGAAATTAGAAATATTTCATTAATTTGTGTTGATAGTAGTGAATTGTTGGTTGGTAATTTCAAATTTTGTTTTGCTAAGAATGTGCACTTAGCCACTTAATATTTTCTTTAATTAGAAGGAAAACTTTTGATGAATTTTGCCAATTGTTCCTATGATATTATGTAAGTCACACAAAAGTAAAACATTTAACCTTTTCTTAATTCTCCACAAAATCTTATGATTTTTATTCGTTTTCAATAAATAGAACATAAGTATTAAGACTCACACATTCCTAACATGAGCATGTCTACCTCCTATTTTTTATATCATTTTCTTTTGCCATCCCATCTTCATATTAAATTTATTTAGAAGGCATTCAAAAAAATTAGTTTTCTTTCTTTTAACAAAAAGAGGAGATTCAAATTGCTTTATAGGAAGATTGTCCTTTTGAAAACTATGCTTTGAAAAATGGTTATGAACTGTGTTTGTCGTATTTTGTCGTAAGTGATGAATTTGCTTTTTTGGAAGTTTATGTGAAGAGTTGATGCACATTGTTTGTTAGAAAGTTATCAATGATTGACATAGATTTTAGTTTTCCCCAAAAAACATGGTAAGAAAAATAGAACATTCAAAATAAAAAAATTTATTAAAGCCTATTACCAAAATATATTCCTGTGATTAGTGCAAATTTTTTTTAAAAATAAAATTGAATAAAATAGTAGAATAGAAAAGAACAAAAACATTATTATATCATAACTAAAATTAACTTATTATGACCATGATATACAAGCTGTTGAAAATATTTATTTTGTTAACTTAATTAATCATACAAAAAACATTATAACAAAAAAGTTGTAAAACATGAAAAACTAAGATAGAGAAAACATTTTGAGTTTTTAATAATATATATATAACATGTCAGTAGATAACTTTTTAAACAATATAATATCAAAAATAAAATAATTTAAAAAATAAAAAAAATAATTAAAAAAAATTAAAAAAAATAATAATTTCACTGCAATTATGTATTTGGAATTTTTTTGTATGATTAATATTTTAACTTGAATTTATATTACAAATTGAAATGTGCTAAGAGATCTAACATGTATAAAATGTATAAAAAATAAATTTTTAAAAATAGCATATTAAGAAAGTATTTTCTTTTAATTGTCAAAAGAAAAGTTTCTTATAAAAGTATGCATTCAGTAGTTGGTATAACAAAGAAACATTAAATGCTATGACACAAAAAGTTAACTTGGGAATATATCATTTTGATTATTAAATTCATAAGTTTTACATATCTTTGATAATTCTCTAGAATACATAAAAAACTATTTAAAAAAAATTATCATAAAAAAGTAAATCATTTTTAATACATAATCACATTTGATTATTAGGTCAAGAAAAGCTTTTCTACTAAGACAAGACTATTAGATATGATAGCAATGAACCAAATGTTGAAGTGCAAAGCAAACTAAAGGGAAGTTGTTATCAAGCAATAATAAATTTTTAATATGAATAACTAGTATTGTATTTGGCGAAGGAAAATGTTAAGAATGAAGGAGCATGATGTCCATCCCATTGTAGCATGAATTGGAAAAATCATAAACTTGAATTGTCTTCAATATATTACAATAACAAGTTTTTCTCTTCCTTAATGCCTTTAAAAAATTAGTTTTGCAACTAATTACTAACTTTGAAAAATTTTAGTGATAGAGCAATGAGAAAAGATATGCAAAACCATTTTATGTTATTCAATTCAAACTTGAGAAAATGTCTAAAATTCTAGATTTTCATCTTTTAAATTTTCACAAGGTGATATAATAAGATGAAAACTATTATACTTGTTTAAAGCCATTCACATGTAGTACTCTCACCACAAATTAAACATCACTTCTATGTAATAATAGAATCATACTTGTAAATGCAAGTTACTTTAATTGATGTTAAGTCAAAAGTGTCATGTCTTCTAAAACGGGTTATCATACTATTATGATATGTGGTACGTATATGACAAGACAAACTATAATACATACTTAATCACTAGCATGAGCACCTTTTCTATTCCTACCATTGAAATTGATCGTGGAATTATGACAAGTATATTCAATTACATAAAGCAAAATAACTCCATATCTCCACTTACCACCCTTGGAAGAAATGGAGCCACACATATATGGTAGTGGCATTGTACATGTATAAAGCATAATTAATGAACTTAACATAGGATCAGCAATGTCTGACTCTTTTTTTCATCACATGACTAACAAGTCATATCATCTAGTGAATCCATCATACAAGAAAGATAAGTATGTATTTTAATATTTTTTGTTCATTAAGTTTTAAACTCTTGATCCAATTATACTAAGAAAAATGCATTATTAAATTTATAATATTCTAAGGCATTTTTCTATGCAAATAGCCTAAACAAGATGCATTCCATAAGAATATAACAATATGAGTTGAAGGATGACTTTAAAACCATTAAAATTCAAGCTCAATCTTATCGATCCTTATTGTCATATGTAAACTTATTTTTGATTACCATGTTAATACCAATAAATATAACACGATAAAGATCTTCATTAAGTGTTACTAAAGATTAAGTTTCTTTATGTTCCAATTATGTTTATCACCAAAACATCACCTTTATGCTACTTGAATCAAGTGATCAAGCATTGTTCATATGATCAACCTATTAGATACTAAGATGCACGATCTAGAAAGAATTAAGAAAAATAATTAAAATGACAGCACATAACTTATCTTACCATATTGTTGGCGTAAATTGGAAGGGTTCAACATCAACTTCAACAATATATAATATTACATTTCCATGACCAAATAATGAAATAACAAAAAATTAAAAATTATCATGCAATGAAATATTATTCATGTTTGAGTAAAATAAAAGCAATATTTCATTTCAGAAAATGTATATAAAAATTTGAGATGGAAAAAAGTATAATTGTGGTAAATTTAAAATATAAAAAAACAAAGAGTTTGATAACATGAAAAAATATGAATAAAAGAATATTTAAAATACCAATTTAATAAAAATTATTGTTCATTTTGACATAATATAGGGATGAAATAATAAAATATTAAAATCAGTTTATATAAAATCTATAAATCCTCATGTAATTTGTAATACTTCTTCAAAATGCAAGATTGTTAAATTCAATGATGAAAATGAAAAAATAATTTGTAAAATATTAACAAAATTATAAGCATTTGAAACATTTAATATCTTGCTCATAATTATCAAATAGAAAGGAAAACATTGGTATAACTTCTGGAAAAACATAATCCTTACAAATTAACTAATAAGGTACATCCATGAAAACATTTTTGCTATTTTGAAAATTAAAAATTATCTTTTGAAATGCTTAAAGTAAAGCTCTTTGTTGTTTAGAATATTTATATTGAAAAGAAGGGTACTACATGATGCAAATTAGAAAGTAGAAAACATTAAAGTTTTCGAAGTAATTATTGTAATGAAAATTTAAAATGCTCAAATCTAGTTGGAAATATGTTTATCTAGTTTTCATTTTTTTCTAAAGCTTACAACACTCCTGTACAGATTGGAGTTAAATCATTGTGTTGAGCTTTGTGAACTTGTGCTTGTTGCTATTGTTTAATCTATTATTGTTTGATGACTTAATCATCACCTTTTTGTTTGCAAAGGAACATTAGTTATTTCTTCATTGATATCTAAGTTTTCTTATGTGACAAAAGGAGCATAACAAGTAAGGCAGTGGCGTGTAACTATTGTTTCATGCAATTATGTGGAGTGGCATTTGAGGAAAACATTGCATTATGGCAATAAAGAGTCTTGATTTTGAATGGCTAAAAGTAGCATTTGGATATATTTAAGATCATATAAAAAACATGTGATGGATTTATGGAGGATGTATTTCACACCAATTTTCCTTCATCAATTATTTCTCTTTCTACAAATTTTTTCCCAATTCCCTTATCTCCATTTTATTGTGATGCCTTGTCATCTTTATTTTTATACCTCCCTATCGTAGCCACCTTACATTTACTATATCGATGTCTATAATTTGTGTCCAATTGGGCTTAACGTTCTTAGGGTTAGTGATGATTTCTAAAAGTCATGGTTTACTTTTCATTTAAGATAAGTTAGTGAAAGAAACATTTGGATATACATAATGATGATTGCTAATGCTATAAGCCTAAATCTATTGATGTCTTTCCAAAAGAGGGGATGCTATACCTTTTATGGATTTAGTGCAAGGGATATACAACTACGTAATAATAGTGTCACATTATGAAAGTGTTGTTTGACAATATTTTTCAAGAAATGGTCATTAATTAAGGGTTAGAGATAAGAAAGAAAAGTAACAATAGCACATGAGTTTGAAAAGCTTCAAATAGAAAAATTTTATCATTTACAGAATCTACCTCCTAGCAAGTGTAAAAGATTAGTCAATGGAAGATTATTCCATTTGTTGGCTTAGTTCGATTTTTAGATCAGTAGTGCAAGAGACCTGAAAAGTTGTAATTGAAATATCTTTACCTTTAAGATTTAATTAAAGTTTTTTTTGAATAAATATGTACTCATTTCAATTATTAATAAACAAAATAGAAGATAACCTTCATGGAATGTATTTGGCAAATGTTGTTAATAATTATATTATTGTAATGTATCCTAAATGTGTAAAGAAAATATTAAATGTAGTGGGGCTAATTACAACAAATGTTTTGACAATAGTTTCACTTGAGTTGGCTATCAATTGATCATAAACCAAAATGTACATAAACATAGTAATAAATAACAACATTTTAATCATAACATTATTCCATGAAGAACATTATTAATGATATTAATTAATGTTAGATAATTCCAAACTTTTGTTTGAATGGAGAGTTTTAAAAGAAGCTTAGTTTTAACGTTATCCAGTCTATGTGACAACAAATTTTAAATAAAAATGAAAAGAATATGTTTGTTATAAGGTTCATATTTTAAAAGAAAAGGAAATCCTTCATAAATATATATGTAAAATAAACTTGAAAGATGAAACACCTAGAGAAATTTTAGTTCAAGAAGAGGATATGATTGACAAGGAACTTGCTCATTTGAGGACAAAAAATGAATGATATCGATAAATACTTTTGACGTAGGTAGATAGGATCAAATTCACTTGGATATTTTAAAAACGCCCTCACAAATTCTAGTTGAGTCTTCTCCATGAATTTTTTATGATTTGGAAAAGATATATTAAAATTTTAAATTAAGTTCATATGTGTTATGCATAATAGCTTCTTGTTATGCTTATTTCATTATAGTGAGAAAAAACTAATGTGTATATAAAATCTATGAATATTTCTATGGAAAAAAAAAGAAAAAGTGAAAGAAGGTTAATGTATATCCAAACTAATGTAAGAAAACTACATGGTTTAGCTATACATTTGTTTAATGCATTGATTGTTGGTTTAGTGCCTAGGATTGACATTCAACATATCTCATAATAACGTTCTGTGATTATGATAACCTTCTAATTAGATTATAGTTAAACATGTTCTTTTTAAATTGTTTGGATGTATTATCACCAATCAAATTCAAGTGTGATTGTTCGTGGTAATTATCAAAAGTACATAAAAAACAATGACAGCTAAAGCCAACATTGTCATGATAGAAATAAAATGATATAATTCAAACATTTTTTAAAACAACCCATTTCATGTAGGTTGCATAATAATTTATTTAATTATGTGAAAAGTTTTTCATGATTGGAGTTTATATCAATGTCCAAATGTATTGCATGACCCTACGCTCGTATTCCCTTATGTAGTCACTTACACAATTTTTGTTTATCGTCTCCACATGCTATGGATGTACATCATGGGGCATATAGCTTGAGATAACAAAATTTTAAAGGTAATAAGCTATCTTAAAAGAATATTAACATTGAATGATTTCTTATTGCAGTTTTGTTATATATTAGTTAGGTAGAATGTATCATATATAAAGCTATTATGGTATTTATTTATCTTTCTTTGAAATGTTTTTGTTTCAATTCATTTTCTATTATAGGAGCTTTTTTATCAATTTTTCTTTTGATGTATGGATTCCTATTATTTATTCAAATGAGTTGATATTATAAAATTAAATTCTTTGTTTTCTAGTTATGAATATAAAATAATGATCATTTCTTGTTGATCATTGACACACCAGTAATCTAAGGACTTTCCCTTATGTTTATTGAAAAGTAAATAATTAGCATTTCTCCTCTTTTTATTTGTTAAAAAGGTGTGTGACACAAAATCATGTCTTAGATATATGTAAATTCTAGAGATTTGAGATTTACATTTGAAAATAAAATTTTCTTTGGACATAGAAAGGAATTTTTAATTAAATCTTATAATTTTTTAAAGGAGCGTTTCCATTCTTTTTGATGTTAGAACAAGGAAAAATATATATTGTGTTCATTAATAAGTTTCAGTCTCAGGTGAAATAAAACTCTTGCTTTTTAACTTTTCAACATACTTTTAAGGAATCAAACTTTTCCTAACTTTTAAAATACTGCATGCAACTCTAGAAGAGTTTGTTTAGTTTCATTATAACAAAGATTGTAACTATGTACCTTCTTTCTTTTAGACTTGTGGTCCTATGCAATGAAGAGGAAGTTCATTGCATCATCTCTCATTGATGAAGATGATGACTTATTAAGATTAGAATCAATGCACATTGCTAACATTTCCTTCTTTTTTATATTTATTGGTAAGCACATATTTTGTGTGAATCTAAGTTTGTAGTAATCACAATGGATGACTTCATCTTTTTTCTTTTCTTTCACCTCTTCCTTTCTTCTAAATAAATTCATAAAATAAGAGAAAAATATATTTTCTCCTTCCCCTTTATGTCAAACATCAAAAAAGAAATAAGAGATCAAAATACCACTTATTTAACTTATAAAAAGTTTAGAAGCAATGGATCAAAATAAAAATTTTTGATATCATTTTTTCTACTATTTTTAACATTTATTGATACATAATTGGAAATAAAAGATATGAGTTGTTTTGGATATGTTAGTTGTTGTAAATGTAACCAAAATAGAACTTAATAATTCAATAAAAACATTTAATTTTTATTGCTCATATATTTATACAAGAAATGTTTATAAAAAGGATTAAATATTGAAATTAAAAGCTATAAATATAATGAAAATAAGCAACAAGGATTTACATAGGGTTCTCTAAATTTCTAGCTCAATTGAGTGAAGCATGTAGATATTATTAGGAATTTAAATCATTCCTTCTGGAACCATAATGGATTTTTGAATGGAAAACCTTGTATTAAGAGTTTGAAACTTTTTAATTTTATTTTATTTTAATTTTCCAACAAATATAAGTTTATTATGGGTCCATGTCATAATGACAAGAAAGTGAGGATGTAATTCCAGAGATTTCAATATCAGTGAACTATTACAATTCAAAAAAAAAGTCCTAACTTATATGATGGGATGTAAACCAATTTGCATCAAACATTTAAAACTTATAATAAATTAATATTTCTTTTACATTCAAGCTAATAGATAGGAGTAGTTCATCCCTTGAGGTTTCAAATAGTATGTTGTGTTCATTTTATTAAACTACTCATATAAAAAAGTGTTTTTTTTAAAATTTCACATTTTTCTAAAATTTTCTTTATAGATTTGATCAACTAAAACAAAGAACTTCCTAATTCAGCACAAAAGAGTTTACTTTCTTCATCATTATGGCTCCTAGATGACTAATCACTTGCATGAATTAATCCACTATCTCTTCTCCACTTCTTCACTGCTAGAAAATGAACCATGGTTTGCACTGAGACAACAAAATTATTACATACTCATTCCCCAAATTATTTCAAGATTTTGATGATTGACCCAAATAACTCCAAGTAGAAACCACGGCCTCCTTCTCATGTTTTAGAATTTTTTCTTCGATTTCCTCTTCTCTATAAATTTTGGTCAATTTTAGTAGGAATGACTGCATTAATAGCATTCATAGTAGTTTTTCACTTTATTTTTCGTGTTCAATGTTGTTTTAATTTTAACTTCTGTTTTAAGAAATTTTATAACAATTTTGGGTAAAAAATTTAGTAAGAAATTCAGGCTCTACACAACTAGATTATTTATCTTTAAAGGAGGATGTGGTAGCCCTGAATGCAAAGTTTTCCTTGCCTATTAGCATCCCTCTTCTCATGTCATTGCCACACCATTTATTATAATATTTTCATGTAGCTCATCTACTTTAATAAGTTTAGCTTCTTGGAGGCATTAATTATGGTCATAAAAAAATAAACCTCTTTAGTCATCTCTTCAAATGTCTTCCTCTTGCTTGACATTAGAAAATAATCTACTAAGGTTTATGAAACCATTAAAAATATTAGTAAATTTACAATTAAATTACTACTTATTTTCTTTCATTATTGCATATTCTCTAGAAGCAATCATGCCTTAAAACAATCTATTATAGTTGAAGAACCGGATGTTTCAATGCTTTCATAATTTTTTGGATGGCTAATGATGGCTCCAAAACCAACCAATGCTTCTCTAATAGCTATTTTTTAATAACATAAAATCTTCTCAAACTAGTATTTACACATTTAGAATTTACAAATAGAGCCATCATTCCAAGAATCAAAAGTTTAGTTATGCACTACTTTTCATTTTCAAAGCACATATTAAATGAAATGTACATATGAATCCTAATGTTTGGCTCACTACATAATACCAACACCCAAATGAACTAACTATATTATGCATTAAAAATCATGCACTATATGAGCAATTTGTTTATGTTAAGCACTCCACATGCTATGCATTTGTCTAATGCATGGAATAACTTGAATTTTGTGTACTATACAATTAAAATAAATGCTTAGAAAACAAATTTTTTATATCACCTATAATACTCTTAATCTACAAGCTTTTTAAGTTGAACTAAATGTACTGCATATATAACTAGAATGAAAAGCTTTGAAATAATTTTTTAATTGGCCTATCACAATCTCAATCTAAAGGCTTATTGACTTGAACTAAACTTATTGCTTATCAATTGATAATAAGCCATACTATATATGCAATTTTAGTCATTTTTGATATTTTATAATTAAAGAATTTTGCTCCACATTAAGAAATACAAACAAGCATTTTTAATATTTAGTATGGCATATTTATAAGGCAAGGACCATCTTTCAGTGAATTTTGTATGTAAAAAAAAAAGAATGATGAGTTGTGCTAGAAATATTTTGAAAGGGCTTTTTTCTCACACACTCAAATTTACCCTTTTTGTAGTGCTTTCTAGAATCTTTTTGTAGGACATTCATTCTTAATCCTTTTAGACATGACTCATAAAGGTAATATTTTAAACTATGAATAAGCTTCTACCAGAACATGCCTCTAAAACCAAAGACTCATGATTAAACTATTTGACACATTTAATGATAATTTTGGGATTCATCATCTAAAACACTTAAACAAAACATATTAGCATAACATAGATTTGTTCCATTTCTAGTCAACTAGTAAAAAGTGGTTCAAGTTTTCAGTAGAACTAATATCTTTTTTTGACTTGAAGAAAAGCATGATAATAATGAATCATTCATATGACAAACCAAATATATCAATGAGGTATTGAAATGACATGGCTATAAAAAAGCTCAAGAAAGAAATACATAATGACTACTGACATTATCTTACAAATAGAAGATGCATCAAACTTAATAGAGTTCAAAGCATATATAGGATATTATTATATTTCATCAAGTTTTATTGTTTCAAATAAGTTACATGGAGAAAAAAGAAACTATGGACCAAGTTAAGTTCTTTAACTTTTCTTACAAAGTTTAGTTCAATGATAAGGTGATTTCTTCTAAAATAAAACTATACTTGACAAAACAAATTCCTAAATTTTTATTTAAATCGACTTTGTAACAAATTTTTAGATGAAATCAAGCCTTATATTTTGACTTTATTTATTTGTTTCATACTATGTGTTGATCCACACTATGATAATTTTTGTGTCATGGTTAAACATAAATAATTCGTAGGAAATTCTAGGGACATTAACAAGGTAATTATAAAACAATTGTTTTGTTAAAGCAATGGGATTTTCCAAGGATGCTATAGTTAATTCGAAATAATGAGTGCACCAAGCCTTGATGATGAAAACTATGTTGAAATTTATAAAAGCTTTAATTAATTTTATGAGACAAGATGAAGAACACATGTAATTTTAATTCAAAAAAATTAAACACAAAAGTTAATCTTTAAATTTTGTTATACCTACGAGTAACCCTACAAAGGGAAGGAAACTTATGAGCATAAAATTTAAGAGAACGATGATGATCGCAATATATTGCATAGTTGAGGTTTATGATTTTACTTTCTCTATATGAACCTTAAGGTATCAATTAAGGTTTGGAACATGAATTTATAGCACTTGCTGAGCAATTAAGGATAGTTTAGAGAAGGACTTCAAGTTAAGCATTATTCAGTTTATGATAAGTGGTTTTTCTGATTGAGAGCACACTTGAGTAATAACTTAAGAAAGATGTTGGTCTTGACCAAGATAACGGTTAGACCATGAGTTGACATTTTAATTCTCTTAGTTCTTAAGCTAAAAAACCTAAGTAATAATATAGGTCATAGAGTGACTCAAGGGAGATCATAATAAAAAGGTAATGGCAAGTGTTAGCTTAATGGGTTAATGGCTAATAATAGATGTGGAATCGAGGAAGCTATGGTAACTATAATTAACACATTTAGAGTTTAGAAGAACTATAGGGTGCCTATGAATGATAACTAAGTTTTAAGAAAATCTTAAGAACCTATAATAAGTATTTTAAGATTTGAAAAGATTCCTAGGATATCAATAGATAGGCTAATTAGGGTTTTAAGGAAAACTTTGTTCCTTAGATTGGTCAGTCAAGGCTTAGATGAAACATTAGGAACCTTAAATTAATGAGTTTTAGCTTCCAAAAATATAAAAACATCTTAAATAGGTTGAATAGTAGGCCTAACACTTGGTTAGATTATAGTTATGTTTATTTGAGACCTAGGTTAAGTTGGGGTTATATGGCAACACCTATAATATATTAGAGCTAAGGAATAAGAAGCTTTTAGCTAATCTTGATATTCTTATCTTCCTAAAATCCTTCTATTTAAGCAAACATTTGTTATTTATGCTACATTTTGAAATATTAGCTATCCATTTTTGATAAGTAGGTAATAAATAAATCTAGTTCAGTTACAAAGAAAATTAATTCATTAATGTTAAAAAATAAGAACCACTCACATTTTGCTAGTCAATCATATGCAAACTCACAAGGCAAGGCTTGTCTTCATAGGTCTTAATTATGGAGACACACCAACATAGCTAGCTAAGCTTTAGATTTTTGAAACCCATACCATCATGGGTTCAATTATGACAATTTTTTTTGTGAGACATTAACAAATGTATATTTTACACATGTTCTTTTAAAAATCAATTCATATTTATCCCACTTTAAATAGATGAATTTCCTAATTGAACAATCATAAAAAATATTTTCATACTTATCAGAATAATTGCATACAACTTAATATTGGCATCAAAAAGAAAAGTATGCAAGCTAGAATTATTAATTACGTTATAGTTATATGATGGAGCATGTTTATGCATATGTCTAATATAATAACATCAATTATCATTGACATGTACTTGTGAATATTTAATTTAGTATTTTGGAGAAAATGAGGTGTAACATTAGAATTTACATTGACAATAGTATTGTCTAAGTTCATATGAGTAAATGATGGAGCATGCAAAGATGCAAATGAATGAGGATAAACCATAAGAAGTAAGCACAAATGAAAAAAAACTTTTCTTTCAAATAATTTAACTCTTTTTACATCAAGACAATATTGTTTTACTTTTTGTTTTAAAATACTATTTTCTTTTTTGAAAAAATATTTCACATCTCAAGGAGTCAATAAATGTATTTCTCAATGCTAAAGATGTATCACTTTCATCAAATTATTCTCTAAAGTACATAAATCAAAACATGTATAACTAACTCACTCTGAAGCTATTAATTTTTATGATTATACTCATTGCTCTATCCTTTTAATATGTAAACTAAATGTACTTGTTTGTTTTTTTTCACTTGAAGTTTAGCAAACATCCTAATCAATTGGTTAACCTCAACTATAAGATCCGCAAAAGAACTAGATAATTTGTCATCATAAACATCAAAATTATCTTTACTAGAAAAGGAAAAATGTTATGCACTTTGAGATGAAGAGTTTGCTTCTGAGATGCATAAAATTTTTCCCTTCTTTTTTCTCTATTTTTATATTTTGATTTCTCATTTTTTTTCCTGAATTTTATTTTAAGCACAACCAATTTGTCAAGTTAATTCCTTAATTCCTGGGTAGCCTATAAACAAATCTTTAGATGACAAATGGTTATTCCAATTTATTGAAGAAAAGAAAAAATAAGTAATTCATTCCTTTAGCATTTCTTTGCCTTGAACTTCTAGATTGCTCATAAAATGTTTTTGAAGCAATAAAAGACTTTTCAAATAATAGTCATAAATCAACATTAAAAAATCAAATAAGTTCTTTAAATTTATTTTTTCACAAAAATAAATTTTGACTACCAAATATCAGTGGATCCATGACATTAGCAATAAAGTCAATAATTCACTACATGAAATGAAAAAAATAGAATCTTTTCTTAGAAATTCCCTGATATGATGTCACTTGTCTTTAATACCATTTCATGTAATCTGTGTTAGAGTAATGCACAAGAGGGCAGTGCATTGAGCTTTTAAACTTTTTTTATTTTTAAATTTTTTAAAAATTAGTATTTGTTCATTTTAAATTTATTGATTTAATACTTTTGTTAAATGAAAATGTTAAAAATGAATAAAACATTAATGATTTTAACATATTTTTAATAAAATATATATGCATCATTACAATAATTTTATAGATTTATTTTATATATGTTTTTTAATGAGATATTATTAAATAAGAAAAATCTCATAAATTAAATGATAAAAAAGAAAATAAAAATTGTAATATATTTTTAGGTGATTTGGCCTAGCCATTGCCCACATCTAAGTTTAAGCAACCCAATTAAGATTCTACTATCAAAACTACTGTATTATGTCATAGTAGATAGAGATAGCGTTTACAAACTACTCTCATTATCAATTGGGTAGGGTTTTGCCAAGACAATTTTAATTATAAAAGCTTACAATATTGAAGCATAATATGACACAATAATTTATCACAATGTTTCATTATTCATTTACAAAAGTATTTGTGGTAGAAGTATATGGATTATGATGTTGGAGTATGTGTACACATTTGAAATGGTTGAAATAATTTAAAGGACAAAGTTTTGAAATATTAAATCCAAAGTATTTATCAATATACATTAACATTTTTAATAAAAATGGAATAAAAAAATATCTTACAATAATATGATTTTTTGGAACAACATAAAACTAGAATTAAAAAATAAAAAAATAATTGTAAAGAAGTCACTATTATGATGTGTAACAGAAGTAAATGCTTAAGTAAGAAAGAGAAACAAAATAGTTTTGAACAAAACTTTAGTAAACGTGTAAAAATTGTTTGGCAATTTTCTTTTTTACTTTTTCCCTTCCCAAAATATTGATGCGACTAGAAAAATAATCTATTCTCCAAGTTCTGGGGCACCTCTATTTATATAATAATATTTAGTTTGAAATGGAATCTATTTATTTGCTAAAAAGCCACTTAAAATATCCATAAGATGTCAATTATAAACAACCGTAATCTACTTTTTAGAACACAAATTATGAGCAAGAGCAATGATTTTTATCTAATATGGACTGCGAAAACAAGAGCTACTGAATTAGAATGCTGAATAAATAGAGACCATCTAAACCATTCGGTTGAGTTTTATAGATGGATGCCAACAAGATATGCAATTTTGTAAAATGTATGGATGATCTCAACCATTTTATCTAGTTTTATGGATGGATGGTTAAATAAAAATTGTTATTCAAAATGACTAAACTAATCTCATCCATTCAATCAAGCTTGCTAGGTTAACAATTAAATGAAATCTACTCTTCCAAAAAAGTGGATGTAATTCTAACCATTGGATTATGAAAATGCATGATCATATGACACTTGCTCACACTTGTTTAGAAGAAAATAAGGTGAAAGTTTGGTCCCACATCATAAGCATATATTTGATGTTGGATGTTTATAAACTTTCTCTTAGCATAAAGGTAAGTTAAAAGGGGCTGCCTATCCCATTATGCACTTAAGAGGTTATAACCCGAGTCACTTCAAAATATCCATATGGGTTTCATCTAACTCAATCTAACAACTTAACACTTTACGTGATTTCCTTGACCCATTGAGCCAGAAATTGTCTAAAAAAATATTTCCTAACTCAATGTAACCTAAGACACTAATATTCTAATCGAGACTTGAGCCTAGCCTAAGTCAGTGCATTTGGTTTCCTTACCCACGAATCATTTTGCTAATTTCCTAAGAATTTGGGTTACATGGCCTAAGCTATGGCCATGGCTGTGTCCTTGGTTCTTGAGTTAATTTGTTTTCTTTTTAAGACAATCTTATATATAATGAATAATTTTTATTTTTTTTAAAACAATGTCACAATAAATAAAAAATAAAATATTTTACAATTATTAAAGTAATAATGTATAAGAAATTAATAATAATGTAAGTGAAATAATGATATTCTACAACCTAAATATGATGTATATAAGTTAGTGATATGATAAATAATCAAACTAATATATGTTTTGTAGATTGACTTTAGATAGTTATTCCACCAAGAGTTTGAATAATGGCTTCTTGATATGCAATTTAAGCCAAAGCTACATCATAGTCACCAAAACTACTTGACATTGCTTCACTAGTGGATTGGTTTATGAGACATCTAGTCAATTGTTTCCAATTGATTGATCTTGCAAGTGCTTTAGATGCATGACCTAAAAGACAGTCAAGAAAAGTATTATAAAACTAACACATTGATTTTGTTACCAACAAACAAGAGGTTCCATGACCATGTGTACAATAGTTCTTTACAAAACAGTGATCTATGATGAGGTTATTAATTTCAAATATAAGCCAAAGCTGATTGAAATTAATTCCTTAAATATTAGTCATATTAACATTTCAACAATCCATAATATGAAGTTGCAAGATATCATGGAATGTTATGGATTTTGCTAAAACATGATTTGATGCATGCTATAATAAATTCTCTATTCTAATTAGTCATAGATAATTACGAGTAAATTCTTTAAAATTTACCATAATAAATATGCAATCATGTTTTTGTAAAAAAGATGACATAAATCATTGATGTTGTAGGTTACACTAATCCATGAGAAAGCTATGACATGATGATAAACATCCTATTAAGGAAACTTAGTAAGAATATGAAACATTGTATTGGGATGTTTCTATGAACAAATCAAATCTTATTTCATAAACATAAAATCAAATTGTTGAAACATTATGGGGAAGAGGGAATTATTGCTTAAAGTAAAGCCATGACACTAAGGGGTTAGGCTCTACTAAGTGATTTTGATGCAATAAGCCACCTTGGAAATGTAATTAAATGCCTTTTTAAGAAAAAGATCCTCTTAGGTTCACAATGCTGGGGATAGAGAGTCATTCCTTCAGCCTTTCAAAAATGATCAAGTTGAGGAAGTCTTAGGTTTAGAAAAAAATAAGTTTGTGTTTTTGAAGAATAATTGAGGAATTAGGACATGTAGAGTTTAGGTACTATGATTTGGTTAACCTTTTGTTAGAACTAAAGACCTTTTGAGACATATTAGAGATCATAAGGATTTAAATTTAGTGGTTACTGGGCATAAATCTAGATAACTTAGGGTTTTAAATTTAAAGTCCTTAGTGTGATATTTAAAAGTTCAAAGTTGAAAATTTAAAGATAAGATTTAAGTAGGAATATATATTTAAGGTTACAATTTAAATTTTTGTAAATCCATATCCAACTTAGGAAGAGAGGTCTAAGGTAAGTATGGTTTTAAGCATGCCATGAAAAAGAATGATGAAATTTAGGATCTGGTTTGGCATGCTTGAACCATAATTAAAGGATTATGATTAGGATAAAGAACCTATCGTTCTTAGTGATACTTTGACGACAACATAGAAAAAGCCTTTGAATTTAGAGACTCAAGAGTTGGTGAAGCTGATAGAAACCTTTAGATTGGACTTAGGAAGGCTATAGTTTCTAGCCAAAGGGATAGAGTTGCTTATATCTAGGACAAAATCTTGAATTGGTTAGGGATATGATCAACAGCACAAGTTCAACTTTTATTGATCTTAGGCGATGGTTTGGAAACTTAGATTATTGTACAGAGCAAGGATAGCTAAAGAGAAATAAGAGGATGCTTAAATATATTTGTTTGGGTTTTGAGGAAACGATAGAATTACCCCATAGGTGGGTTAAGATTTTGAGAACACTAAGGATTTCCTAAATAAACTAGTAAGTAGGGCTCACCAATGGTCAGATTCTATACAGATTGATATAGATCTTGGTATTGTGAAGGTTATGTTATGGGGACCTTATTAGATTCAAGTAAAGTGATGAGTTAGTTAGGAATGGGCTTCAAAAGAAATGGGAACATGGAGTGTTCAACAATGGATTATGATGGGCCTTTTTAAGTGCCAATTTTATAACATTCTTACAAAGTATTTAGATAAGAGAGGATATGTAGGAATCATGTTTGAATCTTAGAGTTTGTGAGCTAATCATTTTAATTCAAGGGACTACAATTGACCATGGGATGCCAAATTAGTTAGGACATCCTAAAGAACTATAGATGTTTGACATTATATTAGTCATCCTAAAGGTTCCCTTATGTGCAAAATTTTTTAATTGTAATCCAAAAAGGCTATGTTGTGTGGCTTGATTTTTTGGGCATCCCATTCGGCCAATGATGGATGTGTGCTATAGTGTAGGTTGGATATTAATCTAAAGAATCACTACATTATAATGAAGTCATCATATTTTAAGGATTAGAGATGCTACAACTTTTTTTATTATGAGCTATAATTTATTAAGTTGTCATATGTTTTGGGTTGCTAGTGCCTTTTTATTTGTTATGATATTTTTGTAGTGTTCTGTATACATTGAGTTATTAAAGCCCCTACAGTTACGTGCGTGTCTACGATGTTAGGTAGTTTAGTTTAATGAGTAGAGGGTAGCAGTTGTTTGAAGAGGGGTAATTGAGTAATCAGTTACTAGAAACCTTGGTGTCAAGCATTTGTTTCTGTAGTATTTTTTAATCTATAGTAAACATGTACTTATGTTTGAAAAATTATATTTGTTGTCTTTCGTGGATTGAGTGCAATGTTTATTGAAATTTTGTATTCATTTGTTGCTTTATTTTATTTGGTATATTTAGCATGTAGAGTTCATGTAGTTGGTATGAACATTATTGACTTGGAGCTTGCAAACTTTTTGTAAATACTAATATATGTTATTAAGATGACCATCCTAGGGTGAAAAATTTCTATATGTCAGGACAGAAAATAGTAAGGAGATAATGTTCATTCAGAGTAACAAACCATGAGTATGATAATCAAATTTGAGGTTTAAGTCTTTGAATTGGAATTTTAAGCAGAGGTGTGGAAAGTGTCTAGCCATGCACATCATTTGGTGCATAGGTTGTGTTACACCCATAGATTTTAAAACAAATGGCTTTTTTAGGAATGGATGAACACGTTAATCATTTAGTCAAATAAATGAATAAAAAATAACATCTTGCACTAAAGTAAAAATATATCATTATAAGTTAGCTCTATAAAGAATAAGCTCTTACGATGACATAAAGAGATGTAGGAGTCTATTTATGTTCGATAACAGAAATGTAGTGTTGCATAGTGTACTATTGAACTAAAGTATCCTATCCTTAACTAGTACCATTTGTAGCATATGGTGTACTTTTGGAATTGCAATAATAGAAACATTGAGATATGGCATCTTGTCACTTGCAACTTAGCTTAACATTTCTCTGTGATATTCTTCAGATAATGCATGGCTATGTGTCTTACTCTTAATCAATATTTACTTTTTTCACTATCTCGATGGTACCTTTTTCAAATTTTACATTGAGAGTTTTAGCTAATTTTTAGAGCAACTTTTATTTGATTGGTTGAGTCCCTTTCAATTTCCCAAGTTTTTCCATACTTACCTTATAACCTGATTGTGCTGTATTTATCGAGTAGATTCAACTAATTCTTTTCATACAATAAAATCAAAACTAGTCATAATGATTTGAATATAACCTCTTATCGAAATATTTAACACTTTTGTTCTTTTATTGCTAGCATTTTTTAAGCATTTATTGCTAGAAATAAAAACTTTTGTTCATAAATCTTGGTAGCCAATGTTTAGCTAATGCAACATATTTAAATCATCATTATTTATAAGAGGTATAGACCATATTCCACATTATCTATTGCCCAAAAATTATGTACCACCTTTCAAGCATTTGGCTCACTATATCAATTTGTCGAGGCATTTTAAATTATTTGTTTCACATAATGCACAAATAATTATGCATATTTTTATCTAAATAAAAGTATAATTCTATAACACTTGCATTATCATATTTTTACATGATCATGCAGAAATCAAACATAAAATTAATTTCATGGAAATAAACATCATTTTGAACAACACGATTAGGATAAAATGTGTGCTCATGTATTTCATAATCAAATTGAAGGCCACACGTATTACTTTAGCATCAATTGTTTTAATTATTTAGGGTTCCCCCTACTTGAGTAGCTCATTAATCGACATAAGGTTTTATGTTTTCATTCTTATGATAATCTTTTAGACCATATAAGAAATATTTGCATAACAATAATATTTAAGAACCTTACAATAGCTTTGAAAAAGAACTTACACTTGGTATTCACTACTTAGCATGATTGGTTTTCACAATATTCTGTCTACACAAGTAGCTCAACCCATATGCTCTATTTCATTATGTGTTAATTTTAATATTTTAAAATCCTTACTTTTTTTAAGTACCACATTCTACTAGTTAGCTTGATTGATAATTTAGAAATTATAGGATGTTAAAAAATAGAGTGTCAAAAACCTTGGAACATTTAACACAAAACATGTTGCCAAAATTATGATAATAATGAATGCCAAATATTGTAAAAAAATTAAAAATTCAATAAATTTAATAGTGAAAGTTATATAATTCCCAAAATGTACAAAAAGTAAATCTTTATTTTTTGGTTAAAATAAAAAAAAATTATAAAATTGTTGAACCACACAACAATATCATTTTGTATAGTTCTTTCGTTTAATTTTATCGCACATAACATGAATTACCAATATTGTATAAATATGAAAAAATAGTGCGAAAATAGAGAAATTAAAAAAATAAAAATATTTGATATACTTCACAAAACTTTGTTCTTAGGGATATAATTATGATAATTATGTTACTTAAAATATAAAAAATTTACAACAATTAAAAAAAAAAAAACATAATTGTAATTTCACTTTTGAGAATTTAATAGTATGTTTAATATTTTTGTTAAAAAATTATATTCATTTTCAAAACATGCGAAAGAACCATAATAGGTAAGACGTTATTTAATTGAAAAATCTTTGCAAGAGAAAAGGCCATAAAAATTTTGAATGTTCGAAGTTTGCGCTTTGACACTAAATCCACCAAAAAAATTTAAACATTTTAAACTCAGCATTGCCAGCAAAACAAATGTGAATCTAAAAGTTTGTTAGACAATAACAAATTTTAATTTTTAAAAGGAAACATGTTGACAAATAAATTAGAAAATTTTTAAAAAATTGAGATATAGTTTTTGTGAGAAAAATATATGAAAATAAAGAAGAACAAAACATAATATAAATAAAAGGTATGTCAGATGTCCAAAGAATGGTCATGATAAATAAAAATAAAGTCTATGAATAATATGTTTTTGTTTTACTAAAAATATAATATACTAGATGTCAAGAAATTATGATACTTAAAAAAGAATGTACAAAATTTTGAAAATATGGAATAAAGTTTCTTAATAAGAATGAAAATTATCCAAGCATTAGTGAAAATGTGTTTTTTCAAATAAATATTGTTAGAGATGTAAAACACAAAGTTAAACAAGTTATTACAATTAAAAAGTTTAAATGTTAAAAATAAAATAATGAATTTAATAAAAAAAATTAGTAATATTAATGCATTTCAAATATTTATGTTTTTTTTGTTTATATGAAAAAGACTAAATTTTATTTAATATTTTTATATGACTTACATGTACAACAAATATTTTAAGCAATCTAATTTACCTTAATTTCTATTTATTTTGCATCCAACATTTTTATTAATTAGTTTATATATTTGTCATTCTTTTTCCCAAAGTTTTATTTTTATAGAATTTATATTTGAATTTTTTATTTGTTTAAATATTTAGAAATAATATTATTTTTATTTACTTGTATATTTTTTATTCTGTCTTTTTTGTTATGCTACTATTATTAAATAATGCATTCGAAAAACATTATTCAGATGGGTAAATTTTTAAAAATTCTATATTAATTAAATCTTTTTTATGACTCAATGTCGCCTAATAGTTTTCTTGGCAATGCACTTTTGACATATTCTTCCTCTTTAAACCATAGTTCTTAGGAATTGTGTACCATGATTTTGGTCATTTTTATTGCTAAATAAACTTTTTAATTGAAATAATTTAGGAAGTTTCATTTCAAAAACATATTAAAAAACTTTAAAGAAAACTCTCGTGAATATTAAATTACACAAAGTAATCTAATCTAAATTTGTATGACAAAATATATGAGTATTTGTGCATAAAACAAATACATGTGTGAATATTTTGTAAAAAAATATTTATGTAGTATATTAGTATGGAAAAATGTTTGTTTTGTTAATAAAGTAAATATGCAAAATATAAATTATCTATTTATCTAAATTACACTAATACACAAACATGAAATTGAAATTAATTTTTTTTTAATAATGTCACAGTATTTCATACAATACTTATAAAGAATTTATTTATTAAGAAACTATTAATTTATAGCAAATATTTTAAATTTTTTTTCCACATAATATTTTTCACATGGATTATTCACCATATTTAAAATTGGATATTTACTTTATGTTGTGTCATATGCATATGCATTAAATATTTTGGACATTCTAATTTAGATGTATTTTTTCTTTTTTTTTAAATGTGACATTTGTATTACTAACATATTTCACAAGTTTTGGTAAACCTAATTTCTACTGGTATTTCTCTTAAACATTTTATAAATTTAAATAATTTTTCGTAATATTAATTTTGAAGTTAGTATTTCTTTTATAGTGGTATTTTTCTAATGCTAATTTTATTTAAAAAAATATTCTTGAAAAATTCGGTTCATAGCTAAAAGATGGAAAACCATGAATGTTTTAAAATTTTTTATGTACTTTTATGACTTATTTCACTTACCAAAATAATTTTTTTAGGAAATGTTGAAAGTGGCTTCAGTTATTTTTCATTTTAAGTATCCTATTTTTAGCAAAAAGTTGAAAAATTTAACTTTTTAATTAAGTAAAGTTTTACTACCACTAAAAAACAAAAATAATTAATTTGGAAAAACTTTTTCAGAAAAAATTATCGCACATATTTAATGAAAATTTTTCTCAACATTACTGTAATGCATGAAATTCTAATGTACATTAAAAGGTAAATAAAGTTACAATCGTCGATTTCCAACACATAATGTTATTTAAAAATATTTATGTGTGAAGGCCTTTCCTAAAATCTTATTTACATAATATATAACAATAAAAATTCATTTGTTTAATCAATATTAAATATAAAATAATAAATTATCTAATTAGTTTCATAAAAATAACAAATCATAAACATACAATATATAGTATTGAAGATTGGTCATAAATTTCAAAATTAAAAACAAAGCATGCATAGTGGTTATCTTTGTTAAAAAAATGCACAAAATATGTTAATGAATATATGCACAATGCTCTTAGATTGTTTGTGTAAGAAAATTATAAATAATAACTTACTTGAAAGATAAAAAAAATGTCAAAAATTAGTTGTTTAATTTTAAATATGAATTGAAATTTTAATGACTAGTTTTTTGTTTCAATAAATAATTACCATAATAATCTAAATGTCATACACAAACTAGCATTGATAAAAAAGACCATAAAAGAAAAAAAAGAAAAAAAAAACTTTTTATTATAACTTAAATAAGTATTTTTTTATAATTTTAAAAAATAAAAATAATTGCAATTAACTAATATGTAAGAAATAAATATACAAAACATATATTTATTGTTTGGTAAAAGTGCAACATGTATGCAGTATAACAATAAGAAATATTACTTTTAAAAAAAAATAGATAATTTAAATTAATCAGTAGTAAAAAAATTAAAAAACTTGATTTGAAAGTGTTAATAAATAATTACTTGATAAACCATTAGTAAAGTTTAGCATTTAGAAAGACTAAATTTTGCATAATATATGAATATATTTTATCCAAAAAAACATATAAAAATACTTTTAATGTAGAATGAAAATTTAATAAGGTCTTATATAGATACATATATATAATAATCCTTTTTTATAATAATAATAAACAATTTGTTACTATATTTAAAAAATTAAAAGTCTAAATAAAATAAAAAAGTCATGAAAGTTTCATATGAATTATCAGAATGAAAAGCTTTTAATATCGCTCATAGTCATTTATGAAGCTAATTTCAATAATGAAGGATTCAAATTCTTTGAATCTATTTTATGCACAAAATTTCTATAATCATATTCATTGGCTATTGTGCACTTTATATTATTTAGAGATGTTAAACTCCCATTGAATGTAAAAAGGTCAAAAACATTTATCAAAACATTAAATCATTCTGACTAAAAAATGTTTAGAAAACAAAAGAAATGTCAATTAAATTCTAATCACAAAATCAATAAAATTTTTATTGTGAAATCTTTTTCTATTAAAAACTTATACAATTGCATTAAACAATAGAGATAATAAAAATATAATAAATTTATACAATAAAAAAGCACTCATAAGTGCAAAAAATAAAAATTCCAAAATAGAAATATTTATAATCATCATGTTTACAGGCTATTATTCAGTTGTCATTAAAATGTTAGTATAAAAATTTACGTCATTCAAGCAAAAAAAGTATGCAAAAATATTAGCAAAATACCAGACTTTTGAAAATTTTTAAGTTGAAGTTCACAAGTAACATATGAAAACAAACCATAAATGACACCGCAAAAAGTAGGTTAATTAATATTCCAAAGCATAGAAATCTTGACATTTGTGTTGGAAAAATGTCCATTAAAACTTATATTGACTATTCAATATAAATGTCCTTAATGCAAAAAATATAAAAATGGTAAAAAAAAAAGTTATATTTTAATGTTTAAAATGAATTGAATAACATGAGAAACATTTATTTTGAATTAATGTTTTCAATTTTTTATTGCATCAAGCAAAAAAACCATAGTAATTGAAAGAAAGAATAATAAGAGACCTAATTAAAGATTATTTAAAATTTTAAAAAAATATAATTTGAATTTATGTGCTCTATGTTTTAACATATCAACACAAAGATTCTTAATAATTGAAGGTGAGCGTAAAATGTAATATAAATAAGGAGTATAACATATTAAAAAGTTAAAATAATTATTAGAAAAAAAAACTAAAAACTTTCATGCCTTATAGGAATATCACCAAAAAATTTGAATAAATGAGAAAATAAATTTGTCATTAAGAATTTATTTGAAAAATTCATAACAATTAGAACTATTCCAAATAATAATGAAAACTAATTTATTTTAATATGACATACTTACCATGAATGGTTTTTTTGGATCATAGGTTCCTTGGCGTGACTCATCAAAGCAGATAAAACTTCCTATCTATTTAGAGATTTAGAATATGTTGATTGCATTGTGCCGTTGATGCCTCTAAATATTAGCTTTACCTGAATGCACTCTAGCTATGGCTCAAGCTATCTTGAGGAAATCTTGAGAGCAAAATAGCTACTAGATTGTTTGATTAGTCTTTTCCCCATATACATAACTCAGACACAGTTCTTCGTGTTTTAGGTCCTCAATGGCAAGCTATCACTTGGAAACATTATGGAAGATTTGAGTTATCAATGCCTCCCCACAAATTAAGATCGCACTAATTAGCTTCCTTATGCCTTCCAAGCTTGCTTACTTGTCGACACCCAAGCGTGTTAAGCTCCTTGGTTTGTTTTCAAGATAGAACAGATGAGGAGCCTTCTGGCCATTACAAATTAATGTGATGCCTACGTGGCACTCCTTAATAAGGTGCACCTCCTGAGCAGTGCAACAAACCATATGAATATGTTTTACATCAAGTCGAGCCAAATCTTTAAGTCTACTTCATTATAATTTCAAGTACTCTTTATCACTTTTTTCAAAGCACATTTCATCTTTCCCATGCGATACTAGCTTGTTATCATTCTCTAACAACTATTTAACTTAAGATGATAACAAAATTGTGCTGCTGCACTCCCAAACAAACGAACTCATTGGTAGCAACTTTTTTGGTTGTAGGGTATGAGTCGAAGATGCATTCTCCCTCACTAACACCCCCTTTCTAGAGTCTTGATCCTAATTTATTACCAATGAAATAGCTTTAGACTACCATTTGTGCTTCAAGTAGCCTAATTTCTAGATTGGGTTTGACCAATTTTTCTTGTTCATACAAAGGGAATCCTTCAAATTTCCTCCTCTACTTACTTTATGTTCATAAATTCAGTGGGTAGCTTCACCAAACATGGGGTCACAATTCCATTACATGAAGCATGGAGTTGGAGTTGTGAGGGGCATCTACTTTTTGTGCTACAATGTTAATTCTTATTGGCCAACACAAAAACACTTGTGGCATCTACCTCTTACCATGTTAATAGAAAATCATCACCTTATGCTACAACACTCCATTCTATTAGTTGAAGAACTATGCACCTCTTATTGCCATAGCTTTGCATCCACCAATGTAGCTTGTATTCAAAAAATGTTTGGCTCATTAGATTCTACAATTCAAAATCGCATTTCATTACATAATTCATCAATTTGAGAACCAGGATATTTGTTGTCATTCGTAGTTCAATGTTCAATTTCTAGGCCAGACTAAGCCTAGTAACACATGAGACACTTATTGCCAGTATAACATTTGCTCTCCCTTGGTGGATGATAATGTCAATAGGTTGCTGCTTATCAACCACAGCATCATCTCGATGTAGAAGCAAGTTCACACGTGATGGAAGAATGTGACATTGAATAGCTATTGCATTACCAATGGTTGCACAAATCAATCAATCATTCAGAACTATCTTTAATGGTCTTTCTACTTGTTGAACTACTAAAATCTTTTCATGACTTCTCCTTCCTCTAAATGATAAGGATCAGTGGACTTCTCATTGTGTTATTATTAATTTTGTGAAGGGTATGTGGTCCATCAAACTTTCCCACAAATTCAACCAATGAAATTCTATAGTTAATTGGGTTGCGTGTTAGACTATTTTGTTTTATTCTGTATGGGATTGGGGAATTCCTTTTTTCTAAAATACTAAAGTATTGTTTTTTTATTATATTCATGAACCTCTATAGGGAGAGTATATTGTACGCTTCAACCATTTATTAGTTAAGGAACCTAAATTTTAATGTAGAACCCAATGTCTTTGGTAAGCAGTCAAAATTGCAAGCGAACATGTGTAGGAAAATAGAATTGTAGCTCGAAAAAATTGTTGGGGAAGGAAGGAACTGCTAGAAGACAAAATTGTTCATCATGTTGGAAGGCTTCTTTGTGTTGGAAGGCTTCTTTGTGTCACCTTTTTGTTGTCGATGAAAATTGAAATGGACCTAGTATCAATAATTCTTTGAGTAGTCTATGAGTAGTTGTGAACAATGGTGGGCATGAAGTCAAGAAGGATTACAAAAAAAATCAGAGGCATTGGGCATGCATCCCTGGCATGGGTGACGGGCGAAGTGGCTCTAATCCTTATCAGAGAAAATTTTTGTGATCCTTACATTATGGGTATTGAATTTAGTGGAATATAGGGAGTAATATGGAGAATTGAATAGTTTCATAAAAGTTAGAGAAGATCTACTATGATATGAAGTCATTTGAAGATGATGATGTTGAATCCTCTTGGAGACAAGAAGCACTAGTTTTGATGTGGGCATGATAATAGGGATAAGGAAGAAGGTGGAAGAGTTGAACTAATTAGATTTTGGACTAAAGATGAATGGGCTTTAAAAAATTATGTATTATATCAAAGGAGACTATTGCACATCTCTTTAATACTAAAGTATCTCATCAACCAAGGTGCACCTAGACTATTTGATAGAATGTGAAAAAGGTCGAGGAAAATTCTCTAAATGGAAACTAGCTAACATGCAGTTTCATTGAGGACAATGTTTATCACAACATAATAGATGACAAATGTGAATCCTTGAGATATGAATACATAGGAGTTTAGTAGGCATTATAAGTTGGAAAATAAAGAGTAAGTTAAGCATAAGAGCACATCTTGCTCCAAGAATGATGGGCATAGAAAGCATTCATCTAGGATAAAGTGAATACCAAAATTGAGTGCATAAGGAAGACGAAATTAATATAAATAAATAGCAATATTCATAAATTAACAATATTGTAGATGATGGCCCTAGTGACTCTTCGTAGATTAAAGTGTAGATTTTGAAAAGGCAGGTCGAAGTCCCGAGTAATCTTAGTTCATCCATTATTATAAGACCACCAAAAGTCAAAGAGCAGTGCAAAAACTCTACATAATGAATTTAGATATGATAAAAATAATTGAAAAGATTAAAGGGAGGGGATTCTCTTAAAGAAGTTTGAAAATTAAAAAACGTTGGTGGAATTACAAAAAAATTTTGGAATTGGAAGAATATGGAGTAGCAGCTTCTTTTTAGCTAGACCATTTGAGGAACTACATATGGCTGAGGTGTTATAGGTTGTCCTTGGAAACTATACCTAGTATTGCTCAAGTGACATAGGCATAAATATGATTCATAATGGCATACACCAATTAAGCATAGAAGGCATTCATAAGGCATAATATGACTTAAAAGTATTATGCCTTCCAAATTGAAGATGTTTAGCTTGACTTATGTATCTGCGAAAGTTTTTCTTGAAGATCAAAAAAAAAAAAGCAAGCAATCTATGTGCTCCAAACATGGCAAACCTTTTAATCACTTTAAAATCTTGTAATTCTATAGCTAACGAGTCACATTTGTTGGGCCCCCACACACCACATGCATTGGAACACAACACACTAGCGAGGCTTGACACTATATGCCGCATCGTGCAGAGGCAACAACAAGCTAAACAAACAAATGGTTGCGTGCACTTTGCAGCAATAAAGTTTCAATGTGACAGACAAATATCACACCAAACAAAGTATAGAGTGGTAAAGAAGGTTTGACAATTAGACATTACACCAAGTGAAGTCACCAATAAAGTAGCAACTCATTCCTACATTAGTAGTCCAAAATGATGACACTTGTTGAAAAGAGTTACACATTTTAGGAACCAAATGAAGTGTGACATTAAAGACACTACACCCATCAATGGGATACCATCGCATGTAACTCTAGAAAGGATAGGAGAGTGGATAGGAAAGACACTATAGTGCACACATGGAAGAATAAAAATTTCACTACAACAAGAGTAAAACTACACACCACAATTCACAATGTAGAGGGTGAAGAGGGGAACTTCAAAAATGAACAAATATCCCAATCACCATGGGCATAGGTTATCGCAGGGCACAAATGGACTAACTTCCACTTGCATGAACAATGTTGCAGTGCACCAAGTGCTTTGCCTCACTTGCAGAAATGATAGAGTGCAACTAAGTTGGCATCCCATCATGCACAAATTCCAGCACAAATTGTATCATTCGATTCTCTATTCCATATGAGTTGAGTTCTGCTATGCATTGCCCCTTCTTGATTGCATATTACAAAAAAATGTTACACTACACTGACAATGTAAGATCCAACTACTGGCAATGTGAAATCACCAAAAAAAGTTACACTTCACTGGCCCAACAAACCACAAACAAAAGATGTAGAATAGTGCACGTGGACTAGCTACGATGCACAAGCACGATGTTGTATTGTGCATAGTGTATTGTACTTACCAAAACTACCTCAGCTCATGGCATGGGCCATAGTCATGCATTCAAAAACCCTGGTACATATTACACAATATATGTTACAGTTTCTTGCGAGCCATATTGTTTCAAAGATTACCCCTTATAGATTGAAATTTTCAACAATTCCATAATGGAAGAAGGAAAATTTCCAAATTAAGTGACACCACCACCATACCCAAGTAAGAAGAAGTGCTGAATAATGTATAAAAAGTGAAACTTTTTGCTACACATATAGAAGCACGATAGGTACTACATTAATAATGAGTGTGAGCAATTGAGAGAAATGCTTCAAACCTATGTGATGACTTTGTATTTGTGGTAATAAATCTACTATGACATGAACTTCGGTCTCAATGGAACACGACAATCAGTAGAAAGGGAAAAATATTATAATTCAATCATTACACCATTTAAGTTTTACGAATAACATTTTGAGGCATTTCAACATTACACAAAGAGAAGCCTCCAAGGGGTAGGACATGAATCTTATAATACCACAAGTAGTATCACGCAAAGTATCGTACAAATTACCATATGATGTTCTACACGAAATATTACAACAAATAGAGCATGTGGAGTAAGCGAGCAAGAATGTGGGTAAGCAAGCAAGCATACAAGTGAGGAATGGGTGTTTTGAAACTTTCATGATGTTGATGTCTTTGAGGGGATGAATCCACTGCAACATATGATAGGATCTTAGTGAATCATTATAGCAAGGCCACTTTACCACTTATAATCCTTTGTTGCAAATTTATGTCATCTACAAATGATTCTACCCATCATTCATATTTAATTGTCATTTCTTATAGTGCGAATATCATACAACTTTCTAAAACACTAAGCAAGCCTTTGGTCATGTACCCTTGGGCAATGAAGCCATTACTATTTGCTTATAAGTAAACTAATGGCCTAAGAATCACATTTAAGATTGGGTTCTAACTTAGAGACTTTTAGTCATAATTCTGCACATGATAACTTCACCACATTTGCTTTTAAGCCAAGTGAAATTAACAATTGTGTGAACTAATAATTTCTCTAATACTATATGTGTTACTATAATGACACATTCATCAATTAGCTAAAACTAACTTCACTCATAGTGGTCTAAACCTAGTGTACGGTCATAATTGGAGGGTGAATAAGCCAAACACTTCATGAATTGCTCTTCACAATAATAGAAAGAGCCAAAATCAAATGATAAAAAGGCTACATTGTTATGAATGCTTAGCTACCACAAACCAGTCTCCTTAAGCTTCAAATTTTGAAAGCCAAAAGGTTCGATAGGCATTGCTTTCATAGTTTGTATTCACACTAGAAATTAGAATCAAATGAGCTTTTAATATTTAATTCCACATGATTTTTTTCATTAATCAACCAAGGAAACCTTAATTATCATTTAACAAAAGTTCCACCCCAATCAATCGCCCACCTAAAAATGTGCTCTACTTGGGTCGACCTGTTGAGGTAAGATTTCTTTCCTTACTAATTCTACATAGCCTATTCTCAACGTTTTTGTTTCATTAGGTAGTAGACAGGGATAGTAGAAATCTCATTAATCAATTCTTATGTTGCACAAATTAGATAATGATGCATTTAGCTATCTTATGATTGTCATAGTGACTCCCATTGTTAACTTGTGCTTTGTTTAATTTTTTCACTTTAACAATCAAAGCACTATGAAGAAATCACATTTCATGAACATCTTTAAAGCACATCAAATCCTCTATTAGAACTAAATAGTTAGATTCCTTTAGTTTTTATAAATTCTTAGTCAATTGTTCAATGCATGAGGAAGGGCCCGGTAAGGGTTGCTCCAAATTTTTCTGCTAATTGACGTGCGATGACCTACTCTATGTGCACGAGTTGCTTGAGTAGTCCACCAATAGTCAATGGATTTGGGCTAGGTCCCTCATGCCCTTTCGTTGGAGCCAATTCTTTTCCCAAAGTTGCAAATCCATCTTGTCAACTTCCTTTACTTAAAATTCACCATTGACCAAAAGTTGTTTGCCTTGGAGACATGGTGTCGTTATGAATACGAAGGGGTTTTGAAGGCACTCAACTTTCCAAAACCTCAAGGGTCATTTGTCGCACATCGAACACCTCCCAACATATGGTCTCTACCATCCACTTGGCCCTCTCTCTAGCTAAGTTGCTTCTAGCACTGACAGTAAGCAGAAAAGCCAACGCTTTTGAAGACCCCACTTACATCTTAGAAATAGTAGCTATTGCCATTGACAACCAAATGCCAACTATAGAATTTACTTCCTTTAAAAGCTCATACCAAATGGTAATCTCTCACTAGTTTCCTTCATCACTTAAGAACAACTAACCGATGTGCAAGTGTGAGTCACATAAAATTTTCCTCCTCTTTATTCTTGAAAGTTCTCATTCACAGTGACTTGTGCCTTACATTCTATAACGACTATTGCACCCTCCTACCAGTCGGGGCATTGCGTTGCACCAACAGGGAGGTGTAGGTTCAACTCTTAACTATTTTCAATTTTTAGTAGTAGTTGGCTCAAAACATGAGTTAACACTACTTAGTAGATTTCAACTTCCATGACCCCCTTGTCCTACTGTCTTAATTGTCCAACACACTTTGTAGGCTCCAAGTTAGCACTTAGTTGGAAATTACAATCGTGCTTTTCGTTCATCCCATATTAATAGCTATGCTTACCAAAACATGTCACAATTTGAACCTAGTTTCCCTCATTCAACACATCAAAGAGACCAAGGCTTTGTACCAATTTAAGGTACAAATCCTTGTCAAGGGCACTAAGCCCCTAATGACTCTAGTCAATGGCTTTACACAATAGAACTCAGACGATTGCTCAATATATCTTGTGGGAAACTTTTAAGGAAACTAAATATTATATGCTTCAATTAGTCTTGAACTTGTGCACCCAAGTCAAACAAACCATTTGCATGTTAGTATCATTGTGGGCCTCCATAGGAGTTTCCTTGGGATTTTCCCTGCTCACGCAAGGTTCACCATCTTTTATGTTTTAATAGGGTTGCTCTCACTATAACCCTTCATAGAGTATAAATGATAGTTTGTGGCTCACCCATTGAACATGGACACCACAAATTAGCTTCCTTGTATAATGTTTGGGCTTCCTCACCTTTATACTTGCAAGCATGTCAGGCTTCCTGGTTCACGTTTTGAAGGCATGGTAGATAAGGATCCCATTAGTTAAGGGAAGTGCATGTGGTGTCAACAATGCTTGCTGTGATAAGGTGACAGCTAATAATTCAACCAAGTTCGTTCCATTAAATGTGGCTTTATTGAATAGTAGGCAAGGATAGTAGGAAACTCATTTATCTATTCATGTGCATAATAAATGAAATAATAAAGAATTTAGTTACCTTAAGAGAGTCATAGTGACTCCCATCATTTACATAGAAATGGTTGAATTTCTACACTTTGACATTAAGAGCACTAGGTAGAAATCACACTTTAAAAGAATCCCCAAGGACGGTCACAATGCTTTGTTGTGATTAAATAATCAGATTCCTCATGTTCGTGCTAGTTTTGAGTTGATTTTTTAATGCTTGAGGGATGGCCCCATAGGGGCCACTCCTAATCCATCCACCGGTTAACATGCATCAATATGCTCTTAATGCACAAGTAGCTTGAATTGTCCATTGATAGTCCATCAGTTTTGGACTACGACTCTCATAACAATTCCTTAAGTCAGTCCTTTTCCAAAAGTTATGAATCCATTTTGTCAGGTTTCCTTGCTTAATTTCATCATTGATGAAAGGCTATTCACCTTGGAGACATTATATGATTACAAGTATGATTGGTCCTTAAAGGAACTCTAGCATTTTGATTTTTAAGTTTCATCGGAATGCATCAGACATTGCCCGACATGGGGTGCTCTTCCAACCTCTTGGATTTACTCCTAGCTAGACCATTTTTAACGATGATAGGCTATTAAGCAAAAAAATTTCTCTTCCCAAGGCCCCCAGCTAGGTCTCCAAATAACTTCCTATTTTTATGGACCACCACATAACAACTTTAAAAGTTTTAACTTTATGTTCTTTAGATTTTCATTGCAAATGGAACTCTCAAACTTGTTTCTCTTATCTTTAGGATTAGCTAACCCATTTACAAGTGTCATCCATGTGTAACCTTTCTTCCCTTCATTTGTTAAAGCTCTCATTTGAATATTTTCTACTACCACCAAGATCTACAATTGCAAATTCTTTGTGTGGGCTCATGCCTTATATTTTGTAGGGACTATTGCACCTCTTCTTCATTAAGGTGCTTCATTGAATGAATAGATATGTGTGGCTCACATAATCAATTGCAATCTATTTTGGAACAAGTTCGTCCAATGAGTGAGCTTTTATGCCCTCGTTGGATTTCAACTTCCACGACCACCATATTACTATCATAATTGATCAACACTACTTGTAGGCTCTAGGTTAGAGCACAATTGAACACCATAAATTGACTTTTAGTTCATCATCAACACAAGTTATGCATAGAAACATTTTCCCACTTCGAGCTTAGATTCATTGCCTCAACACATCAAAGAAGTTTACCCCATCCTACTAATTTAATGTGTAAGAATAAGTCAGGTGCATTGAGCCCTGAAAGCTTGTAGTCAACGATTTTACCTAAAAGAACATCAATTGTTGCTCTGACTATCTTAAGGGAAACTTCTAAGGGAACTAACTATTAGATGGATTGATTATTCCTTTGCCCATACACCCAAGCCAAAAAATTGATTTCACATTAGTGTCAGAATAGGCCTCCACCAGAGTTTACTCAGGCTTTGACCTTCTTAGCAATAGTTCACCATATTTTAGGTTTTGGTAGACATGCTCTCATTTAAGAATCCTTAAACTCAGTGGATCACCACTTGAATAAGGGTCCCATAACTCAGCTACTTTTCACCTTCTAGGCTTACTCACCTTTAAACTATCAAGCATATCAGACTACTTTGCCAGTGTTCCAAAATGTGCCAGACCAGGAGCCTACAAGTGGTTACCAATTCACATGATGCTACCAATGCAAGCCTTGATAAGGTGAACATTGTGTCAAACCATAATAAGGATTTCTCCATAGGTGACATTCGCCTTGTCATCTGTTGCCATGATTTGACAAGGTGATCAACCTCTTGAACTATGCAACAAATTGTCTGATGACATTCTACATCTACCTAATGCACATCACCATCTACCATTTTCTTCCCACTTAACAATTTCAAGCATTTCTAAACTCCCTTCTCAAAGTTCTTACCTTCTTTCCCTTATGGTACTTGATTGCTATTTACCTCCTTTAATTATTTTTCCTTTGAGAAAACTTACCACCTAATTTGGAATGCATTCCAAAATAGCCTAACTCATCGATAATGCTTAATGTAGTCATTTAAGATGAGCCAAACAGGACACTCACCCTCTCAAGAACCTTCTTCTAGGGGACTTGATCAAGATCCATCGTTAAGGACCACTTTTTATACTATAATTTGGGCATTAGGTTTCTTGTTTTTCATATTAGGCTAATCTTATTTTCCACACAATTACAAAGATAATCATCATATGTTCCATCTCCTCCTCTTATTTACATTCTTTAACTAAATGGGAAGCCTCACTTAAAAGTGTGCCACAATTCCCCACTATAGAGCATGGAGTTGCATTTTTGAGGGCATCTACTTGTCACGTTACAACATCAAATCATACTAGCCAACAACTCAACACTTGAAGGCTTCCACCTCTTACCACATCAATTACTCACCATCTTCTATCACTTCAATAGGCCGTGTCATAGCACATGGTGCCATTGCTCCCTTAAAAGTAGGGATCCTGACCAAAAATAGTGGTTCTAGGCTTCTACAAGGAGGAATAGGTCACATTACACCCATGCAGGTATGCCCTTCTCTTGTATCCTCTGGTGCAAATTATATTCAAACTTTTGATGGTACAGTGGATTCTACAATTCACAACATGTATCATATTTGGATGCATTTTTCGTCACAACAAGAGCTAAGATATCCATTGTTAGAACTCTTTTGATGTTCAATTACTAAGCCCCACTAGACCTAGTAATGCAAAAAAAAAGACCCATTGGTGGCTTAAAATTTGCTCACCATTAGCACATGAACATGAACATAATCTACTATTTATCCTCTATTACATCAAGCACCACGTGGAAGAAAGATCACATCCGATGGAAGAATGCAACATTGAATAGCCATCAACATCAAAAGGTTTCATAGATCACTTGATCATTCATAGCTCTCATCAATGATCCTTTTATAGAATCACATGTAGAAACATAGTTATCCAGTCATACGTGGAAAACTTCTTAGATTTTAGTGATCCAAACACTTCACTTAACCTTTCAATCTGTAGGAGCAATTGGTAGTTTGTACAAAGTGTAGTGACATCACAAATGCAAGATGATTACTAACACTTACTAGGAATTTCTTGTAGATGACCAAATATTGAAATGATCAACACTCATTAACATGAAATTTTTGTAAGATTACATAGGCCTTTTAATGAAGGTAATGTGCTCATTAAATACGTCAATGTACCTTTCATCTGACCCACGACATCTAAGGGAATAATAAACTTATTAATACCACAAACTTCCATGGTTTAAGTGGCCCTAGTTCTTTAAAATAGTTGGCAATAGTTCTATAAGCTTCCCAATATTGCATCAAATTAGGCTATAGGTTCGACTCCTAGCTCTATCCTTCTATCAATTTGTTTAAGTTTTTGCCGTGCGACCATACTCTGACAGGTTGGTGGAAGGAGTCATCAGCAACGTTGGTGACTTTGTTGGAGGGAGGATGATCAAAATATAATTTTTGTCCAGGTGATGGTATTGTTTGTAGTGAGAGGTATGTGGAGCTAAGAGGTAGAAGTAGAAGGAATAGAAGTAGCTTGGGTGAATTTTAGTTCCAATTGGAGTTGTCACCTTATTAAAAGGCAACTATAGGCATGTACTTCAATCTACTTCTTAAAAACTCTAAAAAGAACATGAAATACTTAACTTCCTATGTAGCTATGGAAAGTAGTGACCAATGGCCAACTTTAACTGTAGAAAGATTACAAAAATAATGGGCTAGCATGATCATATTATCTCCAGCATTAGTGGTTGATGAATAAGTTTTGACCCCAACAAAGGAAAAATATAGGGATGCCAGTGTTGTTCTTATAGTCCCTAATCTAGGAAATTATAGTTTTCAACATCAGGGAACCGAATGGAACAATGTAGTGACATCACTAGAACCGTCACAGTCTCATGAATGTTTTTGGGATAATAATTCATCTGAGGATGATGTAGATGAATCTTCAAGGATGTGGGATGATTTAATTATTAAAGTGTGCATGTTAATGATAAGGAATGAGATGGATGTGCCAAACCTACTAAATGGTGAATTGAAGTTGAATGAGCTTATGCAACTATGTACTACCTCAAAGGAGCTTATAGCATATCAAATTGATACTAAAATAAGTTATGTACAAAGGTGTATGCAAAGCTTTGGTGAAAATGTTGAAATGGTAAAAAAATTCTTTGAATGGAAATCATACAGCAAATAGCTTGGGTAAGGTGAGCTTTAAGGAAGCTTTTATAAAAGGGACAAAGATAATGGTAATAACATCCTTTAGGTGGTCCCTTTATTCATTACATGAAGAGATAAACAAATTTAGATTTGTAGAGGCTTGCAGTGAATTATACCCTCCTATAATTAGTGATAAAATATACCATTTGAATTACGTTTGTGATCGATGAGTTTGCTATCACTTGTATGATTTAGTTGTAGAGTGCATAGTGGTTTTTTGCCTTTTCAATGGATTACTAGAATACTCTAATGTAGATGAGGACATTTCAGTGGGTTTCAAATTCTATTTTTGTTTGCCAGGTGCTTTTGTTTTTAGGAGTTAACTACAAGTAGTGATTCTATGTGGTTTAGAGGACCCTAGAAGGATGTAGGCCTCACTTTGGATTAGAAATGTAAACAAATTGTTTTAAGTCTAATACTTTAGTAATTGATGTAGGCCTCACTTTTTAGGAATTCCATATTATTTTTTGGGACATGTGAAACATTTTACACATTACTAAATTCATGGATGAGTCTATTTAGATTAATGGTTGGATGGTTGACATGTCGTGGTCATAATTGTCTAGGGTATGTATATGAATAGAACTTTTAATGCCACTTCGAGTGATTATGTAGCTCAATGGGCAAATAGGATGATGTTTTTAGGGGTTTGAGTATGAGGGACTACCCTTTATATACTTCACTTGTGGTAAGTTACAAACTACTTTCAAGATATGTGTACTTAAGATGCTGATTCGATTGCATTAAATAGCTTCTATTCAATATAAGAAGGTCCTAATCATGATAAGAATATGGGGGTGGGTTTGACACAAATGCAAATAGAAGCCCATGATGAGAATTAATAAGGTTTGGGAGCATGAGTGAAGTTGTAAACTAGAAGAGGAGATTAGGGAAGATTTGAAATGTTAATGATATGGGGAGGAAAGAGAGTAGTAAGTACTACAAGCTTAAAGATATGATACAATTTTTGCATAAGGGTAGGCCTTAAATCTAGAATTTTTGGCATAGTAAGGGTTCATCTAAGAATAAGTAGTCATCAAAATAGAGAGCATAAGGGAATAATCAAATTATTACAAATAAAAATCAATATCCATCAAGTAATAAGGAAGTGCATGATGTCCTTAATTATTCCTCATAGTTTATGTAGTAGATTTTGGAAAATAAGTGTAAGACTTGTACAATCTATATCCATCCATAGTAGTGGCATCTCCTAGTGCCCAAAAAAGGTGCAAAAGAGTTATTAAATGAATTTAGAGATGACATTGAAAATAAAAATGAATAAAGGTTCTTCCATGAAATTTTGAAAATTAAAAAAATAAGCAATGGTGGTATTGTAAAAAACATTGGATTTGAGAGAGAAATGAGTAGTAGCCTCTTGTATCCTGAATTATTACTAGGTTCACTGGGAAATTTTATTTGGTATTGCTCATGGCTTTACCTTGTTATGAATTATGGTATTTTTGTGGCACACAAACATAAAGAAGGTTTTGATACTATTGTATTGCTACTCATCTCGTGAATTTCACTTGGAATAGAATCTAGTGGATTTTTGCTACCTACATGGTGTTGATCAAGATGGATATAACTAAAGCTTGGCTTGAACATGCAGACATATATGATGTAGAAAGAAGCAATGGTACATTGCTTTTGGATTTTCTAATCAAAAAGTTCACAAATCTTTGCAGTGTTTGTAATGGAGGAAGGATTCAAAATTGAAACATAAAGGATGTGTAATTGTTGAAGATGTATTTATTATAATGTCCCTGGAGATATTGTAAGTAATGGATGTTTCAAATTGTGTTCATAAGATTTGCTGAGGAATGATTGACTAACCTATCTGAAGGGTTTTATGCAAAACACAATATTCAATTTTGGTATTTCATCTAGTTTTCCAAGGATAGGAAGCTATGGGGAATTAGACTTTGAGAGATTTATTTTGCATCTAAGGAACTTGTGTATATTAGTTAACTACATTATGGGCTAACTTGGAGAAACGATATGTTGGTTTTGAGAAACACCATTATCAAATGGACCAAGATGAATTATGTTAGAATATTTATAAGGAAAAGAACCTCTTTATTTGCTTGAAAATGCCAATATATTTTTAGGAGAAATATTTAAAGCTAGAATCTTTACTCAATTGCAAATAGTTGGTAGGGGAAACAACTACCTGACTTGTGCTAAATTTAAATTGGGTAAGTGATTTATGGACAATTAACTTTGAGGACTCAAGTTGTTAAAGTAGACTAATTTTGAATAATGCAATGAATGCCATGAAGTGTTTGAGTTGCTTGTGCTACTGTAGATGTGTGGTGCCTCTAAAAGGAGTGCTGTAGAGGTGCGTAGTTTATCTAAAAGCTTGTTTTTTAGTTAATAAAATATGGTTACATCTTTTATGTGGAAAATTCAAGTGATTAGAGATAAGAAATCTCATACCTTCTTAGAGTGCTTAGTAAGGGAAAATAGGCTCTTCATAATCTCTTTGTTAGAAACTTAGGTGGAGAACTTTAAATGTCTTAAGTTAGATCAACTTTTGCATAGGAATTGAAACTACTTTATTCAATCTTTGACTATATTATAAGGGGGTATTGTGATTTTATGTAGGAAGAAAGTAGAGCTTGAGATTGTGAATTTTTCCTCATAGGTGTTTGCCATCCATTTAAGATAAGATAGCAACTACTCTTGGTGTTGTTATGCATTGTGTTCATCAAGAGATTATATTAATCACCAGGTGGCCAAGGTTAAAATTAGAGAATCAATAAAACATGGTGGACTATTGATTGTTAGAGAGCATTAAAACATTTTACTTGCATAGAATGAGAAAAATGGGAAACTTTTAGAAGTTAGCAAGATTAGTATGAGTTCTCTAGCTTCATTCATGATCTAGAATTTACTAACTTTGAATGAATTGGAATAGGTTCACTTGGTTCCATAAGTAGGAGAGGAGTACTCGTTGTATATGATAGGATACATGAGAATTTATGAATATTGATTGTTTGGAAGCACTCCTGAGTACAAAAGTAACACAATTTCTCTATATCAACTAAGACCACTTTCCTTTGCTTATTCAATTTAGAAAGTTATTATTAAATAAAACTATTAAGAGAACCCATTTTGAAAACTTTTGGGTATTATTTTTACATTCAACTACTGTAGTGCAGATAGCTTGGAAAAGGATTGTTAAAAGAAATCTTATACATAGTCTATCCAATAAATTTAGCAAAGTAATGGCTTTATTAAAGAAACAATGCATAGCTTCACCTTAAGTTATCTATATGGTTTAGTAGTATTAGAACATGATCTTTAGGCACAATGAATTACTTCTTACCATAAGGCTATGGCTTTAGAAGAGGCATGATGGTATCAACATGTTAAGCTTCACTGGACCAAAGCATGTAACTTTTTCGGTAGTAACTACCTTTATGTGCAAAAGAAATTATATAGGTCATCATAAAAATGGTAGTAAGGAATTGGCAGCTTTCTTAACAAAGATTAAAGACATTCTCATACAATTCTTAAGAAAAGAACTATAGTTTTGGGCAACATGAACCTCCTAAAGTTTCCAACTTTTTAAGAGGTATCATGAGTGAGAAATCAATAGTTATTGTGGCTCCAATTAGTAACAATGAGATTAGAAATATTGACTTATCTATCAAATGAAATAAAGCCTCTGGTGTGGATGGAATCTCTACTAAGTATGTGCATGCTTATTCGATTATTGCCTAGCAAGATATTGTCACAGTTCTAAAACAATTCATTAAAGAGAACAATATGGAAAAATGGTGGGAAGATATGTTGGTCATTCTTATCCTTAAAGTTCAAGCTTCTTCTAAACCTTAACAAATTTAGTCTCATTAATATTTGTAATTTAATCTACAAAGTTGTGATGAAAATTTTAATAGATAGACTGAAGATGATGCACCACCTAATCATTGAGCCAGTGGGATGGGTTATAAGTTGTTCTTGTTTGGTAGTGGTTGTGCATACTTTTAAATGGGTAAATGTTTTAGTGACTAAGAACTTCTACAACATTGTTTGGGAAGAGTTGTTGTTTCCAAACTGTGTAAGTACTCTAATGAATTGGATGAGTTTTAAATATTGTATTGGAATTGTGGCACCTATAAAATGCAAATTTGACATGAAAAAGATGTGCAGTTAGGGATCCATTATGCCTAAAGTCAGTGCATTTTTGTTGTTCAATTATTTGTTCTTTTATGGTAAGAAACATAAGGTAGATTAAAGTAGAAAAATATCTTGTCTACTTATATCATTTAGTATGGTATAAATATTGCTTTTGCTGCTACTCTATTGCAAACTCCTATGGGGACCTTTAATAGACATAGGATGGATCAACCTTTGGGTTGTACTAGAACTAGTTTGTGTTGTTTTCATAGGACTATCTAGGGGTATTATGGTATTATGGAATGATATGGTCAAGCTTATTGTTATGGATTACTCTTCACAGGTAGTTACTATTCAAGTGAGATCAGGAAGTGAAGATATTTCGCAATGTTGTGCTATATATGCATCAAATGACTATATTAACTGGTGAGCACCATGTGACTAGATAAGAGATTTTGCAATTTTTTTGGAACCATTACTTGTTACAAGTGAATTTAATGCCCAACACAAAGAAAAAAAGGAAAAAAAATTAGTAATGGATAAGGCTACTATGAGCTTTATTATTTGATTATCAATTTAGATTTGATTGACATGGGGTTGATTAGGAATCAATTTAATTTGCATAATAATAGAGAGGAGAATCTTCATATATATGAAGGATTGGATAGGGCTCTCTTGAAACATTAATGATAAGTAAGCATTCCCAAGTGCTATTGTGATGCATTTTCCTAGCATTAGCTCGGAGCACTACTCGTTACTTCTAAAGTTTAGAAAATAGACTATGGTCAAAACTGATAAATGAACAAAGTTTGAAATCATCTTTTTGTCGTTTTCAAAATCAACTAATGCATTATGTGCAACTTGGAAAATAATGGTTAGGGCAAAACTCTTTTGATGATTTATTCACTAAATTTAATAGAGCCTTATTATCTTTAAGGAAGTGGAGAGTAATTGAACATTGTAATATCCTTAGTATGCCTATCCAGTTGGAATAGAAAATCTTGGAGCTTCAACTTAAGGAATCTACAAATATAATAAATGAGCTCCAACATTAACTTTTAGCATAATGTATCACTTCTTATCACAATGTTGAGGCTTTAGAAGAAGCATGGTGGTGGTAGTGTGTCAAGCTTTAATGGGCCACCCTTGGAGACCAAAACACACATTTTTTATAATCAACAGATACTTTTATATCCATAAGTAATTATATCCAGCAACCAAATAAGGATAGCAGGGAAATGGTAGCCTTCCTAACTAAGATTAAAGCCATACTCATGAATTTTTTTAGTGAGAAGTGGACTAGCCATGGAGAATATGAGTCTCTTACATATTTCTAGCCTTTGAGAACTATCAACAATGATCAAGTGAGCACTCTTGCAGCTCTAATTAGTTATTATTAAATTAGAAATACCATGATGCCCATGAGATGAAATAAATCACCAAGTGTGGATGGCATCTTTACTGAGTTTGTGCATTGTAGTTGGAACATTATATAAGTGGTTGTTGCAAAAGTTGTGAAACAATTCTTTAAGGATAGAATATTGCCCAAATAGTGGGAAGATATCATTGTCATTCTCATTCTTAAAATTAAAGGTGGTTCTAGACTTAAATATTTCATGATCATTATCCTATTTAGTGTGATTTATAGAATAGGGACAAAAATTTTTGTGGCCGTTTCAGAGAAAATTCTTTCAGATATAGTTGCTAAGTAATAAGTTGCTATCGTGCTTAGTCATGGTATAGACAATATTACATTCTTAGCATAGGAAATCGTTACACTTATTCAGTTGTTAACTTCCAAAGATGGTTTGATGGTACTAAAGTTTGTGATGAACATGTCTTAAAACAAGGTCAACAAAAAATTTGTGTTGGGTATGGTAAAGTGTTTGTGCTTCTTAACTCTTTGTTATATTTGGATTAAGGCTTTTATCAGTACATTGAGTTTTGATATTATATTTAATGGTGTCCATTTTTAGCAAATTGGATCAACAATGAGTCTTCCATATGGAAGTCAATTACACTATACCATTTTATTTTTATGTCAGAGTATCTTTCATTGCTTATACAGTACTAGCTTGAGCATGCTACATTGATTAGGGCCACGATTTGCCATTTTTTTCCATAGATTGTAAACCTTCTATATGGTGATGACCTATAATTTGTGCCACAATAAGCTCCACTTAGGATATAATAGTGTAGTTTGGGCAACACTCAGGTTTTGTAGTGAATCATAGCACATCTTTAGCATTATTTAGCAAGGGGATGAATGCAAGCATAAAAAATATAGCAAGACAATTACAAAGTTGTCAACTTATTTAATTAAAATATCTCGGTAGATCACTTGTAACATCTAAACTATATAAAAAAAATCTTTATTATTAGTTAAGCTAAAACTTATGTCTCAAGATGGATGATCTGGTTATGATAGAGTTGAAGAAAAATTGATGTTTCATTACTTTCAATGTAATTCAAATATTATAACATAATATATCATGCATATTTGGATATAGTAACTATTCCTATGGAATGTTGGGGACTCAGAGTCCATAGTTTGTTCACCTTGAATCGACATTGATTGCAAAACACTATGGGAGGGTGACTACTCAGGAAGAAAGTTTATTGGTTTAGTCTTGTAGATCCAAGTATCTTATGAGAAACAATATATGCTACGTGGTGCTTCTCATAAATCTAAGTTACTTATTATTGCAACCCCTTGGACAATAAATAATGCAATTTAGAGGATTGCAATGAGTAATTTTGTCTCATTCCCTTTAGATAATTGGTTTAGTATGCTTCTTATTGCTTAGTGGCCAACCTATCTTAACCTGAAAGAGGACCACCTTACACTTGTAGTAGAGCTAGTATGGAGAATGGTGTCTAGCACCAAAATAAGATAAGGAACTTACTTGCACATAATCAAGAAGCTTAGATTACACTTTTCCCATGGGACAAAGTGAACAAAATTAATGTGTTTTGCTTCAAATTGAGTAAGGATATGGTACTGGACTCAAAGAACATGTATATCAACACGTATGCATGCAAGAATTCTACTAAAAAAGAGGATGTGTGTGTTTGAAAAGAAAAGTATAGCCTTAGGTTAACAAATTCTTATGGAGAATAATATTAAATGTAGTCCCTACTCAATCTTGCCTTCTTGCAAATGGAATTAAGGCACTCAAGCTTTAGTTGTTTGGTTGTAATGTGATTGAAGATGTGTAACATTTTTCGTGTGAGTGTCATAGTGCAAAAGAATTTTCTCCAAGGTCTTCACAAATGTGAATTTTAGCCTTGGCTAGGAGAACTACAGGATATAACTTCAATAAACGAGCATCTGAACTAGGTGTCTGTGAATATGTAGGTGTTTGTTACTATATCTTATGTAGTAAATTTCACTACCTTTGCATTATTTTAGAAAATATTTGTTGGAAAATGTGGAAAAAGTTCTCAATTAAGCTGTAGTCCGAAGAAATATTTGCTTTTCACTTCTTCATGTTTCATCACTCCTACCCCACAGAGTGGGAGCTCTAATGGGTTACTTTTTATTTCATTTGGACTCCTCCTCTGATGGGATGGGTTAAACTCAATTGTGATGTAATTGTGTAAAAATGCTTCAATGTTAAAATTGATATCCTTATTTGGGATTATGTCACTGGACCTTTTATTATTACTAGAAAAACTTGGGTTTAATGTTAATATTTGGCCATTAAGACTATTATTATTATTCTTGAAGCTATAGAACTAATTAGAATGCTTCTTCTAAATGTCCAAGGGGCGATGATTGAATTAGAAGCTACTACAACTATTCTTATAGTGAAAAAGCTTTTGTTGTCTATGATGAATAAAACTAGCTATCATAATGCTTTTGCATTATTAAAGGAATGTAGTCCCTGAAATCATTACACGTAAAGTGCTAAGGAAATTGATTTATAGACAAGATGCTATATTCTGCACCTTTGTATGAGTTTGTTTGGGATAGAGGAATGCTCTTTCTTAAATTGCTTCAACTTTGACTATTTATTAATTTTATGTATGAGCCCCTTATCGAGAGTTTGATGTATGCTTCGTCCACTTTTTGTGTCAAAGAACAAAAAGACTAATGGGACCCAAAAACTTTGGCAAATATACTGGTTGCATTAATAGAGCATAGATGGTCAAATGTGATCTACAGCTACGAGGATGGCGTCATTGGTTTTGGAAGGCATGTGGAAGGTAGTGGTGGAAGGAAGTGTTGGAACTAGTTGATCGGTCAAAAGAATTAGCAAATTCTTGTTCTAAATGTCATTGGCATTTTATTAGAAGATGTGTTTGTTTATTTTTTGTGTCTACATTGTGTTTTGATGATGCCAGAAAGGACTTACAATTCCAAATTTTATGATTTTACATCAAGGTGTGGTGGCTATGATGTGAACTAAATCCTTTATTACTTGAAAAGAACAAGGAGTAGCTCTTTGTAATTATCTCTATTTCTAGTGATAGTCCAAGCTTTCTAAATGCAACTGGTGATACTTCAGAGCCGAAGGGGAATTATCATGATTCGTTGATTATCCACTTGGTTTTAACTGTAGAGAACATTGGTGGTGGAATTGATGGTAGTGTTAAGAATATAGATGTTCCCTTAACAAAAACTTCATATTTTGATGAGGCTCCTTATGTTGAGAATATCTTAGAGGATGATGAGGATGCATCCATCTGACTTTATGGTGCATTAGTTACTGAATTTCATAGGAAAAATGGACCATGACAAGAAGACAAGATTGTGATTTCACCAAAACGTGAACTGGGATTGTATGAACAAGTTGAATCTTGTATCCACCAATAGGCGATGCTTCTTTTCCCAAAGGTGGTGATGGGAGAGACTTATGCAGCTGTTCACTAGAAACATAAGGAAATGCTAAGGTGTGCACGAAAAAGAATAGTCAAAATGGTAAAAACAAATATCCTACCACATTTATGATTTGGTTCAAGGAGGTGCTTATTGGAGGGAGATGAGCAATGTTAATTCAACACTAATGGGAGGTTCTTCTATTACTTACTCAGAGCTCAAACAATTTATATTTTATGATGTTAGTACAAAAGGATATGTTCTTCATCATTAATAGTGAAATACATCTATCAAATGATGCATGTAAACAACGAATTCATACTCACCAGTATAGAGCGTATGATGGCTATTTTTCCATTCAATGGATAGCCAGAATAGTACAACATAGATGTGGCCATTTAAGAGAGTTTTGGATTCTAAACATGTCTACTTGATGTTTTGATTTGCACTTTTATTCAACTACAAATAAATATCATGTTTACCTGAATGGGCCATGGTAGGTTATTGGACTTTCATTTGGGTTAGACATGTGCACCCCTCAATTTAAACTCAGTATTTTAGAGATGATGTATGGTTTGATGTAGATTTATTTTCTAGAGCTCACCCTTATTTACTAAGACAAAATATTTTACACAATGCCAAAGTTGTAAGCAGCCTTATCTGTATTGATGAGTGGATGATAGATATGTAAAGATCATCCTTTGTGATAGAGTTTGTTAAAATGGACCTTTAAAAAAGTCTTAGAATAAGAATGTGGATTAATAAACTCTTGTGTGACAATCTTTTTAGTAGTTTATGTATAAAGGATTACACACTATTTGTTGCAAGTGTGGTTTGGTGAGACATGCTTTGGAATTATGTACACTAGGTGAATCTATACTTCTATCATAGTAAATAAGTAATCATGTCCTTCGAATGTAGATCTAATCATTATAAAAATGGGAAAGTTGTTTTGATGCAAATGATTATAGAGAAGCATGTTGAGAAAAGATAAGGACTAGGAACCTTTATGGTACTCCAACCAACGAAAAGACAGCAAATTACAACATCATAATAGTACAGGACTATAGTAAGTAAAGATACAAGAAGGTAGGAGGCAAGAAAGCAATACAATATAAGAATATGATAGAAGAAATGGAACGGGGAATTGCTCGCACATGCAAAAGCAGCGTAATGGGGGTAAACTAATGGGTTAATGGGTGTCAAAGAAAAAAAAAATTCAGGGAGTGGGCCATCCTATTACAAATGAAAAGCTAAGTTTGCCAGTTATAATGATGTGATGGAAGGTGTTATGGATTCTACAAATACATATCAAAAGAATTTGGAGTAACAAGTAGAACTCTCATGTAATTCAAATTCATGCAATGCTATGGTCAAACTAGGAGTTCAGGAAAAGACAAAATATTATGGCATTGTGGAATTATTTTAGTTAAGTTTATGAAAAAAATGAACAAAGGGAAAAAAAACTCTAAGGTAGTTTATAAAATTTAAATGTAAAAAGGTAGACAAGATAGGCAAACAAAGGATAAGTCAAAGCATTGAGCAATGGACTCACCTCTCCAAGAAATTCAGAGAATTACTATTTGGTTATGCTATTGTTGGGAACACTTTGAAAGAAAATTTGAGATTGCTTATGAATTTACCTTGATGTGCATAAATAGTATTATTGTTGGTGTTGTTAGGGACAAAGATGTTGATTGTTCTACTACATTTGTTCTAGTTGTATGAAGCTGAGATGTAGAATCTGGATGTATTTGAAAAATTATTTTTGTCCTATATCGTTGTTTCATAAAAGGGTTAAGCTCATTCTTGGCTAGAGCTATGAGGAGCTGTGCTTGGAAGAAGAAGTAGGAAAAGGACGATTTCTATGGTTATCAAGAGCTTTACAAGTTTCTCCTTCATCAATAAAAGGGCTCATTTTAGATAGGAAATTGGGAGTACAATACTTAAGGATGTACTCTTTGTAGGAATGATTGAGAAACTATATTCCACTATAGATTTCAAGAAAAAAATTCTAACATGCCTTTGTCTTGGCATGTTAAAGAAGAATAATTATGTAATAAAGAAGTTTATATTTATTAATCAACACAACTGAAAGAAATTGGAAATTATGATTTTCTAGTTTTGTGAAAGAGTGCCATTGGGTGAACCTATATGAACTTTACCAAAATGTTTGTAAGAGCAAGTTCTCTTTATCAAGGCTCATGGTGATCTAGGTGAGGCTAAATAGTACGTTGATGAGAAGAGCAACATCTTTAAACTTTAGAATATTAGATTTGTCTAAAAAAATCAGCATGTAAATGAAATGGTGATAATAAATCTTCCATGCTATGAACAGAACTATAAGATGAAATGGTAGAGGGGGCTTGTCAAAGTCTATAGAATTTTCTATTAGAAAGATTTTGCTTTATGTGTGTGTCTATTTAAGGTGAACAGATCAAGGCATTTGTGTCTTTGCTCACTCAACTTTAGCTATTTTGAACCTTTATTTAGGAATATGTGGATCAACGATGCTTAACTTTTCTATGGGAGGTAATCAAATAATTTGCTTGAAGGCGGGGGGAGCAACAGCTCAAGCAGTAGTTAGAACCACATCTAAGGTGAGTTTGTCGATCACAAAAAATTGAGAGTTTATTCTCATTTAATATGATATTTTGTATTGTTCATTTCCCTTTGTCTAAATCAAATGAAAGACATGTGTTGTGATTTCAACTGAGTGAGGATAAGGCATTATACTCAAACACCATTCACAACATCATGCATACGAGCTAGAATTTTGATAATATGTGATCATATGGCTTTGGAAAGTGTTGGCGTTGCCTTGGGTTAGCAACTTTTTATGGAGATTAATGTTAAATCTACTTCTTACTGGCTCCTAACTTCATGTAAGAGGGATTGACATGTCGAAGCTTTTGTCGATGAATGTGATTAGCGATTTGTAATATTGCTTGTGGTAGTGTTGTAGTAAGAATGAATTATGGCCCAGCAACTTGGTAAATGATAGTTTCACACTTGATAAGGTAAATGACAGGGTTGTTACTTTATTAATTAAGTTTCCTAACTAAATGTATTTAAGTGCGTAGGTGGCTATTACCTGTCATACAAATAAGTTCATTGCTTTGGCAGTATTTCACCATTGGATTTGTAGGAATATAGAAGAATAAGTTGATATGGTTCTTAATTCTACTATTCTCAAAAAGATATTCGAATTGCAACTACTACTATTACTTGTTTCAATTCTCCAACTTTTTCTAATAGGAGCTCTGAAAGAATTGATGGGGTAGTTTTACTACCTATTGAACCTCCTTCAATGGATTGGGTTAAAATCAGCTCTGGTGTAGTTATGCAGGCTGATCCTATTGCTAGAAATTGCATTGTTGTTTGGGATGACATCTATAGACTTATTACTATTGCTAGAAGGAAATCTTTTGCTAAAGCAGACTTAAGCATGGAGATTATTACCACACTTGAAGCAAAAGAATTGCTTCGAATGATACATCTTAATGTTTAAATAATGTAGATTGATCAAAATCAATTATAGCTATTACAGTAACGAACCAATTACTTTTGTCTTAAGTGAAAAGAAGTGCATACCGTAGTACTATTGCATATATTATTGGTATGGAGTTATTAAAACTGTTCGACACAAAATGTGAACATGACAACAGAAAGAATGGGTCCCTCATCACACACTTTTGTGTTGTTTTAGATTTAAGGAATGCCCTTCCTAAACCATTTCATTTTTGCCATTATGTATGAACGTCCCTAAAGAGAGTGCAATGTAGGCTTTGACCATTACTTCATCAAGGAACCCGAACACTTTGATTTCTCATAAGGTCCATATGGAGTCCAAAGTGTGACATCTGTCAATTTCTCATCAACATTGTTTACTATAAAGAGCAGATGCTATCTACTAATTTTAAAAACAATCGAATATAAAGGTATAGATGTTATAGTGCTATACGTTAGGTTGCTCATCATACAATTTTGTCTGATTTTGTTTGAGACTAACGAATGCCCCTTACCAAACAGCTTCAACTTTTTTCTTTCTAATGACTTTATGTAAGAACCTCCTTAAGGTGAGTATGATGTATGGTACAACCATTACTTTACGTACAAACCAAAAGTAAAAAAAAGATCAATTGAAATAATGTAGTAAAAAAAATTAAAGTAATGTAAAATTTAGTTGTGAATAGACTTGAAGTTACATTTATTGTATAACCAAATAGGAAAAAACTATTTCAAAAAATAAGATAAGTTATATGGGAAAGTTTTATTTCAAGGTATTAAGAAAATCGAGTGCAATGTCCGCGATCATCAAATTTAGAAAATAATAATATATCTCATAAAGAATGCCAAAACCTAAAAAATAAAACATTGAAAAATTAAAAAGGAATATTTAACTTGATAATACTCTTTGAGATGAGTCCAAGGACTTTTGTTTTGTCTTGATTGGACCTCATTTGGAAAAGTATAAATAAAAGTAAATTACTACTTAATATTAAGTAAATACATATTAAAGTTAAAATGTGTTAAACTAAAGCAATGTAATATTACTAATTTGTACCAATGTAATGGTTGCAATAGTAAAGGTTTAGAGTTTCATAATAATATAAACAAATCAAAGTAAAAAATTAGAATAATTGAGATAAATTACATAAGGGAGTTGTTTATCAAAGTGCTTAGGAGATCAAATATAACAACCTTATTCATCCACTTTGATATGAATCAAATAATAAAACGAGGCTTTATAAAAAGTATTTAAAGAAATCAAAGTAATATATCAAATGAAAGAAAAACCTTGAAATAAATGAGATAAATTATATAGAAATGTTGCATTACAATTTACATAGAAAATAGAGTCTAACATCGTCAATTATTAAATTAGCTACAAACTAAAATGGCTTGTAAACTTTGCATAAACTGTGTATAACAAAATAAGAAAATGAAATATAAAAATGACTATTTAAAGGATAAAGGTTTCATGGTGAGTCCAACGATGTTAATTTCGTCTTAGTCTAAATTGTTGTAGAATTTTTGTGATTTCCCAAACTAAATTAAAATAAATAATAATAAAGTTTTATTTTATTGTATATTAAAATTATATTAAATGTAAAATGTGATAATTGTATAGAAAATTTGTAGACAAAGATATTTAAAGGATTTAAACCACTTTCTTGATTATGAAATTAAGTTTGAATCTAAATGTCTTGTAATGCATACTAAATCTGTTGAATACAAAATATTTAAAATGTAAAGGTGAATATTTAATTCGATAGAGCTCATAGAGTTAGGCTTTATAACTAGGCTATCGCATTGATCACACCTTCTAGCATGTTATTATAAATTACCAAAGTAAAATAAATTGAATAATAGAAAACATTATACTAATATTAAGTAAATATTTATTCATAAAAACATATATTAATTAAATCAAATTAACATGATCAAATCAAAGTAATGTAAAGGTCACAAGAGAGGAGAATAAGAGTTTTATATTGTTAAAACCAAATCAAAGTAAACATTTTGAAGAAATGAGAAATTATATAAGAAGGCTACATTTGAAGATATTAAGAAGACTGAGTGTAACATTCTTAACTTTTAAATCATTGTTGATTCGATATATCTTTTAATGGTTACCAAAATCTTAGAAAACATATTTAAAACAACAAAAAGAAATATTTAATTGTATTAAGCTCATCATGATTAGTAGATTGACATTTGTTATATCTCGATCTAACTTCCTTCTTAGTTACTATGATTATCAAAAGAGATGAGCATAAATATTTAAAAAATATTTTAATAATAAGAAAATATCTGTTAAAAAAATACGATAAATTAAGCAATATAAAATAATTAAATTAAAACAATGTAAAGGTCAAACAAGAGGATATTTAGCATTAAATGGTAATATCAAAAAATATAAGCAAAAAAGTTGAAGAAATGAGATAAATTCTAAGGGAGTATTTCTTTCAATGATATTAAGGACATCATCTATGGCATGTCGATCATCAAATGTGGTGCAAATGAAAATATCTCATGAAGCTAACAAAACCCTAGATAACAAAATATTTTCAAAACATTTCAAAAAATCTATGGTTAATTAGACAATACTCATTAAGATGAGTGGTAGTAAAGTATGCCTAAAAAAAGAAAAATTGAAGCATTGCAATATAACTAAATCAAAGCAATGTTAAGGTCCAACATGACTAGATCTAGAGTTAAATAGTTATAGAACTAAATTATTGCAAAACATTTTAGGAAATGAAATAAACTTTTATAAGAAAGTGGCATTCCATGAAACAAAGGGAACCAAGTGTGACATCCTTGATCTAAAAGTTATGCACAAATTAAAAATTACTCATAAAACTTACTAAAATCCTTATAAATAAAATATTTATGATAATTAAAATGAATTTCTAAGTTGTTAGAGCTCATGAAGATAAGTCCAATGACACTTGTTTTATCTCAATTAGAAATCAGATGTAGTTGCTACTAATTAACAAACAAAAAAATAATAATAAATTTTTTTGTATATTAACTCAATATAAAATAAATCTAAAATAAGATATATTAAAGAAATGTAATCTAACCAAATAAAAGTTATGCAAAGGACACACAAGTGGACAAATAAAGGTCATGTAACATTGCTAAATACATTCAAAAGATTTGAAGAAATTAGATAAATTATATATGAAATACATGATATTAAGGTGATCAAGTGTAACATCATTAATAATCAAGTCAAATACAGATTAAAAATCTCATAAAGTATTATAATTCCTTAGAAAACTACTATTTTAAAGAATAAGTTAATGTATTTTTTGTTGAATAAACCTTCTCAAGATGAGTCAAATGTTGTTTGATTCATCATAATCTCACCTTGTTTTGAATTACTATGAATTAAAAAAATTAATAAACATTAATTATAATTTAATATTAAGTGAATAAATTTTAAAGTTGAAATGAGAATAATTAAAGCAAGTAATATAATTAGATCAAAGCAATGTAGAAGATTAGAGTTTCATTGTAATAAACAAAATGGAAGAAAAAAATTTCAAGAAATTAGATAGATTGTTTGGAAAATGGATTATAACATCATTTATTGTTAAATCTTTATAAATTAAAATATCTCATATAGCTTTTTAAAACACTGAAAAATAACCTTGAAATGAGTCCATCGAAGTTATTTTATCTTAAACTAGACTATTTTTAATTAGTTACAAATTATCAAAATAAATTAGCATAAAAAATAATAAATTATTATTTTAATAACAAAGTTGACATGAGCTAAATTGAAGAAAGTAATTAATCCAAATCAAATTGATATAGAGGCCACATGAGAAGAAAATTATAGCACACAGTAAAGTAATTAAATAAAAAAACTACAAATAAGTTACGAATCAAAATATCTTGTGAAACATGCCAAATCCTTTAAAAAATTTAAAGTAGTAAAAATGAATATTTAATTAGATATAACTTTTGAGATGTGTCTAATGAGATTATTTTTACCTTAATCTGAGCTAATTTAGAATGAATATGAATTTCCAAAATAAATAAAATGTAAGAATAAGTTATTATTTTAATATAAATTAAATATATTTTAGTGTTGAAATAAGATGAATTGAAGCCATGCTATTAATTTAAATAGAAGTCGTGTAAAGGTCATATGAGTGGACAATAAGTGTTTCATAAAAATATGATTAAGTCAAAGATTAACAATATAAAAAATAAGCTAAATTATACAAAAAAAGTTGTATTGAAAGATACTAAGGAGAAGGATTTCAACATCAATGATCATGAAATCTATTATCAATTAAAATATGCAAAACTATAACAAAATAAAACATTTTAAAATATAAAAATTAAATATTCGACTTAATAGAGTTTGTTAGGATAAGTCTAACAACTTTTGCTTCATCTTGAACATATGTCATTTAGCATTACTATGAATAAGCAACATAAATAACCATAAACAATATTAAATATATATTTTAATCATAAGTAAATATATAATAAATAAAAAATTAGATAGATTGAATGAATGTAAATACAAAGTAATCAAAGCTAAAAAAGTCATATGAGAAGAGAAATAAACTTCATGGTAACATAAGAAAATCAAACTAAAAAGTTTTATGAAATGAGATTAATAAAGGAAAGTTGTAATCCAAGATACAAAGAAAATTTAGTCTAATATTCTTAATAAACAAATCAAATGCCAATCAAGATGTATCAATAAATATATTAAAACCTTTGAATATAAAATATATAAAAGTATAAAAATATATATTAAATTTGATAAAGTATATCAATACTAGTCTATTGATGGTTGTATTGTCTACCACTAAGCTCCTTTGGAGTTACTATGTATTACAAAACTAAATTAAAATAAAAATTAATAAATTATTATTTTAATATCACATAAATATATATTAATGTTAAATTTAGATAAATTGAAGCAATGTAATGTAACAAAACACAAAAGAAGTAAATGTTACGTGAGAGGGGAGTTAGAGTCTCACTGTTATATAATCAAACCAAATCAAAAAATTTGAAAACGTTTCACAAATTATATATGAAAGTTAGATTCAAGGATAACAAGTAGATTCAGTGTAGCAAACTTGATCATTAAACGAGTTATGAATAAAAATATCTTATGAAGGTTACAAAACCCAAGAAAAAACTAATAGAAATATATAAAATTAATTTTTAATTATATAGAGCATGATGAGATGATTGGAACAATGCCTATTTCATCTTGATTTAATCTCATTTAAAATTACTTTGAGTTATTACATAAATAAGCATAAATATCAATAATCTATTATTTTAATAACAAGTAACTTTATATTGATGTTGAAATAAGATAAATTTAGTTAATATAACATAACAAAATAAAATCAACATAAATATCATATGAGAGGAGATTTAGAGCTACATATAATGTAACCAAATCAAAGGGAGTAATATGAAGAATTGAGATAAATTATCCTAGAAAATTACATTCCAAGGCACTCATAAGATCTTGTGTAATATCATTGATTGTCAAACATGTATAGCACAAAATATCCCAAAAATAATGGAAAACAATAAAAAACATAAAACATTTAATAATATATAAATTAAAGTTTAATTTTATAAAGCTCGATTAGATGAGTCAAACTTTACTTATTTCATATTAATTTAAATTGGTTTTGAATTATTAAAAATTACAAAAGAAAATAAATACAATAAAAAAGAAATAATTGTTTTAATATTAAGTAACTATTGTAGTAAAAATTAGGTAAATATGAGCAATGTAATGCATATATATCTGAATAATGTGTAAATGTCACATTATAAGAGATTTAGAATAATTAAGGAACATAAAAAATTAAACACTAATAATTTGAATAAATAATATAAATTGTGAGAGAAAATCTATTTTAAGGTACTAAGTAAACGAACTATAACTTGTTTGACCAATTAATCATGAGTCAATTTAAAAATCACACAAAGATAGAAAAACTATAGAAAATAAAATTTTTGAAAATATATTTATATTAAATTTGATATTGCTTATCAAGATGAGTCTAATGACATTTGTTCGATATCAATATGGCCTCATTTGGAATTAAATTATACTATCAAAAGAAACAAACATAAATAATAACAATAAAGTACTATAATATCAAGTAAATATACGATAAAGCTAAAATACTATAAATTGAAGATATGTAATTCTAGAAAAATGCATTTGAAGTCGAAAAGGAGATAGAACGTAACATCCTCGATCATCAAATCAGAGAAAAATTGAAATTGCTCATAATATGCATAAAACAATATAAAAAAATATTTAAAAACATAAAAAAATTTAAATAGACAGAGCTTATTAGGATGACTCTAACAAGATTTGTTTAATCTTAACTAGACCTTCTTTATAATTACTATGAATTAGAATGTAAATAATCATAAAAAATAATAAACTATTATCTAAATATTAAGAAAAGACATATTAAAGGAAAAAAGATAAACATTTAAGCAATATAATATAATCAAATCAAAGAGATGTTGAGATCACATGCATAGAGGTTTAGAGTCATATTTTAATATGACTAATTCAAAGCCAAATATTTAGAGAAAAAATACTAATTATTCAAGAGAGTTAAATTCTGAGATACACAGGAGATCATGTGTAAATTTGCAATCATTAAAATAGTTATGCATCAAATGGTCTCATAAATTATGAAAAAATTCGAAAAAAAAAATATTTAGTAATATAAGAAGTAATAATTGATTTGGAAATGCTAGTTAAGACATTTCAAAAGCTGTTTCTTTTCTCTTGTTTACATATCATTTTGTATTACTGTGAATCACCAAAATAACTAAGTATGAAAAATAATTAAGCATTATTTTCAAATTAAATAAATATATATTAAACCTAAAATAAGATAAATTGATGTAATATAATATAACAACATTAAGACTACACAAAAGAGAGGGTATTCAGAGTTACATCAAATTATTACCAAATTAAGGCCAAACATTTGAAAAAATTTATAAATAGCATAGAAAAGTTGCTTTCAAAGATGCCAAGGAGATCAAGAGTAACATTCCCATTGTTTGATTCATATTTTGTAGAGTTATCAAAGAAAATAAACATAAACAATCACATATTATTATTTCAATTTTGGATAAATATATATTGAAGCAAAAATTTGATAAATTGAATGATAAATTTGTATTCCAAGATGCGAAGGAGATGAAAGACAACATCTTTGATTGTCATGTTAGGAACCAATTCAAATATCTAGTAAGGCATAGCAAAACTATCCAATATAAAATACATAAAAATATTAAATTAAATATTAAATTGGAGAGAACTTCTTAATAAGTGTTCTTACAAAGTTTGTTTGATCTCAACTAGACCACGATTCAAATTACTATAAATTATAAAAGTAGATTATGTTTAACATTCTCAACAGTCACACTATGTATGAATCAAAAATTTTATAAAAAAGTGAAAAATCCCAAAAACATAAAAAACTAAAGAAATAAAAAATGATATTTGATGGATAGCGCTAACAAAGATTAGTATGATGACCTTTATTTCATCTTAATCTGACTTGTTAAGAATTACTCCAAGCTACAAAAGTTATTAATGACAAAAAATATTAAATTATTATTTTTATATTATGTAATATATATATATATAATAAAGCTAAAATAAGATATGTTGCATAACAAATTTTGCTTCAAAAATACTTAGGAGATCGCATACAACATTCTCGATCGTCAAGTTAAGATTGAGTGGAAATGGCTCATCATGCATGCAAGATCCATTGAATATAAAATATTAAAAAAAGAAAAATTAAATATTTAATTTGATCAAACTCACCAAGAAGACCCCAACAATTGTTGTTTTGCCTTCACTAAACCTGGTAGTGCTTGACTATGAATTATACGAATAAACAAAAAAATCATAAAAAAATTATTTTGAGATCAAGTAAATATTAATTAATGCTAATACGAGATTAATTGAAGTAATGCAATTTAATAAAATCAGAGTTGTGTATCGGTCAAATTATAGCATTCATAGAGTTTCATAATAAAATTTCTAAATCAAAGAAAAAATTTTAAAAATAAGACAAAATCATAATCGCAAAGCAAGAATGAAGCATAATATGTAATAAAACAAGCAAAAATCATAGAAATAATTTATTTAAAAAAAAAATAAAAAGGAGTATTGAATTGGATAGAGCTCATCAAGATTAGTCTAATTAGAATTGTTACATCCCCATCAAACCTCTTGAATTACAATGATGTTACAAAAAATAAATAATCATAAATAAAGGAAATTTATTATTTTTAATATTTAGAAAATATTTTTAAAACTAAAAATAAGATAAATTAAAATAATCAAATATAATAAAGTGAAAATGATGTGAGGTTCAAATGAGATGAATTTAAGAGTTACACAGTAATATAAAAAAATCAAAGCAAAAGATTTGAATAAATGAGATAAATTGAATGAGACTCTTGCATTCTAAAATACTAAGGTGTTTAATTGAGACAACCTCAGCATTCAAATCTATTATAAATAAAAATGTTCATAAAGCACCCTAAAACCCTAAAGAATAAAATAGCTAAAATTTCAAGGATGAATATTTAAAAAGAAAAAGAACATGAAAATGATCCATCAATATTTGTTACATCTTGATCGAATGTCATTTGGAATTTTGGAGAGTTAGCCAATAAAATGAGTAATAATAATAATAATAATTATTATTTTAAAATCAAGTAAATATATATTAAATCTAAAAATGAGGTAAATGTAGGACTATATTTAGCTAAATCAATCCAGTAAGAAAGTGAAAATTTTTAATAAATGAGAAGTTATATAGGAAAGTTAAATTCCAAGATGTTAAGGAAATCAAGTGAAACATCTACAATCATTAAATTAAGATTTTATGGAAATGACTTGCAAAACTCACTAAAACTAATGAAAATAAAAAGCTTAAAAATTATCAAAACAAATATTTAATTAAATATAATACAAGAGGTATAAAAAATTTATAAATGTAATCTTAAGTAATGAATAATTAAATTTTAAAAATGACAAATTGAAGTAATAGAAAAGTCATATTAGAAGAGATTTAGGTTATGAAGTGATATAAGGATATCAAAATAAAATAATTTAAAAGGGGTGATAAATTTTATAATAAAGTTATATTCTAAAATACTAAGGAGAAACTTATGAATAAATAAGACAAATTACTTAGGAAAGAAGAATTCTAAGCTACTTTAGAGATCAAGTATAACACCCTTAGTCATGAAATTAGGAATGAATAAAAGAAATATAGTTAAATATTGTAAAACTATTGAAAATTAATTTTTTAAGAATATAAAATAAATATTTAATTAGATATAACTCATTGAGCTAAGTTAATCCATGTTTGTTTTGCATTTAGTAGACCTCATTTTGAACTTTTGTAAATTACAAAAGTCAACATAAGCAACAAAAAGAAATTTTTAATTTAATGAAATGTAATGAGATAAATTGAAGTAATTTAATGCAACAAAATCAATGAAATGTAATGGCACATGAGAGGGTATTTAGAGTTACATTATAACATAATTAAATTGAACTAAAATTTTTTAAAAAATGAGATACATTATATGGGAAATATGTTCTCCAAGAGCCAATGAGATTGGGAGTGATATCCTTGAACATAAAATCACATACTTATCAAGCTATCTCATAAATCATGCAAAATCTTAATAAATAAGGTAATTAAAAATATAAAAATGAATATTTATTAAGATAACGGTTGTGAAGATGAGTCCAACAAAATTTGTTACGTCTTGATTAAGAGTCATTTGGATTTAGTTAGAGCTAGAAAAACAAATAAACATAAGTAATCAAGAATTACTTTTTTATAAAAGTAACATATTTAAGGTAAAATAATATAAATTGTATGAGAAAGTTGTAATCCAATATCATAAGTTGATCAAAGGCAAAATCTTCCAAAATAAAATTAGGCATGAATAAAATATCTCGTAAGGAGTAGTGAAACTATGAAGTAAAAATTACCTAAAAATTATAAAAATAAATATAATTTGGTAGGATGCAACAAAAGATACACAACGAAGTTTGTTTTATCCTGATCAAACAATGTTTGGAGCTACCATAGATTAAATAATTAAATAAATATAAATAATAAAAAAGTTTAAATTTAATATATATATATATATATATATATATATATATATATATATATATATATATATTAAAGCTAAAATGAGAAAATGAAGCAACGTAAAGAACCTATTGATTGTGATTTAAATGTCACATGAGATGAGAATTAGAGTTATATAGTAAAATATCAAAATAAAAAAAAATTGATTTAATGGGATAAAAATTATGGGAACATTGTTTTGCAAGTTACAAAAAAAACTAGTTTAACATCCTCTAGCATAAATCTCCATGCAAATTAAATAGTCTTGTAAAGTATGCAAAAATCATAAATAAAAAAGTGTTAAAAAAGGAAAGAAAGAATATTTATAAATAGAGCTCACCGAGATAAGTCTAACCACATTTATTTAGTCTCAATTTGACTGTATTGAAAATTGTTATGAATAAATATAAATAATTGTAAATTATTAATTTATTATATGTATATATTTATCCTAAAATGAGATTGAGTGCAACATGCTGAGTCATCAACTTATGTTTGAATCAAAATGCTTCCTCATGTATGCCGATTCCATTGAATATAAAAAATTTGATATTATAAAAGTCATTATTGAATATGATATATCTTAATGAGAAAAGCTAAACTACTATTTTAGTCTACGTTACTTAAATATTAAGTAAATATTTATTAATGGGATTATGTGATTATTTAAAGTAATATAATATGAAACAATCAAAGGAATTTAGTGGTCACAAAAGGCATAATTTATTGTTTGGCAATGGGATAAGTGAATGAAATTTAAAATTTTTAAGAAATGAAGTAACTATATGAGAAAGGTGAATTCCAAATTCTAAGGAGATTGAGTATGATAACTTGATTATCAAATCAAGTACGATTCTAGATATCATGCAACATGCCAAAATACAAGAAATAAATCTTTAAAAAGAATTAAAATGAATATTTAATTGGGTAAGGCCCATCAAAATGAGTCTAATGACATTTCGTTTGTCCGAAACAAAACTTTTTTAAAATTAGAATATATTACAAAAGTAAATAAGTATAAATTTTGAAATTTTACTAATTTAATATTAAGAGAAAATTTATTAAAATTGATATGAGATAAATGGAATTAATATAATATAATAAAAAATTATTTAATGGTCATATGATAGAAGATTTATAGTTACACAACAATCTAACCAAATAAAAGAAAAACATTTGAAGAAATAAGATAAATACATGGGAATTTTGCATTCCAATGTATTAAGGAGATTGAGAGTGACACCTTTAATTGTCAAATAGAGTAAACGTCAACATATCTTGCAAGGCATGCCAAAATGCAAAATAACAAAAGAAAATTAAAAATATAAAAAAAATTAAATGGATACAGCTCATCGAGATTTGTGAAATGACATCTTTTTCATCTCGAAAGATTGTTGCTGGGAATTTCTATGAACTACTAAATTAAATGAGCAATAGTAATGTTAAACTATAATTATAGTATTAACAAAGTATATAATAAAGCTAAAAATAGATATATTGAAGGATTACATAATGACAAAATAAAAATAGTCAAAGGTCACAAATGAGGAGATTTTGGGTAACTTATTAATATGACTAAATAAAAGTAAATAATTTGAAGAAATGAGATAATTTACACAAGAAATTTAAATTACAAGGTGTTGTAAGGTTAACAGAAACAAGCACGATCTTTAAATTTAGTACAAAATAAAATATGTCATAAATCTTATAAAATTAAAGAAAATTAAATCTTTTAAAAAGTTAAATTTAATAATTAGTTAAACAGAGCTAATGGTAACAAGCCCAATCATGTTTATTATTTTAATACTATCAGTTTTGGAATTTCAATGAATTTCTAAATTAAATTAGTACAAATATAAAATAAATTATGATTTGGCTATTAAGTAAATATTAAAGTTAAAAAACTAATTGAGTTAATATAATATAACAAAAAAATGTAACAGTCAACAAAAAAGACTTAGAGATACATAGTAATATAATAAATCAAAACAAAGCATTTGAAGAAACGAGATAAGTTGTATAAAAACGTTAAATACAAGATACTATGGAGATTGAATGTGCTATCCTTAGTTGTCAAATTAAGTAAAACATAGAATATCTTGTAAAGAAAATATTTGAAAAATATGATAATGAATAATTCATTTGATAGAGCTCTTCAAGACTATGCCAATAACATTTTTCAAGTTTCAACGAAATCTCATTTGCAATTACTAAACATTACAAATTTAAATAAGCAAAAAAATATTTAATTCTATATTAAGTAATATATATATATATATATATATATATATATATATATATATATATATATATAAATTTAAGTAATGTACCAAAAAAAGGTATTGTAATGTCTTAGTAAGAGAGGTTTAGAGTTACATTATAATATGACCAAATTTAAGAGAAATAATTGAATAAAGGAGTTCAATTGCATAAGAAATTTCCATTTTAAAATACTTAGGATATCATGTACAACATCTTCACTCATCAAAATAAGCACAATCAAAATATCTAGAAAAGGTTTACCAAAGTTTTTAAAATAAATTTTTAAAAAATATAAAAATAATCATTTAATTGGACAAAGCTTATTGAGATAAGTCCATCAGTCTTTTGTTGTTCTTAGCAAAACATTGTTTTAAATTTTTTTTGAAATAAAAAATTAAATGAATAGAAATATGGATAGATTTTTATTTTAATATTAAATGGACATATTAATGTGGAAATAAGGAATTTTGAATTAATATAATATAACACAATGATAGCGATTTAGATGTTACATGGTAAGTGATTTAGTTGTACAAGATAATATAACCAAATCAAAGAAAAAATTGGAATAAATGATATAAAGTTTACAAGAACATTACATTTTAGTTATAATGGAGATTGATTATAACCACCTCCATCATCAGATTAGTTATTAATAAAAACATCTTATAAAATATGTTAAAATCATAAAAAATAAAACACAATATGAATATAATTATGAATATTTAATGGATAGAGATCATTAAGGGAACTTCATTGATCTTTGTTTCTTCTCAATTTGACCTTGTTTGGAATTTTTGGGAATTAGTAAAGTAAATAAAGATAAATAGCAGCATATTATTATTTTAATACTAGGTAAATATATACTAAAGCTAAAAGGAGATATATTATATAAAAAAGTTACATTCAAAGAATTTTATGAGATTTAATGGAACATCCTCGGTTGTTAAATTAAATTTAAGTTGTAATACTTGGTAATGCTTGCCAAATAAATTGATATAAAAAAATTAAGGAAATGAGAAAAATAAGTATAAATAATAAAAAAGTAATTGTAACTAAATTTTTTTTATTGAAATGACGTTTGTTTCATCTCAATGTAACATCCCTAGGCATGATTGTGAATTACCATAGTAAATAAGCGTAAATAATAAGAAAATATTCTAATATTAAGTAAATATATGTAAAAATTGAACTAAGATAAATTGAAATAATATAATATAATAAAATCAATACGAAGTAAAAGTTACAGAAAAGAAGATATGGATTTGCATAATAACATTTAAAATTAAAGCAAAAAATTTTAAGAAAATAGATAAACTAAATACAATTATTGCATTCTAGGATACAAAGGAGATCGATTGTGAAAAGTTATTTAAAAATGAGATAATTAATACTTCAGTTAATTAAGTTTGTTGAGATGTATCCAAGGATATTTAATTCATCTCAATCAAATCTTATTTGGAATTATGGCTAATTATTGAAGAAGAAAATAAAAATTATAATAAATTATTTCAATACTAATTAAATATATTTTAAATTTTAAATAAGATTAATTTATCTAATATAATATAACCAAACAAAAGAAATATAAAGGTCACAACAAAGAAGAACTATAGTTTTATAGCATTTTTACAAAATCAAAGAAAATAATTAATAAATTAGAAAAATATTAGTGGAAATGTATATTATGAGATCTAAAAAATGATTATAAAATGATTTTTTATTAAATATTATAAAAATTAAATATCTTATAAAGTATGTCAAAACTTTAAAAAATAAAATATCTAAAAATTAAAATATTGATATTTATTTTGATGAAACTCATTGAGACTAGTCCTATGTTCATATATTTTGAAACTAACATCATTTTGAATTACTAAGAATTATGAAAATAAATTTTCATAACAAAGAAATTATTAATTTAATATTGAGAAATATATAAAAAAAGTCAAATTGAGAAAAATTGAAGTAATGTAATCTAAAAAAATCGAAGTGAGGTATGGTCATGTGAGTGGGGAATTAGGTTTCATAGTAATATAAGTAAATGAAATAATAGAAATATGAGCCAAACATATCAATTATATGAAAGCACTACATTCCAAGATACTATGAAGACTGTGTGTAACATTCTCGATCTTAAAATTTAATATGAATTAAAATATCTTGTAAAACATGCCATACGCTTAAGAAAATAATTTTTAAATATAAGAATGAATGTTCATTTAAATGGAGCTTATTGAGATGTGTTCAATGAAGTTTATGTCATCTTGATCAAAGCTCATTTGGAATTGAAGTAAATTACTATAATAAATAAAATAATAATAATAAGTTACTATTTTAATATTGAGAAACAATATTCTAATGTTAAAAGAGATCAAATAAGGTAACCTAATATAACAATATCAAAAAGACAAAATGTCAATCAAGAGAAGAGTAAGTGTATCGTAATTTTATATTGTAATCAAAGCAATAATATGTAATGAAATGAGCTAAATTGTTTAAAGAAGATGCATTCTAAGATAATAAGAACATGGTTTACAAAATCATTAATCATCAAATGAGTTGTGATTCAAATGTTATCATAAAATATACTAAAACTCTATAAAATGAAATACTTAAAAACCTAAAAATGAATGTTTACTTTGAATGAGCTCATTAAGAAGAGTCTAATAACTTATATTTTTTAGTTCTTTTTTTGAGCAAATACAAATTATCACAATAAGCTTGCAATAATTTTTTAATTATTATTTTAATATTAGATAAATATATAATAAAACTAAAATGAAATAATTTTAAAAAAAGTGGTTTATCCAAATAATAGTAACGTAAAGGTCACATCAAAGGAGAAATATAGTTCATAGTAATATAATAAACTCAAATTAAAAAATTTGAAGAAGTGAAATAAATAGTATCACAATGCTACAATCCAAGATATTTAAGACATCAAGTGTAAGAGTCTTAATAGTAAAATCATATACAAATAAAAATATTATGTAATGTGCGCTAAAATCTTAAAAATTAAAATATTTAAAATAATAGAATCATATATTTTACTGGATAAAGTATGTCAAGACTAGATCAACAAAGTCCATTTAATCAACAACTAACTTATTTTTTTGATATATTATTAATTAAAGAATAATATTTTCATATGTAATAATAAATTATTATTTTTTAAGTAAATATATTTTATAATTTAAATGAGATAAATTGAAACAATATAAAATAACCAAATCAAAGCGAAGTAAATATCACTTGAAAAGAGATTTAGATTTACATTATAGTATAATAAAATTAATGTTCTAGTATAAGGTGCCAAGTAGATTTAATGTAATAACTTTGATTCTTAAATTAGGTAGATATAAAGATATCTAGTAAAAGGGACAAAAATAAAAAAATAAATTTATTAGAACACATAAAATGAAAATTTAATGTGATGTAGCCTATCAAGAAAAGTACAATAACATTAGTTTCAACTCGATTGGATTTGACTTAGAAATATTTTGAATTACTAAAGTTAATAATAACAAATAATAATAAATTATTCTTTTCTATTAAGTAAATATATAATAAAGCTAAAATAAGCTAATTCAAAGAAATATAATATAACTAAATCAAGATGAGGTGAAGGTTAAATGAGAGAAGGTTTAGGGTTAAATAGTAATCTAAACAAATAAAAGAAAAACTTTACATAAATTAAAAAAATTGATTGGAGACTTTGCATTCTAAGATATCAAAAAGATCAAGTTTATATCTTTGATCATCAAATTAGGTATGAATAAAAATATCTTATAATGTGTGCCAAAGTTTGAGAAAATAAAATTTAAAAAAAATTAAAATGAATATTTATTTTGATAGGATTTGTAAAGATGAATCTAAGCATGTTTTTTCTTCTGCTCCAAAACTAATTTGTAATTATTAGGAATTAGTAATGTAAATAAGCATAAATAATAAATAAATTATTATTTCAATATTAAGGAAATACATAATAAAGCTGAAAATGAGATAAATTGAATTAACATTACGAAATAAAAATAAATTGTTTTAAGAAAATGACAAATTATATGGAAAATTTGCATTCTAAAATATTAATAAAATAGATTGTAGGGACATTGATCATCAGATCAGGTTCCATTTGAAATGTCTCATAAAACACACCAAATACCTAGAAAATGACATACTTATAAATATAAAAATAAATTTTTAATTAGATAAAGCTTATTAAAATAAGCTTTATGTTTGATTATACAAAATAAATTAGAATAAATAATAATAAATAAGAATAAATTGTTTTTTATATTAGTTAATTCTTTTTAAAATTAAAGTTAGTTAAATTAAGAGAATATAATGTAACCAAATCACAGAAATATAAATATAACATGAATGAAGATTATGAATTACATCTTGATACAAATAAATAAAAATAAAAACTTTAAATAAATTAAATAAAATATATAGAAAACTTGCATTCAATAATACTAAGGAGACTGGGCAAAACATCACTAATCATCAAATTATGTACAAATTAGGAAGCCGTATAAAAGGTAATTAAACCAAAGAAAAGAAAATATATAGAAATAAATTTTTTTAATATTTAATAGGAAAGAGCTTATCTAACGAGTCCAATGATATTTATTTTGTCTTATTTGATCCTCATTTGGAATAACTATGAATTACAAAAATAAGTAAACATAAATAATAATAAAAAATTATTTTATTACTCAATAAATATATATTAAAAACTAAAATGACTTAATTTGAGTAATATGAAATAATAGAAATCAATGTTATGAGAATGTCACATAAAATAAGATTTCAAGAAATTTAATAATAAACCATATAAAAAAGACTTGAATATATGAGGTACATTATATAGAAAAATTACATTCCATAATAAGAAGGAGATTAAGTCTAATATCTTTTATTGTTAATTAAGCAGAAATAAAAATGTCTTGAAATGAGTCTCAGGACAAAACAAAATAAAATATTTAGAAAACAAAAATATTTAGTGGAATACAACTCAACAAGATGTGACGAATGACCTTTATTTTTCCTCTATCAAACTTCATTTAGAATTTCAATAAATTGTGATAGTAAATAAACTTAAATAATAATAAAAGAATATCTTAATATTTAATTGATATATTATAACAATAAAATAGGAGAAATCAAAACAATTTAATAAAATCAAATTGAAGTGAAAGTTAAACAATTTGAATAAATATGATAAATTGTCGAGAAACATAGCACTTCTAGACTCTAATGTCTCCTAAATGGTGGAAAAATTACATTTTTTGATTCTTGATTGGACCTTATTTGAATTACTATGAATTGTCCAGGAAAAAAAAGACAAGTAATTTTAAATTGTTATTTTAATATCAATTAAATATATATAAAGTTGAAATAAGATAAATTATAAGAATTTTACATTCTAAGAAACTAATGAGATCTAGTTCAATATCCCGAGTCATCAAGTTAAGAATAATATTAAATGTCTCAAAAGGTATACCAAAATACTTGATCACAAAGTATTTAAAAATATAAAAATAAATAGTTAAGAAGGTATAGCATATCATATTAAGTTAAATAACATTGTTTCATCTCTATCAGACATTGCTTAGAATTATTATGAATTACCAAAGTATATAATTATAAATATTAATAAATTAATGTTTCAATGTTAATGACAAACAAGATGGCATTTAAGGTTACATAGTAATATAAAAAAAAAACACAATTTGAACTACTTAGATAAAATTTACTAGAAATTGCATTCTAGGATACTAAAGAGATCGAGTGTAATACCAAAAGCATGAAATCAAGTAAAAAAATATAACATTAAATTTATAAAATCTTATAAAATAAAATATTTTAAATACATATAACGATTGAGCTTGTTGAGACAAGTTCAATGATATTTCCTTTATCTCCATCACAGTTTTTTTATAATTATTGTAAATTATAAAAAGAAATAAAAAAATGATAACAAATTATTATTGTTATATTAAGTAAACATAAATTATGATAAAAATAAGATTAATTGAACCAATACAATATAAAAAAACTAAAGTGATAAAAAGTCAAACTAGAGTAGATTTAGAGTTCATAGTAATATAATGCAATAAAAGCATGCAATTTGAAGAAATTAGATAAATTATATAAGTTAACTATAATTTGAGATACTAGGAAAATAAATTGTAACTTCATCGATTGTGAAGATAGGTACAAGAAAATGTCTTTATAAAGAATGTGCAAACATTAGATTATAAAATATTTTTAAAAATACGAAAAAAAATATTTAATTAGAATGAGGTCATCAAAATGATTCCAGTAAGATTTATTTTGTCTACATTGGACCACATTTGGTATTATTGTGAATGATAAAAGTAAATAAGCATATATAAAAAATTATCTTTCGAAAATTAAATATAAATATATTTAAAGTTAAAAATATGCTTAATTAAAGTAATGTAATTTTCATTAGATACAAGTAATGTTAAGGGGACAGAGAGTAAATTCTATTTTGTCATTTAATATAACCAAGTGAAAGAAAAACATTTTAAAAAAATAATAGATAAATTATATATGAAAGTGTTATTAAAAAGATTCATAAGAGATTTAGTGTAGCATTCTCTTTCATCCAATTAGGTGCAAATCAAATTGACTTGTTAAACATTATAAAGCCTTAAAAGAATATAATATTTAAAAATATAAAAATGAATAGTTAATTTGATAAAGCTCATCTAGTTGAGTATGACAACATTTGTTTCTTCTCAAAAGATCTCTTTTGGCATTATTATGAATTATTAAAATAACTAAAAAATAAAAATAATAAATTATTATTTTAATATTAAGTATATATATCAAAAAATTGAAATGGTATAAATTGATGGAAGAAAATTTAACTAAATGAAAACTATGTAAAAGTCAAAACAAAGGATAACTAGAGTTTCATAGTAATATAACAAATCAAATCAAAACTTTTATAGAAATAAAATTGATTATTTTTGAATGTTGCATTGAAATGTAATTAGGAGATGTAGTTTAACTACATCGATCCTGAAGTTAATTATGAATCAAAAAGCCCAATGAAACTTGCGAAAACCCATAAAAAAAATTAAAATCTAAAAATTATTATTTAATTTGAATAGGTTTTTTGATGTCTGCAATGTTGTTTATTTCATCTCATTTAGACCTCATTTGAATACTATGTATTAGCAATGTTATAAGTCACATATAATGAAAAAATTATTTTTCTAATATTAACTTAATATATATTATAATTGAGATAAGATAAATTGAAACAACATAATGTAGCGAAGTCAAAGTGATGTCATGGTCACAAAATAAGATATTTAGCGTTACATAATATTATAAAAAAACAATAAAAAAAATTTAAAAAATATGATAAATTATATGAGATAATGGCATTCTAAGATACTAAGATGAGCGAGTGTAATATCCTCAATAATCAAATAAATTATAAAAAAGAATATTAAATTATATAGAGTTCATCAAAATGAGTCCAATGATTTTTATTTCATCAAATAAACCTCATTTAGAATTACTATGAATTGCTAAATTATATAAACACAAATAAAACTATTTTATTATTTTGAAAGAAAAAAGATTATATTTGAAGTGATGTGGGATATATTGAATAAGCTTTTGTAGTATAATTGTTGTCATTGATCGAATGTTTCTCCTTTATTTCGTTATAGTATTATGAAACCATAACTCTTTGCTTTTGTGGCCTTTACATTGATTTCTTTTGCTTATATTCAATTTATCGCATCCGAATTTTCATACATAATTACTTAATAATAAAATAGTAATTTATTTCATATTTATGCTTTTTAAATTTTGGTAATTCTCAAAAAGTTCAAATATGATTTGATCGAGATGAAAAAACTCATTGGACTCATCTAAAGAGCTCCATCTAAGTAGGTATTTATTTTTTAAGATTTTAACAAGTTTTACAAGTCATTTTAATTTGTACTTGATTTGATTATCTATGATGTTACACTCGATCACCTTCATACCTTGGAGTAAAACATTATTAACAATTTAACTCATCTCATTATGTTTTTATTTTAATTTTGTTATATTACTTTGTAAGTCAAAATCTTTTCTTATGTGTATAATTCCTTAAATTGGTTGCCATACCTGCTTCAATTTATCAAATTTCAACCTAATATTTTTACTTAATATTAAGATAATATTTTAATTTTATCCAATTAAGTATTTCATAATAATTCTAACTGAGGACTACTCAAGATGAAGCAAATGTTGTTGAACATGTGTTAAAAAACTTCCTTAAAGTAAGCACTAATTTTAATATTTTTAAATGTTTTATAATAAAGTGTTTGTAAATGACTTACAAGGCCTTTTTATTTCTATCATATTTGATGAAAAGAAATATTACACTCGATCATTTTGATATGTTGGAAATGAACTTCCTTATACTTTTTATCACATTTCATTAAAATTTTCATTTTGATTTATTGATATTACTAAGATAGCCTAAATATTCTATCATTTGACATTTAAATCACTTTGATTTATTGATATTATATTTGCTCAATTTACCTCATTTTAGATTTAATATAAAAAAATATAATATTAAAATATCAATTTCTTAATATTTATGATTGTTTAATTATCTAATTCATAGTAATGCTTAACTATGTTTGGTTGGATGTAGGAAATGCTCTTGCACTCATCAACATGAGCACAATCAAATTAAATATTCTTTTTTATATGATTAAAATACATTTTATAAGATTTTTTGTAAGATTTGTGAAACAATTAAAATCATACATGATTTGTTGATCGAGAAAGTACCACTAGACATCCTTTTTATCTTGGAATGCAATTTTCTCGTAGAATGTATCATATTTCTAAAATATTTCCCTTAAGTTTTGTTATATTATAATGAGTTAATAATTCTCCTTTTATGTGACCTTTACATTGCATTGATTTGGTTAATTATGTTGTTTCTATAATCATATTTCAAATTTAATATATTTTTTGTTATTTAAAAATGATATAATTTTTTTATTTATGTTATTTAAGTTGGTAATTTATAAATAATTGTGATAAGGTTAAATGGGAAAAGAAACAATCACTATCAAAACACATATAAATGTGCTCTATCAATAACATTTTTATATTTTTAATATCTTATTTTTTTTTATTTTTGCTTGTTTCAATGTTTACTATTACTTATTCGATGATCTAGGATGTTTCAAATAATCTTCTTGGTGTCTTTGAAAGACAATTTCTCTAATATTTTTCTAATTTTGTTTCAATTTATTGCTTTTATTTAGTCATATTACATTACTTGTATTTATCTCATTTTTATTTCAAAATATATTGTCATGCTACATAAATAAAACTTCATTGTAATTGAGGTATAGTCCACATGAAACTAAATTAAGACTAGTTAAAATAATCATTTTTATAATTTTAAATATTTTATTTTCAAAAGATTTGTCACGCTTTAGGAACATTTTGATTCATACAAATTTTGATGTTTAAAGATGTTACACTTGATCTCTTTTCTATCTTCTAATACAACATTCTATTTAATTTGTATCATTTCAATAAATGTTTCACATAGTTTTGGTTATATTATAAAGAAACTTTAATTCTCTTCTCATGTGACCTTCACATAAAATTTCAGTAGTTATACTATATTGATTTAAATTTTTTAATTTTCACTTTTATATGTATATTTATTTAATATTATAATAGTTATTTTTAATAATTTTAATTTTTTAAATTCATTATAATTCTAAACAAGGTCCCACTTAATGAAAACAAACATTATTTGAGTCATGTTGATAAGCTCTATGTATTAAATATTAATTTTTATACTTCTAAAAATTTCCTATATTCTTTTTGCATGCTTCAACAGGAATTTTATTCATATCTAAATTAAAGATTAAGAATATTATACCAAATCTCAATTGTATCGTGCAATGCAACATTCACAGATAGTTTATACCATTTCTTAAAATGTTTCACTTTGATGTTTTTAATATTACAATGTAAATTTAAATTTTTTATCAAGTGATATTTACATCACATTAATTTATTTATACTACATTTCTTTAATAAGTCTCATTTTACCTTTAATATATATTTTATTTATATCAAAATTATTATTTATTATGATTTATCCTTAAATTTGTAATGTTAAATTTTCTAAACTAGGTTTGATCAAGAAACAACAAAAATCATTGAACACATCTTGTGAGCATTATTAAGTGATTTATTTATTTAATATTTGTAAATGTTTTATTTAAGAATTTGGTAAGTTTTTACAAACTTATTTCCTTCATATATTATTTGAGTTTAGTGTATGTTACACTTGACATCCTAACTATCTTGGAGAGCAACTTTACTACACATTTTATATAATTTTTTCAAGCTTTCACATAGAATTTCATATACTACATTTATAATCTAAATATCACTCATAGTGCGTCAACATCACTTTTGTTTTAATGTATTACATTTGCTTCAACTCATATATATATATATATATATATATATATATATGTATTAAACATTAAAAAAACTTTATTATTATTATTATTATTTAGTTTTAGTTGCTTTTAGATTTTGTGATAGTTTGAAATAAGGAATATTTGAATAGAATAAAGGTCACTACAATCATCTAAAGGAGCCCTATCAAATTAAATTTTTACATTAATTGTTTTAAACATGTTTTACATGGTGTTTATTCATGTCTAACAAAATATTGTAATTAATACCTCCTTTAATAATGTTGTATGTCACATTCACTTGAGTATATTTGAATGAAACATTTTCATAAACTTTATCTTTGATGTTACCTTTACAAGTTGTTTTGCTTATATTATATTACTTTTATTTGGAACATTTTATATCTAATAATTATTTATTTTTTTAATTAAATAAAATAATTTTATCATTATTTATGCTTATTTACTTCAATAATTCTTAGTGATAAAATATGAGGCCTGATCAAGACAAAATTAACGTCATTTAACTCAACTAGATGGGCACTGTATAATTAAGAAATATATTTTTGCCATCAAATCTTTTATTTTTTTTAGAATTTTGGCACATTTTATATTGTGCTTTAGCTCATACCTAATTTGATGTTTGATAATGTTACACTAGACCCTTAATTTCATTTTTGACAATGTTACATCAGACCTCCTAAACATCTTGGGATTAACTTCTCCCTTATAATTAATCTTAATTCTTCAAATTATTTAGTTTGATTTTCTTATATTATTATGGAACTATAAATCTTCTCTCATGTAACCTTTACATTACTTTGGTAACATTGTATTACATTATTTCAATTAATCTTATTTTAGCTTTATCATGTATTATCATAAAAATAAAATAATAATTAATTGTACTTTAAGTTTAATTACTTTTGTAATTTCTCATCATTAAGTGTTCCACTAATTTAAAATTTCGGTTCTTATAATTTAAAAATTTTATTTTTGAAGTTGTTTACATTTTTTACAAGTTATTTCATTCATGCCAGAGTGATGGTCAATGATATAATAGTCAAACTTTGTAGAACCTTGCACTAGAAATTTAATATAACTTTTATTCCATTTCAAATTTTTTTGTTTGATTTGTTTATATTATTTATTAAATACACATCTACTCTCATTTGACCTTTCAATCACTTTTATTAGTTGTACTATATTACTTTAACTCATCTCACTTTAACTTTAATCTATATTTTCCTATTATTAAGATGATAATTTATTACTATTAATGTTTGTTTAATTTTGTAATTTGTATTTTCTCAAAACATGTTTTCATCAAGACGAAACAAACTCCAATGTATGTATCTTAATGCACTCCATCTAAATAAATATTCATTTTTAATATTTTTTTCTTGCTTTAAAATATATTCTAACTCATACTTGATTTCATTGTTAGGATGTTACACTTGATCTCTTTAGTATCTTAGAGGGCAATTTTACTGGATAGTTTTTCTTTTTTCTTCAAACTTTTCTCATTGATTTGATATAATGCATTGTAACTATGAATCTCCTCTTGTGTAACATTTACATGTTTTTTGATTTTGTTATATTGCATTACTTTCTTTTATCAAATTTCAACTTTAATATTTTTCAATTAATATTATAAAGAATAATTTAATGATATTTTTCACATTTGTTTTGTAATTTATAAGAACTCATAATAAGATTTCACTAAGACAAAATAAACATCGTTAGATCCATCTCAATGATTCTTCTTATTTGACTAAATATTTAAATTTATATTTTTTTCAATATTTTATTGTAACAACCTTAGGCAATCTTCATGAGATATCTTGGTTCAATTCTAATTTAATAATTAAAATTATTGCACTTGGTCTACATAGTATCTTGCAATATAGCTTTCTCATAAATATTGTGTTATTTCTATGTAACACCTTGGAATATAGCTTTATGATGCACTTTATCTCATTTTTACAAATGTGTTGTTTTGATTTTACTATATTAAATTTTAACTCTAAATCTCACAAGACATTGACTTTCCATTGTATTAGTTAGTTTTACTAGATTATCCAAATTTATCACATTTTTCTTTAAAAAATATTTTCTTAATTTTTAAGATAATAAAATATAATTATTTATTTTTATTTATCTAAATAATTTGTAGAAACTTAAATTGACGTTTTATTAAGATAAAAGAAATGTAGTTAGACTAATCTTGAGGTGCCTTATCTAATAAAATGTTCAACTTATTTTTTTATTAAACTTTTTACATGTTTTTTAAGATATTTTCTTTTGTAGGAGTCTCATAATGCAACTTTATGTTATTATTTAACTCATTTGTTTCAAATTTTTTGCTTTTAAATAGTTTTATGATCTTGTAACTCTAAATCTCATTCGGAGTGACCATTTAATGTATTTAATTATTTTAGTTTTTTTTCATTCTGATTAGAATTTTTATTTAATTATTTATGCATATTATTTTTCATAATTCATTCTAATTTATAATGAGGTTTAATCGAGATGAAAGAAATGTTGTTAGACTCATTTTGTTGAAATTTTTCATGCTTTATGAGATATTTCAATTTGTGAGAAATTTGATGATCAAGGATGTTGCACTCGATCTCCATAGTATCTTTGAACAAATCTTTCATGTATAATTTGTCTTATTTCTAATACATTTTCCTTTGATTTGTTTATGTAACTATGAAATAATAATTCTTCTCCCACATGGACTTCACATTACCTTCATTTGCAGTAATTAAATTGTTCCAATTTAGCTTATTTTTTTCCTTATTATCAATTTACGTTGTATTAAATTAGTAATTTTCTACTACATGCACATATTTAATGTTGTAATTTAGGGTATTGAATAAATAGTTTTTATCAAAACGAAATAATCATTATTAAACTCATTTAAGTGAGCTTTATCCTCTTAATTTTTCATTTTGTTTTGTAAATGTTTTATTTTCTAGTGTTTTTGTATTCCTTATGTGACATTTGTAGTACTACATAATTTTACTATCAAGGTGGTTACGCTCGATCTCTTTAGTGTCATGGAATTATACTTTTTTAAAAAGTTTATCTCGTTTCTTAAAAAGTTTTCTTTGATTTTCTTGTATTATTATGAAACTCTATTTCTCCTCTAGTATAACCTTTTAATCTGTTTGGTTTTGTAACATTACATTGCTTCATTTGATATCATTTAGGCATTAATATATGATTACTTAAAATGAAAATAATAATTTATTTTTTTATGTTTAAGTAATTTTCTAATTCATAATAACTCGAACTTAAGTTCAATAGAGATTTACAAATGTTGATGTTGCTGAGTTTATAGGCTCCATCGAATTTAGAGTTTTTTTTATACTTTAAATATTTTATTTTATATTACTTAGAAGTATTTATAAGGCTTATCCATTTGTACATGATTTGACCAATGAGGATATTATGCACGATCTTCTTAGAATGATGGAATGCAACTTTCTTCAATAAAGTTTCTCATTTCTTAAATATTTTTGATTTAATTTTATTATACTATTTATTAACTCTTAAATCTTGTTTGTGTGAAATTTACATCATTTTGATTTGTTTTGTTTCATTCCGTTAATTCATCATATTGTTGCTTTGATATATATTTGTTTAATATGAAAATAATATTTTTTTTATTATTTATGCCAGCTTTGTTGAGAATTTTGAAATTACTTAAAATATGGTTCATCAAGATTAAAAATATTGTTCGACTCATCTTAGTGTGTTTTATTCAACTCAAATTTTACATTGTTAAATATTTTATTTTCAAAGATTTTGATAAATTTTATAAGTATTTCTATTCGTAACTAATTCGATGATAAAAGATGTCACAATTGAACTCCACACTATCATGCATCTTAGCATTCCAATAACTTATCTCATTTTTGTCATTTTTTTTCATTCTTTAATTTATATTAAAAAGAAATAACAATTTTTTTCTTATGTGACCTCCACATCACTTTGAATTGAGCATAGTTATTGATTCAATTTACCTTGTTTCATACTTCTTATATATTTATCGAATATTAAAAAAGTAATTTTTTATTATGCATGGTTTTTTAATTTTGTAATTCATAATTCCAAAGATATGTAATTGAGATGAAATAAGCTTTATCGATTTGTCTAAATGAACTTTGACAAATTAAATGTTTCAGTTTTATATTTTAAATACTTAAATTGTCAAAGCTTTGGCATACTTTTTGAGATAGTTTGATTTGTGCTTAATTTAGTGATTGAAGAACTTGTGGTTGATCATTTAAGATTATTGGTAGTTAATCTTCTTATAAAATTTATCTCATCTCATAAATTTTTTATTTAATTATAATACCATGAAAATTCATTTCTACATTTTTGTGAACTTTGCATCTCTTTGATTATTTCATTGCATCGCATTAATTTATCTAATTTTTGTGTCAATATTTATTTTCTTAAAATAAAATTATCTATTTATTTACTTTTTATAAAGTAGTTTTATAAAAAGTAATAATTTGAAATAAGGTCTACTAGGTTTTAAATAATTGTTATTGACCTCATTTTAATGAGCCCCATCCCTAAATATTTTTTTTATATCATTAAATATTTTATTTTCTAAGCTGTTGACCTATCTTACAAGGTATTTTTGTGTATGCTTGATTTGACAATCAACGATATTACACTCAATTTTTGTTGTATCTTGCAAAGTGACATTGTCAAAAATTTCTCTCATTTCATCGAATTTTCTTTGATTTGGTTATATTACTTATTCACTCTAAATTTGTGTTTATGAGAATTTTACATCACTTTAATATATCTTTCTAATTTTAACTAAACTATTTATTATTATTTATTGTTATTTACTTTTGATTGCCTTGATTTTATAGTGTAACATTACTTAATTTATCTCAATTTAGATTTAAGATGCGTTTATATAATAAAAAATTATTATTTATATTTATTTTTCATGATAATTCAACACAATTCAAATTGAGGTTCAATCGAGATGAAACAAATGTCTCGTTAACTAGTTCTATCCGATCAATACTCTTTTGTAATTTTTTAAAATTTTATTTTCTTATGTTATGGTATGCTTTGCATGACATTTTGAATCATTCTAGGTTTATCAAAAAAGGATGTCATACTTTATCTCTTTCATAACTTGAAGTGCAACTTTCACATGCCATTTGTCTTATTTTTTGATAATGTTGTTTTTAATTTAGCTATGTTATTATAAAACTTTAATTCTCCTCTTCTAGAAGATTTAGATTTCTTTTAATTTGTTACTTTAAACTACTTCAATTTATCTCATTTTAATTTTCATTTATATTAAAATGAAGCTAATAAAATTTGTATAATTTATGTTTATTTATTGTTTTAACTCATAGTAATTCCAAAGTAGTTCGAATCGAGATGAAACAAACTTTGTCGGCTATTCTCGACGACATATATCTAATTAAGTATTCAATTTCATATTTTTAAATATTTTATTTTTTATGATTTTGATATACCTTATGAGTCATTTTAGTTTTATCTTATTTGAAGCAAAAAATGTTACACACAATATTTAGTACCTTGGTTAGAGCATTTCTTGTATAATTTATCTCATTCTCCAAAATTTTTTATTTTATTTATTTATAATACTATGTTTCTATGATTCTCTTCTAATGTAGCATTTTTTATTGCTTTAATTTTTCTCATTTTAGCTTTGATATAAATTTTCATAAAAGTAAAATAATTATTTATTATTCTTAGTAGTTATTTTTTTTGATAATTCATAATAATTACAAATGAGGTTTGATGAACATAAAACAAACTTTATTAGAGTTATCTCGAAGAGCTTTATCCGATTGAATATATGAACATGTTTTAGTTTTTAAATATTTCATTTTTAATACTTTTGGCATGCATTGAGTGAAATTTTAATTCATGTCTGATTTGATAATTTAGAAAGTTAAACTCAAACTTCTCAGTATCATGGAATGATGCTTTCTTATATAATTGATCTTATTTAATATTTTTTGCTCTATTTTTGAAATACTACTAAATAATTATAAATTTCCTTTTATGTCACCTTTACGTAGCATTGATTTGTTGGGTATAATGTTACTTTAATTTATCTAATTACAGCTTTAATATAAACTTTTTCAATTCTAAAGTAATAATTTATTGTTTTTTATGATTATTTAATTTTTTAATACATTGTAATTTCAAACATTGTTTGATAACGCAAAATAATAATGTTGAACTCTTCTTGATGAGCTATATCGAATTAGATTTTAATTTCGATATTTTTTTAAGAAAAATATAAAAGATTTTGATATTCTTTATCAAATATATTTGTTTGTATCTAACTTTTCTTTCAAACATGCTACATTTGATATAAATAATAACATTGAATAAGCAATATTTTATGACTTATCTAATTTATCAAAATGTTTTGATTAATTTTTATTATATAATAATATAACTCAAAAAAATATCTCATGTGATAATTTTGTTGCTTTTAATGGGTTATATTACATATCATATAATTGTCACATTTGTCTTCAACATAATTTATTGAATGCGACATTTATAATATGTTATTTTATGTGTCTATTTTCTTTAGTAAAAATTATGTAATAACAAAATAATAAGTCAAATAAACATGAAGAAAAATGTTATTTTCACTGTTTTTTGGGATATTTCAAATCATACTTGACTTGTTGATCAAAGATGTTACACTCAAAATTCTTAGTATTTTGTAATCCAACATTCTCTTAAAATTAACATTTTTTTTATTTGTTTTGTTAAAAGCTTGTTATGTCACAGGCCAACACTAAATCTTCTCTCGAGTGACAATTGTATTGCCATTATTTTGTCAACCTATATTATCACAATTTGTCTCGTTTGTTTATTTACCTAATACTAAAATAGTTGCTTAATATTTTGTAAACTTATTTACTTTTTTAATTAAGAGTAATTCCACAAAAATTCATATCATGAAAAAACAAATATTGTTAGACTGATATCAATGAGCTCTATATAATGAAAAATTTCTTTATAAATTAAATAATTATTTTTTATTTTTTAAGTTATTTTTTAGAAACTTTAATTCATTCTAGATTTGATGAACTAGCTTCTTATGCTCACTCACTTTAGAAAGGAACTTGCATCCAAGCTTTTTTTGCTTTGACTTGGTTATATTACTATATAACTCTTAACTCTTACGTCTCCATTACATTGCTTTAATTAGTTTAAAATACACTAATTCAATTTATGATATTTTAGATTTAATATATATTTACTTAATGTTTAAATAATGATTTAGTATCTTTTTTGCTTATTATTTTTTTAAATCATAGTTATTAAAAATGAGATTGAATAAAGTTGGGAAAAATTATTTTCTATGATACTAATTAATGGAGAAAAATATCCTTCAACATAAAAGTTGGTATGAACAATACATTTTTTTAAAGCATCTTAAAAATTGAGAAAATAAAATATTTAAAGATATGAAATAAATATTTAAATTGATAAGCAATTTGACGTGAGCCCAAAAACATTTCTTCTGTTGATCCCACATCATTTGAAATTATTCGGAGTTACTAAATTAATTGAACATAAAAAATGTATATTACTATTTAAATATAATTAAATATGTTTTAAAGATAATTGATATTTGTTAAAGTAATGTAATATAATAAAATAAAGTAAATATGTTAGTCGCACTTGTTGACATTGAAACTTATGCAGTAATATACCAAAATCAAAGAAAAAAAAAAATTGAAATATATTTTGTAGGAAAGTTGTAATCAAAGATATTAGGGACATCAAGTGAAACATTATCAATCACTAAAATCATGTATGATAATAGGTGTCTCAAGAAGTATACAAATGTTTTCAAAAACAAAATATTTAATTGGTTGTAGGACATCAAGATAAGACCCATCAGATTAGTTTTCTCTCGATTGGACCTCATTTGGAATTAATGCAAACAATAAAAGTAAATAATGTTCTGTAATAATAAATTATTTTTAAAATATTAAGGAAACATATATTAAATCTAAAATAAGATGTATTGAAATAATATAATATTACCAAATAAAAGTGATGTAAAGCTCTCATGAGAGAAAATTTGGGGCTTCATAGTAATATAACACAATCAAAGTTTTAATTATGATATAATTAAATATATAATTAGGAAATGGTGGATTCAATGAATCGAAAAATATTATTTAGATAAGTACAATAATTTTTTATCTATAACGATTGAAACTCATTTACAATTTTTAAGAATTTTCAAATTAAATAGATAATAATATAATCAATTCTTATTGCAATATAAATATTTATTAAAGTTGAAATGAAAAAAATTAAATCATAGTAATATTTCTAAATTTAGGTCACATAAATGGTGACAAGAGAAGAAATTCAAAGTTACTTGACTATAACAAAATTATAATGAAAATATTGAAACATTTAGGTACATTGCGTGAGAATGTTGCATTCAAAGATATTAAGAAGATTGAGTGTGGCATTCTTGATCATCTGGTCAAGTATGCATCAACATGTTTCATAAAGTGTGCCTAAAAACTAGAAGATGCTATATTTTAAAAAATAAAAATGTATAGTTAATCAGATATAGCTCCATGATAAGAGTCCATGGCCTTTTACTGTTTCTCAGTAAAAAATGTAATGGAATTGCACAAAACTATCAAAATAAATAATAATAAATCTTAATAAAGTTTTTTAAACATGATGAAAATCTTTATTAAAGAAAAAAGGAATAAATCAAAGAAAAATATTATAACTAAATCGAAGTGACGTTAAGGATAAACAAGAGGAGATCTAGAGTTACATTATAATATAATCAAGTTAAAGAAAAAATATTTGAGAAAATTAGGGAAATTGTGTAAGAAGTTGATTTCGAACATACTAAGCATATTGAGTGTATCATCCATGATAATAAAGTAGATACAATTAAAAAATGTCTCATAAATCTTGCGAAAACCATAGAAATATAATACTTAAAAATATATAAATCAATAGCGAATTGAAATTTCCTTTAGAAAAGAGCTAAACAACATTTATTTGATCTCCATTGGACCTAATTTAGATTTAGTTTGAATTATTAAATTATTTAATCATAAATACTAATAAATTATTATCTTAATACTAAGTAACTATTTATTAAAAAAATGTGATAAATTTTAGTTATTTAATATAACTATATCAAAGAAATTTAAATATCACAAAATAGTAAAATTTTATTTTTATAATAATATAACAAAATTAAAAAGAAAAATTTGAAGAAATGAGATAAAATGCATGAGAAAGGTTTATTCCATGTTACCTAGGAGATTGAGCTTACCATTCTTGATTGTAAAACATGTACAATTCAATGTCAAGTAGAGCATTAAAAAATACCAAAAGACAAAGTATTTAAAAATAAAAAATAAAAAATAAATTTTATAGAGCACATTATGGTAAGTCCGAAGTCATTTATTTCATCTAGATGAAACTATGTTAGTAATTATTGTGAGTTTCCAAATTAAATAAGCAATAAAAATAACAAATTCATTTTTAAAAAAGTAAGTAAATATATACTAAACACATAATAAGATAAATGAAGGTAATAATATGTAACCAAGTCAAACTAATATAAAGGTCACACTAAAGGAGTTTTTGCATTATAGATTAATACAACCAAATAAAAGCAAAGCATTTTAGGAAAAAAGGGACTTTATAAAATATGACTTCTCAAAATATTATAGAGATCAATCATAACATCTTCAATTCTAAAATCCATTACCAATGATAATTTCATAAAGCATGGGAATACCCTAGAAAATAAAATGTCTAAAAATATAAAAATATATATTTTTTGGATAATGATCATTAACTCAAGTACAATGACATTTGTTTCATCCCAATGGAAATTCATTTGCAATTTTTGTGAGTTATCAAAAAATATAAAAATAAATGACAATAAACTATAAGATTAAATTTAGGTAAATATAAACAAGACGTGAAAGGAGATAAGTTGAAATGATGTAATGTAAAAAAACCTATTCAATGTAAAGATCAAATGGAGATTCAAAGTTGCATAATAATTTAACAAAATCGAACAAAAATTTTAATGAAATAGGATAAATTATATAGGAAAGTTATAATCTAAGATGCTAATGAGAATATGTGCTGCAACCATAATCCTTAAAGTGCTCCAAAAGTTTAGAAAAGTGATATTTAAAATTGTAAAGATGAATGATTAATTTGATTGAACTTATCAAGATTGATGAGATGATATTTGTTTTGATTTCATTGGACCTGATTTAGAACTTGTTGGCATTATCAAAATAAATAAGAAAAATAAAAAAAATTATATTTTAACGTTAAGTAAATATAAATTAGACATGAAATTAGATAAATTGAAGTAATTTGATGATGTCAAATGGGTTGTCATTTAGAGTTTCCTGAACTAACGAAACATAAGCAAAACTTTTGATGAAATGAGGTAAGTTATATGAAAAATTTTCATTTAACAAATAAAGTATGAAAAAAAAACCTACAAAGCATGAAAAAAGTTTCAAAAAATGTGGTTATAAGTCATAAAACTTAATATTTAATTAGATAAAGTTCATCAAGTCAAGTCCAACGACATTTCTTTCGACTTAACAAAACCTCATTTGTTATTCAAATTGAAATGACTCATAACGAATCAAACATCCTAGAGACAAAATATTGAAAATTATAAACATAAATATTTTACTAGACAGCTCTTCTTAACATGAGTTGAACAACCTTTGCTTCATCTTGGTGAGATCTCGTATGAATATAAGGCAAATTCCCTAAGGAATTAAACATATATAATATAAAATTATTATTTTTGTATCAAGAAAATATATATTAAAGATAAATTGATTTAAATTTATGCAATGTCATATAGCCATATGAAAGCAATACAAAGGCTACAAGAAATGAGATTTAGAGTTAAATAAGAATACAAACAATTTTAAGGAAAGCATTTGAAAAAATCACATAAATTATATAAAAGTGTACCAACAAATTTTGTGAAATATGGTATGAATCAAAATTTTTCCAAAAGCATGAGAGGTCAAAAAAATTATGTTAAAATAAAAAAAATTAGTTTGATAGTGCCATTCGTGACGAGTCCGATGAAATTTATTTCAGCTCCATTGAAATACTTTTACAATTACAAAAAATATTGGAAAAACTAAATAATAAAGATATATAATTATTATTTTAAATTATAAACGATTATATATTATTGAACATATAAGATTAATTGAGCCAACATAATAAAAAAAATTAACAAATGAAAATATTACGAGAAAAATTAGAGTTTTCTAATAATATAACAAAATAAAAGAAAACATATGTTAAGAAATAAGACAAAATGAATGATAATGTTCCATTCCAATACTCTTGAGATCAAGTGTAACATTCTCGACCAATAACTCATCCACAATTCGAAGGCCTTGTAAGGCACATTAAAATGCTCGAAAGTAAAAATAATAAAAAAATTAAAAAACATCAACTTTTTAATATGGTAATTCTTATTGTTATTTGTCCTAAGAAGTTTGTTTCATCTAGATAAAATCTTGTATGGAATTGATATAAATTTCTAATGTAAATAAACATCAACAAAAAAATTAATAATTTAATAATAAATAAATACTTTTCAAAAGAGAAATTAGATACATGAAATCTATGTAATATATCCAAACTACAATGATGTAAAGATCTCACAAACAAGGATTTAGAATAGGATAGCAACAAAACTAAATAATTGCTAAAAATTTTAAAACAAAATAAATTGTAACATAAAGTCATATTCCAACATAATAGGGTATCATGTGTAAAATCTTTAATTGTCAAATCATGTATGACACGAAAAACCTCTATGGTAACAAAAAATCTAATGAAATGATATATTTCAAATTATGAAATAGAAGTTTTATTTTTTTATGCATATTGACATGAGTTCATCAAAATATTTTTCAATCTGTTTAAACCAGCTTTTTAATTTTAGGAAATTACACAAGAAAATAAGCCACAATAACAAAAAATTAGTTTTTTTAATATCAAGTATATATATATTTGAGCTACAAAAAATTTAAATTAAGGTAGTGTAATGTTATAAAATCAAAGCAATATAAACGTCACATAAGAATGATTTTGTTCTACATCGTAATATAACAATTAAAGCAAAAAATTTTGAAGAAATTATAGAAAAGTTTGTTTTGCATGATACTTAAGAGATTAAGTATAACATCCTTGATCTTCAAAAGAGTTATAAATAAAAATATATTATAAAGCATGGCTCTAGATGACTCTAATGGCATTTGTTTCATATACATTAATGCTAAAATTTGATAAATTGATTTATTTTAACATAACCAAACAAAAATGTTCAAAAGGTCAAGTGAGATAAGATTTTGAGTTACATAGTAATATAACCAAATAAATGCAAAAAAATGTAAAGAAATGACATAAATAGTAAAAAACTTGAATTCCAAGAAATCAAGTTAAATATTCCTAATTATAAAAATAGGTGTAGATCAAAATGTTTGATAAAGCTTGCGAGAACAAAAAGAAAATATATTTTCTTAAATAAAAGAAATCAAAATTTCGTTTAGTTAGAGCATATGGTAAAAGTCTGATAGTATTTGTTTTACCTTCATTAGACCTATTTAGAATTATTGTAAATTTCACAACAAAATTGTAAATATAATTATAATTTAAAATTTATGTAAATAAATATTATGGTAACATAAGATAAATTGAAGTAATGTAGCATAACATAATAAAATTAATGTAAATATTTGTTGATAAGAGATTTGGAGTTAAATAACAACATAACCAAATAAGAAAAAATATTTCATGGAAAAAGATAAATTTTATGGGAATATTTTTTTTAAAGATACTAAGAAAGTTGAGTGTACATCCTCAATCATAAACCTTAAGGAAATATAAAAGAATTCATTAAGTGTGCCAAAACCTAAAAAAATAAAATACTTTAAAATTTTAAAAAAATATTTAACTTTATAATGCTTTTTGAGATGAGTCCAAGGACTTTTTCTCATCTCGATTGGGCCTCAATTGGAATAAGTGTGAAACACAAGAGTAGAGGTTTAGAGTTTTTTAATAATATGAACAAATGAAAATTTGAATAATTGAGATAAATTATATAAGTGAGTTGTTTATCAAATTCTTAGAAGATCAAACACAACATTCAATGTCATTGAATTTGATATGAATTAAATAGTAAAGTAAGACACTCTAAAGTTATTAAAAAATAAATTTAGAAAAAATGAATATTTAGATGATTAATGGTTGTTAAGATTACTCCATCAACATTTTTTTATTTACTTAAACATCATTTGGAATTAGAATTGTAAATAAATAGATGTAAATATGATTTTCCAATTTAATATTATGTAGACATAAATTAAAGTTAAAATTAAAAAAAGATCAAAGCATTATAATATAGAAATAGAATAAATGCAATATAAAAAAATTAAACTATTGAAGATAATTGAATTAATTTAACTAATCAAAATTAAAAATTTAAATAAATGAGGAAAAATATATGACAATGTTGCATCACAATTTACATAGAAAATAGAGTGCAACATCTTTAATTATTAAATTAGATAAAAACTAAAATGGCCTGTAAGCTTTGCAAAAATGATATATAACAAAGTAATGTTGTGGTCACATTAGAGTCAAATAAGAGAATTATATTATTAAAACCGAATAAAAGTAAAACATTTTAAGAAATATGAATTTATTAAGAATGTTGCACTTGGAGAAACTAAGAAGATTTTGTTTAACAACATTAATATTTAAATCAGGCATTAATTAATGTATCTAATAAGGCTTACTAAAATTTAAAAATATATATTTAAAAATATAAAAATATATTTAATTATATAGAGCTTATCAATTTGAGTCCATTGTCAATTATTTTATCTCAATCTATCCTCCTTCTTAATTACAATGAATTACAAAAATAAATATGCACAAATAGTTAAAAAATTGTTATTTTAATAATAAGAAAAAATATGTTAAAATTAAAATGCAATAAATTAAAGCAATATAAAAAAGTTAAATCGTAAGGATGCAAATTTAAACAATAGATGATTTAATTACATAGTAATATAACAAAATAAAAGCAAAAAAGTTGGAACGAGATAAATTCTAAGGGAGTGTCGCTTTCCAAGTTATTAAGGAAATCAAATGTGACATCTCGATAATCAAATATGGTACCAATGAAAATATCTCATGAAGCACCTAAAACTGTAGATAATAAAACATTTTAAAAACAATTAAAGAAATATATATTCAATTAGGTAATACTCATTGAGACGAGTCTTAGTAGAGCATGCCTAAACATGATAAATTAAAGCATTGTAATTTAACTAAATCAAAAAAATATTAAGGGCCAACAAGAGTCGATTTAGAGTTAAATAGTAATAGATCTAAGTCAATGCAAACCATTTTAAGAAATGATATAAATTTTATAGGAGAAGAGCATTCCACGATAAGAGAATCACGTGTGACACCCTTGATCTTATGGTTAAGGACAAAAAAAATTACTGATAAAACTCAAAAAATTATTTAAAAATCAAATTTTTCAAAAAAAATAATAAATTTTGAAATTATTAGAGCTCATCATGATGAATCCAATGACATTTATTTTATCTTGATCATACATCATTTGGAATTCTACTAATTACGTAGCTAAAAAAACAAATAATAATAATTTATTATTTAAATATTAACTTAATAAATAACAAAGCAAAATAAGATACATTAAAGAAATGTAATCTAACAAAATAAAAGATATGTAAAAGAAACATAAGAGTAGAATTCAAGCTCATAGCAACGTAGCTAAATAAATTAAATAATTTTGAAGAAATTAGATTAATTGTATATGAAACATTACAATGGATTAAGGTGATCAGTGTAATATCCTTAGTTTTCAAATCAAACACAATCAAAAAATCTCATAAGGCATGGCAATACCATAGAAAACAATTATTTAAAGAAATGAATCAATGAATATTTTATTGAATAAAGCTTTCGAAGACGAGTCAAACGATGCCCTGTCACCTTAATCTTATCTTGCTTCAAATTAGTATGAATTACTAAAATCAATAAACAAAGGTGAAGAAAATTTAAACAATGCAATATTTCAAAATCAAAGCCATGTAAGTATCATAACAGATGAGATTAAGTGCTACATAGTAATATAGCCAAATCAAAGTTTTTTATAAAACTTTTCAAAAACACTAAAAAATAAAATATAAAAAAATATTAAAATAAATATTTAATTGATAGAGCTAATCCAGATTTATCCAATGATGTCAAGTTTTTCACAATCTTACATTGTTTAGAATTACTTTTACTTACAAAAGTAAAAAAGACAAATAATAATAAATTGTTATTTCGATATATATATATATATATAAAGCTAACATAACATATATTTCATGGAAAATTTACATTCAAATATACTTAGAGATCGAGTGCAACATTTCGATTGTCAAGTTAAGATTGAGTCAAAATGTCTCATCATTCGTGCAAGATCCACTGAATATAAAATATTAAAAAAGCAAAAAAAATACAATCTTGGATAAAACTCATTGATATGGCCCAAATCATCTTTATTTTTCCTAGACTAGGTCACAAAGTAGTTGACTATGTATTATTTGATAAAATAAATAAAATGTAATAAAAAAACTTATTTTTATATCAACTAAAGATTTGTTAATGCTAATATGAGATTAATTGAAGCCGTACAATATAATAAAATCAAAGTAATGTAATTGTCAAATGGAAGGACACTTAGAGTTTCATAATAAAATAACTAAATCAAAGCAAAAAAAATTTAAAAAATAAGAGAATTTCTATAGGAAAGTTTTTTTTCAAATATATCAAGAAATTGAGTGTAAGATCATAATCATCAAATAAAGAATGAAACATAATATATAATAAAACAAAAAAATCCTAGACATAAATTATTAAAAAATAAATAAAAATTACTGTTTAATTTAATAGAGCTCATCAATATGAATCAAATGACATTTGTTTCATCCCCATAAAGCCTCTAGAATTGCTATGAATAATAAAAATAAATTAGCATAAATAATGAAAAATTATAATTTCAATATTCAAAAAATTATATTTTAAAAAAAATTAGATAGATTCAATTAATGAAATATAACTAAAACTAATCAAAAGTTTTAAAGAAGAGAGATGAATTGAATGAGACTATTACATCCTAACAATGTAAGGAGTTCAATTGAGGCAGTCTCGATATTAAAACCTAGTATAAATAAAATTATGACATCGATCATTCCAAAACACTAAAGAATAAAATAACTAAAAGTATAAAAGTGAATTTTTAAATAGATAATGATCATTAAGAAGATCCAATAGCCTTTCTTCCATCTTGATCGAATGCCATTTGGAATTTTTGAGAATAAGACAATAAAATGAGCAAAGATAGTACGAAAGTTTTATTTTAATGCTATTTAAATACATATTGAAGCTAAAATGAGTTAAACTAAACACTATATTTAACAAAATCAAGGCAATCAAAAGGTAAAAATTTTGAAAAAAATGACATAAATATATATGGAAAGTTAAGTTACAAGACGCCAAGGAAATGAAGTGAAATATACGCCATCCTTAAACTAAGCACTAATGGAAATTTCTCGTAAAGCATGCTAAAAAGAAATAAAATAAAAATTTATAAAAATATATAAAAATTAATAATTAATTGAATATAATGCAAAACGTTAAGATAAAAAAATTTATATTTAATATTATGTGAAGAAATATAAATGTCGAAAAATGATAAATTGAAGTAATAAAAAAGTTAGACTATAGGAGATTTAGAGTTATATAGTAATATAAATAAATCAAAATGAACCATTTTTAAAAATGAGATAAATTTTATAAGAAACTTATATTTTAAGACATGAAGGAGATTGAGTTATAACATCTTTGCTTATTAAATCTAGTACAAAAAAATCTCATAAAGTATGACAAAAAAATAAAAAAAAATTAGAAAAATATGAAAATAATTAATAAATTTAGTTCAGCTACTGAAGATGAGTCTAATGATTTTTTTTCATCTGAATCAAACAAAATTAAATAAGTATAAATTATAATAAATTATTATCTTAATGTTAAGGGAATGTTTGTTAAACCTGAATTGACAAACATTGAAGCAATGTAATATCATCAAATAAATGTGTTAAACTGGTCAAAGGAGTTAAGGTTCAATGTCACTTAGTAATATAACCAAATCAAAGAGAAATAGTTGCATAAATAAGATAAATTTTTTGAGAAAGAAGCATTTTAAGATACATTAGGGTTCAAGCATAATAACCTCAATCATAAAATTATGAATGAATAAAAAAATATGTTAAAACAATGTAAAACCATTGTAAATAAAGTTTTTTAAATCATAAAATGAATATTTAATTAGATGTAGCTCATCAAGATGACTCCATCAATGTTTGTTTTATCTTGATTAGACCTCATTTTAAACTTATCCAAATTGCAAACATAAGTAAACATATGGGATAAAAATTTTTTATTTCAAAATTTTTTAGATGTACATTAAAGTTGAAATGAGAAAAATAAAACCAATGTAATATAATGAAATCCAAGTGATTTAAATATCACATTGTTATGCAATTAATGGAAGCAAAAACTTTAAATGAGATAAATTCTCTGGAGACGACGTATTCGAAGATACTAAGTAGATTAACTATAACTTTTCAATTATCAAATCTGGTATGAATTTAAATGTCTCGTAATATATTCAAAAATCACAAAAAATGAAATATATAAAAAACAAATATGTATATTTCATTTTATAGTCATCAAGGCCAGTGCAATGACATTTGTTTCACATTGGTTAGGCCTCATTTCGAATTACTATGAACTACTAACAAAAATAAGCAAAAAAAAATAATTTATTTTTAATATTATTTAAGCATATAATGAAAAAAAAGATATAAATTAAACTTGTAATTCACGTAACTTAAAAAGAAAAATATTTAAAATAAAATGAAATATTTAAAGATATTAAAATGTCTATTTAATTGTGTAGAGCCCTTCAAGGAGTGTCAAAAACATTTGTTTTGACTTGATTAGATATTGTTAAGATTTACAATGAACTACAAAAAAGATATGCATAACTAAAATACATTATTATTTGAATACTAAGAAATAAAACCTTAAAAAATAAATGAAATAAACTTATGGGATATAATATAACCAAATCAATGACATCTAAAGGTCACATAAGAAGAGGGCTGGAGTGACATCATAACATAACCAATTCAATGAAAAATTTAATGGTAAGCGATAAATTGTTGAAGAAATTTATATTTTAAGATATTAAGCATATCTTTGATAAATACACAATCACAAAATGTGGTAAGTATAAAAAAGACTCATAAATTTTGGTAAATTCGTAAAAACTAAAATATTAAGTGAAATAAGAACTAATATTTAATTTGATAGTACCTATTGACATGCCTAATGATATTTGATTTCTCTTGATAAAAACTTATCTAGAATTATTACAAATTACTAAATTAAAAAGCCATGAATAATAATAAATTATTATTTTATTACTAAATGAAAAATAATTAAGATAAATTGTGATAAATTGAAGTAATGTAATGGAGCCAAATCAATGTAATATAATGGCACATGAGAGGGTTTTTAGAGTAACATTATAACATAATGAAACTGAAGTAACAAATTTTAAGATAAGATACACTATATGGGAAATATGTTCTACTAGAGCTATAGAGATTGAGAGGAATATTCTTGACTATAAAATCACATACTAACAAAATTGCCTCATAAATCATGCAAAATCTTAAAAAATAGAGCAATTAAAAGATAAAAAATGAATATTTAAAAAGATAAGGGCTGTTAAGGTGAGTCCAATGATATTTGTTACATCTTGATCATGAGTTGTTTGGAATTAGTCATAGTTACATAAATAAATAAAAATAAGTAACCACTAATTATTATTTTATTATTAATTAAATACAAATTGAAGATAAAAGAAGATAAAATGCATTAGAAAGTTGCATTTTAGTTTACTTCATATATTAAAGACAACATCTTTATTCATTAGATTAGTCATTAATCAAAATTTCTCATAAAGAGTAGTGAAATTATTGAGTAAAAATTATTTTAAAAAACATAAAAATAAATATTTAATTGGATAGAACACATCAAAATGCTTCGAACAAAGTTTGTTTTCTCACAATCAAACCACGTTTGGAGCAACGATGAATTATAAAACAAAAAAAATATAAATAATAATAAATCATAAATTTAATATAAAGTGTATATATAAATATTAAGGCTAAAATAAAAAAAATGAAGCAATTGATAAAACTAATTCTATGTAATGTAGATGTCACACTAGATGAAAGTTAGAGTTACATAGTAAAATAACTAAATGAAAACTAAAACTTTAATTAATGGGATAAAAATTATCGGAACAGTATTTTGTAGGTTGCAAAAAAGATCTAGCATAAAATCATCTAACCTAAATCTCCATGCAAACTAAATTTCCATTTAAAGTATGTAGAAATAATAAAAAATAAAATGCTAAAAAGGTAAAGAAAGAATATTTTATAGATAAGCTCGTGTATATATCTCCAACCACATTTATTTGACCTCAATTTGATCAAATTTAGAATTTCTAAGATTAAAGATAAATAATAATAAATTACTAATTTGTTATGTTTATATATGTATATCATCATGAAATGACATAGAGTGCAACATGCATAATTATAAATATAATTATTTAATAAGATAGATAATAATGAGACAAGCTCAACAACTATTTAGTCTATGTTGGGTAAATATTAAGGAAACATTTTTTTAATGCAAATTTGAGATAAACTAAAATAATGTGATATGACCACATCAAAGCAATTCAATGGTCACACAAGTGGTAATTTAAAGTTTCATAATGAGATAAGCCAATAAAATTAAAAAATATGAAGAAATGAATTAAACTATGTAACAAAGTTGAATTTGAGATACTATGGGAATAAATACTTAAAAAGTATAAAAATTAATATTTAATTGTATAGCGCTAGTAAAGACGGGTTCAATGACATTTCTTTTGTCTCGATCTACCTCGGTTAGGTATTAGTATAAATTACAAAAGTAAATAAGCATATTTTATTAAATAATATTATTTTAAAATTAACAAAAATTTTATTAAAATAGATATGAGATAAATTAAATTAATGTAATATAATCAAGCAAAAGTTATGTAATGGTGACAAGATAGATAATTTATGGGTACATAACAATATAACAAAATAAAAGAAAAACATTTGAATAAATAAGATTCATTTCACAGGCATTTTGCATTCGAATGCGTTATGGAGATCGAGTGTGATATCTCTAGTAGGCAAATAGAGTACAATTTAAAAAATCATATAAAGCATGGAAAAACCAAAAAAAATAATATAATTAAAAGTATAGAATCTAAATTTAAATGGATAGAGGTCATCGAGATAAGTCAAATTAAATTTATTTCATCTTTGATGAATGTTGCTTCAAATTTCTACGAATAACAAAATTAAATGACCAATAATAATATGAAATTATTGTTCTAACATTAACAAAGTATACAATAAAGTTAAAATGGGGTAAATTGAAGGATTATATAATATCAAAATAAAAGTGGTCAAAGGTCACACAGGGAGAGATTTATGGTTACATATTGATATGACCAAATCAAAGCAAAACATTTAAAGAAATGAGATAAATATTATCAGAAATTAAAACTACAAGATTTCGTAAGATTAAGAGAAACATCAATGATATTAAATCAAGTAAAAGCTCAAATATCTCATAAATTTTATTAAAATTAAAAAAATAAGAATATTTTAAAATATTAAATTCAATAATTAGTAGAATAGAGATTAAGGTGAGAAGTCTATTGGTTTTTATTTCAATTTGGGAATACAAATTTTGGAATTTCTATCAATTATCCATTTAAACAAGTATAAAAAAAATGATAATTTCACCTTTAAAAAATAAAAATTAATGTTAAAATGAATTAAGTTTTGGTCATATAATGTAACAAATAAAAGTAAAGTAAAATTTACTTAAAAAGAGATTTAGAGTTACATAGTGATATAATAAATCTCAACAAAATTTAATTTGATGGAGCTCTACGAGACTATTTCAATGAAGTTTTCTCATGTTGGTCAAATCTCATTTGAAATTGCTAAACATTACCTAAGTAAACAAATAAGAAAAAAAAGAATGTTATTTCTATATTAAGTAATATATATATATATATATATATATTATAGTTTAACTAAGACAAATTTTTAAGTAATATTTTGTCACTAATAAAAGCATTGTAAGGTAAGGATAGGAGAATTTTGCAGTTGCATAATAATGTGACAAAAATAAAGAGAAATTTTTTAATAAAGGAGATCAATTATAAAAGAAGTTTGCATTCTAAAATACTTAGGAGATCAAGTACTACATCCTAATTATCAAAATAAGTGCAAATCAAAATATATAAAAATATATTACGAAATGTTTTAAAAAAATTTTAAGTAATATTAAATAAATATTTAATTAGATTGGGCTTGTTGAGACGAGTCCATCAATTATTGCTTATTCTCGATTAAACATTGTTTTGAATTTTTGCGAAATATAAAATTAAATAAAAAATAAAAATAAATTTTTATTTTAAAATTAAGTGGATAATATTCATGTTGAGATAAGAAAACTTAAAGAAATGTAACATAACAGAATTGAAGAAAATTTGATGTCACATGAGGTGCGACAGTTCAATAAGGCAATTTAACCAAATCAAGGCAAAATTTTGAATAAGTGATATAACTTTTATATGAATGTTACATTCTAGGATACTAAAGAGTTTGACTGTAAAGAACTTCATCATCAAATTTGTTATTAATTAAAAAATATCATAAAACATGCCATAGTCAAAGAAAATAAAATACAAAAAATATTAGTATTAATATTTATTGGATATAGCTAATTAATGGAATTGTAATGATCATTATTTTTTCTGCATCATTCCATGTTTGAAATATTTTGGAATTACTGAAGTAATTAAAGATACAAAAACAATATATTATTATTTTTAAATTAGGTAAATATATATTAAAGCTAAAAATAGGAAAAATTATATAATAAAGTTACATTCCAAGATATTTAAGAAATTTAATGCAATGTCCTTAATTGCTAGTTAAATTTAAATTGTAATACTTGGTAATGCATGACATATCAATTGATATGTCAAATTTGGGGAAATGAGGTAAATAAGTATAAATAATTAAACAATAAGTATAACTAAACATTTATTTTTTGAAGATGATATTTGTTTCATCTCAATGGAACCTCCCCAGGCATGACTATGAATTATCAATGTAAATATGCACAAATAATTGAAAAATTAAATATTATAATATTAAGTAAATATATGTTAAAATTGAACTAAAATTATTTGAAACAATATAATATATTCCAATCAACATGATGTAACATTATAAAAGAGAAGATATAGAGTTACATAATATATAAAAGAGTATAGAGAAAAAAATTTTAAAACGAGATAAATTACATAGTAATATTGCATTTTAGGAAACTAAGGAGATTTATTGTTAAAATATTATTTAACAAATTGAAACAATAAATATTTTTTCAATAAAGCTTGTTGAGACGAATTCGAGGATGTTTGATTCTTCTCGATCGAACCTCATTTGGAATTATGCTAATTAATTAAGTCGACAAACATAAATTATATAAAGTTTTAAATCAATTTTTAAGTAAATATATATTAAATTTTGAATTAGATTAATTGAAGTAATGTAATATAACCAAACCAAAGCGATATATAGGTCATATAAGAGAACAACAGAAGTTTTATAGTAATATAACTAAATCAAAGAAATAATTTTAAGAATTTAGAAAAATAGTAGATACTAAAAATAGATTATAATATCATATATTGTTAAATCATGTAAAAACTAAATTTCTTGTAAAGCATGTAAAAACTCTAAAAAAAATATCTAAAAATTAAAAATTTCTTGTAAAGCATCTCAAATTGACCTTATTTTGAATTACTATTGACAATCAAAATAAATTTTTTTTAAAAAATTCTTATTTTAATAATAAGTAAATACATAAAATGCCAAATTGAGAAAAATTGAAGCAATATAATTTAATAAAATCAAAGCGATGTCATATCATATGAGGAGAATTAGAGTTCATAGTAATATAAGTAAATGAAATAAAAAAATTTGATGAAAAGAGATCAATTATATACAAGAGCTACATTCAAAGGTACTATGAAGATCATGTGTAAATTCCACATTCATCAAATCTCACATGAACACAAATATCATGTAACACATGTGAAACAATTAACAAAAATATTAAAAATGTTAAAGTTGAACATTTATTTAGTTGGAAATTATAGATATGTGTCCAATGATGCTAATTTCATCTCTTTCAAATCTCATTTAGAATTAAAGTGTATTACAACAATAAATAAAATAATAATATTAAAAGGTTATTACTTTAATATTAAGTATATTTATTTTAATGTTAAAAAGGAGATCAAGTGAAGAACATTATAAATCCAAATAAAAACGATGTAAAAAGGTTATATAAAAGCAAAATAAGTGTTTCACATTTTTATATCAAATTCAAAGCAAAAACATTTAATGAAATGTGCTAAATTGTGTGAACAGTTGCATTCTAAGATAATAAGAATGACGATTAAGAAACAAAAATAGATTGGGTGTAATATCTTTAATTCTTAAATTAGTATGAATAGAAATATCTCATCAAAGTTACAAAAAAAAATAAAATAAAAATTTATTAAAAAGTGTAAAATGAATATTTAATGGGATATACATTGAGACAAGTATAGAGATGTTTGCTTTAACTTGATTGGATCTCATTTAGAAATATTATGAAAATATTAAAATTAATAGGCATAAATAATAATCAGTTATTATTTAATATTAAGTAAATATATAATAAAGCTAAAATGAGATAATTAAAATCATTATAATATAACTGAACAAAGATGATGTATAGGTTACATGGGAGAAGATTGAGGGCTAAGTAGTAATCTCATGAGGAAAAATGAAAAACTTAATAATAAATTAAAGAAATTGTTTTAAAAATTTTCATTCTAAGATACTGAGAATGTTATGATCATAGCTTTAAAAATCAAACTAGGTATCAATAAAAATATCTCATAATTTATGCTTAAATTGGAGAAAAAGTAAAATATTACAAAATATATAAAACGTATATTTGACAACATTTATCAAGATAAGTCTAACAATGTTTTTTTCTTCCCAAATAAAACTAATTTTTAATTATTGTGAATTAGTAATATAGATAAGCATAAAAAATAAGTAATAGTCACAAATGAAAGTAAATTTTTTTAGTAAATGATATAATTATATGTAAAATTTGCATTCCAAAGTACTATGAAAAGAGATTGTAGCATTGTCGATCATAAAATTATGTACAAAATGAAATGTCTTATAAAACATGATAATGAACTTTAATAAGAAATTCTAATAAATATAAAAATAAATTTTAAATTAGACAAAGTTATCGAGATAAGTTTGATATGGAATTATCAAAATAAATTAGTATAAGCAAGAATATATTGAAATTTTAATACTAATTAAATCTTTATTAAAGTTTAAATTATTTTAATTTAGAGAATGTAATATAACTAAATCAAAGAAATGAAAAGGAAACATGAATGAAGATTAAGAATCAAATCATAATATAAATAAATAAAAGTGAAATATTTAAATAAATTAAATATAATATAAAAAAGTTGCATTCCATGTTATTAAGCAGATTGAGAAAAACTTCCATGGTCATCAAATTAGCTATTAATTAAGATGTCTCAACAAAAGTAAAAAAACTAAAGAAAAAAAATATTTAGAAAAAAGAAAAATAAAATATTTAACAAGATGGAGTTTATCTATTGAGTCCAATGATATTTGTTTTAATTATTTGCTCCTAATTTGGAATAACTATCAATTAAAAAATTAGGTAAACATAATAATAAAAAAATAATTTTAGTACTCGATAAAAATATTTTAAAAAATGTCATAAATCAATGCAGTGTAAATAAGAGAAACAAAGTGATGCAAAAGTCACATGAAAGGAGATTTTAAGAAATATAATAATAAAACAAAATTAAGGAAAAAATCTTGAAATTATGAGATAAATTACATGAAAAAATTACATTTCCGAATGCAAAGGACATTATGTCTAACATCCATGATTATTAAATAAGTTAGAAATCAAAATACCTTGAAAATTGTCTCAAAATTTAACCAAAAAAAATATTTATAGAACAAAAATATTTAATGGAGCACAACTATCATTTTAAGTAAAAAGATATTTATTATATATCATATCGTTTAAGTAACATAAACAAAAGCAATGTAATAAAACAAAATTAAAGTTATTTAGATGTGACATGAAAGAAAGATTAGAGTAGCATAGTAGTAAAGCAAAATAAAAGTAAAAAAATTTTAATATGTTAAATTATTAAGAAACCAAGCATTAGAAGATACTAAAAAGATCAATTGTAGCATTATTAATCAACAAATTAGGTAGATTAAAAATGTGCCCTAAATGGTGGCAAAGCGATGTTTATTTTGTCTCGATTGGACCTCATTAGAGGTACTATAAATTGTGAACATAAATAAAGACAAATAATTTTAAATTATTATTTAAATATGAAATAAATGTATATTAAAGTTGAAATAACGTAAATTATATAAGAATAATTTGAAATGTCTCGAAAAGTATACCATAACACTTGAAAACAAAATATTTTAAAAATATAAGAATAAATAGTTAAAAACATAGAGCACATCATGATAAGTTCATTGAGATTTGTTTCATCTCTTTCAGCCATCATTCAGAGTTATTATGAAGTACCAAACTAAATAAGTATAAATAATCGTAAATTGTTATTTCAAAGTGATTTAAATGTCACACAATATGAGATTCAAAGTTAATAATGACATAAGGAAATTAGAAAATAATTTGAACAAATGAGATATATTAATGAGAAAGTTTGATCCTAAGATACTAAAGTGACATAGTGTAACACTAAGATCTTCAAACTAAGTATGAAACAAAATATGGCATTAAATTAAAAAACCTCATTAAATAAATTATTTTGAATGCATATTTGAATAGAGCTTATCGAGACAAGTCCAATGATATTTTCTTCGTTTCCATTACACCTTTTTTAGAATTATTATGAATTATCAATTGAAATAAGAATAAATGATAATAAATTAATATTATCATACTAAGTAAACTTAAATTATAATTAAAATAAAATAAATTGAATGATAATAATATAACCAAACAAAATGGTTGAAAGCTCAAACTAGAAGAGATTTATAGTTCCATAGTAATATAATGAAATGAAAACAAGTAATTCCAAGAATTGGATAAATTATATATAAAAATATCATTTGGAAATACTAGGAAAATGGATTGAAACATCTACGATTATGAAGTCAGTTCCAGGAAAATGTTTCGAACAATGTCTAATTTCATATAAAACTGAATTACAAAAGAAAATAAACATTAATAAAAATAATTCATTATTTTAATATTAACAAGAAATATAATAAAGATAAAATATGATAAGTCGATGTAATGTAAGATAATCAAACCAAAGGACACAAAGGTCACATGAGAGGAGAATTAAAATATTATAACAATCTAACAAAATCAAATGAAATAATTAAAGGAAAAAGATAAAGTAAATGAAAAACATGCATTTTAGGATGCTTAAGAGATTAAATGTAACATCTTTGATCATCTAATAAAGTATGATAAAAAATGTCTGATATATTATGCAAATCTTCTTGTAGATAAAATATTTGAAAAAGGTAACAAAGACATTTTTTGCCTAAATTAGAATTTGTTTGAAATTACTAAGAATTAAAAAATTAAAATAACAAATATTAATAAATTATTTTTTGAATTTTAAAAATAATATATCAAAGCAATAATGATTTAAAAACTAAGAAATATAATATAACCAAATCAGTACAACATAAAAGTCGCATGAAATGAAATTTAGAGTTAGGTAGTAGCTTATCCAATCCAAAATGAGAAATTTAAAAAGATATGATAAATTATAATGGAAAGTTGCATTCAGAAATACTACGAAGAAAGCCTATAACATCCTTGATTGTAGTAAGGTGATGCAAATTAATATATTGTAAAACTTCTTTAAACATAGTGAATAACTTTCTTAAAAAATATAAAAAAATAAATTTTAAATTAGATAGAGTTTACTTTACAATTGAAACTACTTTTTTTAAAATGATACCTCAACTTGAATTACTATTAAATAATAAAGAAAATTAGAATAAATAATAATAAATTATTAACTTCATTTTTAGTAAATTTATAATAAAATTATAATAAGATAAATTGAAGAGATGCAATATAACTAATTATAAGTCTTGTATAGGTCACACTATAAAAAGATTCATTGTTAGATAGTAAATATAACAAAATCAAAATAAAAAAGTCAAAAACATAAGATAAAATATATTATAAAGTTTCATTCAAGGAAACTTAAGGGATCGAGTATAATATCTCTGATAATCAAATTAGCTATGAAATAAAATATCTCATAAAACATTACAAAATTTTAGAAAATAAATTATCTAAAAAGAGATTTAGTCTTACATTGTAAAAAAATATAATAAAAGTGAAAAGTTTTATGAAATGAGACAAATTTTACACGAAAGTTGTTTTCGAAGATGCTATGAAGATCAACTATAACATTGTGGATCATTTAACAAAGAACAAATAAAAATGTCTCGTAATTCATGAAAAGGAATTGGGAAAAAATAAAAAATATAAATAAGGTATTTTAATGAATGTAAGTTATTGAGGTGAGTCCAATTGTAATTAGTCCTTCTCAATAAAAACTTATTTGCAATTAGTACAAACTATTAAATTAAATAAACATAAATAGTAATATTTTTTATTTTTTATAATTAAGAAAATAAATATCAAATATAAAATAACATAAATTAAAGAATATAACACAAAAAAATAAAAGCAATGCAAAAATCACAAAAAGGAGACATAAAGTTATATTATAACATAACTAAATCAATGCAAAATATTTAATAAAAAGAGAAAAGTTATGTGAGAAATTGTAACTCCAAGTAACTAAGGTGATCAAATGTAACCTCCTTAATTATCAAATTAATGAATTACTTATAATAGTAATTTATTATTTTTTAATTAAGATAATTAATATCAAACATAAAAGAAGATAAATTTAAGAAATGTAATAAAAGAAAATCATAGAAATGCAAAAATCAAAAGAAGGTCACTTGGAGTTATGTAGTAATAAAACTAAAACAAACTAAAATATTTAAAAAATGAGATAAATTATGTGGGAAAGTGCCATTTGAAGAAACTAAGGAGATTGAATATAACATGCTTGATTATTAAATTAGGTAAAAAAGAAAATCTCTCATAAATCAGGCCAAAATAATAAAACATTAAGTCTTGTAAAGTATACCAAAAATATTTAAAAAATAGAAAAAATAAAAAAATCATATTTAATAGCATAAGAAAATATTGAGATGACTCCAACGATGTTTAATTCATCTCACTACAAAATTATTATTCAATAACTTCAAATTAAAGAGTTAAATTTTATTAAATAACAGTAAATTATTTTTTTAATTAAGTTGTAAACAAAAGATGAAATAACACAAATTGAAGCAATGTAAGATTTAATCACATGAGAGGAAATTTAGAGTTGCATACTAACATGACAAAATAAATGCAAAAACTTTAGGAAATGAGATGAATTTTATGAGTTAATTACATTACAAAAATATAAGAAAATTGAGTTTAATATCCTTATTAATAAAATTATGGATCAATTCAAATATCTCATAAAGCATGCAAACACCCTAAAAAATAAGATTTTTTAAAAAATATGAAATAAAAATATTAAATTGGATAAATCTCATCAAGATGGGACCATTGACATTTCTTATGTCTCGATTTGACCATGTTTGGAAATAGAGCAAATCAATATAGTAATTAAAAATAAATAATAATAAATAATTGTTTAAATATCAATGACATATAAAATAAAGCTCAAATGAAAATAATTAGAGTTATAAAATATAAACAAATCAAAGCGTTGCTTAAATTTGGTAAATTGTGAAACATTTTAAAAAAACAAATATAAAATAACATAAATTAGAGCATTGTAGTAATATAATAAAACAAAGTAAAACATTTGAAGAGGTGGGATAAATTACGCAAAAAGTTAATTTTAAAATACTAAGAAAATTGAGTATAACATTCCCTTTTAACAAATCAAGTATGAATTTAATTAGCTTAAAAAATATGCCCAAAAAATAAATTAAATAACTAAAATATAAAAAGTGAAGTTTTAATTAGGAAAAGTTAATTATTACGAGCTGAATGATTTTATTTCATCTTCATCAGAGCTTTTATAAAATTATGAAAAATTAGAAAATAAAAAGCATAAAGAATAATAAATTACTATTAAAAATTATGTAAATATACATTAATTTTAAATATTATAATTAACATTTAGTGTAAAATAACAAAATAAAAGTTGTTTAAATGTCAAATGATTAGAGATTTAGGGAAAATATCGAAACAAAATTGAATCATTTTTAGAAATATGATTAAATTTAAAGCAAAGCGACATTCCATGATACTGAGGAGAATTAGTATAACATCCGTTATCAAAATAGATATGAAATGAATTTTCTTTAAAAAATTAAAATTCTATAAGATTAAATACTCAAAAGCATAAAAAATAACATAATTGAATAAAGATAGTTAGGATGTCTCCAACGATGTTTTTTTCTTAATAGGGTAATGCTTCAAATCAAGGTAAACTACAAAAGTAAATAAGGATAAATAATTAGAAATTATTATTTTAATACTAAGTTATATATATTGAAGAAGAAAAAAAATGAATTGAAGAAATATAATACAATCAAATGAATGGAATGAAAAAATCCCATAACAAAAGATTTAGAGTTAAAAAATTAATGTAACCAATTCAAGAGGAGAAATTCATAAGATAATTTATAAAATTTTTGTGTTCAAAGGCACTTGTGAGATTGAGTGTGGTGTCCATAATGATCAAATATGTTATGAATAAAACATTTTGTTAACTATGCCAAAGTCCTAAAATATAATATTTTTAAATGTTAAAATAATTATTGAAATGTATATAATTCAAAGATTGACACCAACAATGTTCTGTATCATAATTGATTATCAATTGAAATTATTGAGAAATTGCCAATGTAAATAACCATAAATAATAAAAAAAGTATTATCATAAAATCAAATAAATATATAAATTAAAGGCAAAAGAATATAAGACGAAATAAAAAAAATATAACACATCAAAGTGATATGAATGCCAGGTTAAAAGAAATTTGGAGTTATATAGTAATATAAATTAATTAAAGAAAAAATTAGAAAAATAAGACAAATTATATGGAAAATTTGCATTCTAATAAATTAAGAGGATCAACCATAACATAATCAATAGTCGTTTTAGGTGCAAATATAAAAGACTTATAAAATACGGGCAAACCATTGTAAAGAAAATATTTCAAAATATAAAAGTAAAGTTTTAATTAGATAGAGTTAACCCAAGATGAGTTGATTGACATTCTGTTCTTCACGACTAGGCCACTTTTGGAATTACTATGAAGTACCAAAGAAAATAATCATAAATAAAAAAAACTATTTTTATTTAACATTATGGAAATTTATATTAAAGCTAAAAAATATAAATTGAAGCATAATATCATAACTTAAAAAAAATAGTATAATTGTTAAATAGGAAGAAAATTTGAGTTTCAAAAAATATAAACAAATCAAAGAAAATAATTTGAAGAATGTAGTTGAATTAAAGAAAAATGTTGCATTCCAAGATACTATGTAGTTCAAGAGTGATATCCTCGACAAACAAATCATCTATGAAAAAATACTTTGAGAAGTAGGGGAAAATAGGAAAAAAATAATCTTTTCTAAATTATAAAAAGTAATACTTAATTGGATAGAGCTCGTTTAGATAAGCCCAATAACGTTTTCATTTGATTGGAACTTGTTTTGAATTATTGTGAATAACTCATGTCAAAAAACATAAGTAATAAAAAAAATTTATTTTATTATTGTGTAAATATTTATTAAAGTTGAAATTGGATAAATTGAAATAATGTAAGATAGCCACATCAAAGTCATGTAAAGTTATTATTGAGAAGATTTAAAGTAAAAAGGTAATATAACAAAGTCAAAGTGAAATATTTTAAATAGTAGGATAAATTGTACATGAAAGTTTTATTTTAGGATGATATGGAGATCAAGTGTGACATCGATTGTCAATAAACAAACAATGGAAATGGCTGATATAGTGCATAAAATCCCAACAAAATGAAATCCTTAAAACATAAAAATGATTATTGAAATTGATAGAGCTAGTTAAGATAAGTCTAGTGACATTTTTTTCATCTCTCAGAATAAAATAAGGAAAGTTATGTTCAATAACATTATTATATTAAAACGAAGCTTTTCAATATAATTTATCTTATTTCTAAAAATTCTTTTATTTCATTTATTTATATTTATATAAACTATAAATATCCTCTCTTGCAACCTTTACATAACATTTATTTTGATATATTATATTAGATTTATTGCCCTAATTTCTACTTTAATATAAATTTATGTAATATTCATATAATAATTTATTATTATTTATGCATGTTCACTTTTGTAGTTTGTGGTAATTCCAACAAATGTCTATTTGGAAAAGCTAACACCATTAGAAAAGTTTTGATGGCTACTGTTTGAAAAGATATTTATTATTATATTTTTAAAAATTTTATTTTCGAGGATTTTAAATATGATTTATTTTGAATGACACTTTATTTCGTGATTGGGAATGTTATAATCAAATTCCTTACTATCTTGTAATGTAATATTACCATATAATCTATACAATTTCATCATTTTTTACTTTGATATTCTTATGCAACAACAGATTTCCTCTCATGTGATCAATAAATATATCACTTAGGTTTTTTTATGATGAAATACTTCAGTTTATCTCATTTCAGCTTCAATATATATCTACAAAATGTTAAAAAAATTAGTTACTATTTAAGTGTATTTACTGTGGTCATTTTCAATGACCCCAAAATAGTTATGATTTACTTGAAACATACATAATTGGAGTCAACTCAACTAGCTCTATCCAATTAAATTTTTTTATATTTTTTAATATGTTGCTTTATGGGGGTTACGACATGCTTTAAAAAACATTTTTATTCATACATATTTGACTTTCAAGGATGTTACACCTGTTCTTGTTAATATCTATGAGAATGCAAGTTTTGTTTATAATTTATTAATTTTTCCAAATTTTTTATTTTAATTGTATTATGTGACTATGTAACTCAAAATCTATTTTCAAGTGTCCTTAGAATCACTTAAGTTTTCTAATAATACATTGCATAAATTTATATCTTTTCAACTTTAATATGTAGAAAATTATTATTTTTTTTATCTTATGTACTTAGCAATTTATCAACAATTCTGAATGAGCTCCGATCAAGATGAAGCAAATTTAATTGGTTTAAACTCTAGAAGCACTATCTAATTACATACTAAATACTCTTTTGATTTAACCCCTTTTGTGAGATATTTTGATTCATCTTTCATTTGACAATTAAGCATGCTACATTTGATCTTTTTAGTAGTTTGGAATAAACCTTTCACATAACCTTTTCTAATTGTTTTCAAATTTTTCACTTTGATATAAATATGTATATACGTGTACATAAATCTCATCATATTTTAACTTTTCAGCACCATCCAATGATATATTTACTTTTATATTTTGTAATATTTTATTTTCTATGGATTAACATGCTTAACAACAATTTGAATTTTTTCTAATATTGATGATTGATTATTTTACACTAAATATCCTTAATATCTAGGAGTGCGAATTTCCATTACAAGTTATCTCTTTCAATTTTTTTTGTTTTGATTTGGATATATTACTCTGTAAATTTAATTTTTCTTTCATGTGACATTTACATCATTTTTATTATAATATATTAACTTTACTTAATTTGTATTATTTCATAATAATATTATACTAGTAAGTAATTATATTTTATTAGTATTGAAGTTATTAAATTATAATAATTTCAAACAATGTCTAATTGAGACAACACAAATGTTGTTTGGCTCATCCTGACCAGTGTTACCTAATAAAATATTCTCATATATTTTGAATCACCTGTTTCTAAGGTATTAAATATTTTACATGGCATTTTCATTATTATCTCATTTGTATCTTCAAATGAGATACACTAAATCTACTTTGTACATTCAAATATAGCTTCCTCACATAGTTAATCTCATTTTTTTTATTTTTTTTTATTTAGGTACATTATTACAATACTTTAACTCTCCTTTCTTTTGACATTTACATCATAATAAGTTGGTTATATTACACTTCTACAATTTGTCTCATTTTAGTTTTAATATATATTTACTTAATATTAAAAAATTAATTTATTATTATTTATGTTTTATTACATTTACAATTCAAAATAATTCTAAATGTTGTCCAATAAATGTGAAAAAAATATCATCGGTCTCATCTTGACATATTTTATCTAATTAAATATTCATTTTTTTTTATTTTTATAGCATATTTTGCTTCCTAGTTTTTTTCATACTTTATGAGATTATTCGATTCATACTAGAATAAAGGATTAATGATGTGACCCTCAATATATTTTATAACATGGAATGTAGGTTTCTTATACATTTTAACTAATTTTATGAAATTTTTAACATTAATTTGCTTATATGACTATATAACTACAACTCACTTCTACTATGATAATTACATCATCCTTATTTTGTCATACTATGTTAATTCATTTATCTCATTTTGACTTTAGTATATTTTTACTTTTATTAAGAAAATAATTTTTTGTTATCCCTGATTATTGACATTATTAAGTCATAGTAATTCCATATAATGTCTGACGAAGATGAAAGGAACTGCACTAGATTTATCTAAACATGCTCTAATATTTCAAATATAAATTTTTGTACTTTTTTTAATTTTTTATTTGTGATGGTTTCGATAATTTTATTACATATTTTGATTCATGCTTCATTTGATAATTAAAGTTGTTACACTTAATTTATCTTATTATACTATTAAACATTCATTCTCCTAATAACTGAATTTTACTTCACTTGATTTGTTTATATTATTTCGATTTATTATGTTTTAGCTTTAATATTTCTTTACATAATCTTAAAATAATAATAATTATTATTTATAGCTATTTAGATTAGTAGTTTGAAGTATTACAAATTGAGATGGAATTATCTTTCTTCTACACATTTTATTGGATCTGTTAAATTAACTATTCATATTTATTTTTCAAAATATCTAATTTTCTTTGGTATTGGTTCATTTTATTAACATATTTTGATCATAGTTGATTTTTTGATCAATAATGTTACACTCAATCTCCTTACGATCTCAAAATGAAACATTTTGTATAATTTTTTTATTTCGACAGATGTTTCACTTTGAATTGATTGTATTACTATACAAGTTTAAATCTCCTTTCATATGACTATTATGTTGCTTTGACTTATTAGCATTACAATACTTGTATTGATCTCATTTCAACATTATTATATAATTGCTAAATATGGAAAAAATATTTTATTATTATGAATATTCACTTTAGTGATTAGTAGTATAAAAAACAAGGCATAAACGAGACAAAACAAATTTTGTTGGAGGTATCTCAATGAGCTCCTTATAATTAAGTATTCATTTTATATTTTTAATTATTTTTTACTTAATTACTTTATATGGATTGTGAGACATTTTGATTTATTTTATATTTAACTATTGATTATATTACAAATGATTGTCATAATATCTTGGAATACAACATTTCTACTCAAATTATCATATTCCTTAAAATTATTCATCTTGATTTGGTCGTATTAGCATATAATTCCAAATCTTCTGTGATGTTACCATTACATTGCTTGATTTGTTAACATTAAATTGCTTCAAGCAATTTTACACTAAACTTTAGTATATAACGTCTAGTTATTAAAATAATAAGTTTTTATTATATTTACAACTTTATTTTGGTAATTCGTGGTTTTTAAAAATGTGCTCTAATTTTGACAAAACAAATATTATTGGACTCATCTCAGCGACTATATCTAATGAAATATTAATTTATGTATTTGAAGTATTTTATTTTCTTATTTGTATTGTCTATGACAAATTTCAAATTGTGCCAAATAGTTGACCAAAGATCTTGCACTCGATCACCAGGGTATCATGGAACGCAACTTTCTCGTAAAATATCTCATTTCTTCCAAGTTTTTCAGCAAATTTTGTTAAATTACTATGAATGTGTAACACCCATCTCCTGTGACCTAACAAGTGTTGTTTTGGTTATGTTAAATTATCTCAATTTATTTTATTTTATTTTTAGTTCAAATTTACTTGATATTAAAAGAATAAATTTTTTATCCTTTATGCTTGTTTAATTTTTTAAATTGTAGTAATTTCAATTGATGTTTCATCAAAACAAAACAAGCATAATAGGACTTGTCTTGACAATTTCTATTAGATTCAATAAACATTTGCAGATATTAATTTAACATTTTTTATTTTCTAGGGTTTTAGCAAACATTACAAGGAAATTTGATCCATATTTGATTTGTTAATCAATAATGTATCCATAGATTTGCTTAATATCATGGAGTGTTGCTTTATCAAGCATTTATTATTCATTTAAAAAAAAATTTTAGTTATATTTATTATTATTACTAACTTTAAATTTCTTATCATCTAACCTTTATGTCTTTTTATTTTGTTGTACAACATTGCTTCATTTTATCTATATTCAACTTGGAAATATAATTACTTAATATTAAAAAATGATTTTTTTATGGTTATTTGATTTAGCAATTTATAATCATTCGTAATAAGGTATGATGGAGACAACTAATGTAACTCAAATAACCTTAATGAACTCAAGCTAACTAAATATTCGTCTTTGTAATTAAAAAAAAATATTTTATAGGGTTTTGAATAATTTGTTTAACACATTTTGATTCATGCAAGAATTGGAGATCATGGATATTACAACCAATCTTAATATCCTGAAATGTAACTTTTCTATAAAATTTATCTAATTTCTTCGAATGTTTTGCTTTGATTTTTTTATTATCATTTAACTAAAAATCTATTTTGATGTGATGTTTTTATCTTTTTATTTGGTAATATTATATTACTTTAATTTATCTTATTTAAACTTTAATATTATTTTTAATAATTAAAAAAATAATTTATTATTGTTTATAATTATTTACATTGGTAAGTTATAATAAATAAAAATGAGGTCCAAACAAGATGAGACTATCTTCATTGGGGTTATTCTTAGGAGCTCCATCGAAGTACATAACCACTTGTATATCTTTAAAAATTTAATTTTCTAAGGTTTTTACATGCTTTACTAGGCATTTCCTTTGATGCCTAATTTTATGATCACGAATATTATACTTCGTCTACTTTGTAACTTGGAATACAACTTTGACATAAAAGTTTTTTTATTTCTTCAAATTTTTAAATTTGATTTGTTTATAATATAGTGTAACTTTAACTTTCCCCTCACGTTACATTTATATTAATTTAATTTCATTATTTTTCTTTGATTCAATTAGTCTCGTCTTTTTTATTATATATTTATTTAATGTTAAAAATAGTAATTTGTTATCATTTTTGCTTATTAATTTTGATAACACATTGTAATTCTATATAAGGGCTAATGGAGACGAAAAAAATTTTAATGGACTTGTTTTAAGTAAGTCTATTAAATTAAATAATTATTTATATATTTTAAAATATTTTATTTTTTTTAGATTTGGCATTCTTTAGAAACATTAGATTTGTATCTAATGTGATGGCCAAAGATTTCACACTCAATATCTTTAGTCCCTTAGAATGCAACTTTCTTATAAATTTTAGTTGTATTATATTTCTTTAATTTATCAAATTTTAGGTTTAGTTTATAGTTATTTAAAATTAAATAATAATTCGTTATTATTGATGTTTATTTTTTTTCTTTAGAGTAATTCAAAAATATTTTTGAGTGAGACAAAACATACATCATTCAACTTGCCTCCACGTGCTCTATCGAAATAAATTATGTTTTTTAATTATTTAATATTCTACTATTTATTTTAAAATTATTAGATATTTTTATTTGTATATTATTTGGTGATTAAGAACATCACAGCCTATCTCTTTATTATCTTAAATACATGATTTCTATGTAACTTATCCCACCTCTTCAAACGTTTCTTTTTTATTTGGCTCTATGATATTGAAACTTTGATTCTTCCATGTTGTGACTTTTGCATTGTTCTTAATTGGGTTATATTACATTGATTTAATTTGTATTATTTCAATTTTAATATACTTATTTGCTTCATATTTTAAAAAAAAATTATTATTATTGATGCTTATTTGTTATGGAAATTTGTAAAAATTCTAAATATGGTGTAATTGAGAAGAAATAAACATCATTTTGCTAATCGTTATGATAACAACGTAATCAAATATTCATTATATCTTTGAAATACAACACTCCCATATAGTTTATCTCATTTTATTAAATATTTTACTTTGCTAAGTGGTTTCACAATCTGACTTTAAATTTGATATTGTTTGGCATTTATAACCACATAGAGCTCCTTGGGAGAACAACAATGCTTATTTCATCTCAATGAGACCTTTTGAATTACTACAAATTATCAAATGAATTAAGCATAAATTATAATAAATTACTATTTTTAGTATTAATAATTATACATTAAAGTTGAAATGATATCAATTAGAGCAATGCAATATAAGCAATCAAAGCAATGTAAAGGCCATACCAAAGACAATTTACAGTTATGTAGAAAAACAAACGAATAAAAAAAATTAAGAAAATAAGTTAAATTATATGAGAAATTTCCTTTGCAAGGTTGTTTAGGGGCTTCATTTAACAACCTCAATTATTAAATGAGTGATGAATAAAAATGTCTTATGCAATATGTCAAAACCATAAAAAATTATTAATCAAAAGTAAAAAAAATATTGAGTTAGATATAGCTTATCAAGATAAATCAAAAAACAATTATTTATTCCAATGGGATCTAATTTAGAATTATTTTAATTTTCCACTTAAATAAGCATAAATAATAAAAATTTATTAATTTAAATTAAATTAAAAATCTGTTAAAGCTAAAATGAGATAAATTAAAGTAATAGAAAAAACAAAATCAAAACGATATAAATCTCGTAAGAGATGCGATTTGGAATAGTATTAATACAACCAAATCAAATTAAAAACTTTGAAAAATTAGATGAATTTTCTCAAAAAATATCTTCTCAACATATTCAGGATATTAAGTGGAATATTTTCAATCGACTAATCACGTACGAATAAAAACGCTTCTTCTAGCCCAACAAAATATTACATATACCATTTCTAAACCATTAAAATCGATATTTACTTTGATAGATCTCGTTGAGAAGAGTTCAAAGTCGTTTGTTTCCTCTACAATTGGCCTTTTGTGGATTTATAGTTAATTACAAAATGTTTGTCTAGTCCCAATCAAAGTTATTTTTAACTATTACGATATACTTAAATAAATAAAAATTACAAAATGTAATTATTTTATTTCAAAGAAAATAAATATCAATTGCAAGGTTAGATAAATTGAAGCAATTTAATATTACCAAATCAATTGGACATAAACATCACACAAGAGGTGATTTGCTATTTCATAGTAATATGATCAAATCAAAGAAAATATTTGAAGAAATTACATGAATTGTACGTCAAAGTTTCTTTCAAAGGTAATAAGGGACTTTAGTGTGACAACCTCCACCATCAAATAAGGTAAAATCGTAGTGTCCCGTAACACATGAAAAATTTCTTGAGCAAAAATGTGGAAAATTATATAAATAATATTTTATATGACTTATTGAGATGAATCCAACAACTTTTCCTTCATTTGAATTAGACAATATTTTTAATTACCATGAAAATATAGCAAAAAACAATTAATAACTTTGAGAAGAGCCCCACAATATATTTTTTGAGTTGATTACACAATGTTTGGAATTACCATTAGTTAAAAAATAAAATGATAAAAAATGATAATAAAGTATTATTTTAATGTTAATTAAAAATATATTAAATATAAAATGATTTTAGTTTTAGCAATATAATATAATTAAACCGAAATAATCTAAATTTCACTTAAAAGAAAATCTTGAATTACATTGTAATATAAATAAATAAAAGAAAAACATTTGTAGAAGTTAGGAAGATGAAGTGCATGATCATCTATCATCAAATCAATTATAAGAAAATACGTCATAAAACATTTAAAATACATAGAAAATAATTGATATTCTTTGACATAACTCATCATAATGACTCTAATACTATTTATTTTGTCATCATTAAATCATTTTGTAATAGTTCAAATTATTGAAGAAAATAAAAACAAATGATAATAAATTACAATTTTTAGAATAACAAAATATATTTTAGATATGAAATAACATAAATTGACGTATTGTGATATAGTATACTTAAAGTTATCTAAATGTTACATAAGAAGAAATTTATAGTTTCATATTAATGTATCCAAATCAAAAGGAAAGATTTTAAGAAATAAGAAAAAAGTTTTAGGAAAGTTGCATTGCACGATACACTGAAGATTGACTTTCACGTACCTAATCATGAAATTATGTAAAAATAAAAAATGTCTTGTGAGGCATTCTAAAACCCTTAAAAATAAAAAATATTTTAAAACATAAAAATAAATATTTTATTAAATGTAAAAAATCAAGATATGTGATTCGTAAAATCTGGTATGAATCAAAATATCTCATAAAGCATGGAAAAAATTCCAAAAAAATTAATAAATTAAAAAGAAATATTATTTGATTGGATTTAAGTTCTTGAGATAAATCAATTTCCTTGGGACATATAGGTCACATGATAGCAGAATTAGAGTTACCCAGTAATATATCCATATAAAAGAGAAGTAGAAAAATAAAAAAAGTTTTGAGAAAGCTATACTTCAAAGATATTTTGGAGATTTAGTGCAACATTCTTAATCATTAAATTAGGCCAACATTAAAATATCTCATAAAGCATGTCAAACTAAAAAAATAACATATTAAAAAGGTAAGAAAATTTATTAGATAGAGCACATCATTGTGAGTCCAACAAATTTATGTAGTAAACATTTAATCTTGTTTGGATATACATCAAATTACTAAAGTAAACGAGCAAGAGTAACCACAAATTATTATTTTAATACTAACTTAACAGGTTTTAAAATTAAAATAAGATAAATTGAAAAAATTTAATGTAACCAAATAAAAGCATTATGATGGACACATAAGAGGAGAAATATAATTTCATAATAATATAACCAAATAAAAAAAGAAAGATTAAAAAATGTGATAAATTATAGAATAAAGTGTATAAAGGAGTTGGTGTATAAATCATTAATTTCAAATCATTGAAATGAGTCAAACAATTTTCGTCTTTTATTTACCAAAAATTTTTTGTAACTACAAATCAGATATTTCATAAAGATTAATAGTAACAATTTATTATTTTTATACTTAGTAAATTTATAATACAACAAAAATGAAGTTAATTGAGGCAATAAAATATAACTAAATCAAAATGATGTAAATGAAACATGTGATGAGATTTAGAGTAACGTAAAATATAACCAAATGTAAACAAAAAGTTTTAAGAAATGGGAAAGTTGCACTCCAAGATACTAAAATGATCGAGCATATCATCTTTGATACAAAAATCATGCATGAAACATAATGTCATATATAGTATTCCAAAACCCTACAAAATAAAATATTTAAATAATATATATAGAAATAAATATTTAATTTCATAGACATTAACGATATGAGTCCAATGATAATTATTTTGTCTTGATCACACTTCTTGGGAATTACTGAAACTTCAAAACATTTAATGAGCACAAATAATAATAAATTTTTTTTTTTAGTACTAATTAAATAATATTAAATTAATAATGAGAAAAATTGAAGCAATTTAATATAGCCAAACAAAAGTCTTGAAAAAATCACACAAAAGGACATTTAGAGCAACATGGTGGAAACTTTTGAAATTAATTATACTCAAATGTTCCATTTTAAGACAACAAGATGATGGAGTGCAAAATTCTTGATCATAAAATAAGCTAAAATTAACAATGCCTTGCAAACTACTAGTAGAGTCGTGAAAAAAATTCAAAATATTAAAAAAATTTAATTTGTTAGAGCTCATCGACAGGAGTCCATTGACATTTATTTCATCTCATAAAACATATTTCGAAACAATTGCAAATTACCATTTCAAATGGGAACAAAAAAATAATAAATTAAGACATTATTTTTCAGTAAATATTGAAGAATGTTGATATATGATAAGTTCAAATAATGTAACTATTTAAATGAAACAAATGCAAAGGTCACAAAAAATTATATTTAGTGTTACCTAGTAATATAAGAAAATTGAAGCAAAACATTTTATGAAATTTAGAAAATTGTCAGGGGAAGTTGTATCATAAAACACTATGAATAATGAGTGTAATGTCCCCAATAATTATATCATGTGCAAATTGAAATGTTAACTACAGTGTGCCAAAATCTTGAAGAATATTATATTTAAAAACCACATATATTTAAAAATGAATATTTAATTACATAGAGCTTATTAAGATATGGCTAACAATATCTATTATCTTTATAGGATCTTAAGTGGAATTATTACGAGTTAAAAAGGAAAAATATAAATAATAAAAGTTTATTATTGAAACGTTAAACAAATCTATATTAAACTTAAAAGTAGATAAATTGAAATAAAGTAACATAACCTAGTGAAAGTATTGCAAGAATCACACTATAAAAGCATAAAAGTAACATTATAATATATAGAAAAAAAAAATGTAAAAAAAATATTAACAATAAAAAATTTAACAACATACACACACACACACCCACACACACACACACACATACACACATATATATATATATATATATATATATATATATATATATATATATATATATATATATATATATATATATATATATATATATATATATATTTATATCACATCAAGATGAGTCCAATAATGCTTGTTTTGTCTTGATCGGGGTTGGAATTACTCCAATATAAAAGATTAACTATGAAAAAATGAAAATCAAATTAATTTAAATATTCAAATAGAAGTTACATTTTCTTAACTTATTGCATTTTTTATAAAAATTTTCTGAATTCTAACACAATAATTTCTTATTATCTATGCCGTTTTACTTTTGTAATTATTATAATTCTAAACTAAGTGAGAACTAAAATAAACAATCATCTTTAGACTCCTCTCGACATGGTTCATCAATATAAAAATAAATTTATATACTTTTTAAATATTATATTTTCTTGTGTTTTGGTAAACTTTCCTCACATTTTTCTTTTTACATCATTTTATAATAAAAGTGGTTAAACTAGACCTTATTATTTTATACTGAAACTTTATTGTACAATTTTTCTAATTTCATGAAATGGTTTGAATTTTTTCGGTTATATTATGAAGAAACTTCAATATTATATTGAATAATTTTTTTATTTTAGTTTTTTCTTTTTTTAATATTTTAGTTTATCTGATTTTATCTTTTTCATATTTAATCTAGTATATTAGAGTAATTCCAACCATTGACCGATCGAGACAAAACAAACATTAGTAGAGTTAACTTCATGAGCTCTATCTTATTATATATATATATATATATATATATATATATATAGTTAAAGTTTTTATTGTTAAATACTTTATTTTTTTTTAATTTCTATTTGTTATAATGTTGCTTTAAACTCTTATTTTGTGATCGCTGCATTACTTTCATTTGGTAAACATAGTTTACTTCAATTTTTTTTTTAATTTTAATATAGATTTTGTTAACATTACAACAATATAATATTATATTTATACATATTTTCCATTTTAATTCATAGTCATTCCACAGAAGTTCATATAATGACAAAAAGTATTGCTAGCGACATATCAATGAGCTCTATCTAATTAAATATTTATTTTTATCTGTATATGGTTTTAAATACAATATTCTTTAAGATTTTGGCATACTTTAGTTAACATTTCAATTAACACATGATATGATGATTGAGGACATAACATTCGTTCTCCATAGTTTCTATAATAACGCTTCCCTACACAATTTTCTAAATTTCAAAAATTATTTTGCTTCAATTTAGTTTTATTACTTGGTAACACGAAATCTAATGTTGTGTAACCTTTACATTGCATTCATTTCATTATTTTTCATTTATCTTTTTATTATCTTTTTCAAACTATGTTTGATGAGATGAAATAAATGTCGATGGACCCCTATCGACATGCTCTAACAAATTTATTTTTTTTACATTTTGAAATCATTTATTTTGGGGTTGCGGCAAACTACATAAGACATCATGATTCATGCATGACATTTTTAATCAAAGATGATACTAGTGATCATTTTAGTATCTTGGAGTGCAACTTTCCCATATAATATGTGATTTCCAGCATGTTTTATTTCATTTGGCTATATTTATGTCACTCTAAATCTCATCACATGAGGCGCTTACATCATTTTGATTTAGTTATATTTTCTTACTTCATTAACATCATTTTTGTTTTATTATAAAATAACTGAGTATAATAATAAATTATTATTATTTGTCCTTATTAAATTTGAGGATTTGTAGTTAATGCAACAATTTTTGGTCAATAAAAACAAACATTGTTTCACACATTTCAATGAGCACTAATAATTTAATTATAATTTTTTTAAAAGCTTAGTTTTAGAATTCTTGATTATTTTATGAAATATTGTAGTTAATATCTTGTTTGAAATTAAGGATTTATACTCAAACTCCTTTGTATACTTTATGGCATAATTTTTTTTAAATCTTTTCTTTAATATTGTTATATTATTATAAAATTATATTTCTCCTTTCATGTGCCCATCATAATGCTTTTATTTATCAACATTAAATTGCCTTAATTTATCTTAATTTTATTTTAATACTTACCAAGTTAATATTAAAATAATAATTGGTCTTTACTATTGTTTGTTCACTTTTGTAATTTGTAATATATTCAAACGAGGCTAAATGTTGACTACGTAAATATTGTTCGACTGACCATGATAGGCTCTATCCAATAATGTTTTCTACATTTTTAATATATTATTTTTTTAAGTTTTGGCTTGCTTTATGAGATATTTTAATTTTGACCTCATTTAATGATTAAGAATGTTGTACTAAATGTCCTAACGATCTTGGAGTACAACTTTTCTCAATACTTTTTTTCTCATTTTTCAACTTTTTCTCTTGGATATGGTTATATGAGCACATAACTCTAATTTTGCAATAATGTGACCTTTATGTCCCAAGGAATGTGATTTATCTCAACAACATAAATCAAATCAAATAATCATTTCATAATTTATAAATTGTTTATGTTTTACAATTGTTTCATGCTTTTATGAAATATTTTCATTCGTACCGCACTTGATTAGTTACATTAAATAAAATTTTTATTTTTATATTTTAGAATATTTTTATTTTTAGGGTTTCAGAATGCCTTAAAAATAATTTTTCTTTTTAGATAATTTCATGATCGAGGATGTTCAACTCGATCTCCCGAGTACCATGCAATGCAACTTTCTTGAAAATGTTCTTAAAATCTTTCATTTTCATTTCGATATATTATTATGAAATTTTAAATTTCTTCTCATGTATCCTTTGCATTAGTTTAATTATAATATCTCACAATGGATCAACTTAAGATATTTTGCATTTAAAATACATTTATTTATTCTACAAATGGTAATTTTTCGTCATTTATATTTATTTTTTAGTAATTTGGACAATTTCAAAAATGAGGTTAATGGAGACAAAATAAAAGTTATTAGACTCATTAAGATGTGTTATATGTTGCAAAATATTATTTTGTGTTTTAAAATATTTTATTTCTATAGATTTTAAATGTTTTATGATGTTATTTTTTAGAGTTGATTTGATGATAGATGTAGATGTGCATGATCTTTCTAACTTCTACAATTTTTTTTATTCATTTATATTACAATTTAATTCTAAATCTTCTTTTATGTAAAATTTAGACCACTTTGATTTAATTATATTATATTGCTAAAATTAATTGAATTTTATGTTTAATATATATCTAATTAATATCAAAATAATAGTTTATTATGATTTATGACCATTGAATTTTGTAATTAGTACTAATTCCAAACATCGTGTAATCGACCCAAAAAATATATTGATGGACTCTCCTTGATGAGCTCTATCTAATTAAATTTCAATTTTATATTTTTAATTGTTATACTATTAAGGGTTTTAGCAAGTTCTATGATATAATATAATTCATAATTATTTTGATATACGAGGATGTTACACTCGATCAATTTAGAATATTTAATATCTTAGAACACAACTTTACAGTATACCTCATTTCTTTCGAAATTTTCACTTTAGCTTCAATATATTATAATGTAACACAATTCTTCCCTCATGGACTTTTACATCACCCTGATTTAAATATACTATATTACTTCATATTTATTTTATTTAAAGTTTAATATCTATTCCCTTAAAAATAAAATTATAATTCATTGCTAACTACGTTTATTTACATCAAAAATTTTTTGAAATTAAAAATGAGATTCTATCAAGAAAAAAGTGTGATTAAACTAGCTTGTTATGCACTTTCTTAATAAACATTGATTTCTATAGTTTTATGTACTTTACTTTGTAGTATTTTGACATGTTTTATGAGAAATATTTGTTCATACCTAATTAGATGATTGTGGATGTTCCCCTCCATCGCTTCAGCAACTTGGCTTGCAAGTTTTACATACTATTTATCTCTTTTCATTAAATGTATTCATTGATTTTCTATGTTACTTTGCAACTATCATGTCATCTAAAATTAATTATATATTTTCCTAATATTATTAGACTAATATTTTTTATTATTATCTAAATGTTTAGTTTCTAGAAATTCTAAAGGAAGCAAAATCAAGTTGAAACAAATGTTGATAGGGTCATCATGAAGAGAATTTTTTTAACTTTTTCAAATATTTTGTATTCTAAATTTTTCATAGCTATTACCAGACATTACAATCTATGATTTTCAAATTGAAGACATTGCACTCGATAATCTCAATGTCTTGGAGTGCAACTTTTTGTAATATTTGTTTCATTTCTTCAAATATTTTTCTTTAATTTTGTTGTTTTACTATGTAATTGTAAATCTCATCAAATTAAATTTCTTTTTGTTCTAATGTTTTCTAAATTTTGTCAATTTTCTTTAATATATATATATACTTATTATTAAAATAATAAATTATTATTATTTGTTTATAATTAACTTGGTAATTCATAGAATTCAAAAAATGGTCCAACAAAGACAAAAGAAACATGGTGGACATTTCTCAATGAGCATTATTCATTTAAATGTTTGTTCAAAACGTTTGAATTTTTTATTTTTTATTATTTTTTCTTGCTCTATGAGGCATTTCAATTCATATCTTTCTTCATAAATGACTAAGTTAATCTTGATCTCCTTAACATTACGAAATTCATATTTCTTATAAAATTTTCTCATTTCTTGAAAGTTTTAAATTGTAATTCATTATCTTACTATGTAGTTGAAAACCACTTTCTATGTGACATTTACAATACATTGATTTGGTTAAATTATATTGTTTCAATTTATCTCATATTAAGTTTAATAAATATTTCTTTTAATTTAAAGTAGTAATTTGTTATTATTTATCGTTATTTATTTAGGTAATTCATATTAATGTTTGTTGAGCCCACGTCGAGGAGAAATGATTACCAAACATGTCACTACAAGATCTATCAAATTAAAACTTCATTTATATATTTCAAACGTTTTCCTTTCTTTTGTTTTGGCATGCTTTATGAGGTCACTAAATACAACTTTAACATATAATTTCATTCATCTTTTCAAATTTTATAATTCAATTTAGTTATATTATTCAAAAACTATAGTCCTCCTCTTTTGAAAGTTTTACATCACTTTGATTTGAATATATTACATTGCTTAATTTATCTAATCTAGCTTTAATATGTATATTAACTTAAAAAAATTATTTATTTGTGTTTATTTAGTTTCCTAATTCACTGTAATTCCAAACAATGTCTAATATAGATAAAATAACTTCATTGTAATTTGCTCGAGGAGCTCTATATAATTAAATTTTTTTTTATTTCCAATTAAATATTTTATATTTATTTGTTACTTTGGCAAGTTTTACTTGATATTTCAATTAATAACTAGTTTTACTATCAAGGTTGTTCCACAAAATTTCCATAGTATCTTATAATGCAACTTTATTATATAATTTGTAGTAGTCTAAATATTTTGCTTTGATTTGATTATATCACCTTGTAATTCCAAATCTCTTCACATGACTCATTTACATCTCTTTTATTTCATAGTATTGCATCGCTTCAATTAATATTAATATTGAAATAATATATTTTTATTTTTTATTTTTATTAAATTTGGAAATTTGTAGCAATTCCAAATGACATGTAATCAAGATGAAAAATCATGGTACGAATTGTGTTTAAGTGCTCTATCTTATTAAACAATTATTTTTTATATTTTTAAGTGTTTTATTTTTTGTTATTCTAACATTCTTTTGAGACATTTATTATCATACATGATTTGATGTTCAGTGATTTTAATATTTATTTACCTAATACAAAATAATAATATGTTATTATTTATACTTAGTTACTTTGATAATTAGTATTATTTTCAAAATAAGAGAAATATGGAGAGAGCAATAATTGTTGGAATCATCTATGTGTGCTTTAATCAATTAAATATTGTTTTTACATTCCAAAATATTTTTTTAAGGTGTTTGGTACACTTTATGAGGTATGTTGATTTGAAGGATGAGAAAGTTATATTTGATCTCCTAACTAACATGGAATGTAAATTTCTCATACAATATATCCCATTCACCAAATAATTTTTTTATTTGGTTACATTATTATTCACTGTAGGTCTACCCCCATGTGACCCTTACATTACTTTGATTTAGTTTTATTATATTGATTTAATTCTTCTTATTTTAGATCTATTATATATTTTATTAATATTTAAAAATATTATTTTTGTTATTTTAGTTTTTTTCTTTTTGAAATTCTTTATAATTCAAAAAAAAACTAATCAAGATGAAAATATGTTGTTCTAACTAAGATAACAAGCACTATCTAAAAAATATATTCATTCCTACATTTTTCAAATATGTTATTTTATAAGATTTTCCATACTTTTGTACACATTTTGATTTGTATTAGATTTGATGATTAAGGATGTTACACAAAATCATTTTAATCATGGATATCTTATCAAGGATGTTACTATATATCTTTAAATCATCTCCATATGTCCTCTACATCACTTTTATTTTATTATATTGCATTGCTTTAGCATATCTCATTTTAACTTTATTATATTTTACTTAGTATTAAAATAATGTCTTATTATTACTTATTTCTATTTGTTTGCATGATTTTGAGTAATGTCAAACTAATCCAAATCTAGAGGAAAGTAACATCATTGGACTTGTACCAATGAGCTTTATGTTATTAATTTTAATTATTATATTTTTAATAATTTAATTGTAATTTCTATGGCTTGATTTATTTAAGATTTCGATTAGTACAAGAGTTGACAAACGAGATTGTTATACTCAATTACCTTAGTATCTTGGAAAGTGACTTTCTTTTATAGGTAATATAATTTTTCTAAAATTTTTAGTTTTATTTTTTATGTTATTATGAAGCTCAAAATCTCCTCTTATGTGATGTCTATAGGACATTTATTAGGTATAATTACATTTCTTTAATTTTTCACATTTCATAATTCATATATATTTACATTATTATTAAAATAAAAAAATATTATTATTTTTTAATTTCAATAATTCATTGTGATTCCAAACAATGTATCATTAAAGATGAAGTAAATGATTTTGGATGTAACTGGACCAGCTTTACCCAATTATATATTTATTTTAATATCGAGAGCTATTTTTTTTCTTTTTTGCAAGGTAACTAAACATTCATATTTATTTGTGACAAATTTAATGATCAATGATGTTTCTCTCCATCACCTAAGTATCTTGGAATGCATTTTTCCTCACAATTTACCACATTTCATCATTTCTTTTAATTTGATCTGGTTACATTAACATTTAACTCAAAATCTACACTTGTGTAAACATTACATTACTCTAATTTATTTATATCATATGTTAGCTTTAATACATATGTACCTAATATTCAAAAGAAATAACTTTTATTATTTATACTTTGTAATTCATAACAATTTCAAAGGAGACTTGATGGATTTGAAATAAATGTCGTTGGACCCATCTGGATGTGCTGAAAACAACTAAGTATTCATTTTTTATTTTTTAAAATATTTTATTTTCAAGGGTTATCACATGTTTTGTGGGCCAATCGATTCGTACCTAATGTTATAATTGAGGATGTTGCGCTAAATCTCCTTATTACCTTGAAATTCAAATATCTCATAAAATTTATGTCATTTTGACAAATGTTTCACTTTCATTTGTTCATATAATTATATAACTCTAAATGTTCTTTTATGTGACTTTAATATCACATTGATTTAGTTTGAATGCAATACTTTATTTATTCTCATTTTATTTTAAATATATATTTACTTAATATTAAAGTAGTAAATTCTTAGTATTTATTCTTATTTATTATGAAGCTTTAAGGTTGTTTTCTTATTTAGAAATTGTGGATGGTATTCTAATTCTCCTTGGCATATTGGAATGCAATTTTGTTATACAACATATTTATTTTTTTCAAATGTTTTTTTTATTTGCATAAGTTACTAATAACTCTAAATCTAACATCTATATCACTTTGATTTACTTATATTATGTTCTACTTATTTTTTTAATTTATAATTTAGTATATATTTATTAATATTAAAATTATTATTTATCAAAATTTATTATCATCATATTTGAAGTTCATAGTTATTCCAAAAAAAGTTAAATCGAGATAGAATTAAACATTGCTGTACTCCTCTTGATGAGTTGTATAAAGTTAATTGATAAAATTTCCCTTAAAATTTAAAACATAATTGAGTATTATTAATTCCTTTTTTGGTTAGATTTTTCGTAGTAATTCAAAGTAAGATCTAATCTAGAAGAAGGAAAATTTGTTGGATTCATCATGATAAGTCATATTAAATATTATTTTTTATCATCCTTAATATTTATTTTCTAGATTTTTTTATGTGTTACCTGACAGTTTGATTTACACCAAATTTGATAATGGAGGTTGTTGCACAATTTTTTAATATCTTTGAAAGAAACATATTCATGCAATTTATCGAATTTCTTCAAATATTTTTCATTGATTTGGTCATCCTACAATGAAACTCCTAATCATCTCACCTATGATGTTTACATCCAATTGATTTGATACTATTAAATTTCTTTAATTTATCTAATTTCACAATTAATATTTATTTTCTTTGAAATAAGAATAATTTTTTTGTTAAGTTTTTTATTTAACTAATTCAAAATAATTGAAATAGCATTGATTGGGATAACAAATATTTTCATAATTTTTGATAAATACATAAAAGGTATATTTTCAAGGAAACAAATGACTTTGAACTGTTCCCAAGGAGATCTATCAAACTAAATATTCATTTTAATACTTTAAAAATTGTATGTATTTCATTTTAGGAGGCTAAAAGAATTTTTATTCGTACATTATTAGACAATGAAAATATTACACTTGACGTCCTGAATATGTTGAAAAGATATTTTTTTGAAAGAATTTATCTAATTTTCCAAATTTTTTAATTTTATTTTGTTCTATAACAATGTACTCTAAATAAGATATGTTATTACATTTACATTGCTTAGAGTTTTTAAATTTTATTACTTCAATTTATCTCATTTCAACTTTAAAATTTTTTAATTTATATTAAAATAATAAATTTCTATTATTTGTTCTTATTGAAGTTAAAAAATTAAATTAATTCCAAGTGAAATCCCACTGAGATAAAATAATTGTTGTTGGATTTGCCTTAATGACATATATCCGACATAGTATTTATTTTAAAGATTTATTAATATTTTTTGTGGTTTTGTCATGTTGTATAAGTTTTTTTATTCATACCTCATTTAATAATTGAGGCAATTAAACACAACCCTCATAAAATCTTGGAAAGCAAATTTCCCATATAATCTATATCATTTCAAAATTTTTTTTATTTGTTTATTTTACTACATAACTCTAATTGATCTATGGAATAACCTTTATAATGCTTTGATTTTCTTATATTTTATTGCTCTAATTTATATCATTTTAACTTTAATATATATTTAACTAATATTAAAAATAATACCTTATTATTATTTATACTTATTTAGTTTGTTAATTCGTAGTAATTCTAAAGAAGGTCTCATTGAGATGAGATAAACATTATTGGAGTTGCCTCTAAGCTCCATCTTGCTAAATTTTCATTTATGTATATATATATATAAATATAAATATGTATATAAATAATTTTCGATGTTTTTGCATTCTTTATGAGACATGTTTTTCCATTCGTTACTTGATGGTTGATGATACTACACTCGATCTTTTTTGCATCCTCGAATGCAACATTCATGGACAATTTAAATGAATTCTTTAATTTTCTTATGATAAGTTGGTTATATTTTTTTATTATTGAATCTCTCTCATTTGACATATTCATTGCCTTGATTTGGCGATATTTTGTTTCTATTTTTGTTATTTTAGATTAAATATATACTTAATTTACATCAAAAAAAGTATTTATTGTTATTAATGTTTATTTACTTTGGAAATTTATTGTAATTCTAAATAAGGAATAATTAGGATGTAATAAACATCATTGGAATCATTTTGATAAGCTTTATGCAACTAAACATTAATATTTTTATTTTTAAATATTTTATTTTCTATGATTTGTACATGTTTTACAGGATAATTTGATTCATAATTTATTTAATGATTGTGAATGTTATGCTTGATATCCTGGTGCCTTGGTATCTTAATTTTCAAATAAATGTATCTCATTTCTCCAAATGTTTCTCTTAGATATGGTTATATTGCGATGAAGTTATAAATTTTCTCCTATGTGCCTTTTACATTGCTTTAATTTCATAATTTTACTTTTTCTCAATTCCTTTTTTAGCATTAATATATATTTACTTTATTGTAAAATAATAATTTATTATTATTAATGTTTATTTACGTAAATAAGTTGTAGTAATAAAAAACTAGGTTTGATCGAGATGAAAGAAAGCTCATTAGAGTTAAGCTGATGAGGTTTATTTAGTTAAATATTTTTTGAAACATTTTATTTGTAGTGGTTATACATAGTTTATGAAGCATTTTTATTCGCACCTGATTTGAGAATCAAAGATGGTGTAATCAATCTCCTTATTAACTTACAACATATTTTTCTTATATAATATATGTCATTTCTTAAAATATTTTGCCAAGATTTTGTTATATTACCATGCCCTCTAAATCTCCTACCATGTGATCCTTAGCTTCATTTGAATTAGTAAAATTAAATTGCTTAGTTTTATCTCATTTTAGCTTTAATATATATCAACATAATATTAAATATTTTTTTTATTATTTTTCTTATTCAATTTAAAAATTCACAATAATTAAAAATTGGATTCGATCAGAACAAAACAAATGTTGTTTGATGGATATTTATAAGTTCTATTAAATTATATATTAGTTTTCAATTTAAAAATGTTCTGTTTTTAGGTGTTTTAACTCATTTTATAAGGCATTTGATTGGTGTGTGATTGAATGATCAACGGTGTTATACTCTATCTTTTTACTATCATGTAGTCAAATTTTCCTGCACAATTTGTCTTTCTACCAAAAATTTCACTTAAAATTTTTAATAGATCTATGTAACTCTAAATTTTCATTTGTCTCATCTATACATTACTCGTACTTAGTTATATTACAACGTTTAAAATTATATCATTAGAATTTTAAAATATATATATATGCTTAATATTAAAATAGGTACCATTTGAGATGAAGCAAGCATTGTTGAAATCGCCTTAATGACCTCTATCTTGTTATATATTAATTTTTATATTTTTTAAAATGTACATTGCTTAATGATCAAGAATGCTACACTTGTTGCCCTTAACATTTTTTAATGCAACTTTTTTAGTGAATTTTACCTTTTTTTTAACTATTTTTTAAATTTTTTTTTAAATATTTATTTCTAAATCTTCTTTCCTGTGACATTTATAGTATTTTTTTTTGGTTATATGACATTGCTTTAATTTATCTTTTTTTACATTTAATCTATATTTACTTAGTATTAAAATAAAATCTATTTCAATTTATGCTTATTTAATTCGATGATTTGAGTAATTCGAAATATTATATGTTCAAAATGAAATAAATATCATTGGGCATGTCTTCATGACATTTATCAAATTTAATATTCGTTAGTATTCTTTGATATATTTCATTTTTGAAGGGTTTTTGCGCATTTTTTTTGATAAATCTAATTAAATACATAATTTGATTATTAAGGACTTTTGACTTGACTTTCTTTTTATCATCCAATTAAACTTTCCTAAAAAATTTATCTCATTTATTCAATTTTTTTTGTTTTCTTTGCTTATTCTACGATGTAACTGTAAACTTTCAGCTTACCTTCAACTTATAGTGTTACATGCAATCAATTTATTGTCTTTACGAGACATTTTCATTCATTACTAATTTGATCACTACGGATGTTCCACTCGACCTTTTTACACCATGGAATAGAACTTTTCCACACAATATATTTCTTTTCTTCAAATTTCTCATTTTTGGTTTAGTTAAATTACCTTGTAAATAAAAAGTTTCTTTATTTGACATTGAAATAGCATTGACTTGGTTACATTATTTTCTTAAAATTATCTAATATCAAGTTTACACTATATTTATTAGATATTAAATTTTTTTTATTATTTGTTGTTATTTAATTTCTTAAAACATCATGATTCAAAAAGGGTTATGATCAAATTAAAACAAATGTCATCAGACTTATCCTCAGGTGCTCTGTCTAATTAACTATTCGTTTTTATATTTCTAAATAACTTATTTTATAAGGTTTTTGGCATGTTTTACAAGATATTACGATTAATACCTCATTTGAAGATCAACGATGTTAAAAAAATTATTTTCAAAATTGTAGTGCTTCATTTTTTATTTTCATAGCTATAATATATATTTACTTGATATTAAAAAATTATTTTTCTTTATTATTCATGCTTAGTTTTTTCTGATTTTCTAAAATTTGTAATGAGGTTCGACAAAAATGAAACTAATTTTGCTGAACTCTTGTCAACATGCTTCACCAAATTAAAGGTTTGTTTGTACATATGTTATCTCATTTTATTAAATATTTTACGTTGACTTAGTTTTATTACTATGTAACTCTAAGTTTCCTTATGATTTTTGCATTGCTTTAATATTTTTGTATTACATTCATTAAGTTTATCTTATTTTATATTTTATATTAATTTTCTTAGTTAAAAATAAATTATAATTATTTATATTTATTTAATTTGATAATTGATAATGTTACAATTGATCACCTTAGCTTCTTGGAATGACACTTTCTGACAAAAGGTTTCTCATTTTACTAAATATTTTACTTTGATTTATTTATATTACTATGTAAATCTAAGATCCTTTTTACGTTTTTTTACATTGCTTTTATTTTGTTCTGTTATATTCCTTAAATTTATCTCATTTTATATTTGATGTTTTATTTTTTAGTGATAAATAAATAAAATATGTTTTGTTAGTAATTCCAAAAAATTTTTGATTTTGATAAAATAATTAACATTGGGCTTGCCTCAACAACTGCCATGCATTTAAATAACTTATTTATATTTTTTATTTTTTACCAATATTTTTTTGTGAGTTACGAGATATTTTTATTTTTACTTTATTTGATGATTGACAATGTTATACTTGATCATCATAACATCTTCAAACACAAGTTTCGTGTAAAATTTTTCTCATTTCCTAAAAATTGTTCAGTTTTATTATATTGTTTGACTATGTAAAGCTAAATCTCTTTTCATGTGATCCTAATATCTCTTTCATTTGGTTACATTAGAATACTTCAATTTATCTTATTTTTGCTTTAATATATATTTTTTTAATATGAAAATAATATTTTATCCATAATTATGGTTATTTCCTTTGCGAATTATATTAATTCAAAATAAAGTATGATCGACATGAAATAGATTTCATTGGACTTGCACTAATGAATTTTATCCAACTAATTATTCTTTTCCATATTTTTAAATATTATATTTTCTCAAATTTTCTTATGTTTTATGTGATGTTTTGATTCATAACTGATTTGATGATCAGAGATATTACACTCTATCTCTTGAGTATTTTAGAATGAAACTTTACCATAAATTGCATCTCCATTTTTTGACCTTTTTACTTTTATTTGGTTATATTGCTATCTAACTCTAAATCTTCTATAGTGCGGGCTTTACAACAATTTTAATTAGTTTTATTATATTGCTTCAATTTATCATATCACAATTTTACTATATATTTATGTAATATGAAAATAATAATTTATTATTATTATTCTTATTTACTTTGTTATTTCATTAAAATTCAAGTAAAGGTAACATTTACACAAAACAAACATAGTTGGACTTGTTGAGTAAACTCTATCTAATTAAAAATTTATTTTTTATATTTTTTATGAAGTTTTTCACTAAGTTTTTTGATGTTTTATAATATATTTTCATTTGCACTTGTTATGATCAGGAATGTTATGGGTTTTCCCCTTAGTATCTTGGAATGCAACTTTCCAATACAATTTATCATATTTTTTTTGAAATTTCTCATTTTGAATTGGATAAGTAATTATCTAACCCTAAATTTTAATTTGTATGACTTTTACGTTGTACTTATTTAGTTACATTACAATACCTAATTTTCAAATCATTATTACTTATATATATTTCTTAATATTTAAAAAATAGTTTATTAATGTTTTAGCTATTTTTAATTTTTTAATTCAAAGTACCTCCAGTGGAGGTCTGATGTGCAAAAAACAAATGTCTTTCGGCTCAACTCGATAAGCTCTAGCCAATTAAAAAGTCATTTTTACAATTTTCAAATATTTGAAATGAAAGAATTTTTATATATAATATAAGACATTTTTAATCATGCTTAATTAGATGATCGAAGATGTTACACTCAATCGCTTCAGAATCTTACAATGCAAGTTCTTCAATAGAACATTATATAATTCATCTCACTAGTTCTATCTAATTAAATTATTTTTTCAGATTTTTAGATATTTTATGTTTATGGGTTTTGGGATACTATATTTGAACATTAGATTTGTACGTAATTTTATGATCAAGGATGTGTTAGGTCATATTTATGCCTAATGAGTCAAGCTAAATGTTTAGCATTTTGTTGTAATGAACTTATTTTAATTTGAATCAAGATTAATTGTATTGAGCAAGTCATGCACTTTTCTAAGATTATCAATTATTGATCATTGAAATATTTTGATTTGTTCAAAAAGCTTTAAGAATTAAAGACATTGACGTTAGTTTTGGAATGATTTACTCTTTATTTTTAAATGTAAAGTTAGCTTGTTATTATTAATCATAAAGCATATCTCTCCATTCAAATCATTTTAAATCTAGCTTAAAACTATCCTTTATTTAAGAAATATCGGATTTTTATTTTTTAAATCATTTAATAATTTCAAAGTCTTACTTAAACAATTCTTTCATTAATAGGCTATAATATTTCATTTTTTAATAGTTTAATTCTTTCATTTGTTAAGTCCTAGTTATAAGACTTGGTCAGATTTCATGTTAAACTTTGGTTGAATTAGAAAAATGAATTCTATTTAATTTGTTAAATTTAAAAAAATTGAAATGTCCTTGCCACAATTTAAGAATGTGACCAAATGCAATGCCTTTGACCCAAACAAGCCTAAGTGGACACTCACAAGCCATAAGTTAAAAGGCCAAGTAGAACCAAGTTTCGTTTTTCCTAATCTTTGCCAAGCTTTAATCAAGAAAATTCACTATTGTAAGGTAGAGGAAGCATAAAGTTGGGTAGATCTCAAGTCAAGTATGTAATGTATCAATTAGGCCCATAACCATGTCATTTTTATATGCTTAAAATTGACCAAAGTTATTAAATCCTTTGGGTAGAAAGATATAGATAGCCTTAATTTTAGATTAATTTAATGCTTCTCAAAAGCTTTTATAAATAGAAAATACTTTTAATATTTCATAGTGTAGAGCTAAACTATTTTCCAAAGTCTAAGTCTTAGCACCATTGAATGAATTCATACCATCTGATCATTGATCAAATGGCTAGGGTCGAATCCTCGTGTAAGTCTTTCCTCAAGAGTGGGATCAGATGGATATAGTCTTATCAAAGTTAATTCGATGGCAAGTTTCATTTTGACCTTGTTATCACATCACACGGCTCTATATTTCTTGTTTAAATATTGTACCTGAGATGACCTCTACATTTACAATTAATAAATCAAAATAGCTAGATCTTGTTCGAAGTGATCGAATAAACTTGGTGAAATATGTCCTGACCAAACTGACGATAACACATCCACTCTTACAGTCATTAATCTAAAAGACTACACTTCTCTGATCAGATCAAACAACCCTAGTATATATTGGCAAGTAGCTAATTCATTTGTTGTCATTTTAGTTATTGTGGAACCATTTTAAGGAAATATAAGTTGTTTGGTAAAAGATCTTCAAACAACTTTTTCTTAGCTTCCTAACAACTATGATCAAAAGCTTCCCATATAAACAAAATCATTATAAATAAAATGCCTAATTGTAATTGAATAAATTTTAAAATCTCAAGAAAGCACAACAAGATAATCTACTGGTGTAAAACTGTCATATCAACTCACTACAACTTAGTACTCAAAGTTAAAAATTCTTCCAGGTAAGCCTAACCCATCTGATGTTTCATTTTCATGCTTTTCTATATAACTCTTAAGCTTATTTTACATTTTTATGGAAAGTATTTTTCCTTAATATATTTTCTTTTTCGTTTAGGTTGGTCTACTAGACAATTTTGCAACCTCATGTTTAATTTTATCTTGTAAAAAATTGAGTTAAGTTTGAGCTCCATAAAGCTTGGGTTATAATTTAACCAATAAAAGCTAGAAGGCAGGAGGTGAATAATAAGAAAGAAGCTCATGTAGGCTCGAGGTGAGTAGTAAAGAAAAATGTTAAGTTCATTAGACGTGAAATATAAAGCAAGGACACAAATTTTAACTCTTTTAATAATGGAGTTCTTCCTATCATCAAGTAGTAGTTGAATGTTCTAATTTAAATGGAATAAAATACTATTTTTGTGTAAATTTATGAAGAATAAAAAAAGAATTAATCAAATTTTTTTTGAAAAAGAAAAATTAGTTTTATAAAGTATTTATGAAAGATAAAATCTATATCAAAGTATAAAAAATATCTTAAAACCTAAAATTCACTCCTCATGTGGGATTCACACACGCATAATTTGTAGTAAAATGTCACTCAATCTCAATTGTGTCTTGGAATGTTGGTTTCCAATACAATGTTTTCTAATTTCATCAAATTTCTTACATTGATTTGGTTATTTTACTACATATCTCTAAATCGCTCTTATGCGACCTTTACATGTTATTAATTTAGATATATTACATTGCTTCAATTAATCATATTTAAACTTTCATAAATATTTAGCTAAGATTAAAATAAAAATTTATTATTTTTTATGATTATTTAGTTTGATAAATCATAATAATTCCAAAGCTGGTTTAGTGAAGATGACACAAACAACATTGAAATTATCACAATGAACTGTATCCAATAAAAAATCTTTTTTATTTCCAAATGCTTCATTTTTTTGGTTATTTGCATGCTATATGAAAAAACACTATTCATATTTGATTTGATCGTCGATGATGTTACACTTAATCACTGTAGCATGTTATAATGTAGTTTCATTATACAATTTACCATATCTTATCAAATCTATCTCTGAAATAATATTTCTAAATGAAATTACAATACTTCCTTCGTGTGACCTTTATATCACTTAGAATTTGTTATACATCATTACCTCAGTTTATCTATCTCAAAACTAAAATATATAAATGCTTAATATTCAATTGATAATTTATAATTACTTATGGTACTTTACTTTGGTAATTTTTAGAAATTCAAAATTAACTCACATTAGAAAAATATCATCTTTAGAAACATCTTAGTGAGCTCTATTGAATTAAATAATTATTTTATTAATTAAATATTTATTTTCTTAGAGTTTGGTAATTTTAATAGATTTTTTGATCTATGCCAAATTTTAAGATCAAAGATATCACACTAAATCTTCTTGAATTAATAGAATGCAATTTTACCATAAATTTTATGTCATTTGCTCAATTTTTTACTTTGACTTGGTCAAAATACACACCTTATGTATTTTATCTTGAATATACATTTATTTAGTATTAAATTAGTAATATACTACTATTCATGTTTATTTATTTTGATAATTTGTAGTAATTCAAAATAAGTTCCAATGATGAGAAATATAAATTCCATTAATTGTTTCAATTTTTCTCATTCAGCTTTAAAATATATTTATTTATATTTGATGCCATAATCAAATGTCGTTAGACTCACCAGGACAGTTCTACAAAATTAAATATTTATCTTTATGTTTTAAAATTTTTTTTATTTTGTTTTGACATGCTTTATGAGATATTTTGAATCATAAATTATTTGATAATCGAGAATCTTGCAATCAACCTCTAAACTATCATAGAATTCAATTTTTTCATAAAATATAACTTATTCATTAAAAGTTTCCACTTTGAATTGGTTACATTACTATTTAATTCTAAATCACTTCCCTCGTGATGTTTACATCAAATTTGTTTAGTTAAACTGTATTATTTCAATTTATTTCATTGGAATATAAATATACATTAACTCAATTTTAAAATAATAATTTATCATTAATTAAGTTTAATTATATTCGTAAATCATAGTTTCCAAATAAGATATGATGGAGATGGAACAATTGTTCTTGGACTCATCTCAAAAAACATTTTTAATAAGTGCTTATTTTCATATTTTTTCAAGCATTTTTATTTACTAATCTTTTTGCAATTTTTATAGTATTTTTTATTTGTACATGATTTGATAATTGAGAATTTTTACTTGATCTACTTAGTGTCTTTGATTACAACTTCAACATAAAATTTATCTCATTTATTGAAATCTTTTTGTTTGATTTGGTTACATCACAGTGTAACTCCATTTCTCTTTTATTGAGACATTTACATCACTTTTATTTGGATACATTATATTCTTTCACTTTATTTCGTCTCAATACTAATACATATTTACTTAATATTAAAAAAAATTATAATATTTTATGCATATTTTATTTACAAATTCAACGTATTTCTAAATGAGGTATTCTTGACATGAAACAAACGTTGATGGTCTGAACTTAGCAAGCTCTTTGAAAATAAATATTCATTTTTTATTATTAAATATTCTAAATTCATGACATTTGAATGTAGCTTTTCTATACAATTTTTTCGTTTCATTTAATTTTTTTATTTATTTTGTTAACTTACTATGAAACTCAAATTCTTCTTTTCCATGAAAATTGCATCACTCCAACACGGTTAGATTACATTGCATCAATTTATCACATTTAACCATCAACACAATTTTAATTAAATATTAAAAAACATTAATTGCTCTTTATGTTGTTTCTTTTTTATAATAAACAATAATTCCAATTAAGGTTTAATGATGACAAGACAAGTGTTAGTGCCCATCTTGATGTGTTATATCACAATAAATTTTATTTTTTAAAATTTTTAAATATTTTAATTTCCATGGTTTTGGTATGCTTTATAAGATATTTCAATCATATTTGAATTGTATATCCATGATGTTACAATAGCTCTACTTAGTATTTTGCAAGAAACTACCCCACACAATTTGTCTCATTTTAAAAAATGCTTCGTTTTAATATGGTGATATGACATGAAGCTCTTGTTCTACTCTCGTTTGTCTTTTACATTACTTTGATTTGCATATATTTCTTTTTTTTTTAATGTATCACATTTCAACTTTAATATATATTTACTTAATATAAAAATATTATCATTATTTATGTTTAACTAATTTCGTAATTCATTGTAATTCTAAAAGATGACAAAAATTGACAAACATAGTTGAAATCATTTCGATGAGCTATAACAATTTAATATTCACTTTAACATTTTTAAATATTTAATTTTTAAAAGCTTTTGCATTTTTCAAGAGAATTTTTAATTCATGCCTGATTTAATGATCGATTATTTAAACTCAATTATCTAATTACTTTGGAATGAAACTTTCCCACAAACTTTATCTTATTATTTGACTTCTTTCCTTTGACTTCATTATATTACACTAAAACTCCAATTCTTCTCTCTATGACATTTGAAACACTTTTATTTAGTTATATTATGTTACTTCACATTTCTTGTTAGATTTAAAATATATATTTAGTTAATATAAAAATAATAATTTCTTGTTATTTATGATAAATTACTTTAATAACTTACAGTAATGCTAATCATGGATCGATCAAGACCAATCAAATTTCGTTGGACAGCTCTAAAGGAGCTCCAACCAATTAATGACTCATTTTTATACATTAAATATTATATTTTCTATGGTTTTCACTCGTGTAAAAAGGCATTTTAATAAGTTTCTAGTTAGTACTATAGAGAATGCTACACTAACATCTCTAGTATCTTGCAGTTAAACTTTCTCATATAATTTACCTAATCTTTTCACAATTGATGTTTCATTTTGGCAATATGATTATGTAACTCTTGGTCTTCTCTGGTGTGACCTTTACATAATCTTTTCTTGCTTATAATTATGTTTCATCAATTTGTCCTATTTCAACTTTAATATATATCTACTTAATTTGAAAATAATAATTTATTTTATTAGTTTTTATATGATTTAGCAATACATAGTAATTCTAGATGACTGTACTTGAGTTGAAAGAAAAATCATTGGACTCACCTTAATGATTAAGGGTGTTACACTTGCTAGCCAAATTACCTCACAATAAAATAATTTCGTATAACTTATCTTAGTTTTTCAAATTTTGCTCTTAATTATTTATATTATTGTGTAACACTAGATCTCCTATTTTGTGACCATTCCACCACTTTTATTTGGCTATATTATATTGTTTCAATTTATCTCATCTTAATTATAACATATATTTATTTAATATAAAAATAATAATTTTTTACTATTTATGATTAACAACATTTATAATTCACCGTATTCGAAATGATGTCTAAGTAGGATGAAACCGACATCATTGGAGACATCCAAAGTTACAAAAAATTAAATAATCATTTTTCTATTTTAAATATTTTTTATTTATTTTGGCATTTTTCATTGGGTTTTCCATGAAGTCTATTTGTCTTCTCATATGACTTTTTCATATCTTTGATTTTGTTATTCTTACATTCATTCAACTTATCTAATTTTAGATTCATTATATATTTATTTAAGAATAAAATTCATATTTAATATTATTTATGCTTATTTATGTTGCTTATTCATAGTAATTAAAATTGAGATATGTTCAAGATGAAACAAAAGTCGTTAAACTTATACTGATAAACTCTATTCAACAAAATATTTCGTTTTTATGTTTTAAACTATTTTATTTTTTGTATTTGGGCATATTTTGTGTAATATTTTTTTGATAATAGATTTGATGATCAAAGATTTTGAAATCCTTCTCCTTTGTATCTTTCAGTACAAACATTTTGTATAATTTAGTTTATTTCTTATAATGTTTATGCTTTGATTTAGTAACATTTTTATGAAACACTTATTGTCCACTTGTATAACTTTGGGACAACTTTGATTTGAATATATTACGTGGCTTCAATTGATCATATCTCAAAACTAAAATATATTTAATTTATATAAAAATAATAACTTATTCTTATATTTTTATTTATTTTAGTAATTCATATTAATTCAAAATTAGCTCAGATTAAGATAAAACTAATCTTGTTAGACAAGTCTCACAAAGCTATATCTGATTAAATATTGATTTTTACAACTTCAAATATTTTGTCAAGGATTTCGCATGTTTCACAAGATATTTTGATTAGTAAATTATTAGTATTTTAGAAAGTAGCTTTCCTATAAAACTAATCTTTTTTCCTCATATTTGTTTATTTTATTTAATTATTTTACTATGAGCTATAATTCTCTTGTCATGTGACCTCTATATCAATTTCATTTGGATAAATTACTTTCTTTAATTTAGCTCATTTAAACTTTATTATACATTGACTAAATGTCAAAATAATAATTTATTTTTTTATGTTAATTTATTTTGATAACTTGTACTGTTGAAAATGGGTCTAGTTTGGGATAAAATGAACTTTGATAGACCCATCTCAAGGACTATACGCAACTAAATATTTATTTTTATATTTTTCGATATTTTATTTTTTATTGTTTTAATTTATAAATGATTTAACAATCAATGATATTATAATTCATTTCTTTAGTATTTTAGAATGAAAGTTTCCCAAACAATCTAGCTAATTTCTTCGAATTTTTTTTCTTTCATTTGGTTAATAACATTGAAACTCTAATTCTTCTCTTATGAAACCTCCACATCTCTTTGATCTAATTATATTACATTGCTTTAATTTGTTTGATTTCAACTTTAAAATTAATTTTCTTAAAATTAAAATAAGAATTAATGTTCATTAATTTTTTTAATTCATAACAATTTGAAGCAAGGTAAGATTAAGATGAATCAAAAAACATTTGCTAATATTAAGAAGATTTATTTAATAAAGAATTCATTGTCTTATTTTTTAAAATATTTTTTTTCTAAGGTATTTTAATACTTTATCAGATTTTTTATTTGTGTTAGATTTGATTATTAAGGATGTTATACTTGGCTGCCTTAATATCTTGTAATATTTTAGTATATAATTTATCTAATTCTTTCTAATTTTTTGAATGTATTTATCTACATTACATAAGCTGTATTTTTCCATTCTTGTGACCTTTGCATAACTTTTATTTGGTTTGATTAAATTTCTTTAATATATCTTATTTTAGTTTTATTATATATTAAGTTAATATATAAAAAAATTTATTATTATTTTTTTAGTTTGGTAATTAGTAGCAACTCCTACTAATGTCTAATTAAGATAAAATAAATATCATTGGGCTCACCTTCATGAGCTCTAACAACTTTGAAATTCATTTTTAATTATTATAAATATTTTGCTATAAGGATTTTAGTAAGTTCTATGAGCAATTTTTTTTTGTATAACTTTTAGATGATGGAAATTACACTTGGTTGTCTTTGTTTCATGAATGCTACTTTCTTATAAAGGTTTATATCATTTCCAAAAACGTTTTGCATTAATTTAGTTCTATTACTATTTAACTCTAGATCAAGTCATGTTGGACCTTATCATTGCTTTGATTTAGTCATATTATAGTACTTCAATTTTTTTAAGCATGCTTTATTAGGACTCGTCTCAATGAGTATTGTCTAATTAAATATTTATTTTTAAATTGTTTTTAAAATTTTTTATTATCTAGTTTTTTGGTAGCTTAATGAGTTATTTTAATTTGCACCACATTTGATGATGGAGATGTCATAGTTGGCATCTTAATTTCTTGGAAAGTAACATTCCCTTAGAATTTATCTCATTTCTTCAACTTTTTTGCTTTGATTTTGTCCTATTACAATGTAATGCTAAATCTCCTCTTGTTTGACCTTTACAATATTTTAATTTGATCATTTTATATTGCTTCAATTTATGTATTTCATTTTTAACATATATTTTCTTATTATTAAAATATTTTTTACTATTTATGCGTATTTTTTTGGTAATTCTTAGTAATTAAGAAGGAAGTTAGATCTAGATAAAACAAATGCCGATCAACTCATCTTGATGAGGTTGATATAATTAAATATTACATTTATTATTTTAAATATGTTTTCTAAGATTTTGTTAAGATTTACAAAATATATCAATTCACAAATGATTTAAAAATTAAGGATGTTACACATAATCCTCTTAATAACTGCAAATGCAACTTTCTTATATAGTTTTTGATTTCTTCAAAATGTTTACTTTGATTTGGTTTTAATAATATAAAACTCTTATTCTCCTCTCATGTGACCTTTACATTACTTTGATTTGGTCATATTAATTTAACTCAATTAATCTAATTTTCTATGAATAAATATTTACATAACATTAAAGTAATTATTTGTTATTATTCATATTTATTAACATTGGTAATTCATAATTATTTATTATTATTCATATTTAGAAGCCACCAGTGAGGTTCCACACGTTGTTCACAGTATCATGTGGGCTTTCGGGAGGCTGTTGGGCTGCGCGTCAACCTCATGAAGTCCTGGGTTTACTTCAGCACTAAGTTTAGCAAGAAGAAATTAAGTTGATGCTGAGGAAGCTCCGCATGGAACAAGGCCGGATGATTATGTACCTTGGTGTCCCCATGTTGTGAGGGGCCTAAATAAGGCTGACCTCAACTTCCTTGTCCAAAGAATTGATGCAATGGTGGTCAATTGGTGTATCCGTCCATTGTCGCTTGTGGGAAGAGTTGCCTTGGCCTCCTCTATTCTCAGTGCTATCCCCAACAATGTTCTTCGGCATTGTGGGGTGCCAGCGGGGGTTCTTGATAACATGGAGAGGCGTGTTAGAAGGTTCCTTTGGTGCGGGACAAGCTGCGCGAACGTGATGCATCACGCGCCGTGGGACTACATCACCTTACCGAAGGCCACTAACGGGCTTTGTCTTAGAGACTTCCGCGTCTGGCATCGTGTTCTCCAAATGTGAAACTGCAACCGCATCCTTAGTTACGAAGCGAGCCTCTAGGTTCACATTATGAGGAGGAAATATACGCTGAGCAATCCGCTAATGAAAGCTTCCCGAAATGCCTCTTCTGTATGCAAAATGGTGCTGGCGCCAATGCCTGTGGCAATTTCGATCTTCGTTTGGCGCATCGACGATGATCGGACGGTGCGTTTTGTGGAGGACAACTGGCTGGGTGTCCTCCCACTCTGCTGCTGGTTGACTTTCGTCAATATGCACACACACTGGTCAGCAAGTGTTGCTGACTGTATCATGGCTGCTGGGGACTGAGAAGTGGATACCGTCCATAATTGGGCGGGCGAGGAGCTGAATGCTGAGGCTTCCCATATAGTTTTCAATGCTGAGGCTTCCCACAGAGGCGTGGCTGGCCTGTAGGGGCTTAAGTCGGAATACCAACTGCCAGCTGGGCTGCGTGGCGGAGGAGTCCCTACAACACGTGTTCTGGGATTGCCAGCGTGCCCAAGATCTCTCGGTTGACCGCTTGGTCCGTGAGGCTTCGACTGAGCAGGGTCGGTCCACGGGTGCAGGTGCTAGGTCACTGTTCACCGACCGACTCCTTCGGTTTGTTGGCTCTTTTGCTGGGCGCTGTGGTGACGGTGTTAGGCATGATGCCATGTTAGCCACCACCATGTATTACATTTGGGCAAGGAGGATTGCGATTAGGAAAAACAACCAAGTTCCTTTGTCATGCTTGTTGCATAGGATGATCAAGATCGTGGTGAACGCTACATCAAGTCCGCATCTCTTCTGCTCATCCCTGTCCAGCGGGAATCCTTTCAACACTTCGGACTTGCTTGTAATGCACGGTTGGCTTCCCCCCCCTCCAACTGGATGGATAAAAGTTAATTGCGATGCTGCAGTTGGTGATTCCATTGCTGGTCTTGGCATGGTTGTTAGAGATTGCATGGGAAGGTAGCTCTTGGTGGCCAGCAAGAGGGTGTTCCCCCAAGCCACTGACATGATGGAGGTCAGGCTATGCTCATAGCCCATAACTTGCTTAGGGGTTCCCTTCCCCTTATCCGGGCTGTGGAAATTCAAACTGATTCGATGACGGCACTCCATGTGGTTCGTGAGATGATATCCCACCCTCCTGAGGATGTTTTTTTGCTGAGATGCTTAAGTATGCCAAGGGTCTGGAGGTAGTCCGGTTCTCCCATATTCAGAGAAGGGGAACGAGCCTACTGACTTGGTTGCTCGTGCTGTATGCCTCAATGAGTTCGTTTGGGATCCTAGGGACTCCATTCCCATGCCCCTACTCAAACTCATGTCTGACTTCATGTTTGATTCCCCTTGAGGATCCCTCTTGTAGTTTCATGTATCGCTTTGCCACTTTTGATATAATTTTATATCAACCTTGAAAAAAAGATAATAAAGTGTTAGAAGGTGTGACCAAGATGACAACATATTTATTAAGATCAACTCAATGAGCTCTATCTAATAAAATAATCACCTTTACATTTTAAATATTTATTTTGCAATTTATTTGGCATGTATTACAAGGCATTTAAATTAAAATTTAATTTCATAATCAAGAAAGTTGTTCTAAATCTCTCAAATATCTTGGTCTACAAATTTTCTATATAATTTATCACAGTTTAGGTTTAATATATATTTAATTTAGATTAATATAATAATTTATTGTTATTTATTTTTATTTACTATGAGAAATCACAAAAATTATAAAAAAAATCGATTAAGATGAATTTAACATCACTGGACTCATCACGAGACCTTTATCCTTTAAATAATCCTTTTTATATTTTGTTTTCTTATTCTATTGTACAAGGTTAATGCAAAGTTTACAAGCCATTTTAGTTTGTAGCTAATTTAATAATTGAGAATGTTCGATTCCCTTTTCTATGAAAATTATAATGCAACATTTCTATATAATGTATCTCATTTATTTCAAGTTTTTTCTTTAATTTTATATATTACTTTTGTTTTTTTCAATACTTATTTATAATTCCTAACTTGATTATTTTATTAATTATCAAATTTGATGAATAAGGTTGTTATATTTGATCACGTAAGTAATTTGATAAACAACTCACTTATGTAATTTATCTCAATTATTCAAATGTTCACTTTGATATGTTTATATTATTACGAGACTCTAAACCTCTACTATTCTGACCAATACATTGGTATAAGTTAGTTATATTACATTGCTTCAATTTAATACATTTCAATTTTAACATATATTTACTTAATATTAAGTAATAATTTATTTTTATTTATACTTTTTGAAATGAGGTTAAATCGAGACAAAACAAAAATCCTTGGACTCACCTCAAAGAGCCTTATCAAATAACGAAGACATTTGCGAATATTTCTCTAATTAAAAAAATTAATTTTAATGTTATCTTAATGCTTGATTTAGCTATCCTATTAGGTCTTAAATTTAACCAAGTGGAAAGAAATTTCACATTATAAACAAAATATAGTTTAGAATTATTAAGGAAATATTGTTTCACAAAGGTCAAACATAAAAAAAACATTTATTGGCATTTACATTAATCTTGATAATGGTGGAAAAGGAAACTTAGTAGAAATTAAAATGAATAGAGGTATAAAACAATAATTATTATATCTTATCATATGGTTATTGATATAATAAATTTTTTGTTTATGTGCAATGCTCCAAGCTTGTCCAAACGAATCTCGTTTTTCTAACTATAAAACATATATTCAAATGCAACTTGGAATGTGTCACTAAAGACAATCATTTCCAAAAGATGCTCAATAGTTTCAAATTAAAAGCATTCTCCAATGTATATATTGTAAGTAGTAGAGCAAATAAAAATATCAGAAGTGGAGCATGCCAATCTTTAAGAAATTCTCTAATTTGATGGAGTAGCAAGAAAAGCAATTATTTTGTAGAAACTATTAATATGTTTTATCATGTAGGTACAACTTGTTATGTAGCACAAATTTTTTTGGATCACATACGAAACAAGTGAGTATGGTGTTACACTAGAACAATTTTTTTTCTCAATGATAACTTAAGAACAGTAAACTTAAGTGAAAAACAATTTGTCATTAACTAAAAACATATATAGATTTTAAATATCATTTAATATCAAAACATACTGAGCTTAATCAAGTATATTTTGAATTTCTTCCTACTCTTCATAAAAAAAAAAAAAAATTTCTATAAAATCTATAATTTTGAATAATTTACAAAACATAGACTGAATTTTGGAATATTAATTCCCTTCTAGTGATAAAAAGGGATAATAAAATAAATTTGAAAGAATTAAACCTAAGTTAATGGGACACATTAATCTACATATTTCATAAATGTAAGTCGAGTTAACATCCAATTATATTCCAAATTGCTTAAATGAATTATTTATATTTGTTTTTGAATTTAGTTATGGTTCTTACAATCATCAAAAAGATAAGATTGTGCTAGTGTTGACCCCTATCACAATTTTTTATTATATGATAACAAACTTTAAGCATTTCTAATTAATTTGGTTGTTCATGTTTTTAATGGATTATATATATATATTAATAAGGGAGCTTAACGAATAAATATTAATGCTATATCTTATGAAGATTGTTTAGAATGGATTAATGGAACATTAGCTATATCATCTTAAGTTAAATTTAATTTATTTTGCTACTATTTTCATTAGAATGTAAAGCTAAATTGAAGTCATTTTTAAAGGTCTCAAAATTAAATTTCTTCATTACAAAAGTCATTATTTAAATTAGTCATCGTAGAAAAAGCATAAGATTCCATAGCTTCGATCATCATAAAGTTAATCTTACCTCGGTCAAATATTTGAAAACACTATCCAATGTGTCATTAAAAAAATGTAATATTTTAAACTGTATCTTTGTTCAACTTGATGTAGGCATAAATTTTGGTAAATAATTCGAAATTGAGGTGGTATCATGTCAGGGATGGACACCTAAATCCATATTATAGAGTATTGGGTTATGGAATCACTCATACACTTGTTATGAACTTACAAATAAGCAAGGTCATGATCTCTCAACAAAACTAGTGGATTGCCAACCCTAAATGCTCTGTCGATTGTTTACACATAGCTTAAACATTATACATAGCTATCTCTCACAAAAATAGTTAACATGTGACAAAAATTCTAACACTATTTTTGCATTTCACCTATCAAATGAAGAAGTGAATTGGGAGAATAAGAGGCATAAGTCATATGAAATAATAAAAAATTCCTACTTCTTTTAAAGGTGTGACAATTCAAATCTAATCAATCATTCATAAGATTTTTGTGATTGCATAGTCAAGAATTATGCGACCTTTATAAATCATTTAGAGACGAATTCAATCATTTAATGATGTTTTTTCATGATCAAATGGTCACAAATTCCTCATCCTTTCTAAAGAGAACAAATTCAAATATAGCCATTTCAACCTATAGTTTTTGTGATCCAATGATATCGACTATATCTTAACTCCTTAATAAATTGTGTGATTCTTATTTACCTTGTTGAAATCTAAAATAAAACGTCCCAAAGACATTGAAAAAGTTGTATTGACTATTTTCAAAATTCTATTTGGCTAGCAAATCCATTATTTTTCTTTCTGGCTATTTTTGTGTTGTTGTTATTAAAATCATGCCACTCAACCAATAATAACAAATTGGTATGTTTAGTAAGTTCTTGTTATTACAACATGACTATAAATATATCTATTCTATTGTGAAAGATTGATGATAGAAAGAGGAAAACTTTTGAGCTACAAAAATAGATCCTTAGCATTTTAGCATACTATGGTTTCCATTTACTATATCATTCATCCTTTAGCTTCAACCATCCATTCTAATTAAATTGGCTAAAATTTTTTTTCTTTTTATTTCTACTTCATTCATGTAAAAGGCTAATACACTTGGACTTTATTAATTATTTTCATCAATAATAAGATACTTGTATGAATCCAATTCAGATTTGTGTGACTACGATCTTTCTTTTTTTACTTATTTTGTTTCTATTTAAGGTTGTAGTAACCTCTTTCTTTTATTTTTGTCTTGTCATGGTTTCACCTACCATTGTTTTGTAAAATACATACATTTGTTAGGTGTTAGGCTGATGTATTTTGGGGATTTACGTAGGTTTCAATTTGAGCTAAACCGCTTAACAGCTTTTATGTTCTTTGTTATTGTTTGAGAATTTTTCATTTTGTAAAGGTTATTTTTTGATGAAAAAATTTATGTTCTATAAAATAAATTTTAAGTTCTGTACAAAATCTTTTACATATATTTCTCAAATGTTTTAAAAATTAAAAGTGAATATTCTAAAACTATTTTTTAAATAGACTTTTAAAAAATTAAAATTTTTGTTCCTAAAGATTCAACCCTTCTTACTAGGCCACAAATGATCTATGTTATCATAGGTCATTTTAGTTTAAAATTAAAACTACACTTGATAAGATAGTTGTTGTAGTATTAGTGTAACAAAATACTAGACAAAGCAATCAAGTAAGCAATAACATGAAATTAGACAACTTCAATTAAGTCCCATCAAGTTTTAACCAACTAGATATTTAGATATTTTCATCACTATTGTGAAACTCAATGTCATAATTTTTTAACTCACATAAAGCCTCTTTCCCTATGAGGCTTAGTTGTATTATTCTTGTTAGATATCTATATTATTTGTATTCAATGGTTAGTTGCTAAAATGGACTATTAAAGTAAAGATGTCTTACTATTAGTTATCATAAGTTTTTTTGTAACTATGAAGCGTTCAAAATTTTGACATAAAAATTCTTAGGGCAAAAATGTTTTGTAATTATTTATTAAGTTATGTTGTACAAGCAAGACAAACACTATTTTTTAATCATAGCACTTCTAAACCAACAATTTAAACTTTCAAGAACTAGTTTTACAAGCTACATGTATTTCTTATTGCTGGTTACTATACACAAAAATATTGTTAACCCATGATTATGTTCAAAGATGTTGTTACCTATAAGTGTAGGAAGCATTCATCCTTGTTTGACAATTCCTAAAAAAATACTTAAGGTGACAATCATTCCTATGTCATACCACTATGTATCACATTCCTATATAATTCTATAAACTCACTCACACACATACAATTAAACTTGTTCAAATTTACTTTTTGTAATGAAGGTGGACAACTTGTTTTCACAATTCATTTTAAATTTTCATAAGTTAGCTATAGGTGGTCTCAAAACCCTAGGTTTGGCTCCATTAGTCCTTATTATTGATATATGCCTATACATCTACTTAAGCAATAAACTTGCTAACACAAGACAAGTTTGGCTTATAATGTTAACCATATGGCACTTTGTGGTTGATTTTTTTATACCCAAACCATATGCTATTTCAACTCAAAGTTTGCATTAGCTATGATTTTAGACAAGGGAAAATATTAATTGCTTTACAAAAGTTGAAAACATGATCATCTCATAATGGATATCCTAAGAACATCCTTCTTATGTTTCAACCCATAGAGGAATTTACTTTTAATGGTTTAGTAACCATGAGAAGTAAGCTTTATGTACTTCTAGTATGCTAGATCATTAAAACATATTCCTATCTTCTTGTGTGTTCCAAGTGATTCTATGCATTACATCTAATGCATTCATTCATATTCATCATTATGTGATGAGGTAACATCCTTAGTTATAAAACATGTCTATGAGTACCTTCAAATACTTGTTATGCTTCCCTTCAACAAACCAATGCACTCTATCTTATTTGTTAGAGTAATGCATGCAAATTTTGTTAAAGTAAATTTGGTTAGTAATAGTTATGCTTTAAATGATGTGTCTGTAGCATAATAGTTGTGTCATATTGTATGATACAAGGAAGAATTTGCAAGATCACACAATTATGAATATTTTGAAGTATAACATTGGAAAATCATTTTTAATAATTCAATAAGTAACACAAAAGGGGTATATGTGTCACAAGGCTGTGAAAGTATGTTTTGCTCATATTTTCATGACGCAACATGTTTAGCAAGATAATAAGGAAAGTGAAATATTTTTATTTTTTAAATGATGAAAGTGCTAAAGATTGTATAATATAAGTCTTAACATCTTACAAATATGGTAAATTAAGCATTGATGGTGCCATGATGCACAGTATATCCATACATGTTTGGATAACTTTTCAAACAAGAAAATCTAAGGACATTTTTTTAACAACTATAGGTTTGGATAATTGTGTAGTATGATGACCTTATCACAATAAAATGATTTGTTGACACCAAATAAGCCACAGTTTTATTATTAGCTGCACTCTATTCTAGTCATTGAAATTAAGATGCCCTAATTATAATTGTTAGGATGGATAAAATCTTTACCCATGGAACACAGGAAAAGCAAAAGGTTTCAAAGGAAAAAGGGGCTCACTTGTAAGAAAAAAGGTCTCTAGGAATGATAAAGGAAATGCTTACAATTAGAGATATTATATACTAAGGTTATAAAGTAGTATAGCCTTTCATATCATACTGTAAAGTTGACTAAGGTTTTCAAAGATAAAAGGGATTGCCTTGTTAAGTTGGATGCCAAATCATTTTGAAATTGAATGTGATGATAATTATACAATTGCCTTCCAAGAACTTGCTATGTAAATTGTGGAAAATATTTTTATTGTGATTAAAGGTAGTAGTATCTAGGATGTGAAGGATTACTTAACATGTTTTTCTTTTGAAATATTTTATAAGGATCATGCAAAAATTTACCCTAATGTCCAACTTAAAAATACAAATTAAGTTACATGAATATAAGCTCTTTTGGATAGCATCTTTTATTTGTATTTGTGAATGTTTTACTAAAGGAACTTTTTTTGAGAATATCATGGACTTAATTTGTTTATGTCCTTTCACAACTTTGTAAGGATTTTAAGCCTACATCTTACTGTAGTCTTATTAAAAAATGTAAATAGTAGATTCATGAGTATATCTTTGCATTGATTGCTTTAGAATATTAATATACTCTAGCATTAAATTGTTGAACTTAGAAGCAAGACATTGTTTGTCATTAAAATAAAAATAAATTGTAATACCTTGTCTATTATTAGAATATGTATGCGAAATAAGTTTATTTTCAGCATGAAAGATGATATAAATTCTTGAAACTGGGAAAGTTCAAATTTATGATTAGTGCAACCCTCTTATTTGAGATAGGGCCATATGGAATAGAAAATTCTTATCATTAGGTCAACTGCTTCATTGATTGTGTAAGTAACTTTGTTTAGAATGATGATTTTTGTGAAAGTTAAAACAGTGAAATAGTTAAGAGGTTAAATGAATTTGACATGTCCATGAGATGGAGGCCTTGTCTGTTTATTATATCTTGTTAAACATTAAGATCTTTAATGATATCATTTTTTTCTTCTACATTAATTTGATGCATGATAACATAGATTAATTAAAATGTTCACTACAGTGGTGGGGTTCATAATTAACTAAGAATTTTATGGAATGATAAAACGCTAAAGTTTAAAATTGAGTTTATGTTCACAGTTTCATGTATATCCTTGTAATGTGATATGTATATATTAGTTGGAACATCTTTGTTATGCTTGATAATACTTACAAATGAATTGAGTACTATGAAATGTTAAAGATTTGTGCTGTAGTTTCAAAAACATCGAGTATTAGTGCATAAAATTCCTAATGGAAAATTTAAACCTTAGCATAGTAGATAAATCATGAAATGGCATTTCAAGATTTAGGCAAAATTTTTGTAAGAATCACCTTTTTCCCATTTATATGCTTGGCAAGGATTAAGCTGTGCCTAGCTTAGATCATCTGACTCAAACATCTAAAAATTAAGAGGGCCTACTTGGTTTTAATGGTATGTGTACATCTCAATTCTTGTTGGAAATGTTGGAAGGGCTTTTTAGACATTGATTATACTTAAGTATTTATTTAGACTTTTTACTTGTTATTAACTTTTTTGACAAACTTTAGTAGATATTCTTGGCATTGCTTCAGACTTGATTAATTCAAGTGTTTTTTTTTTTCTAGATTCTTAGCATGATAAATGATTGCATGGAACTATAGTACAAATTATAAGTATTATTGATAATGTGATATTGGATTTTGTTATAATCATAGTTTTGAAAAAAATAGATGTGATAAGATTTTACACTAACCTCAAAAGATGGGCCTTTTTTATTGAACACCTGAACATTAAGGGTTTCATAGTCTTAAACGATGGCATATCCATAACTCTCAATAGGATTAGAAGTATAATTGATTGGCAAACACCATTATCCATCCATGATGTTAAGAGATTTTTTTGTCTTAGTGAAATTCTATAGAAGGCTCACTAATGGCTTTAGTGTAATAACTACACAATAATTGAGAAAGCATTTGAATAGATTAAGCAATATATGATGCAAGCACTTACACTCTGACTTCTAGACATCTTTATTCTTTGAAGTTTTTTTCGATGCCTCAATTTTGAGAATAAGAGATGTTTACAACTATAAAGGAGTATTGTTTATGTATTTTAATGGAAAATAGAGTGAGTCATGGAAGAAATATTTGGTCAACGTTAAAGAATTTTTTTATATTGTTTAAACCTGAAGGAGTTGGAAATGTTTATCCCTACCCCAAAATTTTACACTTTATTCTATCAAAAAATTGTTTAACGGACCTACATTCGTACAAGAAGTTAAAGCCATAGTGTGCAAAGTGGGATGACTTTCTTCTAAGCTAAACTTTTGTCCTTAAAAATAGGCCTTGTGTAGAAAATTATAGCCATTGCCCTTAGTAAAAATGTAAACAATCCAAATTGTATGTCTCTATCTTCGTGTTTAAAATTACCTAACCTATGCCCAAAAAGCATTTACTTTAAACTCATTTATAGTGGACAAGTTGCAAATCTAAAGACAAAATAATTGTGGCTATTGATGATAAGTTTTAATTGCTATGACTAAAATGTCAAGTTTCTCAAATAGTTCTCAAGTGTATGAATTATATAGCCACTAAACATAAAGACCAAAACACTAGATTTAGACCTCATTTTTGTATACCATCATGATGTTATAAGGACCATAGTATGGATTTTGTCCTTCAAAAGCCCAAAACACATGGAAGACTTGATATTATCTTTTTTAATGACTGATGAATTCAAGAAAAATGTTTTTTTTATCCTATTGTTCAAAACTTGTAATGCCTTACACCATGCACTTTTATATTTTGAGGAAACTATATAGCTTTATGGGTGGATGAAGAACATAGTTATAGATAGAGAAATTAATTACATTATAACCTTTTGAAAACACTTTGACACTTTGTGGTAACAAAGTTAAAATTCACATTTCCTTACTACTCCCAAATTAATTGCAAAACTCTGACAATCAATGATAGCTTAAGAATTCTATTAAGATATTTTCTAGTATGGAACTTAAAGAACTAAGATTACCTTACACAATTTCCAAAGGATGCATATAATAGTTCCATAAATAGGTCAATAATAACATGCCCCTTTGAAGCCAACAACGGAGATAATCCTCATAACGTAATTGACTTAATCCTGTAATCAATTCAAGCATGCACATTGGCTTCGTTATCTTCTATTTTATTTAAGAATAAAATTAAATTTATTCACATTAAATCTAATCTATTGTAATTAAATCATAAAAGTTATTGGATATTTCACTTAGAGGATGTCTAGGCTCATACTTTAAGTATTGAACAACCAAACTTATCGTGCAAAACATAGAATCATCTATTAAGTTGATAGTCCCATCTGGGACCGACATGAGGCATATTTGACTTAACTTCATAGTCCAATAGCCATTCACAATGAGTAGATGAACCTCATAGGTTATTACTACTTAAGTTTTCTATTTCCAGTAAATAACCTATGGATTGTTAAAAAATCAAGTCAAATAATTCATACATAACTTGCTACAAACTAACACATAGTTGAGGAGCCATGGTGCCATTACCGCCAATGTACCACCTCCAATCTTAGGTATATCATCAATAGTTTTAGAGTCAGAGGAGGAACAATCAATGTGTAGAGTGTCAAAAAGGGTGTCCTATTAGGTTAGCTTACCACAATGTTAAGAGAATATACACAAATAGAACACATCACTAGCTCATAACCTATTAATATAGCTAAGAAAAAAAAATTATACATTGATGCTAGATATGTAAGGATATTTGATTTAGTGTAATATATAAAAAAATGAGTGAGTAACACAACAAATTATGATGGGGGAGATGAAAGAAAAACATTGTACTTGGCAAAGGAAAATTAGGGAGATTGGTGCCTACAAATCCATTATAAATGCTTCACTTCTTTCTTCAATGATCTTAATGAAATAAATGAAGGCTTTTGCCATTGAGTGATGTTACTCTTCAGTCACTCAATGCTATTTTTTCCACGAATGCCAGTCCTAATCGGAACATTAAAAAATTATCACTTGCCACTACTTGACATGATATTATCCCTTGCCAAGTCTAATAAATGAGAGACTAAACAAGGAATAATTGTAGATTCCTTTGCAGAGTCAAAGTAGATGACTAGATCTCTTAATTGAATGTAAAGTGATAGAATCAAGATGAAACAATCACAAACCCACAAAACCACCACATAAAGAAATCTAATAACTCCTAAACGAAGTGCCATAAACTTTAGCTAAAAATAAAAATTACAACCACAAATTGTCAGTTAGCTATGAAAAAAAAAATCTTGACAATAACTACTTTCATACTTTTTGATATTTTATACCATTTAATTTGCATCACGTGGCATTTCTTTTAAATTTCAATATTATTTCTTTCAGAAAATACAAGAAAGTGTTTATTTTAAATAATAATTTCATTTAAATATAGCCAAATCAATATAAAATTTCATTTCATTTTCAATAAAGAAAATTACAACTTTCAAGATTTTAGTATATTTTTATTTAGTAATAATTTTTTATTGCTTATACAAATATTTATTTACAACTATAAAAGCATTTCATACATTCCAAAGTTTTCAATGTCATGATTAGAGTATATTTGTTACATAAACAAAATATTTTTTCAATGCTCATTGATCTCTATTTGTACAATTTCATAATTACACATTGTTCAAAAGTAATATTATATATTTTTGCAATGCTTTAAGTACCTTTTGTTAAACCCTTTATGTTTACATCAGGATTTCAATGCGAATAAAACCTTTTTGTTATTTTGCTAAAAAGTTTCATTAAGTGAGATTAGGTCATGCTAATCATGGACAAATAAGTCCATCTTGTGGAGAGATTATGATCAATTGACCAAAGAGAAAAGCACGGTTGAGTAACACTTGGTGAGGTTCACTATTGATTCATCTTTCTTAGTACTAGCATGTGAAATCTGTAATAATTTATGTAATGAACAAGGTTTCAACAAGGATAAGTGTTTAAAAGTCAACTTTCCACTAATATTGATCATTGCTTAAGGCATGCATCTTTTCTGACATAATTTACATGTAAATGTTTCTTAGATATACTTAGAAAAGTGTATTAGTTTACAAAACCTAATAAGGTAGGAATTGGAAATATGATAAATTAAAAAGATTTGTAGCAAATATTTTAATCATACTTGTATGATGGATTAATTATATAACATGACTAGTTAGTGGTCGGGTTGGATAGAAAGTTAGACAAGAGTTGTTCTAGGTTAAATTCATTGAATATGTAATTCACATACGCATGACGCACATATTGTATAAGCACAGATCTAATTTTCCCAAGTATAAAACAAAGTGTTTGCATAAGTATATTAGGTATGTTTTATAGTTTTTCTTATTGCACATGTACAATCTACTCCATTAATATGGTAACATTTTCGATGGATGTGATAGATGGAACTTAGGCATTGAGCTTATTTTGATTATAAAACTACAATTCAACTATCTTCTATGTTTAATACTATATTTATTGTGGGATTAATGGATGAGGAAGGCTTTGTGCATGTAAAATAATTTCCATCTTACCATATAATCTAGTGAAAACCCAAGACATGAAAATCTAAATTTAGAGAGTTTTACTGCTTGAAAAACTTATGATATGTTCATTTCATAGTAATGTTTGCTTTTTAGTAAGAGAAATACACCATTGTTTGGACAATATCTTGTTTATTGTATTGTTCTTTTCCTAACCTATAGAGGTTTTGCATGAATAATTGTAAGTTAATTATGACGAGTGTTACGGGCTTATTTTTTAGTGTATGTAGTCTTTCACCACATAATTGTAGGTTCTTGTTGGCTATCACATACAATCACTTTTCCTAGACGTAAGTATCAATCTATTAAATTTTATAAAAGATTTTTCGTTTTTTTTCTAGCATTTTTGTCGGGAGGGAATGTAAATCTAAGAGCATTAAACAACTAGATATTAATTTCCTAATATTACATTATTGTAGCCTTATACAATGTTTTTCAAAGTTAATAATTATTTCTAAAGTAAACTTTTTCAAAAGCCATTAAGAAAATTAAGAACTTTCCATTGAAATGTATTTGATATTGTTTAAGTTTATATTTTCACAATTCACCCATTTTTTTGTAACACTTTCCATTAATAAAGAACAACATTTTCATATCGTAAAATAATTGTTTGAAATTGACTTCCCTATGTTTATTGGGAATATTCTAATTTGTTGATGTGGTTATCATATTTTATAGTTTTTTATTATTAGAACAAATTTTTATGATACTATGTTTTAATACCACTGAATATTTTCTTTTCTATGCTAGATGCCTATAACTTATATCATACATGTGAATATAAATGGACAATGAGTGACTATGTAATTGCATGAGTAAGAAATTGTTCAAATTTTCCAACGAGAAAAGTTAACATCCTCTTATTGTTAGATGTACTTATAAGCCCTACATCATCAACATTTTTTTAGAGTATTTTATGATGCACAATCTATATTCTAGTCATGGTGATCCTTAGTGAGCATACTTCAATGGAAGAAAAGGATTCAACTCTTGTTAGAATCAAACCAACAAGTTTCAAAAGAGAGATTACGATCATCTTTGTTATGGATGATATTGCTAAAATCGTAACTTTATTCAGCATACTCTAATTTAAAATGTTTTAGTGGATTTCTATATTTAAAACCATCTACATAGCTTTTAGTAAGATTGTTTTGTTATCGCTATCATAGTTGGATATCATGATAGCCAAAACATTCACATCACATTTTATAGGAAGTTGAGCTAATTACCTTGCTTGTAACCCAAGGAATCAAATAGTGTTGATTTCTATATGATAACCTTCAAGTGGAATATCAACTTTCAACTTAACATGGAATACTCTCTTACTGAAATATGGACCACATTAAAATAGGTACTAATTCACTTTGTCAACAAAGTAGCAATCTATTTAATCACCACTTCCATAGTAACTTCATTAATGGTCAAAGCAACCATGTTGAGGCTGCAGTGGTTGAGTGTTGGTTTTATTTGTGTAGGGGTGGATTTAGTTAAATATTTTCCCACTAGAATAGGAATCATCAAAAATCATGGAGTTACAAATTGCTTCTATCAATTGGTGTAATGTGATAACATGCCCAAATCCATTCAAGTATATTACAATAAAGAGCTTAATCTTCAATAAAAAAAGCATAACACTTGTGTTAAAAATTAGCATAATTAATAGATAGATTTAAAATTACTTCATTTTAGAATTAGCTAAGAAGAAAGGGCTGCAAAAAAACACTATACATTATGATACAATAGAAATTCAAATGTGGCAACACATTAGCAAAGGCAAAATGGGTACAATTTAGAGATCAATTCTAAGGAAATTTTAGAAAAATCCATAGAGTTCTAAAACAAATATAATGATAAATATTCTATTGTCTTTGAATGAAATAGAAGCATCAAGATACTTATAACATCTTGGCCTTCATTGTTTTGGTATTATGTCAAACTAATTTTGATGTGTCCCTATCAAGGGTCCCTAATTATTTGATTATTTATCCGAAAATTTCCCTAATTGTAGTGTGCCTAATAATGGACTTCTCATATGATCAAAGCCTAGGCTTTCCCAAAATGGTCCCTTAACAATTTAAAGGCTTATGACCTTACATATATTTCTTAGGAATCTCCCTCTTATAGCCTCTATCTAAATAAAGGAAATGTAAAAACAACATAGTTGGAGAATTGAAGTTACAAAATGATACACCCAAATACAAGAAATGAGCAGAAAAAATTTCATTGTTATATTCCAAGGAGATTGAGCACAAATTTCTCGATTGTTGTATAAGCAAAAAATGCAAAAAACTCATAAATCATAAGAAAACCATAAAGAGTTATTTAAAAATATTAAAATAATTTTTTATTTTGAGCTCACCATTTCAAATCTAGTAAAATTTCTTTTATTTCAAGTGGATTTAATTTTGAATTACTACTAATGAGAACAAGTGTGAGATCCTTAATCATACAAATCAAGAAAAAATTTAAATTACTAGTAAGGTGCATAAGAAAATAAAATGTTTCATAATAAAAAAAATTAATTATACTTTGGATAGACCTTGTTAGGACCAGTCAAAAGTCTTTGGTTTCATTTCGTTCAAACCTAATCTTGAGTTACTATAAATCATTGAAATAAATCTAATCAAATAGTAATGACAATTTATATTTTTACTATTAAGTAAATATATATTAAAGCTAAAATGAGATAAGCTTAAAAAACATAATTTAATCAAATAAATTTGAAGTAAAGGTTGTACAATATGATAAATAAAGTTTCATTGTTATATAAAGTCAAACGAAAAAATTTGAACACAAATACTGTGAGACATTTTCATTCGTTAAATGTTGTATGTGTTGAAATTACTCCCAATGGAGCCAAAAACTCTTTAAAAAAATTTCAAAAAATGCAAAAAAGGAATATTTAATAAGATAGAGCTCATTGAGAAGAGTTTAATGTAAATAAGCATATTCAAGAATAAATATTTTAATAAGCATAAAAACTTTTTCATCTTGGTCAGGCCTCATTTGAAATTACTATCAATTACAAAAGTAAAAAACCATAAACATAATAAGTTATTACTTTAATATTAAGAAAATATGCAAAAATGCTAAAATTAAATAAATAAATACAACATAATATATGTAATTCAAATGATGAAGGGTTATAAGAGACAACAATTAGTGTTTCAAAGTAATATAACTAAATTAAATAAAAACATTTTAAAAAAATGAGATAAATGTTATGAGAAATCTATGTTACAAGAAGCTAATAACATTGATTATGACACCTTGATTATCAAAATGATGAACTAATTGATCCATCACATAAGGATGCAAAATCAATACGAAATAAAATATTTCAAGAAAAATAAAAAATAAATATTTAATTAGATAGAGCTAATTAAAATGGGGGTCTAATGGCATTTCTTTCTTTTCAATCTAATCTCGTTACTAATTACTACCAATTTTAAGAAAATAAAAATGGATAAATAATAATAATATTTTTTATGTTAAGTAACTTTTAATTAAAAATAAAAGGAGGAAAGTTTAAGCTACATAACATAACCAAATAAAAGACATGTGAAGGTCTCATGGTAGTTGATTTAGAGTTATTTAGTAATATAACTAAATAAAAGTGAAAATTTTGAGGAAATGACAAAAATTATAAGGGAAACCTGCATTATTAGATATTTAGAGGATTGAGTGCAATATGTTTTTATCATAAAAACATATATGAATAGAAATGTCACGTAAAATATGCTTAAATATTTAAAAATATAATATTTAAAAAATACTAATAAGAATATTTAATTGGATAGTACTAATCCAGATGAATCTGTTAACATTTTTTTCGTGTCGATCGAGCCTCACTAGAAGCTTGTCTGAGTTTCAAAAGATAATAGGAGTAAACAATAATAAAATATTTTTTTGATATTAAGTAATTATATAGTAGTGCAAAAATGAGATAAATTAAATCAATGTAATGTAATCAGATAAAAGAGGTAGCTTTCACATGAGAGGTGGGCTAGAGTTTCATCAAAATTTAACTAAATCAAAATTAAAAATTTCAAAAAATGTGATAAGTTGTTAGGAAACATTGCAATCATAGATACAAAGGAAATCAACTGTATCACTCGCACTGACCAAATTGTGTCAAAAATGAAGAAAGTTTTTTTAAAAAATATTGAAATAAATATTTAATTGGATAGAGCTCATCAAATATAGTCCAATATTGGTCGTTTCATCATGGATGCACCTTATTTGATTTATCAAGAAAAACCAAAATAAATAATTATAAATAAAAATAAATTGTTATTTTAATATTCAAAAAAATTTTAGAAGATGTATAATTAGAGTAATTAAAAAGAATTAAGCAAGACTAAATCAAAAACATTATGTGTCAAATGGGATAACATTTATAGGCAAAAAGTAATATAGCACAATCAAACTAAGAATGTTATCAATTTGAATAAATTTTATCAATAAGTTACCTTCTAAAATACTAAGGGGATCGACCATAACAACCTCAAACATCAAAAGAGGTAAAAATCAAAATGAGTCTTAAATGTGCAAACCAATATAAAATATTTAAAACTAAGTTTAATATTTTAGTCGAAAGAATTTATTTGGCCAATTCAGCTAATATTTATTTTGTCATGATCTGACATTGTTTTTATTTAATATCAATTACCAAAATAAATAAGCTTATGCAATTGCATAAAATTTTCTTACTAATTACTAAATTTAAATTAAAGTTGAAATTAGGTAAATTAAAATAATATTAAAAAGTAAAAGCAATGTAATGGTAGTAATAGAAGAGAATTAGAGTTTCATATTAATATAATAAAATAAAAATAAAAAATTTTAAGAAATGAGATTTAACATTACAAGAAATTTTTTAAAAGTTACAAAATAAATCAAATGAAGATTTCATAAACATCAAGTAAGGTATTAATCAAAATAGCTCTTAAGACTTGCAAAAAAAAGTTGATAAAAATGTTTACAAATATAAAAAAAATTTAAATTGATAACTTTCATCAAGAAGTGTCCGTTAACATTTGTTTCGGTGTAGAAAAGACTTTGTTGGGAGTTACTACGAATTGCCAATGTAAATAGTCATAAATTATGAAACGTATGTTTTCAATATTATGCTAAACATATTATAGCTAAAATTAATTAATTTAAGCAGTGGATATAACCAAATAAAATTGATGTAAAATTCATGCAAGAGGACAAACAGACATTCATAGAGATATGATCTAATCGAATAAAATTTTCAACAATTGAGATAAACAAGACAAGAAATTTGCCTCTCAATATACTTAAGAGATCGAACATAATACAATTCACTGATAAATTAGTTAGGAATTGAAATGGTTGGCATTTTGTGCCAAAACTCCCTTTAAATAAAGTTTTCAAAAATATAAAAATGAATATTTAATTGCTCATAGCTCCTTGAGATGAGTCCAATGGTCTTAAAACCTGTCTTAGTCGAAGGTATTACGGAATTACAATGAAATATATTATAATAAAACCAAAGTGATATAATGCTCACACAATAGAAAACTTAGAATTAATAATAATATAACCAAATGAAACTATAAAATGACTATTCAATCATGTAAAAACCTAGAACATAAAATATTTTAAAAAATGAAAATGAATATTTAATATGATGGACCATATCTTGTTAAGTCCACTGATTTTAGTTTCGTTTGGATTAGACCCCATTCCAAATTATTGCAAATTAGCGACTAAAATAATCCTAAATAATAATAATTGTTTTATATTAGCCAAATAAATATATCACTAAAAAGATATAAATTGAAGCTTCATAATACAACGAAATAAAAGAGATGAAAAGGTTACTAGGGAGGAGATTTAAAGTTCTATGATAGTATAGCAAAAAAAGTAAAACATTTAAAGAAATGACATCACTTGTCAGGGAGAATCACATTCAAAGATTTGAAGGAGATTGAGTATAACATCCTCAATCACAAAATTAAGTACAAAATGAAAGTTCACTTAAAAAATCCTAAAACTTAGAAAATAAATATATAAAAAAAAATGTTATTTAATTAGTTAAAACTTATTTAGATGGGATGACAACATTGATTTTATGTTAATCAGAGTTTATTTAGGCTTATTATAGATTACTAGTAAAAAGTTATAAATTATAAAAAATTGCTATTTCAATTTTAAGTAAAAATGTTATAAAGCAAAAATAAAATATATTAAAATAAAGCAACATAAAAAAATCAATCAATGTAAAGGTTTCATGTGAGGAGAGTGTAACATCTTCGATCCTCAAAATAGTATGAAACATAATCACAGCAAATAAACAAAAATAAATTTTAAAAACAATAAAAAATATTTAACTCGATAAATCTCATAGAGAGAGTCCATATCCATTTTATTAACTCAATTACATCTCATTTGGAGTTACAGAGAATTATTGGAGTAAATAATTATAAATAATAAGTTATTATTTTAATATTATGTAGATATATATAAAACTTTAAATGAGATAAATTCGTGGAATGTAATATAACTAAATCAATGAGATGTAAATGGCACATTAAAGGAAATTTGAAGTTGCATAGTATTATAGCATAAGTAAAGTAAAAATTTTGAAAATAAAGATAAATAGGAGAAGAAAGCTTCACTTTAAGATACTAAAGAGATCTAGTGTCACATACTTGATCATCAAATTATGTATTAACTGAAATGGCACGTAAAGCATGGTAAAAACAAGATGATAAAATATTTAAATATATAAAAATTAATATTTAGTTAGAAATTTCTCATGAAGACTATCTAACATCATTTAGTTCAACTTGATTAGAATTCATTTACAGTTACTTTTAACTACCATTATAAATTTGCTTTTGTTAAAATTTAATTTTGAAATATTAAGTAAATATATATTTTAAAGCTAAAAGTGATAAATAAAAAAATTGTAATATAACCAAATCAACTTAACATAAACATAACATAAGAAAAAAGTAAGAGTTTCATAGTGATATAACCAAACAAAGTGACAAATTTAGATAAATGAGAAAAATGGTACACGAAACTTACATTGAAAAAATTTCTGGTAGACAAGTGAAGCATTCTTAGCCATAAAAATTAGGTAAGAATAAAAATGCCTCGAAAAGTCTACAAAATACATCATAAATAAAATATTTAAAAATATTAGAATTAGTTTGAAAATAAATATTAAAGCATAAATTATATAATTAAAGTAATGTCATTTCTTCCTCTTCTTCTTATTCCTCTTCATAATAAAATAACTAAATCAAAGAAAATCATTTTAGCAAGAGGAATAATTTGATTAGAAAAGTTGCATTCTGGTACATTGGAAGTTCATGTTTAATATCCTTAATTGACAAATCATGTGCGAATTGAAATGTCAAGTGACGTGTGCAAGAACCTTAGTCAAATAGAATTAAAAATATTTAAATGAATGTATAATTTGATAGTACTTGAAATGAGCTCCATTTTTTCTTTATCACATCTCATTTGGAATTATTGTGAATTATAAAATACTATAAAAATAAAAAATTTAATAAATTATTATTTGGCATAAGCAAATGTATATCAAAGCTCAAATGAGATAAACAAAATTAATATAATATAATAAAAGCAAAGTGTGTAAACATCACAATAGGGGAGATTTAAAATTACATTGTGATGTAGCAAAATTACAATGTAAAATTTGAAGAAAATATACAAATGGTATATGAAAATAGCAATCCAAATTTCTAAGAAGATCGAGCATAAGATGAATTTTAGTCAATTAAGTAAGAATCAAAATGTCTTATTAAATATGCAAAAATCATAAAAAAATTAAATAATTAATTCGATAGAGATCTATTAGAGGAATTTAAAAATGCTCATATCATCTCCATTTGAGCTCATTTAAAATTACTATGAATTACAATAGTAAATAAGTATAATTATCAATAAAATGTTATTTTAATGTTAATTAAATATAAAATAAATAAAAAACAATACCTATTGAAGCAATGTAATATAAGCAAACTAAAGAAAGAAGTTTCATGAAATGATATAAATTATACGAGAGAGTTGCATTCAATGATACTAAAGATCAAGCGGACATCCTTGATCGACAAATTACGTACAAATCAAAATGTCTCGTAAAGAAGGCAAAAATTATAGAAAATAAAAGACTTTAAAATATTAAAAAATATACTATAATGGATAGTGGTTATTGACACAAGTCGAATGATGTTTTTTTGACTTAATTGTACCTTGTTTTAAATTACTACAAATTACTAAAGTAAATAAGAATAAATGATGATAAATTTTTATTTTAATATTAATAAAATATATATTAAAGTTGAAATGTGATAAATTGAACCAATAAACTATGAAAAATCAAAATTTATGTAAAGGTCACACAAGAAAACCTTTGGAGTTAAGTAGTAACATAACCAAATGCAAGAAAAAAATTTGAAATCAGATAAAATCTATAGAATAGTTGCATTAAAAGATTCTAAGAATATCAAGTGCAACATCCTTTATCATCAAATTAACTGTGAATCAAAGTGTCTCCAAGATCATATGAAAACCTTAAAATGATTTTTATTGACTTTTGTAATTCCAAGTAACTCAAAACAAGGTCTAAATGGAGAAGAAACAAACTTTGGTAGAATATTCTTGATGACCACCATCAAATAAATAACAATTTTTACATTTTTAAATATTTTCTTTCCATGGTTTTGGCATATTTTATGAAACATCTTGATTTGTATCTAATTTAACGATCGAGGATGTTACAATAAATTACCTTATTATCATGGAGTGTAATTTTTTTGTTCAATTTGTAACATTTCATAAAATGTTTTGCCTTCATTTGGTTATATTGTCATGAAACTCTAATTCTCATCTCATGTGACATTTACATTACTTTTAGACAATTATATCACATTGTTTCAATTTATATCATTTAAATTTTCTTACATATTTACTAAATATTAAAATAATTATTTTTTTATTTATGCTTATTTACCTCGATAATTCAAGGATATGCTAATCATTATCTGATTAATATGAAATAAACATCATCAGAATTTCCTGGACGAGCTCTATGTAATTAAATATTCATTCTAAAATTTTAAATATATTATTTATAAGGTTAAAGAATGCTTTACAAGATATTTTAGTATGTACATTATTTAATGATCAAGGTCCTCGAGCTCGATTTTCATAGTATCATGGAATTTAAATTTTCTTAATAATTTAAATTTTTCAATTTTTTTATTTTGTTATATTCCTATGCAACTATACATCGCCTCTCGTGCTACCTTTGCATCACTTTGATTTTTTTATATTACCAAACTTCAAGTATTCACATTTTCTCTTTACTTTATATTTTATTAAATTTATAACAATAATTTCTTGTTTTTTAACTTATTTTTTGTTTAATTCATAACAATTATAAATGAGGGCCAATCAAGGCAAAGCTAAAGTCTATGGACTTGTCTCGATGAGATCTATCATATTCTATATTTACTTTTATGTTTTTATTTTTTTATATTTTAACATATTTTGTGAGGGTCTATTTTTTATAGTTGATTTGATGATTGAGAATATTACATTGGAATTCCTTAGTATCTAGAATATTACATTGGACTTGTCTCATTTTTTTTCAAATTTTTTATTTGATTTTTATATATTATTTAAATTTGTTATATTGTATTACATATATTTATCTAATTTTAGTCACAATATTTTTTACTTAATATTCAAATTTTTATTTATTATTATTTATGCTTTGTTCCATTAGCAATTAATTATAATTCTATATGGTGTTTGATGTGGAGAAAGTAATCATCATTGTATGTTTTACTACAAAATTTTTATTGTCACCTAATTTTGTAGTTCAGAATGTTATACTCAATATCTTTAGTATCTTGGAATCTAACATTTCTTTCCTTTATAATGCATGCCACATTTTCTAACGACCTAGTTATCTTACCATTGGTACAACATCGATAGTCATAAAAGTCATGAAAGTCATATGCATTAGTCACTAACTCTAATATTTTAGAACTAGTAAAATCCTTAATCATTTAATGGAAGCTTGTGCTTGAATAAGAGTGTCTACCTCATTTATGTGCTCAATTAGAAAAATTCCTTACAAGTAGGCTTTATAAAAATTCACTAACCATCTTATTGCTTTAATTGGACATTTGTTGTGAGTAAGGCTATTTTTTAAGTTTTAAAAATAGTTTATGTATGGGTATATTACATATTTTTGTGTTAAACAAAGATCTTACATCAGCCAAACCATTTCTGTAATATTCATTACAATACGATAAGGTAAACATATTTACTTTTTGAAGTAAATATCTCTTAACATATCAAGCTAGAGAAAAAATTTTAAGATATATCAAGGAATTGCATGAAGAGTTAAGAACATATAGTACATGACTTCTAAATAGAAACATCCACTTCTTGATTATAATGAATGTAGATACATTACAAACCCTTGACGGCTAATTGTTCCACACAAAAATAATAGTAATATGCAAAAAATAGTTCTTTTCCTTAAGTAAGGCATTCACACAAAGCTTTTTAATGTTACTAAATATTTAGAATGTTATCCTTTTAGAATTAAATTGATAAGCTAGTTAAATACTTTCTTTAACAATAAGTGCAAATCATAATTATAAATCAAAAAGTAAAATAAGTTGCAAAGTGATGGAGGAAAATACATAAAAATAAGAAAAAAAACTAGGGGTCACCATACTAAGGAAAATAATTAAATTTCTTTATTTTTATTAAGTTAATATCTACTAGCAATATTTGTCATGAATGACATTTTATGTTGGGAATAATGGAGAGTGCTAAGCCATTCAATTCGAGGCCAACAACTTAGGACTATGAAGATCTTTTAACAAAGATATATTTATAGGATTCAGATATTGAGGTCTTGCCATGGACTTGGTGTAAGCACAGAGAGTTGAAAGCTATAATCTGGGTGAGACTTAATAGAGCCTTAATGAACTTTGAATGACTCATGGAATTTTTTAGCGTTGCTCTGGTTTATTTGGTTTGCATCAATTCAAATCATTAACTACTAGTTCTTTAGTTCAATGATTAGAGTTTGGATGTACAAAAAAAACCTTAAACTTTAAGGGATATTTAGTTACCTTTGGAAAACATCTTATTACTTATTGATTAAGATTATAAAAGACATATTTGGAGCATTGGTTCTATGTTAAACCAAAAGTGTGCTTGTTACTTTTGAGCACTTAGTCCTTTGAGTTTAGATCAAATGTGCAACATTTTATGACAATAAGTAGGCTTAAAGGGAGTTACTAATTTCTAAGGATTAAAGGATAAGAGAAGTATTTAACTAAGGACGAGCATCAAAGGCTATTGTGTTAGTAACAAATTATTACACTTGTCTTGTATGTCTAGAGTTTTGGAGTTGGCAACACACCAAAGTTGAGTTGTAATTTCAAAAGGAATAGAAACATGGCTAATGTTAGCCAAACTGGCACTAAGAAGGAGATGGCAAATAGGGTTAGTATCTATCATGAGGGGATAGTATTTATACTGATATTACTCAAGAGACTTTTGGCAAGCCTCCTGACTACTTCACCATGAACTGGTGTCCATCCAATAAATAAACTCCAAAACTTTAGCTCCCTCACCACTCATACAAACACACACACACAAACTTTTTGTAAGCCATAATTTCCTTTTTAAGTAAAAATTTCATGGTCGTCCTTTACTCATGGCAAGGTGTATGTTTTCTTTTCTCTAAGGAAAAACCAACTTTAAGTATGTATAAGAATACATGAAACTTCTTTAAAAAAGACTTTTGTTATTTAATGTTAGTGATAGATAATCACATTAGTGATGCTCATCCACAATGTATATTGAGCGAATTTGCCCCAATAGTTTTGACCTAGTAGCTATAATTTGCACTTCTAATAAAGAGGGAATTCCATTAGATCCAAGCCAACTACAACTTCTATCAAGTCAGTCCTCTATAGCCATATAACAATATCCTCTACTCGATGTTTTCATCTCTTTGCACCCATATGACACAAGATAATGAAGAGAAAGTTCCTAAACATAAAACCCTCACTAATAGATCATCTATATTCTCATCTACTATATGAACGATGTTAAACTATAAGCAATAATTATTATCAATGGAGTTTGAGAGATTTCTTTTATTTATATTGCTTATTTCCTTAGCTATGGGCACTTGATCAGGGGATAAGTTGTCATTCTTCTTTAGTAAAACAATTTTAATGTTTCTCTAATAGATGACAATTGGATAATTCAGGCACCAAAAAAGATTTCCAGTAAACACTTGGGGATTATACTTTAGTTTAGTCATATTACCTTTTATATTTCAACAAAATCATTAAGATGGTTATGGATATAATCTCTTCTTACAGTGTTAGAGCTCTCTCAATAGTTAGACAGGTTCTTTCCATCAATTATGTCTTGAACTCCCATACTATCTGTGCTATGTATCACAAGTGCATTTTGGGAAACATTCTATTGAACATTGAGTAGAAGATTAAGTCTTTTCTCTAAAGAAGGGTCCTATTGATTCATGTGATTCACTAAATAGCTAAAGAGAGGCTGTCACAACGTATGCCACAAAAAAAATTTTTTTGGGTAGAGGAAAGTTCTTCTGGCTAAAACTCTGAAAAAGACCATTATAAATTATGGCACAATGATTAGATTGTCAAGACTCCATAATTGTTTAACAAAAGCAACACTTAGTAAAAAGGCATAAATAAAATATATTAATGTTTAAATATAAACTAAAATTATATTAACATGGAAATTAGATAAATAGAGCAATGTTATAAGGTAAACTAGCACACATGGAAAAAATTAGAGTATCGTAGTAAAATAACGAAATAAAGGCAAAACCTTTCAAGAAATGAGTCAAATTATTTGCAAAAGTTACATTACAAGAAACTAAGGAGATTTTGTTTAAAATGCAAGATTAATAAGTTTTGTACAAATCAAAATATCTCTAGAAGAAAAAAAATCCTAAAAAAGAAAATATAAGAATATAAAATTAAATATTTATTAAGATAGAGCTGATTGAGATGAGTATGTTAATCATTATTTAGTCTCAATTGAACTTTGTTTGTAATGATGCAAATTACCAAAGCAAATAAACATAAAAAATTTAATGATCATTTTAAAATAAATTAAATAAAAATTAATACCAAACTTAGTTAAGTTGGAGTAATATAATTTAACCAAATCAAAGTGATATAGAGGTCACACAATATGGGATATTGAGTCCCACAATAATGTAATCCAATAAAAATTAAAGAAATGAAATAAAGTATATGAGAAAATTGAATTCGAATACACTATGAAGATAGAGTTTGTCATTCTTGATTATCAAATGTGGTATGAGTTAATAAACCGCGTATAAAGGGACAAAAATTAAGATATGTTATATTTAACTTCATATATCTTATCAACACGAGTCCAACAATGAGTCTTTTTTCCTCCATCAGACCTCGTTTGTAATTTTTATGTTTTACCAAATGAAGAAAACATAAATAATAATAAACTATAACTTTAATATCAATAAATATAAATTGAATGTAAAATGTGATAAATTGAAGAAATACTATATATTTAATCAGAAATGCGAAGATTGTGTGATAAGAGAAAATTTTGAGAACATATGATAAATGTTAAAAGAAAGCTGATTTTCAAACTAATAAAGTGGTCATGTCTACCCCATTAATCATTAAATTAGTTATGAATTGACATATCTCATCAAATATGCTAAAAACCTAAAATAATAAAATGTTTAAAAATAAAAAAAATAAATATTTAAATGGATAAAGCTCTTCAAGATGAGTACAACTATGTTTATTTCATCTCGATCTAAGCTTATTTAAAATTGCTAGGAATTGATAAAATGAATGATTATAAATAATAATAAACCATTTTCTTAAAATGAACCAAACACATATAAAGATTAAATTGACATTAATTGATGTAATTTTAAATGTCCAAATCAAAGTGATGTATCAATCTCATAAGATGAGATTTGGAGTATTAGAGTTCTATAATAAAATAAAACAAAAAAAGTTAAAGAAATAATAGAAATTATACAACAATGTTGGATTACAAGGTGCTGAGGAGATTGAGCATGACATTTGGGATCATCATATCTAGTATGAATCAAAATGAATAAAAAAATGTGTCAGAAGGTTAGCAAAAATATTTAGAAACATAAGATTTAAGCTTTAATTAAATAGAACTCATAAAATAGAGTCCAACAACATTGTTTCAAGTCAATTAATGTTTTTTAACTTATAAAGAATTATCAAACTAAAAATTGTAAAAGTAATAATAAATTATAATTTATTTATTAATGAAAAATATAAAAAGCTATTAGGAGTTACATTTTAGAAAACTAAAAAGTAAATCTAAATTAAAAAGTTAAAGAATTATGAAAAATTATATGGGAGCCTTCCATTCAAAGATACTATGGAGATCGAGCATAACATCTTCGATCACGAAAATAGGTATGAATCAAAATTCCACATAAAGTGTGTAAATTTCCTTGAAAATAAAAAATTTAAATTCAAATAAATATTTAAATTGATTGGGATCATCAAAATGATTTTTATTACGTTCGTTTCATCTTAGTAAGATTTATTTTGTAATTACTATTGTTTCTAAAATAAAAAAAGTAAAAAAACAATAACAAAAATATTATTTTAATACTAAGAAAATATGTATTAAATTTAAAATACGATTGATTAAATCAATGTAATATGACCAAATCAGTATGATCTAATGGTTAACTGAGGATAGAATTATAGTTTTCTTGTAATATGACAAAACCAATGTAAAAATTTCAAGAAAGTTGATAAATTATAAGTGAAAGTTAAATTCCAAAATACCAAGAAGTTTGAGCTTAGTGTCCATGGTCAAAAATTAATTGAAACACCACAAAAAGCATACTGAAGCTCCATAAAACAAAATACTTAAAAATATAAAAAATAAACACTTAATCAGATTTTTCTTAGAAAACTAATTCAATGACATTGCTTTTGTCTAGACATAAAAGGAGGCAAGAAAGCCAATCAAGAGAAGCTAAGACAAACAAGATCTATCCATGACCAAGAAGATGAAGAATGATCCCAAGACTTCAATGAGGAATGGTTTACATGTGGAGAAGTCCTTAGATAACAATGTAGGTTGAACCTTGGGATATAGATTCTAACTGAAAAATATTACTCATTTGATAAAGTTGTATGTGAATAATTGTGATCAATAATGTATTAACATATGTTAGAAACTTCATCATGTTTCTTGATTTAAGAATGCAAAAGAAATTTACTTATACTATGTCCAATTATTTATTTTTTTAATTTTGTGCTTAATTGGTAAATTCAAATTTTTGAACTTGAAGTTTTACTAGAATATTTGATTATCAATCATGTCCATTAAGTTCGTCTACCTCAAATAGGTATGGTATGACTTTTCAATATATGTTTACTATATAAAGCTCTATTTGTGACCTATGACTTGGAGGATTTTACATAATCATGTATTCGACTCATCTTTATTAATCTTATAGCAAATTAGCAACAAACAAAGCATATTCTCTAATATATTCTTACCTTGGCATGTAGGATAGAATAACATTCTTATATGCTTGTTAAAGTAGAGATTTATTATTTGTGTATATGTAAATTAAAAAGTTTAATTTAGAATCTCATTTGTTGTTATCATTTCTCTCACAATTGAAACATGACTATGTATAATTATGTTTAAGAGCATATTCATTAGGAATTAGTTATTAAAGAGTTTTTTTAAACATTGAAGTATTGATTCTTATTTTTCAAAACTCCTTATGTGAGACATGGTAGTATGGGTTTATAATTAAAAGAATAATAAAATTTAGTTTAATGAGGATGTCATGTCCAATTATGAAATGAGAGAATCCTAGCATGAGTTATTAACATGGTTCATTGCCTATGAATGGTAGAGATTTTGTATAAATTTCAAACATGTAAGCTTGTTTGTTTAGCTGAAGTAAATCCTTGGTAGCCTTAGTCCAAACCATGTTCATGTTAATTCCTTGTTCATTTTGAAATTATATTGTGAAAATCCTTTGCAATAAAAACTTTATGAATGTAGATAATTCCTATTATTACAAAGGCATCATACTTTTTGAAAATTTATTTATGAGCTCACAGCCTAATTTGATATGTTTCTAGAATTGAGACATCATGTTATGTGAAAATTAAATTCATTGCTCGCATAGAGATTTTGTTATGTTGCAATCTATATGAGTCATGTGATATCTTAGTTTAAGCATGACTAACTTATGTTTTCAACAGGAGTACCATAACATATTTGTGACAAACATTTATAATTCCAAATCCATTATAAGAAAAAGGTAATTTTTTTTACAAATTGAGACTTACATTAGATAATGAACTTTAGGATGACACTTCAAAAGTTTATGAAACTTATGAATTCTCTTTTCCCACTACATTCTTAGTTTGGATATGCTTGGGAAACTTTTGTGTGATTTGGTTACAACATTTGCGCATTAGCTTAAAGTCCTAAGTGAACATATATGGCTTCTAAGGCAATATGGCCTTAAATTTCTTGTTATAAAGCATGGAATGGCTTTATTTTTAACCACAAAAGATGTTTAGGTTTGTCTAAAAGAGTTAAGCCCTTGATAAACTTTGAAAAATAAATGTTGTTAAGATATTATTATTGAGTCCTTAAACAATTTTATCTTTTTATAGCTTAGTTAGCATTAGAAATAAAAATAAATGCTAGTTAAGAATTTAGATAAACAAATGTAAGGTATGCTTAGCTTTAGGTTATGTTTAAGATTTTGTTTATGTGGAAAAATTTCTAATTGAATGTCTTGCAAATTGATTGAGTTCAATATCGATTGTTGAGCCATTATGCATGTTATTGATAAAACCTTATGGTAGTAAATCTTTTAGTAAAAAGCTTAGTAGAAGTTTGGAGAGCTGAAGTTAATCATTAGAGATGTGCAATGCTCTAATAAGGAGTTCATTAATTTTATAATGTTGGATAAACCTTTGGCTTCACATAGCTTATTGGGTAAGAACATAAGTTACATTTATTAGGCTATTAGACAACATGATGAAATGCTAAATGGTTATCTAGGTGATGTGTGCATCCTAAGGAAGGGCTTTATTAAGGCTGCTTTCGTTATCGTTTGGTTATCAGACATAAGGAAATGACTAATGTTATGTTCTTCAGGACCTTGATATTTTCTTCTCTTTGTAAGAGCACTAGATTAAAATCTCATTAGTTGTATCTCTATCTAATGAATTAAGTTGAAGCTTGAAGTTTTCATGCTAAAAAATAGATGCAAGATGTTCTATGAACAATCCACTACCCCTTCCATATTTCAATAAACTCATAACAAGACCATGCACTCCTATTTCATCACAAGAGCTAGCACTCGATAATTAGTAATGTAAATTGCATGTGCTAACCCTATAGGGATGCAAGAGTCCTCAATACCTGCATGCACTACTTCACATATATTCTATAACATCATCTAATCCCAATGGGACTAATTGTGCAATGTTTCCTTATAGAATTCAATGTATAAATGGCATTAAAGCAAACTTAAAGCCTCTTATGATTCGCCTAACTCTCCTTCATGTTGAACAAATGGTGCAAGTGATTATGAACAACCCTAAGTTTCGAGACCCACGCACAAGGTGATTTTATATATAAGTTTGAGAAGGTTGTTTTTTGCATGAAGAAATATACTCTTGCATAGTATCATGGACTGTATAATTATCTAGTAGCTTTAGGAAGGGAAAAGAGCATACAATATAATTGTTAAAATCGCTTGATGCTATTTTATTGAACGTACAAGTCCATATTCATGAAATAATTTTCGAAAGTAGAAATAAAAATGTGTAAAGAATTTGATGACATAACAGTAAGGGTGTTTGAGATGCTTATGATGGGTGAAATGAATTTCATCTTAGCATTAAAAACTAAACTACTAAATGATAAGATATTTATTTCACAAACAAATTATTTTAAAAAAAATTTCTATAAATTTGGAGATATGCATATTAAAACTTTGAAGAATGTATTGAATTAATAGCTTTATTTAGATTGGGATGAGGTAGAAAAAACCATTCATTAAAGACTTTAAAGTGGTCTTATTGGATCCCTAACATATCCCAAAACAAGTGACTACAAATCTTATTTAGTTTTTGCTAATGTACCTATACTATCAAATCCTAACAAAAACCATCTATCGGTGGTTAATTCAACCTTCAAATATTAAGAAGGTGCAACAAACATAGGATTGTTGTACCCTAGAAAGACAATTTCATGTGATCATATACTCACACTAATTGATGCTTTGTAGGCTTGCTGTTAGGTAAGAAAAGTATCTCAAATTTGTGCTAATTTCTAGGAAACAATATAATTTCGTGGGCAAGAAAGAAGTAATTTACACAACCTTGTTGATCATAGGGACATTGTAGGCAGAATTCAGAAGCTATGGTGCTTAAGTGTTACAGTTAAGAAAAAAGCTTTAAAATTATGGTTTTGATATCTTATGCTTCTTTACTAGAGTTAATAATACATTATCCATAGCCAAAGAAAAGAACCAAGTTCATAATTTTGAGAACAAATACATAAATGTAAGATATCATATTATTAGAGATCAAGTAGTTAAAGGCTTAGTTGAAATTGAATATGTTTCTACCAAGCAAAAATTTATAATCATATTAACTAAATCATTTCAAACAAATTTACTTAAAATCATAAGGCAACAACTAGGTGCAAAAAAAACTTTTTTAATTGTACCTTCTTTTTTATGGTGCTAAAGGGCTATAATGTTCATGGTTTAGATAAAATTGGAAACAAAGAAAAATTAAGGGGAACTACTTGTTAAGGGAGAGTATGAAATCAAGGGGAGCATATGTTCTTTATTTTTAATACCTTTTATAATAAAAATATTCTTAAATATATCATTTTACTTATTATAATTTTATCTAAACATTTATCTCTTGTTATAATCGAAAGGAGAGATTGTTAAGCCACCGTTATGTTTGATGTGCCAAGCTATAAACGTTTAATTTTTTATTCTAATGGGCTTATTTGGAAGGAATTAAGTTTTGTTTTGAGGAACAAATAATGCAATTTTAAATATGGTGAATTGGTGGTCTTCACAGCATCTTTTAGTGCCCAATAAGCTAAAATGATTGATGACATGAACTTCAAATTTAAAAGGATTTTATTATTTTATGAAATAATGTGTTTGTTTGTTTTCCTATAAATATAAGCAGCCTCACTTCACTCATATTAATTTCAAATACTAGCAATGAATCTAAATTATTTAATACCATTCTTGATTTAGAGAACATCTTGGATTACATTTTTTGATCTATTAATACTTCCCTTTGTTAAATGCCACCTTTGCATCTTACCAAATTTTCTTTTTCATAAATTGGAAAAAAATTTTAACAAAAACTATTTTATATTCATAATCTATATATATATATATATATATATATATATATATATATATATATATTAAACTTAATGCTTAATTAAAGTGAAATGCACTGGAGCTGATCAAGCCCGATTGCTCCAAAAAAGCCTTGGGTTAAGAGACCATTGGAACAAAGAAAAGTTGAGCCCTATCTTTGTTAGGGTGCAATCATGAACCTTAGATGGCTATGTTAAAGGATGGATTGGGTTGAGAAAACTTGAATAAGGGTAAATGGAATGTAGTAAAGCTACATATAAACTCGTAAGACACGAGTGCTCTGGGTGTTGAAATCCTAAGCACATTAGTATGAGTAACATTTTATGCAAGTGAAACACAATTCATTTCCTACCATATAGGTCTAATGTGTTTTTACATGTCTAGCACCTTAATGCATAAGAATGCATGAATTCCCATCATCTGACCATTAATTACACTGATTAAAGTTCACTAGACAGTAAGCGATGTTTGATGGCTAAGATAAGATGATAAAAACCACATCTAATTTTAATATAAGATCAACATTCTCTTATCTATATTAGTTAACCTATACTTGAATTCAATAATTCAAATCTCTCCATTTTTAAACGTATGACTAAGATCATTATGGGATTTACTACAACTAAATTCAATGGTGTATATCTCATATGATGTGATTGAATATCCCGAATATAACCCTACCTTATCCAACCATCCATAATTCTTTCTTTTTTTCAATCATTGATGTATTAGGTGACATTATTCCAAATAGATTCGTAGGCTCCAGTCAATTCCATCTAATGACCAATTCCATCACTATCATTTGTGTCAATGTAGAAACTCCTTGGAATAAGTTTTTAAGGTTTTCGGTTGCATCTTGTAAATTGTATTTCCATGACTTTCTAATAGCTATTATCAAACTATTTCTATAAAAACCAGACCATTATGAATGAAGCTTCTAATGAACATTAAGAAAATATTTGATCTAGAAAAGTTAATGCATAATAATCTATTGGTGTAAATTCATTGAGCAACACACAAAAATTTAGTACAGCAAAATTTTAATGCCCTTCTAGCTATGAGTAATGCTTCTAAGCTTCGATTTCTCAAATCTCTTCGTAAGTTTTAGTTTTTTGTGACATAATTTATTCATAAATAAGCATCAATAGTTGCACATTTTATTAGAATTTTTTAGGTTCTGTATTTTTCTTATTTTATTAGTTTTTTTTTGTTTGATATTAATTAAAGGCTGAGTTTTGTTTGATATAATTAGAAATTTTAGTTTTTGTTGAGCTCACAAAAATCCTTGATTATTGAACATATAATAGCTAATGAGTTTGAGGTCAAATTTAATTAAAAACATTAAGATATAATCTTTTGTGATAGTATTGTTTTCCTTAACCATGGTTAAGGTTGATAAAGCTTCTAGTCTGAATTGAATCGCCCAAAATATTTTTGTTTACTTTTCAAATTTTAATTTTATTCTTTTTCCTCAATCATAATAATTAAAAGTTTTTATTTAAATTTTAATTTCAAAACTTTTCCAAAATTTGAAAGTTCTTACTTCTTTCCAAAGTTCAAATTATTAATGCATAAAATCTTTTTAAAACAGCATGTAAAAGCCCACTTTTTTATGATATATGAAATGATGAATCCATAAAAAAGAAAATTGTCACATGGAAGATAAGTTTTGTAAAAGTGATAGTTCTTACAAGTGTAAACAAGAGAGCTAGGATCATACAAGTATGATAAAAAGAAAAAAAAATTCTAAGTTTAGCAAGTAAAATAAAATGAGTTGAAGATTGTATACTGCGATTAGCACAATCATATTTACCATGAAAATTAGTGTGTCATTTCATTATGGTAGAACAAATTTCAAGGTCATACAGTTATGAAAAATGTTGTTAGCAATTTGCAAAATCATATTTAGCACATTATATAACACAACAATAGCTATAATACTAGTACGACATTTAATATGGAATAAATCAAGTTTTTTATATGAGTTACATTTGAATCTAGCCATTGGAAATGAAGTGTATAAGATCAAGGAATTGGAAACAAGTTGGATAGAGATGGTAAAGGTAAATAAAATTAAAGAGAAACACAAACACTAGAATGCATGTTTCCTTAATAAAAAGTTAAGGTAATATATCATAACAATTGTAGTAATATATCCAATGATTTCAGAATTATTGTTTCAGCTATATAAGGTCTTGGAAAGTAGTAGGGCTAGAAATGTTATCACCTTCAAGCATTAAGCTTTTCTAAGATCACATACTTCAAAAAATACTAAAGAAAACAAGTTAACTTCAAGAAAGGAAACGTAGGACCTTGAGCTTGCTTCATGAAGAAGAATGTAAATAAAATTTTGACTTTGTTTTGCTACTCTTTCACCTTCAAGCTAAGATTTTACATGTTGAACTTTGCTGATTGTGATGGTAATAGAGTTGTGATATTTGTATTTGATTGTAAAAAGCATGCTCATGTCTAATATAAATTACCTTCTTTAATTAAGCATGAATTTTATAAATTTAACTATTTAGAAATTATTGTCATGCTTGACTAAAAATTTTTGATGCAATTGTCAAATTATTTTGCAATGTGGAAGTTCTTGGCATAATATAAATGATGATAATGTTTTTAATACATGCTTAAGTAACTTCATTTATGTTGCTATTATTTCATTTGGAATGCAAAGACTCTATGTGGTTAAAACTTGCTATTTAAATATGTGATATTTCTTTGAAATTAATGATGAAATCAAAATCTTAAATTTCTAAGTCATCCATATTGTAACTATTTTTTTTTTTAAATTAAGCTTTTTATCGTGTGACTTTCCCAAAAGAATTGAATTTTTATGAACATGAAAGAGGATCTTGATTACTCATGAATTACAATTTTTTGGGATGAAAACTTCCATAAATAAATTAGGTTTCTAATGAAATACATTCTTGTTATTCACATTTCTTTTTTACAACTATAAGAACTTTTGAATGCTAGTTTTAAAATTTTTTTATTAGGCTCTACTACAAGCAAATCCTGAGTACATACATGTTTATCATGTTCAAAATTCTAAATTTATGGTAATTGTTTCATTTTGAAATATTGAAAAAAAACCTATAACAAGATGAAATACTGGTGTTTTATGTTACGTTAACATTAATTATCAACACAAAGATATTATTTGAGTTTTTGTTTTTGAATGTTGCCACTATAAGCCTTGTGATTACACTAATTTTGTCAAAAATTGGGAATTACAATGAAAACGTGTGGCCCAAAAACCATAAGGGGCTATGGTGGACCATTAAAGATGTCTAAACTTTAACATTTTTTGGTTCAATGAAAATGAGCATATGCACTAAAAATTTAAAAGACTAGCTATTACATTTCATCAACCCAAATTAAGTGTAAAGGCTTATTGCGATAACCCAAGTGAATCAAAGGATTGGTGTAAAATTGTTGGGGATATAAATTTAATTGCATTAGGTTTGAAATGGTCAATGTTATTTTCTAAGAACTTGACTACCTAAACTTTTTAATTAAAATTCTTAAGGTTTGAAATTTGAATCTTTACTAAGGTTAAGCACCTAAGTATTAGTAATAAGGGATTAAAATATGTTTTCACTTGGCAATAACTTTGACGAAGTTAAGGATTGTGGAATAAGTAAGCATAAATTAAAATAAAATAACTCTTAAAGACCACAATGTTTGCAAATGGAAACATAAAGGATTGAAATATGGATATCAAGTAAATGGCGAGACAATTAGACCACATAGTTTAAGGCTTTGATTTGATGAAGCTCCTAATTTGGTGTTGAATCAAGGCTAATTGAGATAGTGAGTTTAGGGTTAGCCTTAGAAGTGGGGTTCAAAGAGCCCAAGGAGGATCATGGTTTTATTTTATTTCGGCTAAACCCTAATATAGTTTCGATTTTTTTGGTAAGATTTTGAGTAACACTAAATTAGGGTATTAAATCATTGATTGATGTCCTAGATGGTAATTTGGGTAGCATATGGATTATGAGAGAATTTTTTTAATGGGTGTTGTGGCTAACATTTTCTTATTATGTATGAGAGTCATTAGCACAACTCATATTAATCATGGATTAAACGTAACGACATTAACTTTATGTAATTTAGTGAAGAACCTTTAGATTAAGTAATTGCTCAATTTATTTTTTATATAGTTTAGAAGGTTTGTTGGAAACTCTAAGTTAAGCTAGGTAGCTATTATGGTTTTGCAAAAATGTTAGATTATCCTCACTGAAAAATAAGGTTTTAAAGAAAGCTCTACAGATTTCTTAAGTCATAGATTAGAGTTATAAGGCATATCTAATGAACCTTCTAATAATGGATGTTGAAACTATATGGAATTATTTCACTTGATAAGAAAGTCTACATTTTTTATGGCATAGGTTATAATGAAATAAAACCTTGATGATAGCTTACCAGTAAAAGTTAAGTTAGTCAGACATAGTAGATGGTAAGACTCTTACTAATTTGCAAAATTGGGTGTCATATAATAAGAAGTGCATTGAAATTTTTTTGATTCCTGGAGTCGTACACAACTGGTCATCTGAGCGGTAGAGCCTTGATGATGGGCTTGTAGATTGTTTACTAAAGATCGCACGGTAGCTGAGTCCTACTAAACTATAGGATATCAATGGAGACCATAGTGCAACTCACCTATAATTTCTATGTGGTTATTTAGGACACCTAAAGACCAATGGGGGCAACTCTAATTTATTGGACTTTTGTGTAATAAAGTGGAGAAATTGGTGATGAGATTGTAAGTTAGAACATCTGCTAAGGATATCATGGTTATGGATGGAATGACAAAAAATTAGTAGATCATTAAGCATCCATTATGCTTTTGATGAGCATGATCAATTGAGATATCTTTTATGATATCATTGGCTATACTAATAACTTTATTTTATTAGATATGTTAATAAATTATCATATTACTATTTTTATTAGAAAAGTTATGGATTCCTTATTAGGAATGGCTCAGTCTTCTCCCTTATATCATTTATAGGTGCAAATAAAAAGAACCTAACATGTGATTTAAGAAGGGGGCATTTCGATCAATACTTTAAAGGATTATTCATTTGTTGGTATTTTATGACGCTATAATTTTTTTCATTCTAATACAGCATTATCTTTTATATATTTGGACTTTAGAATATATGGGACTATTGCAATAGACTCTGAAGTCTTTATTTTAAATGTAATGTGATAAACTTACACTTTTAGATAGCTTATGGATCATGTAATGATTTATTTGATAACATGGAATTGTATAGATATGCTTTGTCATAGGTTATAAGGTTTTTCTCATTCCATAAACAAGCTAGTACATATTGGGAAGTTACTTCAGATGGAGTGAACTAGTTCTTGACTTAACTTTGCATGACTAGTTGGTCTAAAAATAATGTTTAACATGGGTGATATACACAACAATAATGATTTGATAGGGAAATTCTGACTCTAAACTTTAACGCCATGGCCAAGGATTGAATGGTTGCTAAGAAAATATATTGATCAGTGCATTATTCTGGTTGTTCACAAAGATGAAGGAAAAAATGTTGTTACAAAGGTTATGCCTCAAGTTCTTTATATCAAAAAACATTTCATATTTTATCAAAATCAATTAGCATCCTTAATTTTTAAAAAAAGTACTCATGATCACTTATTACAAAAATTAAAAATTATTTATTTTAAAATGAGAATGAGAATGATAATGATATGACTTAATAAGGAAGCTTTTTAGATTTTATAATATTTCCTTATGTAGTTCTTAACAATATCATAAGAGACAACTAACAGGCCTAAAAAATGTCATAATCAACACCATGGGATGTCATGTTGTCCACAAATATATTCATACTCTCTGTTGGATTGTGAGATACTCGACACAAGTTTTGTACTCTTATCTCATCAGATGATCCAATGGTTTACAATCTAGGCTCTACTAATTACATGGACCACCTTATAGGGCTATAACAATTTTGATCAACCACATTGTCACTATAACAAGTACTCTCCAAAATCAAAATCCTCTAGTCACATCATTTTATGGCACATTATTAACAAGGAATTAAAAATTTCTAGTGGGAGTCCAACCATTTGTTATATATTTGACTTGTCTCACTCTAGCTTAAGAGGACAACATTAGGGGTGTACGACATCATAGTTTATGTCATCTTCCATGGTCAATCTTCATTAACATCAAGATTGTTCTTCTTGTATTTAACTAAGGCTACCAAACCTAATATATAATCTATAATTTCTTCAAATCCTTAATCATTTGTTAACTTTCCATGCCTCTTATAAATCTACTTTGCGAATTAGTTAACTTAGGGTTTTTATTAAGGACTAATATACCTCTTTGGGTTGCTTCCCCAAACAAATTTAATGTATTTGCATTAAATCCTTACCCATAATTTATAAATCCATAGCTTCGTCCATTTCAATCATAATTCTTCCTTTTTAACCAAGATTTACATTAATTTCAGTACTAACCATCTCATTCCTCATAAAACAACTAAAGTTACCCCTCTTTCCCAATGGCATATCTTGAGTTACCTACAACTAAAAAACTATTTCTGGGATATTAGTACATCGCTTAACACCCAATTAATGGCTTCTGATAATCTTAAATATCAACAAGACTTGATAAAGTTTTAGCAAAAATCTAAGTCTTCATAGGTCCCTTGCACTAGGTTAATAGAACTCTTAATGATAAAATATCATCTTAATGAATCTTATTTATGCCTAACTGATAAGATCATCAATTGATGCATGTGCTAAAGGCTCAACAAAAAGTTTGATTTAAACAAAGCCTTAATTCTTAGAAATTTTACCTATCAAATTCTTATGTTATTTAAAAGATTATTTAAGGTTCTTTTTAGTCAAAATTTAATTTCATCCATACCATGGATTTTTTTTATTCTAAAACTTAAGTTAAGGTCGAGTGTCATACATTTAAGGAATTTAATCTTTAAATCCAACCTATTTAAATTTCAAATCTAAAACATGCAAATTTGCAATTTAAAACTTTTGAATTTAAATGTAAATTGTCATAAATTCTAATTTTTATGTTCTCTTCAATCTTATAATTTCACAAGTTTAATATAGACTAACTAATAATTTTAGTGAGGTTAAGTTCCATTCTAGTTTCTTATTATTCCTCAATGGAACCAAAAGCTTCGTTTTCTCAAAATCAAGACCTAATCTTTCCATTGCCTTCTCGTGTGGTCAATTGAAGCACCACAAATCCTCCTAGATGAAAACCTATGACCTAACCTTGGAGGCCGTCTATGATGATATTTTAGTCATTTTCTTGCATTCCCTATCAATTGTGGAGCCTTTTAATCAACTTTTGTGAAAAACCTGAGTCATTCATTCCCATATTATTTTGTGAAATTCATTCCATTGTTTTGTTTTGTTTGGAGGACATCTTGCTCATGTTAGAATAATAACTTATGCTTGAGGAGAACATTAGCTAGGTCTTTAAACTAGGACTTTTTAAGATTTCTTTCATTGTTTTCTTATCTTATTAAAATTATTTATAGCTTAATTCTTCACCATAATGTGTAATAAATCGAAATACCTCTAGTATGTCTTAGTTACATGTTCATAGTAATAGTTATATCAAAATATATGTTAATCGAAAATCTTGTATTAGATAAGGAAATCTTTGCAAATTTGTAAAATAACATTGATGGCTAGCATTTTTTCAAACATCATACATGCATCTAATAGTATATTAATTAGCTTAAAATCAACGAAAACCTAAAAACAAACCTTATCCTTATCATAAACATTCTACTTGGCATGGCAAAGAAATATAAATTTTGATAAAAGATTTTTAAGATTTCATATAACTTGATTCTTTCAACTAAAGCAAGCGATTAGCATGAAATTTCAAAAAAATATAAACTAAGCAATACATAATATTCCTTTAACCTGAAAACCATTTACCTAAAAACATTGTGTAATCCTCATATTCTTACTGAATCCAAGTCTATAACATGCAATGCTTTCTAATGGATATGAATAAATGTCGTTGGATTCTTCTCGATGAGCTATATCAATTTAAATATTCATTTTTATTTATTTTTTTAATCTTTTTTTCTTGCGTTTTGCATGACTTGTGAGATATCTCAACTCATTAGTAAGTTGAAGTTTGATCATGATGCATTCAATCTCTTTAGTATCTAAGATTATAATTTTTAGATAAAATTAATATTTTTTTTTTCAAATGTTTTCTTTAATTATTTTAAATTACTGTGTAACTCAAAATCTCCTCTCTTATGACCTTTATATTGTTTTGAATTCTTATGTTATGTTATATTAATTTAATTTGATTTAAGTTTAACATTTTTTTGCTTAATATTAAAATGATATTTAATATTACTTATTCTTATTTAATTTGGCAAATCATGATAATTCTAGATTACATCCAATTCAGATAAAACAAATGTTATTAGACTCATCTTTAGTAGCTCTATCTAATTAAATATTTTTTAATATTTTTTTTATTTTATTTGCATAGTTTTTCTATGAAGCACGTGAGACATTCATTTGTACCCAATTTTATGCATAGGAATTTTACATTCCATCAAAATTTAACCAAAATCATCATATTAGTTTAAACCACCTCTATCAAAATAAATATGCATTGTTATATTTTAAAATATTTTACTTTCAAGGGTTTTGATACTTTTTATAAGACATTTTAATTCTATACCTGATTTAAAAATTAAGGATGTTGCAATTGAAGTCATTAATATCTTAAAAAGTAACATTCCCACACAATTTATCTCGTTTTATCTAATATTTTTCTTTGATTGTAATATATTACTATGAAATTCTAATTCTATGTTTGTGCATCATTTAAATCATTTTGAGTTCCTTATATTACTTTACTTCACTTCGTCCCTTTTCAACTTTAGTATTTTGTTAACTTAATATCAAAATAATAATTTATTATTGTTTATGCTTGTATATTTTGGTAATTCATAGTATTTCCAAATATTGTTTGTTCGAAATGAAAGAAATGTCATTGGAGTCATCTTGATGACCTCCTACTAATTACATATTCATTTAATATTTTTATACAATATTTTTGGTACAAATGATGGGAGATTTATATTAATAAATTATATCATAATAAAGGTGTTGTACTTGATCTCATTGCCATCTTTGAATATAACTTTCTACTAAAACTCAATTTATTTCTTCAAATTATTTATTTTTATATTGGTATCACACTATATTGCTCTAATTTTTATCATGTAATGTTTACATCGCTTCAACTTAATTATATTATATTTCTTTAATTTGCCTTTTTTTAGCTTTGTTATATAATTATTTAATATGGAGATAATCATTTTTATTATTTATACTTATTTTATTTGATAATTTCTATTAACTTTAAACATGGTCCATGAGTCACAAAAAAATTTTTATCAAGCTTATTTTGATGACCTCTGCCTAATTAAACAATTTTAATATTTTAAATTTCATTTTACTATTTATGTATATGATATGATATATTTTAATTCATATATAACTTAACAATCGATGATGTTACACTCGAAATCCTTAGTACCATGGAATGCAACTTTTATAGATAATTTATCTCATTTGAACCTATCTTTTGCTTTGATTTGGGACAATTCCATTGAAATTCTTATTCATGTCTTCTGTGACGTTTACATCACTTTCATATTGTTAGATTAAATAACTTCAATTAATTCATTTCTGCTTTAGTTCTTTTATGCAATGTCAAAATTTTTAATTTATTATTATTTATACTCTTTTCTTTCATAATTATTTCTTAGGATTCTATTACACTTATTGAGAGATTTTTATTTGTTCATAATTTAATGATAGTGTAAGGTACATTTCATTTCCTTAGTTCCTTGGAATACATCTTTCTCATAATATTTATCATTTTTCTAGTTTTTTTATTTCATTTGGTCATAAAATAATGAAATTCTAGCTTTCAATTGGACATATTTCATTGCTTCAATTTTTCTCATTTCAACTTTAATATATATTTACTTAATTAAAAAATAATAATTTATTACTATTTAAGATTATTTGCTTTGAAAATTTATAATAATTCTAAATAATGTAAAATAGAAACAATAAAAGTTACTTGCTAATCTCGACAATTTCCATCTATATAGATATTTAATTTAATATTGTTTTAATATTTTATTTTCTAGGATTTTTGAATGTTTTATGAGTTAATTTGACATATAACTTTTATATAAATTTTTTTCCTTTTTATTAAATTTTTCACTTTTATTGGCCACATTACATCTAAAATCTATTTATCCAATCATGTGATCTTCACATCACTTTTATTTTATTGCATTATATTTTCTTAAGTTATCTTGTTTTAGATTTCATAGACATTTAATTAATATTAAAAAAAAATATTTGTTTTATTTTTATTTATTTAATTTTGTAATTTGTATTAATTCTAAAAAAAGTCCTATCAATATGAAACAAATATTGTTGAAGAGAATTATAAAATTAAAAATTTGATTTTATATTTTTCAATATTTGTTTTGTAATTTTTCATGATTGATAAGACATTTTTATTCATTCCAGATTTGATGATCAATAATGTTATACTTGTTCTCCTTAATATTATAGATTAGAGATATATTTCTTTAAAACTCTACTTCTCCTTTAGTATGGCCTTTGTATTACTTTAATTGTTAATATTATGTTGCCCTAATATTTTTTATTTTAGCTTTTAAATTTATTTATTAAATATGAAAAATATTTTTTTGTTATTTATTGTTATTTAAACATTTAGTTCTTAGTAACTTAAAAAGAGGTCTTACCAACACAAATTAGTAATTGTTGAACTCATTTCAATGAACTCTATATAATTAAATATACGTTTTTCTTTATTTTGAGAGAATTTATTTTTCTAGTGCATTTTTAGTATTATTTATGATACATTTTCATTTATAAATAACTTGATGATCAAAGACGTTACATTCGAATGCCTCGTCATCTTGGAATGAAACCCTCTTATATAATTTAGATAATTGCTTCAAAAGTTTTTATTTTATTTGGCTATATTCTCTTACAACTCTAATTCTCCTCACTTGTGACAATTACATCACCCTTATTTGGTTATATTATATTTTTTTTTCATTTATCTCTTAATCTCTTTAATATATAATTGCTTAATTTTAAAATAATAATTCATTATTTATTTTACTTATTTGATTTAATGATTCATAATAATTCCAAAAAGAGTCCAATTATGACAAAACAAGTGTTATTAGACTCATTTCGATGATCTTACTGTAATTAATCATGCATTTTCATACCTTTAAATAATTTATTTTGTTTGTTTTTGACATATTTTACAAGATATTTTAATTCTTAGTGTATTACAAATGGGGAAGTTACACATAATCTCCCTAATATCTTGGAATGCAAATTTGCATGAAAATGTTTTTAATTTCTTGAAAAGGTATTGCTTTCAATTGGTTTTATTATTATAAAACTCTAACTCTACTCTCTTATCACTTTTACATCACTTTGATTTTTAGGTATATCAATGCTTCAATTAATCTCAATTCAACTTTAATATATAATTGCTTAATGTTGAAAAAATAATTTATTTTTTATGCTTATGTTCATTGGTAATTCATTATTATTTAAAATGAGTTCCAATGGTCAAAAATTTAAAATTGTTTTATTTGACTACATTATCTCTATCAAAAAAATATTCAACTTTATGTTGTTAAATAAGTTTTTTATTTTTTTAACACATTTAATGAGATATTTCCTTAGTGCTTACTTTGATGATAAAGTTTGTTACACTTCATCTTCTTTGTACTGTGGAGTAAAACTTTCTTGCATAACTTATCTCATTTAATTAAATATTTCTCTTGCATTTCTTTACATTACTTTGAAATTGTACTTCTCTTTTAATGTGATCTTCACATCACTTTGATTAGCATAAATTATATTGCTTTAATTTATCTCAACTAACCTTTAATAGATACTTCTTTAGCATTAAAATAACAATTTATTATTCTTAATTTTAATTATTTTCCAAAATTTGTGGATTGTCTTAAATGGTTCCTCTCATGACAAAATTAATGTCAATGGAAAAATCTTGATTAGAACTATTTAATTAAATGTAGAATTTAATATTTTTATATATTCATTTTTTATTTTTTACGAATGGTGAGAAAGTTTCTTCTCATACATGGTTTAATAATAGATGGTCTCATGTGAGATCTACTTAGCTATTGCAATGCAACTTTTGTTTATGATTTATGCAATATATTGAAGTGTTTATATTTATTTAGTTATATTACTATGAGACTCTAATTCTCTTATCTTATGATATTTATATATCTTTGATTTGATTATGTTATTTTAATTGAGCTTATCACTTTTTAAAACTATTATAAATTTACTTATTATCAAAATTTAATTTATCATTTTTATGATTATTAAAATCCATAATTCAAAGTAATTTCTTTTGAGGTCCAATCAAGATGAAGCAAGTAACTTTGGACACATCTTGATGGGATTAAACTATTTATAATACTTTTTTATATTTTTAAATATTTTTTTCTTTACAAATTTTGCATATTTTTCAAGACAATTTGTCTTTTTGTGTTAAATTTTTTTCTTTTATTTAGTTATATTACTAAGAATCTCCACATCTATTTTTGTATGGACTTTTATGTCTTTCTTTTGGCTATCTAAGATTGCTTAAATTAATCTTATATATATATATATATATATATATATATATATATATATATATACATATATATATATATATATGTATCCGTGTGTGTGTGTGTGTGTTTGTGTTTTTAATATTTAAGAAAATAATTTATAGCTACTTACATTTTAACTTTAATAATTCCCAATAATTTCAAATGTTGGCTGATTGGGAATAACTGAAGTCTTTGCAGTCATCTAAACTACCTGTATCAAATTAAGTACAATTTTTATATTTTTTATTTTTTATTTTCTATTTTCTATTATTTTTGCATGTTTTATGAGACATTGTTTATTTCAACCTGATTTTACTATTAGAGATTTTACATGCATTCTCCCCATTATCTTGGAATGAAACATTTTTGTATAATCTATCTCATTTCCCCAAATGTTTTATATTGTTTTGGTTATATTATTATATAACTATAAATTTTCATTGGTATTATCTTTGTGTTGCTTTGAATTTTTTTATTGTTTTTCTAAAATTTATTTAGTGCCATTTTAATTCATATATTTACTAATGCTAAGATAATAATTTATTATTATTATGCTAATTTAACTTTATAATTTGCATTAATTCTAAAATTGGTCAAATCAACGTAAGATAAACAACAATGAACTTGTCTTGATGAGCTTTATGCAATTAAAGGTACATTTTTATGTTTTAAAATTTTTTTATTTTATTATGTTTTATCATCTTTTATGAGACATTTTTATTCATATCATATTTGATCATCTTGGATGTTACACATAATATTCTTAACATCTTGCAATATAGCTTTTGTATATAATTCATATCATTTTTTTTCAAATCTTTTGCTTTACTTTTGTTAAAATCTTATTAAACTCTAATTCACATCTCATATGACATTATCATTGCTTTTTGATTTGTTTTAACTATATTTCTACAATTTATCTTATTTTTGCTTTATTATATATTAACTTCATATTCGAGTAATAATTTTTTTATTTATATTTATTACTTTTTTAACTCATAGAATTTCAAATTTAAGTTCAATTTAGAAGAAACAAATGGTGTCGGATTGGTCTCCACAAGCTAAATCTAAGTAAATATACAATTTCTATTATTTTAATTAGTTTATTGAAGCATTTTGGCATGTTTTACTTGATGTTTTGATTTATTCCCAATTTGATGATTGATGATGATAAACATGATCTCTTTTGTACCTTAGAATGAAACATTCTCTCATAGTTTCTCATTTCATAAAATATTTAATTTTATTTGATTACAACACTATGATTATATTATGAACTCCATCTCATGAAATAATATTTTTAATTTATTTTTAATTTTTTATCTCTAAAAGTTTTGATATGCTTTATGAGCCATTTACATGCATATAGGATTTGATGGTCTAGTATCCTACACTCAATCTCTTTTGTATCTTCAAATATAGCTTTTCCTATAATTAAACATGTTATTTGAAAATTTTTATAATTTTATTTAGTTACATTATTAAAACTCTTAATTCTCTTATTGTTGACCATAACGTTGCTTTCATTTAATTATATTACATTGCTTTACTAAATCTAATTTTTGCTTTAATATATAGTCATTTAATATAGAAAAATTATCATCCTTTATGTTAACTTATATTTTAAGGCAAGCAAAGCAACTACTGAGATGAGGGTGCACTTGTTTGTAATTGGTATGGTATTTTATTCACCTCTAAATGTACATTCATTCTATATAAACAATCAAAACTGGTCAGCGAGTTTCCAAGGAAGATCAACATTGGAAGACAAAGGCAAACTATAAACAAACGATGAGAAGTTAGAGCCAGCATGTATCAAAGAAAAAGTTGGAACTATATTCCTTTGATTCTTCACCCTTTCATGCTAAGGAACCAATTCTTCCTTCATCCCCAAGAATTGTATTTAGATACTACTATTGAATCACAACTCACCTTCTTGATCTTAAAGAAACATCTTCTTGATCTTGTTTGCATAGCCAACTTTTTTTTACACCATATTTTGTGGTGCATCTCAAATGATATGAAAAATCTACCTCCTAGTCCGACATATGGTATTCATAGCCTCGGGTTCAATCCTTTAACTAGCTTCCCACATAAAAGCTCAATCGAATGTTGCCTTCAGGGAATATTGACTGGCTTTGACGAGAGGAACCTAGGGTTTTATCTATGGCCATTAGTCTTCTTGTTTGAAGTGATACAAATGCCCATGTTTACATTGACTTTTAGGACTTCAATAGAGCATGCCCCAAGGTTGACTTTCATGTGCCCCATGAATTATGTGAAAGGAATATAACAAAAAAGCAAGAGCACACGTAGTGGTGAACTTCTGAATTCATCTATTTTGAGGGAATGATATTTAGTTGAGTATACGTAGTGGAACTAGGAAAATATTAAATTTCTTTTTATGGGTTTTCTAGAGCAATCTTCAGGGAAGTTGTTGGGCAGTGCACAGCAACTGTGCCCTCCTCCTTACACGATTTTTCTTTAAACAAAGAAAATGTCTCAAATGTTTCAACAAAATTCTAAGTTGTTTTGTTAATGATTCTAATAAAAAAGGATTTTTGGGTCACAATAATTCTTTTTCTTATGACTTTTCTTCTAAAAAATTCAAGAAAGTAGAGATTTATTGTTTTGTATCTAAATTATCATTCCAATCAATTGCTCTACTTCCTCATCTTGCTTCTAACAAATCTTTAGTTTTGCTTTCTTCTCTCCACCTACTTCTTTCCATTATTTTCAAGCATCTAGATTTCAAAAATCATCTATTAGAATGAATTTATTTTATTTATTGTTTTTATTATTTTATTGCTTCTATTAGTAGTAAAATTTTGTGAAAAATTTATTATTATTCTTTTTTAAATTCAATAAATATTTGTTTATCACAAAAAAAAAATGAATTAGGAGCTGTGGGTGTAATGCTTGTCATCTTATGAATAAGTAATTTCCCCATAGATCCCATATTTATCTATATGAATAATGGATAAGGTCAGGTGGGCTTTAAATAAACACTTCAACATCATATTGATTTGTTTAAGTAATAAAAATATTCTTTTTCATAAGACAGCCTTGGGAAGAATGGTATTTTGCTAGAAGTTATACAAAAGACTAATTCATTCATGGAGTGAATGACTATGTTGGGAATCATGATCTTCGAATGGACCACTAGTTTTCATAGCCCCACTAGTCAATGGAAAGGACCGTCTAAGGAATTTTTGAAAGAAAGAGGATAGGAACCACTTACTACCACGTTTTCATCAAGGTCTCAAAATATTCATACCTTAATCAATATCAGGATATAGAATGAAGTTATTTTATTGAGATTTTTGGAGTTATTATTTTCAGCTTGTTCACTAAGTTTGATAGCCAAATGAAACTTTACTTAGTGATAACATTTCATTTTTTCTGAATCAATGAAATTCTCATTGAGAATTGTTAATTCTTCTATTATTCAAAATACTAAATAGTTCAAGGAGAAAAATAGATATTTTGAATTCTATTACATGGTAAAATTACCCTTTTTTGATGAGATAGGGAAAGAACATATCACTTTAGTCTTTTGTGAGGTTCGGAGTTAGGGAAGCTAAAGGATAGCCTCCTATGATGAAGATAAATAATTCTAAACAAGGGTCAATGATTATGTCACAAATGTCATTGTAGCAATCTAAAATAGCATTATCCAATTAAACATTGATTTTTATATTTTTAATTCTTTGATACTTATATTACTATCAACTTTAATATTCGTCTCTCATGACCTTTACATCGTTTTGATTTATTTATGCTATACTGCTTCAAATTTTTATATTTTATATTTACTATATTTTTAGTAAAATTAAAATAATAAGTTTTATTATTTATTGTTACTTAAATTTGCAAATATTAGTAATTCTAAAGAATGTTTGATCAAGATGAAACAAATGACATTATGCTGTTTTTGACGAGTTCTATCCAATTAAAAGCTCATTTTCAAATTTTTAAATATTTTAATTTTTAAAATTCCAGTACACTTTACAATATATTTTGATTTATGCCTGATTTAATTATTATGGATATTATGCTTAGTCTACTCACTATGATGGAATCTAACTTTCATGTGAAATTTATCTTTTTTCTTCAAAAGTTTTGCGAAATCAAAATGGAGTGCACTTACTATCATGGAGCTCCAAATCTCATCTAATACAACCATTTGATGTCTTTGATTTGATTATATTATATTTCTTACATTTATCTCATTTCAACTTAAATACATATTTACTTAATATTAAAAAATATTTTTAATTTTTATTTTTATTTACCTTATTAATTTGTTGTAATTCCAAAAGAGGTTCGACCATTATGAAGAAAATACCATTCGATTTGTCCTCATAAGATCTATTATATGAAGTATATTATTTTTAAATATTTTATTTTTTAGATTTTATAGGTTTTAATTAAGAGTTGAATAACCTGCACTAGGTCTCCATAGTATCAAGGAATGCAATGTTTTCATAAAATTATATCATTTTTTGAAATGCTTTACTTTGATTTTGTTATACCAGCATGTAACACTAAATCTTATCTCAAGTGTGCTTTACATCTTTTTGATTGGTTATATTATAGTTTTTTAATATATCTTATTTAAATTTTATTATATACTGACTTAATATAAAAATAATATTTCTTAATTCGTTATGCTTATTTATTTTCATGATTCTTAGTATTTAGAAATGAGGTCCAATAGAGATAAAAGAAAGGCCGCTAGACTCGTCTTGGTGAGATCTATGCTTTTAAATATTTAATTTTGTATGTTTTTGGTAATTTTTATAAGATATTTCAATTTACACATGTTTTGATGATCAAAGATGTTACACTACTTCATTTTAGTATGTGGAGTCCAATTTTCTTAAACAAGTTATCAAATTTCTTCAAATGTTTCATATTATGTTACTTTATTGATTTGTAACTATAAATCTTCAACTGTGTCGCTATTACATATGTATGATTTAGCTCTATTTTATTTTTTCAATTTAAAATATTTCAGTTTTATTATATGTTTACTTGTTATTAAAAATTAATTTATTATTGTTTGTCTTTTTTGCTTTAATTACTTGCAGAAATTCTAAATGAGCACCTATTTCAGTTTTATTATATGTTTACTTGTTATTAAAAATTAATTTATTATTGTTTGTCTTTTTTGCTTTAATTACTTGCAGAAATTCTAAATGAGCACCTATTGAGTTGAAACAAACATCGTAGGACTCATCTTCACATTTTTTATCCAACTAATCAATGTTCTTATTATATTTTAAAATGTTTTTTTAGTTTTGGTAGGTTTAGCGCATATTTTGAGTTTTACTTAACCTGATCATGGAGTACGTTACACTCGATCTCCTTTGTATCTATAACTAAAACTTTTTTGTATAATTCATCTCATTTTTCGAAATGTTTTACTTTAATTTTATTATATTTGCATGAAACTCTATATCTTATCTTGTGTCTCATATACATTGTTGTTATTTATTTTTTTTAACAATAATTCCAAATGAGTTTTTATCATAATAAAATATAGACATATCCCATTGAGAATTATGTAGTTAGAATATTTTTTGTTATCTTAAAATATTTTAATTTCCAATATTTTTGTACATTTTGGGCATACATCGAGTCGTACGTGATTGGATGTTCAAAAATTTTATAAAAGTTTCTTGTTATCTTCGAATCATTCATAAAACTTCTATCTTATGTCATTAAATTTGTTATTTTTGTTTAATTTGGGTATATTGCATTACTTAAAGCAATCTTGTTTTACCTTTTATAAATATTTTCTCATTATGGAAAAATAACTTTTTATTATTTACACATATTTAATTTTTAAAATTATATAAATTCAAAAGTAGGTCCAATTAAGTAGAAACAAATATTAATGAACTTATCTCATTCAGATCAATCATAATAAATAATTTATTTTAATTTTTAAATACCTTATTTTTAAGGTTTTTTGCATGTTTATGTGGCATTTTGATTCACATTTTACTTGAAAATTAAGAATGATTCACCCACTCTGCTAGAGATCTTTGAGTCAACCTTCAATGTTCAATTATTCCCATTTCTTCAAAATTTTTACTTTGAATTTGTTATATTATTAAAAATTTTCATTTCCTTCATGTGTGTCCTTTACATCACTTTTATTTTATTATATTACATTTCTTCAAATTTACGACATATAATCTTTGTTATATATTTATTTTAAGTTAAAATAATAATTTATTATAATTTATGTTTAATAACTTTTTGAATTCATATTGCTTCAATGTGTAGTCTGATATAGATGAAACAAATGTTATTACTCTCACTTTGATAAGCTTTGTCCAATTAAATATATCCTTTTATTTTTCTAAAAAATTTTTTTAAAGTTTTTTTCATATTTTAAATGGCATTTTACTCATTCATGATTTGATGATCGAGGATCGCACACTCCATCTACATGGCATCTTCTAATGTATCTTTCTAGATCAATTTATCATTCTTTTCAAATTTTTTATTTGATAGGTTATATTGCTATTTAACTTTAAATTTCCTCCATTGTTACCCATACATCAATTTGATATTATTATATTATATTTTTTTTAACTTGTCCCACTTTGCCTTTAATTTATATTTGCTTAATATTGAAGTGAGCAATTACTATTATTTATGCTTATTTACTTTGACAATATATAGTAATTCTAAAGAATGTATAATTGAGATAAAAAAATGACTTTAGGCACACCTTAATGGGCTACAAAAAATAAATTTTTTTTTTAAGTATTTTATCTTCAAACATTTTTTCAATAGTTTAACCCTTTTTTGAATGTATTGCTTTGATTTTGTTATGCAATAGTGAAACCATAATTCTCCTCCAGTGTAACCATTACATTACTTTTGTTTTGTTATATCTCATTTGGTGCAGCACAAAAGAAAGATATTGTGGAAAAATAACCAATAAATCCATTAAAAAGTGTTAGACAACAATGTGTTAAGCTAAAGCTGTCCAAAATTTCACACATGCATTATAATTTAGAGACGATGTGAATGAAAACCTTAAGAAATCATGGATTGCTCTTGCATCACCATGAGTGCATAGTTGGTTCCTCTTTAATGAAGGTATCCAAATTTTAAATCGAAGACTTTAAGAAGTGTATCAGAAGTGTGCTATTATTATTTAGGCATAATATTCTTTAAAAGAAATGTAAGAAGCATGCTTATGTATTAAAAAATTAGATAGGTATGATAGCCTTCAAAAGTTAGGCAGAAAGCATGACTCTATACTTAAAAACATTATATGACCATGAAAACCTTTAAGTTGTCAATGAAAGATTTCTTTTCATAATAAATAATTACTTGTCATCTCTTACTTACAAGAGCTCTCATGAATGATTGAATGGTGAATTAGTTGTTATAAATAAAATTGCATTTCTTTGTTGCTAAAGTGCTTGAATTAGCATGGTTTACTTCTCTTGGATTCACTTTGGTGAGTGAATCCATGCTTTCTTCCCCATCCTATATAACTCTGTTCCTTTTTTTAGATGAAAGTCTTTATGAAGTAGGTAAGAAGTATGCTTTTTTTAATTTGCCATAAAAGTTTTCATGTGCTAAATAAGAAGCAAACTTTGCTATTAAAGAATGATATAGACATAAAATACTTCAGAAGTTAATTAAGAAGCTTGATCATGTATTAAAATAATTATATGGGCATGAAAGTCTCTGAAAAGTAGGTAGGAAGCTTCTCTTTATGTATTAAAATAATGATATAGACATATCACTCCTTTCTTTCCTCATCCATTTGAACTCTATTCCTATTAGATTAAATCCTTTTGCCATATCTACCACACCATAAGCTAAATCTCTTTCCATTCTCATCAATATTACTTTATTTTATGTCATTTGTACTTTATAATAATTTTCCTTAATTTTTAAATGATAATTTATTATGATTTAAGCATATTGGGTTTTGTAATTCATAGTAATTCAAAGGTAGATTAGATCAACATGAAATGAACTTTGTTGTGTTTATCTAAATCAGTTGTGTATAATTAAGTATTTATTTTTAATATGTTTGCATAAATTACTTTTTAAAGTTTTTCTACACTTTGTGAAGCATTTGGATTAATAAATCATACAACTATCATGTTTCTTACACTTGACTTTTGTAGTTTCATAGAATACAACTTTCCTAAAAATTTAATCTTATTTATTCAATTTTTCTTCTTTGAATTTGTTATATTGCTATAAAGCTCTAATTCTCCTTTTACGTGATCATTACATTTCTTTAATTTTATTTTATTATATTTCTTGAATTTATCTCATTTTTATTTTAATATATATATTTATTTAATATTAAAAAAACTTATTTTGTATTATTTATTTTTATTTATTTATGTTACTTGTAGTAATTCCTTTTGAGGATGTCTTGTTGAAACAAGCATTTCTATAATTATCTTAATGAGATATTTCCATTAAGTAATCACTTTTATAATTAAAAATATTTTATTTTTAATGGTTTTATTAGGTCTTCATAGTCAATTTAATTTTAGCCTGATTTGAAGATAGTGGATGTTATAGTCGATCACCATGGCTTTTAAAAACGTATTTTTTGTATAATTTATCTTATTTCTTGAAATGTTTCACTTTGATTTTGCTATATTATCATGTATGTTTAATTTTACTCTAATATGACTTATACATTTCTTTGATTTCGTCATATTATATTTCTCCAATTTAACTCATTTCAATTTTATTATTTGTTTACTTAAACATTAAAATGACAATATTATTATTCAGACTTTTTTTATTATAATTCATTATAATTCCAAAATGAGGTTGATGCAATTTTTATGAGGCATTGAAATTTTTACAAGATTTGATAATAAAAATGTTACACATCATAATAATAGTATATCAGAGAATAGCTTTCCCACATAATTTATCTTATTTCTTCAAATAAGTTTGCTTAAACTTTGTTATATTCCTTTAAAACATTAATATCCCCTCCAATCAACCTCGCATTAATTTAATTTACCTATGTTATATTTTTTAGTTTATGTCATTTTAGCGTTCGTAATAATTCACTAAATATTAAAATAATGATATGTTATTATTTACTTTTATTTAATTTTATAATTCATCTTAATTCCAAGTAAGTTTAGACTAAGATGAAACAAATTGTTGCACTTATTTTGATGAGCTCTACCAAATGAAGTAATGTTTTTCATATTTTTAAATATTTTATTTTCAAGAGTCTTAGTATGTCTTATAAGACATTTTAATTTTTACTAGATTCGATGATTTAAAATTTTACATTCGATCTCCATAGTACAAAGAACTTCAACTTGCTCATAAAATTTGTCTCATTTTTAAAATATTTCTCTTCGATTCAGTTATATTACATTTCTTTTATTTATTTCATTTTAGCTGAATATATATTTTCTCAATATTAAAATAATAATTTCTTATTATTTATGCCTATTTTATGTTATAATTCTTAGTAAGTTCAAACGAGGTTTACTCTAAACAAAATATCTATCTTTGATCACTTCTTTACATGCTCTATCCAATGAAATATTTGTTTATATTCTTTTAAATATTTTGTTTTTATAGTTTTGTCAGTCTTTATGACACATTTTAATTCATTCTTGATGTTATGATCTTGTAGGTTACACTCAATCTATTTACTATCTGGAGGTCCAACTTTTTGGAAAACTTTACCCAATTTTTTCAAAATATTCATTATGATATAGATTTATTATTATTTAACTCCAAATCTTTTATTGGGTGGCCACAGCATGAATTTGTTTTTGTTATGTTATATTCCATAATTTTTCTCTTTTCAAATTTAATATGAATATACATAATATTGAAAAATATTTCATGATTTTTGTTTATTTTATTAGTTACTTTACTAATTCCAAATTATAATAACTCAAGACGAAGGAAATGTTACTGAACTCATCTTCATGAGCACCATGAAATTAACTATTCAATTTTATATTTTTAAATATTTTATTTTCTTTTGTTTTTATAGGATTAAAATGACATATTGATTTTTACCTCATTTAATAATCAAGGAAACTACATTTGATCCCATAAGTATGTAGGAAAGAAGCTTTTTCAAACAATTTCTCAAAATGTTTTACTTTGGTTTTCTTATATCAACATGAAACTCTAAATCTACTCTCATGTGACCTATAATAAACTTAGGTTATTTGGGTATATTATATTTTATTAATTTATGTCCTTTAATTTTTATTATTTATTTACTTTACATTATATTAATAATTACTATTATTTATGCTTATTTAATTTTCTTAATTCTTAGTAATTAAAAATGAGGTCCATCATGGCTAAACAAATATCATTAGACTTATCTTGACGAACTATAACAAGTTAAATATTCTTTTTTTAAAATTACTTTTTCAACATCTTCACATATTTTATCAGATATTTTAATTAATACCTATATTATAATTGAGAAAGATACACTTAGTCTTCTTAGTATCTTGGAAAACAACATTCTTCTAATTTTATCTCAATTCATTATGTTTTTTTAATTTTGTTATATTTTTATCAAAGTCTAAATCTCTTATCATTTAACATGTAAATAACTTTGTTTTGGCTATATTGTATTGCTTCAATTTACATCTTTTTTACTTTAATATAAATTGACTTAATATTAAAATTATAATTTATTATTTTTTATAATTTTTGAGGTTTTTTAAATTTTTAGTAATTAAAATTTAGGTCTAATTGAGATGAAACAAATGTCCTTAGACTTGTTTCATCAAGACCTACACAATTATCTGCCAAAAGTTAATGAATGAATTTTAGCATCTTTTGTTTTGATTCAATGTTTTTTGTTTAGCTACATTAAAGTATTTAAATTTATCCAATTTTAGTTATAATATATATTTTGTAATATTAAAATAATAATCTATTGTTATTTATGATTATTTATTTTTGGAAATTTGCAAAAATTTGAAGTTAAAAAAAATATCGAGACAAAGTAAACATTGTTGAAATCAACTTGATGAGCTCTATCCAATTATATATATTTATTTTTTGTTATAAAATATTTTTAAAAAAATTTTTGGGTCATTTTATGAGATATTTCTACTCTATCATATTTGATGATGAAGAATGTTATTCTTGATTGCTTTAATATTTTGGAATGTAACTTTAGAGAATAATTTATCGCAATTTTTCAAATTTTTTCTTGCATTTCCTTTTTTATATATGAAATTTCTTTGATTTTCTTCATTTTAGCATTATTATAGAATTACTTATTATTGAAATTTTAGTTTATTATAATTTGTGCTTATTTTCTTTGGGAATTCATAGTTATTCAAAACAAGGTTAGATCAGAAAAAATAAATATCATTATAATTGTCCCTATGGACCATATTTGTTAAATTCTATATTTTTAGATATTGTTTCTAATTTTTTTATGTTTTCAATATATTTAAAAAAATTTTCGATTTAATTTTCAATTATGTTCTACTCGTTATCGATAGTATTAGGAATGCAACTTTTCCTTATAATTTACCTTAGTTCTTGAAATTTTCTTATTAATTTTTTATTTTTTTGAATATATTATTTTAAAGGTTTTGGGTTCCTTCCAAGGCATTTTTGTTGGTCTATAATTTGATGATTGAGAATTTAACACTCTTTCTCTATGGTTTCTTAGAATATAGTTTTCCTATATAGTTTATTTTATTTCTTCAAATTTTCATACTTTCATGTTTTTATATTGCATTTCTTTAATTAATCTCCTTAAAACTATGATATGTATACTTTTACTATGAAAATTAAAAATTCAATATGATTTATTTTTATTTACTTCGAAAGTTAGTAGTAATTCTAAACGAGGTTTGTTTAAAACAAAATTAATGCCTCTAGAATTGTCTCCATGAGCTCTATCTAATGAAATATTATTTTTTTCTATTTTTAAAAATTATTTCAAGCATTAATGTATTTTACAAGGCTTTTTGAATTTTATTAGATTTATTGTTCAAGGATGTTATACAGGATTTCCAAGGTATCTAGAAATGCAACTTTTTCATACTTTTCTTAAATTTTTTTTTCTTTGGCATATATTTTTTAAAATTATTTTTTTCTTAGGTCTTAGCATGTTGCATGAGTTACAAAGAAGATTGATAATAACCACCTTCATCATCAAATTAGTTATTAATAAAAACATCTTATAAAATATGTTAAAATCATAAATAATAAAACATAATATCAATATAAATATGAATATTTAATGGATATAGCTCATTATGGGAACTTCAATGATCTTTATTTCTTCTCAATTTGACCTTGTTTGGAATTTTTGGGAATTACTAAAGTAAATAATGATAAATAATAATAAATTATTATTTTAATACGAGGTAAATATATATTAAAGCTAAATGGAGATATATATTATATAGAAAAGTTACATTCAAAGATATTTAAGCGATTGAGTGCAACATCCTCGATTGTTAAATTAAATTTAAATTGTAATACTTGGCAACGCATGACAAATTAATTGATACCAAAAAATTGAGGAAATGATATAAATAAGTATAAATAATAAAAAAGTAATTATAACTAAAATATTGTTTACCGAAATGATGTTTGTTTCATCTCAACGTAAACTCCTCAAGCATGATTGTGAATTGGCAAAGTAAATAAGCATAAATAATATATTAAAAAATAATTATTCTTATATTAAGTAAATATATGTAAAAATTGAACTAAGAGTAATTGAAATAATATAATATAATAAAATCAATATGATGTAAAAGTCATAGAAAAGAAGATATGATGTTGCATAATAACATTTAAAACTAAAGAAAAAATTTTTAAGAAAATAGATAAATTAAATAAAATTATTGCATTTTAGGATACAAACGAGATCAATTGGGAAAACTTATTTAAAAATGAGATAATTGATATTTTATTTAATTAAGTTTGTTGAGATGTATCCAAGGATTTCTAATTCATCTCAATCAAACATCATTTCGAATTATGGTTAATTATTGAAGAAGAAAATATAATTTATAATAAATTATTATTTCAATACTAGTTAAATATATTTTAAATTTAAAATAAGACTAATTTATTTAATGTAATATAACCAAACCCAAGAAATATAGAGGTCACAGTAAAGAAAATTAGAGTTTTATAGCATCATTAGTAACTCAAACAAAAAAAATTAAAAAATTAGAAAAATATTAGTGGAAAGCAATATTATGAGATACTAAAAATGATTATAAAATGATTTATTGTTAAATCATGTAAAAATTAAATATCTTATAAAGTATGTCAAAACTTTAAAAAATAAAAATATCTAAAAACTGAAAAATTGGTATTTATTTAGATGAAGCTCACTGAGACTAGTCCTTTGTTCATATACTTTGAAACTAACCTCATTTTGAATTACTACGAATTATAAAAATAAATTTGTATAACAAAGAAGTTTTTTTATTTAATATTAAGTAAATATAAAAAAGTCGAATTGAGAAAAATTGAGGAAATGTAATTTAAAAAAATCGAAGTGAGGTATGGTCATTTGAGAGGAGAATTAGGTTTCATAGAAATATAAGTAAATGAAATAAAAGAAATAGGAGCCAAACATATCAATTATATGCAAGCACTACATTCCAAGATACTATGAACACTGTGTGTAACTTTCTCGATCATAAAATTTAATTTGAATTAAAATATCTTGAAAACATGCCAAACACTTAAGAAAAAAATTTGGAAATATAAGAATGAATGTTCATTTACATGGAGCGTATTGAGATGTGTTTAATGATGTTAATTTCATCTTGATCAAAGCTCATTCGGAATTGAAGTAAGTTACTATAATAAATAAAATAATAATAATAATAATACGTTACTATTTTAATATTAAGAAACTATATTCTAATGTTAAATGAGATAAATGAGGTAACTAATATAACAATATCAAAAAGATGAAAGGTCAAACAAGAGAACAGTAAGTGTATCGTAATTTTATATTGAAATCAAAGCAAAAATATTTAATGAAATGAGCTAAATTATGTAAAGAAGATGCATTCTAAGATAATAAGAACATGGTTTACAACATCATTAAATCATCAGATGAGTTGTAATTCAAATGTTATCATAAAATATACTAAAACTCTATGAAATGAAATACTTAAGAACCTAAAAATGAATGTTTACTTTGAAACAGCTCATTAAGAAGAGTCCAATAACTTGTACATTATCTCAATTAGTTGTTTTTTGGAAATACAAGGTTACCACAATTAGCTTGCAATAATTTTTAAATTATTATTTTAATATTAGATAAATATATAATAAAACTAAAATGAGATATTTTAAAAAAAGTGACTTATCCAAATCATAGTAACGTAAAGGTCACATGAAAGGATAAATGTAGTTCATCGCAATATAATAAACTCAAATTAAAAAATTTGAAGAAGTGACATAATAGTATCATAATGCTACAATCCAAGATATTAAAGACATCAAGTGTAAGAATCTTAATGGAAAAATCATGTACAAATAAAAATATTATGTAATGTGTGCTAAAATCTTAAAAAGTAAAATATTTAAAATAATAAAATGATATATTTTATTGGATAAAGTATCTCAAGACTTGACCAATAAAGTCAATTTAATCATAAACTAACTTATTTTTTAAAAATATTACTGATTAAAAATAACATTTTCATTTGTAATAATAAATTACTATTTTTTTAAGCAAATATATTGTATAATAAAAATGAGATAAATTGAAACACTATAAAATAACCAATTCAAAGCAAAATAAATATCACTAGAAAAGAGATTTAGATTTACATTATAGTATAATAAAATTAATGATCTATTATAGGGTGCTAACTAGATTTAATGTAATATATTTGATTCTTAAATTAGGTAGAAATAAAAATATCTCGTAAAAGGGCCAAAATTAAAAAAATAAATTTATTAGAACATATAAAATGAAAATTCAATGTGATATGGCCTATCAAGACAAGTGTAATGACATTAATTTTATCTTGATTAGATATGACAAAAATATTTTGAATTACTAAAGTTAATAATCAGAAATAATAATAAATTATTATTTTATATCAATTAAATATATAATAAAGCTAAAATAAGCTAATTCGAAGAAATATAATATAACTAAATCAAGATGATGTGAAGGCTAAAAGAAAGAAGGTTTAGGGTTAAATAGTAATCTGGCCCAATAAAAGAAAAAATTTCCAAAAATTAAACAAATTGTTTCGGGACTTTGCATTCTAAGATGTCAATAAGATCAAGTTTGCATCTTTGATCATTAAGTTAGTTATGAACAGAAATATCTCATAATGTGTGCTAAAGTTTGAGAAAATAAAATTTAAAAAAATTTAAATGAATATTTATTTTGATAGGATTTGTAAAGATGAGTCTAAGCATGTTTTTTCTTCTCTTCCAAAACTAATTTGTAATTGTTAGGATTTAGTAATGTAAATAAGCATAAATAATAAATAAATTACTATTTAAATATTAAAAAAATACATAATAAAGCTAAAAATGAGATAAATTGAATTAATATTGTGAAATAAAAATAAATTATTTTAAGAAAATGACATAAATTATATGGAAACTTTTCATTCTAAGATATTAATAAAATAGATTGTAGCGACATCGATATCAGATAGAGTACCATTTGAAATTTCTCATAAAACACACCAAACACCTAGAAAATAAAATACTTATAAATATGAATATGAGTTTTAAATTAGATAATTTTTAATCAGATAAAGCTTATTAAAATAAGTGTTATTTTCAATTATAAAAAAAAAATTTGAATAAATAAGAATAATGTTTTTTATATTATTTAATTATTTTTAAAATTAAAGTTAGTTAAACTAAGAGAATGTAATCTAAACAAATCAAGGAAATATAAATGTAACATGAATGAACATTAAGAATTACATCATGATATAAATAAATAAAACAAAAAACTTTAAATAAATTAAATAAAATATATAGCGAAGTTGCATTCAACGATACTATGGAAATTGGGCAAAACATCACTCATCATTAAATTATATAGAAATTAAAATGTCTTATAAAAGGTAATTAAACCAAGGAAAACAAAATATATAGAAATAAAAAAAAAATTAATATTTAATAGGAAAGATCTTATCAAATGAGTCCAATGATATTTATTTTACATTATTTGATCCTCATTTGGAATAACTATGAATTACAAAAGTAAGTAAAAATAAATAATAATAAAACATTATTTTATTACTCAATAAATATATACTAAAACTGAAATGACTTAGGTTGAGTAATTTTGAAATAATAAAATCAAATTATGCAAAGTTCACATGAAAGAAGATTTCGAGAAATTTAAAAATAAAACAAAATAAAAAAAACTTGAATATACGAGGTATATTATATATAAAAAAATTACATTCCATAATAAGAAGGAAATTAAGTGTAACATATTTTATTGTTAATTATGTAGAAATAAAAAAGTCTTGAAATTAGTCTCAAGGCAAAACAAAATAAAATATTTAGAAAACAAAAAAATTTAGTGGAATACAAATCAACAAGGTTTGACGAATGACATTTATTTTGCCTCTATCAAACATCATTTAAAATTTCAATAAATTGTGATAGTAAATAAGCTTAAATAATAATAAAATAATATCTAAATATTTAATTGATAAATTATAACAATAAATTAGGATAAATCAAAACATTATAATCAAATCTAATTGAAGTGATGTAAATGTGACACACATGAGGATTAGAGTAACATAGTAATAAAACCAAGTAAAAGTAAAACATTTTGAATAGATAAGATAAATTGTCGAGAAACATAGCACATCAAGTCTCTAAAAAGATCAATTGTAGACCCCTTTATCATCAAATTTGGTACGAATGAAAATGTCTCCTAAATGGTGGAAAAATTACATTTTTTTGATTCTCGGTTGGATCTTATTGGAATTACTATGAAATGTCAAGGAAAATAAAGACAAATAAATTTAAATTGTTATTTTGATATCAATTAAATTTATATTAAAGTTGAAATAAGATAAATTATATGGGAATATTACATTTTAAGAACCTAATGAGATTACGTTCAATATCCTGAGTCATGTCTCAAATACCAAAACACTTGAAATACAAAATATTTAAAAATATAAAAATTAATAGTTAAGAAGGTATAGCATATCATATTAAGTCAAATACCATTTGTTTCATCTCTATCATACATCACTTAGAATTATTATGAATTACCAAAGTAAACAAGTATAAATAATAAGAAATTATTCTTTCACCATTATGTTAATGTCAAACAACATGGCATTCGAAGTTAGATAGTAATATAAGAAAATAAAAAAAACACAATTTGAAATAATTAGATAAATTTAAGAGAAAGTTTCATTCTAAGATACTAAAGAGATCGAGTGTAATAAAAAAATCATCAAATCAACTATAACAAATATAACATTAAATATAAAAAATCTTATAAAGTAAAATATTTTAAATACATATTACGATCGAGCTTGTAGAAACAAGTTCAATGATAATTCCTTTGTCTCCATCACACCTTATTTATAATTATTGTGAATTATAAAAATAAATAAAAACAAAAGATAACAAATTATTATTACTATATTATGTAAATATAAATTATGATAGAAATAAGATTAATCGTAAAAATATAATAGAAAAAACTAAAGCGACAAAAGGTCACACTAGAGGAGATTTAAAGTTCGTAGTAATATAATGAAATAAAAGCATGTAATTTGAAGAATTTAGATAAATTATATAAGATATTTATAATTTGAGATACTAGGAAAATGGATTGTAACATCATCGATTGTCAAGTTAGGTACAAGAAAATGCCTTATAAAGAATATGCAAACATTAGAATATAAAGTATTTTTACAAATATGAAAAAAAATATTTAATTTGATTGAGGTCATCAAAATGATTCTAGTCACATTTATTTTGCCTACATAGGACCCCATTTGGGATTATTGTGAATTAAATAAAATAAATAAGCACATATAAAAGAATTATCTTTTGAAAATTAAATATAATTATATTAAAGTTAAAAACATGCTAAATTAAAGTAATGAAATTTTCATTAGATGCAAGTAACGTTATGGGGACTAGAGAGTAAATTGAATGTTGCATATTTAATATAACCAAGAGAAAGCAAAGCATTTTAAAAAATAATAGATAAATTATATATGAAAGTGTTCTTACAAGATACATAAGAGAATTAGTGTAGCATTCTCTTTCATCCAATCAGGTGCAAATCCAAATGTCTTTTTTAAACATTATAAAGCCTTTAACGAATGTAATAATTAAAAAATATAAAAATGAATAGTAAATTGGATAAAGCTCATCTAGTTGACTCGGACAACATTTGTTTCTTCTTAAAAGACCGCTTTTGGCAATATTATGAATTATTAAAACAACTAAAATAATCATAATAATAAATTATTATTTTAATATTAAGTATACATATATCAAAAAATTGAAATGGGATAAATTGAAGGAAGATAATTTAACCAAATGAAAACTTTGTAAAAGTCAAAACCAAGGGTAACTAGAGTTTCATAGTAATATCACAAATCAAATCAAAATTTTTATAGAAATTAAATTGATTATTTGTGAATGTTGCATTCAAATGTAATTAGGAGATCTAGTTTAACTTCCTCAATCGTCAAGTTAATTATGAGTCAAAAAGCCCAATGAAACTTGCGAAAACTCATAAAAATTACTAAAAATCTAAAAAGGATTATTTAATTTGAATAGGTTTTTTAATGTCACCAATGTTGTTTTTTTGATCTCATTTAGACCTCATAAGAATACTATGAATTACCAGTGTTATAAGTCACAAATAATGAAAAAATTATTATTTTAATATTAACTAAATATATGTTATTATTAAGCTGAGTTAAATTGAAACAATATAATGTAAGCAAGGCAAAGTGATGTCATGGTCACAAAATAAGATATTTAGGGTTACATAATATTATACCAAAATCATTGAAAAAAATTGAAAAAATAAGATAAATTATATGAGATAATTAGATTCTAAGATACTAAGGTGAGCGAGTGTAACATCTTCAATAATCAAATAAATTATGAAAAAGAATATTAAATTAGATAAAGTTCATCAAAATGAGTCCAACGATTTTTATTTCATTAAATAAACCGCATCTAGAATTATTATGAATTGCAAAATTATATAAACACAAATAATACTATATTATTATTTTGAAAGAAAAAATATTTATATTTAAAGTGATGTGGGATAAATTGAAGAAGTGTAATTATAAGATGGACAAATTTATTTAAAGGTCACACTAGAGAAGATACAGAGATATATCATCACATTGCAAAAATGAAGGAAAAATTCTAAAAAAGGAGATGAATTATATGGGAAAGTTACATTACATGATAGTATGGAATTAAGTGTAGCATCCTTGATAGTCAAATTAAGAACTTTTTCAAATGTATTAAGGTTCAATTGATATAAATTGAAGTAACATTATATAGCTAAATCAAGTGCTGAAAATATCATAACAGAAAAGAATTTGAGTTTCATAGTAATATAACCAAGTCCAATGGGAAAAAGTGAACAAATAAGATAAAGTTTACAGGAAAGTTGCATCCAATATACATCGTGTTTTTGTTTTACATCATCATTCATTAAATTAGTTAAGAATTAAAAATTCTCATGAAACATGCCAAAGCTCTTAAAAATAAAATATTTTAAAATATGATAGTGAATATTAATTGGTTAGACCTTATCTAAATGATTCTAATAATGTTTTATCTTTACCTATTTTGCTCATCTTTGAGAATCACTATGAGTTTCCAAATGAATTAAACATAAATAATGATAAATTATATTTTTATATTAAGAAAATATATACTAAAGATTAAATTAGATAAACTGAAGCAAAGTAATATAAGAAAATCAACAGGTTAAACGAGAGTAGAACTATAGTTTCCTAGTCAAAACCAACCTAAAGCAAAGTATTTTTCCAAGTGAGATAAATTATATGAGAAAGTTTCTTTGTAATATATGAAAAAGATGGAGTGTAAGATCGTGGACAAACAATTAAGATATGAATCAAAATTTCTTATAAACTATACCAAAACTATGGAAATTAAAAATATTTAAGAAATTTGAAATGAGTATTCATTTGGAAAGAACACGTCAAGATGAGCACTAACTCTTATTATTCATCATTTGACCTCAACTTGAATTATTATGCATTATGTAAATATGTATTGATGGTTAATTGAGGTAAATTGCAGTAATATAATCTAACCATATTAGAGGGATGTAATTCTCACATCGGAGAAGAATTTGAGTTTCATATTAATATAATCAAATCAAGCCAAAATATTAAAAGAAATTAGAAAAATTATAATAAAAAGCTACATTGAAGTCTCAAGAACCTAGAATATTTAATAACAAAAAATATATATTTATTTTGAAAGAACTTGTTGACATGAGACTAACAAAGTTTGTTTCATGTTTAGCTAACCTCATTGAAAATAAGATGATTTTCTTATAAAAATAAGAATAAAAAATAATAAATATTTTTTTAATATTAAGTCGTTATGTATTAGTACTGAAAAGAGATAAATTGAAGGAATATAATGCTTAAAAAAATCTATGTAACTATCTCCCCAGAGGAGAATTTGAGTTACATTGTAATATAACCAAGTTGAACAAAATGATTTCAATAAATAAGATAAATTCTATGTGGAAGTTGTAATCGAAGGCACTAAGTAGGTAAAGTTTAAAATTTTTTATTATAAAAAACAAGTACAAATAAAAATTACTTTACAAGACACCAACACATTCTAAAATAAAAACACTTATAAATATAAAAAGAAATATTCATGAAAAATGTTTTCTAAGATGAGTCCAAGAAAAATTATTTAATCTCCATCATATCTTGTTTTTAATTACTATGACTTACAAATATAACTAAACATATTTAATGATAAATAACTATTTTTAATATTTAGTAAATATAAACTTATGTTTGAATGATACAAATTGAAGTAATGGAATTTAACTAAATAAATTAAACATAAATATGACATAATAGGAGATTTATTGCTAAATAGTAACGTAACAAATTAAATGTGAAACAGTTCAAAAAATAACACATCATAATAGAAGATTGGATCCTTTAATGCTTTGGAGATCGATTACAACATTCCCAACTATTAAATGACTTATGATTTAAAATATCTCGTAAACATTCTCAACATTTGTTTTTTTCAGTATGACCTCGATTGTTTTATCCAAGTAAATGAACATATATAATATTAAATTACTATTTTAATATTATACATATATAAGTTGAGTAAAAATTATATGAATTGGTGTAATACATTAAAGTCAATGCAATGTAAAGATCGCATGTGAGAAAATTTAGAGTTACATAGTAACATAACCAAAGTTTTAAGAAATGAAACATAGTGTTTAGCAAAGTTGCATTACAAGATATTAAGGAGACCATTTGCAATATTTGTAACTACAAAAATAGAAATAAATTGAAATGACTTATAAGACTTGTAAGAGTCCTAAAGAAGAAAAAAAATAAATAATAAAACATAGTACTTAATTTGATAGAGCTCATAAAATCAAGCCAACAATGTTTGCTTCATCATGATTGGACCTCTTTTGCAAATACTACAAATTACTTATGTAAATAACCGCAAATAATAAAAATAAAATGGGATAAATTATTGCAATGAAATATAACCATACTTAAATGACAAATTTTAGTTGATGAGATATATTGCACAAAAAAAGTACTCCAAGATATCAAGAAGATTGAGTGTAACAATCTCAATCATAGAATGAGTCCAATGATGTTTGTTTCATGTCTCTTGGAATGCAATCAATAAAATTACACTCAATCTCTCTACTATATTAGAATGAAACTTTTCTTATAATTTAATTTTTTTCTTTAAATTTGTTCATTCCATTTTGTCCTATTAATACTAATATTAAGTGATTTCTTATGACATTTACATACCATTTGTTTTAATATATTTTATTATTTTTAATTCTCTCATTTGTGCTTTAATATAAATTTATTTAACTTTAATATAATAATTTATTATTATTTATGTAAGTTTAATTTTACAATTTGTAGTGATTCCAGCTAATGTCCAATTGAGACTAAAATAACATCATTAGACAAGCCTTAATGACCACAATCTAAATAAATATTTATTTTTTATTGTTTTAAACTTTTAATTTTCAAGGATTTTGGTACCTTATGTGGATATTTTGAATGGCACCTTATTTTGTGATCGAGAATGTTACAATCAAATCTCTAGCAACCTGGAATGCAACATTCTCATATAATTTATTCCATTTAATTAATGTTTTTCCTTTGATTTCATTATCTTGCTATGCAACTCTAAATCTCCTCTTGTTTGATCAATAAATACATCACTTTCGTTTTCTTATAATACATTACTTTTGTTTATCTTATTTTAACCTCAATATATATTTACAAAAAATCAGCAATTTTAATTATTATTTAAGCTTCTCAACTTTGTAATTGGAATAACTCTAAATGAGTTATTGTTGACATGAAGCATACATGATTGGATTCAACATGTCTAGGTCTATCCAATTACAAATTCTTTTTATATTTTAAAATTTTTTACTTTAAGGGGATTTGGAATTGTTTAAAAAACATTTTTATTCATACATATTTGACATTCAAGGATATTATGCTAGATCTTCTTAATATTTAAGAATACAAATTTTCTTTGCATTTTATCCGACATTTTTAAATTGTTCATTTTAAATTAGTTATATCACCATGCATATGAAAATCTAATTTCATGTGTCCAAAAAATCATGTGGATTTTGTAATAATACATAGCTTGAATTTATATCTTTTCAACATTAATGTGTAAAAAGTTATTAATTTTTCCTTATGTACTATGGTAATTAACAAAAATTCAAAATGAGCTCCAATCGAGATGAAGCAAATTTCGTGGGTCTCAACTCCAAAAGCTTTATCTAATTAAAGATTAAATCTTCTAATGATTTAGCACATTTTATCAGATATTTTGATTCATCTTTTCTTTGACAACTAAGCATGTCACATTTGACTTTTTTAGTATTTAAGAATGCACCTTTCATTCAAAATATTTCTAATTTCTTCAAAATTTTTACTATGATTTACCTACACATTCATTTTTATATTTTTTTTGTATATTTTTCTCTCTATCCTTTTTTGCATAACTTACGACATTATTTGATTCAAACTAGATTAAAGAATCAATTATATGATCCTCAATATACTTTATAACTTGGAGTGTAGCTTTCCTATACATTTTAATTCATTTCTTAAACTGTTCAATTTAATTTGTTTATATGACTATATAACACTAGATCTCTTCTACTATGATAATTACATCATTCTTATTTGTTCATCCTACATTACTCAATATATTTAATATTACTAAGAAAATAATTTATTGTTATTTACAATTATTTACAATAGCAAGTCATAATAATTCCAAATGGTGTCCAAGTGAGATGAAAGAAACTACAGTAGACTTATGTCAACATGCTCTATCATGTCAAATATACATTTTTATATCTTTTAAAATAATTTTTTTCAAAAGGTTTAGAGATGTTTTATTAGATATTTTTATTAAAACTTTATTTGATGATTGAAGATGTTGCATTCAATTTATATTATTATATTATTAAACTTTTATTCTCAAAATAAATGAATTTTACATAGTCTTAAAATAATAATTTATTGTTATTTTGCCTATTTACATTAACAATTTATAGTATTACAAATTGAGATGAAATTGACTTTATTGGACATATCTAAATGAGATCTATCAAATTAAGTATTCTTTTTTATTTTTCAGAATATTGATTTTTCTCAATACTTGGCTCATTTTACTAGAAAGATTTCGTCATAGTTGATTTTATGATCCACATGTTACTCTCAATCTTCTTAGGACCTATAAATGTAACAATTTGCATAATTTATTTTATTTCTAGAATTGTTTTTACTTTGAATTGTTTATATTACTATATAACATTAAATCTCCATTCATGTGACTATTATGTTGAATTGATTTAGTAGCAATACATTAATTTAATTTATCTCATATGAAATTTATTATATATTTGCTAAATATGGAAAAAAATATTTTGTTACACTTTACACTCACTTTAGTGGTCAGTAGTGTCACAAAGGAGTAATCGAGACGAAACGAACGTTGTTGACTTTTTCAATGAGCTATATACAATTAAGTATTAATTTTATTTTTTTAAATGTTTTAATTACTAATTTATTTCAAATGGATTACAAGACATTTTGAATTTTTTTATTTAACTTTTGAGGACATTATAAATGATCTTCATCGTACATTGGAATGGAACTTTCCTATGAAAATTATCATATTTCTTTAAATTATTCACTTTGAATTGGTTATATTATTATATAACTCTAAATCTTCTCTCGTATGACTTTTACATTACTTTTTATTTTATAGCATTACATTGCTTCAACTAATCTTTTTTTGAAATTTAGTATATAATTTCTTATTATTAAAATTATAAGTTATTACTATATTTACAACATCACTTTGATATTTCAAGGTAATTAAAATTTTTTTATGAATTATACAAAATAAATGTCATTGGACTTGTCTCGACAAGTTCTATCAAATTCAAAAAACTTTTTTGCATATTATTTTTAACACATTTTTTCTTTGTAGGTTTGAACAAACTTTACAAGATAATTCAATTCATACCTGATTTATCAATCAATAATGTATCATGACATGTGCTAAGTACCATGGAATGTAGCTTTGTCATACATTTTTACTCATTTGATAAAAAGTTTTAATTCGATTTGTTATTATTTCTATGTGACACTGAATTTCCACTCATTTGATGATTACATTTTTTATTTCGTTATACATCATTGCTTCATTTCCTCTTTATTCAACTTTAAAATATATTTATTAAGATTAAAATAATCCTTTATTTTGGTTCTATAATTTACCAACTCATAGTCATTAAAAACAGGGTGTGATGGAGGCAAAACAAAAATCATTGAACTCCATACGAAGAACTATATTTGATTAAATATGTTTTTTGCAACCAAAAAATTATTTTATAGTGTTTTGAATAATTTTTGGAGATATTTTGACTTAGTCTGTGTTGGAGATCATGGATGCTACTACCAACCTTATTAAAATATTGGAATTTAACTTTTTTTATAAAATTTATGTCATTTCTTGAAATTTTTTTCTTTGATTTTGTTTTGTCACTACTTAAGTAAAAGTCTCCTTTGACGTGATCTATATACTATTTCAATTTAATAAAGTTATTTTGCTTCAATTTATCTTTTATAAACTTTAATATATTTTTTAATATTAAAAAATAAATTTATTATTATTTATACTTATTTACTTTGTAAGTTGTAACAAATCAAAATGAGATCCAAATGAGATGAGACTGTCTTCATTGGACTTATCTGTATAAGCTCTATCTGACTGCATACTGAATTTGTTTATCTTTAAAAAATTTTATTTTCTAATTAGATTATCAGGATTATTGCTCTTCATCTCCATTATAACTTCTAAAGCAATTTTTACATAATTATTTTTTATTTCTTCTAATTTTTAAATTTTATTTGTTTATAATACATTGTAACTTTAAGTCTTTTCTATGTGACATTTATATATATTTGATTTGATTATTTTTCTTTGATTATATTTTTCTTATCTTTTTTATTATATATTTAGTAATATTAAACTAATAATTCATTATCATTTATGCTTATTAATTTTTATATTTTATAGTAATTCCACATGAGCTCAACTGAAGACAACTAAAGTAAATGGACATTTGTTAAGGAGCTGTATCAAATTAAATATTTATTTCTATATTTTCTAATATTTTATTTTTCTAATATCTTTGGCATTCTTTAGAGGACATCACATTCATACCTGATTTGATAGTCAAGGATGTTATGCTCAATATCTTTATTATCTTGGAATGTAATTTTCTTATAAATTTTATATAACTTTTCTAAATATTTTGCTTTAGTTTAGTTATTTTACTCTGTAGCTCTAAATCTCTCTTTTTGTTGCATCTATATTGCTTTGATTTTGTTGCATTATACTTCTTCAATTTAAATAATTTTAGGTTTAATATATAGTTAATTAAAATAAAATAATAATTTTTTATTATTCATGCTTATTTTTTTATTTTATTTGGAGTAGTTCCAAATTGTTTTTGAACGAGAAAAAACATACATCGTTCAACATTCTTCCACGAGCTATATCAAATGAAAATATACATTTTATAAGTTTTTAATTATTTTATATTCAAGTGTTTTGTTATGAATTATGAGATATTTTGATTTTCTAATTATTTGACGATTACAGACATCGCACGCTATCCCATTAATATCCAGTAATGCATGCTTCCTATATAATTTATCTCACTTCAAATTTTTCTCTTTCATTTGGTTCTATGATTACCAAACCCTAACTATTCTATCTTGTGACTTTGTATTCTTCTTAATTGGGTTTACATTACTTAAATTTATTTTATTTCACCTTTATTATATATTTACTTAATATTTAAATAGAAATATATTATTATTTATGAATTTTTGTCATGGAAATTTGCAAAAATTCCAAATGTGGTCCAATTGAGAGGAAACAAACATTTTTGCATTCATCTCTATGATCATAATGCAATAAAATAATCATTGCAATTATTTTTTAAATATTTAACTTTTTATTTGTTTGGCATAGAATATAAGAAATTTTGACATGCAACTGAATTGTTAATTAAGCGTGTTACACTTTAGTACCTTTATACTTTTGAAATACAACATTCCCTAATAATTTGTCTTATTTTTTCAAATTTTTTGCTCTGTTAAGTTATTTTACTATGTCACGTAAGTCTAATATCGTGACATTTACATCGCATTAATTTTTTATATAACATTGCTTCCATGTGCTACATCATAAGTTCAACCTATATTTTTCCTTCTTGACTTTGGTAATTCATAATAATTTCAAATGTGGCACAATCGAGATGAAACAGCATCATTAGACTAGGCTCAATAATTTTTATATAATAAAAGATATATTTGAACATTTTTTAAATATTTTATTTACAAGGGTTTTGGCAAGTTTAATGAGATATTTTGTTTCATATTTAATGGTCGAAGTTGTTACACCAGAACTACTTAGTATGTTGCAATATGACTTTCCCATAAAATTTATCTCATTATTTTTCAAATTTTTCATTGTGTTTGTTTGTCCTACAATGTATGTCTAAATCTCTTACCGTGTGCATTTCTGTTGCTTTATTTTTGATATATTTCATTGCTTTAGGTTATAATTTTTCATTTTTAATGTATATTTACTCCAAATTGAAATAATAAATTTTTATTATTTTGGATATTTTATTTTTTAATCTTTCGTTTCAAATAGGATTTGTTTCAAATGAAACAAAAGTTGTTATACTTATCCCGATGGACATTATCAAATGTTGACATAATTTATGAGATAATTTGATTCATTCATTATTTTGCCATCAATGATGTCACACTCAATCTTTTAAGTGTGTTGGGATGTGGCACGATACAATTTATAACATTTTTCAATTTTTTACTTAGATTTGGTTATATTACATAACTTCTAATTATGTGATTTTAGGTTTATTATAATTTTTCTTTAATATTATAAAAATAATTTAGTTTTTTCCCTTATTTGATTTATCACTTTATAGTAATTCTAAATAACGGCTGATAGACTAGAAATAAACATCGTTGATGCATCTCCACTACCTTTATATATTATAAATTCATTTTTTATATATTTCAATATTTAATTGATATTATTCTAGCATGTTTTTTTTGAGTTAATTTTGTTTATATCTTTTTAATGAAAGGGAGTGCTATATTTGATCTTCGTAATATCATGGAATTCAACATTGTAATGTCATTTATTCAATTTTTTAAAATGTTTTTCTTTGATGTTATTAAATTACAAGGTTACTCTACATCTCTTATGTGACCATTATATTGTCTTGATTTAGTTATATTATATTATTGCAACTTGTCTCATTCTAGCTTTAATATATATATTTACATATTATTTAGGTAAAAATGAATTATTATTTATGTTTTTTACTTTACTAATTCTTAGTTATTTCTAACAAGCAAATATTCAGATGAATCAAACTTCAATAGACACATCTCACTAATGCCAATCCATATCAATATTACTTTTTATAATTTTATAACAAATTTCAAATAGTACTAGATTTGTCAATCAAAAGAAGTTTTTTCAATCTTTTTAACATCTTGGAATGCAATTACCGTAAGTAATTTGCCTCTTGATTTTATTTGATTTTACTTTGGATAGCTATATTACTATCTACCACCAATTCTTCTCTTTTGTGTTGTGTTATATCACCTTGATTTGCTTATATTGTGATACTTCATTTTAACAAATTTGTTCATTGATATACATTACTTAATCTTAAAACTCACACATCTAAATTTTTAAGGGCCATCGAGCACGCATTAGATGCATCTCCACATGTGGTGCTTTTTTAACACTTAGCCTACCACTAGCTAAGCCATTATTAGGGACAACGAGCCATTAAGCTATAATTTTTACTATTCCTAAGGCCATTATCAACATCTCTAACTCACTTGGCTTTGCAATCTATTGCCACATAACAGCTTTTGAATTTTAACTTGATGTCATTTATATGATCATGCAAAATGACACACTCTAACTAGTTTCTCCTATCTCTTAAGATTAGCTAACCCATGTTCAAATGTGGTTGACTTGGTACCATTCCCTTCTTTCATTATCAAAGCTCTTATTTGTATTTTTTCTACTACAACCAAGATCTACACCAACAAATACTCCATGTAGGCTCATGCCACATTGTAGCAACAACCACTCCTTCCTTTTATTTTAATGTGTTGCATTAAACAAATGGCTTTGTATAGGTAATACACTTAAATATAATCCATTTTTTGGACTAGTTGATCCAACGAGTGAGTTTTTTTGCACTCCATAATGGATTTCAACTTTCACAACCACCATCTTACCATCATAATTAACAAACACCCTTTGTAGGCTCTAGGTTATTACACAGTTAAACACCATAACCCTACTTTCAGTTCATCCACATTACTAGTTATGCATGCAAAAAAATGGCCCACTTGGGACCTTGATTCATTGGCATAACTCATAAAAGAAGTCAAGCCTTCCTACCAATTTAAACTATAAGAATAGGTCCAGCATATTGAACCCCCAATGCTTGATAAAACATTGATTGTTACATAAGCTATCTTCAGGGAAACTTTGAAGGGAACTACTTACTAAACAATATGATTAGTCTTTCACTCATAAACAAAATAAAATGATATATTTGTATGTTAGTATCATTATAGGCCTCCATCAGAGTCTCCTAATTTTTTGATCAACTTAGTGACATGAAAGCAAGTGTACAAAACACACATGAGGGGGGTAAATTCAAGCATTAGAAGTGTTTTTTTTTTATTATATTTATATCATAAAAAAATTTATTTTGAACAAAACTTGATTATATGAATATATCTTTTTTAATATGTTAAAGAAAAAGAAGATAAAAATTAAAATGAGACACCATAATTTTTATGTCGATTTGTTCACGTTAGAAACTACGTCCACCACTTATCAAGTTAAAAAAAAACACCAGAAAGAAAAGGTTATAACTTGAGGGTTTTCCCTACTATTCACCTTCAAGCTTTTAGATTTTACAAGTTCAACTATAACAGAAGCTTTTGTAAGCTTAGCCCCAACTAATTTTTTTATGAGATCAAATCAAACTTTGGCTTTTGCAAAAGTTGAGCACCCCAACCAAAAGAAAAAATACAAAAAGATGAAAAAACTTTGATAAATTGGAAAACATTATTATTCTTCTTGATTAATTGAAAGAGCACAATAAAAATAAATTAAAGAATGGAAAGTTGAATTTGATAGTTTACTTGTGAAAGGCTTAGCTGGAAAACTTTAAAGATTTTATAAGCCATAATTGCATCTAGTAGAATTTATTTCAGTAGAATATAGACTAATACTTTCTTGAGATTTCAAAGATTGATTCACATTTATTAGTATTTTCATTTGCAATGATTAGGTATTTATAGAAAATGTTTTTATTACAATCATTATAAAGTGTAGAATGCTATTTAAAAAGCTATAACAATGAGATATTGATCATTTGATTAAACAATAATAGAGTCAGAGTTGGTCTTAACGATAGGATGCATACATGTTAATTAAGAACGCAATTCACGAGTAACATATAAAGAGTTTTAGGCATCCACTAAGTTAGGATGTAGCTGTGACCATCAAAACTATAGATAAATTATAAGAAATATATAGATTAAATAATAATCATTAGATTTAGAAGATTGAATCAGATGGTGGGAGGACTGATCATGTTAGACAAATAAAGTAGAGGTTAGCTCCACCATTTGATTATGAAGATACAAGATAGTAAGGTGTTAAGTACTCCCATTTTGGATGTAGGTTGACACAAGGGTTTTAGTGCCACATTCTAGGAAAGGATACGAACTTGGAATTTATAAAAATTCTTGCAAAAATATTATGCAAAGCAAAAATGCAACCAGCTCCCCCTTTGTGTGCTCAAGAATTCATTCCCTAGGCATTCTTGTGACATACAAGTTTATACAGGTAACCACATATGTATATAAGTTAATGTGTTGCGCAACTCGATCAAATTCCTTTTACAATTAAGTTCAAGAATTCATCATTAGGCAGAACGGGCCCGAATCGATTTGCTTTCAATTATTACCTGACCATAGGATAACTAGTGCTTACCTAGTTGGGAGTAGACTTGTGCTAAAGTTAGCATGTGGTAGAAATTTCTTTATTTTAGTTTTGAAAAATGTAACATATTAAAATTTCTTAATTTAATCTAGGTTCCATAAATAAAATACCATGGAATTTGGCAACGCAAGAATATACAGGGAAAATAGTTATGAGATTAAAAATTTGAATCCTATTCATTTGCTAAATCAAGAAGATGATTGAATAATTTGATTTTCATATCATATTTTTTAATTTATTTGTATCACTACCAATGATAATTCTCCTCTCAAGTGACCTTTTTATTATTTTGATTTGATTAAACAATATTTCTTCAATTTAACTCCTTTCAAGTTTATTGTACATTTACTTAACGTGTAAACAATATTTTTTTTTATTTTTATTGTAATTTATTTTTACAATTCTTAGCAAATAAAAAGAGTTTAGTTTGAGATAAAATAAACATTAGTAGACAAATCTCATGGAGATATGTCTAATTAAAATTTTTAAAATTTTAAATAATTTATTTATTATAGTTTTGTCTTACTTTATGACATATTCTTATTTGTAATTGATTTAATAATCAATGATTATATAATATATTCCTTCAGTATCTTTAATTAAAACTTTCTCATGTAATCTACCGATTTTCTTCAAATGTTTGACTTTTATTTTGCTAAATATGATGAAACCCAAATTCTTCTCTTGTCTTACTTTCATAATGATTTAATTTGATTATATTACATTGCTTTGTTTAACATGGTCTCAATTTTAAAATTTATATACTTGATATTAAAATAATAATTTATGTTTATTTTTTTGTAACTCATAATAAATCCAAATTAGGTCATATTGAGATGAATCAAACATCATGGTACTCAACTTGACAAGCTTCATTCAATTAAAATATTCATTTTTTTAAAAATATTTTTCCAAGGCATTGGCTTGCTTTGCTAGATATTTCAATTTTTATCTGATTTGTTGATTAAGGATGTTACACTCACACACCTTAATATCTTGTAATGTAACTTTCTTGTGTGATTTATCTAATTTGTTAAACTTTTTTTAATTTATTTGGCCACATTGCTATTATGTCTATTTCTCCTCTTGTGTGTCGTTCACATACCATTGATTTTGTTAAATCATATTTCTCAAATTTATCTTATTTTAGCTTCATTGTATGTTAACTTATCATTTATATAATAAATTATTACTATTCATTTTTTGGTAGTTAATAGAAATTATAAATGATGTGTAATCTAGATGAAACAAATATCATTGTACTAATGTTACAAGCTCTATCAATTTAAATATTTATTTTTTAATTTTTTAAAATATTTATTTCCTTGGATTTTTGTAAGCTTTATGAGTAATTTGAATTTGCACATAACTTTGAGATAAAAGATGTTACGCTTAATTCCCTTAGTTTCATGGAATACTACTTTCCTATATAATTTATATCATTTTCTCAAATGTTTTTCATTGATTTGTTTCTATTACTATTTAACTTTAAGTGTACCTATATTTGACTTTAATATTTCTTTTGTTTAGCTATATTACAATGCTTTAAATTGTCTCCTTTTAGTCTTATTATATAATAAATTAACCTTAAAAAAATTATTTATTACTATTTAATCTTATTTACTTGTGTTATTCAAAGTAATTAAAAATGCGACGTGACCATAACAAAATAAACGTTATTGGGCTTATCTCATTTGGCCTTATCCAAATTAATATTTCTTTTATTATTTTTCAATATTGTATCGTAAATGGTTTAAGCATGCTTTACTAGATATTTTTATTCTTATATTATTTAATGATTAAGGATATTATACTTGATCGCCTTAATTTCATGAAATACAACTTTTATGAATAATTCTTATCGTTTCCTCTCATTTTATGTATTGAGTATTTTATATTACAATATAACTCTAAATTTTCTCTTTTTTGGCATTTAAATGTCTTTTTTATTAATATATTATATTTCTTCATTTTTTATCACATTTCAATTTTATTATATATTTACTTAATATGAGAATAACAATTTATTAATATATCTGTTTATTAACATTTGTAATTCATAACAAACCACAAGGAAGTCCGATTAAGATGAAACAAACATTGTTGGACTCATACATTATTTGATGATCGAGATGGCATGTCCATGTCCTTAGTATTATCGAATCCAATATTCCTGCATAATTTATCTTATTTTTAAAAATCGTTTATTTTATTTTATTATATTACTAAATAAATCTAAATTTCTTATTATGTGACCATTCATTGATTTGATTATGATTATTTAATATTTTTTTAATTTATCATGTTTCAAATTTTTAACATATATTTATGTATCACTAAAACAATAATTTCTTATTATTTATTCTTAGTAATTTTGAATAATCTTATATTGACATAAAATAAATGTCAAGTGACTCATCATGATGAGCTCTATATAATTAAGTGTTTTTTTTTTAAATTATTTTTATACGTTTTACAAACTTTGTAATATTCTATTAATTTAACGATTAATGATGTTACACTCAATCTTCTTAGTATCTTGTAGTGCAACTTTCCAACTCAATTTATCAATTTTTAAAATTTTTTATATTGTGGTTTTAATATTATGAAATTGTAATTCTCCTCTCATGTGACTATTACATTGTGACCATTATATTAATTCGATGTTGAAAGGTTAATTTGCTTTAATTAATCTCATTTTAGCATTTGCAAACATTTACTTAATGTTTAAATAATTATTTATTATTATTTACTTTTATTTTGTTTTATTTATTTATAAATTTGTTATAATAATTAGTTAGGTGTGATCAAGATGACACAATAGTCATTGGGCTCATCTCCATGACTTTTATCTAACTAATTATTTATTTGTACATTTGAAATGTTTTTTATTCAATGGATTGGGCATGCAGTACAACCCATTTAGATTCAAACATAATTTAATAACCTACAAAGTTGCACTTGATCTTTTAAATAACTTGGTTTACAACTTTTTTATACAATTTATCTTAATTTAGGTTTAATATACATTAAATTTTATATTTAAATAATTATATACTATTATTTGTCGCAAGTTACATTGGTAAATCATAAATATTCAAAACATGGTTAGATTAAGATGAAATTAACATCATTCAACTAATCTCAAGAGCTTTATCCTTTGAATAAACATTTTTTATATTTTTTAGTACTTTATTTAATATGGTTTTTGCACATTTTATGAGATATTTTGATTTGTATCAAATTTAATAATTGAGGATGTTACACTCAATTATCTTTATAAGTATCAATGCAATGTTTCTATATACTTTATCTCATTTAATTAAACTTTTTGCTTTGATTTGTTTATATCGCTATGTAACTCAAAGTATTCTCTTGTAACACTACACTGCATTGATTGGTTTATGTTACATTGTATTGATGTTTTTTATATAACTCTATATAACTCTGAACAAGGTATGATTGATATTAAAAAATATTGATAGAGTTTTCTCAACATGCTCTAATCAATTAAATATTTTTTTATTTTGTTAAATTTTATTTTCAATAGCTTTGCAATACTTTACAACACATTTTAATTCAAGTGAGACATGTTGAATGTGTAAGTTTTATTTGATCACCTAGGCATTTTGAAATGCAACACTTTTGTGTAGTTTATCTAATTTATTCAAAAGTTTTACCTTGAATGGGTTAAGTTATAATGAAAATCTACCTCTATAGTTATGACATTTACGTCACTATAAGTTTGTGATATTATGCTACTTTAATTTATCTCATTTTATTTTTAATATATATTTACTAAATATTAAAATAATAATTTATTATTATAATTTATTCTTATTTACATTGGTAAAGATAACTGTTCAAAATAATATCTATTGAGACAAAAAAAAAACACCATTGAATTAATATCAAAATGCTCTATCAAGCAAAATTTTTCTTTTTTTATTTATAGATATTATATGTTTTACATTTTGGCACACTTTATAAGATGTTCTATTTTCCTCTAGATTTGATTATCAAGGATTTTATGCTCGATCTTTTTAGTATCATGGAACATAACTTTCTCTTACAATTTAACTAATGTCTTAAAATATTTTCTTGAAATTTCATTATATTATTATGTAACATGAGATCTCTTCTCAAGTAAATTGAATATTACTTTGATTTTGTTGTATTATATAGCTTCAATTTATCTTATTCTATTTTATGTTTATTTACTGAATATTAAAATTATAATTATTTTTTAGATTACCATATTTCTTTTGGTAATTCATAACAATTTCTAAAAAAGGTGTTATCAAGAAAAAAAATAATATTATTAGATTTAATATGAGAAACTCTACTAAACTAAATGTTAATTATTATATTTTTTTAATATTTTATTTTCCTTTATTTTTGTATGTTTTATGAGCTAATTTGATTTCAAACTATTTTGATGATTAAGGATGATTCACTTAATCTCTTAGAATTCAGCATTCTTATACAATATCTAAGCACTTCAAAATTTTTGTACTAATTTGGTTTATTACTATATAACTCTAAATATCTCCTCATATAATATTTTAATGATTTTTATTTTGTTGTAACAAAATTGATCAGTTGGTCTCATTTCAAATTTAATATATGTTTACTTAACATTAAAATAATAATGAATTATTATTTTTGCATATTTTTTTGGTAGGTTGTAGAAATTCGAAATATTGTTTGATAGAGGCAAAATAACACTTGTTTAAGTCAACTTAATGAGCTCTATTTTTAAAACATTCATTTTTATATTTCTAGTAATTTTAAATTCTAAGGTTTGGATATTCCTTATGAAATATTTTAGTTTGTACAAAATTTGACCTTTATAAATATCACACGTGAACTCCTTTGTATCTTGGAATACAATATTGCCCTATAATTTCTCATTTGTGAACTTTTTTCTTTGATGTTGTTAAATTATAATGTAACTCTAAATCTTCTTTTATGTGTCAATTAAATTACTTTGGTTTTATAATATTACATTATTTAATTTATCATGTATTTAGTTTTAACATAAATTTTTGTAAAATTAAGTTAATATTTTTAATATCTATTCTTTTCTACATTGAATTAATAGTAATTTTAAAAAGTTTAGATTGAGACAAAACAAATATCATTGGATTCATCTCGACTAGTATATTCAATTCAATATTTTTTTTAAAATTTTTTTTAAAATATTATTTTCATTATTTTAATATTTTTACTAGATATTTTGATTCGTAATTCATTTTATGTTAAAGGATGTTACATTTAAACTTCTTAGTATCTTATAATTCAACTGATTTAGTTATAATATCATTAAAGTTAAGTTGTTCTCTTATATGACAATTATGTTGCTTTGATTTTGTTATATTATATTACTTAATTTAATTTTAGTTCACTATTAAAAAAATTACCCAATATTAAAAAAAATTATTAGTTTTTATTTATGTGTATTTACATTATTTATTTGTTATGAATCAGTATAAGGTCCGATCAAAAGAAAACAAAAGTTGTTGTGCTCATCTTGATAAGATCCATGTGATTAAACCTTTATTTTTATATTCATAAATATATTATATTCATTGGATTAAGAATTCTTGATGGAGCATTCTGATTCAAACATAATTTCACCATCGCTGATATCACACTTCATCTTCAAAATATCTTAGAATGTTGTCATCTTATATAATTTACATCATTTAACTTTAGTATATATTTACTTAATAGAATAATAATAATTTATTATTTTTTATTTTATTTATTTTAGAAATTAACAAATATTTCATACAAGGTTAAATTAAGACAAAATAAACATTATTGGAATCATCCCAATGAGTTATATCCAATAGATATTCTTTTATTATATTTTTTAGTGTTTTCTAATCTAGGGTTCCAGCACACTTTAGTAGACATTTTGATTTGTGTCTAACTTGATGATCGAGGACGTCAAATTCGACCATCTTTATTAATTGCACTACAATATTCCTATAAACTTTATCATATTTATTCAAAAGTTTCACTTTGATTTTGTAATATCACATTTTATCTTTAAATGCCAACATCTGTAAAATTTGTAACACTTGAATTTATTAAATTACATTTCTTCTATTTTCCTCATTTTTGCTTTAATATATAATAAATTAATATAAAAATAAATTATTTTTTTATTTTTCTAATTCATAGTAATTCTAAACTGGGTTGGATCGAGAGGAAACAAACATCATGAAACATGTATCAATGAGTTCTATCCAATAAAATGTTTATTTTTTAATTTTTAAATATTAACTTTTCAATAGTTTGATCATGCTTTATGATATATTTATGTTTGTGCCTTATTTTATGGTCAAGGATAACAAAGCTATTGAACATAACTTTCCTGATTGCATTGTAAGAGATGAAAATAATGTCACTGGACTTATCTCAACTAGCTCTATAAATTTTAGTAATCATTTTTATGTTTTAAAGTATTTCATTTTGCTGGGATTTTATGCACTATATGAGCCATTTCCATTTGTTTATAATTTGACAATCGATGTTACACATGATCTCCATATCATCCTAAAATAAGACTTTCACGTACAATTTATCTTATTTTTTAAAATATTTCACATTGACTTTGTTATATTACTTTTTTACTTTAAATCTTCCTAATAAGAACTTTACATGACTTTGATGTGGCTATAATACATTATTTCAGTTAACCCAACCTCAACACTAATAAATATTTACTCAATATTAAAATAAAAATTTGTTAGTACTTATGTTTTTTGATATTACTTATGTTTTTTGGACTTATCAAAATGAGCTCTATCCAATTATGTATTACTTTTTATAATTTTAAAAAAGGTTTTTTTACTATTTTCCCTACTTCTCTAAGTATTTTTTTCATAGATGATTTGTTTATCGAGGATATCAGATTTGAACTACATAGTATCTTGGAATGCAACTTTTTTTGTTAAATTCATCTACACTCTTCAAATTTTTTTCTTTAATTTGTTTATACTATTTTGAAACTCAAATATTGTCCTGATTTAACTATTATATTATTCTTTTTTGGTTATGATACTGTGCTTAAATTAATATTTTTAACTTTAATATAAATTTTCACAATGTTAAATCAATAGTTTTTTATTTATGCTTATTTAATTTGGTACTTCATAGTAATTCCAAAAGTTGCCTAGTCGAGAAGAAGAGAATGTTGATCAACTCATCTCAAGTTAGCTCTATCTAATTTAAAATTTACTTCTATATTTTCAAATATTTTCTTTGCTATGGTTTGGTCATATTTAATAAATCATTTTATTTGCACCTAAAATGACTATTGATTATGTTATGGTTGATCCTCTTAGTTTATTAGAATGCAAATTTTTCATATAATTTATCTAATTTTTCTAATTTTTCTTTAATTAATTTATATTACTATATAACTCCAAATGTTTTCTAACATGTCCTTCATATCACTTTGATGTGATATTTTTTTTATTTCATCTTATATCATTTTACCTTTAATTTATTTATTTTTTTGATTTTATAATAATAATTTTTTATATTTTATGGTTTTTTACATTGGTAATTTCTCTATAATTTCAAATGACATTCAATTATGGCATAGAACATTGTTGGTGTCATATCTTTGAATTATTTCAATTTCAATAATTATTTTAACATTTGAAAATATTATATTTTAGGATTTTGGCATAGTTAACAAAATGTTTTATTCATAACTTATTCGACCATTATGCATGCCACACTCAATCTCACAAGTATCTTTGAACACAAAAAATTCGTACAATTTATCTTCTAAATTTCTCCTTCTGAATTTGTTGCATTACTTTTTAACTCTAAATCTTCTATTATGGGATGTTTTCATCCCATTCATTTGATTGTATTATTTCTTCAATTCATTTTATTTCTTCTTCAATATATATAACTTATTGTTAAAATAATAATTTCTAATTATTTATCCTTATCAACTTTTGTAATTTACTATAACTAAAAGCATTGCCCTGTTAAGAAAAAACATCGTCGGAGTTATCTTGACTATCTTTATTCAATTATGTTATTTTTTATGATTTTGAGTATTTAATTTTCTAGAATTTTAATTTTTTTAAAAAAATTCGTTACAAAAGATGTTATACTAATTCTCCTAAGTATCATATTTCTTAAAATGATTCACTTTGGTTAAAAATATTTTGTTAATTCTCTAATCATTTGACATTTAAATAACTTTTATTTTGTTATCTTACATTATATTTTAATTATCATATTTAAAATTAATGTATATTTACTTAATTTTATAATATTAATTAATTATTATTTATAATTTTTACTTTCTAATTTGTCATAATTTTATAAGAAATCTATTGGAGATGAAACAAAAATCATTCAACTCGTAATAATGAACTTTTCCTAATTAAAACATCATTTTTTATATTTCAGTTGTTTATTTTATTTTTTGGGACTATTTTTTAAGCTATTTAAATTCATACTTGAATTGTTAAAAGAGAATGTTATAGTCAATTTTCTTAGTATTTTAGAATTAACATTTTGCATAATTTATCCCACTTCTTCAAATGTTTTGCATTGGTTTTATTATATTACTACGATGCTCTAACGTTTCTTTCATATGAAATTAAAAATACTTTTAATTGTTTACATTTTATAACTCTAATTATTTTCCTTTTAGCTTGAAGAGATGTTTTCTTGATATTTAAAAAATTATTTATTATTATTTATTATTATTTATTTTTAATTACTATAATGATTTGTCCTATTTTCAAAAATGGTCAAATCGAGACGTAACAAATGTCAATGGTCCCATCTTGATAAGCTTTATCCAATTTAATATTTATATTTCATATTTTTTAAATATCTTATTTTTAGGGTGTTGGCTTGCTTTACGAGATATTTCAATTGATCCTCAATTTTATTAATAAGGATATTAAACTAAATTTCCCTAAAATTTTCGAATGTAATTAGCTCAGAAAATTCATCTCATTTTCTAAAGTTTTTGAATTTATTTTGTCATGTTAGTATGTAACTCTAAATTTCCTCTAACGTGATCTTTGTCATTGGGTATATTACATTGCTTCAAATTGGTGTTATTTCATCTTTGGTTTACACAACTTAATTAAAAAAATAATTTACGATTATTCAATCTAATTTAATTCTTTAATTTGAAGTAATTCAATAATAATTTTGTAGTGAGATGAACTGAACATCATTGGAGTCATCTCAATAGTTTTATGCTATTAAATATGATTTTTTTATTTTTTCTAAATTTTTTAGCATTTTTTGTATTCTTTATAAAACTTAATGTTTTATTATTTTGGCATGATTTATGAGGGATTTTCACTTGTACCTAGTTTAATAATCAAGCATGTTACATTCGATCTCCTTAGTTTCTTCGAATAGCACTTTCCACATAATATATCTCATTTTTATTAAATATTTTAGTTTGATTTAGTTTTATTACTACGTAACTCCAAGTGTCCTTCTTTTGATTTTTGCATTGCTTTGATTTTCTTTTGTTACATTTCTTAAATTTATCTTGTTTTATATTTGATATTAATTTTCTTAATTAAAAAAATATTAAATTATTATTATATGTATTTCATTAATTTGATAGTTGAGGATGTTACATTTGATCACCTTAGTTACTAGGTGTTACACTTTCTCACATAACTTTTCTCATTTTATTGAATATTTTACATTGATTTAGTTATGTTATAAAGTAACTTTATGTCTCCTTTTTGTAATTTTTGCATTTCTTTTATTTTTTTGTGTTATATTCTTTAAATTTATGTTATTTTATATTTGATATTTTTTCTTAATAATAAAATAACAAAAACATTACTATTTGTGTTTATTTAATTTAATAGTTTGTACTAATTCCAAATAACTTTTTATTGAGATGGAATAATTACCCTTAGATTCACCTCAATAACTTACATGTATTTAAATATCTTATTTATTTTTTTTTAATTTTTTCCCAATTCCTTTTAATGAATTATGAGACATTTTTATTTGTTCTTTATTAAATAATCCACAATGTTATAGTTGAACTTCATAGCATCTTTGAAAAAACTTTCATGCAACATTTGTCTCATTTATTAAAAGTTTTCACTTTTATTATATTTTTTACTATGTAAGACTAAATCTATTTTTATGTGATCTTAATATCTCCTTCATTTGGTTATATTACAATACTTCAATTTATCTTATTTTAGCTTTAACATATATTTTCTTAATATAAAAATAATATTTTGCCAATAATTATGGATATTACCTTTAGCAATTATATTCATACAAAATGAAGTATCAACGACATGAAATAGATGTCAGAATTGTACTAATGTCTTTTATTCAATAAATTATTCTTTTCCATATTTTTAAATAATCTATTTTCTAAAATTTCGTAATATTTTATGAGATATTTTGTTTCATAGCTAATTTGGTGACCAGAGATATTATACTCGATCTCTTAAGTTTCCTTGAACGAAACTTTATGATAAACTTTATCTTATTTTTTTGACTTTTTTACTTTGATTTTGTTACATTTACTATCTAACAATGAAACTTTTATAGTATTACTTGTACATGACTTTTAATTAGTTAAATTGCATCACTTCAATTTATCTTATTACAATTTGATCATAAATTTACCAAATATGTAATTAATAATTTAGTTTTATTTATTCTCATTGACTTTGTTATTTAATATTACAAAAAAGAAACATAGTACAACTTGTTGAGTAAACTCTATCTAATTGAAAATTTATTTTTTTATATTATTTAAAAACGTTATTCACTATTTTATAGATTTCTTAAAATATATATTAATTTGCACCACCTTGTCATAATCAAAGATGTTATAAGCTGTCTTCTTAGTATCTTTGAATGCAACTTTCCATTATAATTTATTATGTTTTTTTAAATTTCTCTTTTTGAATTGTATAAGTTACTTCCAAACACTAAATTTTATTTCATGTGACTTTTACATTGTACTGATTTGGTTATATTATATTCCTTAGTTTTTACATCATTATTGCTTTGATATATATTTTTTTAAAATTCAAAACATAATTTATTAATGTTTGTTGTTTTAATTTTTTAATTCTTAGTAATTTCAAATGAAGTCTAAGTTAGGAAAAAATGTCTTTGTTACCTTTTTCAAATATTTTATCAACAAGAAGTTTTGCATAGTATATCAGACATTTTTAATCATACTTTACTGGATGATTGAAGATGTTACATTCAATCTCCTAAGCATCTTAAAATGCAAGTTTTTCAATTACTTTATATTTTTGCTTTAATTCTTTAATTTTGATTTGGTTAGACTATTATAATATTTCAATTCTCCTCTCACGTGACCTTTATGTCACTTTGGTTTGATTATCTTACATTACATCGACTTATCGTATTTTATCTTTATTATATTTCTAGTTAATATTAAAATAATTAATTAATTTTATTTATACTTATTTTCTTTTGTAATTCATGTTGATATGAAATGAGATTCATTAGAGTCAAAACAAAAGACGTTGGGCTTAGCATGATTATATCAACCTAATAAAATATTTTTTTAGGATTTTAAACTTTTTTCATTATAACTTTTTTACATGAGATTTGGATTTGTAGCTACTTTGTTTATAAAGGATGTCACAAGCAGTCTTCCTAGTATCTTGGAATTCAAATTTCTAACACAATTTATCTCACATTTTTAACTTTTCCTTTTTATTTTAGTGAATCACTTTATATCTCTATATTCTTCTTATATCACGTTTACATCACCTTAACTCGATTATATTCATTAGTTTAATTTATCTCATTTCAAATTTGACATATAATTACTTAATATTAAAATAATAATTTATTATTATTTGTTATTATTTATTATTATTTACAGTGATAATTCATCATGGTTGCAAATCACAGATGTTGTATAGGACAAATGTTGTTTCACTCATCTTGAAGTGCATTGATTAATTGAATGTCATTTGTATAATTCTAATTATCTTATTTTTGATAGTTTTTGCATACTAAAAAAATATTTTGATTCATACCTAATTTAATGAACAAAGATGTTCCATTTGGTCTTCACAATATTTTATAATGTAACATTCTAGAATATTTTATCCAATTTCTTCAAATCTTCTACTTTTATTATGTTACATTACTAGGAAAGATTAATTCTCCCCATATGTGACATTAATATCACTTTAATTTCATTCTATTATTTTACTTTAATTTATCTTATTTCAGATGAATTTATTTCCTCTAAATATTAAGATAACAATTTATTGTTATTTTTGTTTAATTACTTTGGTAATTTGGCATAATTCTAAATGTGGCATTATCGAGATAAGTAAATATTATAGAATCCATTGCACTAGCTATATTTAATTAAATAATCATTTATATGTATAAAAATTTTATTTTAATTATTTTGGGATGATGCATGAGAATGTTAGATTTGGACATAAGTTTATGATCAAGAATGTGTGAGGTCACCCTTATGCTTAATGAGTCAAGCTATAAATATTTAGCATTTTATTATAGCGATCCTACTTTAGTGTGAACCAAGATTAATTGTGATGAACAAGTTATTCACTTTCGAGGGCGGTGAATTAAAGATCTTAAAAATCTCTTGAAGTGTTCAACAAGCTTTAAGGATTAACGACATGCACATTAGTTTTCAAAACTTTTCACTTTTTATTATGAAATATAAAGTTAGATTATTTATTATTAATCATAAATCACATTACTTTACTCAAATCATTTGAAATCTAGCTTAAAACTTTCCTTCGCTTTAGAAAGATAGATTTCATTTTTTTAATCATTTAATAATTTAAAATTTTTCTTCAATCATTCTTTGATTAAAAAATTATAAGATTTCACTTTTCATTCATTTGATTCTTTCATTGGTTAAATCTTACTTATAAGTCTTTGACAAGTTTGATGTTAAAGTTTGGTTACATTAGGGAAATAACTTCTGTTAAATTTCTCATATTTAAAAAATATGAATTATCCTAGAAATGATTTAAGAATGTGACCAACTGGAATGCTTTCGAGCCAACCAAGACTGAGTGGACTCTCTCAAGCCTTAAGTTAAAGGACAAAATTAAACCAATTTATGTTGTGCCTTACATTTGTTAGGGTGAAATCAAGAAACTTGATTATGGTAAGGTAGAGGAAGCATAAGGTTGGGTAGAACTCAAGTCAAGTATGTATTTTGTAGGTTAGGCTCATAATCATGTTATATTTGTTTGCTTACAAAACAAAAGTTAATAAATCCTCAGTGTAAAAAGGTAGACCTAGCCTTAATTTTTTATCAGAATAAAAGTTTGCAATAGCTTTCTCAAAAAGAAAATAACCTTGATGTTTCATAGTCTATGGAAAGAGTATTTTCGCAAGTGTAGGCTTTAGCACAATTGCACGAATTAATACCACATGATTGTTGATCAGATGGCTAAGGTTGAATAATTACGTAAGGTTTTCTTCAACACTAAGATTAGATGGCTATAGTCACATCCAAATTGTTCGATGACAAGATTCATTTTGACCTTGTACTGAAATCACATTGCTCTAAATTTCTGTTTTAATTCTTTTTCATGAGATCACCTCTACATTTACAATTGATAAATCAAAATTTATAGATCTCATTCAAAGTGATAGAATGGACTATGCCAAATCTATTTTGATCAAACTAACCATAACACGTCAACTCTTGAAGTGTTTAATCTGACAAACTAGACTTCCCTAATCAGATCCAACAACCCTCGTTGATCCTATCTAGCAGACAATTCCTTAGTAGTCATTCGAGCTATTGTGCTGCAATTTTAAAGGAAATATTTAAGTTGTTTGGTAAAAGATCTTGAAAAAACTTTTTCTTAACTTTCTAACAACTATGATCAAAATATTCCAATAAAAACCATATCATTATAAATGAAATTCAAAATAGAAATTGAATAAATTTTAAAATCTCAACAAAACACTCATGATAATCTACTAGTGTAAAACTATCCTATTAACATTCTACAACTTAGTACTCAAGTTAAACATTCTTCCGGCTATGCCTATCACTTCTAAGCTTTCATTTTTGTACTTCTTTGGATAACACCTAGCTCATTTTACATTTTTAATGAAAATTTCTTCCTTAACGGGTTTTACTTTTAGTATAGGTTGGTCTACTAGATAATTTTTAATTGCCATGTTCGATTTTATCCTTTGAACAAATTGAGTTCGGTTTGACCTCCAAAAAGCTTGGGTTATAATTGAACCAATAGAAGGTAGTAGGAAGGCAGTGAATAGCAAGGAACAACCTAAAGTAGGTTCAAGGCGAATAGTAAAGTAAGCAGATTAGAGTTGAACTATAAAGCAAGACCTCAAATTCTAACTCTTTTAATAATGGAGTTCTTCCCATCATCGATTAGGAGTAGCTTAATGTTCTAATTTAAATGGAATAAAATAAAATTTTTGTGTAAATTTAAATGGAATAAGTTCATAATTAATCAAATTTTTTTAAAAAAATAACATTTTTTATAAAGCATTTGACAAAGATAAACACTATATAAAATTAGAAAAAATATTTTAAAACCTAAAATTTCCTCCTCTCTTGTTCGATTTATACACACTTATTTTATGTTGGAATGTCACACAAAATCTCAATTGTGTCTTGGAATATTGGTTTCTTATACAACTTTTCTCATTTCTTCAAATATCATACTTTGATTTAGTTATTTTACTATATACCACTAAATCTGCTCTCAAGTGACCTTTACATCTTATTAATTTAAATATATTATTTTACTTCAATTAATCTTATTTCAATTAAAAAAATATTTGGCTAAGATTAAAATAAAAATTTATTATTATTTATGCTTATTTATTTTAATATTTTATAGTAATTCTAGAGAAGGTTTTGTAAAGATGACACAAGAATCATTGGACTCATCTCAATAAACGATATCCAATTAAAGAACTTTTTTTATTTCTAAATGCTTCATTTTTTAGGTTTTTTGTGTGCTATTTGTAACAGTTTTTTTTTATATTTAATTTAATAGTTGAGGATGTTGCACTTAATTGTTGTAGCAACTTATAATACAGTTTTCTCATATATTTTAACATATTTTTTCAAATCTCTCTTTGAATTAGTTTTTTATAACGAAATTATAATACTTCCTTCATGTGACCTTTATATCACTTAGAATTTGTTATATGTCATGACCTCAGTTTACATAATGTCCACATTAATATAAATACATACGGAATATTTAATCAATATTTTATTATTACTTCGGTACTGTACTTGGTAATTTGTACAAAATCCAAATTAAGTCACATGTGGCAAAAAAATCATCTTTTGAATCATTTCGATGAGTTCTGTCTAAATAAATATTTCAATTTTTATTATCTAGATAATATATTTTCTTATATTTGGTAATTTTTATGATATATATTTATTTGTGCCAGAATTTAAGATCAATGATATTACACTGATTCTCCTTAAAATAATAGAATGCAACTTTACCATAAATTTAATGTCATTTATTCAATTGGTTATCGTACACTTATTCAATTTATGTCAATTTAACTTCAATTAAGTTATTTAGTATTGAAAAAAAAATTAACTACTATTCATTTTTAATTATTTTGATAATTTGTAGTAATTGACAATGTGGTCCAATGACATTAAAAAAAATGTCATTAATTACTTCAATTTATCTTTTTTCAAATTTAAAATATATTTATTTAATTTTGAAACAATCATTTGTCATTCATTATTTTTATTTCAATTGGTAATTCATAATAATTCTAAGCTAATTGTATTAGATGAAACAAACACTATGAAAATCATTTTCATGAGCTCTATTGAATTATAAATTATTTTCAATTCTTACATTGTTAGACAACCAAAGATGTTATACTTGATTTTTTTAGTGTTATAGTGTAGAACTTTCCTAGACTACAATTCTTATTTCCTTAAATTATCTCCTTCTAAGTTCATTATTTTTCGATAAAATTATAATTCTCTACTTTTAACTTTACTATTTGTGCCTACTTGTTTTTAATAATTAGTAGTATTCTCAATGAGGTTAAATAGGGTTTAAACAAACATTGTCGAAGTCATCTTAATGAGCTCTACTTATTTATATATCTTTTATTAATTTTTTTCAATGTTTCAGTAATGCTTTAAGAAACATTTAGATTCATACGTCATTTGATGATCAAGGATGATAAACTTCACCACTTTAGTGTCATGGAATGTAAATTTCTTGTATAATTTATCTTATTTCTTGAAATTTTCACTTTGATTTATAGTATTACATAGTTATTCAATAAGCTCTAACTAATTCATAATTTAATTTCATATTTTTCTTCTGTTTGTTCCTTGCTATATTATTGAGGATGTTATGCTTGATATTTTTACTGACATATAATGAAAAACTCAAGTAAACTTTATCTACTTTATTGAAATCGTTGGCTTTAATTTTATTAGATCACTATGAAACACTAATTCTGCACAAATATGACATTTTGATTAGTTTAGTTTGTTTAAACTACATTAATCTAGTTTAAATTTTTCAAATTTAATATATATCTACTAAATATTAAATAATTATTTATTAATATTAATATTATTTAATTTCTAATTCATATTAATCTAAATGAGGTCCAATTGAGACAAAAAAAGGTTGTCAAACTCATCTTTCGAATTTTTGCCAAATAAAATATTTAGTTTTATATTTTTTAATATTTTTCTTTAGATTTTTAACACACTTCACATTACGTCTACATTTGGACCTGCCTTGATGACAAAGTTTGTTATATGCGATCTCCTTAGTGACTTGGAATGTAACTTTCCAAAATAATTTATCACATATTTTCAAATATTTCACTTTGAATTGGTCATTTAACAATGAATATCTAATCAACCTTCGTGTGACATTTACATCATAATGTTCTTGTTAAATTACATTACTAGAGCATATCTCATTTCTATTTTAATACATATTTGCATAACATTAAAAATAATAAAATAACATCATTTACGTATAATTACTTTGGTAATTCATACTAATTTCAAACAACATCTAAATGATACAAAAAATGTCATTGAACTCTACTCCATGAACTCTTTCCAATTAAATATTTATTTTTATAATTTATTATGTATTTTATGTTGTTTTGGATCAATATAAGATGGTTTGATTAATACCTCAATCCATGATTGAGATTCTTAGAGTCTATCTTTCTAATATCTTGGAATGCTTTTTTTGGTATAATTTATCTAACCACTTTAAATTTCACATTTTCATGTGGTTATACTTTAATGTTATTATTTATCTAATTTTATTTTTAATATATATTTAATTAATAATAAAAATTATTTTTTTCTATTTACTTATGTTATTTTTGGTATATAAAAATGAGATCCAATCATTTTGGAGCAAACATTGTTCGCTTGATTTAATGAGCTCTATCAAATTAAGTATTATGTTTTATCATTAAAGTTTTTTCTTTGTGAGATTTTTACAAGCCTTATAAGACATTTTTATTTTTTGTTATTTTAATTGTTAAGGATATTTCACTTGGTCTCAGTAGTATCTCAAATTGGGCCTTTTCTATACTTTATGTCTCATTTGTTTAAACATTTTTATTAAATTTTGTTATGCTACAATTTTCTCTATTATGTCTGTTACATTGCATTGATTTTCTTGTATTAATTACTTCTATTATGTTTGTTTCTTACTTTGCTAAAAAAGTTGAGGCCCTATTAAAACCAAACAAATGGCATTAGACTTCTAAGAACTAGCTATATCAACTTAAACATTCATTTTTATGTTTTTTAAATGTTTTATTTTATTTTGTTCTAACAGGGTTTATGAAATATTTTGAATAAAAAATGATATTACCATCGAGAATCTTGCAATCAATCACCATACTATCATATAATTTAATTTTCTCATAAAATATATCTTATTCCTTAAAAGTTATAAATTAAAACTGGTTACATTGTTATTTAATTCTAAATCTCTTCCCATGGGTTGTTACTTCGAATTTGTTTAGTTAAAACATGTCGCTTCAATTTATTCCATTTTAACATAAATATTTATTAACTAAATATTTAATTAATAATTTATCATTAAGTTTAATTATATTGGTAAATCACAATATTCTAATCAAGATACGATGGAGATGAAATAATTGTTCTTGGACTCAACTCAATAAATATTTTTAACAAATACTCATTTTCATTTTTTAAGTATTTTTATTTAACAATGTTTTGGCAATTTTTAGTGTAATTTTTTTGTACTTGATTTGATATTTGAGTATTTTAATCTTGATCTACTTTCAATTTTTGATTGCAACTTCCACATAAAATTTATCTTATTTATTCAATTCTTTTTGTTTGATTTTGTTATATCACAATGTAACTCTGATTCTCCACTAGTGAGATAATTACCTAACTTTGATTTGGATACATTATATTCTTTCAATTTATCTAGTCTCAGTACTAATACATATTTACTTAACATTTGAAAACAATTTATCATTTTTATGCTTATTTTCTTTTATTAATTGATTGTATTTCCAAATGAGGTCTTCTCAACATGAAACAAACGTCGATTGTCTCATCATAGAAAGCTCTTCCAAAATAAATATTTCTTTTTAATTATTAAATATTATAAATGCTTGAGTCTTTAATGTTGGTTTTTTGTATAATTTTTCTTATTTCTTTTAGTTTTTTGTATTGATTTGATTATATTACTGTGAAACTCATATTTTTCTTTTGCAAGAAAATTAATGTCTCTTTATGTTCAATGTTTTCAATAATGTACAATAATTCCCATTTAAAAAGAATGCTTCGCATTAATTTTTTAATATGACTATGAGACACTAGTTCTCCTATCGTTCGACTTCTACATTATTTTTTGTTCTCATGTTTCTTCTTTTTTCAGTTTATCTCATTTCAACATTAAAATATATTTACTTAATATAAAAATAATAATTTACCGCTATTTATGTTAAACTCACTTTGTAATTCGTAGAAATTCTAAAACATGACAAAAATAGACAAAGCAAACATAGATGGAGTCATTTGGACGAGCTCTAACCAATTAATATTCACTTTAATATTTTTAAATAGTTTATTTTTAAGAGCTTTTGCATGTTTCATTACAATTTTTAATTTGTGCTTGATTTAATGATTGATGATGTAGAACTCAATCATCTATTAACTTTGCAATGCAACTTTTGCATAAACTTTATCTTATTATTTCAATTTTTTACTTTCACTTGATTATATTATTATGAAAGTCTAATTCTTCTCTCTTATGGCAATTGAAACACTTTGCTTTAGTTATGTTATGCTACTTCAATTTACTTTTTTAGCTTTAAAATATAATCTTTTTTAAAATTAAAACAGTAATTTGTTATTAATTATGATCAATTACTTTCATAACTTATAGCAATGCCAATCGTTGATTGATTAAGGCGAATAAAATGTCATTGGGCTCCTCTTGATGAGCTCCATCTAATTAATGTCTCATTTTTATGCTTGAAATAATATATTTTTATTATTTTCACTTATTTAGAAAGGTATTTTAATATATTCCTAGTTTGTATTATAGAGAATGCCACACTCACGTCCTTAGTATCTGGTAATCTAATTTTCCCAGATAATTTATCTTATTTTATGAAAATTGGTCCTTCATTATGGCAAGATGATTATATAACTCTGAATCTTCCCTAGTGTGACCATTATATAACTTTGTCTAGCTTCTAATTATGTTTCTTGAATTTGTCCTATTTGACCTTTAACATATATCAACTTAATTTCAAAATAATAATTTATTTTTCTTTGTCTTTAGATAGTTTACCAATTCATAGTTATTTCAGATAAGTTCTACTTGAGTTGAATTAAAAATCATTGGACTCACCTTGATGCACCATGTAATTTAATATTCATTTTATATTTTATTTGATAATTGAGGATGTTATACTCGCTTACCTAAATATCACATAATAAAATAATTTTTTGTATAATTTATCATATCTTTTTAAATTTAATTCTTAGATTTAGTTATATTATTATGTAACTATATATCTCCTATTTTCTGACCACGACAATACTTCGATTTGGTTATATTATATTGTTTCAATTTTTCATATATCAATTATAATAGATATTTATTTAATATTTAAATAATAATTTTTTGTTATTTATGATTAATAACATTGAGAATTCATTGTATTGCAAATGAGGTCTAAGTGAGATGAAATAAATAACATTGGAGACATCTCGATAGCTATAACAAATGAAATAATCATTTTTAGATTTTAAATAGTTTTTTATTAGTTTCGGTATGTTTCACTAGGCATTTTCATTGATACTTAACATTAGGATCAAGGAAGTAAAACCAAATCTCCTAAGTACATTGGAATATAACATTCATAAAGAATTGATATTATTTAAGTAAAATTTTTTATTTGAATTGTTATATTACGATAAAACTCTAATTATACTCCATTTTGACTTTTGGATTTCTTTCAATAGGTTAAATTATTTTTCTTAAATTTACCCAATTTCAATTTCTAATATTTATATATACTTAATATTAAAATAATATTTTTTTATTATTTATGTTTAATTAATTAATAACTCATAATAGTGCCAAAGATTTCCTTTTTATATGAAACAAATGTTGTTCGACTCAAGTAGACTAGCACTATCCAATTTGCCATTAATTTCTTATATTTTTTAATATTACATTTTTTAAGGTTTTATAATATATTATTAGACATTTTGATTTGTGCCTAACTTAATGAATCAGAATGTTACACAAAATCTCTTATATATCTTTCAAAGACACTTTCTTATACAATTCATCTATTTTTTAATAATTCTTTTATTTGTCATGGTTATATTACAATGTAATCCTCTTATGTCACCTTTATATTACTTGTATATGATGATAATTATATTTCTTTAATTTTACAAATTTTAACTTTAATATATATCTACTTAATTTTATAAATATAATGTATTTTTTTATACTTATATAATTTTATAATTTATAATAATTCTAAATGAGGTCATTTGAAGACTAAATACATGTCAGAAGACTAATTTCAATGACTTCAATCTAATAAAATATTCTTTTTCATATTTTTAAAAATATTTTATTTTATAATTGTTGTGCATTCTTTGTGAAACATTTTCTTAGACGTGACTTCATAATCAAAGATGTTTCAATTCATTTTCCTTGTATTTCCAAATGATATTTTTACATATAATTTTTCCAATTTCTTGAAATTTCTTGTTTTCATTTAATTATATTACTATGAAACTATAATCTCTTCAAGTTTTAGCTTTGAACAATTTTTTTTTGTTATATTATTATCATTCAATTTATCTTATTTAAATTATAATTTATGTTTACCTAGTGTAATAATATTAATTTGGTTTCATTTAATCTTATTTAATATGATAATTCATATTAATTCTAAACAATGAGTGATTGAAACAAAGGAAATATCATTGGACTTGTCTCGATAAGCTCTATTCTAATGTGTTTAAAATATTTTTTTATGATGTTTTTCAATTTAATGTCATATTTTGTTTTATACTTAGTTTTATGAACTAAGTGTTACACTCTACCTCTTTATATCTTAGGATGCAACTTTCTCATTAATTTATCTCATTTGTTCAAATAATTTTTTAATTTTGTAAAATTATTATTAACTTTGAATCTCATCTAGTGCAACACTTAATACACTTTGAAATAGTAATTTTTGATTATTTATATTTTTTTACTTCCATACTTCATAATAACTCAAAATGTTGACTGAAAGAGATGAAGCAAATCTCATTGAACATATCTTGTCGTGCACTATATTTTTAACAATTTATTCTTATATTTTTAAAATATTATGTTCTCATGAGTTTTTGTACAATTTTTCAGATATTTTAAATTATTCATAAATTGGTGACTGGCAATTTTGAACTCTATCTCCTTAGTATCTATGAAAGTAATTTCCTTATATAATTTAACTTATTTCAACTTTAATGTACATTTATTTCATACATAAACAATAATTTGAAATTATTTTTCTTTATGTACTTTGACAATTTATAGTACTTCTAATGAGGTCTAATCAAGACAAAATAATGTCACTATGTTACAATTTAGGACACATTTTGATTTTTCCTAATTTGTTGATTAACAATGCTACAATTGATCTTTTTAGTATCTTGTAATGCTAAGTTTCTCAATAATTTAACAAATTCAAAATGTTTTACTTTTATTTTTCTTTATTACTATGCTAGTAGAAACTTTCTTTCATGTCACATCTAAATCACTTTAAATTTGTTTTATTATGTTGCTTTGGTTTAGGTTATTTTAATGATAATATAGTTTAATTAAACATTAAAAAATTATTTTAGTATTATTTAAGTTTTTTTACTATAATAATTTATTGAAATTCAAAACAAAGTTCTATCAAGAATAAATAAATATCATTTTACTATAAATGATTAGTTGTGCTCCATTAAATATTTTTATTCTCAAAATCTCCTTTCATGTGACCTTTCCATCACTTTGATTCTCTAATTTTACACCACTTTGATTTATGTCATTTTTTAATATATTTTTATTGAGTAGTAAAATTATTTTTTGTTATTATTTATGTTTACTTACTTTTGTAATCGATAGTTATTCCAAATAAGAACCAAATAAGTAAAACAAATATCATTGGACTCAATAGATAAACTCTATCTTGTTAAATATTTATTTTTCTTTTTTCTAAATATTTTTTTCTTTAGTTTTTTTATTTTTGTTGGGACATTATATTTTGTAGCCAATTTGATGACCATGGAAGTTTTTCTCAATCTACTTAATAAAATGGAATGCATGTTTTATCTATATTATATTTAATTTAATTAAATTTTCCACTTTTATTTATTTATATTATGATGTGGTTATTAATCTTCATTTATGTTACCTTTTTATTTCTTTGATTTAGTTATATTACATTCTTTAAATTGAAATAATTTAAACTTTAATAAAGATTTAATTCATATTAAAATTTCAATGTATCTTAATTATACTAATTTATTTTGATATTTCCACATCATACTTATCTCGATTAGCTTTGTCTTATTTAAAATTATTTTTATATTTATTAGTTTTTCTTATTAAACTTCATTAGCATGTTTTATAAGACATTTCATTTTGTACATAATTTGAAGATCGACTATGCTACAATCTTTTTTCATAGTATTTCAGAATGCAAATTTCACATATAATTCTCTCATTTACTAAAAAAGTTTACTTTCATTTAGGATTATTACTTATTTTTTATGCCTATTTCTATTGCTAATTCACAATAATTACAAATTAATTTTATTGGAGAAGAAAAGACATAGCTAGACTCACCTACATAAATGTTGTCCAATTCATTTTATATATTTTGTAAGATTTTATTTTTCTCCAATTTGAGCACAAACTATGAGATATTTTTATTGATACCTAATTTGATGTTTAAATCTATGAACATAACATTCTCAGTATCTTAAAATGAAAATTTTAAAAAAAATTTCTTTAATTTATTATTAATCTTTCTATTTTTCTCATGAGATTACTACTTAGCCCTTAATCATCTCTCATGTAACCTATACATCATCTTGATTTAGTTATATTATAATGATTTTAAATATCTAATTTTTCTTTTAATATATATTTACTTAATATTAATTAATAATTTATTATTATTTATGCTTATTAATTTTAATATTTCATAATATTTCTAAATGAGACCCAATCAAGGTAAAGCAAACATCTCTACACTTGTCTCGATATGCTATATCCCATTAAATATTAATTTTACACTTTTTAATGAATTTTTATTTTCTTTGTTTTTGTAAGTTTTATGAGATATTTTTATTCATACTAATTTAAGAATCAAAGATATTACACCCAATCTATTTTTGTATCTTAAAATGCAACCTTTTTACTCAATTTAGAACATTTCATTAAATGTTTTTTTTTTCATTTTGTTATAAATATATGAAACACTTATTTTGCTTTTATATGACCTTTACATTATATTTATTTAGTTGTACAATGTTTCTTCATTTGATACCCTTTGAACATTAAAATACATTTACTTAATATTAAAGTAATAACCTTTTAATATTATTATTTTATTTATTGTTGTAATTCACTATAATTCTAAATGAGATTTGATTGAGCTGAAATTAGCATCATTGGACACATATCTATAGGCTCCATCTAAACAAATATTTTACTTTAACTTTTTTTAGTATTTTTGTCAATGGTTTCACATGTGTTACAAGATATTTGTGTTCATGTGCGATTTGATGAATAGAGATGTTACACATGATCTTCATAGTATCTTGGAATGTAGTCTTGTATATAATTGATCACTTTTCATCAAATTTGATTATTTCATTTACTTATATTACAATGAACTCTAATTCTACTTACATGATCTGACATCACGTTGATTTTGTTGAATTATATTACTTCAATTTTTCTCAATTACGCCTTTTATATATTTACCTAATATTAAAATAATAGTTTTTTAAAGAAATTTTATTTTGATAACCAATAGTAATTCAAAATGAGGGCAATTTGAGATGCTTTACAAGACATTTTTAATTTTTAGATATTCGTTTCTACAGTTTTTACCTACTTTACACAAAATTTAATTCTTACATGATTTAACAATATGTGATAATGTAATCTTTTTTAGTATCTACTATTTATCAAATTTCTTAAAATTATTGCTACGATTTAGTTATATTACTATAAAACTTATGTTGTTCTCTTATGTGACCTATAGATTGCTTTGGTTTGGTTATATTACAATGCTTCAATTAATATAATTCAAAATTTAATATATATTTACTTAACATTGAGTTAAAAATTTATTATAACTTATGTTTCTCGACTTAATTAACTAGCATAATTCCAAATGAGGTTTGATCGAGATGAATCAAACATCCTCAGGTTCGTCTCGACAAGATTTATTGAACAAAATATTTATTGTTTCATTTTTAAATAATGTTTTGATTGTAAATCTCTTTAGATTCCTAAAATGCAATATTGCTATGTAATTTATCTCATTTTTAAATTTTTTTGCTATACCCTTTTATATTATTATGTAACTCTATATCTTCTCTTTTATAACTTTTCATCATATTGATTTGAATATATTATATTGTTTCAAATAATATTAATTCAATTTTAACATATATTTACTTAATATTATAATATTCAATTTTTAATTATTTGTGCTTATTTACATTGATAATTCATAGTCATGCCTAAGGAGATTCCATTGAGATGAAACAAATATTATCTTCAAAAAATAAATATTTAGTTATACTTATTTTTTTTAATTATTTATATTTATTTGTCTCATTTCTCTATGTTTGATATATAAATTGATATGGCATTCATTTCCAAGTATTACAATTTTAATTTAACTAGCAATTAAGGATGTTGCACTCAAATTCTTAAATATCTTAGATTGTAAGTTTCTTATATAATTCGTCCAACTTTTAGATTTAATATATATTTACATAATTTAAAAATAAAAATAAAATATTGTTTTTTATCTTTAATTACCTTAATAATTCCCAAATATTTCAAACAAGGAAAGATGGAGAAGAAATAAAGATCATTACAATTCCCTTAATTAGCTCTATCCAATAAATATTCATACTCTTATTTTTTATTTTATTTTCTTTGACAGGGGAACGTTTTATGATATTTTTTAATTTATAACAAATGTGATGATGAAGTTGGTTACACTCAATCTCTTTGGTATACTACAATGTAACATTCCTATAAAAGTTATATCACTTATTCCAATTTTTACCTTGATTTGGTTAAATTGCCTTGTAGAACAATGTCACACCTCATGCAACTTCTAATTTTCTTCAATTTTGGTATGTTACATTTTTTAGTTTTCATATTTCAACTTGAATATTATCCATTTAGTTTTAAAATTAAAAAAATTAGTTTTTATCTTTTATTTCATTTTATATTTTAGAGAAATTCAAAACAATGTTTAATCGAGAATAGGCAACGATCGATGGACTCATCTCAACAAGCCCAATCTAATTAAATATTTTTTTTAATATTATTTAATTTTTTTTTTAATTTTGGAATATATTTTTACATATTTTGAGTTGCACTTATTTTTATAATGAGGATGCAGTGCTTGATCTCCTAAGTATTTTAGAATACAAATTTCTTTTATAATTGATCTCCTTTATTCAAATATTTCTCTTTATTTTGGTCATATTATTATGCAACTCCAAACTTCTCTTACCAATACCTTATAATGCTTTTATTTAGTGACAAAATATTGCTTAAAAATTTGTCTTAGTTATGCTCTAATATATATAGATATATATATATATATATATATATATATATATATATATATATATATATATATATATATATATATATATATGTTACTTAATATAGAAATAACATTTTTTTTCTAATTTATTTACTTATGTAATGTTTAGCAACTTCAAATGAGATTTGATCGACATTAGAAAAACTTCATGGAAATAGTCTCGAAGAGCTCTATTAAATTAAATGTTCATTATTATTTTTTCAAATTCTTTTCTTTATAAGATATTCTATGTTTTACTTAATTTGACAATTGAGGGTGTCACGTTTGATCTCCTCAGTATCTTGTACTTAACATTCTTATAGAACTTATCTCATTTCGTCAAAGGATTTGTTGTATTTGTTATATTACTATGAAACTCTAAATCTTTTTTTTGTGTGGCTACTACTTTACTTTTATTTTCTTACATTATATGACTAAAACATAATTCATTTTAACATTAATTTTATTTTTTTAGTAGTGAAATTATAATTTCCTTTTTTATACTTGTTTAATTGGATAATTGACAGAAATTCCAAAATTTGTATTACCTAAATGAAATAAAAATGAATAGTCTTGTCACCATAATCTCTATTATACTAATTATTGAATTTAATACTTTAAAATATTCTTATTTGTTTTAATTCTAATAAAATTTATGAGATATTTGATCATTTACTTGATTTAATGATCAGGGATGTTTCCCTTAATCTTATGATATCTTTTAGTTTAAATTTCTTATAATATTTATCACATTTCTTTAATTTTTTTTTATTTGGTTATATTAATATGCAACCATAAATCTCTCCCTGTGTGACCTTTGACTACTTTTATTTTGATATTATATAATCTTGCAATTTACCCCGTTTTAGCTTTATTATATACTTCGTTAATGTTAGATATTTCATATTATTATTGGTCTTTTAGTTTTGTTATTTGTAGAAATCTTAAGGAACATTCATCAAAGATGAAATAGATTTCATTTGACTTTCTCGATGACCTCAGCAATTAAAAATTAGTTTATATACTTTTAATGGTATTATTTTTTTGGGTCTTTGCATGCTTTAAATGATTTTTTAAATTGTACTCTATTTGCCTACTAGATATGTCACACTTGATCTCCTTTAATGCATTGGAATGCAAAATGTTTGTGCAATGAATCTTATTTCACCAAATGTTTTTCTTTTATTTGGTTATATTTTTATATTACTACAAACCATCTATCACGTGACCATTACATAACTTTTGCTTGATTATATTAGATTAATTTAATTTATCTCATATCTATTTTAATAAAATTTTTGTTAATATTATAGTAATAATATTTGACAATTTATGCTTATTTACTTTAGTAATTTATACTAATTCCTAATAGAGGTAGATCCAGACAAAAGAAATGTCGTTGAACTCGTCTTTACGAGCGTTATTCAATTAAATATTAAGTTTTATACTTTTTAAATATTTATTCCCTTAGTATCTCATATTCAACTTTATTACATAGGTTAATTCATTTCTTCAATTTTTTTAATTTCGTTGGCTTATCTCATTATGAAACTTTAAATTACCTCTTTATGTGACCATTGAATTGCTTTGATTCAGTCATATTACATTACTTTAGTTAATCTCATATTTGCATTAATAAATATTTCCTTAATATTTACACAACATAAACTAAATAGTTGTTGAGCTTGTCTCATTGTTATTTATCTTATTAAAAAATTATCTTTATAATGCCAACTATTTTTTATTCAATGGAATTGGATTCATGAGTAGGCATTTTGATTAAAAAATAACTTGATAATTGTGCATGTCACACTCTATGTTGTTCCTGGATAATATACATATATAAACCTAGTAAATTAATAATTTATTATTATTTATCTTTAATCATAGAAATTCTAAATTTGATCAAATTGAGGTGAAGTAAATGTGGTTGGACATATCTTCATGAGCTTTATCTATAAAATATTCTTTCTTTACCTTTTTAGCTTTTTATTTTTTATTATTTTTGCATACTTTACAAGGAAGTTTAGTTTGTATGGAGATTTAGGTTAGTTGATTATATGCTAGGCAACCTGCAAAATAGTGTTCCTATAATTTTTATCCCATTAATTAAAGTTTAGTTTTCATTTAGTTATTTTACTATGTAACTCTAACTTTCATCTCATGTGACATTTACATCACATTGAATTGCTTCTATTCATTGCTTCATTTTACTCATTTTAGTTTTAATATTTATATATACACTTTATATTAAATTTAAAAATTATTATTATTTATATTTGTTTGTTTTATATTTCATCGTAGCTCTAAACGTTGTTTAATCAAGACAAAACAAATTTTGTTTGATGCATTTTGATGTGTTCAATCCATTTAAATATTCATTTTTATTTTTTTAAAATAATTTTTACTCTATAATTTCACTACTTTTTATGAGACATTTTGATTCATGCCTAATCTAATGAATAAAGATGTTGTCATTTATCTCTAAAGTAAATTAGAATGCAACTTTGTTATGCATTTTATCTTATTTTATCTTCAATATGTATGTATTTAATAATAAAGTAATAATTTTTGGTTACTTATGTCTATTTATTTATCTAACTATGACTAATTCCAAGCAACTCATGATCAAAGTGGAGCAAATATCTTTGGACTCATCTTGACAACACTTATCTTTTTTAAATATTCATTTTTATCTTTTAGCTACTCTATTTTTTAAGATTTTGCATGATTTATGAGACAATTTGGTTAGTATGTGATTTGATGGTCAAAGATATTCCCTCAATCTTGATGGCTCTATCAGAACATATTTCCCTTATAATGTACTTATTTTTTAAAATTTCTTATTTGAATTTTATTATGTTATAATGTTACTCTAAATACCTTCTCATGTGCCATTACATTCCATTTATTTAGCTCCATTACATTACTTCAATTTATCTCATTTTATCTTAAATATTTTTCATTTACTAATAAAACAATAATTTATTATTATTCATGGCTATTTAATTTTGGTAATTTTTAATAATTCCAAATAAGTTTTGATTAAGAGAAAACAAATATCATTACGCATGTCAATGGGTACCATTAAATTAAATATTAGTCCTTATTTTTCTTAATATATTGGTTTTTTTGAATTATGCGACTTTTTTATTCTTACAACATTTTGTTATTGTGTATTTATAGAAGATATGCTTAATATCTTAGAATATAAATTTCTTGAACAATTTATCCTTTACCATTAAATTTTTTGCTAAATTGGTTATATTATGATGTCATTCTAGCACTTTTCTTGTGCGACCTTTAGATATCATTGATTTTGTTATATTATATTACATAAGTTTATCCCATTTATTTTTTAAAGTATTATTTCTTAGTATCAAATTATAATGTATTTTTAGTTATGCTTATTTATTTTTTTAGTTCATCGTAAATCTTAACATAGTCTAATAAAGTCAAAACAAATGTTGTTTGACTCTCCTTAATGGGCTCTATAGAATTAAATAAACATTTTAATATCTCAAATATTTCATTTTATCTTAAATACTTTTCTTTTAACTTAGTACTACATAAGTTTAATCTATCTCTTTTTGGTTTTATTATATGATTACATAATATTAAAAATAAATTATTGTTATTTATTATTCTTTTTTTTGTTGGTAGTTCGTTGTAATTCCAAATGAGGCCTAACCAATATGAAACAAATGTTTTTGGACTCGTCTTGATGACTGCAAATTGAAATATGCATATTTGCATTTTTATATATTTCATTTTCTATGATTTTTGAATACATTACGAGACATTTAAATTCATACAATATCTGATAATTGAAAAAGTTACACTCAACCTACTTAGTATCGTGGGATATGTCGTCTCCATAGATTTTATTTCATTTATTTAAAGTTTTTTCTTCCATTAATTGCATAACAATGCAACTATAAATCTCATATTGTGTGATATTTAAATCACTTGGATTTCATTATATTACATTTGTTTTATTTTTCTCATTTCAACTTTAATGTACATCTACAAAATTTTGAAATAAAAAAATTTTATTCCATATGTTTACTTACGTTTGGTATTTGGAAAAATTTAAAATGAGATCTAATCAATATAAACGAAATATTGATGGAGTCATCTTAATGAGCCACATCTAATTAAATATTTATTTTATAATTTAAAAAGTTTTATTTAGAATGGTTTTACAATGTTTTAACAGATTTTTTTATTCATTCATAATTTTATGATTGAAGTTATTATGCAAGATCTCTAATGTATCTTAGATTGCTTTTTTCTCAGACAATTTATCTTATTTATACAACTATTTCTCTTTGATTTGGTTATATTAGTATGTGGCATTGAACCTTAATTCCTTTGACCACTATGACACATTTATTTGATGATATTACATTGCTTCAATGTTTGTCAATCAGGTTTAACGTATGTTTGATTGAAATGAAGCTAACAATTTATTATAATTTATACTTATTTAATTATGTTTGATTGAAATGAAAAAAATCATTAGACTCATGTTCAATAGCTGAGCTAAATTTATTAATTATTTTCATATTTTTTACTATTATATTTTTATTTTCTGACATACTTTATGAAATTTTTTATACTAGATTTAATAATCAAAAATCTCCTTAGTGTCTTAAAATATAATTTTCTTATAAAATTTATCTAATTTTTAAAAATGTTTTATTTTGACTTATTTATATTACTGTATAACTCTAAATCTCCTATAATGTAACTTTTTTATTACTTCAATTTATCATTTTTTAAGATTAATATTTCTTCGCATAATATTAAATTAAAATTTTTTTAATTTAACTTTTTGCATTATAGTCAATTAATTATTAATTTTTATATATCTTTATAACTTTTTAATTTATTTCTTTTTAGCAAGTTTTACGAGAAATTTCCATTAGTACTTTGTTTAATGATGTATTATATTTCACATTATTTCCTTGTAATCTTTTAATTTAAAATTCTAGTATAATTTATGTCATTTTTGCAAAATATTTACCTTTTGATTGCTTTGATTTCGTTAAATACCGTGTTTAGTTTAGCTCCTTTTAGTTTTAAAATTTTTTTTGTATATTAAAATTATAAATTTTCATTATTTATGCTATTTTTTTATTATTCATAGCAATTCTAGAGGCTTTATGTCGATTAAACAAATGTCATTAGACTCATATTAATAAGCTCTATTAAATTAAATACTCATTTTTATTTGTTTTTTAAATAATTTATGTCCAGAGTTTTCTGTTGTTTAATTCGATATTATGTTTTATTTTTTATTTGACTATTATGATCTTACACTCAATCTTCTTGATATATTTGAATAAAACTTTCCTATACAATTTTTCTTATTTTTTAAATTTTTTTGCTTTGATTTAGTTATTTTATTATGAAACTCTAAGTCTCCTTCCTTTTGACAAGTTCATTACTTTGATTTTATTATATTGTATTGCTTCAATTGATCTCATATTAGGATTAACAAATCTTTACTTAATATAACAATATTTTTTCATTACTTTTTATTTATTTATTCTCGTAATACATGGTCAACCACTTTATGACCTGGTCAAGGAAATGCGAAGATGATTTGGGTCATCTCGACGAGTTTTATCCAACATAATATTTTTTTGGCTTTAAATATTAAAAATTCTGTGGATCTTGCAAGCATGATGAGGCATTTTGACACACTCTTAAGTTGACAATCAGAATGTTGCACTCTATGTCTAGGTATAATTGAATGTAAATTTTCCATGAAATATATGTTATGTTAGCATTAATATATATATATATATATATAACAATTTATTATTATTTGGCCTTTTCTACTTTTGTAACAAAAAGTAATTCTCAACAATGTGAAATTGTTATAAACTTGTCATCGTTGGACAAATCTGGATTAGATCTATCAATTAAATATTTACTTTAATATTTTTTTGTATTTTACTTTTTAGTTTTTTTGAACATTTTTATAGAAAGCTTTGATTGATACGTAGTATGATGGTTGGGATGTTACGCATAATCTTCCTTGTAACTTGCAATAAAACATTCTAGTGCAATATAGCATATTATCCAAATTAGTCACTTTGATTTTGCTATATTTATATGTAATGCTTAATCTCATCTGTTATGATACTTACATGGCTTTGATTTTGAAATATTGCATTGTTTTGATTTTCTTTACTTTTGTTTATTCATTTTAGTAATTCATCAGCATTCAAAGCAAGATGAGATTAAGGTGATTGGGACATCATTTGTCTCATCTTGAAAATCTATATTCAATAAAATATTCATTGTTATATTTCTTTAAATAATGTTTTTTTATGGTATTTCCGTGCTTTATGAGATTTTTTTTGTTACTAATTTGAAGACTAAGGACATTACACTCAATCACCTTAATCTATTGAAATGTTTCCTATACAATTAATCTATTTTCTTCTAAATTTTTTAATATTTTTAGATGCATTTCTATGAGATCTAATTCTACTCTTATGTTTCTTTTGCATATCTTTTATTTTGTTAGATTACATTTCTTTAATATATCTTATTTTAGCTTTATTACATATTAAGTTAATATTTACATAATAAATTATTATTATTTATTTTTTTATCTTAGTAATTTGTAGAATTCCTACTGATGTATGATCAAGATAAAAAAAATGTCATTCGATTCATCTTGATGAGCTCTAATAACTTAAAAATTCATTTTTGCTTTTTTTAATATTTGATTTTTAAATATTTTTGTGAGCTTTTCGAGTAGTTTTTATTTGTAATTAAGCTTAAGATCAAGGACGTTACGCATGATTCTCTTAGTTTCGTGGAATTCTCATTTCCTATAAAATTTATATCATTTCTTAAAATAGTTTGCATTGACTTAGATCTATTATTATTTAATTCTAAATCTACTCTTGTTTGCCCTTATTATTGCTTTGATTTAGTTATATAACAATGCTTCAATTTATCTTTTTTAGGCATGGTTTACTAAGACTCGTCTGAATGAGTATTATCTAATAAAATATATATATATTTGTTTAATTGTTTTTAAAATGTTTTATTATCTATAGTTTGGTTGCTTCATGAGATATTTTCAATGGTACCATATTTGATGATCGAGATGTCACATTTCATGTCCATAATATCTTGGAAAGCCGCACTCCTTTAAAATTTATCTCATTTCCTCAACTTTTCTGTTTTTATTTTATTAGATTACTATGTAACACTAATTCTCCTCTGGTGTAACTTTGCATCCTTATGATTTAATATTTTTATATTGCTTTAATTTATAGCATTTTAGTTTTAACATTTTTTCTTATTACTATAATAACAATTTTTTTTACTATTTGTGCATATTTATTTTTGTAATTCATCGTAATTAAGAAGGAGGTTAGATTGAGATAAAATAAATGCCAATGGACTAATCTTGATAAGCTCTATATAATTAAAGATATTTTTTTATATTTTTAAATGTATATTTTAGAACTTTGGTAAGCCTTATGGGACACATCAATTAGAGCCTGATTTAAATATTAATGTTGTTAAACCCAATCTTCATAGTGTCTCCAAATGAAACTTTCTCATTAATTTCATATTTCATTTGGTTTTGATAATATAAGACTCTTATTTTCCTCTAATGTGACCACTACATTGCTTTGTTATATATGGTTTTCACAAAGCTTACAGGCCATTTTAGTTTGTATTTAATTTAATAATTAAGTGTGTTACACTCTATTTTCTATGTAAATTGTGACGCAACATTTTCATATAATTTATGTCATTTATTTAAATTTTAAACTTTGACTAGTTAAATTAATTCAGCTGTCTTCAATAATTTAATTTTTTTATATTACATTTCTTCATGTTTTATATTACAATACTTTGATTTTTTAATTTTAGCTTTAATATATGTCTACATATATTTTAAATTGAAAATTCATATTTATATATACTTTTTTACAATTCTAATTCCAAACTATGTTTAAGTAACTATAAAAATGCCGATGGAGCCATCTTAACAACCATTAATCAGCTAAATATTCATTTTGTTTATATTTTAATTTTAATAACTTTAGAGTGTCTTACTTTACTATTCAATTCATATCAAATTCAATGAATTAGAAAGTTGTGTTTGATCTCCTAAGAATTTGATAAACAACTCACATATATAATTTATCTCAATTATTCTAAATTTTATTTGTTTATATTATTATAAAAATCTAAACCTCTACTGTTGTGTTTCACACTTATTCCAATTGAGGACCAATTGAGATGAGAAAAAAAATCCTTGGACTCATCTCAAAATGAAATATAAAGTTAAATATTTTTTTAAATTTTTAAGAATTTTATTTTTTTAGGTTTTCCCACACTTAATGAGTTCTTTTATATTTCCCAAAATTTTATCATTGAGGATGTTTCAACTTTCTTAGTATCTTTAAATAAAACATTCCCATAAAATTTATCTTTTTCCATGAAATATTTTTTCTCATTTGGTTATGTTATTATTTAACTCCAAATCTCTTATCAACTAAGTTTTACATTAATTCTGTTATGTTATAACACATTACTTCAATTTATCTTATTTTAACGTATTATTTATTTACATAAATTTTATATTATAATTTTTTTTGTAATTTTCTTGTGTAATTTACAATAATTCAAAAAATGTCTCATGAACATAAAACAAATACTATTTGACTTTTACCATTCACTCTGCTAAACTAAATTTTGATTTGTTTATTTTAGATAATTTAATTTCTTTTGTTATGGCAAGTTTTATCAAACATTTTTATTTACACCAATTTTTATAATTAGGAAAAATTCACTTGATCCCATGAAATTCAATTTCTTTTACTATTTATGTCATTTATTTAAAGTTTTTTTGGCATTGATTTAGTTATATTACTATGTAACTGAAAATCTTCTCTCACTTGACCTTTTGAATATTTTTGTTTGGTTTCGCACTTTATTTAGTTAACTATTAATTTTTATATTTCTAAATATTTTTTTATAAGTCTTTTGGCATACTTTATAATATATTTTTATTTATAACTCTTTTGAAGATCAAGGATGTTATACTTAATCTCTTAAGTATCATGGAAACCAACTTTTCTATAATTTCTTCAAAATTGTTGGCTTTAATTTTGTTATATTACGATGTAGAACAAAATCACCTCTTATGTGACCATTATATTTCTTTGATTTTATAACATTACACTACCTTAATTTTAATTTTTGTATCTGGAATATATATCTTTACTTGGTATTAAAAAAACAAATTTTTTGTTATTATGGCTGATTTTCTTGTGTAATTTCCTAAAATTACAAAGGTGGTTTAACGAGATTGAAAGCTGTTTTGATGAATTCATGTTAATATGCTTTAAAAAAATAAAGTTCGATTTCATAATTTGAAATATAGCATTTCGTTAGATTTTTTATTACCATAAGAGTTTTTTCATTTCATACATGATTTGATGATTAAGGATTTTACACTTGATATCTCTATTATCTTCGAAAACAACTTTTCCGTACAATTTATTTTGTTTTAAAAGTTTTAGCAATTATTTTGTTTTTTTGCTATCCTACTCTAAATCATTGTTCAAGAGGCCATTACATCATCATAGTTTGGATATATTACATAGGTATCATGTATCTAATTTCCCTTTTAAAATTTATTTACTTAGTATTCAAATATTAATTTTTTGTTGTTGATGTTTATTTACTTTAGAAATTTATATCAATTCCAAACAAGATTTGATGTAGATGAAACAAAATCTTAGGACAAATAATAATAAGAATTATCAAATTAAAAATTGATGTTTTTTTATTTTTAACAATTTTTTATTTTTTAGTATTTTAATGTTCTTTACAAGGCCTACGATTTGTAGATGAGTTATTGATCAAGAATGTTACATTTGATCTCGAGAGTAATGGAATGGAAAATTCTCATACATTTTGTCTTATTTCTTGACATATGTTTTCTATTATTTTGTTATATTACTAGAAAACACTAATTTTTCTCGTAATATTTACATTAGTTGATTTTCTTTTATTATGTTAGCTAAATTAATTTCATATGTTCATAATATATAATCATTTGTAATTTAAAATAATAATTATATATCTTTATTATTTAATTTTTCCTATAATTTTTGTAATTCTAAAATTTTTTCTATGGAGATGAAATAAATATCGTCGGGCTCGATTCGAATGGCATAATCCAACTAAATTTTTTTATTTTAACATAATTTTTTTTTGACCATTCATGCTTTTTAAAAAATTTTGATTCATACAATATTTCACAAAATCAAGTGGTACACATTATCACCATAGTATGTCACAAGGGAACTATTTCATATAATTTATGTGATTTCTTCAATTGTTTTCCTTAAAATTGTTTGTATTCTTATTTTACTCTAAATCTCCTTTCTTGTCGCCTTTGCATTGCTTTCATTTGGCTATATTACATTGCATAAATTTAACTCAATGTATCTTTAATATATATTTTCTTGATACAAAAATAATAATTTTATATTATTTATGTTAATTTCCTTAGGGAATTTGCCTTAAATACATACGAGATCTCACCAAGATGAAACAAAGGTTGTTCTCATCTTAACAAGATCGGTTTACTAAAATATTTATGTTTATAATTTTCAATATTTTTTCTCTAGGATGTTTGATTCATTATGAGTCATTTCAATTTGCAATAACAAGTGAGGTTTTGTTAAGTCAAAAGAAATATTGTTGGACTTGACTTTATGAATTTTATCTAATTAAATATTAAGTTTTATGACTTATAACCACATTTTTTAAAACTTTTTGCATGCTTTATAGCTTTTTTATTTGTACATTATTTGATAAGGAAGGATTTTACACTTGATCCCCTTTGTATTTTTCAAGGAAAATTTCTCATATAATTTACCTCATTTCATCAAAATTTTTGCTTACGTTTGGTTAGGTTAAGAAACTCTAAATAACAACTCATTTGACAATATCAAATTACTTTAATTAATCTCATTTCATATCTAATTTATATTTACTTAACATTAAAATATTTATTCTTTATTATTTTTCATATTTATTTTGATAATGCCAACAAGCTCTAAATCAAGTCCAATGAAATCAAAACAAATATCATCGATTCATCTTGATAAGTTCAATCAAATTAATGATTCATCTTTATAATTTTAAATATCATTTTCTAATATTTTGGAACACTTTAAGGATTAAGGTTGCTACATATTGTCTCATTAGCATCTAGATTATAACTTTCTTGTATAATTTATCATGTTTCATTAAAACTTTTGTTCGATTTTGTTAAATATTTATGTAACTTTAAATCACCATTTGTGTAATCTTTACATTACTTACATTTTTTTATGTTACATCACTTCAGCTTATCTCCTTTCACGTCTTATTAATAATTACGTAAGTTTAATCTTATAGTTTATTATCATTTATGTTTATATTATTTGATAACTCACAAAAATTGCGGATGATTTTCCATTGGGATGAAACAAATGTCATTGTACTTGAATTAATGATCATTTTCCAAAAAAATTATCTTTTTATATATTTATATACTTTATTTTCTTTGGCATTCTCATGCTTTATGATGTTACCATTGGTATTGGATTTTGCAATTTAAGATGTGATGATTGATCCCTATAATATTTTGAAATGCAACATTTTATAAAGTCCCAATTTTCCTGAAATGCCTTGCTTTTATTTGGTTGAATTACTCTATAATGCAAAATCTCCTTTAGTGTGACCTTTATATTAGTTTGACATTGTTACATTTTATTGCCTTCATTTATCTTATTATGTGTTTAGTATATATTTACTTATTTTTTTAAAAATGAAGGTTATTTTTATTGCTTATTTAATTTGGAAACTTATAATAATTACTAACATAGTTTGATGTAAATGAAATAAATGACTTCAGACTTAACATAATGTGCTCTATAAAATTTAATTTTTATTTTTTATTTTTAAATACTTTGTCATTTGGTATTTTTTAATGCTCTACTTGACATTGAATTGTACATGTTTTACAATGGAGAATGATATGCTTAATCTCCTAAGTAACATGGAATAAACCTTTCTGATGCATTTTATCTCAATTCTTCAAAATTTTTTTAAATTTTGTTATATTACTATAAAACTAAAATTTTACTATTATGTGATATTTACATTTCTATGATGTATTTATATTAAATCACTAAAATTTATCACATTTTTTAATAAATAGTTACTTAATATTAAGGTAATAATATTTTAGTATTTATGCTTAAATAATTTAATAGTTCAAACTAAATCTAAATTAAGTCCAATGGAGATGAAATTCGATATTGAATTATATATTTTTAAATATTATATTTCTATCGTTTTGGCAAAATTTATGAGGCATTTTTAATTGTATCTTACTTGATTATCAAGGATTGGTGATTTCAATCTGCTTCGTATGTTGGAAATCAACTTACACAATTTTTCTAATTTTTTCAAATATTTTCTTTAATTTGCTTATATTCAATGTAACGCTAGATCTCTTCTTGTTTAACCTCAACATCACTTCAATTTAGTTGTAATATTTTCCATTGATTTATCTTTTTCACTTTAATTAATATTTTCATAATGTTTAAAAAAAGTTTATTATGATTTATTTTAATTTAATTTGATAGTTTTGTGCAATTCCAAAAGAGTTTTTATTGAGAAACAACAAAAAGCCATGGACTCCCATCATGGAGCTTTTTTGATTAACTATACATCTTTATTTTTTAAAATATAGCACCTTCTAGTATTTAGGCATACTTTATGAAAAATGTTGATGCATACTTGACTAAATGATCAAGAATCCTACACTCAATTTTCTTAAAATCTTCAAATGCAACTTTCTCATGCTATCTAGCTAAATTTTTTGACATTTTCATTATATTTTTGTTATAGTCATGTAACTCAGAATTTCTCCTCTTGTAACCATTTATGCGACTTAAATTTAGAAATATTGCTTTGTTTTTAATTTTTTTTCATTTCAAGTTTAATAGTCATTTATGCTGATATAATAATTTATTGTATTCTTATCTATCTAATTTACAAATTCTTAAAAATTCTGAATGAGTTTCAATCGTTATAGATAAAACTTTGTTGGACTTATCGAAATAATCTTTTTTTGATTAAATATTCATTTTTATATTCTTCAATATTTAATTTTTAGTGTGATTGGCATGGTTGATGAGAAATTTTAGTAGTACAAAACTTTATGATTGATGATGTTCTACTTGCACTTTTTCGATTCATTGAATCCAACATTTTTTTATTTCATATTTAATAATATCAGAATTCAAACTTTGATTTTGCTATATTACTATGAAGCCCCAAATTTTCTCTCATGAGAGCTTTACATCACTTTGATTTGGTTATATTATATTATTTCAATATATCTTATTTTAGATTTATTATATATTTACTTAATATTTAAAAAATAATTTATTATTAATGTAGATTATTTACTTTTATAGTTTTGCATTAATTTCAAACGAGCTCCAATCGAGAGAAAACTAATCTGATGGGTCTTATCTTGATGTCCTATAACAAATTAAATATTTTGTTTTTCAAAACTTTGGTATACTTCTTGAGACACCTATATCATACATGATTTTAGTGATTCAGAATGTTTCACTTGATGTCCATAATATCTTTGATTGCAACTTTCCTACAAATTTTTTTTCAAATTTTTAATTTTTTTTCCTTAATTTTGTTATATTACTGCATAAGTTTAAAGGTCAACAAGTGTGACTAACATATTTATTTTATTTTATTTTTTTATATTACACTACTTTAACAAACATCAATTATCTTTAATATATATTTAATTACTAATTAAATATTAATTTACATTTTTTATGTTCATTCAATTTAGTAACTCAAAATAATTTCAAAATGCTATATCCAATTAAATATTTGTTTCATATTTTTAAATATATTTTCTTCTCAATTTTTAAGATGCTTTAAAGAATGTATTGTTCATACCCACTTTTATGATGAAGGATAATATGCTCCATTAATTAGTATAATAGAAAAAAAAATTTCTCAAATTTATCTAATCTCATTTTAATAACTATGAATTAAAAAATAAAATAAGCATAAAAGATACTAAATCACTACTTAAACATTAAGTAAATATATATGAAATCTAAAATATCATAATTTGAATTAGTGTATTTTAAGCAAATTAAAGAAATGTAATGGAGACGTAAGAGTTGATTAAGAGTTATATTGTAATATAACCAAGTCAAAACAAAAAAAGTTTTGATACAATTTCCTTTCTAATATACTAAAGTGAGTGAGCGCAAGAAGCTAGTTCATCGAATCTGGAATGAATTGAAGTGTCTAAAAAATAAGTTAAAAATAAGAAAAAGTAAAATAATCAATTAATATATAAAGAAAGTTTTAATTATATAAAGCTCATTGAGATCAGTCTAACAATATTTATTTTTTCATGATATGAATTTTTGTCGAATTACTCTAAATTAAAATATTAAATAAGTTTCTTCTTCTTCTTCTTCTTCTTCTGTTTCCACTTTTTTCTTCTTTTTCTACTTCTTCTTTTCCATCTTCTTGCTCTTCCTTTTCTTCTTTTTCCTCTTCATCTTCGTCTTCATCATCTTCTTCATATTGATCATCTCCTTCTATATGGAGTTCTCCTTGTTCTACTTCTCCTTCATCTTCTCTTTCTGCTTCTTCTTCTTCTTCTTCTTTGATTTCTTCTTCTTTTATTCCTTCTTCTTCTTCTTCTTCTCCTTATTACTCTTCTTCATCATCTCCTTCTTCTTCTTCTTCTTCCTCTTCCTCTTCTTCTTCTTCTTACACTTCTTCTTTTTCTTCTTCTTCTTCTTCTTCTTCGTCTTCCTCTTCCTCTTCTACTTCCTCTTCTTTTACCTCTTCTTCTGCCACTTCTTCTTCTTCTTCCCCTTCTTCTTTTTGTTCCTTGTCTTCATGTTCTTCTAGTTCATCATCATCATCATCTACATCTTCTTCTTCTTCTTCTTCTTCTTCTTCTTCTTCCTCTACTTCCTCATCTCCTATTCTTCTTCGCTTTCTTCTTTTCCTTCTTCTTCTTCTTCTTCTTTCTCTAGTAGTACTTCTTCTTCTTCATCTCCTTCTTCTTCTTCTTCTTCTTCTTCCTCTTCTTCTTCTTCTTCTTCTTCTTCTTCTTCTTCTTCTTTTTCTTTGTCATCTTTGTCTCCCTCTTCCTCTTCTTCTCCTTCTTCTTCTTCATCTTCTAATTCTTCTTCCTCTTCTTATTCTTCTTCTTCTTCGTCTTCTTCTTCTCCTTCTTCTACTTCTTCTTTTCTACTAGTACTACTACTACTACTTTCTCTTCTTCTTCTTCTTCTTCTTCTTCTTCTTTCTGTTCTTCTTCTTCTTCTTATTCTTCTCCTTCTTCTTCCTCTTCCTGCTCTTCATCTTCTTCTTCTTCTTCGTCATTTTCTTCTACTTGTTCCTCTTCTTCTTCTTTTTTCCCTTTATCATTTTATTCTTCTTTAATTTCTTCTTCTTCTTTCTCCTCTATTTCTTGTTCTTCATCTTCTTTTTCCTCTTCTTCTACTTCTTCTTCTTCTTCTTCTTCTACTTCTCCTTCTTCATCTCGTTCTTCTTATCCTCCTCCTTCTTCTTATTCTTCTTCTTCTTCTTCTTCTTCTTCTTCTTCTGGAAGACTTTCAAGAAATGAGATTAATTGTATAAGAAAGTTATCTATAACGATATTAAGGTGATTAAATGTAACAATATCATTTGTCAAATGATTTACTTATCAAAATATCACATAAATAAAGCCAAAAGCGTTAAAAATTAAATGTAATAACCATTATTCAATTAAAAAAGCTCACTAAGATGACTAATGATTTTTACATCATCTAATTTGGACGAAGTTTTTTGCTACACCAAATTATGAAAATATATATATATAAATCTAAAATAAGATAAATTATTGCAGCATAGTATAGAAAAATAAAATGTGTTGAAAAGATAATATAAGTTGAGATTAAGAGATATGTAGTAATGTCACAAAATTAAAGAGAAAAAAATTAAGAAGAAATTAATTAAATTCTATCAAAAAATTGCATTCAAGATAATAAGGAGATTTGACATAACATCCTTGATCATCTAATTATGTGTTAACGAAAATGTCTCATAAAAGCATGCAAAAGTCCTATAAAATATAATATTTGCAAATATAATAATGAATATTTATTAAAATAGAGCTCGTTGTGGCAATTCAATTAATATTCTTTCATTTTGTTCAGTTCTTATTTTTAATTACAATAAATTTCAAAAGTAAATAAGTAAAAGTAATAAAAAATATTATTCTAATATTAAGAAAATATATAATAAAATTAAAATAAGAAAAATTGATGTAGTTTAATATTACTAAATCAAAGCAATGTATAGTCACAAATGGGTAGACATTGATTGAATAGTTATTTAAGCAAATCAAAACTATACAATGAGTGAAATTAGATGTATTATATGTGAAAGTTTCATTCTTTGTGAGTAAGGAGATTATGTATAACATAGTTGATGCTCACATCAAGTACAAATTAAGGTTCCTCAAAAAAGTACACAAAAACTCCATCAAAGTAAAATATTTAAGAACCTAAAAAAGTAAAATTTTAATTGGAAGGAGCTCATAGAGATGACATCGGTAATGATTGTTTTGTCCTCGTTGGCCACAATTTGGAATCATACTAGTTACAAAAATAATATTAAATTATTTATTTTGCATTAGGTAAATATTGATCAAAATTAAAATGTAATAAATTGAAGCAATGTAAATAAATCAAAGTGATATAATAAGAAAGTTAGAAGAGATCTATTGTTTCAGAGTATTATAAAGAAATCAATGCAAAGTATTTAATGAAATGTCACAAATAATTTCAAAATAGTTAACTTTGGGATAATCAGAAGATTGAATGTACATCCTGAACTGTGAAATCTAATGCAAATGAAAATGCCATTTCAAATTTTCTAAAATACTAAAAAAAATTTTTAATTAGGCAAAACTTACCAATTGAAGTCCAAGGACATAATAGTAAATTATTGCATTAAGGTTAGGTAAAAATAAATTAATGTTTAAAAGAGAAAAAACTAAAGAAACATAAAAAAGTGAAATCATGCCCATATAAGGATCAAACCTCTTGTGATCTGTAGATTTATATTATTATAACTAATGTAAATCTAAAAATTTGCAAAATTGAAATAAATTATTCAAGAAAGTTGCATTCTTAGATTATATAGAGATCTAGTGAACATCATTGATTGACAAATTAAAATGCCTTATAAAATTTTCAAAAACATAGAAATTAAATAATTATAAATTCAAAAAGTAATAAAAAGTTGTTGGTACCTCTTCAAAATGGTTCAAATAGCATTAGTTTCTTCTCAAACAAACCTAATTATGAAATAAATTTATTTTCAAAAAAAAGTTTAAATAATAATAAATTATATTTGAAAAAGTGAGATAAATTTATGCCAAATTATTTAACGAAATCATTAAAATATGAAGGTCACATTAGAGGAGAATTTAAGTATCCTCATAAAAAAATAAAATCAAAGCAAATCAATTGAAAAATTGAAATAAATTTTACAAAAATGCTATATTTTAAAATGGTAAACAGATTGAGTGTAAAATTGGCAAACATCAAATTGCGTATGAATTAAATTATTAAATAAATTGAGCCAAAATAAAAGAAAATAATGTATTAATAAATTTAATAATAACTATTTAAAGTATAAACTTTTCTACACAAGTTCTATGATAATAGTTTCATCTCGATCACATGTCATTCAGAATTTTAACAAATTACAAAAATAAATAAAAATTAAAAAATAATAATAATATTTTTTAAATATTAAGTATAAATATATTGAAGATGAAATAAGATTAATTTAAGTAATGTAATGTTATGAAATAAAAGAATTACAAATGAAACAATTAGGGAACCTTGGCGTTACAAAGTAATCTAACCAAATCTAAGAAAACCTTTTAAGGAAATAAGACAAATTATATAGTTGCACTCTATGATACTATAGATAATGAGTATAACAATCTTGATAGCAAAATTAGTTATGAATTATAATATTATGTAAAGCATGCTAAAACATAAAAATTAAATATTGTACATATATATATATATATATATATATATAAATAGAGATTTTTTAAAGGAATCCTACCAAATTTCTCTTATCTTTATTAAACATCATCTAGTATTTTGGAAACTTACCAAACTAAATAAACACAAATAACAATTACTTTTTAAAGTTCATATTTACTAAAGCTAAAATTAGAAAACTTAAAGTAATATAATATATTCAAATAAAAGAAATGTAAACATCTCACAAGTGGAAAGTTTAGTATAGTTGTTATATAAAAAAAAATTTATAAAATTTAAAGAAATGAGACAAAGTTTATGGAAAAGTTGCATTTTAGGATATTAAGAAGATGAAGTGTAACATTCTGGATCATAAACTTACAAATTTAAATACAACACATAGAATGCCAAAACAAATGAAAATAAATTTTTAAAAAAATTAGTTTTTAAAAAGATAGATCCCTTTGAGACGAGTTCAACATTAATTTCATCATAATTTTACCATAATTAACAAAAAAAAAATTACCAGATTAAATAACTTAAGATATTAATAAATAACTAATTAAAAAATATCTAAATTTTCTTAACATGATAAAAACTCAAACAATATAATATAACTATAAAGCAAGTAAAAAAAGTAAAAAATGAAATATTTCAAAATATAGTAATAAAATTTCAAATAGATAGAGTTCATTTGTACATGTCCACAAACATTTCTTTAATAGAAATAAAAAAAAATTTCTTCAAACTAAAAAAGGAATTAATAAAAAAAAAATAGTATTAAATAAATTGATATTAAAGTGAAAAAGTGTTAAATTAAAGCAGTGTAATTTAACTAAATGAGAGTGATGTAAAGATGAGAATTACATTATCGTAGTATTGTAACGAAGATGAAGAAACAATTTGATAAAATGAGATAATATGTATCGAAAGGTTGCATTACATTGTTCTCAAGATATTAAGTGTAATATTCTTAACCCTTAAATCTTGTATAAATCAAACATCTTCAAAATCATGACAAAAAATTCTATAATAAAAATATCTGAAAATAAAAAATAAAATTTCATTTTATTGAGCTCATAGAAATCAGACCAAAGATGTTGGTTTCATCTTAACTAGAACATATGTAAAAGTTTTCTAAAATTTTAAAATAAATAGACATTAATATAACAAATAATTTTTTTTAGTATAAATCAAAATTATATTAAAGTTGAAATAAGCTGAATGGAAGTATTGTTAACCATAGCTCTATGAGGGTCACCCAAGCAATGATTTAATTTGTGTAACCCCCTCGATCATTAAAGTTGTCACAAATAGAAGGAACATAGAAAGCATGCATAAGCACTTTAAAATAAATAATTCTTGGTAAATCTTGTCAAGTTGTGTCAAACATCATTTATTTCAACTCAATCAAACACTTTTTTCGATTAATATGAATTAATAAAATAGAAAAAAATAAATAATAGTAAATTATTGCTTCCATTTGAAGTAAATTAATTTTAATGAGAAAATGAGATAGGTTGATGCAATATAATTGTATAAAAAATGAAAAAAAATTATAAGAAGATGTTATTTTAATACTATATAAATATATTAATGTGAAAATGAGATAAACTAAAGCAATATAATATACCAAAAAAAGTGATTTTGTGGTCACATAAGAGGGGATCTAGTGGTATATTGTAGTATAATAAATTCAAAGAAAAAAATTAAGAAAAAATTAATTAAATTTTATAAAAAAAGTACATTCCAAGAAAATAATGAGATAAAGTGTAACATCCATGATCATCAAATTATGTATTGAACCAAACATCTTTTAAAAATGCAAAATTCCTATATAATGAAATATTTGAAAATACAAAAACGAAATTTTATTTTGATAAAGCTTGCTTTGGAAATTTAGGGAACATATTTTCATATTGATTAGTTCTCATCTAAAATTATAATAAATTCCCAAAATTAAAAAAAATAAAAAAATAAAAAAAAATGATTATTTTAATGATAATTAAATAAATAGTAGAGTTTAAATATAAAAAATTGAATCAATTTAATAAAACTTAATCAAGCAATATGAAGGTCACACATAAGGAAAGTTAGATTAAATAGTAATGTAAACAAACAAAAAAAAAACATTTGGCGAAATTAAATGTAATTAGAGAATTAAATCCATACTAATTGTTATTTTTGAATTAATTAAATATATATAAAAAATAAAAATATGACAAGTTGAAGTAATGTAAATAACTTGATCAAAGTGACATAATAGACAAACTAGAGATTTACTATTCCAAATTTACATAAGAAAATCAAAACAAAATATTTGAAAATATTAGATAAATTTACAAAAATATTTAATTTCAAGATAATATGAAAACTTTGTGTAGCATCCTTAATTCCAAAATCAAATACAAATCAAAATTCCACAACAAAATATAGAAAAATAATATAAAATAAAATATTTTAAAAAATATAAAAATAAATGTTTAATTAGATAAAGCTTGATGAGAGAAGTCTAATGGTATTTGTTTCATCTTGATTAAGCCACATTTGGAATAATTATGAATTATTGTGATAAAAAAGAATCAATAATAAAAAATTATTATTTTAAAATTAGGAAAAAAAAAATTGATGCTCAAATTATATAAATTAAAGAAATGTATCATAACCAAACCAAAGCCATGTAAGGGGAACACTAGTGGAGATCTACACTTTTGTAATAATATAGCTAAATTAAAGCAAAAAATTTCACATAAAGCATGAAATAAAGTTGTACTCCATGTTACAAGACGAATGGAGCATAAGATCATTAATGGACAAGTAAAAATCACTCATAAATTATTCAAATAATATAGAGATTAAATAATTATAAGTTAAAAAATAATATAAAGTTTGATAGAACTCTTTGAGAGGGATGGAATGACATTTGTTTCTTCTTAAACAAATTGCTTCTATATCTATTATCAATTACAAAAATAAATAAGAATTAATAATAGTAAATTATATTTTTTATATTGCATAAACATATTTTATATCTAAATTAAGATAAATTTATGTTATATAATAGTGCCAAATTGAAGTGACGTAAATGTATCATGATAGAAGAATTACATATTCATACTAATATAGACAAATAAGAATTAATGATTTGAAAAAATAGGGAGAATGACGCAAGATTGTTGGACTGCAAGATACTAAGATGTTTAAGTATAATATTTTTTTTATTATTAAATAAGATATGAGAAGAGTGTTCCAAGATCGTAAAAAATAAAATATTTAAAATTATAGAAAAGCATATTTAATTAGATCGAACTTGTCATGATTAGTCCAAATAGATTTCTTTTATCTTTATCTTACCACATTTGGAATTCTGTGAGTTACAAAAATAAGTAAGCATAAATAAGAATAATTAATTATTTTTAATTTTTTTAAATAGGATAAATTTAAATTATCTGTTACCACAAAATTAAACTTATGAGAAGCTCTTGCAAGAGAAGAACAAGAGTCTCATAGCTATCAAACCATATTAAAGAGAGAAAATTGAATAATTGAGATAAATTGTACAAAAAATTCCTTTTTGAGAAATTAAGGACTTTGAGTGTTACATCCTGAATGATGAAATATGATATTTGAGTCCTCTTGTAAATCATGTTACAACAATAAAAAATAATCAAAAAAATATATAGAAATTAATATTTAATTGGATAAACCTGTTTGAGGTTAGTCCAACAATCTTTAAGATAGGGCACATTTCGAATCTTTTCGAATTACCAAACTAAATGCAAATAGAGTATAACTATTTAATATTTTGTTTTATGTAAATTTGTAATAAACTTCAAACGAGTTAAATTGATGCAATGTTGTGCAACCAAATAAATATAATATAAGAGTCACTCCAATTGAAAATTAAAGTAAATTCATAATATAATAAAATCTATGAAAAAGATTTGAAAATATGAGATAAATAAATGAAATATTATAAAAAAAAATCAATCCAATATAAAGGCTACTTAAGAGGAGAATTAATGTATCCTTGTAAAATTTAAAAATCATTCCAAAAAATTTGAAGTAATGAGATAAGTTGATACAATGTTATATAACTAAATAAAAATAAATTAAAGGTCACATAAGAGGAGCAATAAAGTATGCTCATAAAATAAGAAAAGGAAAGCAAAACATTTGGAAAATTCAACTAATTTTACACAAAACTTAAGTTTTGAGATAGTAAAGAGACCAAGTGTAAAACCAGTGAATATGAAATATTATATGAATTAAAATATCTCACAAAAAATATTCGAATAATCAAAAATAAAAATATTTAAAAAATAACAAATAAAAATTTAATAAAAAGAGCTTAGCAGCACAAGTCTTACAATGATTTTTGATCTCAATTAGATGTCTTTCAAAATTGCTATAAATTACAAAAGTAAATAAGAAATAAATAATAAATATTATTTTAATATTAAGTATGAATATGCTGAAGATGAAATAAGATTAATTTAAGAAATGAAATGTTAAAAAATCAAAGCATTGTAAAGGAGACAAGTTAGAAGATTTGGAATTACAAAGTGATAAAAAAAGTCGATGCCATACTTTAATATAAATAAGATACAGTTTATTATAAAGCATTATTCTAAGATACTAAAGAGTTATAGCATAGCAACGTTGATTGTATGGTTAGTTATAAATTGAAATATCATGAAAATCATGCCAAAGTCATAAAAAATTAAAATATTTTTAAAAATATTAAATAAAATATTTAATTAAATAAAGCTTGTCTAAAGGAGTTCAATGATGTTTATTTTATCTTAATTAGACATCATTTTGAATTATAGTGACTTTTACTACTAAATAAATAAAAAAACAATTATATAACAATGTGAGATACTCAAATGAAAATGATCTAAACATCTTATGAGAAGAGAGGTATAATTTCATAGTAATATAAAAAACTCAATTTATAAAATTTAAGTAAGTGAGATAATTTTTATAGTAAAGTTGCAATTCAAGATTTTGAGAAAATTGTGTCCTCCTAGATTATAAAAAATTGGTACAAATGAAAATACATAATAAAGCATGATAAAGCCATAGAAAATAAAAAGTTTAAAAAAATAAAAAAAAATTAATTAGATAGATTTTGTCAAGTTGACAGTGACATTCATTTGTCTCAATTGGAAATTATTTAACAATAATGCAATTTACCTAAGTAAAAAAGCATAAATAATAAGAAGTTCCTATGTCAAAATTAACTTAATATTTACTAAAGGATGCCTGAGATAAATTAAAACAATGTAATATAACCTACACAACACAATATAAAGGTTTCAAGAAAGGATGTTTTTAGCTACATAAGAATATAACAAAATTAAAGTGAAACCTTTCAAGAAATGGAAAAAGTGTGTAAGAAAGTTACATTTCATGATACTTGGAAGATCATGAGTAACTTCCTCATTTAAAAAAAGATATGATTTAAAATTCTCATAAAGCTAGCAAAAAGAATGAAAAATTTAAAAATATAGTAACTAATATTTGAATGGGTGTTGCTCATTAAGACATGTCCAATACACTTCTTGATCTCAATAGAACGTCACTTGAAATTACCCTTAATTATCAAATTAAATACGCATAAATAACAATTGATTGTTGTTTTAATAATAAATAAATATACTTCAAAGAAAAATTGAGAGAATTTAGACAATGTAACAGAATGAAGATAGAATAATATAAAAGCACTTTGTGCTGAGATTAATAGTTACTAGAAAAATAAAATAATTAAAGGAAAAAGTTCAAAGAAATGAATTAAATATTTTGGAAAAATTGCACGCTAAAATAAGGCTAACAAGTGTAACATCTTAGATTTTAAAATCATGTATGAACCATAAAGCCACTTAAAAGTTATGAAAAGTTAAGAATGAAAAAAGTTTAAACAATTAAAAATGAAAAAATTTAGATATAACTCTATGAGATGAGTCTGCTGACTTTTGATTCTTATTGATTGGAACTCATTTGGAACTTCTATAAATTATAAAATTAAATATCGATAGGTATTAATAAATTATTCTTTTATCACAAAAAAATATATATTCAACTTTAAATGAAATAAATTGATGTAGCATAATGTATTAAATTAAAATAATGTAAAAGTCATATGAGAGGAGAATTAGGTTATATTGTGATGTAATCAAATCAATGTGAAAAATTAAATGGATGGGAAATTTTATATGGGAAAGTTGTATTCAAATATTCTAAAGATTGTAAATAAATTGAGTGTAAAATACTCATTCATCAAATCAGGTATCAATTGCAATGTCTTATAAGACATGCCAAAACTTTAGAAAATATAGATCCTAAAAATATTAAAATAATATTTAATTTTTTATAGCTTGTTGAGGATAGCCCCACAACATTAGTTTCCATATATCAAACATTGTTTAGAACTAATATAAATTACCAAATTAAATGATCATAAATAATAATAAATTTTTACTTTAATATTTATTAAACTTTTTAGAAATTTAAAATTAGATAAATTTTAATATTATAATGTAAAAAAATTAAAGTGACCTAAATGTCAAATGATAGATGATTTAGAAATCTATAGTAATATAAATAAATCAAATTAAAACCATTAAAGAAATTAAGAACATAAAGTGTACCATCCTTGGTTATCAGAAAAAAGTATTACAAAAATATTTCAAAAAATGTACTAAATCCATAGAAAATAAAGTGCTTTAAAATATAAAAATAATATTTCATTAAATAAATCCATAATGATGTATCCAACAATGTTATTTTTATCCCCATCAACCTCATACTGAAATAATGCAAACTACCAAAGAAAATAAACATAATCAATAAAAATTAATAATTTTAAAAATAACTAAATATATATCAAATGTGAAATAACATAACTTCATGCAGTGTGATAAAGTATATTCAAACTAATGTAAAGGATACATGGGAGGAGATTAAGGGTTTCGTAATAATATGACCAAATCAAAGTAAAAGATTTGAAGAAATAAGAAACATATTTAGGAAAGTTGTAAACCAAGAAATCATGGACGTCTAGTTTAACATCCTTGATAGCTAAATTAGGCATAGACAGAAATGCCATGTAAAGCATTTCAAAACCCATAATGAAATAAAATATCTAAAAACATAAAAAATAAACATTGTATTTGACATACACATCAAGATGAGTCTAATGACATTTGTATTAATTCATTAGACCATAATTCAAATTACTTTGAATAACAAACTGAAATAAACATAAATAATAATGTAATATTAATTTAATTTTAACTACATACATACGAAAGATTAAAAAACATTAATTAAAGTAATAAAATTCAACAAAATGAAATGATGTAAATGTCACACAAAAGGTAATTCAGAGTCCTATACTAATATAACTAGGCCCAAGTGAACAATTTGAATAAATATGATTTATTATACGGGAATGTTCAACTCCAAGATAATAATGAGATCATGTGCAACATCTTGAATCATCAAATTTTGTAGAAACAAAAATATCACATTAAATAAACAAAAATCATTCAAAAATATAATATTTATAAATTAAACAAATGAAGGTTTAATTTGATATACCTTGTTGAGAAAAATAAAATTTCTTGTGACATAAATGTCTAATGATTTAAGATTTTAAAATTACATAGTAATATAATTATACGAAAAAGAAAACGATGGGGAAATGACTTCAATTATTGAGGAAAGCTATACTCCAAGATGTGAACTAGGTTAAGTGCAAAATTATTGATCATTAAATTGGGCACAAATTAAAACATCTCATAAAGCATGCCAAAATCTAATAAAATGACATTCAAAAACATCAAAAGCGTATTTAATTTGGTAAACCTTGTCATTAATAGTCTAGTGATATCTTTTATGTCTACATTGGACCTCATTTGGAAATATTTTAAATTAACAAAGTAAACAAATATAGATAATAACAAATTCTTTTTTTAATATTGAATTGATAAGTATTAAAATTGAAATAAGATAAATTAAAGCATTATGATATGAAAAAAGCAATTGATCTAATGGGTGCACGCGAGGAGAAATAGAGTCTCATAGTAATATAAACAAAAATGTCTAGTAAAATAAGCCTAAACCTTAAAAATTAAATATTTTAAAAAATAAATATTTAATTAATTAGTGTCATCGAGATGAATTGAACAATAAATGCCTTATACCAGCCAAACATTGTTTGGAAATTTTGCAAATTACTAAAGTAAATAAGGATGAAAAATAATGATTTATTATTGTTATACTTAATAAGCTTGTAACAAAAGTTAAAAAAACATCAATTGAAGTAAGAAAATATAACGAAATTTTAATGATGTAAATGTCACATGTTATAAGATTTAGAGTTACTTAGAATATAACCAAATGAAAAAAATTGAAATGACATATTATATAAGGGAGTTGCTCTCCATGATAACAAAGAGATCATGAATAACATCTCTATTTAGAAAGTCATCTATGAATAAAATGTATTATAAAGTATGTAAATAACCTAATGAATCAAATTTTTGAAAAATATAGAACTACACATTTAATTTGATAGACATTGTTCAGATGAGTCTAATAATATTTGTTTTACCTTGGCTAGACTTGTTTTGGAATTATTGAAAAGTAATAAATTTAAAATGTATAAATAAGAATAAATTATTTTTTTAATATTAGTTACATAATTATTAAAGATATAATGAGAAAACATTATATAATGTAACATAACGAAACCAAACCTCTATAAAGGTGACCTTATAAGACTTTTAGTTTAACATAACGAAAGGTTTTAAGAGAAAAATTGTCTTTTTGGGATGTCGTTTGGAATTACTATTAATTAAAAGATGAATAGGCATAAATAATAACAATTTTGTTAAAAGTAATATTTACTAAATATATATATATTAAGGCTAATAAAAATAAAATTAAGTAATATAACCAACTGAAAGAAATGTAATGATCAAATTACAAGAGATTAATAGTCAAATAATAATATAATCAAAATAAAATAAAAACATTTCATTAAATAATTATTTTTAAAAAATATTTAATAACATATATATATATATACTATATATATATATATATATATATATATATATATATATATATATATATATATATATATATATATATTAAATTAGATATAGCTCGTTGATATGAGTTTAATAATATTTGTTTTGTCTTAATCAATCCTCGTTTCCAACTACTATGAATTACCAAAATCAATAAGCAAAATATAACAAGAATAATTATTAAAATTTCGGCTAAATATATTATAAAAAATTGAGATAAATTGAATCAATGTAGTACTATATATTTATTATAATATAACCCAATCTATTATAATGAGGTTGTTGATTGTAATATCATCTATCAAAAAATCAGATGCAAATAAAAATTTCTCAAAAGTCTTAACACAAACCTTGAAAAAAAAATTTGAAAATAAAAAAATGAATATTAATTTTGATGGAGCTCATTGAGAAGAGAAAACTACCTTTGTTTTTTTCATGATTTCACCTCGTTTAGAATTATTAAAAATATACAAAATTAAATAGGCATAATTAACAAAAATTTATTATATTAATATTTATTAAATTCATATAAAAATAGATAAAGTTAGATAATATAATAGATTAAATAAGATAAATATATAGGTCATATAATAGGAGATTTGGAAAAACAAAATAATATAACCAAAGCAAAGAAAAATATCAAAAGAAATAAGATTAATTTAATGAAAATTATAATTCAAGAAAGGAAGAAGGTCTAGTGTACCATTAACATTCTTCAAATTATGTACGAATTGAAATGTCTTAAAAAGTATGAAGAATCCACAAAAAATCTATTTAAAAAAACTAATAATAAATTTGCAATTAATATGGACTTAACGAGATGAGATCAATGATGTATATTTCTTCAAGATCAAATATCATTTTAAATTTTTTAAAATTACCAAAAATAAATAATAATAAATAATTACTTTAAAATAAAACAAATATAAATATTAATTCTAAAAAAAGATAAGTTGAATGAATATAATAAAACCATAACAAAGCGATGTAAATCTCGAACAACGGTGCTCCTAGAGTTTTGTAGTAATATGGCCAAATCAAAGTAAAACATTTGAATAAATCTAATAAATAATATGGAAAAACATCAATAAAAAACATCAATAAGGCAACCAATTCAAAGTAGAAAAATTTTAAAAATTAAAAAAAAATTAAGTAAGAAGTTCCATTTTTAGAAATTAAGGACATGAAGTTTAACATGCTAATTCAATATATTAGGTATGAGTCAAATTGTCTCATTTATCAAATTAAAATCATAGAAAATAAAATATATAAATAAAAAATGAAATTAAATTTTTAATTTGATAGAACTCGATTCATGGAGTCCAAAGATTTTTCTTTGATACCAATTGGACTTTCTTTTAAATTTTCAAGAATTACCAATGTAAATAAGTTTAAATAATAGCTACAATGATATTAACGAAATATATATTAAAATTGAAAAGAGATAAACTAATTAAATAAAATTTAAAGTAATTAATGTGTTGTAAAGCTTTCACTATGGGAAAATTAGAGTTTCTTACTAATATAACGAAACCAAAAAAAAATCTTAAAAAGGTAATTTTCTAGAGAAAGTTATAATCCAACCAACTATGGTGATCAAGTTTAAAAATTTTAATCATAAAATTAGTCAAGAATCAAAATGACTTATAAAATGTTCAAAATCTATAGAAAAAATATTTCAAAATATAAAAATGATTTTTTAACTTAACAAAGCTAACAAAGACATGTCCAAGGTGTTAGTGGTGTCTCCACTAAAACACCTATTGAATTTTAAAACATTATAATTGAAAATAAATGAAAATAATAATAAATTATTATTATTATAATATTAAAAACATATAGATTAAAGTTGAAATGACATCAATTGAAGCAATACAATAACCAAATCAAATAAAAATTTTGAATAAATGAGATAAATTTCTTAAGAAAATTATTTTCCATCATACTAAAGAGATTCAAAGCATCTTCCTTGATTATCAAGTTATGTATGAATGAAAATGCACACAAAAATTATAGAAAATCAAAATCAAAGAAATATAATTAGGGGAATTTTTAATTGAATAGATGTAGTCGAGATGAGTCTAACAATGTTTGTTCCATCTCCATCATAAGTTACTATAATTAAACAAGTAAATAAGCAGGAATTATAATAAATTATTATTTTAATATTAAATAAATATGTATTAAACTTTAAATCTAACAAATAAAGGTAATGTAATTTAATAAAACAAAAGACATGAAAAGGTCATAGAGGAAGACAATGTTATTTATAAAGTAATATAACCAAATAATAAAAAAAATTTGAGCAAATCAGAAAAATTATTTGATGAAATTAAACTCTAGAAAATTAAGGCAATCAAATGTGACATCATTAATTGCGAAATGAAGTGCAAAAAAATGTCTCAAAAAGAGTGATAAAATTAAAGAAAATAAAATTAAAAAAATTTATAATGAATTTGTAATTTTATAAAGCTCAAAGAGCAATGCTTTATAGGTTTTCGTTCATGTCAAGTGAACCACATTTTAAATTTCAATAAATTAAAAATTAGGTATGGATAAATAATGAAAAATATCATTTTTCATATTCATAAAATACATGATAAAACAAAAATAAGATAAATTGAGGTATTGTAATATAGCCAAGTCAAACAGATGTAATGATCACATAATAAGAGAATTAAAGTTTTGTACTAACAGACCCAAAAAAACAAATTGTAAGGAATGAAGTAATTTGTAGTAGAAAAATTAGGGATTATGGATCAAGGAAAATCTCAAGTGTGATAATCTCAATCAATAGGTCATGCACGAAATAAAAATGCCCCACAAAGTGTTTAAGAACAATAAAAAAATAAACAATTCGAAGTGGAAAAAAAATGATTATGTTATTAGACAGAGCTCCCTAAGATCAATGAAATGATGTTTGCTTCCTGAACAATAGACGTTACTTGGAATTATATTGAATTACAAAATTAATTAAACAAAATAATAAAAAAAAATTATTTTAATATAAGTAAATATATATATATATATATATATATATATATATATATATATATATATATATATATATATATATATATATATATATATATATATATATATATGTATGTATGTATGTATGTATATTGAAATTGAAGTTAAATAGATTAAAATGAAGTAAAATAACAAAATAAAAGTGACGTAATTTTCACATGCTAGAAGAATAAGAGATACATAGAAATAAATGAAATGAAAAACAAAGAATTTGAATAAATGTAATTAAATAGTTAGTGAAAACTTTATTCAAAAATTTTAAGAAGATCAAACATAACATCATTCATAATCAAATAACGTATGAATGAAATACTTCATGAAATGTACAAAACCACTAAGAAAATAAAAAAAATCTTTAACTTGATTTTTAAATGTAATAAAAAAATTTACATGAGACAATAGGAGTTGTTAAGGATGACTCTAAATTTTAATTGTTCTAAAGTCATCTTTCCACTTATATTTCTATAGTCTAAAGGTACACAACTTATCTAGACTTATTTACACATAAATTTAACTCAAAATTGTTCAAAACTAGGAGTACTTTATTTTGTACTATGCAATAAAGTGAGAATGAATACTTTGATGAAAAAATTTAAAAATTTAAAAATATACTAATTTTACTTGTATTATGGAATCATCACACAATATGAGTTGTTAGCCACGAGATTAGATAAAGTCTCAAACATAGTTGATTCCATGAAAACTTCATTAAATTTGATTTTACATGTGCAACATCCACACCATGTAAATGTTGTTGTATTTCTCCAAGGTAGTAAGTAGATGTAGAGAACTATCATGCCACATAAAATTCAATATCCTTGTCATACTTTTATGATCAATTCATTGGTAGAAATTAAAAGGGCGTCTGTACAAGGTGATTAAGTATGGTTTGCAATTTGACTTATCATATATGTAACACATATCATAACTGTATGACAAAGGCATTAAGCCAAGTCGCTTGCACTTACAAGTATGATTCCATTATTGTATACAAGTGATGCTTTATTTATAGTGAGAGTAGTACATGTCAATGGCTTTGAATAATACAATAATTCTCATTGTACTGTATGACCCTATGAAAATTTAAGAGAAGACAATCTTGATTTGGATTGTCTTTTTCTTCATATATGTGTGACATTGTTATGGTATAGATATGATTTTTTTTAGTATGTAAAGTATACAACTCTTAATTAGTTATTAGTTACATGGTGGGCAAATGGCAGAATCATAAATGTATATCCTTGGATTAGATAATGATTAGTGAGTGATGACTAATTTGACTGTTTAAAAAAAATGATTATTTGTATTTAAAGATATTTTGGAGCTACTGGAGAGTACTATAAGTTAATTTTCATATCTATCTTGAATTACTTTAATGAAATTTTAGTGAGCCCATTACTTAAATTTTTTTTTCTCATAGAAACTTATAATTAAGAGTTATAAGTGATTTCTTTATCCCATTGTAGGGACTTTGTATTTTCTCTTTCTTTCAATCCTTTAGCTAGTTGCAATTATTTTGGCAGTAATTTTTTCGGGTTTTTTGGCCAAAATATTTTAATAGATTTTGTTCTAATAATTTATATCATACATTTTAGTAGTGTTGCAGGATTCAATGTGCTTCTTTCTATGGTGTTTTTGTCCAGGTGATGATAGAATCATTTGGCAAGTGTGTAAAATTTTTTGTGCTGCCGACTTTTATAAAATGTATTTCATTTTTTGACATGTTGAATTGAGTTTTTAATTGAACAATGTGAAATGCTTTTGCTTAACTTTTCATAATGCTCACTCACTAAAATTTTTGGAAATAAACAATTATTTTTAAAACAAATTTTTTTAAATGGCTTCAACAATGGGATAATTCTTTTTGTTGTAGTATATTTATGAATATTCAAGTTTATGATTTTCACTATTCATGCACAATTGGCTCGACATCATGCCCCTTTATTACAAAATTTTTCCTTAAAAAAGTAATACACTAGATATTTGTATTAAAAAGGTATTGCTATATGATTTATTTTCGTTGCTATCATATTTAATAGTCTTATCTTACTAGAAAAGCTTTTATCGAACTGTCATCTATATATGATTAAGTATTAAATATATTTACTTTTTATGAAATGTTTGCATTCAAATAGAAGAAAACATGAACTGTCTAAGTCTACATTTTGAGGGAAACACAATTAGGTATTACCAACAAATAATTCACTATGGTTCAAAAAAGCAAGGAAAAATATTTGATATCAAGAAGGAAAGATGACATATCTGACACCTCGAATGACATCAAAAAAAAATTGAGGTAATTTTAAAAAAAAAACTAAAACCTTCAAAATAAATGAAAATATCATTTGGAAACTCACAATTAATGGAAACGTTAGCACTCAGTCAGCCTTGAAATAAACCAGTAGAAAACTTGTAATACTGAATTCAAAGTAGAAGAGTTTTATTTTTAAATGTGCATTTAAGCTATCATTTCCATTTTGAGAAGTTTTAATAGTCTTCTAAAGTTCTCTGAGTGCTAATAAAGTTTAACTTTCAAAAGGATTCAAAGAGCCCTACAAACTCTAATGAGAATTATCTACAAAATATGAGATTAGAATACAAAATGAAAAATTAACATTTCTTGAACACAAGGCTTTCCAATATATCTTGTTATTTTTTAATAGGATAGATGATATGCTAATAACAAAAATATCCATGAAGAAGTTAATCAACCTATAAACAACTTTATCAATGGTTTCATATTGAATTGTTAAAACACAATTATCTGGATTGCCACCACAAAAACACCTTAGGAGAATCATCAAATGGTTCACCTTTGTTTAGTGCCATTTTGAATTATAAGTTAAAAAAGCTATGAAGTTTTCAATTGGTGTATCCACATAAAATGGATAAGCTAAACGTTGACGGTTTTGTGAATCATCACAATGGGTTGGTTGGTTATGTTGGAATTACATGCAATCACAAAAGACAAATAATGAAATCCATTTCTCACATTGTGGTCAGTAAATCATTATTAGAAATTAAAGGATTTTCTGTGATTCTTGTTATTTTTTGAGTAATAACAAGAACCTACAGAAATTAATCATCAAAATGGGTCATATAGTAATCCTTAAAATAGAAAAAGATCAAATGAGCATTCTTTGAGAGCTATCAAATAGTATTTAACAATCCAATAATAACAAAGCTATTGGTTGATTAGACGAAGTTCAAATCTCATACATTAATATATTGTACTAAGTATGAAGCATTACCTTACAAGATTATTTCTAATATGACAGATTTTTTTTACTTCACATGTGGTTATCTTATATGATATGATATTCATCATAATATTATGCAAATCACAAACTACTTACAAAATACTAGCATCATAGCAGAATGATTTGCCTAATCTTTGTTATCTCAAATTAGGCTTTATTGACACATCTGACTAAAATCATATCATCTTAAGTTTGAGAATTTCAAATCAAAAGCAATAGAGACATACGACAATCTATCATTCACACTATTCATAAAAGACTCAGTAAGAAGCTGCCATGCTTAGGTTAAATAGTCTAATTGTAGCATATATCTAATAAAAATGATTGATGAAAAGAATATCAAATCAACCACTACTAATGCTGAATTAAGGTTGGTGAATTGTCCAACTGATGCACTCATTTTGATATTCTCTAGCTTCTTAGGTATTGAACACTTTCCTCTCAAATCCAACAAACATAAAAGAGGTTATACTTGGAGCCTCAATAGGGAATTCTTGATCCATAACATAAAACTACTATTAAGTAGCCAAGAAGTTTGTTTCTAACAATTGAGTAAATCATGCTAATAAATGGAATTTTTTAAACTATCATATGGCATCATATATATATATATATTTAAATTTCTTATACGGTGGCTTAGTATCTATTGTCTGGTCTTATGCACTCTTTTATCAATGAGAATCATGATATGTCTTTGAACTCCTTTCACATAAGATGATTTAGCACTTAACAAAGGAGAATTGATCACATGGGCCAACCCCATATAGTTCAAGAAGTCATCGAAAGCCATATGTGCTCCCCTCCAAGTACAGGATATAATGCGAATCTCGATATGTGTAACAATTCCCTCGTGGGACAACTTTTATTATCACATTTAGTCAATTTTATAAAATCTTATAATACAATCTAGCACTCATCTCATGTGCTCAACCAACCATATGTAACTAACTCTATGTCAATATAACAAAGTTGCTTAACTGACTTATCTCATGAATGGGCACACATGATCAAGGGTCCACTACATTTGAACCTCACTTGATCAAAGTAATGACCTTAAGGTGTAGAATCATACTAACTCTATTCCATAACTATCTAGGATTCTTCAAGCCCTAACTAAATTTAGGTTTTATACTCTTAGCTAATTTTCATTTATCTAACAACATTATTAACTAAATGTCATAGGGCTTCTTTTAAACCATAATTTTGCTTTTTGTAATTTTATAACAAATTTTTTTTTTATTCCAACCCATATTTTTCTTAAGACCATTTCCTTTATAAGTTAACCTTAGTCTTTATAGTACTTTTCATTTTTCTCTTACATTCCATTTTTAGGCTATTATCATTACAATAATGTCTATGTTCACCAATGTATTCTTAATGACTATTTCCCAAAGGAAACCATGAGTCACCATACCTATCCTAATGCTTCTATTAAGGCATCACATCTCCCCATCATCTACATGTTGGGTCTTATCATATGCCCAAAGAGATTACATAAGGTTAGTCATGTTCTTATCCAAAGGACCCAATCAACGAATGGTTCTAGCCAACATTTTTCAGTATTATTTCCTTGGTAAGACATTGTTTCATTTCAATGTCTTATTTTAGGCTCTTTTACTTTCTTCTATTTCCTCTATAAGGAATTTCACCAACGAAACCTTAGTTTATAATAAATTAGAGCTCTAACAATAGTGTTTACTTAACCCATCATTAAGACATTTGATTATAGATTCCTTTTTCATGAATTAATTCTAAGGCTTTAACAAAAATTCCAAGGCTAAGCTTTGCTTTCATAGCTATATAAATGCACCTCAAATATATAATTTAAGATCCATTAGAAATTATACATATCACCTTTAAGTCTAACCATTGCTTTAGCACTTCTAGCCGTAACCAACTCTTTGTTACCATCCATATCCCTACTCAACCTAGCATTCTTCTAAGGCCTTAATTCAAGCTTTCCAAAGATTCTGACAAAAAACAATTGGCACAACACACACATACCAGAGAAACCATCTTGATTCTCTTCAAGGGTTGAACTTGTGCCTCCCATGACTTGTTCAAGCATTGGTTCCATAATTTCAAAGAAAAACTATGGTAAGAGATAATAGGCCATAATGCTTGATCTCTTCTATTGACAATTGTTCTAAGTTTCATATTATTATTCATCATCAAATAAGTTTTAAATTTTTTATGAAATAGGTGGCATACTTCTATACATGGTTTTGCTATAAATATACACATTTATATTTTTTCATGAATTGAAATATAATTAATGCTCTAGCTTGGTTAACATTTTATATTTTTGATAGGTTACTACTTAGAAAAACATTTACATACAAGCTTGGAGTCCAATCTTTTGCATAGAAATAAAAAATAAAATCAAGAAATCTTATATTAGGTTTGTGACCCATACACATAGAATTTGTTATACTATGATTTAATAATTTTATGACATTTACAAAAGATTTTATATTGCAAAAAATATTTAGATTATCATAAAGGCTTTTACATTAGCATATTTCATGTTAATGTCTCAATTATGAGGTATTTTTAACTACAAATAATAATTAAAAATCCATCATTTTGTTAGTTCAATAAGTAAAGCTAAACATGCAAGCATATGAATAAGAATTTGACTTACAATCACAGTTTAGTTCATGTCACAAATTCTTCTATAATTCCTTTGAAACAATTGAATAATAAATTAATTATAAACAAGCATTATATGCTTACAAGAATACACTTTTTTGAGGGGTATAATAGGTTTCACTTTTCTAAAAGTAAGGTTAGTGGAACAAAGTCAACTTTCTGTTAACAAAATCCCATTCCCTTGTTTCTAAATGCCATTTTAATAAGATAATATTTTTCTAATCATTCTTAGATTATAAATAGATTTATTGTATGCTCAAAAGGTTCATCTTGCCAAAAAAGTCATGTAGAGTTCTTCTCCTTTGATAGCTCTTTCTTAGATTGAAAATGTGAACCTTCTTTCCTCTTGTTGTTTTTCATGCCTTATCTTTCTTTCCACCCTGGTATTCATATAGTTAGCCATGTCAAATCAACATTATGGCTAGCATTTTCTAATACCCAAACACAATGACCATAGGGGCTTAAATTTCCTTGTCCATACCTCCTTAAACCACATATTGTCTTTAAGAAAAACAAGTTTTCTTGCTTTAAGCCATGGTTCACCCATTGATGTTAAACCTCACTTCATTTTCACCTTTTTGGCTTGCAAGCAACAAAATTTAGGAATTTATTTATGATATGGCCAAAAGATATTTTGATATCTATTCCTCTTTCTCATTTGTTTTATCATAAAATATTCCTATATTGAAAAAGTCATTTCCTTTATTAATCCTCTTATCATGACGAAACAACTAACTACTAACATTTGAAATAATATCTTTATCATCATTTTGCAATCAATATTAATAATAAGGATAAGTGTTAATAAAAATAAAATAAATAAAATTATATGATTATTTTAAAACTTGAAGCCTAGTAATATCATGGCTTTTGTCATATAACTCAAGTCTTTGTACTCAACCACAATTCAAATTCTTGTATTTCATATTGAAAAATTAAAATTTTAATTTATCCATATTCAAAATTTAAACATATTCAATTTTTAATTTTAAATTATAATGAACTAAATAGGACACACTTTGGTCAACTAGATCGAAACAATGTGGCAAAAAGTGTTGGCTATAATAGTAATAAGATGACACTTTTAGATTTTTGGTTGGATATGCTCTAGGATAACTTATGTTGTTCACTCTAGGTGTACTTCATGTCATTACAATTGCACTTCGACAGTCTATTGCCTAAATATGCTCCAAAAACACTTTTCTAGGCCATGTATTATGATAATTTGGAACCTACAACTTTAGTCTAGTATGTCTCTTCCATGTTGGGACAATTAATTTTAATGCATTTTCAAACATCAACATTAGATCCAAGAATTACATCAAACTTCTAGAACAAATTATTTTGATAATTCCACAACCATACATCTGATTTGACACATGTAATGCATTAAAGTAATGCATTCTCAAAATTTTGTCCTGTTATGTTGACATAATATTATAGTAATCATAATGCATTTAAAATATTAACATTTGCTATGATAAGTAAACTTTCTAATTTGTCATTATTAATAAAAAATGAACTGGTGATCCCACATAAGTAGAGTTAGAAAATACATATCATAAAGGATTGGCATTGCTATGCCAGTCTACACAAACTTTACTTATTTTGGTTATTTAGCACATTCAATGAAGCTAGCCCTCCCAATAAATACATTGAAGAAATGTGTTATTGTAGTTAGATGTAGTTAGTCATTAACTCATCAAAATGAGCAACTGTGGGTAGAAATTGTGATATCAAATACCGAATAAAAGTATTATAATCCCTCAAAGCATGTTCTATAAACAAACTTTAGGTGATGCAAATCTAAAATGCATAAATGAATCGAATTGGAGTTAGCTAAAAAAATGTGTCAAAATAGTGGTTGGTCAAATTAATATTTTAAGCAAACAACTACAAATATCTCATAACGAGAAAGTTCTAATGCATTGATTGTAATTTTAGGAGGGAAATCACAATTTTTGTAAATTTGTCATGCTATTATTAATAAAAAAAGGTTCATGTTTTAATGCTTTTATTTAATAAGAGGATAATCATTTCCCTTACGCAAGAGTGAATTTCTCTTTTGAGGAAACCATTAGGATAGAGAGAGTGAGATGGAATGAGAGGGAGGAGATGGCTATTAAGGAAGAAAGATCATGTTATCTTTTATGGAAAAAAGGATATTAAGAAAGGAAAGAGTGAGCTTATGATTTTTTGCTTTTTTTGGAACAGCTGCTTGTCAAGGTAACGATCTTACTCAAACTTTCTCCATTAGTAATAGCTACCTATGAGCTAGAATGATGGTCAAAAGTGGTTTGATCCTATTTTTAACTCTCAGATAAAACTTATCATTTTTGATGGTCAGCAAGATCATACTTCCAAAACCATGACTATAAGCATTGGAATGCTTTCATGATATGTGTAAAAATGGAGGTTCCTTAAATTCATATAAGTGCAATTAGCATTTCCTACTTGTATGATTATGCAATTTTAGCATATGAATTTATTATCTATCAAACAAGTATGAAAGTCCTCATGGACTTGTATGATTGAGGTATGTGTTACATGTTGAATGATAGATCAAAATGGTCTGAAAAATTGAAAGAACTTGCACAATATGGTTTTTTATAGCTCAATAAACATTTGTACCATGATTAGTTGTTTGATTACCATTAGGCATAAATTCTGTAAATGAAATGCAATATCCTTTTGTATTATTTGAATTAAAAAACAAATAACTCTTATATCTATAATATGAAATAATATATAGATTATTACAATTATTTGATAAACAAGTTTACTTTAATCATTTATTTGATCCCTAATATAGGCCATTAAAAGTGTTAGGTCATACTACTGTGATACTTATATCGATTTGGCAAGATGATTGCAATGCAATGATCTAACCATTGTAAAGCTCTTATTATATTATATGATAGTGTTGATCTTGCTATACAATATGATGACAACAAAGGAAAAGAAGGCATTTTCTTAATCATAGATTTTTGGATGTACATTTATATGCAAATTGAATTGTTATTAACAAATATTCATGTTAAATGTTCTAGAGAATTGGAAGATTAAATAAACTGAGTGGTGAACTAATAAAAGAGGAATATTGGGAACTTTAACTAGTCAAACTAAATAATAATGATATAAGTGGGTTATTAAATATGGCTTTTTTTATCATAGAATGTTCGGGGAAGTGACATTCAAAGGCATAACTTGCTTTTTACAAATGTTCTTATTTAAATATAGCACTCTATGATTATTTCGCAAATAAAAATAAATACAATTACACATGTATAGCTTTTTGAGTATTTCAACACTATAAATTAGTAAAAAATAAAAGAAAAAACCAAAAAGAAAAAAAGAGGCAAAAGAAGATAATATGTGCGAGGAAAAAATGAGATTATCTTGTGGCACCTTGATTCATATCAGATATATGATGTACATCACTACTCGTGTCATGGTGTTTATCCTTACCCTTATTTCTTTGATTCACTATAACTAAACCTAATATCTATAATGATGTTGGTTGAGTCAATTTTAAAATTTTAGATAACTTATGTTTATGTTCGTGCAAAACATAAAAAAGAAATGTCAAATAAAAAAAGGATGATTTTGATTAAAGTAAAACACCACCAAGAGGATTATGTTGAATTTAATTTTAGATATTTATTTTTATTATTTTATAAATTTTTGAATGTTTTATGAGTGACTTTAATTAGTACATTAGCTAAAAGTCAAAGATATTGTACTCAAACTCTATAGTGTTTTGAAGATTTACTTCCAGATATAGTTTTTCTACTTCCTTAAAAGTTTTGTCTTTTATTTATTTATATCACTATTTAACTCAAAATTGCCTCTTAAGTTGCTTTTACATCGCTTTGAGTTGGATACATTCCATTGGCTCAATTTGAAAATTTTGAACATTAATATATATTTACTTAGTATAAAGAATTATTATAAGTTATTCTTATTTATTATAGTAAATCATAACAAAAATGGGTGAGGTTCTGCTAAGAGGAAATAGTAATCATTTGACTCATCTCAACCACTTTGATGCAACTAATTGATTAATTTTAAGTTCTTTTTGTATATTTTATTTACGATGAATTTGGCATTTTTATAAGGTATTTTGTTCACACCTCAGTTGAATATCATGTATTTTACATATAACCTCCTTAGTATCTCAGAATGTAAGTTCTGAAATAATAGATATCGCTTTTTAAATACATTTATTTATTTTTTATATTATTTTATCCCATTTTATTTCATTTCAACCTCTAAAAATACTAAGAATTAATATATTAAAATTTTATTATTTATTCTTATTATTTTTTATAATTAATAATAATTCCAAAGATGGACTAACTACAATAAAACTATCATCATTTGACTAAAAATTATTTGATGATGAAGCAATTTTTTTTCAATCACCTTAGTATCTTGGAATGCCATTTTTTCAAATAATTTTTCTAATATTTTCAAAGCTTTTTATATGAGTTAATAATTTTGCTATGTATCTCTTAATTTCCTCTTTTGTGACATTTACATCAGCATGATTTACTTATATTGTGCTACTTTAATGAATTTCATTTTAACTTTGATAATTTACTTATTATTTAAGCAATAATTTGTTGTTATTTATGCTTCTTTATCTTTATACTTTGTGGTAATTCTCAATGATTTAGGCAGTACAAATGTTGCTGGGGTTGTATCATCAAGATCTATTTGAATAAGTATTTATTTCTATACTTTAAAATATTTTATTTTTTAGGGTTTTTGATTTCTTTAGTAGGGATTTTTATCCTCACCTGATTTGATGATTTGGGATGTTACATTCATCTTTATATTACCTTGTGAATTAACACCTATATAATTTATCATATTTTTAAAACTATTTCACTATAATTTGATTATATTATCATTTATCACTAAATCTCCTCTCATATGGCCCTTGCATCACATTATTTTGTTGTACTAAAGTTGTTCAAATTGTCTCATTTTTATTTCAATATACATTTAATTAATAATAAAATAATAGTTTGTTATTATTTCGTTTATTTACTTTAGTAATAACAACAATTCCAAGTGAGGGCTAACAAAGGTAAAAAAATGTCATTGGATTCAGGTTGAATAGATGCATCAATTTAAATTTTCATTTATATATTTCAAATATTTTATTCTTTGTTGTTTTGCCTTATTTTTCAAGCATTTCAATTTCTAACTATACTTGTGGATAACTCGAGCTCTTATTGTATTTTCAAATGCAACTTCTCATAAAATTTATCTAATTTAATAAATTTTTTCTTTTATTTCATTACCTTTCATTGCTTTAATTTTTCTAGTTATCATTTAGTATATATTTATTTTAATATAAAAATAATAATCTAACATTATTTGAGCTTATTCATTTTGGTAATTCATAATAATTAAAAATATGGTATGATTAAGAGGAAGAAGATTTTATTCGACTCATTTTGATGAGAGCTATCTAAAAAATATTCATTTCTATATTTTTAATTACTTCTCTTTCAATAGATTGGTATGTTTTATATGACATTTCTTTTCATTATTAATTTAATGATCTTGGAGTCAAGTATAATTTCTCATTTTTACAAATTGTCCTTTTTTATTTAGTTGTGTTACACTATTAGTCTAAACCTTATTTCATGTGACATCTACATAGCTTTCATTAGGATAGATTATATTTCTTTGACTCATTTTATTTTATCTTTAATATAAATTAGTTTAATATTAATACTATAATTAATTATTTTTGTACCATTTTATTATAGTTAATCTTAGTAACTCGAAACAACTTTTTTTGGGTTGAAACAGATGTTGTCGGACAAATTTTAACTTGTTGTATGCAATTAATTTTCAGTTTTTTTTTAAAAAAAATTCTTTCTATGGTTTTTATATGCTTTATTAGAAATTTGATTCAATCCAAATTTGGTGATTCATGATTTTATGATTTATGTCCTTGATATCTAAGTATTCAAATTACTTATGTAATTTATTTTATTTTGTTCAAATTTTTTTATCATTTTGTTTTATCATTATGTAACTATAAATCTTAACTCTTGTGAACTTTAAATAACTTTGATTTGCTTATGTTACATTATTTCAAGGAAAAACAAATATCATTGGACTCACACAATAAACCTCTATCCAAAAAATCATTAATTTCTTTTTAAAAAATATTTTAATTTTCATGGTTTTTTAGGTTTGGATAGACATTTGGATTCATTTCATAGTTGATTATTATTGATATTACACTTGATCTCCATAGTATCTTGCAATACAATATTTCTATACAATCTTATTTATTCAAAATTTTAACTTTTGTTTGATTATTTTACTATTTAACTCAAAATCTACATGTGTGTGACCTTTCCATTATTTTTATTTAGTTATATTAAATGTACTCAATTGATTGTATTTAGGTAATGATGTATATTATCTAAAAATTTAAAACATTAATTAGTTATTATTTCTAATCATTTAATTTAAAAATTATTATAATATATAAGTTGTTAGATCAAGATGAGACATGTCATTGGACTCAGCTCAACAAGCTATATTGATTTAAATATTCTCTTTTTTCAAGTTTGAATGTTTTATTTTTTTTGGTTTCAACTTGCTTTAAGAGTAATTTTGATTTGGACATGGTTAGACGATTGGTAATGTTACACTTGAACTCCTTTGTAACATTGGAATTCTGGCTTTGATTTTACAATATTTCTATGTAACTCAAAATTATTTTCTCATGTGAAAATTATACTATTTTCAATTGGCTCTATCCAATTTTTCTTTTATTTATCATATTTAATCCTTAAAATGTATTTATTTGATATTATAATAATAATATATATCTATTTTTTTTAACTTGGTAATTCACAATAATTCCAAATGATGCCTCATTTATACGAAAGAAACATCTTTGGAGACATGTCAACGTGCTCTACTAAATTAACTATTCATTATTAAAGTTTTAAGAATTTTATTCTCTAGTATTCCAACACCTTTTCTGAGACATTTAGATTTGTACCATATATAATGATCTAGGTTGTTTCCTTATGCTCTTGGAATGTAATTAGCATTGTACATTATTTCTTATTTTAGTAAATTTTTTTTCTTTGTTTTAGCTAAATTACTATATAACTATACATTTCTAAGTATTTTTTGTTAAACTTGTGAAATGCTTCACAAGACACATTGATTGGCACCAGATTTACTGATCGATGATATTGCACATGATCTACTTTTTACGCTCCGAGCAACTTTGCAATGCAACTTTTCTCATTACTTAAAATTCCTTTCTTTGATATGGCTATCTTACTAAGAAGCTCTACATCTCTATATTTATGTCCATTTGAATTGGTTTTATTACAATTGTAGAACTAATCTCATTTTTGTTTTATACGTATTTAATTGAAATTAATCCCACAATTTATTATTTTTTATGCCTTTTACATTTCTAATTCGTAATAATTCAAAACACAATCTGATCAAGATAAAACAAATGTCATTGGACTCCTTTTTGTTCACTCTATCACCTTAAATAATAATTTCTATATCTATAACATTTTATTAATAAATGATTTAACACACTTTACAAGAAATTCTAATTTGCACACAATTTAATGATGCAAAATGTCAAACTCAATATACCTGGTGTCTACGAACTAAACTTTATTGTAAAAGTTATTTCTTTTATATAGATTTTCATTTTGATTTCGTGATATTATTTCATAATTGTAAATCTCTTCTAAGATGATGTTTATGTTGGCATTATTTGTTATTTTACATTGTTGAAATTCTTCTGCTTTCTGCTTTAATTTATTCCTTTTTATTGTTAAAAAAATAATTTTTTGTTATTTATGATTATTTACTTCTATAATTTTTAGAAATTCGAAAAGAGGTCAGTCTGAGACTAAATAAATGCTCATAAGAATTATCTCAACAAAAAACATTCAAATTATTTGTATTTTTATATTTTTTTAATATTTTATTTTCTATGATTTGTTATCATTTTATGCCACAATTTTATTTATACCTAACTTGATGGTCGAGCTTGTTACACATTATTACTATAGTATAATATAACTTTCCTATAAAATTTTTCTCATTTGTTTAACTTTTTCGCTTTCATTTGCCTATTTTGCAAAGCAACTCTAAATCTCTAATTATATAATCTATACATCACTTTAGTTATGCTATATTATATCAACTAAATTAGTCTTCTTTAACCATTAAGATTTATCTACTTAAAATTAATGTAGTACTTTATTTTTATTCATGCTTATTTAATATGGTCATTTGTAGTATTTTAAATGAGCTCCAATTAAGGTAGTAAACTTCGTTGGACTTGTCTCAAGGCACTTAATACAAATAAATATTTAATTTTTTAATTTTTTTTAAATATTTTTTGAATGTTTTCGTCATTTTACTAGACATTTCAATTTTTACTTTATGTAAGGTTACAGTTACTACTCTCGCTTTTCTATGAATCATAGTAATGAACTTTTCCAAATAGTTTATGATAATTTTACGAATGTTTTGCATTGCATTCATTATTTTACTTTGAATCTCTGTATCTTATATCATGTTACAATTATATCAACTTGTTATTGTTATGTTAAATTATTTCAATTCATCGCATTTCAACTTTAATAATATTTATTTTCATTAAAATAAAACTTTTTTATTACTTCAAAATTTTTATTAGGTCAATTCAATGTTCTCAGAACTAGGTCAAATATAGATGAAATAAACATCATTAGATGCGTAAGGAATAGCATTGTTACACAACTTAGAAAGTCACACTAAATCTATTTAGCATCACAGATAAGTTGTAAAATCTACCTAATTTCTTCAAAATATTGATATTTATTTTTTTTATTACTATATAACTATATTATCTTCTATTGTGATTTTGTATATTATGTTGATTTGGTTATATAACATTGAATCAATTTAACTTATTTCAATAATGATATATGTTTATTTAATATTAAAAGAATCATTAATTATTAGTTATGATTATTTATGATTATTTAGGAATATTTACATTATTGTTTATGATTATTTACGTTTTTTACTTCTTGACATCAAATCTATTGTCATGCGACTATCACAATGCTTTAATATGGTTATATTACATCGATTAAATTTATCTCATTTAAGGTTGAATAGTAATTTAATTAATATTAAAGTCGTAATTTGCTATTATTTGTGCTTATTAATATAATTATCTATAGTAAATCCAAATATGGTCAAATCAAGAAGAAATAATTTGTTTAGGCTCATATTGATAACATCTATCCTTTTAAATAACCACTTCAAAATTTTTGAATATTTTATTTTCTAAAGATTTTACAAAATTTAAGAAAACATATTTATTCGTATCTGATTTGATGATCAAGTTGTCGCACCTGATGTTGTTATAATTTTAAATACGTGATATGTCGATATAGGAGTAAAAACTAGATCTACAAACTAATTAAACCATGTTTGGGGTTACCTAAGTTGGCCAATGAGTTTAGCGACCAACATTCCTTACACATTAATAATACTCATAAGGTTTTAGGTGTTGTTATTACGTTTGGCTTTCATTCATATTAAGTTAATTCTTATTTTATCATTATTTTATTTATTATTATTATTACTAAATAATTATTATAATTAAAATTTCTTTTCTGTAAAAGATATTAATAAAACGTAAGATATGATAAAAAAATGATTCTTAAGATAGTCAAGGATAATGGATTATGTTTTTGTAACCTAATATTTGTCTAAGATGATTAATTCAAATGAAATTTAATTTTTCAACTAATAATAAATATTGATATCAATGATAACTTTCTAAAAAGCAAAAAATTGAAATACATAAAATTAAATTCATAATGTATCTTTTCATGGTTTTCTACTCAATCCAATAGGAACTTAATAAGAATCAATATTTCCATAACTTTTGTGTTTTGATCTCCCACGAACATGAGCATCGACTATCTCAAATTTAAAAATTTGCTTTAAAGAAATCACTAAAAGTACCCAGGGCTTGTCATTTTCAGACAATGCACCATAGCTTTTGGTTAACAAGAAAACATGATCGAGACAAACAGATTTTTTTGGGCTCATCTAGTTGAGCTTTATCGATTTAAAAATTATTTTTTTCATATTTTTAAATAATTTGTTCTGTAACGTTCCTATATGTTTTGTTAGATATTTTCATTAGTACCTAATTCGATTATTATGGATGTTTTAATCGATCTCATTTGTACCTTCGAACGCAACAATCCCTTAATATATGTCTGATTTCTTGCACTTTTTCTTTGATTTCATTATATCACTAAGTAACTTTAAATCTCCTCTCATGTGAACTTTTTTATTTTTAATTATTTCTATTACATTACTTAAATTTATCTAATTTCAGCTTTATTTTAATTTTACTAGATATTAACATAATAGTTTATTATTTTCTATGTTTTTTATAAATTTCTTAAATCACAGTAATTCCAAAAAAGCTCCAATAAGATGAAGAAAACATCATTTTATTTGTCTTAATGAGCACAATCTACAAATTATTTTTGTGTTTTACATTTTTTTATTGCTTTAGCATGCTTTATGAATCATTTTTACTTATTAACGATTAAACAATAAAAAATGCTACACTTGATCTCCTTTGGATCTTGTAATCAAATTTGATATACAATTTATCTCATTTATTTAAATATGTTCTTTTCATTTTATTATATGTCTGATACTCTAATTCCCCACCTACATGACCTTTATATAACTTTCATATAGTTATACCTTATTACTTTAAATTATCACTCTTTGCTTTAATATTTATTTATTTAAAGGTAAAAATTATTAGAATTTACGCATGTTTACTTTTGTTATTTGTGGTAATTCTAAGAAGGTTTCAGTCGACATGAAAAATTGTCCTTAAACTCAACTGAATGAGGTCTCCAGAATGAAATATTCATTTCAGCATTTTAAAATATTTCACTTTCTAAAGTTTTTGGACACTTCATAAGAAATTTTACTCAATTTCATATTTGATGATCGAAGATATTACACTCAATCTCTTAAGTGGCATGTATTTTATTTTCTCATATAATATTTTTCATTTTCTCAACCTTTTTACTTTGAATTAATTATATTACAATTCATTTATAAATCCCCACTTTTATGACCTTTTGATGGCTTTGATTTTGTTTATCACATTGCTTCAATCTATCTATTTTTAGCTTTAATAAATAGTTAATATAAAAAATCTTGCAATGTTTCTACTGATTTACTTATATATGTCATAGTGATTCAAAATCATGTCCATTTAAGAGGAAGCAAGTGTCATCAGACTCATCTTAACGTGATTTATCCGTACCTTAGTTGATGATCATGAATGTTACACTCATTCTCGTCATCATTTTTTGATGTTGATTTTACCATATACTTTTTTTAATTTCATAGAAGTTTTCTCAATGATTTACTTTTATTATTTTATTTCAAGTTTTCCAATTTTAACGCAATAAATACTTGCTTAATATTAAAAATAAGAATCTCTTTTTTTTGTAATTCATAATAAATCTAAATGAGGTCTAATTAAGATTAATTTGATGTTATTGGACTTGTCTTAGCATGCTCTACCAAATCAAACATTAATTTTTATTTTTATAACAATTTTTTATTGGATATTATCATGCTTTGTCAAACATTTTAATTTGTGTCATGAAATGCAATTTTCCCACTATTTTTAACTCATTCTCTTAAATGTTTTCTCTTTGAATTTTTTATTTAACTATGTAACTCTACATCTCATTACTAGTGAGTTTTGCATCATCATGGTATGTTTATATTCTATTGCTTTAATTAAAGTCATTTTAGCTTTAATATAGATTTATTTAATATTAAAATGATAATTGTTTATTGTAATTCTTATTTATTTTACTAATTTATTTCATTTAAAGTTGAATATATATTTGTTTTGTAATATAAGCATAATTTTTTAATATCTATGGATATTTATTTTAATAATTCATAGATGTTCCAAATAAGTTCCAATCAATATGAATCGAAAGTCACCGGACCAATCTCATAGAGTTATATCAATTTTTTTTTCATTTTTAATTTTTTAAATGTTTTTCATTCTAAACTTTTCATAAATTTTAAGAGGCTGTATAATTCATAAATTGTTTTAAATCCTAAGGTGTTAGACTTGATAACCTTACTTTTTTGGAGTGAAATGTTTCCAAAATATTTAAATCATTTCTTCATTTTTTTCTTTACTTTTGCTCTTTACTGGGTAACTATAAATCTCAGCACAAAGGGCTTTTATATCATTGAATTTTGATTCTACTACATTTTCTAAATTCTTTCAATTTTTCTTTAATGTATAATTATTTTTTATCTAGAGAATAATCTATTATTATTTATGCATATTTAATTTGATAATTAAGTGTAATTTCATGTGAGGTTCGATTTAGTTTAAGAAATTTACTTGTACATGTCTTAATGAGCACTACACATTAAATTTTAGCTACTATATTTTTGAATTTTTTTATTATTTTTGCTAGCTTTAGAAGGATTTTAAATCATATCTTTTTTATAAATGAGGAAGTTACTCTTGATCTTCCAAGTATCGTGAAATGAAAATTTCTTATACACTTTTTTCATTTCTTCAAAGGTTTCACTTTAATTTGGTTATACTCTTGTGTAGCCAAAAACAACTTTTCTTGCAACCTTTATGTTGTGTTGTTTAGGTTATATTATATTGCTTCAACTTATCAGGCTTGCTTTAGTGAATATTTAGTTAATTTTAACATAATAACTTATTATTGTTTATGCTTATTCACATAGGTAAATTGTGTTATTATTAATCGATGACTAATTGAAACTAATGAATGTCACAGTCATCTCGACAAAATCTACCTAATTAATTTATATATTATTTTATGACTTTTATTTTACAAAGGTTTTATCATGCTTCGTTATATATCTTAATTTCTAAAACTTTTTATAATTTATGAGGACATGGTTAATCCTTTTAGTATCTCGAATTGCAACTTTACCGTAAAAATAACCTCAATCCTTAAATTTTATAAATTGAGTTTTTTTTATATTACTATGAAATTATACCTCCCTTCTCATGAGACGTATACATCATTTTAATTTGAATATATCACATTGTTATATCATTGTTATTTTTTTATTTAGTAGTACAACTCACAATATTTCAAAATGATGTCTAATTAAGAATACAACAAACTTCATTGAACTCCTTTAAACAAGCTCTATTCAATTCAATACTTTATTTAATATTTTAAAAAATATTTTAATTTTTTATGACTTTGGCATGATTTTCATGATATTTCAATTTATAACTAACCACACTATTAACATTACTAATCCCAATCTATTTAGTACCTTAGAATAAACCTTTACAATAAATTTTTTCTTATTTCTGTAAAAGTATGTGCTTGATTTTGTGTTATCACTTCGTAACTCCAAATCTTCTTAGTTGTCTCCTTTATAATGCTTTGAATTTTTAATATTACATTGCTCAAATTTAATATCATTTCATCATCAACGTAATCATACATAATATTAAAATAATAATTTATTATTATTTATTTCTTATTTGCTTTCGTAACTTCTAGCAATTCTAAAAGACAACTGATTGAGATAAAAAAGTCAACGTAGGACATTTGCTGCTAAGCTCTTTCCTATTAAATTTTTATTTCTATGTTTTTAAATATTTTTATTTTCTTTTATTCGAATATTTTTTGTGAGATATTTTTATTCATACAATATTTCATATTCAATGATTTTACAGTTTTTTGCTTTATTATCTAAGAACACAAGCTATGTAAAATTTGTTGATTTTTTCCATTTTTTTGCTTTAATTTTCTTATTTTACGAGCATACTTTAATGCTTCTCTTGTGTGACCTTTAGATTATTTTTATTTAGTTATATAACATTGTATCAATTTATCTCATTTATTCAAATTTTTTTAAATGATTTTGTAATCTAACAAGGATACATTAATTCTCCTCTTAAGTAGCCTTTATATTGAATAGATTTTATTATTTTATGATGTTACTTAAATTTTCAACTTGAGTGACTTTTATATTGTATTGGTTTGGTTATATAACATTGCATCAATTTATCTTGTTTCATATTTACTATATATTTACATAGAATAAAATATTAAAAAGTTATATTGTACTTATATTTTGTTTGTAATTCAAAATGATTGAAAATGTGCTCTACCTTTAGGATTGTTGGACTAATCTCAAAAATGTTTATCCAATTAAAAAATTCATTTCTATATATTTTTCAATTATGTTATTTTTTGTTGTTGTGACATCATTTACTGGAGATCTCAATTCATATCATATTTCATCATTCAGGATGTCACAATTGATGTCCTTAACATCTCAAACAAAAAGAAATTTTTTTGTACAATTTATCTCAATTATTAAATTTTCTCTCTTTAATTTCCTTTGATTGCTATGAAATTCTTGTTCTCCTCTTGTGAGAGCTTTTCATTAGTTTAATTTTGTGGCAACATATAATTCCAATTTATCCTATTTACCAAAAAATTTAAAAATATTTAATTATTATTATTGCTTATTTATTTTTTAATTCATGTAACCCAAATTAGTTAAGATAAAGATAAAAGAAATCTCTTTAGACTAATGGTGACAAGTTCGATCAAATTAAATATGCATTTCTAAAATTTTAAATATTTCATTTTCTACACTCTTGAAACACATAAGAAGGAATTTCTTCTGGTATCTAATTTAATAATGAAAAATATTATACTTAATCATCTTAGTATCTTAGAGTCCAGCAATGTTGTGTCATTTTTCCCATTTTTTCAAATCTTTAATTCTCATTTGTTTATATTAGTATGAATATCGAATTCTTCTATCATGATACAGTTACATCATTTCAATTGGGCACTATTATATAACTTAAATTTATCATAATTTAGATTTAAAATATGTTTATGGTATATAAAATATATAATCTATTACTATTAATCCTTATTTACTTTTGTAATTCACAATAAATATAAAAGCAATTTGTTTTTTTATACTATTTAGAATGTGTAGATCTCCACAAGTGTTCATGGCTTTGATTTTATTATATTATGTTTCCTTATCTTATTTGAGCATCAATTTTTATTTTCCTAATTTTGAAATGATAATTTTTTTATTATTTATGCTTATTTACTACAATAATTCATATTTATTCGAGACATTGCTCAATCAAGATGAAACAAATACCATTGGACTTCTCTCAACAAGCTTTATCTATTGTAATATTTATTTTTATATTTTGGAATATTTCATTTTATAGTATTTTGCTAAATTTTTTATTGAATTTTGATTTGTATTTGATTTGGTAATTAAGGATGCTACACAAAGTTTTCATATTATCTTGAAATTAAATGTTTCTGTAAATTTATCTAATGTTTTTAAATATTTTTCTTCGATTTGCCCATATAACTTCGCAACAATAAATCTCGTCTAGTTTGCTCATTATGCCACTTTGATCAAGTTAGTTAAATTACTTCAATTTATCTAATTTTCATTTTTTTACATATATTTACCTAATTAAAAAAAAACAATTATTGTTTTTTATGATTATTTAATTGCATAATAACCGATAATTCCAAACTAACACTGATTAGAATAAAACAATCACTGTTGGAGTCATCTTTATGAGCTATGTCTAATTAAATATTATCTTTTACAATCTTAAATATTTTATTTTAATGGAGTTTGGCACAGTTTATTAGGTACCACAATTAGTATGGATTTTAATTCTCTCATTACATCTAAATTCACGAAATGTTTTGTTTTTGTTTTTTTACATTACTATTCACTGTAACTGTTCCTATGGGTGACCTTCACATTGCTTGATTAAGTTATATTAAACAGATTCAATTTATTATGTTTCAACTTTATTAATATTGAAATAATTATTTTTTAATTTTTTATTCTTTTTTATTTTGGAAATTTATTATAATTCTAGATGAAAAATAATCAATATGAAAATATGTTCCCCAAATTTCCATAACAAGCTTTATCTAAATAAAGTTTCATTTTTGTATTTTCAAATATTTTATTTTATAGGAATTCTTCATTATTTAAAATATATTTTGGTCAATACCTAATTTGATGATCATAGATGTTACACTTTATCTCCTTATTTTCATGAGATGTAGTTTTTTTTATAGAATTTACTTAATTTTTTTATTTGACTTCATTATATTATTATACATCTCTAGATCTCCTCTTATATGACCATTAAATCACTTTTCTTTTCTATATTATATTGCTTCAGTTTATCTCATTTTAACATTAATATATATTTACATAGTATAAAAATTATATTTTATTATCAATTATTTTTAATTTTTTATTTTATTACATTGTTTCAACCTATCTCATTTTCTCAATAAAATTAATTTACTTCAAATGAAAGCAATAATTTATTATTATTTATTGTTTTCTATTTTAGTAATTCATTTTAATTCAAAAAAGTTTTTGGTTGAGTTGAAATAAATGATGTTTGAAACAACTTGACAAGCTTTACTAGGAATTATTTTATTTTCAAGTGTCTATGCATGCTTTCTAAGTTATTTCGATTTGTGGTAACTTTAATGTTCGAGGGTGTTAAAAAAATTAAATCTGTGCACTTGTGACACTTATAGGGTTATGGTTAGGATATATTACAATACTTCCATTTAGCTTATTTCAACTTTAATATAATTTTGATTTCTATTAAACGTTTTTAGTTATATTAATGTCTATTTACTTAAAACTTTTAGAGTAATTTTACATAAGGTCTACCTAAGATGAAACAAACAACTTTGGTCTTATTTCTATTAGCTCGATAAAATTAAATTTTTTTTCAAATATTTTATTATTGAGTTTTTTTGCATGATTTTTAAGATATTTGATTTATACATGATTTAAGGATTAAGAATATTAGACATAATCTCCTTAGTACAATGTAATTCAACCTTCCAATACATATTATCTCATTTTATCAAATTGTTTCAACTTTGTTATACTTACTATGACAAAATAATTCTCATGTCGTATGACCTTTACATCACTTTGATTTAGCTAAATTACATTTCTTTAATTTAAATGTTTTTGACTTTAAATTATTTTAGATTAACATCTTTTTTAGTTTGAAGAAATTTTTCAAATTTTTCATGGCTAATGAAACTTTTTGATTCGTGCTAGATTTCATAAAATATTGAAGTACACTAAATCTCATCAGAAGGTTGTAGTGCAACTTTCTTATGTAACTTATATTATTTCTTCTAATTGTTTTGTCAAGATTTTGTTATACAAATATATGACTCTAAATCATATCTTTTTTTGCCATTGCATCGCTCTGAGGTAGTTATAATAATTGCATTAATTTATCTCTTTTTTGCTTCAATAAATAATTTCTTATCATTAATATAAACTTTTTTATTTTTTTATTCACATTTGTAGTTTACTATTAATCTTTAAGATTTGCATTTTAGAGGAAACAAACATCATTGAACCATTGTTGAAAAGCTCTGTGAAACTAAATAATGTTTTCAAAACATTTAAATATGTTAGATCTAGTCATTTGAGAGGATAGAAGAGGCTTTTTGAATCATACTTCATTTGACATTTGAGAATGTTACACTTTATCTCCAAAGTATGTTAAAGTAATATTTTCATATGCATCTTATCTAATTTTTTAAAAACTTTTTATTTTGATTTTGCTATATTACTTTGTACCCAAAATCTTCTCTCTAATGACATTGATTTAAGTATTGATTTAATTTTATTATATTACTTCGTTTATCTCATTCAACAATATCATATTTTTAATTAAAATTAAAAAAAAATTTAATATTATTTATTTTTATATGATTTGAAATTAAATATTCATTATTAAAATTTTTTAAAAACATTCTATGATTATTGCTCTTCTTGAGATATTTTATTTTTTTAATTAATTTCACAAATGTCACACTTGATCTCCTTAATATCTTGGAGTACAACTTTTTAACACAATATATTTCATTTGTTAATTTGTTTTCAATTTGTTATATTACTATGAAACACAACTTCTCTTCCCTTATGACCTTTGTCTTTTTTTTAAATATTGCATTTTATATTTATTATACATTTACATAATATTGAAATAATAATTATTATTATTTTTGCATATTTGGTTTTGTAATTTGTATTAATTCTAAATAAGGACTGACGATGAGATGTTAAATGTCATTGGACTCATCCTGACCCATTTTATCGAATTAGCAAGATTTTTTAATCCATAGATAATTTAATAATTAAAGCTCTATTTGATATCTCTAGCATCACAAAAAATAATGTCCTTGACTAATTTATATAATTTTTTAAATTTTTTTTTATTTGGATATATTACGATGTAGCACTAAACTATTTATACTATGAGCATTACATTTGCTTTTATTTAGATATACTACATTGCTTCTACACATTTTTAACACTTTATGCATCATTTTAATTCTTATCCAATTTGACGTTAGAAAATTTTAAAATTTATTTGCTTTGTACCTTGGATTACAACTTTTGCTCACAAATTATGTTATTTTATAAAATTTTTTTGTAATGATTTGGTTGCATACTAAGTAACTCTAATTCCGCTCTAGTGTGAGATTTACATCATTTAGATTACTTTATATTATATCTAATTAATCATTGAAATTTTAATTCTAAAAAAAATTAACTTAATATAATTTTTAGTGTTATTTATTTTTATTCACTTTCGTAATTCATTGAAATTCCAAAAATGGTTCAATCAAGACAAAACAAGTAGCATTACACTCGATTAGTCATGCTCTATTTAATTTTATACTTTGAATTACTTTATTTCGTAGGGTTTTTTAAAAGTTTATAGGTAATTTTTATTTATACTTCATTTAATGATCAAAGATGTTCTTAATATCAAAAACTTTAACTTTGTAACATAATTTATCTTATTTTTAAAATTTGTTGCTTTGAATTAGCTTCTTCACTAACTCTAAATATCTGGTGATTTGACATTCACATAATTTTGACTTTGTTAATTTACATTGCTATAATTTATGTTTATTAGCATTAAATATATATTTAATTACCATTAAAATAATTCTATCATTTTATTTTATTTATTTTGGAAATTTCTGTAATTCCAGACAATTTGCACTCGAAATGAAACAAACTTTGATGGACTTATGTTGATGAGGTCTATTCAATTTGATAATTAGTTTTATAATTTAAAATATTTTTTAGTTGTAGTTGATTTTTTGATTGAAGAGTTCGTGAATGATTTTCTTAGTATCATGGAATGACTTTTCCTATTATCTTGGGATGATGTTTTCTTATCTTATTTATCAAATTTCTTCAATTTTTTTACTTTAATTTGGCTATATTACCACAAAACACTAACCTTTCTTGTGTGTGAGATTTCCATCACAGTGATTTGGTTAAATTACATCTATTAAATTTATCTGATTTTAGTTGTATTATATATTTCCTTGATATTAAAATATATTATTAGATTCACCTCAAAAGAATCTAACAAATTAATATGTTTTTATATTCTTAAATATGTTATTTCCTTTGATTTTTCATGCTTTATGAGATATTTTAATTTGTTCCTAATTTGAAGATTAAGACTGTTGGACCTCACCTCCTAAATATCTTAGTACAAAATTTATCAATAATTTATTTCATTTCTTAGAGATTTTTCCCTTAGGTATGGCTATTTTACTAACTCAAAGTCTACTCTCATGTGACAATTTTATCCTAAGGAATTTGATTTATCTCAACAAGCTATATTTCATTAAATTTTTATTTTTAAATTTATAAAAATTATTTTTTACGATTTTTAGCAAGTTTTTCAAGATTTTTTAAATCATGCCATATTTCCTTATCCAAAATGTAGAACAATTAATCCAATTTCTTTTGATGGTTTATTTGCTCTTAGATTTATTAATATAGAACTCTAAACCATCTTTTGCATGCCATTTACATCATTTTGATTTCTTTGTATTATATTTCTTCAATTTATCTGATTTAAGCCTCTATATATTCATATATACATAGATATATATATAATGTTGAAACCATATTATATTATTGTTTATGTATTTTTAGTTTTGTAATTTGTAGGGTTTTCAAATGAAGTCCAATAACATAAGAAATTTTTTTTGGAATCTTGTTGATTTCTTATGTCCAACAAAATATTTATTTTTTTGTCTTTAAATATTTTTTTACTTTTTATGATTTTAGAAATCCTTGCATGGCATTTTTATTTATGCTGAATTTAATAATTGAAGATAGTTAAATTATACTCCATTGTGTCTTGGAATGCAGCTTGAATAATTTTTCTTATTTCTTTAAAACATTTTCTTTTTTTTGGTTATATTACTTTGAGACCCTAAATATCCTCTATTGCATCCTTTATATTTGTTTTATTATACTACACCACTTTGATTTTATTAAAGTTATTTAACATTTAATAAAATTTTTATTATTTTAAAGATTTTAATTTATTATTATTTTTTATTTTCTTTGGTAATTAATGTTATTTCCATAAAAGCAATTGTAAATAAAATTAATGTCATTGGACTTATCCTGATGAGACATATCGAATTAGATGTACTATTTATATTTTTAAGTATTTTAATTTTATACATCAAATAATAATTTATTATTATTTATGATTGTTTAATTTTTATAAGACGTAGTACTTCCAAACTTTGTCTGATCGAGAAAAAATAATGTTAGACTGAAATGGATGAACCTTCTAAGTAAATATCATTTCTTTATTTTAGGCATCATATTTTTCTAAGATTTTAACATATTTTATGAGACAATACTATTGGTACATAATTTGATGAATGAGGATGTTAACTTAATTTCTTTACAATCTTTAGTATCTCAAAATATAACTCAACTATACAAAATATCTCATCTCCTGAAAGTTTTTCAATTCTATTTAACTGTAATAATGAAACTTAATTCTTCTCTTATAGACGATTGTATTGCTTTCACTTTGTTACATTACACTGCTTCCATGTATTTAATTTAAAGTTGAATATATAATCAATTAATAATAAAGGAATAATTTGTTGTCATCTTTATTTATTTACATTAGCAATTTGTGGAATTTCCAAAAAAAGTTCTCTTGAGACAAATGAATCATCATTAGACTAGTCTTGATGAACTAATTAAATATTCGTTTTTATATTTTTAAACATTTACTTTCTATTATTCTTAGTGATTGAGGATTCCATGCTCGATCTCCTTAACAACTTGGCATCTAATGCTCATATATTATTTATCTCATTTGTTCAAAGTTTTCACTTTGACTTTTTATATTACTATGCAACTATTAATCACCTATTATCTGACTATTATGACACTTTGATTTCGTTGTATTACATTTGTTCAAGTTATATCATCTCAACTAAAATATAAATTTACTCGATATTATAAAAATAATTTTTTTTGTACTTATTTGAAATTTTATTCATAAAAATTCTAAAGCATGTCTAATTGAGATGAAAAAAATGTGAATAGACACATTTTGAAGAGCTCTATCTAATTATAGTTTTATTTTTATATTTTAAATATTTTATATTCAATAGGTTTCATAGCTTTTATAAGAAACTGTAATTCATCCATGTTCTAAAATAGAAGATGCGAGACTCGATAACCCTAATGCCTGGAAGGGTAACATTTCATAAAATTGATTTCGTTTATGAAACTTTTTTGTTTTATTTCATTATTTTTTTATGTAACTACAAATCTCATCAAATAGGGCTTTTACATTGCTTTATTTTTATGCTATTATAAATTGTAAATTTTCTTATTTCTACTTTAAAATAAATACATACATATATATTTATATATATTTTTATTGATAAAACAATAACTTACTAAAATTTATGTTTTTTAAAGAAATGTTTGCGGATAGGTACAAATGAACTCTACCTATTTAAATTTTTATTACTATATTTTGAAATATTTTATTTTTGATATTTTTACTTGCTTTATAGTTATATTATATTTTTTGACTTTTTATCCTTTTATCTTTAAAGAAAATTTAGTAATTTTCGAATTAGTTATTTATTATTATTATAAATTATTTAATTTGTTAATTTCTATTAGTGTTAGTTATGGTCAGATCGAGATGAAGTTAATGTTGAACTCGTCTCAAAGGTATCTATCTTTTTAAAAACTAATTTTTTTTAAATTTATTTTATAGGGTTTTAGCTTTCTTTGTGTTGTATTTAAATTTGTAAATAAGTTTATGAACTAGGAAGTCATACTTCATCTTCGTAATATCCTAAAATGCGACTTTACCATAAAATTTATCTCATTTCTTTAAATTTTATTAATTGATTTTCTTAATAACTATGAAACTATACTTTTCCTCTTATGAGATGTTTACATTTCTTTAATTTGAATATATTATATAACTTAAAGTTTTCTAATTCTTGCTTTAGTATATATCAACTTTAAATCGTAATTGTTAAAGTTTGGTAATTTACTTAAATACCAAATGATGTCTAATAGAGATAAGAGAAATTTCGTTGGACTCCTTTCAAAAAGCTCTATTATATAAATATTTCTTTTTATAATTTTTTACAATATTTTATTTTTATTTTTTGGCTTGCTTTACATGATATTTTAATTCATAACGAATTTTGCTATCAAGATTGTTATACTCAATATCCATAGTATCATGGAATGCAACTTTATGGTATAATTTGTCATATTTCTCGAAAAGGTTTTCTTTGATTTGGTTATATTACTTTATAACAACAAGGTTCCCCAATTGTTTTCTTAGCAATTCATTCATTTCATAACATTACACTTCAATTAATCTTATTTCATCATCAATATATTTATACTTAACATTAAAAAATTATTTTTATGATTTTTTAATTTTTTTTATTTTGGAAATTTGTAAAATTCTGAATGACATGTGATCAGGAAGAAACAATTATTGTAGGACTTGTGTAGAAGAGTTTGTGCATTAAATAGTTATTTTTTAATTTGTATTACATTATTTTATATTATTTGGGTACAATTTATTTAATAATTTAATTCATACACAATTTCATGTTTGCCAATATTGCACTCAATCTCTTTGTTGTCTTAAATATAGCAGTTTTGTCAAATTTATTTCAAGTTTTTAATTGATCCTGTTTGATTTTATTATTTTATGAGGATATTTAAAATCCCCTCAGATGTGACCTTCAAATTTTATTTATTTGGTTAGATAATATTGCATTAATTTATGCAATTTTACAAATATAATTTATTGTTTTTTATACTTATTCTTTTTGAAAATAAATGTAATTCCTAATTAGATTTGTTTGAGAGCTAACTAATGCTGTTTGGAATGATCTTGAAGATGTATATACAAAATTTTATTACTTTTTGAATTTATAACTATTTAATTTCCATGTTTTATAATATTTTAGGAGGCTTTTTAATTTGTCAATTAACGAAGTTCACTAGATCTCTATAGTATTTAAGAATGAAACTTTCTTGAATAATTTATTTTAATTATTCAAAGTTTTAGTTTTACTTTGGTTTTAATAATATGAAGCTATAGATCTCATCAGGTGTGACCCTTATATGGGATTGATTTCACTTTGTTATGTTTGTTTAGTTTTTCTCTTTTAAGCATTAATTTATTTTTACCTAACCATAATACAATAATTTCCTATTATTTGTGCTTATTTACAAATACAATTAATAGTTGTTGTAGACTTCGTTCAATTGAGATGAAAGAAATATCCTTGGACTACAATAAGTAAGTTTTACGTATTTAAATATTTATTTTAGTATTTTAGAAAATTTAAGTGGCATTTTCATTTGAATGGAATTTTATGATTGTGGATGCTACATTTGATCTTTTGATTATCTCCAAATTAACCTTTTTCATATTATTTGTGACATTTCTTCAAATATTTTGCTTTGATTTCCTTATAATACTCTAAAACTATAGATTTCTTCTAAGTTTCCTATTATATCACTTTGATTTAGTTACATTTCTTTGATTTAATTCATTTTTAGTTTTGATATATATTTACCTAATGCAAACAAATAATTTAATATTATTTATGCTTAGTTATTTTGGTAACTAATATAATTCCAAATTTGGACCAATCAGGATAAAAGAATCATTGTTGGTGTCGTCTCTATGGGCTCCATCTGAATAAAATTTGGTCTTTTACATTCTTAAATATTTTACTTTCATAGAGTTTTGTGTACCTTTATGAGGAACCTTAATTTGTACTTGATTTTAGCATCAACTATGTTATACGTAATCTCCTTGCTCACACAGAATGCGACTTTCACATATAATACATCTAATTTCACTAACCGTTTTGTTTTGCTCACATAACTATTCACTCAATGTCTCCCCATGTGTGAATATACATTACTTTGATTTAGTAATATTAAAGTATTTTAATTTTTCTTATTTTAATTTTATCATATATTTTTTTAATACTAGAATAATATTTTTATTATTTGTAATTATTTATTTTTGAAATTTGCTATAATTCTAAATAAGAACAAACCAAGATGAAAATATGTTAATTGAATTGTCCTAACGAGCTCTATCGAAACAAATATTCATTTTTAACTTTGCAAAAATTTTATCTTGTTGGACATTTGCATGCTTTTATGAGACAGTTTCATTAACACCTAATTAGCTGGTCAAGGATGTTATACTAGATCTCCTTATTACCATGAATGCAATTTTTTGATAGAATTTAATTAATTTCTTCTTAATTTTATTCCTTTAATTTTGTAGCTTTACTACATATCTCTTTATCTCTTCTTATGTAATCCTTTCAACACATTTTATTTTACTATACTACCTTGCATTAATTTATCTTATTATAGCTTTATATATATTTACATTGTATTAAAATAATATTTTATTATATTTTTTTTATAAGTTGGTGTAGCAAAAAACGTGGTCCAATTTAGATGAAGTAAACATCATCAGAGTCATCTTAGTAGGCTTTTCTAATTGAATAATTGTTATTATATTTTTAAATATTTAATTTTTAATGCTTTTTGCTTGATTTTTGTGATATTTTAATTAGTACTTCATTTAATCACCTTAGTATCTTTAGAGATAACATTCTTTTATAGTTAATGTTGTTTCTTCAAAGTCTTCACTTTGATTACAATATATACTAATAACTCTAAATCTTTCTCAATGATGTCGATAACACTTTAATTTGGTATTGTTAGATTTCTTCAATTTATGTCATTTCACTATTAATATATATTTAGATCGTATTGAAATAATAATACTTTCTTATTTATGTCATTTTATTTTTGCAATTCATTGTAAATAAAAACAATGTCTAATTAAGGTGAAATAAATGATGTTAGATGCAACTTGACCTACTTTATCCAATTAAATAGTCACGTTAATAATGAGAGCTATTTTTATTTTTTATTGTTTTTTGTTTATTTTTAAGACATTTTTATTTGTGACAAATTTAATGATGGAGGGTATCACAGTTGATGATCTTAACATGATCAAGTGCAAATTTAGCTCACAATTTGTCTCATTTCATAAATCCTTTTGCTTTTATTTGGTCATACTATTATATAACTCTTAAGTTATCATGTGTAGCATCCTGAATTATCAAATATGGTATGAATATGAATGTCTCAAAACACATGCAATTGACAAAAATTAGACCATGCCTGTTTCGTTTCAATCAAACCATGTTTGTTTTATCAAATATGGTCATTGATCAATGAAGTTTGTTTTGTTTCAGTCAAAACATATTTGGAATTACTATTAATTACAAAAGCATTAAATAATGAGTAATAAAGAACTATTATTATAAGGTTAAGTGAATATTTTAAAGTTAAAAATGAAATATTTTGAAAAAATCTAATATATATTAATCAAAATGATGTCAAGCACACACATGAGGAAATTTTCATTTTAATAGTAATACAGTCAAATAATCTTAAAACATAAAAATGAACAGTCAAATGTAAAGAGATCGTTAACATGTGTCTAAAAAATTTAAATCAAACAATGTGTACATACGAGATAAACTATACAGGAGTAACACATTGCTAAGATATAAGGGATTGAGTGCATCATCACAGATCATTAAAGCAAGTAGAAAATATAATGTCTCATAAAACATACAAAAATTATAATAAAAAATATTTTAAAATATAAAAATAAATTCTGCAATGGATTGAGCTCGACAAGACATGTCCAACAATATTTGTTTCATCTTGCACGGACTTAACTTTGAATATTATGATGTAATCAAATGAGAGGAGAATTAGGTTATATTATGATGTAATCAAATCAAAGTGAAAAAATTAAAGAGATGAGAAACTTTATATTGGAAAGTTGTATTGAAATATTCTAAAGAATGTAAAGAAATTGAGTTTAAAATCCTCCTTCATCAAATCAGGTATCAATTGCGACAACTTATAAGACATGCAAAAACCTTGTAAATATAGATCCTAAAAATATAAAATAATATTTAATTTTTTATAGCTTGTTGAGAAAAGTCCCTCAACATTTGTTTTCACTCAATAAAACAATGTTTGGAACTACTATGAATTACCAAATTAAATGATGATAAATAATAAAAAATTATTACTTTAACATTTATTGAACTTTTAAGAAATATAAAATTAGTTAAATTTTAATATTATAATGTAATAATATTAAAGTGATTTAAATATCACATGATAAAAGTTTTATTAATATATAGTAATATAAATAAATCAAAGTAAAATAATTAAAGAAATTAAGAACACAGAGTGCAACATCCTTGGTCAATAAATAAATTAATCATAAAAATATCTCATACAATGTACTATATCCATAGAAAATAAACTGCTTTAAAATATAAAAAATAATATTTCATTAGTAAATCCCACAACGATTTATCCAAAAATTTTAGTTTTATAACCATCAACCTCGTACAAAATAATGCAAATTACCAAAGAAAATAAACATAATCAATAAAAATTTATAAATTTTATAAATAACTAAATATATATCAAATGTGAAGTAACGTAAATTCATGTAAGGAGATAAAGTATAATTAAAGATGAGTCTAACGACATTTGTCTTAATTTGTTAGACCATAATTCGAATTGCTTTGAATAAAAAACATACAAAAACATAAATAATAGTGTAACATTATTTTAACATAAAATACATATATACTGAAGCTTAAATAAGAGTAAATTAAACCAATATAATATTACAAAATCAAACGATGTAAATGTCACACAAAAGGTAATTCAAAGTTCAATAATAATATAACTTGGCCTAAAAGAAACATTTGGAGAAATTTAATTTATTATATGGGAAGGTTCCATTCCAAGATATTAAAGAGATCAAGTGCAACATTTTGAATCATCAAATTTGCTACAAACGAAAACATCTCATAAAACATGTAAAAATATTTAAAAATACATAATATTTATAAATTAAACAAATGAAGATTTATTTGGATATACCTTGTCAAGAAAAATAAAATTTCTTAGGACAGAAATGTCACATGATAGAAGATTTTAAAATTACTTAGTAATATAATCATACGAAAGAGAAAATGATGGAGAAATGACTTCAATTATTAAAGAAAGTTGTACTCCAAGATGTGGACAAGGTTAAGTGCAACATTATTGATCATCAAATTAGGGACAAACTAAAATATCTTGTAAAGCATGCCAAAATCTAAGAATATGATGTTTAAAATATCAAAAAATATTTAGTTAGGTAAAGTTTGTCATTGTTAGTCCAATGATATTTTTTAAGTCTACATTGGGTCTCATTTGAAAATATTGTAAATTACCATATTAAATAAACATAGATATTAATAAATTCTTATTTAAATATTGACTTGATAAGAATTAAAGTTGAAATAAGATAAATTAAAGCATATTAATATGAAAAAAATAAAGTGTTGTAATAGGTACATAAGAGGAGAAATAGAGTCTCATAGTCATATAACCAAATCAAAGAAAATGATTTGAAGAAATGAGATAAATTATGTAGTAAAGTGGCATTCAAAGATACTAAAAAATTGAGCATAACATCCTTTATTTTAAATCAAGTATAAATTAAAATGTCTCATAAAGTAAGCCTAAGGGCTAAAAATAAAATAGAGAAAAAATTAATATTTAATTAATTAGTTTCATCGAGAAGTGTCGAACAATGAATGCTTTATATCAATCGAACATTGTTTTAAATTTTTTAAAATTAATATAGTAAATAAGGATTAATAATGATGATTTATTATTGTTATACATAATAAATTTGAAACAAAAGAAAAATAACATCAATTAAAGTAATAAAATAACCAAATCAATATGATGTAAATGTCACAAATGATAAGATTTAGAGTTACTTAATAATAAAACCAAATGAAAAAAATTTAAAAATGACATATTATATGAGAAAGTTGCTCTACAAGATATTGAAGTGATGAAAAATTATATCCCTGTTTACAAAGTCATGTATGAACCATAATGTATTAATAAGCATGCAAATAGCCTAATGAATAAAATATTTTAAAAATATAGAAAAACACATTTAATTTGATGGAGATTTTTGAGATGAGTCTAGCAATTTTTGTTTTGCCTTGGCCAGACTTGTTTGGAATTGCTAAAAATTTAAAAAATTAAAAAAGTATAAATAATAAAAAACTATTAATTTAACATTAATTTAGAAATTATTAAAGAAAATATGACAAAAAATATTAAGTAATGTAACATAACCAAATCAAACCTCTATAAAGATGACCTTAAAAGACATTTAGTTTCACATAGTTTAACATAGTGAAAGGTTTTAAGAGAAAAACTGTAATTGAAAGTTATAGTAATAGATATTAAGGAGATTAAAAATAAAAAAATATCACAAACTATAATAAGATACAAGAAAAAAAATTAAAAAAATAAAATTAAATATTTAACTAGATAGAGCTTATTTAGATGACTTCCAATGAGAATTGTTTGACCTTGTTTGACCCTAATTCGAAACTATTATGAATTAACTAACTTTAACATTCATAAATAATGATAAAATATTGCTTTAATATTAAACAAATATTTAATAATATGACAAAATTGACAAAACATTGACAAAATTGACAAAATATCTAATAATATTTTTTTTACCTTAATCGACCCTCGTTTGAAACTACTATGAATTAACAAAATAAATAAGAAAAAAAGAGAAAAAATAAATTGTTTAATTGATTACCAAATGTGTTATAAGAAATAAGATAAATTATAATAATATATCCAAATAAATTATAATAAGGTGGTTTATTATAATAAATTAAATAAGAGAAAACTTTAGGTGATATAATAGGAGATTTGGGGAAACATAATAATATAAACAAATCAATGAAAAACATCTAAAGAAATATGATAAATCTTATGAAAAAATTATGTTTCAAGAATGGAAGAAGATCAAGTGTAACATTCACAATCTTCAAATTATGTATGAATTGAAATGTCTTAAAAAATTTGAAGAATCCCCAAAATTAATATATCTAAAAAAATTAAAAAATAATTTCAAATGATGTGGACTTATCGGGAGGAGTTCAATAACACTTGTTTCATCAAGACCAATACCATTTTAAATGGTCTAAAATTAGCTAAAATATAAAAGAATAATTAAAATAAATTATTATTTTAAAATTAAACAAATATATATTAATGTTTAAAAGAGATAAGTTAAATGAATGTAATATAACCATATTAAAGCGAAGTAAATCTCGAACAAGAGTACAAATAGACTATTCTAGTAATATGGCCAAATCAAAGTTAAACATTTGAATAAATCTAACAAATAATATGGAAAAGCATCATTCAAAGACACTAAGGAGATAGTTCCTTGCATTAACAATCATTAAATAAACTAAAAATCAAATTAACACATCAAGCATGACCAAATCTCAAGCAATTAAAATATTTTAAAATATAAAAAAATATTATTTAATATAATAACACTCATTAAGATAAGTATAGTGAAGTTTGTTTCCACTTTAATGGATCTTGTTTACAATTACTACAAAATATAAAAATAAATGAATATAAAAAATCATAAACTATTGTTTTAAAATAAAATAAATAAAATTTAATTCTAAAAAGATATAAATTTTAGCAATTTAATATAAAAAATCAAAGCCAAGTAGACATCATATAATAGAATACTTAGAGTTACAACATAATACAACCAAGTTAACTTAAAAAATTTTAAAAATTCAAAATAAATTATGTAAGTTTCATTTTTAGAAATTAAGGGCATCAAGTTTAACATCGAAATTCATTATATTAGGTATATTTCAAATTGTCTCGTTTATTAAATTAAAATCCAAGAAAATAAAATAAATAATAATATGAAATTAAATCTTTAATTTGATAGAGATTAATGATTTGAGTCCAAGGATATTTCTTTGATACCAATTGAACATTCTTTTAAATTTTCATGAAATACCAACATAAATAAGCATAAATAATAGCAACAACGACATTAAAGAAATATATATTAAAATTGAAAAGAGATAAATTTACCAAATTTAATGTAAAATAATCATTGCGACGTAAAACTCATACTATTTAAAAATTACTTTTTTGTACTAATAAAACCAAATAAAAGCATAAAATTTCTTAGAATGATAATTTTCTAAAGAAAGTTGCAAGCCAACCAACTAAGAGATCAAGTTTAAAATTTTTAATCATAAAATTAGATAAGAATTAAAGTGACTGATAAAGTGTTCAAAATCTATAGAAAAAATAAAAAATATAAAAATGTGTTTTAACTTGATAATGCTCGAGAAGACATCCCCAAAGACTTTGTGTTGTCTCCATGTAAACAGCTTTGGAATTTTAAAACATTATCAATGCAAATAAATGAAAATAATAATAAAGTAATATTATAATATTAGGAAGATATAGATTGAAGTTGAAATGAGATAAATTGAACCAATGCAAGAACCAAATCAAATTAATGTAATGCTCATTGTATAGTTAATTTAGTGTTAACTAGTAATATAACCAAATCAGATAAAATGTTTGAACAAATGAGATAAATTGTTCAAGAAAATTATTTTCCATCATACTAAAGATATTCAATGCATCTTCCTTGATTATGAAGTTATGTACAAAAAATAAAATGCATGGAAAAATTATAGAAAAAAAATTATAGAGAAATATAATAAAGTGAATTTTTAATTGGATAGACTAGTCAAGATAAGTCTAATAATGTTTGTTACATCTCCATAAAAAATTGCTATAATTTACCAAGTAAATAAGCATTAACTGTAATAAATAATTATTTTAATGTTAAATAAATATATATTAAAATCTAACAAATTAAGCTAATATAATGTAACAAAACTGAAGACATTAAAGGCAACAGAAGAGAATTATATTTATATAGTAATATAACAAAATAATAAAAAAACATTAAACAAATGAGAAAAGTTATGTGAGGAAGTTAAACTAAAAAATGTTAAGGTGATCAAGTGTGACATCCCTAATTGTGAAATCAAGTGAAAAAACAATTAAATTCAAAAAAATTAATAATGAATATTTAATTTTATAGAGCTCCAAGAGCTAGGTATTATTGGTTTTGTTTATTGTTAAGTGAACCTCAATTGAAATTTCTATAAATTATAAATTAAGTATGCATAAATAATAAAAAATGTCATTTTCATATTTATAAAATATGTGATAAAACAAAAATAAGGTAAATAAAGGTATTGTAATATAGCCAAATCAAAGAGATGGAATGATCAAATGATAAGAGAATTGTAGTTTCGTAGTAACACATTCGAGAAAAACAAAATTGAAAGGAACGTAGTAACTTGTAGTAGAAAACTTAGGGATTATAGATGAAGGACAATTTCAAGTGTGAAAATCTCAATCAACAGGTCTTGAACGAATTAAAAATGCCCCACAAAGTGTTTAAAAACAATTAAAAATAAATAATTTGAAGTGGAAAGAGTGATTATGTTATTTTATAGAGCTCCCTAAGATCAATAAAATGATGTTCTCTTGCTAACCAATAGGCTTTATTTCGAAATATATTGAATTACAAAATTAATTAAACAAAATAATATTAGATTTTTATTTTGATATTATGTAAATATGTATATATAAATTTATATTAAAATTGAAATTAAACAGATTTAAACAAAGTTAAATAACCAAATGAAAGTGATGTAATTATCTTTTGCAAGAAGAATAAGAGTTTCATAGAAATATAAAAAAGTAAATGCAAAGCGTTTGAATAAATGTGATAAATAGTATTTGAAAATTTTATTCAAAAATTCTAAGAAGATCAAACATAACATCGTTCACCGTCAAATATGGTATGAATGAAAAATTAAACGAAATGAGCAAAACCTTTAAAAAAATAAAAAAAAACTTCAGCTAGGTTTTTTAATTGGAATAAAAAATTTACATGAGACACTAGGTGTTGATATGTTGATGCTAAATTTTAATTGTTTTGAAGTCATATTTTCACTCATATTGCTATTGTAAAGAAACAAAATTTATCTAGGCTTATTTACACATAAATTTACCTCATAATATTTTAAAATTAAGAGTACTTTTGTGTGTACTATGTAATCAAGTGAGAATGAATACTTTGCTGAAAAAATTTAAAAATTAAAAATATACTAATTTTTCTTGTATTACGGAATCATTACATAATATGAGTTGTTAGCCATGAGATTAGACAAAGTGGCAAACACAGTTGACTTTATGAAAACAAGATTAAATTTGATTTATAGAAGTTCCACACCCACACTATATAAATTTTGCTCTATTACTACGACGGAGTAAGAAGAGGTATAAAACTGTCTGGCCTTGTAAAATTCAATATCCTTGTCATACTTTTATGATCTATTTATTGATAAAAATTTAAAAGGTGTTTTTACTAGGTGATTAAGTATGTTTTATCATTTGACTTATCATATATGCACCGTATATCATAATTGTATGACGACATTTTTTGGGGCATTATACTTCTGACAAAGGCATTAACCAAAGTAACTTGCACTTACAAGTATGATTCCAATATTGTATACAAATGATGCTTTATTTAAAGTGAGAGTAGTTCATGTTAATGGCTTTGAATACGTGCAATAATTCTCATGTTATTATATGACCCTATGAAAATTTAATAGATGAAAATCTTGATTTGGATTGTCTTTTTGTTCATATATGTGTGATGTGGTTATGGTATCGATATGATTATTTTTAAATATGTGAAGAATACAAACAAAAATTAGCTATTAGTTACATGACGGGTGTATGAAAAAAATATGCATATCCTTAGATTAGACAATGATTAGTGTGTGATGACTAATTTGACTAGATTTTAAAAATAACGATTATTTGTATTTGAGGATTGTTTGGAGCCACTCGAGAGTACTATAAGTTAATTTACATAGCTACCTTGAATTACTTTAATGATATTTTAGTGAGCCCATTACTTCAATTTTTTTTTTAGAACATATAATTAATAGATATAAGAAATTTCTTTATCCCTTTGTAGGGGCTTTGTATTTTCCATTTCTTATGATCCTCTAGCTAGTTGTAATTTTTTTGGCCTTGTCATTTTTTTGGGTTTTTTGAACTAAACATTTTAATGGCCTTTGTTCTTATAATTTTTACACTGCTTTCACTGCCGTTGCAGGATTCGATGTGTTTCTTTCTATGTCATTTTTCTGTAGGTGATTATAGAATCTTTTTGACAAGTGTGCAGCATTTTTTTGCTACTAGATTTTATAAAATGTATTTCATTTTTTAACGCATTGAATTGAGTTAGGATTGAACAATGTGAAAAGTTTTGTTTATCTTTTCCTAATGCTCACTCACTAAAATTTTCAAAGTTAACAATTATTTTTTAAACAATTTTTTTTTAAATGGCCTCAAGAAAGGGATAATTTTTTGTTGTAGTACATTTAAGACAATTCAAGTTTACGATTTTCACAATTCATTCACAATGGGATCAACATCATGCTCCTTTATTGCAAAGCTTTTCCTTCATAAAGTAATACATTAGATATTCATATTAAAAAGGTATTGTTTTATGATTTCTTCTCATGGCTATCATTTTTATTCGTCTTATATTACTAGAAAAGCTTTTATTGAACTATCATGTAAATATGATTAAGTATTAATTATATTCACATTTTATGAAAATTTTGCATTCTAATAGAAGAAAACATGAATTGACTAAGTTTACATTCTGAGTGAAACACAATTAAATATTGACAATAGACATTTCAATATGGTCAAAAAAGGAAGGAAAAATATTTGATATCAAGAAGGAAGGATGACATATTTCACAGATTGAAGGAAATAAAAAAGTTAGAGGTAGTTTTAAAACAAACTAAACTCTTCAACAAAACGAAAATATCATTTGGAAACTCTTGATTAATGGAAACTTTAGCACTCAGTCCACCTGGAAATCAACTAGTAGAAAAATTGTAATACTAACTTCAAAGTAGAAGATTTTGATTTTTTTGAAATGTACATTTAAAATACCATTTCCAATTTCAGAAGTTTTAATAGTCTTCTAAAATTCTCTGAGTGCTTAGCAAAGATCAACTTTCAAAAGGATTCAAAGATCACTCATAACTCCAGTGATAGCTAAATTAGCCATGGCATTATATGTCGATAAAAAAATATAGCATGTTCTATCTTTGCCAATACTCTTCAAACTAAACAAGTAAAAATAACTAGAATTATCTACAAAATATCGCATTCCAATCTACCTTCTTATTATTTTATGGGATAGATGGTATGCTAATAATTGAAATATCCATGAGGAAGTTTATCAAGTATAAACACCAACATATATGGCGTCACATTGAACTATTAAAACACTATCACCTACTTTGCTGAGAACCATCAAATTACTCACCTTTGTTTAGGGCCATATTCAATTATAACATACAAAAGCGATGAAGCTGTGAATTGGTGTTGTCCACATAAAATGCGTATGCTAAATGTTGATGGTCTTATGAATTATCAAGATGGGTAGGTTAGTCATGTTGGAATTATATGTAATCAGAAAGGACAAATAATATAATCCATTTCTCACATTGTGGTTAGTAAATCATAATTAGAAACTAAAGGATTTTCTGTGCTTCTTCGTATATTTTTGAGTAATAGCAAGAACGTACAGAAGTTAGTCATTGAAATGGGTCATATAGTAATCCTTAGAATAGAAAAAGGTCAAATGAGCATTCTTTGAGAGCTATCAAACATTATTCATCAAATCAAGAATAACAAAAGTGCAATAATAGTACACTAGAGTTACATTCACAAAGAAGTAAATAGAGTGGTGAATTACCACATATAAATGGTAGTATAATCTAAGAAGTTATATAATTGGTATGTGCAAAATACCTCAAAGATATGCAAAGCTATTGGTCGATTAGACAAAGTTCAAATGTCATGCAATAATATATTGTACTAGGTATGAAGCATCACCTTACAAGATTGTTTCTAATATTAAGACAAATTTTTTTTACTTCACATACAGTTATCTTGTATGATGTGATATTCATCATAATACTATGCACATCACATCCTACTTACAGAATAGTAGCATCATAATAAGATGATTTGCCTAATCTAAGTTATCTCTAATTAGGCTTTACCCTAAGTAAAATCATATCATCTTAAATGAAGGAATTTAAAATCAAAAGCAATAGAGATATACAACAAGCTATCATTAAACCCCTAATCACACTCTATAAAGAACTATACGTGCTACAACACTGTGTCCACTCCTAAAAGCTACTACACATGCAGCCATCATCATCTTATGCACATGACTAGAGTTTCCTACAAAGTGTAATAGTTTTTTTGAATTTTTTGTGTTGTGGACTGCTAATGCTTAGAAAAGGTGATGGCTTATTTTTTAGAATTTCCATCTTTGTTGACAATATTTTCACAACACTTAATCTACTATATGCAATGTGCAATTTAGTTCATTTTGTAGCAAAGTGATAATTAGATGATGCATTATGCAATATGGTTTGTGCAAGCTTTGTTGTAACCCAAGCTTAATGTCACTAAAGTTGCAAGTGTGGTATTGCACTGGCACATTACTGCACTAATAGTGTGTAATTCAGACATGCGATAGCAAGTACGCACACTGCCTATTATATCCAATGCACATGTTTATTGGAGCCCACAAAATGCAAATTCCATTAGGATGTTTTTGCTATGGCATACTAATGCATTGATAAGCTAATGTCTTATTAGAAGACTTTCCTTCAACATTGATGAAATTATCACATCAAGCAACATTCAAGTGTTAATGTGTGCACGATGCAGCCTGTGATGAAGCAAAAGTTAAATGATGCAATATACATTACAGATTCTACATGTTGTTCTTCATCCTTAATCATGTGTGATAGTCCATTGCTCTAAAGCATGTCTTGCAACATCCTGTGCATACGGCTTGTGGTGTAACATTGTTTTTTATTTTTAGCACTTTGATGTGTTGTTACATTTATAAGGTGATGCCCTATTGGGAGACCTATCATTGTGTATGTTCAATATGTCACTAGTTTTCCTCTATGTGGAGCACTATGAGTTCTTGTTTTGCTAATTTTATAGTGAAAGTCTTGTGAAGCCATGTGCTCTTAGCAATGTCTTTGCCATCTAACTCTTATCCTTTGCGGTATGATACATGAAATAATCCCCATCGCTCATGTGTAGGAATTCTTCATTTGAAACGTTTGTTTCTTGAAACTTCTGGCACTTTCTAACCATTATCATTGCTTAGGACAATTGAGGCAAGAATGAGGTGTCCATCTAATGGGGACTTGACATGTTGTAAAGTGAAATTGTCGTACCTTTCTGAATTCTCAAGGCTTTCTTTCGTGTGATTTTTGCTTATGTTATAGGGAAAGTTCTTTGGTGCAAATTGCAGTCGAACATGTGTTGGTTAAGTGTGTTGTTGCCTTCACATAGTATGGAGCATGGTGGCAAGCCTCACCCTGACTCCATGTCTTCATATTCATGCAGCATGGTAAGGCCTAACAAGTGTGACTTGTTAGTTGCATAATTGCACCATTTTATAGTTTTTAACATGGTGCTACTTCGTGGCATGCCAAATTTCGAGCAAGTAATGTGCTTGCTTTCTTGTCATGGATCTTAGAAAAAACATTTTATAGTTATATTAGTAGTTCTCAACATCCTCAATTTGGGAGCTATAAAACTTTTTCAGATACTTTAATGATTATTTTATTGGTGTATGCCATAATGGATAATTTGTATTGCTATGACATTTTTCTAAGGCTTGTTGATTAATATGCCATATGAGTGTTAGCCAAGGCCTTCACCCATAATAAGACCCTTTGTGCTTCTTTTTATAATCTTTGAATCTCTTTAGGCTAATGTGATTATATTGGCATGAGATCATTTATATATAAGAGATGTTTGTTATGGTGCTGCTTCTTATGGCTTGGCTACATCTTGGTGTGGTCAGTCTTATGTGTAGGGCTTTGTCATTTATCAAACCTTTCTAAGAAAGAAGTTTATCTATTGCTCAATTTTCTATCAGATTTTTGGGTTCTTATTTAATTATCTTGTTGATGCCACACTTCTCTTGCATAGGAACTATTGATAGTTTGTAATGATGTTGAACAAGTGATCTTCCCTCCTCTTGTGTTGGCATAGTCCTGGAAATCACTAATTTTTTCTTCATTTTCTACTAAGTCGGGTTGTCATCAAAGAATCCTATTATTGAGGATCAACATTTTCAAACTTAAGGGACTATTAATATCCAGATATGGTCACATTTTCTCTTCAATTATGGAGTGTCATAGGACATGGTCAACATGTTAACTATGACATGAGGTTGTGCCTAGTGCTTTATCTTTGTGTTTCTACCTGGCTAATGTTTTCGGTAGTCATATACTTGTCTCATCATTATAAGTGTTGGTATGAACAATTTTGAACTATGAAATAATGAGATACTCATTAAAATAGTCATAGGTTTTTGTAGGCACATTGTACTCTAGAATCCATAGTAATTCTAGAGCTAACTCTTGCATGAAATCCTGACTTTATTAGGGGATGCTTTTGTTAGTTAAAATGCCAATGTGGGCTTTCACCCACTTTCATAACTTTTCTTGATTACTTGTTCTATCAAATGATGTCTGTGTAAGTGATGCATCATTGAAATTTCTGCCATATTAACTTTTGATGGTAGTATAGGGGCTTACCACGATTGTGATGGGTGATAGAGAATTAGGGTTTGATTCTAAAGAGATAGTTTTAGAATATCTACACATCTAAGAAAGGTAGAAAGCATGCAAATTACCAAATCTTGATGTGTAGAGGTAATGACAATAAATAATAACACCAAGTTCCATTAGTTTGGTAATTATAATGAGTAAAATCTAAATCCCTTAACATTGATCCTTTGGAGGGAAATCATTCTTCAAGTAGCCACAATAATTCTATCTCCAATAGCATATGTTTTTAAGCTGCTCTAGTTAAAAGCCCTTAGTTGTACCATCATTTCGATTGATGGGTCAACCTTTTTGTGTACATTACCCACCTTAATCTTTTTGTAAATGATGTAGTTTGGCCTTATCTTGCTATGTATTGCCTACAACATCATTACTTTGAAAACATTAAGGTGCTCAAAGAATGCCCATTCTCTAGATACATTGCCATGGGATAACATCATTGGATTTTGATCCTATTATGATGGCCTTTGAAATCAAAGTTAAAATTCTTTGATCTATGAAAAAAAAACCATTACAAAAGTATTCGTCAAAGGTATTTTCAACAATATGCAGCTAGATTTATGGGCTTGAAAATGATTATATACCATTCTAGTCTTAACCATAAATCATGTTGAGTAGGGATTGCATGATATTTCACTTTATATTCCATCAGCAGCTTATGAAAAAATCAATGTCTTTAGCATCATTGATAATGTTACAATCAAATCCTTCAATATAATCCCTTTAAGAAGTTCATACATAAAATAAATAAAAGGAAAAAGTGAAAGATGCTTTCGAGGTGCATTACTTAGTCTCCAAAAAAATCATACAAAAATATATGGTGAGAAACCTAATGTATTGAATTATTCCCTTTACACATTATGAGGGATAGGAAATATTATAGGAATTATTTTTTTTAGATAAAATGTAATTAATTAATTATAGCAATGGTTGTAATTGAATTTGATTCAATCACTATTTCATGGGCATTAGCAATGGCTATAAAAGATCAAAATATGTCATCCTATGTGGTAATACCAATTCTTGCTTTTAAGTCACTTTACAAAGCTGTGTGGCAACTAAATTTAATACAACCTATTGGAGGCCAAGTGTAATAAGAGATAACAAACAACCAAACAAGACCACTAGAGATACCACGAGACATGAAAAGAGTTTTCTAGCAAGTAGCAACTATAATGCAATTACTCCTTTGATGTGCAGCTAAATTGAACAATGTTTTCTCTTATGGCTACAAATTCTTGTTATGCTAAAGGTGTAATAAAGTTAAAGAACCACATGTCATTACTTAAGAATCATTGCCACCTATATATTCATAAACAATGAATTATGAAACAAAAAAATAGAAGTAATCTCCCTGCATTTAATGTAACCAAGCATGAATAAATTATTTATGAAGTTACTGAACAAGAGTTCTTTCATGATATAGAACTCCTAAAAAAAGCATTTCATGTCTTCTTTAGTATTACATCACTAAGGACAAAGTTAAGATGTCTCAATCCTTCTTGAACGAAGCAAAGTGTTAAGTAGGAAGCATATTTGATGCTATTCTCCATAGGAAAATGCACACTTGATGTTGCACCTTCACTTTCCAAACAAGCAAGTCCTCCTCCCTTGATTGATTATTGCTCTTATACTTGTTGTTTATAGTCTTTGAGTCTAACACCATATCCCCACTTAATTTAAACCATAAATGTTCATTTGATTTGATTTATTTAAAGGAGAATTTTTAAACTAAAATACAAAATCAAACATGAGTAACTTTTGAATCTTTTTATGATCCTACGCACCAGGCCCCTTGATTATCTCTACTACAAATGTTAGACGCTCCACATCCATGTTAAGCTAGGTTGTCTATGCGATGATAGGATGGATTCCAAGCAAAGTATGCAACAAAAGGGAAACAAAATTGCTTACAACAAATCACCAAAACCATAATATTTGTGGTCGAGGGGGATAGAATATCGAGTAACTTACATAAATCAGATGTGTCACAAGACATGGAAAGTAACATTTCTCATACAGGTTTTTGATCTAAAAGATTGAATCCATAAATAGCCTTTACGAGAAATTCAACACCTACAATGTTTTGCAATCAACATTGACCGCTCGGTTGACAAACTATGAACTCAAAATCTGAGACATTCCTTAAGAAAATCTATGTTTCTTAATAGGTATAGTGTATTGTACTACTATTGTTAGAACTACTCCACAAATAATGATGTAACATTTTCTCTGATTCTAAAACAATGTACTTTGGAATTATGATGTAAGCCAAGTAATAAGAATAGTAGTTTCACATATGAAAAATTCAATAAACCAACTTTTGACACTTGTATTCAATCCCACTACTAAATAACACTGTAAACTTGTTTAGATTCATGCCCTTCACTAGAATCGACATTCTAGATGCATAAATGATGATGTCATCTATTTATAGAAGGCATGTAATCATCTAGGAAGAAGGGCCAATCAAAAACCCAATCATTATAGCATGATCACTTTGATAATTAGAAGCCATAAGAGACACTTAGACATATTAGTAAAGTGGTATTGAGAGAAAGGTCATCCCTATCTAAGGCTCATATTTAATTTGATTTATTATAGATTAATATCATTAAACATAATCTCAAATGTTCATGTAGCAATATAAGCCTTATTACAAAAAAAGAAAAGTGTAGGGAACCATAAACTGTTTAGCATATCCAACAAAAATTTTTATTTTCTCTTATCATAAGCCTGGTTCATATCTAATTTTACTGTCATCGAACCTTTTATGGAAGTACATTAGTGCAAGCAGGTTTTTACTTCTTATAAAAAAAATTATTAGATATAACATGGCCTAACATAAAATAACTTGCTCCTTAACAACTATATAAAGAAGCACTACCTTTTTTCTAACCACAAAAACTTTGGTCCCTAATTTGTAAATGTTCGTATGCCGAAAATGCTTAACTTTTAAAGCTCCTTGAACTATAGGGATGACTATGGCTAGTGTGGCATTTCAAATTTTTGGCATAAAGGTACCTTTAAAGAATTGTTTTGCTACTATAATAATATCCATCTACATGATCTACCAATAACAGTGTACAAACTCAATCGAGATCTATCCATAATATGGAATTTATTGTTTTGTAATATGACAGATCTCTAATCAGTATAGTACATTGTGTTGCCATCATTGGCACCACACTATAAATATCTTCTGAAATCTTTTCCAACTCATTGATCATCCCCTTTGGCACCACACAATGGCTTAAGTGGAAATTAGGAATTGCTATCAAAAGAAATGATTATAACAATCCTACCCACTAAGGAAAGTGGACTAATTCTCCATTTTGCAACCTATTCTTACACTCTTTTAATGTCAAGATTAAAATCTCCCTTGCTTAGCAAATTTGTTGAAATGAGTTCCCTTAAATAATTGAGATTTTTTCTTGGGTCATATGAACTTTGCCATCCATCATCTTTCCTCTCTAACTCAACAAGCTCTTGCTAAATTATACTCTAGATTTAGCAAGATTTACCTTCTACCCAGAGTGCTTCATGTATTCCTTCATAACCTATCTCACAGGCTAAGCGGTAGCACAAGTAGTAGGTGCATATATCCTCACTTCATCAGCATATAATAAATGTGAAATGATAAGAGAGGTCGGCCCATTATGAAATCCTAACACAGCCACAGTTTTATATTTTCTCATAATCCAAGACAAAACTTCAGATGTCGTGGTGAACTGATTGGGTGGCAATGGGCAACCTTTCCTCAAGATTCTTGTAGTCTCAATTTATAGGAATTTGACCCCATTCAATAACACCATAAATCTCAAAGATGTGACACAAGCATTCACCCACTCACATCACACTACTAGAAAGCCCATGAAACTAATCAAATCAATGACAAACTACCATCTCACCTTATCGCATGCTTGCTTCATATCCAGCTTAATTGCTACAAGGCCCTCTCTGGATGCCAAAGAGTGCATCATGATTACAATTTCTTCAGTAATAAAGATATTATCAGAGATAGATCTACTTGACAAAAAGGCAACTTGTTCCTTTGCAATGAGTCTAGGTAAGATTTTCTTCAATCTTGAAACAAAGATCTTTGCCTGAGCTTTATATATAATACTGTACAAGCTTATGGGCATTAACTATTTTGGTCTATATACACACCACACTTTTGTAATAAACATAATATGAGTATCTTTCCAAGCTTTTGGTAACTATCTATCATGAAAAAATCGTGGTAAAACTCTAACAACATCCTCTTGAGTAATAGCCCAATATCTATGTACAAACTCTGTTGTGATGCCATCCCTCCCTTGTGCCTTTTTCTTCCTTATTGATTTGATAGCACTCTTGAGTTCTTCATCGATAACCTGCAAGGTAAGCATTCCCTACTATTCCCTGTCAATGTCTCTGTATGAATTGTATTGTAATGGAGGATGGTAGATACCAATATTGCACCACATCATCAAAAAAGTTTTAGCCAACAAATATTTTATATTCTTTATTGAACTAGCCACTTCCCCCTTATCATCCTTCAAATATAGTATGTTCTTGTCCCTCTACTTACAAGTTGCAATAGATTGGAATAACCTATTGTTATAGACCCACAATTAAGCCATTAAACCTTTGCTCTTTGCCAACACCAGCTCTCCTCTAGTGCAGTAGCCTTATGAAAAGAAGAAATAAGGTGTCCATATTGGATGTGCTCCTGATCACTAATACCCAGGTTAAACTACTTGAATTATATATCTTTAATTTCATTTTCTAGTTCACCATTTCTATAAATAAGATTTTACATCTTGATCTTACTTCCCCTACTAAAGGTAATTCATTACATACAAAATTTTTCCAAGAGCCTCTCCGTAAGATTTCCTCTAGTCGATTTGTTCCACATTTTGTGTACAATACCCAGAGTCTCTTAAAATCTTTGCCAAACCTTCTTAAATTACTTTCTTCTAGTTGTGGTCATCCACCATTGTGTACCTATCTCAAGGAACAAAGGGCAGTGATCTGATTCAGTTAGTTACAAATGTGATTTTATAATTGTGGGAAAAGCTTGGATTGCTTAGAGAGTCATCAACACTCTATCAAACCTCTCTAATATTTAAGCACTTCCTTCCTTCCTGTTGCACCACGTATACCTATTACCAACATATCCTAAGTCCATCAACTCTGGTTCTTGAATGATCCTAGAAAAGTCCTACTATCTCAGCCTCCTCTTAAAGCTCTTGCCCCTTTTTCTCCTCCTACAACATAATAACAATGAAATTCCCTAGAACAAGCATGGGTTCCCAACCTTTGGCCTAATCCCTTCAGATATCCCACACAACTTTCCACTTAGTAGGCTCCTTGGAAGCAATGTGACCTTTATATCACTTTGATTAAATTAAATAATTTTTCTTCACCATATCTTATTTGAGATTTAATGTATACCTACTTTATAATAAAATAATAATTTGTAATTATTTAAATTTACTTATTTAGTAATTAGATTAATGGTAACTGAGATCTATTTGTGATTAAAAAAATATTATTAGACTCATCTTAATGGCATCTATCTAATTAAATACAATGTCTCTCAACATCACCTTATCCATGTGCTAGCAAATCATAGCACTAAAATTACCCAAAAGAGTTAAACTTTGCAAGTCGCGCCCACGAATCACAGTGGATGCCACAAGGCATAAGTGGATTTTTTTCCACATTCTCACGTATAGTGCATTGTGGTGTAAGAAACGTGCTGTAGTGTTCCAAATGCTCTATTGTTTTCATAATTGTAGCTACGTGCATCTAACGCTAAAGCCCAACATGTACAAACCTCAGTGCATAGTGTACAATCCAACTTTTACTTCTACATGGGCCACATCGTGCCACACAATACACCTTTTAGAATACATATTATGAAAATTCTCTTAAGAAAAAATGCAAGCCTACCAATAGGGAAGCACCTTATCTAAGGAAAATAAACCAAATCACAAAAATAACAAAAAAAAAGTTTCACATTGTGGTTCCCACTGGCTACACACAGGATGCCGCGTGGCACATGCAAATTTGTGATCATGTGCACACATAGAGCACCTCCACACAAGAGCATAGCACACTACCGTCATGTAACTACATTTATGCATTACAGAGCCAAACCTTAGCAAGTATTAACATTATAACATATTGCACCATTCAACTTCCACTTCACCTTAGCCCTTGCAATATGTTACAATTTCCTTATGAATTGCATATTGTGATAATTTAATATAGGAAGAAGTCAAGTCCTTTAATTGAGTAGCTCTACATTCATGCCCAAGTAATCACAACTAACAAATATGATAAAAAAGACGTGACACTTTTTGTCATGCACATAAAACTACAATAGGTGTTACAAAATAATGGATGTGAGCAAGTCTATGAGATTTTTGAAACAAATGAAAGATTTATTGGCTTGTTGGATGAATCCACTACATCATAAGGCTGGATCTCAATGGATCATGGCATTTTTTAAAAAAGCCAAATGTGCTATAATTCTCACATTGCACCATCCAACTTTCGTGATGCATATTGTGAGGCATTTTTCAACCTTACATCACGATAAGCCTCCATAGGTCAGAACATGAATCACACAATGCCTTACTAAGTACCACACAAAGAATAAGTATCACAGCAAGTACCACAAAAAGTATCACAATAAGTGCCATAATTTGTAGAGCTAGTAGAGCATGCTAATAAAATTAAGCAAGTGACCAAAGGGTGTATTGAAACTTTTATGGCAGCTATATCTCTAACGGGATGAATGTTCTATGACATTGGGTTAGATCTAAATGGATAATGGTTGCAAGACCACTCTGTCACTTACAATATCAAGTGATAAATTTAAGCCATTTGTGAAGGATTTAACCTATTATTTTTTACTTAATGACACTTTTTACAATTCCTACACCATCCATTATTTAAAACATTAAGTGAGCTCTTCGTGGTGTTTCCTTTTGGTTAAAATCCTTTAACATCAGCCAACAACCAAACAATTTGCCTAATCATCACATCTTAGCATGGACTCTAACATAGAGGTATTTAGTCACAATCTTACACATTATGGCCTTGTACTGTAAGCTTCCAACCAAGCATGATGACCAATTGTTTGAATCAATGGTTCATCTCAAACTTCTTTGAATTACTATCATGACACATTAGTAGTTAGGCAAATCAAATATCTCCCAAGCTGGTCGAAAACCATATTATGTTTTCTATTATTGGGTGAGCAATCCTACACTAAGTGAATTTTGATTAAAAATGATAGAAAGAGGTGACATCAAAGGACGAAAAAGAATTGCCATTATGAATACTTGGTTGCTACAACCAACCATCATTATGGCAACTTTTCTGGCACTTTTCGCTCCAATTTTCAAAGCCTAAATGATCAACAAGCAACAATTTCATGGATTCGGTTTTTATTTCAAATAAAAATCAAATAAGCTTTTTCCTTCTCATTCCTCACAAGATTTCTTTTTTTGTTAAGCTACACTTATGAGACCTATGTTAACTTTTAATAGTTATGCTGCACCATCCAAACTCCTTACCTAATAACGTCTTCTACCTAAATTGACAAATTGAGGAAAGATAGAGCCAAAAAGAGTTGTGTGCCAGCTCTATCCTATAGAATAAGTAAAATAACATTAAAAGTAGTGGTATTTCAATTTCATCAGTACACTAACTCCAACATATCATACACCTCTTAAATCCTTTCATATAGTAAGACTTGAGTCAACGTGAATAGGGTATTCTTTTTATACTGATTTTGTAAGGCCTGATCCCTTGGTCATTGTTTCATTGGATAGTGGAAATAGATAGTTGGAATCTCATTAATCCATTTGGTTGCTTTAATAGTGGTTTAGCTACTTTCATTATTTGCCTATGCTTGGTTGAATTTCATCCCTTTGATGTTCAGTGCACTATGTAGAACGCACATTGAATGAGCTTCTCAAGAACCATTGTAATGCTTTAATTTAGTTGAGCCATTGGATTCCCCAAGTCAAAGCCAATTCTAAGCTGATTGTTGAATTCCTATGGAAGGCCCCTATAAGGGCCTCCCATAATTCATTCTTTAGCCAACATGCATTGACCGTCTCTCATCACATGAGTAACTTAAGTAGTCTACGAACAACAATAGACATTGGACTTGTACCCCTATCCTAAACAATTAGAACTAACATTTTCCAAAAATTGTGGATCTGTTTTGTCGACTTCCCTTGGCAACACTACTAAGTTGACAAGAAGATGATTTCTTGGAGACATGATAAGGTTATGAGTACAAGTGGGTGTAAAAGTCTCTCAGCCATCTAGATTTTCAATGGTCGTGAGCAGCACATTAGACGCTACTTTAACATATGATATGTTTTTAATCACTTGGCCCAACCTAAGATTACACTACTTCAAGGGCCACTAGGATCTAATATAGAAAATGTGGCACTATTGGAGTTACCCAAATGCCTTCAGACCACTTGATGTTGCCATAGATTGCCACATCTTTGCTCAAGAATTTTAACTCGACTTTCTTTTGAAAGTGGTGACAATTGGCACCCTTCGATGTGTTTCACCCATCTCTTGAGATTTGCTGACCCATGCATAAGTGTCATTCACATGGAACATTTCCCTCCTTCATCCTTCAAAGTTCTCATTTGAATATTTGCGACTACGAAAGATATTTGCATCAGTAGATGCTCTACGTGGGCTCATCTCATACATTTTATAGTGATTTTTGTGCCCACATACTCATCGAGTAATTGCATTACACAGATGGCCATGTGTGGATTGCATGAATATGTTCCATCCATTTCAAGGAATATTTAATTCTGTAAGTCAGTTGTTACACATTCTTTAGGGGATTTCAATTTCCATGACCACGTTCCTACTATCCTAATTGACCAACACCCTTTGTCAACTCTAGTTTAGTGCATAGTTGGAAATTATATGCTCACTTTCAATTCATCCCATATTGGTAGTTCTACTTACCAAAATAGTTCCACTTAGAGCCAAGAATCCTGGCCTCAACTCCTTAAATTGAATGAATTGCTACCTATTTAAAGTTTGACAAATGATTAAGGGCATTGTGTTTTGATGCCTTTAATCATTGGTTTTACCTAAAAGAACATCGATTGTGGTTTTAAGTGTCCCGAGGGAAACATTGAAGGGAATAGGCTACTAGATGGCTTGATTAGTCACTCGCCTTTACACCCAAGTTAAATTATTGAATTACATATGAGAATCTCTACAAGCATCCACAATAGATTGCTTTGGTTTCATCTCACTTAGGACTAATTCACCATCGACTAAGTCTTAACAGGCATGCCTCACTCCAAATCTTTAGAGAACAGTTGGGTCGATTAGCAGCTCACCCCTACAACAAGGATCCCAACAATTAACTTCCTTGCACCTTCAGGGCATGCTCACCCATCAACTCATATGCTAGTCCAGCTCTTTGGATTGTGTTTCAGTACGTGTTAGATGTAGAGCCTAATGGCCATTGCCAATGCAGACGTTGCTACCATAGCTTGCCTTCATTGGGTGAGCATTGTGATAAACAGTGACATTGATTTCTACATGGGCGGTGTTCACTTGATCTTTTACCACTATGTTGGATCGAGACATTGGCATCTTTGAGCAGTGCAACAAAACATTTGATGGCATAGTACGTCAAGTTGAAGTGTATTGTAGCCCTCGAACACTTTCCATGAGAAAATTTGAAATACTCCTTCACTCACTTTTAAAAGCCCATTTATATTTCCCTTGTGGTACTTTTTTCTATCAAACTTTCATAATTATTTTGCCATGGTTAGAATTTACCACAAAATTTGGGCTGCATTCTCAAACAATCCAACTTGTTGATAGCATCTTCCATAAATAGTATGGTCGAACGAGGCTCTCACCTTCCATGGTGTCCCCTTCAAAGGGACTTGATCCTAACCCATCATAGAGAATGCCACTCTATACTACAATTTGGGCTTCTGATTGCCCAATTTCTACCGTTGGCTAGACCTATTTTATTGTCATTACAATGGCAATCCTCATAAGTTACCTCACTACATATTTATATGCCTAAATTTACTAGGAAGCTTGATGCCAGACGGATTACAATAATTTGAGCAATACAGAAATTACATCCACACACCAGAAATCAAGTAAACTTGAAAGGTAAAAATGTGAAAATTCGAAAAGAAATAACAAGCAAGAGACACCCGTCCAAGGCAATCTTAGCCAAGAGGGGGACCGTGAGCAACACAGAGGTTGCTCCGTAGGCTAGGTGGTCCGCAACACCTCGACGGCACAGACGCGGGGTACTCGGATAAGGGTTTAAATACTGAGCGAGATAAATTTTGAAAAGTGGAATGGTCGCACCGGCGCAGTTGAAAGGTACATAGATCGTGCTAAATCACCGTAAATCAGAAAGTTAACAGATATTATTCGAGTAAGAACCGTTCAAGTCCGAGGGAACCCAAATCTTAAGAGAGAGAGAAGCGTCGAAATCCGGATGAAAAGGCGAATGTGACGATGAGTAGTTATGAAACGTTACCGTCGTGGTAGCGGCGGGGTATGGAGAGTATGTCGACGAAGGGATGAAGATGAAGATGGCGTCGTTGATAAACTGGTACGGCCTCTCACCGCTTGGGCCTCGCACCCCTCCTCCCAGTACCGGAGCCTCGACGAATCAGCACGCCGAAGTCTTGTTGGAATCACACCAATGACTCAACAAGTGAAAGCAAAGCACTAAAATACTTAAACAAGCTCAAATATCAACTGACCTTACATAGGGATAGGCCTCCCTATTTATAGAGAGCCTAAGGGTACATCGGTAAAACAACTTTTAGAGTTTTAAAGGAATAAAATATGTGAAACTTGGAAATAAATAGGAAAATAACAAATATAAAGGCTGCATAACAATTTCTGCCTTTTAAAACATTAAAAAAAAGGCAGAAAATAGTCAAAAGCTGATCCAGAAGCTGTTGCTAAACAGCTTTTAAGGCAAATCCGGCGGGCTAGCAGCGGTTGGCGGCGGCGGTCGCGGCGGCGAATCCGGCGGGGACGCTGGCGCGGTCGAGTCGTGTTGTCGCGGGTCGGTTACGGGTCGACGTGGGTCGGAGACGGGTCGGCGCGGTTCATCCAGCGGGTCGTGCGACCCGAGCCATGACACGGGTCTGAACCGGGTCGCGCCGACCCGCCACCCGCGGGCGGGTCTCTCGTGAACCCGCGCGCGGGTCCGTCGGCTCAACGGCCGACGGCGGCGAAGCGGTGGCGGACGGTCGCAGTCGGCGGCGGAAGGCATCTGGCGGCGGCGAAAACCGGAAAAAGAGACCTTTTGGCCAAATTTGGGTCCCCAAATCCAAAAATAATGTTCTTGAGGTTAATTCGAGCCCAAAATGCAACTTTGGGCTCCAAATTGATCCTGTTCATGAAGAGTAACTCCCTTGGTCGTCGGGTAGTGCAGGAGCGCATCTGAATAAATGAAGTACGTCGAAAATCATGCATGGCGCTGGTGTCCCCACCAAAGCTCCACTTAACATGAGGTCATGATTCTATTATGTGGAGCTTTCAGTTGTATTTCTAAGGAGCATATTCCTACCACATTGAAAAATTAATTTGTACCGATCAAAGACAAAACACGCAGTGGCCTCCATCTCTTATCACATCAATAAGCAAGAATCGTCCAATGCTTCAACACGCCAATCTATTGTACGAAGTGTCATCGGTTGCTCCAAATAGGCATGAAGACCTGAAATTATGATTCCTAGCATCAACAACGAGTGACATGTTGCATGACACCTTTGCATGCATGTCATTGGCATGCATCCATGAGTGCAACTTACGTTTAAAAATTTATGGTCCAAAGGACTACACAATTCACAACACGTATTCAATTTTTTATATTCTTCATTAATGCAAGAGTCAAAATATGCATTGTAGATAGTTGTTTTCTATTTGTTTGCCATTGACTACTAGACCTAGCAATGGACAGTAGACTCATTGCCAGATTAACATTTTCACTCTGTTGGTGCTCGATCACTTTTATAGGCTTTTGTTTATCCCCTATATCATTGGGTTTGACGTTGATGCAAGAGTACGTGTGATTAAAGAATGTGGCATCAGATAGTCCTCACAACCCAATAGGTTGCACATATCGCTTCGTCATTTATCACTCTTTTCCACGATCCTTTCATATATTCACTTATGAAAAGCATGTTATAACTTCTCCTTCCTCTAAATGATAATAGCCATTGGACTTCTTATCAAGTAACAAATGGAAACTATCCAAATCATATTGATCTTAACACTTATTTAGAGTACTCAATTACTAAGATCGACTGGTAGTTTGTATATGAGGAGGTCCTACTTATTAATAGAATTAACCAAAGAATTGCATCACCAAATATGAATGGCCATGAAAAACCATTTAAAAAATAAAGAAAAGTTCTCAGTCTATTAATCCTTGGAATGTTTGGACCATGTAAACTTCGCCATGTTGGGTAAAATTAAAGTGTATGCTCCGCTCCTACTTAGGCTTTTCCTTCAATTCCTTTAAGCTTCATCCTTGTCACCATAGTCCTCTTAAGACCCAGTGATTTTGCATTGAGGCTTGTATCACTTTGTCTAGATTTTTTGTTATGTTTAATGGTGTCCATCTATAGTGGATTGAAGTAGCTATGGTCATAGGTAAGGATGTCTCTTATCGTTATACCTTTTTACTGCTAAGTATCTCTCACAACTTATTTAGTACTAACTTGAGCATTCTAGCTTGATTAGGTTCAAGATTAGCTCTTCCTTTCAAATAATTAGACACCTTCCATATACTAACGACATCATGATTTATGCATCTACAACTTGTGTTTATCTAGGATCTTTTGAGAAATTATGAGCATAATAGGCAACACTCAGGTTAGGTTTTGAATAATAACAAATTCAAAATATATTTAGCAAAGGGAAGGATCACTAGTGAAGAAAGATGATAGCTAAAAATTAAATATACCTCAAGTTGCTCAATTGAAATATCTTGGTATACCAATTGTAGTAAAAAGAAACTAGAGAAAAATGCCACAATTTTATTACTAATCAATTTGAAAATTGTGTCCAGATTGCTTATTAGGTCATTACCAGTACTAGGTTACATCATCATGATTAACAAAATGTTCACTGTTATTCTTATGCATTACTTTACCCATTCCTTAGTTTTGAGTGACACTATTATAGAATTGAAGAAATTGACACATCAATTCTTAATTGTTATTCAAATGTTAGGAATTTGGAACATAATACGTTACACCTACTGGAAAATTATTACTTTTCTTAAGAAAGGTGGGGTTCTTAGAATCTCTATTTTGCCAACCTGGTAGATATGAATGATTAAAAAATATTGCAGGTGGGTAATGGCTCAACAAGATTGTTTATAGGTTTAGTCCAATTCATCAAAGTACATTATGACAAGTAACACTTTCTATATGAATGCATGGTGCTTCTCATATGTGTAAGTTGTTTAGTATTGTGGCTCCTTCGATAATAAATAATATGGTTTGGAGGATTAGTGTGGATAATTTTTTCTCATTCTCTTTAGATAATTACCTCAACATATTTCCCATTTCTTCATAGCCAACAAATCTTAGCATAGAAGTGGACCATTCGACACTTGTAATGGACCTTGCTATGTAACATGATGCATGGGATCACAATAAGATATAAAACCTATTAGCACATCACCTAGTATGTCATATTCTATGTATCCTATGATCCAAATAAAAGGAAAATGATCTATTGTACTTTCAAATTGAGTGAGGATACAATGCTAGACTCAAAGATTTTTTACAATGGCACACATATATGTCAAAATGTTGTTAGAAAGGAGGTTGCATGGTTTTGGAAAGTGTGGATGAACCTTGGGTTAGCACACACTTGTGAAAATTTGTGTTAAATCTACTTCTATCTCACTCTTGGCTTCATGCAAGAGGGATTGAGATGCTGAGGCTATTCCCATAAGGTTCTAATCTAATTGAATGTGTGAAATAGTGTTTGTAGGAGCACTATAGTGCAAAAGAATTATGGTCAAGCAGCTTCACAAATGAGAATTTCATGCTTGATGTTTTGAACTACTAGAACATTACATCATTACTTGAGCATCAAAACTAGAAGCCTATCAATATGCAGGTGGCATTATGTCTCATACAATCAATTTCAACACTTATGTATTATTTAATCTTTGACTTAACAAAAATCTGCAAGCACACAGAAAAGGCTCTTAACTCAGCTGCTCTGCAAAAGAAATATTCAATTTATCAATGTTGTTTAATTCAACTCTCTTATCATGTTTAGCGGGGGAGCTTTAATAGCCTTAATAGCCTATTTCCTTTATGATGTAGCAATGTATGAAAATCACAGTGTTCGAATTATAACTATTTGTCAGAATTATAAGGGTAGACCGAATTTTATTGTTGACAAAATATTTTTTTGGAGTGTGAAATTATGAAACAATTCTAGTCTCGTAGCTTTTTAAAAGATTGCTTTACACCTTGTAGGATTAAATGTAGGGTTGCCACTTCAATTTTTGATCTTCTTCATTAGATCATAATGAATATTAATGCCACAACTTTTCAAATAGTTAAATTTGCCTCTCTATCATAAGGTACTCAATTCTGATGCATTTTTAAAGGAGCATTTGAATCGTCGCCACTATTTGCTTCAACTCTCTAGTATTATCTTATGGCATTTATGGTGGCCTTGATGGGTTGGCCTCTTATTGGATTCCCCATTCAATGGTTTTGATTAAATTCAATAATGATGCAACTATGAGTGATTTCTTTAATGTTAAAGTTGTTATTATTATGTGAGATGATGTAGGTATACATATTACTAAGGTCAAACAATTTTTTTTAGGCTCAACTATGGCCATGGAGACCATTGCTATTCTTGAAGCAATGGAACTTTTTGTAACATTACATCTTAATGTCCAAGCAGTAGTGAATAAATTAGATTGTACTACAACCATTGTTATAATGAACTAGTTACTTTTGCCAACAACAAATAATGGTTCCTATCATAACATTATTGCATGTGGATTGAATTTCTTCAAAATATTATTCGTCAAAGACCAAGGCAAAGGTGTTGCAGACTGGGTAGCTTGTCATGCACATTTATTTGATTTTGTTAGGGACTTGGCAATGCCCCTCTCCAAACAAATTCAACTTTGTCATTTTATAAATTTTATGTATAAACATTTTCAAGGAGAGGTTTATGTTTGTTTTAGTAGTTACTTTATCATGGACTCCAAAAGAATTTTATTTCGTCTTGTGTGTGAGAAAAGTGCAAAGGCATGTGGAATGAATTTTGCTAATCCAATGAAGTCAAAAAAGGAGAAAGGAGGGGCAGCTTATGGTTAATTTCAAAAATTAAAAAAAGTAGTAGTTGCTAGAAATCTGCATTGAGCAATGGTTCAATTTTTCAAAAAATTTACAAGGTTGCCATTTGGCAAAGATTTTCTTGGGATCACATGGCAGGAATATTTTGGAATGCTCAATGGTTTTACCTTGATTTTAAAAAAGCTTACTGTGTGTGCAACAAGTAATGATAAAGATGTTATTTTCACTTTTGAATTAGTGCTGGTTGTCTAGAGTTTACATGTAAAAAATTTTGGGTTTACTGAATATCTTATGTTTGGTTTATTTAGCAAGATGATGATCAGGATTGGATTGATTTTAGCTACCTCATTGATCAGGAAGTGCAATTCTTTGGGTTATAATATATGGTAGATGGATTTAGAAATTTCTAGTATTGTGTATCTCATGGTTGGCAAAAAAATTATCAAGAAATGGATAATTTTCTTCAGATGTTGTTATTTCATATATTACTACAAATAATCCTAGTATTCCAACAATACCAACATACCTTGGAAGCATAGGAAAAAAGGTCATTGGAAGAATTATTATGCATGGTACAATGCATCATCTACTTATGACATAAATAATATGGTTAATGGTTAGAAGTTAAGACAACTTTTGGTTTGCATGAGCCACATTACCTAATTGTCCTTATTTGTAGAAAGGAATTCTTTTGTATTAGTTTGCCACAATAGGTGCAACTTGGAAGTTGTGGCTTTTTGGATTTAATTGATAGCTCCAAATGGAGGCCTTCTATAGTATGAATTGCATGGGGTGGAAGGAGATTGATTAATGGGGACCTTGGATAATTATTATGTTATTTAGCCACTTGGAATTGCAATACTAGAGTACTAAAAATAATTTTAACAAAGGTATGGGGGCTTCAAATCAAGTAGTTTCTACAAATGAGGGACCCATAAGCTTGTTAATGCCTATGTGCATTAAATTATTATTATTGTTGTTATATTTGTACTTAATGTAAAGGGTGACCTATAGGAATTGTGGAAATCTATGTATAATTGGTTGTGTCTAGTTGTAGAGTGAGTTAAAGTTTTATTATAACTGTCATGTTGGCAATTCTCTTTTGCTCCATTTGGACTTATTATTATGTAAGATAGGAACTAAATAACATCCTTTTATGTTGTTACATGTCTAAGTCTTGTAATTGAAATTTTGCTCCAAGTGAGTTTTTGAGCTACTATGTAATAAGATACATAGGTAAGAGAAACTATAAATACCAAGTATATATGGTAGGAGACAACCGCAAAGGTTAAAGCCACATTCCTGAAAAGGGTAAATTTGACACTCCTTGATGCCCCTTTGATGCAATCCTATTGTATAACAAGTCTATACATAGCAATATTAGGTTGTGGCTATTGTTGGTCGTTGCATCACCTAGTTTTCAATGTATTAGTTCATTATGTTATGGTGAGGTGGGTCATTCATTATTTTTTTTGACAGAAGAGGTGCATCTATAGTTTTGCAACACAATTTGATTAACAATCAATTTTAAGAACTTTGCTTAAGAATTCTTCCTTTGTCAAAGTTGAATGATCAATTTCATTAATTATCATATCACTACATGCTATTGTGGAATTGTATTGCCCATAAGAAGTAGTTTTTACAAGGATACTATGTAACAAATGAAACCATTACGTCTAGTGGTAATGGTGTTTTTATTAATAAATTATGATTACATTTTTTTGTGGATATCTATGGGATTAAAGTAGCTAAATCTCATGGCTACGTGTAGTATTTGGTAAGGAGGAATGCAGGCTTCTTGATTTATCTCTTAGAAACTCATGTGGAGACTTTTAGTTATCACCAGAAGGATAAAGTTTTTGGAAAAACCCTAGATTACGTTTTTTAACATTCGAGCAAGCTATCTAGAGGCATTGTAGCACTATGGTGGAATTGGGCATGCTTCAGATTTTGGATCACTCCTTAGTTTTTACTCTCTAGCTTTATTAATGATATGGATCTGACTGGCTTGTGTTTCATTTGAAATTACTTTACTCTATGTATTAAGAAAGAGGTGAATGTCTATATCTATGAAGTATTACAAAGAGTTTTTATGATTATTGATGGTATGCAAGCCATCTTGGTCACCACTTTTATGTTTCTCCTTTACATCCCTTAGACCACAACCCATTATTGTTATAGTTTGGACATTAATTCTTGGGAAAAACTAAAAGGAGAATCAAACATGTCAATATTTGCTTATCTTTTCCCTAATAAATCAATGTATTTTATAATCATTGAAATGTACTATTAATGTAATCCCAATGAATAGTTTGTCCACAAAATTTAACAATGCTATGTCAACAATAAAGAAATGGAGCATAGTAGAACTTTCTTACAGCTATAAAAATCTTAGCAATTAGAATAAGAATTCCAGGAGCTTCTTCAACATATGGAATCTAAGAGTTGCTTAACTAAGTTGGAACATGATCCTTTGCCTAGCTTATTTTTTTATATCTTATTATCATTGGATTAGAAGAAGCAAGGTGGAGACAGCATACCAAGCTTAATTAAGCCTCTCTTGGGAATTGAACAAGCTTCTTCTAGGAAATGGCTACCTTTACCTCTAGTAGCAACTACATCCAACAACCTAAAAATTATTTTAGTGAACCGATGGCCACCTAAACTAATATTAAAGTAATTATTTTGTACTTTTTTAGTAAGATTTGTTTTAACCATGTCTAAGATGAGCCTTCTATGCCATTTGAGCTCCTCATTTAGTAATGATGAGGACTAGACTACACTTGTGACTCTAATAAGTGATGATATAATCATATCTATATTCATGTCCAATAAAAGAAATAAATCCCATCTTTTTTATGGCTTTTTAGTTTAATTTTTACATGGTTATTAGAAGATCATGTAGATGGAGATTATTATTGTAGTGAAATAATTATTTAAGGATAGCTTTATATGAAAATGTTGAAAGGACACACTAGCCATATTTATCCTTAAAGATTAACGAGCATTAAAAACTTGAACTTTAGCCCCATTAGTATTTGTAATATGATTAACAAAGTGGTGATCAATTTTTTTGGTTAGACATAGGGTGCTGCTTCCAGATATCTTTGTTAGGGAGCAAGTTGCTTTTTTGTTATGTCGTGCTATAATTCATAATTATTTTTTGAATGAGAAAACAAGACCTATTTGCACCTGTCTTCTTTCAAAGAAGGTATGATGATAATCAAATTGGATGTGGATTAGGCATATGATAAGAAAAAAAAGAAATTTATATTGGATATTCTTAAACATTGGTAGTTCCCTACACTTTATTGTGGTTTGGTTAAGGCTTATATCATTGCACAAACATTTTGGATTATGTTTAATGATCTTTAACTATCATTGATGCAAGTAACAATTGTTTTTAGATAGGGATATTCTTAAGCATTGATAAGAAAATTAGAAATTAGGTAAGGACCATGCTTCTGATAAGGAAAATTAGAAGTTTGTGTTGGATATGCTTAAACATTGGTTGTTCCTTACACTTTGCTGTGGTTGGATTAAGGCTTATGTCACCAAATAAAGATTTAGGATTATGTCTAATGTTTTCAATCTATCAATCGCCAAAGTATCTAAGGGTCTTTGATAGGGATGTCCTCTCACTCCATACTACTTTACTACAGTGTCTAAGTATCTCTGATGGCTTATTAGTATTAGTTTGGCCATATTGTCTCGATTGAGTTTAGGAATTTCCCTTCTTCCTTAATGATTACACGCCTTTTATATCATGATGACATCATGAATTATGAAGCATCAACTTGTGGTATAATGAAGAATATTTTTGATATTATAGATTAAAAAGGGCATCACTTAGGTAAGGTCATGAATCTAAACAAATTGAGAGTGTTATTTAGCAAAGGGACGAATTATTAGTGTTGAAAGATGCTTTCTTCAAATTTTCATATGCTTAGTAAAAATATTTAGGAAACCAATTATAGTAGCAAAACTTTAGAGAAAAGAATTGAAATTCTTTATTAATCAAGTAGAAAATTGAGTGCCAAGGTGAATGATCAAATCATTGTAAATGGTAATCCATAAAACACAATATTTGTGGATTAGTTCAAATGATAATAGCACAATAAACTATGCCTATTAAAAAATACAGCTCTTAAGGAATGTGTCAGAATTTGTGTTAGTAATTTTTTGACTTAATAGTCAAGGCTGATTGCATAGCATGGTAGGTGTAGTATTGCTTAAGAAGATATCATTCTAAACTTTGTCTTTAGTGATGTCATTATAATGAGGATGTGTAAAAGTATTTTTGAGAGTGGTATATCATGAAAGAACTCTGGTTTAGTAGCTTCGTAAGTGGCTAACTCATACTTGGTGGGATTATGTACTAGGATGTGACTTCTATTATTTAGTTTCTTAATTGGATGTCTATGAAAGTGTCGGTGGCTATGACTTCTCATGTCATCAAATGTAGAACTTTATCCTTATTGTACCATTAGAATAACAAGAATTTGTAGGCGCAAGTAGAAAAGGCACTTAAGTTTGTTGCACATCAATGGAGAAATCACATTATAGTTGCTACTTACTGCAACTCTTTGATCATGTCCAATGGGAGCTCTGGTGGTCTTGACCAGTTGTTCATTATCTCTTATTACGCTACTCTAATAGGTTGGATTAAATTAAACGTGATGCAATTATGCATCATGACATAAGTGCTAGATTTGGTATTGCAGATGAGATGACATAAGTAGATCTATTACTATTATTAGAAAAACTTAGTTTCATATCTAACTACTACCATAGACATGGTTGCTAGTCTAAAAGCAATGGAAATTTTGAAAGCTCTACTTCTTAATTTCAAACAATTGTTTAATCAAATTGCATTATAGTATTTACTATAGTTAATCAATTATTTTTGACAACAACAAATAATAGTTCGTGTAATAATTCTTGTCCCCCAAAAAGTGTGATTATAATAATTTTAAAGACTAAGTTTCTCTTTAGCATTCTTATATGATTTTATTGGAGACCTACTAAAGCCTCTACTAAGTCACCCCAGCTTTATGTTTTTAATGTTTTTAGGAATGAACTTTCATGGAGAGAGTATGTTGTAGACTTTGGGCATGACATTACCAAGGAACCCAATGACTTTGATTTCACATACAATGTTAATGGAGTCTAAATAGTGACATCAACCAATCTCTAGTTAGCATCATTTATTGTAAAGACTAATGTGGTATCTGATCATCTTCTTGTCCCTAACTCTCATTCTTTATTAATTAGAACAACATTGGTAATTTCTTTTGTTATGAATTTTTCATAATTCTAAGAACTTCAACTCTGACAATGAGATATGTGTGCCCAGTGTTGTCCCACTAAATCTTTACTTCAATCTCAAATGCCATCATAAAAGGATCAAAATCCTACAATGTTATCCTATGATAATGTATCCAAAGCATGGGCTTGGCTTAAGCGATTTAATTTCTACAAAGTAATGATGATGGAGACAATACCTTGCTAGATAAGGCCAAACTACATCATTGACAAAATGATTAGGATCAGAAGTGTACACAAAATGGTAGATATAATAACCCAAACAATTGTATTGTTATGAGCTTTTTAACTACAAATTAAACATAGGTTATTGAACCTAAGATTGTTGTGGCTACTGAAACAAAACTTTCCCTTCAAAGGATCCTTATTAAGTGATTTAGATTACACTTTTTCCAATTACTAAACTTATGGAGCCCGTATTATTATCTATTATCAATACCTCACCATGTCAAGATTAGGAAATTTGCTCTCTTAGTACTTCCTTGGATGTGGTAGCCATGTCCTAAGCTACCTTTCTAGAATCAAACCTTAATTCCCATTCAATGATTACCACCATGGTAGGCCTTTACATTACTATCAAAAGTTTGATATGGTGAAAATTTGAAAGAGGCATCGTGTACGTAGATGTCATCTGATACGATAAGCTATCATGAAAAGTTAAGGAGCAAGGTGAAAGCCCACATCGATCTTCTTCTTAAGAAATGCATCCCATGAAGAAGTCAAGACTTGATGCATGTATTAGCTCTAGAATTATATTAGTATCAAAGTAGCATGTGCCTTTATAAAAACTACAACTATTTTAATGAGTCATTCACTATTTAACAATTTAAAATGGCTTATACTTACACATGCATGGATTAATCTTTGAGAAAAGTAGATGACTTTTGACAAGATAAACTAAGCTGAAGTAGAAAGCTAATGCACTAGGTAGCACCTTATGTCTTAGTTGACATGTTCATCATGTCTGGTGACACTTCACAAAGGAATAATGAATGCATTTATGTTTTCATGCCATTCGTCAAGTTTTGAAACATTGTCACTCAATAATGGGATTCTTTAATGACAACCCTCCTTGGTAGAGAATGAAGATAAAAATGTGTGGTTTTAATGACTATGCCAACACGAGAGTATGGATGATCACATGTTCAATTGCATTACAAAACAACAAAAGTTAGAAGGCATGAGAAGTATAGAATAGACAAGATAATTGAATAGGGACGTACAAATCAAATAGAAAAAAGGAAACTTTTGAACTTGCTCCTTAAAAAGTTTTGATTAGTTGACAATTCCCTACAAATAATAATTGACAACACAAAGAGGTAACCAAGTTATAAGAAGCAGCACCACAAAAAATAATTCTTATGCAAAAGTGGTCTAAAGTCAATCCAATCCCATTAGCCCAAAGAGATTCAAAGATTTTAAACAAATAATAACTGGCCTTTATAAGGATGAAGGCACTGGCTAACACACACATGGCATGACAATGACAAGATATAAAAAAATTGCACAAAATACAAATCATCCATTATGGCCTACACCAATCAACAAACCATTAAAATGGCTAGAAGGTATTGCATCACACAAATTATTGTTGTTGAGCATGACTTATGTAATTATAAATTTTTTTTTCAAGGTCTAAGATAAGATAGAAAGCACACTGCGTGCTCCAAAATTTGCTATCCATGAAACAACACCGTGATAATCACTTTAAAAAGTTGTAATTTCACAAGTAATAGTTTACATTTGTAAGGCCCCACAATGTTGCATGCATAGGAATACATAAAATGAGAGTGAGGCTTTCCACCCTGCATTATACCATTTAGATGTAATAGCACACTCAACCAACACATAGACATTTGTAATTTGCACCATAGAAGTTTCACTATCACATTGACAAATATGACACAAATCAAAGCTCCAAGTTATAAGAAAAGTTTGACCATTTCATATTTTGAAATTTCATGTCCTTATTAGAGTGACAACTCATTCTTTCTTCACTTATTCAAAGATATGGCATTGGCAAGAAAATGCCATGCAATTCGGGCAAAAAATATTGCATGTGAAGAATTCCGAATTCCAACAAATAAGACATTGGGATGCTGCCATACATCACACAACAAAATGGCAAGAACTCCTATAACAAAGACTTTGCTGAAAGCACAAGGCACTGCCAAACTTTCACTACAATGTGAGCAAAAGTGCATCTCACAAAGCCCCTCATAGAGGAAAAAGAATGACACTTTGCACATACTCAATGTTAGCTCTCCTAGTTGGGCATCAACTTATATAAGAACCAACAAATGATAGTGATAAAAATCTCAAAAAAAGTTTATGCTACAAGTTACATGCACAGGATGTCGCAAACAACACTTGAGAAGAATGAACTATTGCACATGACTAAGGACGAAGCATAACAAGTGCAAAACCTTGTGTATATTTCATCATCCAACCTTCTCTTCATTGTAGATGACACTGTGCCAATCATTAAGACTTGCGAATTGCATGTTGTGATAGTTCCATGAATGTGGATCGCAAGTCTTCTAATAGAACATCACCTTATCAATGCACCAGTAGTCAATAATGGAAACATCCAAAACGAAGTTGCACTTTATGGGCTCCAATACACACATGCATTGGTTATAATAGGATGTGCACGTACATCATACCACATTAGCAAATAGTAAACAATCGGTGTTGTAGTGCACACATTGTTCTGCCACACATGCAAGTATAATAACATGAGGCCAATGCTACAACCGAGCTTGCACATACCCTATTACATAACTCACCATCGAGTCATCACTTTGCTACTAGTTGAATATTTTGTTTAGTGGATTGTATGTTATGAGACTTCTTACAATGAAGAAGTCACTTAAAAAACCATCGCCTTATCAAAGTATTAGAAGCTTACAACTATAAAAATTAAAAAAAACGTTACACTTTGTGAACCTTATTAGTCATGCACACAGGATGTTGGGCACATATAAATTTTCTTTTGGGAGTGGACATAATGTTGTAGAATGCACAGTTCTCTATAGTGTATCACCAGGGGTGCATCATGGGAAGCACAACCCTAATGCTTGTTGCCCCATCAACCTTCTACTTTTTTGCAAGATATGTTACCCTACAAATTGCCCTTTATGGATTCCATATTATGACAATTCCATCATGAAGGAATGCAAGTCACCAAATAATGCTTCACCTTATCCATGTGATAATAAACATAGTGCTAAAAATCCCAAAAATGACTTACACTTTGAGGGCCCAACAAATCATGTACATAAGATGTCGTAGTACATGCAAGGTGTAACCACTATGTAAGTAAAGTCCCTTGCCAAGCATGTGCATAGTCAGCTATCATGCATATAGCAACAACATGTGGAATGCCTCATATAACATGGAAAACACAAGAAAATTAAATGTTTAAAAACATAAATGAATTTTTAATTAAATAGAGCTTGACATAATAAGTTCAATAATATTTGTTTCATCTTGATAAAAAATGACTTTTCAATTAATGTATATATTAAAGAAAATAAAAATAAATAATATCTTATTATTTGAATATTAAATAATTATCTATTAAGATTGAAATGAGATAAATTGAAGGGATTGAGTACATCCACATGCATGAAACATAAATCTCACTAGAGATGAGATTTAAAACTATAAAGAAATATAAGTAAATCAAAGAAAATAATTTAAATAAATGAGATAAATTGTAAGTAAAAGTTCTACTCCAAGGTATTAAAGAGTTCGAGTGTAACATTGTTGAACATCAGATCAAGTTTGATGTGAAATTTCTCATAAAAAATGCCATAATTAGAGAAAATAAAAATATCTAAAAATGCAAAAATTTATATTAAAGTTGAAAATGCTCGTTGGAATTAATTCAATGATGTTTATTTTATATTGATCGAACCTCATGTGGAATTACAATGAAGTATAAATCAAAATAAGTAAAAATGTTAATATTTTTTCAATATTAAGTAAATGTATAATGAAGTTGAAATGAGATAAAATGATGTAGTATAATATAAGAAAAATAAGAACAACTATTTAAATAAATAACTTAAATTATAAAAGAAAGTTGTCTTCCAAGTTGCTAAAGAGATCAAAATTAGTATCCCCTATCGTTACAACAGTACGAATCAAATTGTTTCATAAAACACCCAAAAATAATAAAAAAATAAAATATTTTGAAATATTGAATATATAGATATATATTTAATTGGATAGAGCATATCGAGAGAAGTTTAATAACTTTTGCATGGGAACTTTATATTGCAAGATATTAAAGGAATCAAGACAAATATCTTCGATCATAAAATTAGGCACAAGCATAACTATATCATAAAGCATGTAAAACTATTGACATGTTAATATTTAAAAATTAAATAATAAATATTTAATTGGATAAAACTCAATAATACATGTTTAATGATGTTCGTTTCCTCTCGATCGAACCTCGTTTAGAATTGCTACAAATTAGCAAAATAAATAAAAAATAATTTATTTTAATAGAATTTCTTATATATTAAAGCTAAAATAACGAAACTAGAAGAAACATAATTTAATAAAATCAAGTGTTACAAATTTTACAGAGGTTGACATTTAAAGATACAATGTAATGTTACAAACTCAAAGTGAAACTTTTCAATAAATATGTACGGTTTATAGGAATATTGTAGTGCAATTAATAAAGATGATCAAGTTTGATGTCCTCGATCATCCTGATAGACACAAATCAAAATGTCTACTAAAGTGTGCCAAAACCCTAGAACAGAAAACACTAAAACAATATAATAAAAGAATATCTAATGGATATAACTCATTAGGATGATTCGAATAATGTTTATTTGGTCTTAATCTAACAATGTTTAAAATATTTGTGAATTTATAAAATAAATAAACTAAAAATAATAAATTATAATTATTCTATTAATTAAATATATACAAAAGTAAAAATGAGGTAAATTATATAAGATAACAACATTCTAAGGTATTTTCAAGATTAAGTGTGAAATCCTCAAGGGTGAAATTATGTTTAAACTAGAATGCTTCATCAATAATACCTAATACATTGAATATAAAATATTTATGAATATAAAATAAAGGTTTAATCAGATGGATCTCATCAAGATGAGAACAACTTTTTTTGTTTTGATCGGACCTTATACTGATTCACAACAAATAACCAATGTAAATAAACATAAATATTTATTTTTAATATTGGGTGTATATTTTTTAATACAAAAATAAAATTAAATTAAGTAATATAATATAATCAAATTAAAGCAATATAACGGTCATATATGAGAACAACTTAATTTTCATAATATTATAATGAAATCATAGTTGAATTCTAAGATACTAAGAAGTTCAAATTTAATGTCTTTTAACATAAAACCAAGTACGAATCAAAATATCTAGTAAAACATATTAAAATAATGAAAATAATATTTTAAAAAAAATTTAAAAATAAATATTGAATTAAATATCTAGTTGAGATGAATCCAACGATATTTGTTTTGTCTCGATCTAAACTTTTAGAATTACTATTACTTACGATATATATTAGAATAAATATAAAAAATATTATTTTAATTTTTTTAAAATTTATGTTAAAATCAAATACATGATGAATTAAATAATATAATATTACAAAGCAAAAGTTTTTTCATTGACACATAAAAGAAGATTTAGAATTACATTATAATTTAACCAAATCAAAGAAAAAAGTTTAAAGAAAGAAATTACACGCTAATATTGTATTCTAAGATACTAATGAGTTTGAGTGTAATATTTACAATGGTCAAGTTTAATTCAAGTTAAAATATCTCATAAAGTATACCAAAACCTTAGAATTTAAAATTACTAGAAATATAAAAATTAATGTTTAATAAGATAGAGCTCATTAAGATAACTTAAACAAGTGTTATTTTGCCTCAATCAAACACTGTTTCGAACTTCTATAACCTACCACAAAATGCAAAAAAAATAATACATTACTATTTTAGTGTTAAATAAATATATATTAAATTTTAAATGAGACAAATTGATCAATTTTGCTACAACAAAATCAAAATCATCAAAATATTATATGAGAAGATATTTATTGTTATATAGTAATAATCCAAATTTGCATAAAAATTTTGAAGTGCTTACATAAATTATATAAGAAAGTTAAATTCTAAGAGATTAAGTGAATCATCCTTAATCATCAAAATAGTTTCAAATTAAATTGGCTCATAAAACATACCAAATTGAAGGAAAATAAAATATTTAAAATTATAATAATCAACATTTAGTTTAGTAGAGTTTCTCATATTAAATTTAATAATATTATTTTTCTTAATAAGACAGTTTTTAGAATTGTTATGAATTACAAAAAGAAATATGTTAATCTAATAAATAATTTTAATTTTAATATTAAGTAAATAATTGTAAACTAGAATAAGGTAAATTGAAGAAATGTAATACAACAAAATCAAAGTAATATAAAATTTACTTGATAAGAGATTTCAAGTTACATAACAATATAATGAAATTTCATGAAAATATTTGATGAAATTAGTTAAATTATAAGAGAAACTTATATTCTATGATACAAAAGAGATCGAGCATAAAATCCTTGATAATCAAATCTAGAGGAAAATAGAACATCTTATAAAGTGTGCCAAAATCTAAAAACATAAAATATTTAAAAATAAAAAAAGAAATGGCTTGATAGAGAAGTTTGATATGAGTTCAATGGTGTGGTTTTTGTCTCAATTACATATTATTTTGAGCAATTATCTTTAACAATGTAAATTAGTATAAACAATAATAATAAATTATTATTTTAATATTAAGTAAATATATATTAAAAATAAAATGAGATAAATTAAAGTAACATAATATCACAAACTTATAGTGATCTAAATGTCATAACTACAGAGGTAGAGTTTCATTATAACTTAATCCATTCAAAGTAAAACTTTTGAATAAATTAGATAAACTACACAAAATTGTTGGATTTCAAAATGGCTAGGTGATCAAATACAACTTACACATTCAACATGTCTCACTTGAATTAAAATGTGTTGTAAAGTACTGCAAAGCTATTGAAAATAAAATTTAATAAAATAAAAAAGTATTTAATTGATCAGAGAATGTTAAGACAACTCTATTAATATTTTTTAATATCAACGATACCTTATTCTGAGTTATATAAAAAACATCAATATAATGTAACATAACAAAATCAATGTAGTGTACTGTTACAAGAGAAAAGTTTTAAAGTTACATAGTGATATAAACAAATCAAAACAAGAAGTTTAATTAAATGAGATAAAGTATATAAAAACATTGCATTAATATTTATAAATATAATTGAGTGTTACATCCTTATTTATTAAATTAGATACAAATCAAACTATCCCATTAAATGTGCAGAAACCTTATTAAATAATGTATAAAAAATATAAAAAATATTTATTTAATGGATAATGCTCTTGAGATTAGTTGAATGATGTTAATTTCATCTTAATCTAACCATGTTATGAATATTTATTATTTAGTAAAGCAACTTACAAGAAGTAATAGTATATAATTATTTAAATAAAAATTTAATATATATTAAACATAAATTAAGATAAATTGTATAGAAAAGTTATAAACCGAGATATTTAAAAGGTCAAGTGCAAGTTTGTAGGTCATTAGATTATGTTTGAATCTAAATGGCTTGTAGTGCATGCCAAATCAATAGAATAAAAAACATTTCAATTGTACAAATGAGTAATTAGTTAGGTAAAAGTCATGGAGATGAGCCCAACGACTTTTGTGTCATCTTGATCGCACCTAACTCCTTATTATAACAATTATTAAAATAAATTAAAAAAATAAAAATTAAATAATAATAAATAATTATATAAATATTAAGTAAATATTATAAATACTAAACATATCAAAATCAAATTAATGTAATGGTCACATGAGAGGATAATTAGAATTTCATATTATTAAAACAATAATGTAAAAGATATCAAGAAATGATAAATTGAGTTGGAAAGTTACACAACAAGATACTATGAAGATTCAATGTAACATCAATAATCATTAAATTTGAGAATATTATAAAGTTTGTAAAATTTATAAAAAAATAATTTAAAAATAAAAAATAAACACTTAGTTATACAGAGCTCATCATGATGAGTCACTTGACATTTATTTTTTGTCAATATAAGCTTTTTCAAAATTACTAAAAATTACCAAAGTGAATAAGCATTAACAATAATAAATTATTGTTTTAATAACACATAAATATATGTTAAAATTTTGAACCATGATAAATTGAAAAAATATAAAATAATTAAATCAAATCAATGAATGGTCACATAATAAGAAATTTAGATTTATTTAGTAATATAATAAAATAAAAGAAACAATTTTCAAAAATAACATAAATTATGTAGGAATGTTGCATTCCATAATACTAAGGACATCGAGCATGGTATCTTGAGTATCAAATATGGTATGAGTCCAACAATATTTGTTTCATCTTAATCAAACCTCATTTTAGTTTACTATGAATTACAAATGTAAATAAACAGAAATATTAATAAATTGTTATTTTAATATTAAGTAAATATACAAAAAAAATTGAAATGTTATAAAAAATGAAGTAATATAATACATTAAATTAAAAGTCATGTAATGTCAAAAAAGAGAAAATTTAGAGTTATATTGTAATATAAAATACTTAATACATAAAATGAGAAGAAACGATAAAAATTATTCATAAACGTTGAATTTCATGACACTAAGGTGATCAAGTGTAATATCCTTAATTATTAAATAATATATAAATAAAAATACCTAGTAAAGCATGCCTAAACCCTTTACAATAGAATATTTAAAAATAAGAAAATAAATATTAATTTGGATAAGGTCCATCGAGATAAGTCAAATTACATTTATTTTATTATGGTAATGTTGCATTTTTAATTACTCTGAATAACAAAAGTAAATAAGAATAAATATAAATTATTTTTTTAATGTTAAGTTATTATATAATAAGACTAAAAAGAGACAATTTAATGCATTGTAATATAACTAAATAAAAGAAATATTAAAGTGAAATATAGGTAGACTTAAAGCTAAATAGTAATGGAAACAAATCAATGGAAAATATTTGAGAAAATGATATAAATTATATAGGAAAGTAGTATTCCATGAAACTAAGAGAATCAATTGTAACATCATTTATCTCAATGTTATATGCAAATTCAAATTACTCATAAATCTTACAAAAATCCAAGGAAATAAATATTTAAAAATATTAAAAAAATATATTAAAATTGATAGAGCTTGTAGCATTAGTACAATGATATTTATTTATTTATTACACATCATTTATAATTTCTATTAACTACAAAAATATTATTTGTAATAAGTTATTATATAAATAATAAGTTAATATACAATGAAGTTAAAATAAGTTAAATTTGAGAGTTATGATTTAATTAAATCAATGGTATGGAAAAGACACACAAGAGGAGAAAAAGACCGAATAGCAATGTGGCTAAATAAATTAAAAAAATTTAACAAATTAGATAAATCATACAAGAAAATTATATTACAAGATATTAAGGTGATCGAGTGTAACATCTTTAATCAACAAATCAAACAAAAATTAAAATTTCTATTAATGCAACCAATGCCTTGGAAAAAATATTCTAAAAAAATTAATATTTTGTTGAATGAAGCTTATCAAGTTGGGTACAATGATGTGTTACAAATAAATAAACATAAATTATTATTTTAGTATCAAGTATATAAATTGTAAAATTAAGATGATATTAAATAAAGTAATGTAATATAATCAAATTAAATCATTATGAATGTAAGACAAGAGAAGAATTTGGGTTTCATCATAATTAGCAAATTAAAAGTAAAACATTTGTAGAAATTTGGTAGATTACATAAGAAAGTTTTAATTAAAGATACTAAAGGAATATATTACATAATCATTGGTTATTAAATGAATTACAAATAAGAATATGTCATAAAGCAAGTTAAAACTATAATAAATAAATGTTTTAAAATATAAAAAATTTTAATTAGATGTATCTCAATGAGTTTTGTATACTAATGTTTATTTTATCTCAAATTAAACTCTTTTTATTTGCTAAGAATTGTAAAAATAAATTAGAATAAAAATAAAAAAATTATTCTTTACACGTTAACTAAATGTACAATAAACTTGAATGAGTTAAATTGAGGAAATCTTGTTTAATCAAATGAAAATGATATAATGGTCACTTGAGAGGAGAATTATCATTGGTAGTGATACAAATAAATAAAATAAACATAAAATGAGCATCAAATTGTTCAATCATCTCCTTGATTTAGCAAATGAATAGAATTCCAATTTTGAATCTTATAACTCTTTTCTTTGTTATATTCTAACATTGTCAAATTCCACGGTAGTTTATTTATGGAACCTAGATTAAATTAAAAAAATTAATAATGTTACATTTTTCATAACTAAAATAAAGAAATTTCTACCACATCCTAACTTTAGCACAAGTCCAATCCCAACTAGGCAATGCTAGCTAGCCTAAGGTTAGGTACTAATTAAAAGCAAATCGGTTCGGACCCGTTCTACCTAACAATGAATTCTTGAACTTAAATGTAAAAGGAATTGGATCGAATTGGGAATGAATTCTTGAGCACAAAGGGGGGAGCAAGTTGCAATTTGGCTCTGCATAATATGTTTGCAAGAATTATTATAAAGTCCAAGTTATTATCCTTTCCTACGATGTGGTACTAAATGCCTTGTGTCTACCAACATCGAAAATGGGAGTGCACAGCATCTTCCAATCTTGTGTCATCATAATCAAATGGTGGAGCTCCCCTCTACTTTGTTTGTCTAACATGATCAGTCATCCCATCATCTGATTCAATCTTCTAAATCTAATGATGATTATGGAATCTATATATTTCTTATAATTTATCCTTAGATTTGATGATCACAGCTACATCTTAACTTATTTAATGCCTAAAAAGCTTTATATGTTATTCGTGAATTGTGTTCTTAATTATCATGTCTGCATCCTACGATTAAGACCTACTCAGACTCTACTATTGTTGAATATAATGATCAATATGTCGTTGTTACAACTTTTGAAATAGCTTTCTACATTACAAAGATTATAATAAAATAATTTTCTATAAATACATAAGCATTGCAAACAAAAATACTAATGAATGTGAATCAATCATTGAAATCTCACGAAAGTACAGCTCTATATTCTACTGGTATAAATTCTATTAGAATCAATTCTGGTTTATAAAATTATTAAAGTTTTCCAATTAAGCCTTGCACAACTAAACTATCAAATTCTACATTCTCTTCTCTAATTTATTCTTATTATGCTTTTTCCATTAACCAAGAAGTATAATAAAATTTTCAAATTTATTAGAGTTTTTTCATCTTGTTGTATTTTTCTTTCTCTTTTTGGTTGGGTTGCTCAACATTTGCAAAAGCCCAAGTTTGGTTTGATCTCATAAAAATTAGTTGGGGTTAAGCTTACCAAAACTTGTGTTATAGTTGAACTTATAAAGTTGATAGGTTGGAGGTGAACAGCAAGGATTGATTCACATTGTTAAAAAATATCAAAAAGTACTTCGAACACTGGAATTTTCCCCCTCATGAGTTTCGTACACATGTTTTCACATCACTAAGTAGATCAAAAAATTAGGAGACTCTGATGGAGCCCTATAATGATACCAACATGCAAATATATCATTTTATTTTGTTTATGAGTGAAAGACTAATCAAATTGTTTAGTAGGTAGTTTCCCTCAAAGATTCCCTGAACAAACCTTAAGCAACAATCGATGTTTTATCAAGTAAAGCAAATGACTTGAGGGAATGGAGGTTCAATACACTTGACATATTCTTATAGTTTAAATTGGTAGGAAGGCTTGACTTTTTTATGAGTTAAGCCAATGAATCAAGGTCCCAAGTGGGCAATTTTTGTGCATGCATAACTAGTAATGTGGATGAACAGAAAGTAGGGTTATGGTGTTCAACTGTGTAATAACCTAGAGCCTATAAAGGGTGTTGGTTAATAAGATAGCAAGATGGTGGTAGTGAAAGTTGAAATCCATTATGGAGTGCAAAACAACTCACTAGTTGGATCAAGTAGTCCAAAAAATGGATTATATTTAAGTGTGTTACCTATACAACGCCATTTGCTTAATGCAACACCTTAAAATAAAAGGAAGTTGTGGTAGTTGCTACAAAATGGAAGGCATGAGCCTATGTGGAGTTTTTATTGGTGTTGATCATGGTAATAGTAGAAAATATACAAATAAGAGCTTTGATAATCAAAGAAGGGAATGGTACTATGTCAACCACATTTGTACATGGGTTAACTAATCTTAAGAAACATTAGAAACTAGTTAAAGTGTGCCATTTTGCATGATCATATAAATTTCATCAAGTTAAAATTCAAAAGCTGTTATGTGGCAATCGATTGCAAAGCCAAGTAGTGAGAGATGTTGATAGGGGCCTTAGGAAGAGTTAAAGTTTTAGCTTAATGGCTCATTGTCTGTAATAATGGCTTAGCTAGTGGTATGGCCAAGTGGTTAGAAAAGCACCACATGTTAAGATGCATCTGATGCGTGCTTGATGAACCTTAAAAATTTAGATCTGTGAGTTTCTCTAAGGATTAGCTATACTACTAATCACATAGTTTTTCCAAGGTGAACATCCTTTGATTGCTGGTAAAATTAAGGGAAGTTGAAAAATGGATTCGTAACTTTGGCAAAAGAATTGGCCTAACGAATGGGCATGAGAGTTGTAGTCCCAAACTCATCGACTATCGATGGACAACTAAGGCAACTTTTGCCCTAACAGTAGGTCGATGCGTGTTGATTGGTAGAAAAATTTGGAGTAGCCCCTACGAAGCCAATTTTCTAGCATTGAATAATGACTCAGAAAAAGTGCAAACATGTGGATTCCAAGTATTTAACTCAAAGTATTATTGTGGCTCTAGAGGATGCTCACATAATGTCATGTCCACTAAGTGCTCTCATTGTCAAAGCAAAGAAATTCAACTATGTGTTGGTAAATGATGGTACTCACTATGACTCTTAAATTAGCTAAATGTCTAATTATGTAATTTATGATGCCCAAGAATGGATTAACGAGAATCCTATTGTCCTTATACACTATCCGTGAAGCCACACCCAACGGAATGAACTTTGCATAATTAGTGGATATCACCCATGGAGCAATTGACATCGTGGTTGATCACAATACTCGTCCAATCGAGGCTTGCGTAAGTGATCACCAGTGGGCCTCCCTTTCTGCCCCATCTTGCAACACAAACCAAGGAACTTGACAACATGTAAATTAAAAGGTGAGGAAACCTAGAATGTACAGGGAAGCTAAATTATAGTATCCTTATTTAAGGGGTGAGCTACCAGCTGACCATGATCCTGTGAAGGGTTACAGTGGGAGCAGTCTTACCAAAACAAGAAGGATGGTGCACAATACATAAGTGGGAGAAAGCTTATGGAAACTCAGATGAAGGCCCACAGTGATACTAACATTGTAATTTCTTGTCTAACTCAGGTGTACATATGAAAAACTAATCAAAGCATCATGTAGTTCGTTCTCTTTAAATTTAGCTAAAGATAGCTAGAATCCTTTTTTAGGTTCTATGAAGTAATGCCATTGACTCGACGAATTTGGGGCTCATTGCCCTTAACATATTCTCATACTTTAAGTTGGTAGGAAGCCTAGCTTCTGTGATGAGTTGAACCGAAGAAATTTAGGATCAAAGTGGGCCATCTTGAGCAAGCATAAGTTGCAATGTTGGACGAAATAAAAGCTTGGTTATAATGTCTTACTACATGTTAACATAGAAGCTAAAAGATATTATGGATAATTAAGATAGTAGGAAAAAGATCACTAAAGTTAAAAACTAATGAGGACTTTGTAACTACTCAACACTTGAATCTACTAGTCCCAAAAATGGTTAACATTTAAGAATGCGATACACACTTGGCCATTGATGCAATGTAATGCCAAATGCATTAATGGGTGAAACGATCACTACAAAGCATATGGCATGAGACAATCTGGAGCAATTTGTTATCGTAGGTCTCAGTATGGTACCAAATATTCAAATGAAAACTTTCAAGACTAAAAGTGTAAAGTCTCCATGTGAGTGACACTAGCACATGGTTTACTTATTCCTAAGAGATGAAGGTAACTAAATGGTTATTTCCATTTGGCATAAGCATCTAAAGAAAGTTAAGTTAAAATTCTAGCTCTAGGATGTGGTAGTTTATGGTAACAACAAGTTGTTTTGTGACTTAGGTTTGGGTCTTGGAAAGAGTTAGTTATTCAACTTAACAACCCATCAGCCCATGAAACTTCTTAGCTAGAGGTAGAGCCAAGTAGTTGGTAGAGTAGCACATGATGGGTAGTGATCGATGCACCTTGATGACCCTTGAAAACATGGATGTTCGAGTGTCTTTAAGGCCCATTCATACACATAAAGACAAACGTCTCCAAGGTGAACACCTTTTGTTTTAAGGGATGGGCATGAGGGTCCCAGTTCCAAACCAATCAGCCATTTGGGGACTACTTCAGCTGCTCATTCACTTAGAGTAGATTGATATGCATCGACTAATGGACAAATTGGGAGTAGCCCTTATGGGGCCCTTCCCCTTGCGTTGAACAATTGACTCTAAACTAGTACGGACAAGCAGAATCTAACTATTTGACTACAATAAAGCATTGTGATGGGCCTCAAAGATATTGATGCAATGTGATATTGCTCTTAGTACTCTCAAAATTAAATTGTAGAAATTTAACCAAGCAAGGTTAAACAATGGGAGTCACTTTTACACTCTTATGTAGCTAAATGCCTCTTCAACTACACATGAATTGATTAATGAGATTCCTACTAACCCTGTGTACTATCCAGGGAAAACACAACCAAATGAAAGCACTTCATTGAAGGTGCCTTATGATAAGCTACTAAAAGATAACGTCATTCTAATAACCAATGGGAGATTGATTAACATGGAACATCTATCAAAAGATAATGAAGGTGTCTTATAATAAGCTCAATGAGAATAAATATCTCATGTGGAACAAAAGTTTAAAAGTTAATGTCATTCTAATATCCAATGCAAATACAAGCCATGCAAGCAAGGTTGTCGATCTTTAGGCTTTCATAATTTGAAGCTAATGGTCTCAAAAAAGTTACCATAAGGACAATTGGCTTTTGACAGCCTAGCATTCATAATGATTTATCTTATGATGTTGGCTCTCCATATCGTTATGTAGTAGAATTGACTAACTGCTGGCATTGTCGCCCACCAACAGGGAATGTGCACTAGGTTCAGATCATTATGAGAGAGGTTTGTTTTACATTATTATTGAATTTGTCATAATACTAATATAACCTAGCACTTAAGAAGTATTAATTCACAAAATTATTCATTGCAGTTGGCCTAAAATCTGATGGAGCGAAGCTATTTTGTGTAGAACTATTGTTAAGTCCCTTGAGAGAATCCATGCTTAAATATTATGCATATGCCCATCATTCACTTATTGGCCAATAATAAGGGCATTGCAACAAAATGGTACATGACCAAAGGCTCATCTTATGTCGTAAAAAGTTTTGTGACATGAACACATTAAGAAATGGCAGTTATGTATCAACGGTGGGTAGAATCCATAGCACATGAGATAAATTTGTGACGAGAGATTGTGTTCTAAAGGGGCCTTACTGTCATGATCTACTTAAATCCTACCATATATTGTAGTTGATTCACCCCATCAAAGACATTGATGTCATAAAGTTTTTAAAACACCCATTGGTTGCTTGCAGGCTCGCTCACTTGCTTATTAACTCGCATACTTGGCTTGCTTACTTTGTCTACTTGCCCTAATTATTAAGATACTTAGTGAAGTACTTCTTGTGGGATTTTGTGTGATACTTGTGTGGTACTGTGAGATTCACATCGTACCCCTTGGAGGCTTTCCTTGTGCAATGTAGAATTTTTCACATTGCCTTTCACAAAACATAGACGACATAGTGTAGGAATCACAACACTTTGCCCTTTCTAAAAATTGCCATGTTACACTGAAACCTAACCCCATGTCACAGTAAATTCACCCCCAGAAACCAAAAGGGTTAAAAAATTTCCCTCACTTGCTTGCCTCCATTATAAAAGTTTACCTATTGCGATTATATATATATATATATTTATATATATATATGGTAAATATTTGCACTTTTTATACTCTAGTCATTACTTGTCACTATTGAAGTATGGTTGTGGAGTCTCCTTATTAGGAGACTAGCCTTGTTTATGGAATTGTTGCAAATTGTTGTCTATAGGCGGTAATTTACAGCTTGGTGTGGCCCACAACAAAGTGAAATTTTGATGGTCAAATATGTACTAGGGTTTGCATGTGCATTCCTATGGCCCAAGCCAGGCACTGAGGTAGCTACGATCATGGTAAAGAACAAGGCGTGTTGCATCGGTGTGCTTTTGCATAGCATCACATCCACATGCACCCTATTGCATCCTTTGCACATGGCTTATTCAACCCATGAATTGTAACCTTCTTTTTGGAGATTTTCATTACAAGTAGTTGGCTCAAGGATAAGGTCATACTTTATTTAGAGGATTGCTTTCTTTGTAGAATTGTTGCAATTAGCAATGTAAAAGGAGTAATGTGTAGCACAATACAGCCCATAGTAAAGTAATAATTGGATGGCACCATATGTGCTAGAATTTATGCAAGTTGGGTTGCCACCTTAGCTAGGCATTACCATATCTAAAAGTAAGGCAAAGCACTCAGCACACTACAGCGTTATTCATGAATGTGCAAGCTAGTCCACTTGCACCTTGCGACAACCTATGCCCACAGTGAGTGGAGCTCACAAAGTAACATTTTCTAAATTTGCAGCTCTTGGTTGTCAGGTGCATGCATAAGGTGATTCTTTATTCGGAGCTTATAGTTGTTCATGTTTGAAGTGCCACTATTCACCCTCAACATTAAGCATTATGATGTCTAAGTTTATTCATTTTGTAGGGAAAGCTTTATGCTACCATGTGAGAGCACGGTAGTGTCCTTCCCATTAATGCTCCCACCCTTCATGGTGCAGCACATTGTGGTATCCCATTGATCGATGTGGTGGCTTTCTTCACTTGGGACAACTTATGCAGTAATGCAGTGCATGGAACTTAAGTTGGTGTAATGTGGAATTATCAAAAGTTCATTGCCACTTTATACTTTGTTGGATGTGGTATTTTGCCATGTCATAATGAAACCTCGATGATGCAAAGTGTAGTCAACCTTGTGTTTATTGCGCTTTGTTATTGTTTCTACATCGTGTGACATGTAGTCTCAAGCCTTACCCACATTGTGTGTCCTTGTGCATCTGGTATATATCCACCCAACAAATATGACTTGATAATTATAGAGTTGCAAGTTTTTAAAGTGATCAACATGATGTTTGCTTGGTGTTTTGCCAAGTTTTGAGCATGTAGTTTGCTTCCATTCTTTTCGTTGACCTTGCGAAAAACATTTTGTAGATACGTGAGTCATGCTCAACTTTTCAATTTGGAAGATGCAATGCATTTTAGCCATTTTAGTGGTTATTTATTGATGCATGCCATTATAGATCATTTGTATACTTGTGCCATTTTTCTATGGCTTACTGCTTATTAGGCCATGTGTGTGCAAGCCAAGGCCTTTATCCTAAATTATTCCCTTTGAGCTTCTTTTTGTATATCTTTCAAGCTCTTTCGATTATGGGATTTAATTAAATTTAAACCACTTTTTTATAAGAGATGTTTTCGTGGTGTTGCTTCTTATGACTTTTCTACTACTTTATGAGGTTAGTTATTATGTGTAGGATATGGTCTTACAATTGAACCTTCGTAAGAACAGAGTTCATATGTTTCCTACCATGTTTAACCTACTAGCAATTACATGTTTTTCTGAAAGATTAAGCCATGTATTTGTAACTATGGTAATTTAAATTGTCAAACTACAAATGGATGATTAAATTAATTATTGTTTTATTATTGGTACATGCTTGTTAGATAACAATTATAATTCAAGACCCAATATATGCATCAACCTGGCTTTTAGAGTGATGCATTTACATTCACCTAGCTTATTGACCTTTCATGATGACTTAGTGGATCGCATGAACTCCCTCTCTACGATAAATCATTGGAATTTCATAGATGTCAATGTTCAATGGTGGATATGGGCCTACCATGTTGGTGATGCATGATGGAGGGTGAGGGTTCAAATCTAGAGAGGGAGCCTAAGAGAAGGTAACTACATCCAAAGATAACTACAAGAAGGAAGTGATAGTAAATAACAACATCGAGCTCCATCAGTCTTGTAATTGGAATGAGTATAATCTATATCTCTTAAAGAGGATCCATTAGAGGGAAAGTCTAGTGATTGAAGCTGTGATATATCCAACTCTAGTATCATATATTTAAGTTGTTGCCCTTAAAAAGGACATAATAGCCTTATTTTGTGTCATTCAATCATCTGTTTCAATTACGTCGCCCTCAATGATGTGGACAAACTTAGCTTGTTGGGTCACTCCATCAAGATTTTTACTTCAAAGAAATTAGAGTCATCAAAGCAAGTGCATTCTCTAAAGTGACACTATGGTAGGAACTATTGTTTAAGATGAGCAACCAATTCTATAGCTCTATTGCTATGGTGCTTTATGTGGGATAGTTTGATAGACTTCATTCCCCAAACATATGAAATCACACTATGGTAGGAACTATTGTTTGTTTTAGATAAAACTTACTAGTTTACTATGGCAATAACTATAGTTCAATCTAATTCAATCAGCACGGCATTGACATTAGAAATTAAAATTCTTAGAAGTTCCATTGCTTCAAGAATAATAATAATCTCCATGTTAAAATATTAACAAGAAACCAAAGTATCTCTTACAATTGCAGTAGGTTTACACATGTCATGCCGTGCAAATATACCAATTCCTTCTTTCAAGTCAACATGCACAGCTGTGTTCCAATTAAAATTAAACCAACCAATTGGATTACTTCAATAAGAGGTAATAAATATACCTTTTAGGACTTCAAAGCTCCCACTTGAAGTGATTAGAGAGTTTTAGCAACTGGCATCTATACTACGAATGTTTCATTGAATTGCATTCGATTTAGAAGACTTTTTTCACATGTGCCCATAAATTCTTGTCACTCTAAAGGTGAAATAAAGATAAAGCAGCACAATTAGCCACTTGAGAAGTTGCAGCTACTCACAAATTGATTAACTTCAAATTAAAGAGCTCAAAAAAGTAAGTGATGTACCTACATTTAATCTCAACAAATATGAAGTATTATTTTGCAAAGTTGTTTTGACTAGAGATCTTTCATAATATGGCACTCCTAATATTAATGTTGCAACACTTCATCAAAAATAATTTCAAGGACAATGTTTAGACATCCCAACCTCTACTATTAGAGGCCAAGTGTTAATAAGAATATGATTTAATGCTAATCACCATAAAAAATGTTTACTAGAGATTGTAATTGCACTTTTGGAACTCATGTGACTTATTTCTATGATGGATTATAGCTCATATACATGTAGTTGAACATAGTCTTTAACACTAACAAAGTATCGTCACTTATTTCGAAGCACAACACATTCATTTCATTCAATTGACTCCATAGAGAACACATAATTTTAAAAAAATGAGTAGGTATAACTTCTAAAATGTTTTATGATTCCAAAATCTAGGCTTCTTAACAAGATCAACTACAAATGTTATATTGTCCACATCGATGTTCTTTAGGTTGGCCAAGTGGCAATAGGGAGGATGCCGGGACAATTATCCAACAAAATGGAAATGAAATTGCCCACAACATTCTATTAAACCATTTCATTTGTGCATAGAGGATTGCAATATTGAGGAAATTGTATGCATGAGATGCACGATGGAGAATATGGAAAGTATTATTTATCACGATGAATTTGTGCATAAAGGACTGAACCCACAAATGATCATCCTAAGCAAAAACTCACCTACTACGTTTTGTAATTGATAATGACTACTAGACCAACAAACTATTAAATTCTAGTCCCCATAATCGCTATATAGAGTTACCTTCTATCAAGGATAATGCATTATCCTATTATCATTTCAACTACTCCATAAGTGATCACATACATTTGTTATAACTTTGTAATTATGTAATGTGGAATTAATGTCTGAGAAATCTAATAAGTAGGAGTAGTAACAAATACTATGTTAGTCATGACAATATAGACTAACATCAATAGTGCCATTATCATCAATCTTGATGCAACTTTTAACGTGATTAAAAATGAAATTGAATCCTTTTTCCTTAGAGTTTTTGTTGAAAATTGGTAGGTTAAGATATTTCAATTGAGTAGCTTGATGCATATATAGTCTTTCTATAATGATAGTCTTACACTTGTGGTCCTTCACCCTGCTAAATAATGCTCTTAATTTGTTTAGATTTGCAACTTACTCTAAGTGAATCCCATACCACTCAATCATATCGCTATTGTTCTTCCTAGTAGCACAAGTTGTAGGTGCATAAATCTTGAAATCATCACAATATACATGTTGCATAACCAAAGGTGAGGAATGGTTAATCCTAAACAAAATTCAAGTAACATGATCTTGATGATATTGAATAAGCCTTGAGAGATACTTAGACACAGTAGTAAAGAGGTATGGTGAGAGAAAACATCCTTATCTAAGACCCCTAGTTGCCATGATCCATGGTAGATGGATTCCATTATTCATATTCCAAAATCTGGATGAATTGAAATAGGCTTAAATCTAATCACACCAAAGAGTAAGAAACTACTAATATTCAGCATATCCATCATAAATTTCCAATTTACTTTGTCATAAGCCTTGTTCATATTATATTTTAGCTCAATCAGACCTCCTTGGAAGAAGATTGGTGCAAATAGGTAGCGATTTCCTATTCTAAAAGAACATTATTAGATATAAGATGGCTAACACAAAAACAACTTGCCCTATGATAGTGATCTCAAGAAGCGCCACCTTCTGTCTAACTAGTAACATTTTTGCCACTACTTTGTCAATAATTTGTAGGGGCTAATGAACCTAAATTGCTCATGGTTGGAAGCTCTTTGAGAACGAAGGATAAATATGAGTAGTGTGACATTTCAACCTTTTAAGGTAATGCTATATTTATAGAATTCTTTTCATTATTGTGACAATGTCCACCTGTGTGAACTTTTGTTAACCACACACAAACTCATATAAGATGACATCCATACGAGGGGATTTATTTCTTTTGATGGACATCACCATAGATCTGATCTCATCTTCATTAATTAGAGCCACAAGTGTAGCTACTTATTCACTATTAATAGATCCCACAGACTGGAAGGTAGAGGAGACTCACATTACATATGGCTACACCACCTATTATTGAAACACTACATAAAAATTTCATTAATTTAAGTTTGGAGGGCACGAATTCCGTAAGAACATTTTTATGTTTATGGATATAGTTTGTGTTAGGAGAAAAGGTATTTGTCAAAGTAAAACATCACTTGTTTCAATCCTTTGGGCTGGCCTGATAAAGCTTAGCATGCTACCACATTTTGTTTAAGATCATGCTCCATCTTAGTTATGTGCTTCATATTTTCTTTAAGTTGAAGCTCTTAGATTTCCTTTTCCAAATAGCAAGGATATTGAGAATGTTACAAAAGTTTGTTACACAATATTTCTTTAATGTTATAAATGCTCTATTAAATTTTATGGCTAGACAATCCATAGGTTTTCCTTGAGTGCTCGTTTTTCAGGTAGCTTTCATTGCATTAGATGATTGGGGAAAGTATAACTAGTTCCTCTAAAATTAGGTTCTTTTTTCATCATAATGATTGTCTAAACTATATAAGTAATATCTAATAGTCTGAGCTATTACAAGGGAGATATGTAATAGAGGTACTTAGAAAGGAATGTGATGATTGATATTTAGGAAAGCTCTTTCAATTATTTCCTAGAAATAAGCAATGACTCCTGCCCCAATTGATGCTAACCCTTATGATAAGAAACTCATTGACCTTATGTTGATATGGACAAGCCCATGTTCAGATAGGAACTCTCATCCACATGAATAATTTAACAAAATTCATGTAGATACATTATATGAAGTCATTTCTCAAAGCTAGTAAACTATAACATATAATTGGCACTTATTGTAGTTCTTTGATACTAAAAAGCTATAGCTTTTGATAATAATTCTTCTAATGACTAGCTTTTTGAGACATGTATGCTTCATGCAACCAATTCTTGAGCCTAGCCTAATATGTAATCTAAAAATAGTCCCAATGTAAGAAATCTGATACATCCAAAAATCTGTGACATGTAAGCTTCATGCAACCAATGCAAAAGCATTATAGTAAACAATTTTTGTCTTTGTCAACCTCACTTGTAGAATCCTTTATTCACATCAAGGTAAAACCATGAGCAATCCCAACTATGCTTTACAAGTGATCTTAGCAATTGTATAGCCATATATTCATCCTCTAAATTTCTTAGATAATCAAAACCATTGCTTAATGCATTGCTCAATCTTATATTCACCTATCTTACCACTACTATTTGTTTGTTGACTTTCCAAATTACTCAAGGGTTGCCCTTTCCTTTATGCAATTTTTTTATTTTCCTTACCTTAAAAGAATAATTGAACTATACCTTTGGACGTTTCATAGGCAACAAATTGGACCGCTTCATTGGACGGACTAAAATTGCTTGAGAATTACACCTGCTTCTCTAAATTCTACAACTGTGTGAGCTATCGATAGGACCTTCCTCCATTCTCATGCTGCATGGTGGACTATGCTTTTTATTAGTAATAGGTTCAACCTCTCCCTAGGTTTTCTACTTTGATACCATTTTGGGCTTGAAGGTACCTCCATTGTACCTTCTTTCCAAGTATAAGACCTATCCCTTTACATTACTTGCATTGTATCTTTGTATTTGTTTGATCTTCTTACCTCTTGCATACATATATCTTTAGCTATTATAGTCCTTCTCTATTATGTTACTTCAATCAGTATCTTTTTCCTATATTGAACTACCACCCCATGTCCACGTCCATGTCTCTTCTCCTCATGATCCTCTATACCTATTGCATCAAAATCGGTACTTCAATTTTATCCTCATTTGGTTGTATACTTAAAGGACAATAGAATATTTTGTGCATCCTTAAAATGATAAAAATCTCTATACACTCTATCCATTAGGTCAAACTAGTGGTATAGAGTTTCTCATTCACATGCTCTATTTTGTAGATGTATTTCATCATTAATTATGAAAGAGGTATCTTTTGGTGCCAACATCTTAACATCTAAATTTGTTGTTCTCAATGAGTAGTTAATGTGGGGACCTTTCATCAATGTTAAATTGATAATGCTCATTCTTCAACTATTAAGCGCCTGCTTAAGGTTGACTTAAATAGGTTAAGTGATTCAAGTTTATCATTCAAAGAATTATCTTCCATGATCGCTACAACATTTCCTATGTGCATCCACATAAATTACCCACATCAGTACCATTTAGACATGGAGACTTCTCTTCTAAGTGAAAATATAATTCATTACATTCATTCTAATCAGGTTCACTATTTGATGAAATTATTTTTTCTTATACTATCGTGTCCCTAATTCCCTAAGCAATTCCAAAATTAACACACCATGCGTCCCCAAACAAACACCTTTTTCATCCTCTGACATATTCAAGCCATAGAAAGCCTTGTGTTATTACGACTCCTCCATTTATAGCATTACATTCCTTTAGCACTTCTCTAAACTCTATCACCAATGTTTATCACAACTAGGACCACAAGAACAATCCCATCCTTTAGAATGTTAACTTAGGGGTAGTTAGGCTCAAAAGTATCACCAATTGGATTCTTTGTTATATCGATAGTTACAACACAAACTTTTTTCTTTTACAATCATGTCAGGTTTAGTTCCTGTTATAGATCATTGCACTTTACAATGTACTCAGAAGAATATGAATTCTTAATCTATTTAAAAATGTGTATGAACCCAAAGAAAACATTGAGATGTCCAAACTATCCTCTTAGTGCCTTATCAACATTAGCTAGAAATAAACTTTGTGAATGCTGTCTTAGTCCGCTACCATTCTTCCCCCTTCTTTAGTTGGCTATTTCATTGATGAAAAAACTATACATTACCATCCCTACATACGTCACGATCCCCCACAACCAATGCACCCACCCGTCACATAAGTATGTCTTCTTACATCTACATCTTTGGATTCCTTGATAAAGAAATGACTAAAGCCTACATCATGCTCTTTTGAGGGTGGTTAATACATAAAATTCGTAAAAAGAGTAAGTTGAAGTAGGTTAGAGTGGGAATTCCCCAATTCAAACTAAAATCATAAAAAAATGCATGATGAGTGATGTAGTTCATAGTAATGTTGCCTTGGACTTTTTTAGGGGACAATTTGAAGGCTAAATATGTTGAATGTATGCATAAGCACTATGATAAGAACTTGTATTTACTTTAGGCAAAAATAACTAGTCTGCTATAATAATAGTTTATTGTATAGTCTAATTCAATCTTTGCTACCTAGACATTAGAAAGTAGCATTCTAGGGTGTTTCATTACTTCAAGAATGGCAATAGTCTCTAAGGCACAAGCTATTATACTTGAAATTGAAGTTTTTCTTACAATAGTAATAGGCCTACAATGTCATCCAAATAACAATACCAATTCCAATAGTGACATCGTCTTCCACAACTACATCATAATTGATTTTAACTCAAGCCAATAAAGGGGGACTCTAATAAGAAGTAACAAATAGCTTGTTAAAGGTGAAACTATATGTACATTTGGATTGTTTAATTAAGTAGTAGTATGAGCAATTCGAATATTTCTTTAGAGTTTAACTGGATTGAGAAATTTTCGTGTATATGCCTACAAACACTTGCTAAGCTTAAAGTGAAATAATGCCGCAATAGAAAAATCCAAATTAGTAGTAGGGCCCACCTACACATACATAAACATGAAGTTAAGAAGCTCAATTGATGAAGAAAAGAATACCTTGTCATTCACCAATTTATGTTTGAAAGTATCACTTTTGAAGCTCCCATTTCAACCCGACTAACAAAGCCCTGATATCTTAGTTTCTTTGGCATAAAGCTAGGACAAGTGGGAAGAAGATTTAACATGAATCACCACAAAAAAATGATAAGCTAATGCAACACCTATACTTTTTGAATCGATGCAATGTCCTTTTTAGTAGAATTATGGCTTGTGTACATACTGCTATAAATGGTCTTTGAGTTCAACATTATGTCCTCACTTATTTAGAAGTGAAACATAGCCCTTTCATTCTCTTTATCATAATGGGATTATGAAATTGAAATACTAAATTAAGCACAAATAAATTCTTAATTTTATTATGATCCCACACAACATGCTTCTTAACCAACTCCACTACAACTAACAAAAGGTGCATGTACATGTTGAAATAGGTTGGGCATGAAGTAATAGGAAGGAAGTAAAGCTAAGAGCTCAATAAGAATGATTAACTTACATGTAAGTGATCCACCAAGTGACATATAGATAGCAATTCTTGTCATAAAGTACTTGCATCTAAATGATTGAACCCATAAATAGTCATCTCAAACCATAACATGTCTTGTGTATTTGGTAATCAATAACAATTTCCTGATTGACAAACTACCAATTTTGAGTCCCTCACACTACTTAGAAAGAGTTATTATGTTTCAACTAGCATAATGTGCTATGCTTTAAACATTTGAACTACTTTATAGGTAATAATGCATCAATTTCTTTAACTCTAGAATAGTGGCACTAAAAATTAATCAGTGAGCTAAGTAATACACAAGAATAGCAGCTAACACTGAGATTATTGTGAGAATATAACCCATCGTTAATAATGACATGACCATCCATGTTGACATTGTTTTCAACACAATTAATTAGGAAATTAAAGCCTTTTTTCTATAGTTTAGTTGCTACAATTGGTATGACTAGATATTTCCAATGAGTAGCTTAACAAATATGAAATTTTTTTATTAACATCTTCTTTTGCTTGATTTATATCCCCTTGATAAATAATAGGACGTATTATTGAGGTTCACCATCTAACCTAATTGATAACCATACCACTGAATAATATCTTGAATGGTCATTACAATGACACAAGTTGTAGAAACATAAATCATGATGTTAACAATGTATAAAATGTTATCATAAGTGAGTATGGGTCAATCCTAAAATCCTAAACCCAATGAGGTAGTGTGCTTATGTCAGTGTTGAATAAGCCATTTGAGATACTCAAGCATAATAGAAAAAAAGGTATAGTAATAATATACATCTCTAACTGAGACCCCTATCTCCTTCAATCCACTATAGATGGATAACATTAAACATAATCCTTAGTCTTGGTGCAATGATACATGCTTTAATCCAATCACAACAACAATGTTGATAACTACAAATGCTTTAGCATATCTAGCAAAAATTTTAAATTGACCTTAATTGGAAGTAGAAAAGTGTGTTGGGGCAACCATTTCATGTGTTAAGAATATATTAATTGATATAGTATGGTCTGGTACAAAAGTTACTTTACCCTAACAGTAATATTAGGAAACACAATCATTGATTTAGCCACCAAAAGTTTGGCCAGCACTTTGTAAATCACATTGCAAAGGCTAACGAGCCTAAAATACACATATTTAAAAGCATCTCAAAATTTAGGGGTAAGAATGACAAGCATGTATTTGTAATGCTTAGTCATAAAGCTACCTTTAAAGAATTGTTTCATTGCTATGGCATTATCTACTTATGGGACATTCCAATAACTATGAAAAAATTTAGTAGAGATGCCATCTACATTATGAAGTTTATTTCTTTTGATGGATAATGCCACACTTCTAATCTCATCATTGTTGATTTGAGACACAAGTGTGACTGCTTGATCACTATTAAAAGTTCTCAAATGTTGAAAGTATAAAGAAGGCTAGTATTGCTTATGGCTAGATCATGTCTTGTTAGAAAACTACAGAAGAATGTCTTCAATCTTAGTTGGGGATGCACCAATTCCCTACTTTAATTTTTAAATTGGTTGATATAGTTGCTCTTGGACATAGAAGTAGTTGTTTCCTAAAAAATGCAAGTGTTCTTGTCTCAAAGGGTGCCGTAGTAATGCTTGGCATGCTACATTCACCGTGTTCACTCTAAAGCCATAACATTTGATAAGAGGCAATACATTATGCCAAAAGATTTTGTTTTAGCTCAGTTAAGACATTTACAAATTCCTTTGGTTGATGTTCTTGGATTTCTTGTTCTAACTAGTGATGCATATTAAGGATATTACCAAGTTTAGCTTCACTCCATTTCTTTAATATTGATAGAGCAATATTATATTTAGAGGATAAGCAATCTATAAGGTTACCTTTAACCAACATTCCCCAACTTGCACACCCAACATTAGTTGACTGTGGAAAGTATAATAAGATGTTTTCAAATGGAGCTTTTCCAACAATTTTACCAAATAAGGATTGTCTAAATTGTATCAGTAATTGGTAATGATCCTAGCCAATGTGGGAAAGATATGTCATTGCAATACTCATGATTTCTTTCATACCATAAGTATTCTTGAAAGCATTGTAATACTCATGATGTCTTTGGGTTCCTTGATAAAGTAATGGTCATGGCTTACATCAGACTCTCCTTAAGGAGGTTCAAAAATAAAATAAATAAAATAATAGTTGAAAAGGTTTTGGAATTGGCTTTCTCTAGTCCCAAGAAAAAAAAACAAGAGGACTTTGAAAAGTGACCTAGTCCATAGCATTATTTCCTTGGTACTTCATGTTGAATAGTTTGAAGGGCTTCATACCTTGAACATATGCAATAGCACATTGGTAAGAGCTATTGTCTGCTATAAAAAAGTAATAGGTTCACTACAGTAATTACCATAGTAGAATCATAATCAATTACCTCTACTTAAACATTAAGAAGTATTGATCCAAGAAGTTCCATTACTTCAAGAATTGCAATAGTCTCCATGATAAGCTAAACTTGGTAAAAAAAATTTCTATAATAGTAATAGGTCTAGTCTGGTCATCCCATATAATAATACTTATTCTAGGAATAAAATCATCATGCGAAACTACACAATTGAATTTAATCCTAACCATTGGAAAAGGGGTCCAATAAGAGGCAACCGACTTTATGTTCCTTGATAAAGTAATGTATGAAGCCAACATCAATGTCTCAATGAGTTTCATACATAAAGTAAGTAAAAAAAAGTTGAAGCTGTTTAAGAAGGGGCATCCCCAAGATCCAACTAAAATCATACAAAATTATATGATGAGTGACCCAATCTTTAGGACTATTGCTTTGGCACTTTACATGGGATAGTTTTAAAGACTACAAACCCTTAATATTATAATAACTCTATGATAGTAACTTCTTCTTGATTTTGACAAAGGCTTCTGGTTCATTTTAGTAATGGTTGTAGTAGAGGCTGATTTGATGTGCAGTGCCTCAACATTAGGATGTATCATTCTCTGGAGTTCCATAGCTTTTGAACTAGTAATTGTCTCCTTGGCAAAAGTTGCACCTAAAGCAAAAGTTTTTCCAACAATTAGAATACATTTGCTTATGTATTCCCAAATAATATTAGCGATTTAGACAAAGAGATCATCTTGCGTAGTTGAATCACGATTGATATTAGCCAAATTTCTTGTAAGAGGAGTCCAACAAGAAGAAACAAATAACCCATCAGTCAATCACCGCTCCAACTTCATGAAGTTGAAGAGTTCAAACAAGTAGAAGTTGTGGTAGCAATTCAAATATTTCTTTGGACTGTAGCTAATTTTAGAACCTTAATAGCATGTGTATGAAACTTCCTATTAAGAAAAGGGTGAAATAATGGAAAAGAACTAAACTTAACCATATCAAAAATAATTCACAAACAACAAATTAAAAAAATTAATGATTGCCATAATAACTAGGATGTTCCACACTACAAGTGCAACCATACATTAATAATTGAAAACATGCACTTAAGAATATATCATACTTCTATAGCACACCCAAGCATGCTAGATAAAAATTTAAATACATTTTCTTTTCACAACAACACCTGAGACTCTAGTAAACGCAATAGTAATAGCCCTGGAAAGAAGGTTGAAGCACTTGGCTACTACTTTCAATTCGGAAAATATTGGAACTCCCTTTTGTGTTCCTCCTCCTAAAGGCATCCTCCTTTATCTTAAAAATGAAGTAACAATTTAGGCAACTGATGAAGCTCTCGTCCATGTAAGAGTTTTGTTCGAGATTTCCATCAGTTTTGATGAAGGTGCTTCTCAAAAAAAGGAAACTTTTACTCTAATTTACCTATATTACAGTAAATATTGTATACAAGCTTCTTAAACGCATAAAAACTTTCCCAATGCCTAAATATATATAACTTCTTGGGCATGGTAATGCTGTGCTTTGCACAAAAGTATTCTAATAAGTTGGCCAATAAGCACTCAACAAATCAAATAGCCACATATATTGACAACCAGTAGCGCTTATAGTGTCTCCAAGTATTTCACTAAGAATATATCTCCAAGAATTGCATATCCTCTCTATTGCTATTTCGAGTCCTTCCTCTACGACAAGCATCAAGGAAATTAGAATTCCTATTAATCACCGTAACCCAACAAACATAACATTGCTTCTTCTTACCTGATAGCTATAGCCAAGATCAAGCTAATCTTGAACCATGTACAACTACATGATCCCTATGTAAGTAATGGAAAACATATTGTTTCCATGCCAAGTGCATTTATCACGATCAACAACATCAGATAAAATCAAAAGTCTAAAGTTAATGCCTAGAAGAGAAGGCTAAGGGACCTATTTACTACTTTAAATTATGGAAATATTCTAGCTACCATATGAGGTCAACATCCTAAAGAGAACCTCCATTGGCTTAAAATTAATGTATCAATTCTAAGCAACTAAAGGAGCTGTTGCCCATATAAGAATTCTATCTGTGAAATTTCATGGCCATCCAATAAACATGTCTTCAAAAGTAGTGCAACAATACTCCTAATTTGCCCCTATTGTAGGAAACAAAAGTACCCAATCTACTTTGATGCATAACAATTCTCTTAATGGTTGAATATTGTATCGTCTTGGGCATGGCAATTTAGCATTTTGCACAAAAGTATTTAAATAAGTTAGGCATTGAGCACTCATCAAATCTGTTTGCCACATATATCAAAAACCATCATTACTTATGATATCTCCAAAATTCTATATAGAATACTTCTCCAACAATTGACAATCCCCTCTATTGCCACTTTGAGTAATTGCTCTACTACAAACACAAAAAAAAATTGCTTGCTTTTTAGACATCATATCTTATGCAAACTTAATGCTATCTCTCCTTAGCTAATACTAGTAGCCATGCTCGAGCCAAGGTTAAACCTTGTCTAACAAGAACATCACAAAGTAGGAAATCAGTAACCTCTAGTTTCTATGCTAAGGGAACTTCACGTAATCAGTAGCAACACAACAACGAGTGTAATAATATAAGTACATTCTCTATCACTATCTACCCCAGCAAAAATACCTTAAATTCAAGACAAAGTAAAGCCTTGAATAGTACCATGTATAATTTCCAAGTACATCCTATAACAACTCAATTATGTAATTCCTTAGAATGTCAAAGTAAGAAGAAGCCAGCACTCTATATTCTTCTAACTCCATAATGTTTGTAATACCACCATTTTTTGTGTTTTAATTTTTAAAACTTCCCAAGAGAATTACCTTCCATTACTCTTTTGTATTTCCTTTATCATCTCCAAATTCATTCAATAGAACTTTTCCCCCTTTCTCTGAGTCTCAGAGGTCCCATAATAGTAGATGGATAAAGATTACTAGAGACTTCCACCTATGTTTTAAAAATTTACATCATAATCTACAAAGAGTCACTGTGGCCATCATAAAAAACATTATTAATTTATGAAAAATGGTTTTTATTTGTATTAATTTCATTTTCCTTATACACTCTATTTTGGTACCCATACAATCTTAGATGAATGTGCACTAATCCTTTAGCAATTTCTCAACATGCAATTTTTTTACAATTGCCCCTCATTCTTATCTTGATTAGGTTCTACTTCAAAAGGACAAAAGCTCTCAACAATTTCAACATTATGAACTGGTTAGCCAGTTGTACATATCCTAAATGCATGTGCCACTTTGCACAAGTGAAGTACATAAAGGGTAGTCCATCATAATCAAAACTCTAAATAGAGTGGCTGATTGGTCCATTTAGTCACATACCTACTATATGTAGCTTTATAAGGTCAATTCTTACATAAACACTTGCAAAGGTTCACCTTTGCATGTTAACCATCCAAGCATCTTCTAAATATGCACACCCATTACTTCGGCAAAGCACAAAAAGTTTCTTATGTTCCAATACATGAGAGTGATTACAAAAACAAAAGAGATTTGACCACAAATAATCACTGAGGTAGTAGACCTAGATGTAGGTGTCTACACATCCAACACAAAATTGTAGCCCTACAGCCAACCAGGGACCTCCCAACAACATAAAATCTTTATCTGCAACTGACTTAAACTACAAACAAAAATTGCCTATCAAAAAGTCTTGAACCTAAAATCCCTTGAAATATCCACAACCACATTAGAGTACTTCTGTAATATTTTGAATGGATAAAAATATATCGTACACTATACAAATAAGATCAAACTAGTGGTAATGATCTTGATTATCATAAGCCTATTTTGAAAGGTAAATTTCAACATTTATTATGAAGGATGTATCACTTGGTGCTATAATCTTCATATCTACATTTATCAATTTTCCTATGTAATTACAAAATTAACCATCAATGTAAATGTTATTGTCATATTTCATTGTTTATATTATAAGAGCATCTATAAAGCTCACCTTAATCAAACAACATGTCGGCTTGTTTCAAATAAAACAATTTTACTCCACCATAACTTTGACATTCTCTTAAATACTTTAGGCGCACCTTTACCGATCAGCTGCTTTAGTACTTCCTTTGATACAATACAAAATTTTTTAAGCATGCTCATCTTTTGTTCACTGTATAATTGGTTAAACTCTTCCACCTTCTTCTATATCCATATTATCATGCTCACTTCACAACTAATGCATTCTACTTCCAAGAGGATTCACCCTCATCTTCCTTAAATGAAATAATATCATAATAGGCCTCCACTAACTTTGACACAACTAGTGAAGTGTCCACATTATTTCTTACATTCTGCTAAGTTCCATTACCACAATTCACTAAAGCACTATCTACAAGTTCAATGACATGATCCCCAAAATTTTCTTTGATAAAGATTAAAGCCTTGTCACCTATCACCCTTGATAGTAATGAATGTACATTACCTCTAACTTTATTTGTAAGGTTTTTGGATTTTGTGTCCGCTGTTTTTCACAACTCATAGTGTACTCAAAGAATTGTTGATGTTAGGTCCATTTCAAAGTTGGTCGATAACGAAAAATGTGACACATCAACAGGCTTTCCAATAAGATGAATTATTATGCCTTCCAAGGATTTCTTCCTTTGCCAACAATTTTGTCTACCTATAATTAAAATCTCTTGACCCCTGTTCTGTTGTAATTCTGCCTGCTTTAAAAAGTTTTTTGGGTTAAAGATAAAAATTTAGCCTCCTCAATAAAGAAATGTCCAAAACATATACCATACTCTCCATCTGGATGTTCATAAATACAATAAAAAAAGATGATGATGAAGCAGTTTAGGAAGGGGTATTCCTGAATCCCATACAAAATAGTATGATGGGCAACCCAATCGACTGTTGAACTTTCTTGATGCAATTTGTGGGTAAGCTTAAAGGGCCACATATGCTTCACAAAATTTAAAATGACACAATGGGAAGTCCTCTAATCCTTATCACTTAAAGGAAGAAGACATTATAACAAGTTTTTACTAAGAGAACAAGTACAAAGATTATTAAAGAGAGTTACGAATGATTGTGCAATGTTTGCAAACAATGGGGATGTGATAGCTACTGAATGCCACATTCTTCCAACATCTGTGCTTTTGCTTCTACATGGAGCTAATGTTGTGGGCAATAGACAGTAGCCTATTGACATTGTCATGCACCAAGGGAGAGCAAATTTTATGCTGGTAATGAGTTTAGCCTACGTCTGTTGGTTTAGTGGGACATCAAAATTGAACACAGAAGAATTGTTGAGTATGAACATCTTGGCACTTAAATTGATGAAGAATGTAATGAGATGTGATATATGTGAATTGTAGAATCTCATGAACCATCCATTGTATTAATGTAACAAGAACTAGTGGATGTAGCAAGGCAAATAAGAGGTGGATGGCCCTTTGAGCTATGGCATGCAGTGTTGAGGCATTGGATGATGGTTTCCTATCAATGTAGTAAAAGGTTGCATGCCACAAAGTGTTGTGGTGTTGGCTTGTAACAATAAATGTTGCAGGACAAGATGTTGATGTCCCTCACAATTCCAACTCCATGCTCCATGGTGTAGAATTATGACCAAATGTTAAGTGAGGCTACCTACTAAGTTTAAGCATACAAATAAGTAGATGGAAAGGAAATTTTGAGGATTCCCTTACTAATGATGAATGAGATGGGTCCATTCAAGTGTAGAGATCAGGTTTCCTGAAGCAAAATTTATAGTCTAGAGGGTGTCCACAATAATAAATCAAGATCACATTCTATGGAAGGGGGTGTCAGGGTGGTTGAAAGACCATTCAACTAAAATTTGGTATCACCATAGCCTAAATAATTACATGAGATCAATAATGAGCAAGTACTACATGGGAAAGTTGAAAGGTAGTTTGGAAAAAAGAGTGCTTGAAATTATCATGTGGGATGCATAAAGGAACCAAAGATGTGCCTCCAATTGATGTCAAACATCCTCGTATGATTTGTTGCATAGCTCAAGGAGAGGACTAGCTCAGGGCATCATTGCAGAGGTGTGCCTCATTGAGGAGTGTCATAGAGGCACCAGATGCATTTACGATGGCTTGTAGGCTCCCCATCTAACCTATCTTGAAAAACAAAAGAGGGAGTTGGACATGCTTGGGAGTTAATAGCTTAGCAAGCTCGAAAAGCACATGGAGTTGATAGCATGACATTACAAACATAAAAGATGGAGTAATTTGACTAAGGAAGATTAAGCCAGAGGAAACTCTAGTGGAGGCCCTTAGTGATGCTAACATACAAATCACTCATCTAATTTGGGTGTAGGAGAAAAGTACTAATCAAATGATGTGGTAGCTAGTTTTCTTTGAAGATTCCATCATAATAGCTTGATTAATAACTAGAGTTCTTTAATGTAAAAGATTATGATTAAAGGAAATAGGGGCACAACGACCTTAATATATTCTAAATTTCTAAATAGGGTGGAAGCCTTATTTAATTTGATGAGTTAAGCCATTGAATCTAGGATCCAAATGGGCCATTTATGTTAAATAGAAGTAGAAGCCATTTATGGTGTCCATTTAAGTAACTAAAATCCTATAAAGGGTTTTAGTCAACAAAGATAACAAGAAAGTGATCATAAAAGATAAAATCTTTTAAAGTGTGTGTAACAACTTAGCAACCTAATCAACTAGCCAAAAAATTAATGGCATTTAAGCATACGACCCACATCTGGCCATCAGTGTAACGAAATGCTCTGATGAGTGCAAGGGTGATATGATCTTTATAAATTGGAGGGTACGGCCCCACATAGAGTGTCTATGGGGTAGATCTCGTTGGTACTAGTAAATATTCAAATGAGAACTTTTAAGGCTGAAGGGGAGAAAAGTTCCATGTGAATGGCACTTGCATATGCGTTTGTCTATCCGATGAGATGGGGGAAACCTATTGAAGTGTGTCATTTGGTATGAGTGTCAGAGAAGAGTTTATCTAAAATTTTTGAATTGGGATATGGTAGCCAATAACAACTTCAAGTTGTTTGAAGTAATCAATGAGGGCTTTGAGAATTATTACACTATTTTCTTGATAGAGTGCTCGCTCTAAAACTGCTAAGCTAGTGGAAGGACAAAGTAGTTGGATGAGCACTACACATTTAGGGATGTCAGATGCACCCAAAGGGACCATTGAAATTTTCGTGATTGAGTGCCTTCCATGCTCAATTATACACATAACTACACTATGTCTTCATGGTGAATAGCTTCTAATTAATGGAGTAAAGTAGACAAGGGAAGTACACAAATTGTATCCACATCTTTAGAAAAAGGTTTGGCTCTAACGGTTTGGCACGGGGTCGTAATATTCATCTCATTTATTATCATTGTAATTCTCGAGCTACTCATTTGATAAGAGATGGTACATTCATGCTGACTAGGTAATGAATTTCAACAGACCCTATAAGAACCTTCTCTAAGAATCGAATAATCAACTTAAAGCTAATACAGACACTCCAAACCCAACTTGTGCATGTTAGGTTGATACCCAAGACATGTATTGTTATAGATATGCATGTGTTGAAGAACTACATGCAGTCAACATTGTAAATGTTTGACAAAGAACTGCATTCATTGCATCACTGTGTAAGCAAGTAGAAGTAAGTTTGCATGTGCTGCACTGCATCTAGTGCATGTGACAGGTCGAGCTTGAATACAAAAGGTTTATTTAGGGATTTTTAGCACTGTTGTTTGCTAGTGCATGGATAAGGTGATGTCTTATTTGGAGCATAGCCATTTTCCTTAACAAAAATTTTGCAATATGGAATAATTAAAAGATAATGCACAGCAAAGTTCAACCCACGACCAAGTAGAAGTTGGATTGTAAGATATTCTCTTGAGTTTATTCATGTTTTCTTTTAGCCATAGCTATGTGCTACTACAAATATGTGTTGTAGAGCACTGGGTGAAATGTAGCAATGTGTGAAAGCATGTGTGTTCTATGCCATCCCTTGTGTTCAACAACTTAAAAATATTTAAAAATATATAAATCAATATTTTAATGAGTGGAGCACTTTGAGATGAGCCTAATAATAGTTTTTTTCATGTCGATTAGACCTTGTTTTGAAGTACTATGAATTAAAAAAATTTAATAAGTAAAACAAATATTAAATTAATACTTATGTAAGCATATATTAAAGTTGAAAAGAGATAACTTAAAGTAATGTAACTAAAACAACAAGATGTAAGGTTCACATGAGAGGAGGATTAGAGCTTCAAAGTAAAATATTCAAATCATGGTGGAGCACCTTCATAAATGAGAAAAATTGTATGAGAAAGATGGATTCCAAGTTTCTAAGGAGATGTGTATAATCTTATTTATCATCCGATCAGGATGGACTGAAATGACTTATAAAATGAGCAAAAATTCTAGAAAATAAAAATATTTAAAATATGTACTATATATATATATATATAACAAGATAAAACTCATTTAAATGAGACCGATGATGTTTATTTTTTCTTAATTAGATAATTTTTAGAATAACAACAAATTAAATCTACTAATAATAAATTATTACTTAAATACTAACTAAATATAAATAAAAAGTGATGAGATAAATAAAAGCAATATAATATAACAAAATCAAAACAAGGCAAAGCCTCACGAGAGGAGAATTTTAGTATCATAGTTACAAAACCAAATCAAAGAAAATCATTTAAAGAAATGATACATATGAAAAACAAAAGTTGCATTCCAAGTTAAACGTCCTCTATTAGCAAATAACATAAAAATTGAAACACTAGTGAAGCATACAAAAAATTAGTACAAAATTAAATAAAATAAAAATAAAAATTTAATTAGATAGTGCTTGTTAAAACGAGTCCAATGATATTGGTTTTATATTGTTCAAACATTATTTAGAATAATTTTCAATTTCCAAATTAAATAATAACAAAAATAAATAAAATATTATTTTAAAATTATGTCTGTATATAATAAATATGAAATAAAATAAATTAAAGTAAAGTAATATACAAAATAAATGTTACATAAAAATCATAAAAGAGGAGAATTAGAGTTTTATAGTAATATAACTAAATTAAACTTAAGACATTTCAAGAGAGGTGATAAATCCTATTTGTATTTGCATTTCTAGTTACTTAAGAGATTGCATTTAACATCTACGATGGTCAAATCTATTATGAATAAAAATGTTTAGTAGTATTTGTCAAAAAAATAAAAATAAATTTAAAAAGATATTTTAAAAAATTAATCGCATAGAGCTCATTAAGATGAGTCCATTGACATTTGTTTCTCCTTGATCATAGCTCATTTATAACTACAACCAATCACCAAAATAACCAAACAAAAATAATATAAGTTATTATTTTTATATTAAAAAAAATCATGTTAAAGCTATGAGACTAATTGAAACAATATAATATAGTAAAGCCAACATGTTGTAAAGCTTACATTAGATGATAATTAGAGTACACTGTAATATAACAAAATTTAAGTGGGAAATTTTATGAAATAAGATAAATTAAGTTAGAAAGTTGCCTTACAAAATACTAATGAGGTGATGTGTGACATCCTTTGTTTTAAAGTAAGCTATGAATTAAAACAATTCATAAAATAAACAAAAATCTTTAAAAAATAAATTAAAAAAAAAGAATATTTAGTTAGAAAAAATCACATTTAGATGAGCCCAACGTTGGTTTTTTCTTAGTCAAATTCTGCTTGGAATTTCTTCAAATTATAATTTTAAATAATAATAAAAAATAATAGCATCTTTTTTAATGTTATGTAAATTTATAATAAAGCTTAACTAAGGTAAATTTAAGATATGTGATATAACAAAATTGTTATGAGAACATTGAACAAAAGAGATAAATTATTATAGGAAATTAGCATCCAAAGATATGTGTAACACCTATGATTATGAAATCAAGTACAAAATAAAATTTCATAAAATGTACAAGAATTAGATAGAGCCCGTCAAGTGTAATATTATCTTGAAATGTCCTTGTTCAAAATTACTACAAATTATCAAAGTAAGTAATAAAAAAATATTTTTACAATACTAAGTAAATATATATTAAAACTTGAATGTGATAATTTTAGGCAATGTAAAACAACCAATTCAAAACAATAGAAACGTGACATGAAAACAGATTTAGATGAATATGCTAATATAACCAAACAAAGAAAAAAATTTGAATAAATGAAATAAATTACTTGAGAAATTTATATTCTAAGCACCTAAAAGACCATCTATAATATCCTCAAAAGCCAAATATGGTAGAAATAGAAATGTTCAATAAATCTTACCAAAATTCTATGAAATTTAATATCTAAAAAAATTTAATTGAGTATTTAATCAGATATACCTTGTCAAGGCGAGTCAAATGATAACTTTTTCATCTTGATCAAACATCAATTTGTAAAATAACTATTCTATCATTTAGAAAATATATAAATAAAAGAAGACATTTGTGAAATTGAAGTAATGTAATATAGCCAAATGAAGCACAAAATTAAAAAAAATATGATAAATTATAAGGCAAAGTTGCATTTTAATTATGCAAACAAGATTAGACAATACATGCTAGACTAACAACTTCGTCAAACAATAAGCATCCACATTCCTTGCTAAAACCATCAAACATAAAATATTTAAAAAATATTGATGTGATTAATTAGTTGGATGCAGCACATAGAGTTGGATCTAAAAATAATTTTTTTTTCAATTTGGAACTTCATTCGGAATCACAGTCAAGTGCCAAAAAATAAATATGGATAATAATAAATTATAATTTTTTTATCTTAAGTAAATAGATAATAAAGTTGAAATGAGTTTAATTGAACTAAAGTAAACAAATCAAAATGTTATGAACTTGACATGAAAGGAGATTTAGATGTATATGGTAATATAACCAAACAAAGGAAAAACTTTGAAGAAATAAGATAAATTATAAGAGAAAGATAAATTCTAAGCACACAAAAGATCAAGTGTAACATCCTATATTTTCAAATATAAAACAAATATAAATGTCGCATAAAGTAATGCCAAAACGCTATAAAAAAATATTTGAAATATTTTAATTGAGTATTTAATTGGTTATAACTTGTCAAGGTGCATACATTGTTGATTTTTTCATCTCAATCGAACACCATTTTTTAAACTTACTATTTTCATATTTTAAAATATTTAAATTAAAGAGCAAATTTGTAAAACGAAGGTAATGTAATATTGCTAAACAAGCCATAAAATTTCAAGAAATTAGGTCATTTATAAGGGAAAGTACTATTTTCATTATTCAAAAGAAATCAAGCATAACATCCCTCATTAACAACCAAGGCAAAATGTAAACATTTGCATTCACTGACAAAACCTTCAAAAAGAAAATATATATAAATATAAAAGTGATTATTTAATTAGTTGGAACTGATCAAGGCAACACTAAAAATGATTATTTTTTCTTAATCAGACCTCATTTGGAATTATCGTGAATTACAAAAAGAAAAAACATAAATTAAAAAATTATTATTTTAATATTAAGTAAATAGATATTGAAGTTGAAATGAGCATAGTTAAAGCAATGTAAAATAACCAATTCAAACTGTAATAAAAATGACACAAAATGAGATTTTGATGTATATGGTAATATAATGAAACCAAGTGAAAAAGTTTGAAAACTTTGATAAATTGTAAGAGAAAGTCCCACTCTGAGAAGATAACAGTCAGAGTAATATCCTAAATTGTGAAATATGGTACAAATCGAAGCTTCTCAACATGCATACAAAAACTCTACAAAAATAAAATATCTAAAAATATTTAAATTACAATTTAATTGGATACAACTTGTCAAGGTGATTCAATTGATGACTTATTCATCTCAATCGAACCACATTCTGTGAAATTACTATTTTAGTATTTAGAAAATATATAAATAAAAAAATAGATTTGTAAAATTGAAGCAATGTAATTTAGATAAATGAGGCTTAAAATTAGAAGAAATTAGATAAATTATAAGGAAAAGTTGCATTTCCATTGTGCAAATGAGATTGACATTACCAATCTAAATCAATAACTTGATCAAACATTAAACTTTTGCATTCCAAGCCAAAACCCTCAAAAAAAAAATTTAGAAAAATAGAAATAACTATTAAATTAGGTAGAGCTCATGGAGTCAAGTCTAATGATTATTTTTTACTAAGTTAGACCTGATTTGGAATTATTATGAATTACCAAAAAGATAAACATAAATAATAATAAATTATTGATTTGTAGTTAAGTAAATAGATAATATTGCTAAAATGAGCTTGATTAAAGCTATGTAAAACAAGAAAATCAAAATGTTATATAAATGACATGAAAGAAAATTTAGATGTATATGGTAATATAACAAGACAAATCAAAAAATTGGAAGAAATCGACAAAATAATAAGAGGATGTCACATTCGAAGCACTTAAAAGATCAACTGTAACATCCTTAATTGTTAAATGTGACACATATCAAAATATCTAACAAAGTATACAAAAACTATGCAAAATAAAATATCTAAACATATTCAAATGAGTGTTTAGTTGAATTTCAATTGTCAAGTCGAGTACAATGATGACTTTTTCAACTCCATTGAGCCGCATTTTATATAATTACTATTTTAAAGTTCAGCAAATATATAAATTAAAGAAGAGGTTTGTGAAGTTGAAGCAATGCAATATTGACAAATGAAACGTAAAATTAGAATAAACGAGATAAATTATAAGGGAAAGCTACATTTTTATTATGAAAATAAGATTGAGCATAACATCCAAGATCAAAAACTCAATCAAACAATAGATGTTCACATTCCTTACCAAAAGCTTTAGAAATAAAATATTAAGAAATATTGAATTGATTTTTTCTTAAATGGAACTCATGAAGATGGGTTTAACAATAATCTTTTTCTTAATCGAATCTCCTTTAAAATTACTCTAAATTATTGAAAAAAATAAATATAAAAAAAAACAAATTATTATTTTAAGGTTAATTAAATATATAATAATGCTGGACATGAGTTTAAACGAAATAATGTAATGCAACTAAATTGAAGAGATGTAAAATTTTCATGAGTTAAGAAATAGTGATTCTTATAAATATGAGTAAATCATAGAGAAAATATCAAAGAAATAAGATAAATTATACTAGAATATTGTGCTCCAAGAGACTAAAGAAATCAAGTGTAACATTCTCATTCATCAAATCATGAACGTATCAACATATCTTTTAAAGTGCACTAAAATGTAAGAGAGTTTTTTTATGTCGAGTTGAAAAATGCCTGTTTTAAAATTATTAATAATTGAAAATTAAAAAATAAAAAGTAACAATAGAATATAATTTTAAGGTTAAGTAATTGTATATTAAATAAAAAATTTGTTAAATTGATGTATCACAATATAACCAAATAAAGGTGATATAAACAGCACATAAGAAAAGAACTAATGATAGATAGTAATATAACTAAGCAAAGTAAAAACTAATAACATATTAAGGAAAACTACTTGGGGTAATTGCATTCCATGATGCTAAAATGATTGAGAAAAATTCCTTTTATTGACAAATAAATTACAAATTAAAATTTGTTATAAAACTACAAAAAGGAATGTTTATATGGATTGAGATTGACAAGATGTGTCCATGAAGTTCGTTTCATCTCAATCTCGTCTTGTTAGGATAACTATGAATTATTGAAGTAAAAATGCAAATAATAGTGCATTTTTACTTAAATAATATGTCATATATTAAAGCCAGAATGAGACAAATTAAAACAATATAATATAACTAAATCAAGACAATATAATGGTCACATAGGAGATGTAGAGTGACATAGTAATATAGTAACATCAAATAAAAACAATTTAAAAAAATGAAATAAATTACATTATAATTTTTAATTCCAAGATATTAAAAAGACCAAATACAACTTTACCTATCATTAAATAAAAAATAAACAACAATAACTCTTAAAATATGCCAAAACAATATCAATTAAATATTTGAAAATATAAAAAATGAATATATAATTGTATAATGGTAATGGAGATGCATAAACGAGGTTCAGTTCTTATCGATCAGTCCTCAGTAAGAATTACTATGAAGTTAAATATTAAATAACAAAAAATAAAACTATTTTTATGATATTAAAGAAATATATGACAAACGAAAAATTAAATAATTATAAGTTAGGTAATATAACCAAATCTAAGTCAAAAAATTGAAAAATTTGATAAATTGAATAAGAAGGTCGGATTCCAACAAATATAAACAAATCCTATTTCAAATTACTATAGATTATAAAATTAAATATGAAAATTAATAAAAAAATATTATTTTAATTTTTTAGTAAATATACATTAAAGTTGAAAAATTATGACCTAAAGCAAAGAAATATATTGAAAACAAAGGGGAATGAATATCACATGGTAAGATATTTATACATACTTTGTAATATAACCAACCACAGTGAAAAATTTAAAAAATAATGAGATAAATTATATGGGAAAGTCACATTGCAAGATTCTAAGGAGTTCTAGTGTAATATCCTCGACCATTAAAAATATAAAAAATACTCACATGAAGCAAGAAAAAATCCTTGTAAATAAAATATTTTAAAAAGTTCAATTATATCTTTAATTTGATAAAAATTATTGAGACTAGTCCAACGATATTGTTTCATCTAGATTGAGCCTCGTTTTAAATTATTATGAATTAATGAAATTCAAATAGAAAAAACAAAAAAGTAATTATTTTAATATTAAAAAATATATGTTAAACTTGTGATGTAAGCAATGTTATATAAGAAATTTAATGCGATGAAAATGTAATAATATTAGATTTATGGTGATAGTAAAAAAACTTAGTAGAGAAAAAATTCAAAAAAAAAAAGATTAATTATAAGGGAATGTTGTATTTTAAAAATATAAACGTACTAAAGGGTAACACTCTTAATTAAAAAATTTGTTGCATAAAATTTATTACAATGAATATTTTATAGCATTACGATCATAGAGATGAGTGCAACAATGTTTGTTTCCTCTCAAGTACACCACATTTGGAACACTGGCAAATTTCCATAGCAAAAAAGCATAAATGATAATAAATTTCTATTTAAATATTAAGTAAATATATAATAGATGTGAAATAAAATAATTTTAAGTAATGCAATGTAACACAATTAGGAACAGTAGAAAGCCACAAAATAGAATGATTAGAGTTTGATGATCATAGAGCCAACTGAAAGAGAACATTTGAAGTGAGATAAATTATATAGGAAGTATGCATGACATGATATTAAGGAGATAGAGTGTGATGTCCTTAATCATCAAATAATTTGCAAATAAAAATATCTCATAATTTGTAACAAAACACTAGAATATAAAATGATTAAAAGCTTACAAAAATTTTATTTAATTGGAAATTGCTAGTGGAGGCAACTTGAATGATGTATGTTTTGACTTGATAAAAAATTATTTGGAATTACTCCAAATAAAAAAAAATAAATAATCATGAATAATAATAAATTATTATTTAATTATAAATAACTATATACTTAATCTAAAATTAGAAAATTAAAGAAATATAATGCAACCAAATAAAAGCAATGTAAAGGTCACATAAGAGTAAACTTAGTGTCACCTAGTAACATATCCAAATCAAAGACAAAAAATTTAAAAAATGCGATAGTTTATATGGGGAATTTGTACTCAACGATATAAAGGAGATTAAGCATAACATCCATGAGCATTAAAAATAATACAAATCAAAATATCCTGTGTAGCATGGCAAAACATTAGAAAATGAAGCATTTCAAAATATAGAAGTGAATACTTTGTTGGTTAGGGTTCATCAAGATGACTGTAATGATATTTCTTTGTATTAATCTGACTTAGTTTGGAATTAATATGAATTATCATTGTTAATAAGAATAACTAGTAATGAATTTTTTAAAATAATAGGAAAATATATAATAAAGCTAAAATGACATAATTTGAAATACTAAAATATAATCGAATCAAAGTAAAGGAAACAAAAGAGGAGATTTAGAGTTATAGAGTAAAATAACCAAACTAAAATAAAATATTTAGAGAAATTATATAAAATTTAACAGAAAGTCCCATTTCAAGATACTAAAGATATTGTATGTAACATCCTTGGCTATCAAATCAGTTACAAATGTGATGTCTTCCAAAGCATGCCAAAGTTATTAAAAAATAAAATATTAGAAATTACAAAAATAAATATTTAGTTTGACAGAGCTCCTTAACATATGTCCATTTACATTTCTTGTCTCTAGTGGAGCACAAATAGAATTATTATAAATTACCAAAATTAATAAGCTTAAATGATAATAAATTATTATTTTAATATTAAGTAAATATATAATAAAAAAGATGCGAAAATATTATCAAAGAGAAATACTCAAATCAAATTACTATAAATGTCACATCAGAAATTATTTAAAGTTACAATGTATTATAGCCAAATAAAATTAAAAAATTAGAAGAAATAATAAATAATTTTGTGAAAGTTGCATTAAAAGTTATAAAGGAGACCAAGAGCAATATTCATGAATAACTAATTAGAGAACAAAATTTTTAATGATAAAAAAAATTTAAGTATGCACTTAGGTAAAGTTTATAAGGATAACTCCAATGAAAATAGTCTCATCTCATTTGGACATCGTTTTGATTTTTTACAACTTAACAAACAAAATAAGTATAAATAATAATATATTGTTTTTTAATATTAAAAAATACAATAAAGTTAAAATACAATAAATTGAAGCAACATAACTTTATGAAATTGAAACAACATAAAGAACACATTAAAGGAGATTTTTAATTTAGTAGTAACAAAACCAAATCAAAGAAAAATGTTTAAGTAAATGAGATGAATTTTATAGAAATGATAAATTCAAAGATATTAAAAAGTTTGGTGGTAATATCCATGATCTCAAATTTAGGCTTAAATCAAAATGTCTCCAAAAATTGATCAAAACACTATAAAATAATTTTTTAATTGCAAACAAATATTTAACTGTGTAATGTGTCGAATGAATTTTTTTTTGCATCCGTCACATCTTGTTTCGAATGACTATAAATTGCTAAATTATAGAATAAAAAAAAGGATTATTTTAATATTAGGTAAATATATTTTAAAGTTGAATAGAGATGAAATTAAGCAATGTTGTATAACCAAATAAAAAGATATAATCATTAAATGAGTGAAAATTTTGTGTTCTATAGTAATAGTAATAAATCAAACTAAAACTTTTGATCAAATAGTTAAAAAAAAGTGATGAAGCTACATTCCATGATACTTAGGACATCTCATGATACATTATTGATTGATAAATTAGTTATTAATTGAATTATCTTGTAAAGTTTGCTGAAACCACAGAAAGGAAATCATGTTAAAAACAATATTTTAAAAAGTTTATTGATTAGATAAAGCTTTTGGAGATGAGAGCAACAATGTTTGCTTTATCTTAATTTCAGCTCATTTCAAATTATTGCAAATTGCAAAAGTACATAACCAAAAAAAATTATAACTTTTTTATATATTAAAGTTGAAAAGATAGATTGAAGCAATGTGTTTTTAGAAAATCATCGTGATTCTAAGGACACAAGAAAATAAACTTTCATTTACATAATGATATAACTAATTTAAAATGAAAAATTTGAAAATGTGGGATAAATTGGAAAGAAAATTTGTATTCATAAATAATAAGAAGATCAACAATAACATCCTTGAAAATCAAATATGTCTGAATAAAAATGTTTTTAAAGCCTTCCAAAACCGTGTAAAGCAAAATATTTGTATATTCTTCTTATATCACTTTAACTTGATTATATATTTGCATTATTTTATCTTATTTCAAGTTTGACATATAATAAATTAATATTAAAATAAAATTTTATTTATTTTTTATTATTTACTATGATAATTCATCATAATTATAAATAAGGACTAATAAATATTTTCACCAATCTTGATGAGCATTAACCAATTGAATGTCATTTTTATTTTTTTAATTTTTTTGGATAGTTTTTGCAAACTTTAAAAAATATTTTGTTTCATGCCTAATTTGATGATAAAGGATGTTCCGTTTGGTTTCAGCAATACCTTAGAATGCAGAATTCTCAAATAATTCATCCAATTTCTACAAATCTTTTGTTTTGATTAAGTTACTTTACTATGAATCACTAACTCTCTTTTATGTGACATTTATATCATTTTGTTTTTATTATATTATATACATTAATTCATTTTATTTTAGATTTAATATATATCTACTTAATATTAAGATAATAATTTATTATTATTTTTTGTTTATTTACTTTTTTAATTTGTCATTATTCTAAATTTGGTATTATGGAGACAAATAAATGTTGTATAATTCATCTTAACTTGATCTATTTAATTAAATTTTTTTTAGTTTTTTAAATATTTTATTTTTGATTATTTTGGTGTGTTTTTGGAGACTATTGGATTTGTAGCTAATTTTATGATCAAGCATGTGATAGGTGACCCTTATACTTAATGAGTCAATAAATAAATATTTAGCATTTTACCACAATGGACATATTTTAGTGTGAATCATGCTTCATTGTGTTGAACATGTTATGCACTTTTTGTCAATTAAAGATCTTCAAAATTCCTTGAAGGGTTCAACAAACTTTAAGGATGGAAGATGTGAACACTAGTTTTGAAATGTTTCTATTTTTATTTAAAATACAAGTTGGCTTGTTTATTATTAATTAGAAAGCATATCCCTCCATTGAAATCATTTCAAATCTAGCTTAAAACTTTCTTTTATTTAAGAAATATAGGATTTCATCTTTTTAATCATTTAATAAATGAAAATTATACATAAACCATTCTTGGATTTGTAAACTATAAGATTTCATTTTTAAATCATTTAATTGTTTCATTGGTTAAATCTTACTTATAAGTCTTTATCAAATTTCATCTTAATGTTTTGTTATATTAGAAAATGTAATTATATTTAAATTTTCATATTTAAAAAAATGAAATATCATTGCCACATTCTAAGCGTGACCAAATGCAATGCTCTCAGAATAACAAAGCCTAAGTGGACACTCTCAAGCCTCAAGTCAAAAGACCAATTGAAGCGAAGTAAAGTCATACCTAATAAGAGTTAGGGTACAATCAAGAAACATAGTTATAGTAAGATAGTGGAAACATAACGATGGGTAGAATTCAAATCAAGTAGTTAAAGTGTCAGGTTAGGCTTATAGTCATGTTATATTTGTATGCTTCTAGTTGGCTCAGGTTATTAAATACTCAGTGAACAAAGCAGAAAAGCATGCCTTAATTTTAGCTCAAAATAATGGTTTGCAAAAGCTTATACAATTAAAAAAATAACTTTGATATTTCAAAGTGTAAGGCTAAACTATTTTCTTAAGTATTTTCCATTTCACCATTACATGAATACATACCATTCGATTGTTGATCAGATGGCTAAGGTTGAACATTTTTTTTGGTTTACTTCATGGCTTGAATAAGACGACCACATTCTGATCCAAATTTACTCAATGGTAAGATTCATTTTGACCTTTTCTTGAATCATGTCGCCTTAAATTATCCATTTTAAATCTCATACCTATGATCACTTTTACATTTATAATTCTTAAAATAAAATTATCCAGATCTCACTCAAAGTGATTGGATGGCCTAGGTCTAATTTGGATTGATCAAACTGTCCATAACACATCCACTCTTATAGTCTTTAATCTTATGGACTGGACTTCTCTTATTAGATCCAGTGACCCTAGTTGGTATGGCCTAATAGCTAATTCCTTTGCAATTATTTGAGTTATTGTGTAGCCATTCTTAAGGAAAATATTTAAATTGGTTTGTAATAAATCTTAAAGCAAATTTTCCTTCACTTTGTAACAACTATGATCAAAATCTTAATGTATAAACCTTATAATTATTAATGAAATGCATAATAGAAAGTCAACAACTTTTAAAATCTTGAAAAAGTAATTCATGATAAACTACTATTGTAAAGTTGTTCTATCAACACACAATGACTTAGCATTCAAGTTAAAAACTCCTCCAACAAGGCTTAAGACTTTTAAGCTTTCATTTTTGTTCTTCTACATATAATTCTTAGCTATTTTACATTTTTATTAAAAATATCTTTCCTTAATGTAATTTCCTTTTCATTTTGGTTGGGCTACCAAACAATTTTAAAACCCTATGTTTGATTTTAACCTATAAAATTTGAGTTAGGGTTGAGCTCCCTAAAATTTGGGTTATAATTGAATGCATAAAGGCTAGTAGGAAGGGGGTGAATAGCATGAAATTTCCTCAACTAAGTTCAAGATGAATAGTAAAAAAATGTTAAGTAGATTAAAAGTAAACTATAAAGCTAAACCTCAAATTCTATCACTTCTAAAATTGAAATTCTTCCAATCACTAATTAAGAGTGGATGCATGTTCTAATTTAAATGGAATAAAATAAACTTTTTGTATAACATTTTAATTCTTCTCATTTTTGTAAATCATTAGGATTAGGAATTAATCAAAGTACTTTTTTCAAAGAAGTTATACTCTTTTATAAAGTATTTATGAAAAATAAACACCATATCAAAGTAGAAAAATTATTTTAAAATAAAAAACTCACTCCTCTCTTATGGGATTCATGCACACTAATTTTACAAGAGAATTACCCTCAATCTCAATTATGTCTTGGAATGTTCATTTCCTATACACTTTTTCTCATTTATTCAAATTATTTTCTTTAATTTGGTTATATTATTATAAAACTCTGAATCTTTTCTCATGTGACCTTCACATAGCATAAATTGTAATATATCACATTGCTTAAATTAATCTTAATTAGACATTAATAAATATATAGTTAAGATTAAAATAAAAATTTATTATTATTTATGTTGATTTAGCTTGATAATTCATAGCAATTCTAGAGGAGGTAGAGTCAAGGTAACATAAACATCATTTGACTCATCTCGATGAACTTTGTCCAATAAAATTTTCTTTTTAAAATTCTAAATGCTTCGTTTCTTAGGTTTTTCTCGTTATATGAAGTAATTTTATTCATACTAAATCTGATAGTGGCAGATGTTGTAATTGGTCACTCTAGTATCTTACAACACGATTCTAATATATATTTTACCATATATTTAAAATCTCGCTTTGAGTTAATTTTGTATAATGAAATGATAACACTTCCATCATGTTACATTTATATCACTTAGAATTAGTTATATTTCATTATGGGATTTAGCTTGAGAAAAAATAATCATCTTTGAAGCCATCCCTATGAGCACTATCCAATTAAACATTTATTTTTATTATTTAAGTAATTATTTTCTTAGATTTTTGTTTTCTTCATGAGGTTTTTTGCTCCATGCAAAATTTTATGATCAAAGATATCACACTAAATTTCTTAAGAATAATAGAAGTGTACCTCACATAAATTTTATCTCATTTATTTGATATTTTTCTATGATTTAGTTATAATACACTAGTTTAATTTATCTTATTTTAACTTCAATGTACATTTATTTACTAATGACATAATAATCTAATACCATTCATATTTGTTATTTTAGTGATTTATCATAATTCAAAATAAGTTCCAATGATGACAAATAAATTGTCATTAATTGCTTCAATTTATCTAATTTCAACATTAGCATATATTTACCTAATATTGAAATGATAATTAATCACACTTTAATTTTATTTAGATTAGTGCTCATAGTAATTCCAAACTAATTCAATTAGAGATTAAATAAATGTTACTAAGCTTGTCTTAATTAGCTCTATACAACTAAATTTTATTTTTTTATTTTTTATTCATATTTTATAATATTTTGCATATATCATGATAATTTTCAAACCTTTCCTCGTTAGACAACCATATCTGTTATACTTGATTTTCTTAGTGTCATAGAGTTCAACTTTCCTTTGTTATTAATCTTGTAATTTCAAGTCTTTTTCCTTCGATTTTATTTTTTTATAATAAAACTCTAATTCTTTAATTATATGTCCTTTATATCCCTTTGTTTGTTTATATCCATTGCTCCACTTTATCTTCATATAGCTTTAATACATGTCTACTTAAGGTTGAAATAATATTATTATTTATGATTTTTGTTTTTCATAATTTGTGGTTTTCTTGATGAAGACCAACAAAGATGAAACTAACATCGTTGGTCTCATTTTAATGTGCTCGATTTAGTAAAATATCTTTTTTTCATTGTTTTTTAAGAATTTAGGAATGCTTTATAAAACATTTAGATCACACCAAATTTAATTATTGAGAATGATACAATTAACCTCTTTAACATCTTAGAAAGCAAGTTCCCTATATAATTTATCTCTTTTTCTGAAAATCTAACTTTGAATTGCAATATTACATAGTAGTTTGAAGAACTCTATGCAATTCAAAAAAAAAATTTTTGATATTTTTTTATTTTGGATATTTTTAATGAAACACTTTTATTTGTTCCTTATTACAAGACTGAGGATGTTGTACTTTATATTCCAGTTATCTTAGGATGCAACTTTCCTATAAATTTTATCTCATTCATTAAAATATTTAGCTTTGAATTAGTTATATTATTATTACACTTTGAATTCTATTCTCGTGTGACGTTTTTCATTAGTTTGATTTCTTTAAATTACATTACCCTAGTTGACATTACTTCAACTTTATTATATATCTACTAAATATTAAAAAATTATTATCTAATATTTATTCTTATTTAATTTTGTAATTGATAGTAAGTCTAATCGAGGTCCAACTGAGACCAAACAAAGGTTATTAATCTCATCTCTTGAAGCTTTGTCTAATATAATATTTATGTTTTTATATTTTCTTAAAAAACTTTTCTAGGTTTTTAATAGACCTCAAATTACAACTAGGTTCATATTTGGCTTGATGATTGAGGATATTATGATTGAACTCCTTAGTAACATAGAATGTAACTTTAAAAAATAATTTATGACATATTTTTTATATATTTCAATTTGATTTGGTAATATTTTAATGAATCTTTAATCAACTATTTGATTGTCATTCATATCATAATTGTTTGCTTACATTACATTACATTAATATATCTTATTTCTATTTTAATACATATTTGTGTAATATTAAAATAATTATTTATTATTATTTATGTGTAATTAATTCCATAAATCACATTAATTTTAAAGAATATCTAAATGATACAAAACAAATGTCGTTGAACTCTACTACATTAACTCTATCGAATTAAATATTCATTTTTATAATTTCTTAAATAGTTTTAGAGTTTTAGTGCATTACAAAAGGATTTCATTCATTCCTACTTCTATGACTAAGATTTGTTACACTCAATCTTCTTAACATCTTGGAGTGATTTTTAGTACAATTTATCTCATCAATTAAAATTTGTCATTTTAATATATTTATATTTGATTGTTTTAATTTATCTCATTTTATCTTTACTATTTATGGTTATTTACTTATGTAATTTGTTGTATTTATAAATGAGGTCGAATCATGATGAAGCAAATGTTGTTCGCTTGATTTCATGAGCTCTATCTAATTAAGTATTTAGTTTATCATTTAATTATTCTTTCTTCTTTAAGACTTTTACAAACCCCATAAGGAATTTCAATTTATTTCTATTTTAGTTGTTATAGATAATGCACATTGTCTCCTTATTATGTAACTCTAAATTTTCTATCATATGACCTTTACATTCATTGATTTTAATGTATTACACATTAATTTATCTAATTTCAATTCAACTTATATATGTATAATATTAAAATAATAATTTAATATTATACTTGTTCATTTACTTTGATAAAACAATTGAGGTCATATTGAAACAAAGCAAATATCATAGACTCATCACCATAAGCTCTATCAAATTAAGTATTCTTTTTTTATGTTTTTAAATATTTTATCTTCCTAGGTTTTGGCATGTTTATAAGATATTATGAATCATATATCATTTGATAATTAAAAATATTATAATCAATCTCAATAGCATCCTAGAATCCGATCTATTACGATGTCTTATTTATTCAAAGTTCTCACATTCAATTGGTTACATTACTATTTAACCATAAGTATACTCTAATGTTATTTTTAGAATTAATTTATTTAGTTAATTGCATTGCTTCAATTTCTATCATTCAAACATAGATTTATATTTACTAAATATTAAAAATAACAATTGATCATTAAATATGTTTAATTATATTCGTAGATGTTAATTGCATTGCCTCAATTTCTTTAAAAATATACCATTGTCTTTCAAATAAAAATCGTTGGACTCATTTTGGTGAACTCTATCTAATTTAATATTCTCTTTTACAATTTATTTTAGAATAGAAGATGTTACACTTACTCACCTTAGTGTCTCAGAAAGTCATTATCTCATATAATTTATGTTATTTTTTAAAATATTTTTCAATGATTTAGTTATATTACAAAGTAACTCTAAATATCTTAATTTTTTACCATGACATCACTTCGATTGGGTTACTTTATATTGTTTCAATTTACCTAAACTCACTTATAACATATATTTAGTTAATATTGAAATAATAATTTTTTTTATTTTTTGTGAGTGATAACTTTTGTAATTCATAGATTTTTAATGAGGTCTAAATGTGATGAAATAAATATCATTGGAGACATCACAAAAATCTATTCAAATTAAATAATCATTTTTAGATTTTTAGTTTTTTTTATGAGTTTTTGCAAGTTTCGTTAGGCTTTTTGAGTCGTAATTAACTTGAGGATTAAGGAAGTTAAAGTAGATCTGCTAATTACATTTGAATGTAACATTCACACATATTCAATTTCATCTCTATAAATATATTGATTTGATTTGTTATATTACTATAAATCTCTAGTTATCCTTTGTTGTGATTTTTATATAGTTTTCATCTGGTTAATTTATGTTCCTTCAGTTTATCCCATTTCAATTTTTTATTATATATATACTTAATGTTAAAAAAATAATTTATTATTATTATTTTTATTTTTTTAGTATTTCATAATAATGCCAAAAGAAGTCTTTTTTTAAAAGAAACAAATGTTGTTGGACTCAACTTGATGAGCTCTATCTAAACTGCTATTCATTTTTATATTTTTAAATATTATATCCTTTTAAGGCTTTGTAATTTATAACAAGACATTTTGATTTGTATCTGATTTGATGAAGTAGAATGCTACACTAAATAACTTGTGTACCTTTTAATAGCACTTTCACATATAATTTATGTATTATTTTAAAATTATTTTGCTTTCTCTTTGTTATATTACAATGCAACATTAAATCTACTCTCTTTTCACCTTTACATTGCTTGTATCTAATGAAAATTACATTACTTTAATTTATCATAATTTTAACTTTAATATATCTCTATTTAATTTTAAGAAGCTAATGTATTTTTATAGGTGCTTATTTACATTTATAATTCACAATAATCTTAAATGGGGTGATATGTAGACAAAATAAATGTCATTCGAATCATCTTGATCACCATAATCAAAATAAATATTCTCTTTCATATTTTCAAAAATATTTTATTTTTGAATGTTTGCACATTCTTTATAAGACAATTTGTTGAAGCTATCTTGACAATCGATGTTGTTACAATAAAATTTTCTTGTATCTTAAATTATAATTTCTTATAAGATTTGTCTAATTTCTTGAAATTGTATGTTTACATTTTGTTATAATACTATGAGCTCTAAATCACCTTTAGTTTGACCTTTCATCACTTTAGTTTGTTTATATTTTATTGGTTCAATTAATCTTATTTCTATTATAATTTATTTTTACTTAATATAATAATAATAATTTGTTATCATTTATTTTTATTTAATTTGATATTTCACAATATTTATAAACTTGGTGAGAAGGAAGCAAAGGAAACATCATTGAACTTGTCTTCACAAGCTCTATTGTAATACGTATTTAAAATATTTTATTTTATAAGATTTTTTATTTAATGTTATATTTTATGTTGTAATTTATTTGATGATTTTGGTATTACACTTGATCTCTTCAGTATCTTAAAATGAAACTTTCTTGTAAATTTATCTGATTATTTCAAATTATTTTTTTTATGTTACTATGTAACTTGAAATGTCATCTTTTTGACATTAGCATAGCTTTGAAATAACATTTTTTTATTATTTATACTTTTTTACTTTGATAATTCATATAATTCTAAGTGAGATAAGATAGAGATGAAACAAATCTCATTAGACTTACTTTGATATGCTCTATCTTCTTTACTTTTTATTTTTATATTTTTAAATACTTAGCATTTAAGGGTTTTGGTATACTTTTTGAGACATTTCAAATTATTCTTCATTTGATGACTCAAGATATTGAACTCGATCTCCTAAGTTTCTTAGATTGTAATATTTGTATAGAATTTATGTTATTTAACCTTTAATATAAATTTAATTGATATTGAAAAAATAATTTAAAATTATTTATCTTTATTTGCCTCGACAGTTCAAAGTAGTTCCAATTAGGTTCAATCGAGAATAAATAAATGTAATTTTGCCATCATTTAGGAGACATTTTCATTCATACCAAATTGATGATTAAGGATGCTATAATTGTTCTTTTTAGAGTTTTGAAGTGCTATGTTTCTCAACAATTTATCTCTTTTATTCAAAAGGCTTTACTTTTACTTGGTTTTATAACATGTTACTCTAATGCTCATTTGTGGCACTTTTCCGTCACTATAATTATATTTTTTTTTATTTATCCTATTTTATTGTTGTGTTATATCAATTAAGTAATAAAATATTCTTTTATTATTATTTAAGTTTATTTACTATAATAATTTATAGAAATTCTGAATAAAGTTTGATAGACACAATATAAATGTCATTTGTGACATCTTGTTGTGTTGTATTCTACTAAATATTTTTTTTCATGAATTTTTCATTTTTTTATTTTTGAGACTCATTTCAAAATATTTTTAGTTCTACTTAATTTAACAATCATAGATTTTAGTCTTAATCTATTTCTTATTATGAAATGTAATTACTCTATAAAATGTATGTCATATATTCAAGTTTTTTGCTTTGATTTGGTTTTATTACAAAATTTCTTGGATTTCTTATTTTACATTACTTCAACATAAGTCATTTTATTTGTGATATATATTTAGAGTAATAAAATAATGTTTTATTATTTTTTATGTTTGCTTTCTTTTTTTATTCATAGTTTTCCAAATGATGATCGAATAAAATAAAAAATTATGATTGGACTCATTAGATAACCTCTATTCTATTAAATATTAAATTTTTTTATTTCTAAATATTTAGTTTTCTTTAGCTTAATTAGCTTTTGTAACACATTTTAATTTGTACCTAATTTGATGATAATGGATGTTTTGCCCAATCTCTTTATTATTATTGAATGCAACTTTTCTATATATTTTATTTAATTTATTTAAAATTTCTGGTTCTATTTAATTTTAGCATGATGTAATTCTTAATCTTCATTCATGTTACATTTATATTTCCTTGATTTGGTTATATTACATTCTCTTAATTTAACTAACTTTAATTTTAAGTAGAATAAACTAAAATAAAAAACAATTTATTCTTATTTTTAATAATTTTTTTTGATAATTAAAAAATAAAACTTTTTTAAATAAGCTTTATCTAATTAGAAATTTATTTTTATTTTTATAAGTAATTCATTTTCAAGGTATTTTGTGTTTTATAAGACATTTCAATTGGTACATGATCTTGTTATAATTGTTGCTACAATTTATTTTTTTAATATTTTAAAATGTAAATTTTTCGTATAATTTGTCATTTTCTTAAAAGGTTTTGTTTTATTTGGTAATATTAATTATATTTAACTCTTTTTGAGCTTTATTATGCATTCCTTTAATATTAAAATGATTCTGTATTTATTATTTATGCTTCTTTACATTACTAATCCAAAATAATTACAAACTATTTTGGTGGAGAAGAAAAAACATGCTTAGACTCATCATTACAATTCCTATCAAATTAAATATTTATTTTAAAATTTTTGAAAAATTTTATTTTTTCAAATTTTGGCGTACATTATATGATATTTTTATTCATATCTAATTTGATGATCAAAAGTGTAAACTTGATATCCTTGATATCTTAGAATGCAAAGTCCCCAAACAATTTGTATAATTTATGTAAACATTTTTCTTTTATTTGCTTAGATTACTATTTAACCCTAAACCTTCTCTCATTTTACCTTTACATCATCTTTATTTATTTACTTAATGTGAAATAATAATTCGTTATTATTTATGGTTATTTAATAATTTGTTAATATTTATGATTATTAACTTTAGTAATTCTAAATATTTCTAAATCATATCCAATCGAGATGAAACAAATGCAATTGCACTTGCCTTGACAGGCTATATCTCATTAAATATTAATTTTATTTGTACCTAATTTAAGAATCGATGATATTACATTAAATGTACTTAGTATCCTATAATAGAACATTAATTTTAATTTACTATAATGTAAATCAAAATCTCGTTTCAAGTGATATTTGCTTTGCTTTGATTTGGTTATTTTATATTAATTCAATTTATCTCATTTCAATTATTAAAAATAATTACATAAAATTAAATAATAATTTATTATTACTTATGAAAATCTTTTTTTTTCAATTAGCTATATTTAAAAAAAAATAAGTCAATTGATGATCAAAAGAACTTCATTGGTCTAGTTTTGACATATTTTATCCAATAAAATATATGGTTTTATTATTTTAAAAATTTTACTTTTTAAGATTTAGTACACATAACATAATAGTTTTAATTTTATATGATTCACAATAAGGATTCTTACATTTGATCTCTTTAATATCTTCAATTATTGCATTGTGATACTATTTATTTTATTTCTTCAAATTTTTACTTTGATTTTAATATTTTTACTATGAACTCTATTTCTCCTTTCCTTTTATCATTACATTAATCTTATTTGGTTATATCAAATTTTCTTAAATTATTTCTTTTTGTTTTATTATATATCTATCTAATATTTAAATAATAATTTAAAAATTATTATAAAATTATTGTGGTAACTTTTTGTTATTCTAAAAAAGAACTAATTAAGATAAAATAGAAGTTATTGGACTATCCTTAATGAGCTCTGTCATAGTAAACATTCATCTTTAGGTTCTTAAGTATTTGACTTTATAACTTTTTTTAATATTTTATGATAACTTTTGATTCACAACTCATTTAATGATCAATGATGTTGTAAACGATGTTCTTATTATCATAGAATGCATCTTTTTTACACAATTTAGCTTATTTCACTAAATATTTTAACTTTGATTTCAATATAAAATTATGAAACACTTACTCTTCTTTTATTTGACCTTTAAATCATTTTGATTTTATTAAACTATGTTTCTCATTTGATTCTTTTTAACATTAAAATATAATTTCTTAATATAAAAATAATAACTCATTATTATTATTCTTTTATTTTTTGTAGTAATTCATTATAATTCTAAATGAGCTTTCATCAAGACAAATTAACATCATTGAACACATCTCAATAAACTCTATTTAAATGAACATTCATTTTTATATTTTAAAATATTATTTTAAGAGTTTTGGCAAATTTTATAAGATATTTTAGTTCATATTAAATTTGATGATCAAGAATGTTACGCTCAGTCTTCATAGTAACTTGAAATGTAGTGCTTCCATATAATTGATCTTTTTGCTCAAATTTCTTTTATTTCATTTACTTATATTACTATGAACCGTAATTCTCCTCTCTTCTAACCATACCACACTTTGATGTTTTTAAATTACATTGCCTCAGTTTTTCTCAATTTGGCTTTTTTATATATTTACTTAATATTAAATTAACAGTTTTTTATAAAGCATATTTATTTTGATAATTCATAGTGATTCAAAATGATGTTAATTTTAGAGTAAAGGAACAAAGGACTAATCTCGATGAGTTTCGTCAAAATAAATATTCATATTTTATTTTTTAATGATTTCATACGCTTTATAGGATATTTATTTTGTACATGTTTTAATAATAAATCATTTTATAATATTTTTTAGTATCTTAGAATATAACATTGGAATACTATTGTTTTAGCTTTTCTAAATTATTTTTATTATTTAGTAATAAGGATATAAAACTCTAATTCTTCTCTATTGTGACCTTTATATTTTTTTGTTTGTTATATTATATTACTTCAATTAATCTTATTTGAAATTTAACATAAGTTTACTTAATATTGAAATAATAATTTATTGTAATTTATGTTTTCAACTTCATTAATTAGCAATAATTCCAAATGATATTTGCTGAGAAGAGTCAAATATCCTTGGATTTATCTTGACAAACTTAACTAAATAAAATATTCATTGTTTCATTTTTAAATAACTTCTCATAATTAATCTCTTTAGTATCCTCGAATGTAATAATTGTATTTAAATTATCTATTTTTTTAAAATGTTTTGCTTTAATTTTTAATGTTATTATGTAACTCTATATGTTCACTTTTATGACTTTTACATCATTTTGATTTGATTATATTATATTATTTCAATTTATCTTTGTTAAATTTTTACATATATTTACTTAGTATTAGAATACTTATTTTTTATTATTTGTGCTTATTACTTTGCTAATTCACAACCATGCCTGAGGAGGTTACATTGAGATGAAACAAACATCATTTTGATAAAAAAAATTTTAGTTATAGTTTCTTTTTTATTATTTATATTTATTTGTTTCATTTCCTCAATTTTTTGACATAAATTGATTTGGCGTGCATTGCCAAGTATTACAATTTAAACTTCATTTGACAATCAAGGATGTTGCACTCAAACTCTTAAGTATTTCTAAATGTAACTTTCCTATATAATATATCTCTTTTTAGCTTTAAGATATATATTTTGCTAGTATTAAAATAATAATATTTTGTTATTTATCTTTATTTACTTTAGTAATTCCCAAAAATTCCAAACAAATGAAATTAAGAAATAATGATCATTTTCGTTCCCTTAATGAGTTCTATTGATTAAATATTTATATTTATAATTTTTTTTGTATTTTATGTGTTATGATTTTGACATGTTTTTTAAGGTATTTATATTAGTAACTAATTTGATGATGAAGTGGTCACAATAAATCTCCACTGTAACTAAAATGCAATGTTCTTATAAATGTTATATCATTTATTAATTTTTTTTCATTGAATTGGTGATATTACTTTGTAGAACTAAATTGCATCCTATGTGACATCTAAATCTCTCTCATTCTATTATATTATATTGATTCAAGTTTCCTTATTTCAACATTAATATATATCCATTTAATATTTTAATAAAAATCTAAAATTATTTATTTTCATTTAATTTAGTATTTTACAAAATTTAAAAAAAATATTTAGTCAAGAAGAACCAGAGATAAATGGACTCATCTCAAAAAGATCTATCAGATTAAATATTCATTTTTATATTTTGAAATTTTTTTTAAAAAACTTTTGTAATCCTTTTCTAGATATTTTTATTTGTGCTTATTTTGATGAATGATGATCTTGTACATTATATCCTAAATAATTTAGAATGCAAATTTCTTTTGCAATTGAACTCTTTTATTCAATTGTTTTACTTTGATTTGGTCTTATTATTATGTAACTCTAAACCTCTCTTATTAGGACCTTACAATGCTTTTATTTGATACATTACTTAAAATTATATATATATATATATATATTACTTAATTTATAAGTAAATATTTTTTTTCTTATTTACAATGGTATTTTTTAGTATTCCAAATGAGATTTGATCAAGACTAGAAAAATTTTGTTAGGATAGTGTCAAGTATCTCTATCATATTAAACTTTCATTATAATATTTTTCAAATATTTTTCTTTACAAGATATTCTGTGCTTTACTTAATTTGTAATTGAGGATATCACATTCAATCTCCTTAGTATCATTTATTTAATTTTTTAATACAACATATCTCATTTCTTCAAATACTTTGTTGTGATTTATTACATCTCTATGTAACCCTAAATATATTTTTTTCATGAGTTTAACATTTTTTGATCTTGTTACATTATATTATCTCACTTTTTTTACTTCATTATTTATTTACTTGATGGTGAAATTATAATTTTTTTTATTTATACTTATTTAATCTGGAAATCCATTTAAATTCCAAAACTTGTGCTATAAGATTGATAAAACGTCATTATTCTTGTTACCAAAAGCTCTGTTTTATTAATTATTGAATTTAACTTTTTAAATTTAAATTTTCTTTAATTTTTGTAAGATTTATGAGATATTTTATTTTGTACTAAATTTAAAGGTCGTGCTTGTTTCTGTTAATCGTACAACATCTTGTAGTTCAAATTTCTTATGTAATTTATCTTATTTCTTCAAACTTTTGGCTTTTATGTAGTTATATTAATAAGTTACCCTAAATGTCCTCGTTTGTGACCTTTGACTATTTTTATTTCGTCATAATTCAATCATTCAAATTATCTTTTTTAGCATTATTGTGCACTTCATTAATATTGCAATAATAATTAAATATTATTATTTCTTATTTAATTTAGTAGTTTGTAGAAATTCCAAGCAATATTCGTTCGAGATGAAATCGATGTCATTTCACAAATCATGATGAGGTCTTTCAATATAAATTTTTTAAATATTTTTTATTGTAAAGTTTTTTTGTTTTGGCATGCCTTGCAAGATATGTTTACTTTTACTCTATTTGACTATCAAAAGGTTGCACTGTTGATCTCAATGTGTTGTAATGCCAAATTCCCATGTAATTTATCTTAATTCTTCAAATATTTTTCTTTTATTGTGTTATATTATTGTGTAACTATAAATGTTCTATCACACAACAATTATATAGTTGTTTTTTAATCTATTATATTATTTTAATTCATATCATATAATTTTAATAAATTTTTATTAATATTAAAATAATAAAATTTTATATTTTAAACTTTTTGCTTTCTTAATTTATTTTAAATCTATAAAGCTTTCGATTGAGACAAACAAAATGTCATTAAACTCTTTCTGGTAAGCTTTATCCAATTAAAAATACATTTTTATACTTTTTAAATATTTATTTCTTTGATTTTTGCCTATTATGCAAGATATTTAGAATCATACTTTATTTCATAATCATGTTATCACACTCAATCTCCTTAGTATCTCGAATTAAACTTTATTATATAGTTAATTCCTTTCTTCAAAATTTTCAATTTCATTCACTTATCTTATTGTGAAACAACAAATTACGTCTTGTGTGACAATTTCCTTGGTTTGATTTTGTGATATTATTTCACTTCAAATAATCAAATATTTCCATTAACAAATATTTTCTTAATATTTAAATAATGTAAACTAAAACAATAGTTTAGCTTTTCTCATTAAAATCGATCCGATTAAATTTGAGTTTTATAGTATCAAATAATCTATATTCAATCGAATTTGCATACATGATGTGGCATTTTGATTCAAACATAAGTTGATGATTTGAGCATACTACACTCAATCTCCTTCATGGTAATATATATATATATATATATATATATATAATGTAATAAATAAATAATTTATAATTATTTATCTTTAATCAAAATAATTCTAAATACACTTCTCTTGAAACTAAAATGTGATCAGAGATATCTCATTGAGCTCTATCTATAAAATATTCCTGCTTTCCTTTTTACCACTTTATTATTAATGATTATTGCATACTCTACAAGACTATTTAATTTGCATGGAAATTTATGCTTGAAAATGTCACAATTTATTTTTTTGTAACTTGCAAAAGAATGTTCCCAAAATTTTTACCCCATTAATTCAAAAGTTTTTTTCATTTAGTTATTTTACGATATAACTCTTATTTTCATCTCGTGTGACATTTAGATCAATATGCATTGGTTCTTTACATTGCTTCATTTTTCTCATTTTAGCTTATATATATATATATATTATATTCAATTTGAACCTTTTTATTATTTATAATATTTAATTTTTTAATTCGTGGTAGCTCTGAACATGGTTTTATCAAGATAAAACAAACTTCGTTGTACACCTATTGAATTTTTCTACTAAATTAAATATTTATTTTTTATATTTTTTAGATAATTTTTATTCCATAGTCTCACCACTCCTTAAGAGAATATTTTGATTCCTGCCTAATTTGTTGTTTGAAGATGTTGCCTTTTATCTGCTTAGTATATTGGATTGCAACTTTCTCCTACAATTTATCTAATTTTAGCATAAAGGCGTATTTTTTTAAAATAAAATAATAATTCATGATTACTTAATTTTATTTATTTATCTAACTCTGACTAATTCAAAACGACTCTTAATCAAGACGTAACAAATGTCGTTGGACTCAACTTGACAACCCTTCTCTTAATAAATATTCATTTTTATATTTTAAGTACCTTATTTTTTGAGATTTTGCATGATTTATGAAATAACTTGATTAGCATGTGATTTTATGCTCGAGGATGTTATTCTCAACCTTATTGTCTCTTGGAGAACATATTTCCCTTATAATGTATCTCATTTTTAGAAATTTTTTTGCTCAATTTCGTTATGTTATAATGTAACTCTAAATACCCTATAATGTTTCATAATATTACATTGATTTAGTTGCATTACATCACTTCAATTTATCTCATTTTATCAGTCATTTTTTTCAGTAATAAAATAAGAATTTATTATTATTCATTAGAATTTAATTTGGTAATTTGTAGTAATTTCTAAACATGTTTTAATCAAGACAAAAAATATCATTAGACATGTCAAGGTGTACTATCATATTAAATTTAATTTGTTATATTTCTAATTATTTTTAGTTTTGATGAGTTTTGCAAAAATTATGAGTCTTTTTATTCTTATCACATTTTCTAATCGAGGATTTACATTACATTTCTATAATATCTTAGAATGTAAATTTCTTGAACAATTTATCCCTTTTCTTTAATTTTTTTCATTGAATTGGTTATATTACAATGTCTCTCTAACCCACCCCTTATGTCACCTTTAGATGTCATTGATTTTGCTATATTGCATTAGTTAAATTTATCTCCTTTCTTTTTTAACATATCATTTCTTAGTATTCAAATCATAGTTTATTTTTACTAATGCTTGTTTATTTTTTTAATTCATAGAAAATCTTAACAAAGCCTAATTGAGTCAAAGCAAATGTAACTTGACTCTTCTTGAAGGGCACTATCTAATTAAATATACATTTTTTAATATTTTTAAATATTTTATTTAATATTATTTTGGTGTGTTTTATGTAAGTTTTTCAATGATAACTGACATGTAGATCGAGTATATTACACTTAATGTCCTTAGAATCTTGGGATAGAACTTTCCAATATAATTTATCGCACTTTCTTCAAAGTTTTCTCTATAACATACTTGTCTTATAAAACTTCAATTTATCACTTTTTTATTATATACTCACATAATATTGGAAAAAAAATTATTATTGTTATTATTTATTCTTTTTTGTGTTAGTAGTTCACTGTAATTTCAAATGAGGTCCACGTCCAATTAATGTGAAACAAATGTAGATACACTAGTCTTAATGAGCACAACCAAATAAAATATACAATTTTTTTTCCATTTTTTAAATATTTTATTTTCTATGATTTTGGAATATTTTAGTAGACATTTACATTCATAGAAGATTTGATGATCAAAAAAGTCAAGCTCAATCTACTTTGTTTCTTGGAATAAATCTTCTACTTAGAATTTATCTCATTTATTTAAACGTTTTTCCTCCACTTCATTATATAATTAAATGGCTCTTAATCTCATGTGTAATATTTACTTCACTTTGATTTCATTATTGGACATTGCTTTGAATTTTTGTCATTTCGACTTTAATGTATGTTCACATAATTTTGAATTAAAATTTTTTCTTGCTTATGTTCACTTACTTTTGTAATTTACAAAAATTTAAGATGAGGTCTACTTAAGACAAAGAAAACTTGGATTAACTTTTCTAAGTGAGTTATATCTAATTAAATATTTATTTCATATTTTTAAAAAAAATTAATTTTCAAAAGTTTTATAATGTTGTGTTATATTTTTTTATTCATTCCTAATTTCACGATAGAGGGTGTTATACTTTATCTCTAAGTTTCTTAGAATTCTTCTTCCTAAGTAATTTGTCTTATTTATTCGAATTTTTCCCTTTGATTTTGTTATGATATTTTGTAACTTTAAACCTTAACTCCTCTGACCACTTTAATACATTGATTTGGTGATAGTACAATTCTTAAATTTTTCTAAATTCAACTATAACAAGCATTTAATTAATATTAAGATAATATTTACTATAATTTATACTTATTTACTGTTGTTTGATTTTAATAAAAAAATATAATTTGACTCATCTTAAAGAGTTTTACTAAATTTAATATTTATTTTTATATACTTTTTTAATATTTTGTTCTAATGTTTTAAATTTCCTTATGATATTGTTTTTGTACTAGATTTAATAAATCAAGCATGTCACACTCAATCTCCTCAGTATCTTAGAATGTCACTTTATTATAAATTTTTTCTTATTTTTTAAGTTATTTTATTTTGATATGCTTATATTAATATATAACTCTAAATCTTCTCTTATATGACTTTTCCATTACTTCAATTTGACATATTTGTAGATATATCATTACTTAATGTTACATTTATAATTTTTTAAAATTTTTTTTTTATTATATTAAATTAATTATTGATTTATATATTTTTTAAAATTTTTATTTTCATTTTTTTTAGTATGTTTTACGAGATATTTCCATTAGAACTTAATTTAAAGATTGTTAATGTTTCACTTTATTTCCTTAGTGTCTTGGAATTTAACTTTCCTATATAATTTCTCATTCATGCAAAATTTTCACTTTTTGATTGGATTCATTTGGCTAAACAATGTCCTACATTTATCACATTTTAGGTTTAATATATATATATATTTACTTAATATTAACAAAAAAAAATTTCTTAATTAATTTTACTCATTTTATTGGCTAACTCTCAAAATTCTAAAAGACGTTCAATCAAGATGAAACCAATATTGTTAGATCATTTTGATGATCTTTATCTATTTAAATATTGATCTTTCTATTTTTAGCTATTTCATTCTTTATGGTTTTGGAATGCTTTATGACACATTTTTTAGAATGCAAGAGTCTCATTCTATTTATCTGATTTATTCAAATCTTTTGCTTTGATTTGTTTATATTACGTTGTAACTATTAAATTCGTTCCATTTGAAAATTACATCATTTTAATTTTATTTTGTTAGATTACTTGAATTTATCTAATTTTAGTTTTAAAAAATATTTTCTAAGTATTAAAATAATCATTTTCATTTATTTATAAATTTTTTTCATTGTAATTCTAGACATTTTATGGGGATGTAACAAATCTAATTGGACTAACCTTGATGAGTTATATCCAAATTAATACTAATTTTATTTTATTTTTTAATAATTAATTTCAATGATTTTTGAATGTTTTATTAGATATTATGCTTCATTCTTGCTTTGATGATCATGATCTTATACCCAATCTCCTTAATATCTCTCAATATAACTTTCCTTTCAATTTTATCATACTTTTAAATTTTTTTTTCTGTGAATTAGATATTTTGTTATGAAACTCAATGTCCTTCTCTAATTTGACCACTACATTACTTTTAGTTTATTAAATTTCATTACTTCAATTAATCTCCCATAAGAATTAATTAATCTTTACTTTATATAAAAATAATTTTTTTATTATTTTTAATTTGTTCTGATAATTCATAGTCAACCACTACGAGGTCTCGTGAAGTCAAAACAACAATTGTTGGGCTCAGCTTGATGAGTTTGATCCAATTAAATATTTAATTTTTCTTTTAAATATTATATATTCAATGTATCTTGCATGCACGAGCCATTTCAACTCATTCTCAAGTTGATCGTCTAGAATGTTGTTGTATGCGATATCCTAAGTATCTTTGAAAGTAAATTTGTTATGCAACATATGTTGCTTTAGCTTTAACAAATATATATATATATATATATATATATATATATATATATATATATATATATATATATATTACTTAATATAAAAATAATAATTTCTTATTATTTGTCGTTATTTACTTTGGTAACTTAGAATAATTCTTAACAACGTAAGATTTAGATAAAATAAATGTTGTCTTACTAATGTAGATTAGCACTATCCATTAAATATCAATTTTAATGTTTTTTAGTATTTTATGTTTTCGGAATTTTGCACTTTCTAATAAAAAAAATTTTACTCATACGTAGTTTGACTGTTGAGATTCTTACACATAATCTACTTTCATAATTTGTAAACACAGATCAAACAAACTTTGTTAGAACACTTCTTAACAAGTTCTCTCCAATTGAATATTTAGTTTTATATTTTTATGTATTTTATATATGATAGTTTTGCCATATCTTACTAGATATTTCAATTTGTTCCTAATTTAACAAACAAAGATGTTGTCTTTCATCCCCTATGCATCTTGGAATACAAGTTTATCATTTAATTTATCTAATTTTAGCTTCAATATATATTTATCAAAAATTTAAATAGTAATATGTGATTGTTTATGTTTATTTACTTTGATAACTCTATAAATGATGAATCAAACTTTCAAAATGTTACTCTTGATCTCCTTAGCACCTTTGAGAGCAACATTCCTATACAATTTATCACATTTTTTCAAATGTTTGGCCATAATTTGGTATATTTTAATGTAACTGTAAATACCCTCGCTTATGCCTCTATGTAGTCTTAGTGTTTTTATATCATATTAGACAAATTTATCTTATTTTTATGTTTAACATATATTTATTTAATTTCAAAATAATGTTTAATTATTTTTTATACGTATTTATTTTGGTCATTCACAGTAATTCCAAAAGATATCTAAACAAGATAAAAGACATCATTTGAAATGCCTTAACTAGTATTACCGAATTAATTATTTTTTCTTATATTTCGAAATAATTTACTTTTGAAATTTTTTGCACAATTTATGAGACCTTTTGATGCACAACTATTTTAATGATTGCAAATTTATGCATGATCTCTGGAGTATCTTATTATTTAACTTTCTTGAACAACTTGTCTTTTTTCTCAAAATATTTTTCTTTGAATTTGTCATATTACAATATGACTCTAAACGTCTGTACATGTGATCTCGACATCTATTTGATTAGATTATATTATATTGCTTAAATTTCTTATCTTTTTTACCTTTAATGTCTTTTCTTAATGTTTAGATAATAGTTTATTATTTGTTATGATTATTTATATTGGTAATTCATAGTAATTCTGAAAGGGTCTAGCAAAGATGAAACAAATGTCATTAGTAATTTTAATGAGCTATATCTATTTAAATATTTATTTTTACATTTATAAATATTTTTTATTGTGTTTTACGCATATTATGATTCATTTTAATTTTTCTATGATTTTATGATTGAGGATGTTACGTTCTTTCTTTTTTGCGCCTTTGAAAGCACCTTTCTTGTATTATATATCTTCAATTTATCGTAGTTTACCTTTATTATATATTTAATTAATATTTGAGAAGTTATTATTATTATTTATGTTTATTTATTTTAATAGTGTAATATAATTCCAAATGAGGCCATTTTGATATCAAATATAATATAATTTTTTTTTTTATTTTTTAAATATCTTATTTTCTATAATTTTTGAATGCTTTAAGTGATATTTAAATTGACACTAGATAATTGATCAAACAAGTTACAATTGATCTACTTATTGCCTTAAAATGGAATTTTCTCTTATAATTTATCACATGTATTCATATTAATAGCTTTCGTTTATTTATGTTTCTTTATAATACTAAATCTCTTATCATGTGACATTACACATTGTTCATATATGTGCACCAGGTTACTCTACTTTACCTAATTTTTATTATGATAATTACTTAATATTAAAATAATTATTTCTTATTAATCGAATTTATTTTCTTTTATAATTATTAAAAATTCTAAACTAATTCAGATTAATAAGAAATAAACAAAGTTGGAAAAATCTCATAGAGCTTTAGCAAATTAAATTTTAATTTATATAATATTAAATGTTTAACTTTTTTAATGTTTTCCATTATTTGTGGGACATTTTGAGCTATACATTTTTGACAATCAACAATATTACACAAGATTTTACCTGTGTCTTGGAATATAATTTTTTAATATAATTTATCTCAATTCTTCATATTACTCACTTTGATTTAGTTGTATTATAAGGTAGCTCTAAATCTCCTATCATGTGGTATTTATATTGATGTTAATTTATTATGTTACGGTAACTAAATTTATCTTATTTCAACATCAACATAAAGTTAATATTAAAATATTAGATAACTAATATTTATGCTTATTAATGTAGTAATTCCAAGTAATTTACTTAATTGTTCCACTCATCTGATCATGCTCCATACAATTAAAATTTTTTCTTTTGTTTTTGAATCTTTACAAGATATTTTTATTCATAACTAGTTTAGTAATCAAGTTTGTTATACTCAATGTACTTATTGTCTTAGGATGTAACTTTCATAAATAATTTGTCAAATGTTTTCAAATTTTTTCTTTTGTTAGATTATATAAAGTGAGACAGTACCTACCATTTCATGTGACATTTACATCGCTTTCATTTTATTTCGTTTGTGTGATATTAAAATAATAATTTATTACTTTTAATGATAATTCAGTTTTGTAATTCAAAGTAATTGAAAAGGAGGTTAGTGCTGGTCAAAGCGAATTTCATCGACCATTATTAACATACTTTATCATATTTAATATATATTTCTATACTATTGGATATTTTATATTCAAAGGCTTGAACACATTTTGTAATACATCTTGATTGCCACTTGATTTGACTATTAGGGATGTTAGACTCAATTTCCTTTGCATCTTGGATTACAATTTTATTAATCTCATTTCTTAAAACTTTTTTATTTTTATTTTGTTATGTCACAATGAATTCTATTTCTCTTCGAATATGACTTTTTCATAGCTTTGATTTGGTTATAATTACATTAATTAAACTTATCTGATTTTAGATTTATTATATATTTATTTAAGATTAAAAATATATATATTTAATATTATTTATGCTTATTTTTGTTTCTTATTCATAGTAATTAAAATTGAGATATGTTAAAGATGAAACAAAAGTTGTTAAACTTATCCTGATAAACTCTATTCAACAAAATATTTAGATTTTATGTTTTAAAATGTTTTATGTTTTTGTATTTGGGCATATTTTATGTCATTATTTTTTCATAATATATTTGATGATCATTGACGTTGAAATCCTTCTCCTTTGTATCTTTCAGTAGAAACTTTTTGTATAACTTAGCTTATTTCTTATAATGTTTATGCTTTTATTTAGTAACATTTTTATGAAACACTTATTTGTCTGCTTGAATGACTTTTGCAGGACTTTGATTTGAATATATTATGCAGCTTCAATTGATCTTATCTCTAAAATAAAATATATTTAATTTATATAAGAATAATAACTTATTCTTGTATTTTTATTTATTTTAATAATTCATATTAATGCCAAATTAGCTCAAATTAAGATAAACTAATCTTGTTAAACACATCTCAAAAAGCTATATTTAATTAAATATTCATTTTTACAAGTTCAAATATTTTTTTCAAGGATTTGTCATGTTTCACAAGATATTTTGATTCGCAACATATTTGTATTTTAGAAAGTATCTTTCCTATAAAAAAACCTTTTTTCCTCCAATTTTTTATTTTATTTAATTATTTTACTATGAGCTATAATTCTCTTCTGATGAGACCTCTATATCAATTTGAACAATTCGACTTTATTATACATTGACTAAATGTAAGAATAATAATTTTTTTTATGCTTATTTAATTTGATATTTATAACTATTGAAAAAGACTCTAGTTCGAGATAAAATGAACTTCGATGAACTCATCTGAAGGCCTAAACACAACTAAATGTTTATTTTTGTATTTTTAGATATTTAATTTTTTATTGTTTTAAAAAGTTGTATGAGATATTTTAATTTATAAATGATTTGACAATCAAAGTTGTTATAATCCCTTTCTTTAATATTTTAGAATTAAATTTTCCCAAAAAATCTAGCTAATTTCTTCAAATTTTTTCTTTCATTTGGTTAATTACATTGAAACTCTAATTCTTCTCTTAGGAAACCTCTACATCGCTTTGATCTAATTATATTACATTGCTTTAATTTGTCTGATTTCAACTTTAAATTTAATTCTCTTAATATTAAAAAATAAATTAATGTTCATTAATTTTTTTAATTCATAGTAATTTGAAGAAAGGTAAGATTAAGATGAATCGAAAAACGTTTAACTCATATTAAGAAGGTTTATTTAATTCATAGTAATTTTGTGTTTGATTTGATTATTAAGGATGTTACACTCGGTCACCTTAATATCTTGTAATACTTTGTATATTATTTATCTAATTTCTGCGAATTTTTTTAATGTATTTATCTACGTTACATAGGCTATATTTTTCTACTTTTATGTCCTTTGCATAACTTTTATTTGGTTTGATAACATTTCTTTAATATATCTAATTTTAGTTTTATTGTAAATTTAGTTAATATATAAAAAAGTTATATTATCTTTTTAGTTTATAATTAGTAGCAACTCCAATTGATGTCTAATTGAGATAAAACAAATGTCGTTGGGCTTATCTTCATGAGCTATAACAACTTTTAAATTCATTTTAATTATTATAAATATTTTATTTATAAGGGTTTTAGTAAGTTTTATGAGTAATTTTTATTTCTATATAACTTTTAGATGGCAGACTTACTTAAACATAAAAATATAATAAGTAGTTAATTTAAAATTAATTAAATATATATCAAAGAAATGTAACGAAATAAAATCAAAGAGATGCAAAGTTAACATGAGAGGTGAAATCAACTGTTGTGGTAATACAACCAAGTCAAAATTAGAAGTTTGATGAAATGACATAAGAATATTGACTTCTAAAATACTAAGAAGATAGAGGGTAACACCATCAATCACTAAAGCAAGTAAAAATCAAAATATCTAAAAAAGAATGTTAGACTTATGAAAAATAAAATATTTTAAAATATAAAAAAGAATATATAATTAGTTGGGGTTCATAAAAATAGTTGAAAATGTTTATTTCATCTTAATAGAGCCTTACTGGAAGTGCTTTGAATTAAAAAGTAAATTATCATACATAGTAAATAAATCACTTTTTAAATATTAAATAAATATATATTAAAATATAAATAAGATAAATTAAATCAATTAATATACTCAATTGAAAACAATGTTAAGGTCACATCAGAGAAAATTATAGTTTGATTCTATCTTAACTAAAAGAAAGGAAACAATTGAAGAATGAGATAAGCTGTATTGTGAAGCCACAATGCATGATACTACAGAGATCAGTTGTCGCAACCTCGATGATTGAATTTGGAACAAATTGAAAAACTCATAAAATGTATTAAAACATTTAAAAGTAAAGTATTTCAAAATGTAAAATTATATATTTAATTGGATACTACTTATTAAGATGTGTCCAAAAATATTTTTAATCTCAATCAGGCCATATTTAAATAATTTGAAATTACCAAACTAAATAAAGATAATTAAAAATACTATTTGAATATTAAGCAAATATATATTTTGTCAAAATGATAAAAATTAAAGAAATATATCATAACCAATCAAAATGATTTATACACCACATAAAAAGAGATTTAGTGTGAATAAGTAGTGCAATAAAATTAAAGAAAAAAATTGAAGAAACGAGAAAACTTATTGAAGAAAGTTGTATTCCATGACCGTAAGAAGATCATGCATAACATCCTCAATGGTAAAAAATGTAACAAATTGAGAAGCCTTATAAATCATGCTAAAACATTACAAGATAAAATATTTTAAACATATAAAAAATATGTTAGATTAGATAGAACTTGATGGGTGGACAACAACAACATTTGTTTCATCTTTATGGAACCTCCTTTGGAATTATTATGAATTAGAAAATTATTTAAACATACATAAAAATAAACTATTATTTTCATATTAAGTAAATATACATTAATGCTTAATTAAGATCAAAAGATGTTTTGTAATATTACCAAGACAAAGCAATTAAAAGATTACAATAGATTACAATTAGAGTTCATTGTAACGTAAGTATATGAAACAAACACTTTTAAGGAATGAGACAAATTATTCAAGAAAGTTCAACTCTATGATATTAAAAAGTTTGAGTGTAACAATCTCGATAGTCAAATGAGGAAGCAGTTGAAATGTCACATAAATAGTGCAAAAACCCTAGAAAATTAAATATTTATAAAAGGAAATATTTTATTTGATGAAGATCGTTGAAATGAGTGCAATTTTTATTTCATCTTGATCAACCCTACATGCTGATTACTATGAATTACATAATTAAATAAGAACACCTAGTAAAAAAATTGTTATTTTAATAGTAAGTACATCTATAGTACAACTAAAATAAGATAAAATGAAACAATGTAATACAACAAAATACAACACATGTAAAGGTCACATGGGATGGGATTTAGAGTTACAAGGTGACTACAAAGAGTTGCTTTTGCCTCCATTAGTCCTGACATCGAATTGATAAGAATTTTAGAATTATCTAAAAATAAATAAAAATAAAAACAAAATAAGTTAAATTTAAATAATATAATACAATCAACACAAAGCATAGTTGGAGTCATGAGAGGGGTCAAGTAGACTTTTATAGCAATATAACCTAATGAAAGCAAAAAGTATTTAGAAATGAGATAAATTATATGGGAATATTTAATTCTAAGACAATAAGGAGATTGAGCATACCATTCATGATCATCAAATCATGTATAAATCAAATAATCTCGTCAATAGTGCAAAAAACAACAATATATTTAAAAATAAAAAAATATAATATTTACTTAGATGGTGCTCTTTGTCACAAACCGACCATGTTTGGAATTATCATAAATTACCAAGTTAAATGAGTAAAATTGATACTAAATAAGTTGAATATTAATTATATATGCAATAAAACTTATATGAGTAAAATTTAAGGAAATTTATATGCCCATATCAAAATATATATTGGTTACATTGGAGAAGAATTACTATTTCATAGTAATATAACCATGTCAAAGTAAAAGCTTTGGAGAAATGTGAGAAATTATATAAGAAAGCCCTGATGCAAAAGGCTATAAAGATTAAGTATGACTTTCCCAATCATCAAATGTGGTATGAATCACATTTTCTCTTAAAGTATTAAAAACTAATAGAAAAAGATATTTCAAAATATAAAGTTGAATATTAAATTGAATAGAGCTTGTCAAGAAGACCTTAATGATGCTAATTTCATCTTAATCATGCCTTATTTCTAATTACCAAGAATTGTTAAGTAAAATATGAAAAAATAATAAATGACTATTTTATTAAAAATTAAAAAGTATTAAAGAAGAAAATTAGATAAATTGATTGTAATACAATAAAATAAATAACATGTAGATGTCACATGATAATAGATTTTGAGTAACATATAATATAACCAAAACAAGGTCAAAAAGTTGAAGAGTTGAGACAAATTGCACTAGAAGGTTACATTGCAAAATGCAAAAGGAGATTGAGTGTACTATACTTGATCATCAAAGAATGTATAAATTTAAAAGTATTGTATAGAAAGCAATGACTATATAAAATTAAAAAAATTAAAAAAGTTATAACAATTATTAATTATTTACATATACCTCGTTGAAAGGAGTCCAAGGATATTATTCATTCTTGATCATATTATGTTTGGATTAATTATAAATTACCAAGGTAAATAAGCAAAAAAAGATCTAACATTATTAGAGCTAACATTGTTGAATATATGAAAGAGTTGCCATCATGGAAGCATACTCCAAGCATATTTTCATTAAAGATGAACAAAAATTTGGTGTTTGAAGATGAGCAAATACCATCTAATCTCATCCATAAATATCGATAACTAGAGATTGATAGATCTCACTTTTTTTTAACTCTATCACAATGTCATGGGGAATCAAAGTTTTAGGTTCCTTGAAAAAATAATGGCCAAAGTCATCATCATACTCTCTTTATGTAGGTTCATACATAACATCAATAAAATGACAAATTTGAAGAGATTTGGGAAGAAGCACAACCTAGTTCTAAACAAAATCATATAGAAGTACATGATGAGTAATCCAGTCCAAAACACTGTTACCTCTGTGCCTTATGTGAGGTAGCTTGAGAGATTACATACCATAAACAAATGTAGGTACCTCTGTTTGCTTTAGATAAAAACAGTTGGTTCACTATAGCAATGGTTGCAACAGAGACTAATTCGTACATCACTATTTAATCATTAAGAAGTAACATTCTAAGGGGTTCCATTGCTTCAAGAATAGAAATAATATCCATGGTGGATGTTGAACCTAAAACCCATTTTTTTCTTATAGAAGTAATAGACCTACTCATGTTATCCCAAATAATAATACTAGTTCTAACATTGTGATATTCTTACAAAACTATGTCACAAATGATCAAAATGCTAAACCTTAAATGAACTAAAAAAGAGGCACCACCAATAATGGAGCATATGGCTTAATTTAATTGAACATGAGTAACCACATTTGGTTCAAACATAATCAGAATTGACAAATTTCAAGCTCTTTCTTGATTTTATAGGTATTGGGGCATGCCTTTCTTAGTTCCTAGAGCAATTTCTTCGGTAAATTTTGTTAACAAATATGGCCTTTACTTGGTAATTACTTATTTAGGTTGCAAGCCCTATGACTAGCTTCTTAGAGTTACTATGGCTACTTCATTCATGGAAGTTTGACGAAATAAAATGACTATGATTCGGGAAGATTTTTGAGCTACATGTACATTATGTTATGTATTCCATGAGTCCATTATCTTGGTAAAAAATCATAGGTAATCTTAAATATCAATGTGATGGAGATATATCATTTTAGTTTCTAGTTTTCATTGAAGAATTCCTAATATAGTAGGACATTAGCTTGCATTAACAACATCACCACCCCTTATACACACCACACATTACTTTGAATGATTCAAAGGTCTAGTGAAGTGTTCAAATCACTATGGTCGAAGTTGTTTGCCACATTTGACCTAGTAAGAAGTTTATTAAGCCTAATCAGTTATAAAAAGAAGAACTTGTAATATGGTTTCTTTCCATGAACTTATTAAAGGATCATAGACAAGATGTACAAATGATTGAGCAATCTATGCAACCACTCAAGGTATGATGATTGTTTGATAATTCATTCATCTATTAGATGCCCTTTTGCTTTATTATAGAGCTCAATGCAATAGGGGATAAACAAGAGCCAATGGACTGGTAATACACCAAGGGAGAGCAAATGCTATGCTGGTAATAAGTTTGTTAGGGATCGTATGGGCTTAGTAATCAAACATTGAATGTCACTTGATACTGGATATCTTAGCTCATGCATCAATAAAGAATGCAGCAAAGCGCATTACATGTTTTGAATTTTAGAATCTCATGAACCATCCATTTTTTAGTGCTTGTTGTGCTCATAGTTGCAAGCTAAGACCACGCTCGCATGGGTTTAATGTGAACTATTTCACTTTACAGAAGTTTGGAATTACTGAATTAGGATATGTTCCCCACTTTGAGAAGATGAGTGAAACACCATGCTTTGGCAAAGCAGTTTATTTTGTAAATATATATCAAAGTTGCAATGACATAAATTGAATCAACATAATAATACCAATGAAAGACATATGATGCCCACATGAGGTAAGATTTATTATTACATAGTAATATAACAGAGTAAAGCAATAAATATTGTAGAAATGAGATAAATTGTGTGATAAAATTGAATTTTGAGGTACAAAGGAGATCGTGTGTAAAATCCTTGATTATTGAACCACTGATGTGATGAAATTACTTTTAAAGCATCGAAAAAGCCATGAAAAAAATTAAAAAACTTAAAAAATAAGAATTTAATCACATGAAGCTTTTAGAGGTGAGGCGAATGAACATGTGTTTTCTTAATTGAACTCAATTTTGAATCATAGTAAACTAAAAACATAAAAAAGTAAAAAAAAACTAATAATCACTTAAATATTAAGTAAACACTTGTTAAAGATAAAATTTGATAAAATGAACATAACATAAACAAGTCAAAGTGATGTAATTGTTACATAGGGGGATATTTAAAAAACATAATATTTTCATGAAATCAATGAAAAAAATTGAAGTATTGAGATAAATTATATAAGGAAATTATATTCCATAAAGGAAAGGTGATCGTGTGTGACATTTTAATCATTAAATTAGATATGAATCAAAATATCACATAAGCTACTCTTAAAACATTAAAAATAGTATATTTAAAAATATAACAATGAATATTTAATTGTTGGAGCACATTTGGATGAGTCCAATGATGCTTATTTTTTTTCCAACATTGACCATTGAATAGAATTAATGTCATTTAAAAATATAATAAGCATTAAAATAAATTAATTATTATTTTGAATACCAACTAAATTTATATTATAGTTTTAATAAAATAAATTAAGAAAATATAGTATAATAAAATCATGACGATGTAAAGGTCACACAATAGAATATGTAGAGTTCTATATTTATTCAACCAAATGAATGAAAAATAGTTGAATATTTGAGCTAATTTGTCTGGAAAAGTTACACAAAAGATACCAAAAGTTTTTGTAGCATCCCATATTGTTAAACAATTTGCAAATCACAATATCTCATAATGTATACAAAAGCCTTGAAAATAATGATATTTAAAAATATAATGATAAATATTTAATTTGATAAAGCTATTGGGACTAGTCCAACAATATTTTTTATCTCCATTAGACCTCTTTTTTTATTTTATTTGTGAGTGTCAGAAATAATTAACCTTAAATAATAATTAATTATTATTATTGAAAGCAATTAACTCTATAAAAAAAATTGAAGCAATATAGTACAAAAAAAATTAAAGAGATGAAAAGGTCATATAAAGGGTGAATTATAGTCACATCTTGATAACACAAGATCAAGGTGACAAATTCAAAAAAATGAGATAATTTTCACGGGAATGTCAAATTTCAAGATACAAAGAAAATCAAGAATATTGCCCACATTTGTTAAATTTATTAAAAATGAAAATATTTCATAAAGATGCAAAAATTATTGAAACTAAAAATATTTAAAAATATGCAAAAAATAATATTTAATAAGATAGAATTATTAGAAGAAAGTCCAACTTCATTTTTTTATTTAGGATGAATCTCATTTAAAGTTATTGTGTTTTATAAAAATAAATAGGAAAAATATTAGTAAAATATTGTTTTAATGAAACAAATATATATATTAAAACTAGAATAAGATAAAATAAAGTAATGTAATATAATGAATTGAATGCAATATAACATCCTCATGGTAGACACTAAGAGCTACCTAGTAATATAAAAAAGTTAGTTAAAAAAATTAAAGAAATGAGATAAATTATATAAGAATATTACAATAAAAAATTCTTAAGAGATCAGGCTTAAAATCATAGATCATGAAGTTAGGTATTTATCAAAATAAGTTTTTTTAGAACTTAAATGTAATATTCAAATAGAGGGAGATGAAGAAGAAGAATCAAGCGAGATTTGTCTATTCATTAGTGATCCTCACTTGGAAATACTATAAAATAAACAAGTAAATAAAGAATAAAAAATAATTTATTAACTTAATATTTTGTAAAAGTATAATAAACCTAAAATGAGCTAAATTGAACCAATAGAATGTGACCAAATCATAATGGTGTTAAGGTCACATGAAACAAGATTTAGTGTTATAAATTTTTTTAAAAGAAATTACAAAAGTTAATATATTTATATATATATATAAATTGATAGTACTTCTTAGAACATGTGCAACCAAGTTTGTTTTTCCTTAACATAACACTTTTAGAATTATTAAGAAATTCTAAAGAAAATAAACATAAATAATAATATATTATTATTTTATAATTAAAAATATATATATGAAATCATAAATAAATGAACTCAAGAAATATAATATGAGTAAATCAAAATGATATAAAGCTAAAACAAGAAGAGATTTAGAATTATATACTAATATAAAAAAAAGAAAACCAAAAGATTTGGAGTGATTTGATAAATTTTTCTGGAAACATACATTCGAAGACACTAAGTAGATCAAACATAATATCATTGATGTCAATCAAGTGTGAATTGAAATATTTTGAATAACGTACCAAAACATTAGAAAATAAAGTAATTTAAAGTATTAAAAAAAGAATATTTAATTGGATTGTGTTGCTTGTGACAAGTTCAACAATGTTTGTTTAATCTCCAAGAAGTCTCATTTTGAAATATTGTGAATTACCAAGTGAAAATTACATAAATTATAATAAATTATTATTTTAATTTAGGGAAACATATGATAAAAGTGAAATGAGACGAACAAAAAGATTATAATATAAGTAAATCAAGGTGAAGTAAATGCCACACAATTGGAGATTTATAGGAACTTAAGAGTATAGCCAAATCAGAATAAAAAAAGAAGAAATGAGATAGGTTGTATCAGAAAGTTGCATTCCAAAATATTTAGGAGATCATGTATAACTTTTTTTATCATCAAATCATGTATGAAATTTAGAGGTCTCACATAGAATTCCAATTCTTTATCCTATTCAATTTTTTAAATTGTAAATGTGAATATTTAGTTTATAGAGATCATCAAGATGAGTGAGACAATATTTGTTTCTTCTCCATATGACCTTTTTTAGAGTTAACAAATGTCTTTTGCTATTAAACAAAATATAATATCATGTAAAGAATTATAGAATTATAAAAAAATAAATATTAAAAAATATATAAAAATAAATATTTAAATGGATAATAATCTTTTAGACTAGTCCGATGACCTTTACTTTGCCTTGATCCTATGTCATTTGGAATAATACTGAATTAACAAATAAAAATTATAATAAATTCTTATTTAAATTCCTAACATATATATATATATACACACATATATATGAAAGTTCAAATGAGATAAGTTAAAGTAGGGTAATATTACAAAATTAAAATAATCTAAAGGCTAAGCAAATGGAGATTTTGATGAATAAGTGACAGAACAAAATCAAGGAAAGACATTTGAAAAAATGGACATAAACTGTAAGAGAAAGTTATAATCTAAGATGCTAAGTAGATTAAATATGATATCCTGAATTATTAAATCAAGTATGAATAAAAATCTCACATAAAAGGTGTCATTACTCAACATAATAAAATAATTAAGTGTAATAAAAATAGATATTTAGAAGAACAAATCTCATCGATGCTTGTCTTTTGACATTTGTTTCATCTCTGTTAAATCTCAGGTAGAATTATAATGAATTACAAAATAAAGATAAATTAAAAAAATAAATTATTTTGTGAACAATAAGTAAATATATATTGATGATGAAATTATAGGAATTAAACTAATTTTATATATCTGAATCATAGTGAAGTAAAGGTCTCACCAACTAAGAAATAGAGTTTCCTTATAATAAAACAAAATATAAAAAAAACATTTTGAAAAGAACAAAAACTGTATAAGAATTTTGCATTCCAATATATTATATTAAGAAGATCAAGTATAACATCATTAATCATTGAATAAGGTACAAATCAATATATTTTGTAAATCAAACCAACAACTATAGAAAAGAAAGTTGTTTAAAAAAGGTAAAAATAAATATTTAGTTCGATAGAGCTCACTAAGATGAATCTAATTGTTTTTTATACTTTGGTAAGACCTCATTGAAATAATTACAAATTATGAAATTAAAGAATTCTAATACAGAGAAATCCAAGTGATGCAAATGTCACAAAAGAGGAGAATTTGAGTTTAATGGTAATTTAACTAAATTAAAAGAAAAAACAATAAAGACCACGATTAAATTATAAAAGAAAGTTGAATTTCGAGATACTTCCAAGATCAATTACAATGTCCTCAATTATTATATTAGGTACGAGTTAAATTTTTATAAATTATGCCAAAATCATAGAAAATAAAAACTTTAAGGTGTATAAAAGAAATTTGGATTAGATAATGACAACCCACATAAATCTAATTACCTTTCTTTTATCTTGATCGTATTTCAATTGGAATTTCATCAAATTTCAAAGAAAAACATACATAAATAAAAAATATTCTTTTAACATTTCCCAATCAAAATAATGTAAAAATCCTACAAAATAAAATATTTATTTAAAATTTTGTATTTAGTTAGGTGGAGCTCATCCAAACAAGTGCAATGACATTTGTTTTGTATTGATATTATCTTATTTCGAATTACTATGAATAACAAATTTAAATATTCATAAATAATTTTTTTACCTTAATATAAAGAAGAAATATACTATGATACAATTATGATAAATTTTAATAATTTGATATAACTATGTTAAGCAATGTAAAGGTCACATGTGCTAAGATTTACATATTGATACTATTGTAGCTAAATCAAAGTGAAGAATGTTAAATTGTGTAGCAAAAGCACATTCCAAGCTATCAAGGAAATCAAATGTAAAATTCATGATTCTCATATTAGGTAAAAGTCAAAATATCTTATAAAACTTTAAAAATGTCAAGGAAATAAAATTTTTAAAATTTCAAAAATCAATATTTAATTGTACGAAGCTCTTTGACACAAGTCTAACAAAATTTGTTTCATTTTTATCAGACATTGTTTCCATTTATGGCAAGTTGTCAAATAAAATAACACAAATAATAACAACTTATTATCTTTTTATCATTTAAATATATTTTAATAATAAAAAAAAATAATTCATGAAAAGTAAAACAACAAAATTAACATAATATAATCGTGACATAAAAGAGTACATTTGGACGTATATAATAATGTTGAAAACTTAGAAAAATTTATATTCTTAGATACTAAAAAGATTTAGTGTAACATTCTTAAAAAACAAATTAGGAAGAAATTGAAATATATTATAAATAATATTGAAAGCTTAGTAAATAAATACTATTAAAAAATAAAAATAAAAATTAACTTAATATAGCTTTTTGAGATGAGTCAAACAACATTAAGTTCTTCTCAATTTGAAATCATTTTGTAAATACAATAAATTACAAAAGCAAAGAAGCATAAATAAAAAAGAAGCATCAAATATAAATTAGGAAAATATATGGTGAAGGTAAAAGGAGAAAAATTGAAATAATGTGACATCATTAAATGAAAAAGATGAAAAATCACACAAGAATAGATTTATATTTGCCTTGTAACAAAAACATCAAAATGAATAATATTAAGAAATATGATAATTTTGTAGCAAATTTTCTTTACAAGATGTTAAGGAGATAAATATAACAACCTTGATTACCAAATCTATTATGAATCAAAATATCTTACTAAATATATTAAAACACCAAAAAAATATTAAATATTTATAGACATTTCAATGAATATTTAATTTTATATATTTTGTTGAGACAAGTCTAAAGACATTTTTTACATCCACATTAGATCTCATTTAGAATGACTACATATTATAAAATTAAATAAGCTTAAATAATAACAAACTATCATTTAATATTAGGAAATATTTATGAAAATTGAAATGAGATAAATTAAAAGAGTACTTTTGGTGGTATATAATAATGTTGAAAGCTTATAAAAACTTACATTCTTAGATACTAATAACATTTAGCATTACATTCTTATGAATTAAATTAGGAAAAATTGAAATATATTATAAATAATATTGAAAGCATAGTAAATAAATAATTTAAAAAAAAAAAGAAAAATTAACTTAATATAGCTTTTTGAGATGAGTCCAACAACATTAACTTCTTCTCAATTTGAAATCATTTTGTAAATACAATAAATTACAAAAGAAAAGAAGCATAAATAAAATTGAAGTATTAAATATAAATTAGGAAAATATATTCTGAAGATAAAAGGAGAAAAATTGAAATAATGCGACATAATTAAATGAAAGAGATGAAAACATCACACAAGAATAGATTTATATTTGCATGGTAAGAAAACATCAAAATGAATAATATTAAGAAATATGATAATTTTGTAGGAAATTTTCTTTCCAAGATGTTAAGGAGATAAATATAACAACCTTGATTACCAAATCTGTTATGAATTCAAATATCTTACTAAATATAATAAAACACCAAAAAATATTAAATATTTATAAAAATTTCAATGAATATTTAATTTTATATAGTTTGTTGAGACAACTCCAAAGACATTTGTTACGTCCACAATAGATCTCACTTACAACGACTACATATTATAAAATTAAATAAGCTTAAATAGTAACAAACTATTATTTAATTTTAGGAAATATTTATGAAAATTGAAATGTGATAAATTAAAATAATATGATATAACCAAAACATAATGGCATAGATGTCACATTAGAGAAGAACTAGAGTTTCATAGCAATAAAATAGAATCAAAGTCGAATAGTTGAAGAAATGGCATAAATTATACGAGAAAGATGCATTCAACACAGTGAGGTGGCCGACTACAATATCATTGATTGTAAAGTTATTAATTAAAACATCTTGTAAAGAATTCTAAAGCACAAGAAAAAAAATAAAACAATACAAAGATAATTATTTAATTATATTGATGATGTTTAGAACAGTTAAACAACTTTTGTCTCCTCTTAATCAAACATTGAGTAGAATATTTGCAAATTAAAAATTTAAATAAAAATAAATATTAAAAATTCATTATTTTAGATTTAAATATATATATATATATACATATTAATATATGTATATGTATATATATATAAATATATTTATATATATATATAAAAATTGAATCGAAAATAAGATAAATTAAAGCATTCCAATATAAATAAATCGAATTAATACAAAGTCAAGTTAAATGAGACTTAGAGTTTGCAAATAATATAACCAAATAAAATGAAAAGAAGTTAAAGAAGTTATATAAAACGTATTCGAAAGTTACATTTAAAGATATTTGTGAGATCTAGTGTAATATCCTTAATCATCATATCAGGTACAAATAAAAAAGTTTAATAAATGATTTCAACACCCTAAGAGAAAACATATTTAAAAAAATATGAAAATTAATAATTAATTGTATAAAATTCATAGAGATGTGTTTATTAAAGTGTTTTATTCTCTGTTTAACCTCATTTGTAATTATTATAAATTATTAAAATAAAAAGATATAATTATCAACAAACTATTATTTATATATTAAAAAAATATATATTAAAGCTAAAACAATATATAATAATGTGATACTATATAACAAAATAAAAATGATGTAAAGATCACATGAGAGAAGATTTGGATTAAAAAAATATAATCAAATCAAATTGAATCTTCTAAGAAATAAGAAAAATTATTTAGAAAAATTATATTCCATTATATTAATAAGTTTGAGTATAACATCCAAGATCATGAAATCATCAACAAATCAATATGTTTTGAAGGGTGTGTCAAAACCGTAGAAAGTAGGATCTTTTAAATTAAAATAATGTTATTAATAAGATAGAACCTATTAAGATAGCTGTAATTTTGTTTTATTAATCTTCATTTGACATATTTTAAAATTATTACAAATTAGCCAAAAGAAACTAAACATAAAGAATAAAATTCTTTTTGTAATATTGAATTCATTTGTATTAATGATGAGTGAGCAAAATTAATTTAATGTAATATGACCAAATAAAACTAATTTAATTGTTTGGTAAATTACTGTTTAATTTCGGGAAGCTCTTTTATAGGAGTCCAACATTGTTTGTTTCATATCTATCAGACCTAGTATAGAATTATATGAATAAAAAAGTAGATAATTCTTAATAGTAATAAATAAATATTTTAAAATTAATATAATATGTAATAAGATCAAAATATGATAAATTGAAGAAAATTAATATACAAAATTTTGAATAATGTAATGGTGACAAGAATTAGAGTTTTATTGTATTTTAATGAAGTCGAAGTGAAAACATTAAAGACGAGATAAATTATATATGAAACAAATATTCAAAGATTCCAAAGAGATAAATTGTAACTTTCTCACCAATCAAATTATGTATAAATCAAATATCTCATAAAACACACCAAAAGCTAAGAAACAAAAAACATTTAAATATTTAAAAATAAATATTTAATTGTGCAAACATCATCAAGATGGGATCAATGGCTCTTTTTCGTCTCGAATAAACCTAGTCTAGAATTAGTGTGAACTACCAAATTAAATATCCATAAATAAAATATATTATTGTTTTAATATTAAGTAAATTAGTTTTAAAGCTAAAGTGAAATAAATTTAAGCAAAGTGATATAAAAAAATCAATAACATGCACTATTATAACGATTGAAGATTTAGTGTCTCAAAAAAATAATAACCAAGTTAAAGTGAAAATTTCAAAGAAATGCTAAATTTTGAAGGAAAGTTGCTCCTCAATGTACCATGGTGTTCAAGTTTAATATCCTTGATCATCAAAATAGGTTTGAGTCAAATATCTATTAAGGTATATAATAAATTTCAAATAAAATATTTAAAAATATTTAAATGTATATTTAGTTAGATGGAGATCATCATGATAACTGCAACGATATTTATTTCATCTTGATAAGACCTCGTTTAGAATTATGACAAATCACTAAATCAGACAACCCCAAATAATAACAAAATATTATTTTAAAGTCATATATATATATATATATATATATATATATATATATATATATATATATATATATATATATATATATATATATAGATATATATAAATCAATGTGTAATAAAATAAAGAAATATAATAGTAAAAGCAAACGAAAGAAATAAAAATATTGTAAGATAATAGATTTAGAGTTCTTTGTAATATATCCAAACCTAATAGTAACAATTGAATAAATTACATAAATTGTGTGAGAAATTTTCTTTTGAAGAGAGTAAGGATATCAAGGATGATATACTCAATCATCAAATCATGCACGAATCAAAATATTTCATAAACATTGTGAAAGACCATGAAAATAAATTATTAAAAAATATTAAAAATTGAATATTTAATTGGATAAAGCTCATTGAGATGACTCAAATGATCTTTTTGTCATCTCGATTGGACATCATTTAGAATAAGTGCAAATAAAGTTTTTTGATTAGTGTAAATAATAAGAAATTAATATTTAATTTAATATAATAAAAATTGAAGCTAAAATAGGTTAAATTGAAGAAATATATTATAGCTAAATCAAAGTAATTTAAAACATTCAAGAGAATAGTGTTAAAGTTACATAGTTATATAACAAATACAAAAAACACTTTGAAGACCACAAAAAATATTAAAAAAAGTTGTATTTCATGATACCTAAATGGAAAAGTGTGACATTCTAATCAACAAATTTTTCAAAAACAAGATGATTCTTAAAGTAAGCCAGAACTAAAAAAATAATTTCAAAATATATAACTTAATATTTATTTGATAGAGCTCAATGAGACAAAATTAAAGATGTTTGTTTGGTCTCGATCAAACATCATTTGTAATTATCATAAATTAATAAAATAAAAAAGAATAAATATTAAAAAATATTATTTTTTAATTAGAGTTAGAGAAATTAGAGTTTCATTGTAACATAACAAGTCGAAGAAAAATATTATTTTTGAATTAGACTTTCATTGTAATATAAATTTTGTATGAAACTTGTATTAAAATACCAAAGAGATCGATTATATCATTCTAGATCATTAAATTTGGTACAAGTTGACATGTTTTGTAGAGCATACTAAAATTTTAGATAATAAAATATTGAAAAATATAAAAAATGAATCTTTAACTTGTTAGAAATTATTCAAATTAGTCTAACGATATTTGTTTCATTAGATAAAACCTCACTTTGAATAAATATAATTTATCAAGGAAAAAAGTATAAGTAATAAATGAATGTTGTTTTAATATTAACTAAATATATACTAAAGTTAAAATGAGGTAAGGTGAAAAGTTGTAAAGAAGCCAATTGAAGGTAGTGTAGAGATCACATGAGAAGTAATTTAGAGTTGCATCTATATAAAAGTAAAATATTTGGGAAAAATATAGAAATTACATGGAAAAGTTATCTTTAAAGATATTAAAGAAATAAGTGTGACATCCTTGATAATAAATTCTTGCTTCTTTTAAATAAATAATTTATTTTAGAAAAATCTAATGATGTTTGTTTTTCTTCCATCAAACCACATTTAGAATTACCATAAATAACAAAATAAATAAGACTAAATAATAAATAATTTCTATTTTAATAAAAAATGAGAATATATCCAAGATAAAGCGAGATACTAGGAAGCAATGTAAAAAAATCAAATTAATATAAAGCTAACATGCAAGGAGAATTAGAGTTTCATTGTAATGCAACATAACATTAATGAAATATTTGAAAAAATGAAATAAATTGGATGGTAAACTTACATTTCGAGATACTATGGAGATTAGTCGTTATATCTTTAGTCATCAAATCATGTATAAGTCCACATATTTGATGAAGAATGAAAAAAATCTTTGAACATAAAATATTTTGAAATATAAAAAAATAATATTTAATTTGATTGAGCCCATTTAAATGAGGGAAATGATATTTTTTTAGTTCATTCCTCAATATGAATTACCACAATTTACAAATATAAATAAGAATAAAAAGGAAAAAAAATTATTTTAATATTATGTAAATGAATGCTAAGTTGAAATGACGTTAGTTGCAGAATTGTAGTAAAACTAAGTGAAGGTAATGTAAAAATAACATGAGGTGTAATTTAGACTTATATATTAGTTTAACTATATCAAAGTGAAGCATTTCAAGAAAAAAGATAAACTATATGGTAATGTTCTATTAAAAAATTTTAAGGAGAATGAGTGTAATATCTTTGACATTAAAATCATGAAGGTATCAAAATATTTCATAAAGCATGCCCGCAAACAAGAAAATAAAATATTTTAAAAATTTAGAAACAAATATTTAACAGGATAGAGCTTGTTAAGATGAGTTTAACGACACTTATTTCTTTATGATTGAATCTCATTTGGAATGACTATGAATTACCAAGTTAAATGAGCTAAATTATCATTTTGATATTAAGCAAATATATATATGAAAATTGAAAGAAGATAAATAGACGTAATATAATATAACAAAATTAAAGAAATGTAAAAGTCAAATAAATGGAGAATTAGAATTTTGTTATATTTTAACAATATCTACGTGATGTATTTCATGAAAGTGTAAATTACATAGGAACTTTATATTCCAAGTAACTCAGTATGTTGACTATAACATCCTTCATAGTCAAATAAAGTATAAATAAAAATATTTAATAAAACATGCCAACATCTTAAAAAATAAGACCTTGAAAACATAAAAGTTCATTTTTAATTAAAATCATCTTATCGAGATGACTCCATGATGCCTATTTCATCCAATCATTCCCCATTAAGAATTAATGCAAATTAAAAAAGGAAATATTCAAAAATATAAATAAATTTTTTTTTAATTTTGAAAATTCAATAATAATAACATTAAAAAATTGAAATAGTTTTAATATATCATAAGAGAGAACATTTAGTTCCATAGCATTATAACAAATTTCAAAGAAAAGGTTTTAAGAAAAGAGAAAAAAATTTTGTGAGAAAGTTTCATTATGGAATGCTAAGGCATTCTAGTGTATCGCTTTAAATCATTAAATAACATTGAGACAAGTCCAACGACATTTCCTTTGTCTCAATCGAACAACATTACTATTTAATGTTCACTCAATTTTGCTAAACCTGAAATAAGATAAATTGAGGTATTGTAATATAACTAAACCATAATGATGTAAGGGTCATAATGAAATAAGATAGCAGAGAACCATATTTTCATAATGATATAATCATTTAGTAGGGATAAGTTTGAAGAAATCACATAAATTTTATGGGAACGATCCATCATAAGATACAAAGAATGATATCTTAAAATGAATTTCAAAACAATGGAAATTAAAACATTTAAAAATATAAAAAATAAATATTTAATTGGATAGAGCATATTAAGAAAAGTCTAATGAAAGTTTTAACACCATAATTAGAACTTGTTTGAAATAACTAAGTATTATTATTGTAAATAATCATAAATAATAATAATAATAGGTAGTGCATTTTAAATTAAAAAATATATTAAAGTAAGGTAAAGTTCAAATGAAGGGAAATTTAAAGTTAATAAAAAATATAACAAAAGCAAAGAATTTTTTCAAAAAAAAGAGATAAAAGTTTTGAGAAAGGTGCATGACATGACCCAACAAAGATTTGGTGCAATATCATCAATTATCAAATCAAGTATATCTCAAAATACTTAATAAAGCATGTCAAAAGCTTAGAAAACAAACATATTTTGTCATATAAAAATGAACATTTATTTTATTGGGCTCATCAAAATGAGCCCAATGACATTTTTTGAAATCCATTGTACCTTATTTTGAATGATAAATAATTATGAAATTACTTGAAAATTAAAATATAATAAGTAGTTAATTTAAAAATTAATTAAATATATATTAAAGAAATGTAGTGAAATAAAATCAAAGAGATGCAAAGTTAACATAAGAGGCGAATTAAACTTTTGTGGTAATACAACCAAATAAAAATTAGAATTTTGATGAAACAACGTAAACGTCATAAGAATATGGACTTCAGAAATACTAAAAAGATAGACCATAACATCATCGATCACTAAAATAAGTAAAAAATCAAAATATCAAATAAAATATGATCAAACTTTGACAAATAAAATATTTTAAATATAAAAAATAATTTATAATTAGTTGTAGTTCATCAAAAGTAGTTGAAAATGTTTATTTCATCTCAATAGGGCCTTATTGGAAGTATTTTGAATTAAAAAGTAAATAACCATACATAGTAAAACAATAACTTTTTAAGTATTAAAAAAAATATATAATAAGATTGAAATAAGATAAATTAAATCAATTAATATACTCAATTCAAAGAATTGTTAAGGTCAAATGAAAGAATATTATAGTTTCATTCTAATTTAACAAATAGAAAGGAAACTGTTACACCCGGTAAAATATTATAAGTTTAATCTTCAATAATTCGAATTGGTTGGGATGATTTCAGATCGACAGTAGGTTGAGCCAGGAGCTCAATTGGAGGCTATTGGAATTTCAGAAATTTTCTGGGGATTTTTCGGAGCACCGAGGAATTTTTAAGTAATTTTCCCTTGTTTAATTGGATTTTTGGAAATTCGAAAATCTATTTAAATCGGTCCATTAAACCGGAAATTTGTTTTTTACCGCGCATGAACCGGACCGGAGCTGTTCAGCGAAGGCGAGGGCGGTTCGCCGAGTGCGTTTGCGCGTGCGTTTGGATAAGCCGCGGATAAGCGGATCGGACGGACGAGATCAGCGGTGGAGATTAACCGGTTGATCGGGATTAAGCGGCGTTATTAGAAGGTCAACCGGCACTTAATGGGTTCTTAACGGGTTAATACCGGTTTAAAGAGGGTATTTAACCCGAACTGTTCGACTATTAGGGTTAGGGTTTCGAACGGCCGGAGACGAAGCTTTCGCGGCGAACGGCGATATTTTCCGGCAGCCTTTCAAGGGGCTTTTTGTACCTGGAGGTTCGCGGGACCGAGGAGAATCGATTGGTACCGGTTTCGTTCGGCGAGGAGCAGCGGTTGGTCGCGTGCGAGCTTCACTGTCGCCGGAGAAGAAAGGTAGGAAATTTCAGTTAAATTAGTTAAATTGGCAAATTAAAACTATGGATTATTTTGCAATTAGCTACCGGAGCATGCGAATTGTGGTTTTTTTTGAAATTTATTAATGCAAATTATTGATTTTAGCATTTTAGGGTTTTCGGAAAAATTACACCCGCCGAATTTGGAAATTTTACCGAGCAATTGTTGATTCGATTATGTGCTTAATCATGTTAAGATAGTATCAAATGCTGAAATTTGTTTAATTTCATAGAATTGTTAAAATGAGGATTGGATGAAACTTCGGCGGAAATTTTGATTTGAATCTTAGAAATTAGTGACATTATTGACAAATTAGGATAGTACGAACATCGGATTTTACTTCTCTTTGATCTCGGTCGCCGGAAATCGACGGGGAAAACGAAATTTTCCGGAGGAATCGTCGGCTAGGGTTTCACGGGCGCCGGGCGGATGAAGGAGATGGATTAGATTAATTTCGGTTTAGTTAATTAAGTAATTGTAATTATTCAATATTTATTAATAATTAAATGCTAAACGTCGGCTAGAAATTGGATTAAATATTCGGCCGGTGGGTCCTCGATTCAGCGGGATTCGGGCGAACGAACGGGTGGAGGAAAAGATTTAATTCGGAAATTAATCCGAATTTTCGGGAAATATATGGAATTTAAAATTTAATTTCGGAAATCAATCCGAATTTTTGGAAAAAGGATATATGTGGAATTTAAATTTTATTCGGAAATTTATTCCGAATTTCGGAAAATGGATAAAGGGCAGAAATTGAAATTAGAATTTAAAAATTTCCTAAAGCGAGAAAAAGGTGATTTTTGGAAATCACATAGCCAAGTTGAAATTGACTGTTGGAAATTATCCATAAATTCAGTGCAGCTAGATTAGTTGGAAGGAAGTATGACATTTGGGTAAGTGTTACCAGAATAGTCAGAATTTTGGTACAGTTTGTGTTGCTTGGATGGCAATGGCATGGTTGGAGTCAGTTTACTCAGTATTGGAATATTTCACGGATTGGCATATTGGACCGGACTACTATAGACCCTATATGATGTTTTAGGGTAGTTGTGGTAGGTAACTGTGCGGTTCAGACTTAGCTTCCACAGTGTACATGTGACTGGTAGGCGCCATGCGTGTTTCGAGTGGGCGAATCCCACTGGCATGCTACCTGGAACCCCAGGCTAGGTTGTGATGCGTGTTTCGAGTGGGCGAATCCCACTAGCATGCTTTGTCTAGGCGCCATGCGTGTTTCGAGTGGGCGAATCCCACTGGCATGCTATATAGACGCTGAGGTGTCGGGTGCTAGGCGTTATGATGCGTGTTTCGAGATGGGCAATCCCACTGGCATGCTTTGCCTAAGCACCGTGCATGTTTCGAGATGGGCGATCCCACTGGCATGCTACCTGGAAGCCCAGAGGAGAGCTACTCTGGTGTGACTGGGGTGACTGTGGTTGGTCGGAGTCTGGGACTGAGAGTGCCTTTCCACCCTACATTGTTATGCTGTATTCCTATACTTTTGCTATTATCCTTCTTTTGCATGTGAGTTTTTACTAACTGTCTTTCCTACTGGGCGTAGCTCATTCCTTTTTTATCTATATTTTTCCAGTGGCTCGGCAGACTTGACGCCACCCAGTTTTAGGTGGGATCGTGATCAGTAGGCTAGTGGAGGAGATCTGATCTGTGATTTTCTGAGACATTCTGGTTAGTTGATTGTTGCTGTTGGATGTATTCAGTGAGACTCTTATTTTTGTCTTGTATTATGTGAGGGTGATTCTGACTTATGTTTCTAGTTGGATGATATTGTATTTGTTGGACTTGGATCTTATTCTTGTGATATAGTTTCCATTCACTGTTTTACTTTATTTTCTTGGTGATATAGTGTGTGGAGTGCCATAATTTATCTGAGGATGTTATGTATTTTATTTTGATGGTGAGGTCATTACATGACTATGGAACTTAACCGTGGGGGTTCAGACTTCTATTAGACCGGTTCTCCTACTGGTATGGGTTAGGAGTATTGGGTCTAGTAGGAGTAACATTGCGCGAGTTCATCAGTTAATTCAGGAGTCATGAATCCTGATTTGACGGTGTACCCGGGAGATGGGATCCACATTGTTAAGGAAAGTAGGTGTGTAATGATGTGTTATATCCTATGTTTTTCGTAGGCTACTCAGGTTGGTATGGGACGATCTGAGCTGTCAGCCTAGAAAAAAATGGGGTGTAACAAGAGTGGTATCAGAGCCCTAGGTTAGGATAGAGGGGCTAGACATGTATAGAAGTTAGCCCTAGGTTAGGATAGTGGGGCTAGACATGTATAGAAGTTCAGCCCTAGGTTAGATAGTGGGGCTAGACATGTATAGAAGTTCAACCCAAGGTGGGGAGAACTGTTGGTCATTTTATTATACTATGGTAGTCCGTATGCCAAATGCCAAATGACGACTCTAATGCCAGATTAGTTGCTTTTGACAGTATGGCTGGTACCAGGAGACTTCCCTTTCGTGGAGTAGTTAGAGGCAGACCTGTATCTGCTACTCCTACCCCGAAGACGATCCCAGCATTGCTAGTTGAGCCAGCCGTGGATCGTTGGATCGATGCCTTTATGCGGTTGCGACCGCGGAGCTTCAGTGGGTCGGCTGACCCAGCGGTGGCTAATGACTGGATGGCTCATATGCTTAAGTTGTTTGATGCCTTGGGATGTCCACTTGGCAGGAGGGTAGTACTTGCTGCTCTAGTATTGGAGGGAGAGGCTGCTACCTGGTGGAGAGGCCAGCGGCGCGCTGTGTGTGGGGAGGTCCAGAACAGCGAGATAGCTTGGGAGGACTTTGTTGAGGCATTCAGGGAGTGCTACATTCCGGCTTCTGCCATGTCTCAGTTCAGGAGGGACCTTATACACCTCAAGCAGGGCCAGATGTCAGTGAACGACTACTTATCGAGATTCACATATCTGGCGAGGTATGCCACAGAGCTGGTACCATCTGAGGAGCGCAGATGTGAGATGTTCTTGGAGGGACTTCGTCCTATGCTGCAGCGTCAGTTGGTTGTGAGCCAGTTTGCCAGATTTCGTGACTTAGTGGAGGCTGCGAGATCCGTTGAGCTTATTGACATCCGGATGGAGGCCCAGAGAGAGGCTCACAACAAGAGGAAGGGATTCAGAAATGCCTAACAGAACGAAAAGGACAAGAGACACAGAGATCACCGTGGTACCCAGGAGGGCGTGATCCAGCCACGGCCTATTTTCGAGAGGCCAGTGCAGCAGACAGGTACTCGGACTGGGGGGATGATTTGCTACCACTGTTAGCAGCCAGGACACATAAGGTACGACTGCCCAGAATGGAAGAAACAGAGGATCACAGGACCGGTTGGTTCATCTGGGGGATAGCCCAGAGTATTGCATTAACTCAGCAGCAGGCTTCAGAGTCACCAGAGGTGATCACAGGTATGCTTTATTTTGGTAACATACAGTGCGTGACTTTGTTTGATACTGGTGCATCTCATTCTTTTGTTGCTGAGAAGATCTGGAATCAGATATCAGGATCCAAGGGTTATTTAAAAGAATCCTTACTGGTTAGGCTTCCTGATGGGAAAGAGATTCCCACTGTTCAGAAGATTGATGGATCTATTCTGATTAGTGGACACGAGTTCGTGACAGAGTTGAGATGTGTGCCGCTAACAGAGTTCGACATCATTTTGGGGATGGATTGGTTGTGCTACCATGCAGTGGTTCTGGATTGTTGCGAGAAGAAGGTTAGGATCAGGGTGCCTGGTTCGGAGGATGTGATATAATTTTGTCTGAATAAGCAGATTCCCCTGATCTCAGTCCTTCAAGCAGCTGAGGAACAGGTCGTTTCCTATGGTCAAGGTTCTGTGCAACAGATAAAGTTTACCAGAATGTTGCATAACAATATACTCAAGAGAATGAGTGTTACACAAATTATTCTCAGAGTATGTAAGAATTACAATATTTTGTTAGGAATACCAAAATATAAAGTAAAAATTATTTTCAATTACAAAAATTAATATTAAATTGATAGAGCTTGTTCAGACAGTTGTAATGACATGTATTCAAATTTATCGATCCATATTTCAATGTATAGCAAACTCAAAAAAAAATAAAATTAAAAAATAAAAATAAATCAAGTTCTTTAAAATTAAAAATATGTATATATAAATGTATATATATATGTATATATATCATTAAAAAAAGAGAGAAGTTAAAGTAATATAATATAATAAAACTGAAGTGATGCGAAGGCCCTACGAGGGTTATTTAGATTATCTTTATAAAACTTGAAAATCAAAGTGAAAACTTGAAACAGTGATATAAATTATATGAAAAAGTTGGTCTCCAAGATAGTTAGGATGTCAAGTGTAACACACTCGATAGCCAAATCATATATGAATCAAAACATTTCGTGAATTTGACCAAAATTCTTAAAAAAATATTTAAAAATATAAAAACAAATAATTCCCTTGACAAAGCTCGTGAAGATGGGTCCAATGATGTCTGTTGTAAATTGATCAAACCTAGTTTAGAAAAGATCACATCACCAAACTAAATAAAAATAAATCATAATAAATTATAATTTTAATGTAAAAGAAATATATATTATTGTGGAAATGTGATATATTGAAGATATGTAATTTAACCAAATCAATGTGATATAAATATCAGATGACAATAGATTTAGTGTTACATTGCAATATTAAAAAAACAAACTAAACCATTTGATGAAATGATATAACTATGTGTGAATGTTATATTCCATGATACAATGGAGATTTGGTACAATATTCTTGATCAATAAGTTAGATATGAAAAAATGTCTCTAAAGATATGCCAAACGAAAGTAAAAAATATTTTAAAATATAAAAATTAATATTTAATTACATAATGCTCATTAATAGACACCAATAATATTTGTTTTCCCTTTGTCAGGACATGTATCAAATTTTAATGAATTTAAAAATTAAAAATCATCAATAATATATTATCATAACATTAAATAAAAAGACATATCAAGGTAAAGATGTGATTACTTAAATTAATATAATATAACTATAGAAAGCTAACGTGAAGGTCACAAGAGAAGAGAATTAAAGTATTATTGTAACATATTTAAGTCTAAGTGATACATTTATAGAAATGATATAATTATATAGAATGTTGCATTTTAAGATAGAAAGGAGATCAAATGGAACATCGTCAATGATCAAATATGGTACAAATCAAATTGTTTCATATAGCCTATCAAACCTTTTGAAAAAAATATTTTAAATAATGAAAAATGACTATTTGAATTAGTCTTAATTTTTTTCATATTGATCATGCTTAAATTAGAATAAATTAATATTTTGATAAAATGAAAATATATTTTACAATTGAAATTTGGCCAATTGAAATAATCCAATATAACCAAATCAAAATAAAACAATTGAAGAAAAATTAGATAAAATGTATAGGAAACTTACTTTCCATGACAAAACGAAGAATGAGTGAAACATCCTGGATCATCAAATCTGTATTAATCAAAATTACACATAAAGCATGCCAAAACACTTGAAAAAAGATATTCAAAAATATAAAAATCTTATCAATAAAGCTCGTCGATATGAGTCAGCTCACATTTGTTTCTTCTCCATTTGAACTCTTTGGAATTATTATGAATTAAAAAAAAAGTAAATATGTATAAATACAAAAAAATTATTTTTTTAATATTAATAAAATAATATATTAAATATGAAATAAGTTTAATAGAAATAATATAGCATAACCATATCAATGCAATGTAAAGGTCACATATGAGAAGAATTACTAATTCATTGTAATATAATAAAATTTAAGAGAATAATTTTAAGATATCATATATATTTTATGAGAACTTGGCATTCCGAGATACAAAACACGACCAATAGAATTTTTTAGATCAACAAATCACGTATGAGTCAAATTGTTTTGTAAAGGCTACTAAAATCTTATAAAAAAATTTTAAAAAAATTAATTAGACATATCTTGTTGAGGTGATGCAACAACATTTGGTACATCCAATCAAATTTTTTCAGAAATTACTATTAATTAAAAAATAAATAATTATAAATATTAATAAACTATTATTTTATTTAAATATATATTAGAGCAAAAATGAGGAAAATCAAAGCAATGTAAATAACTTAATCAAATTAATTTAAATGTTAAAATGATGGGAGATTTAGAATATCATAGAAATATAACCAAATCGAAACAAACATTTATTGAAAATGGATTAAATTTTTAAAAAAATTGAAACTCCAACATACTCAAAAGAGAAAGTGTAATATTCTTGATAATCAAATAAGATAGAAATCAAAATATCTTATAAATCATTTCAAAACTATTGAATATAAAACTTTTAAAAATGTTCAAATGAATGATTAATTCAATGCAGCTCGTTGACACAAGTTCAAAAACATTTGCTTTGTCTCGATAAGTCCTCATTCAATATTACATTGAATTGCTAAATTTAATAAAATAAATAACAATAAAATATTACTTTATTATTAAGTAAGTAAAAAATAAAACTTGAAATTGTAGAAATTTCAACGATTAAGACAATAGATTTAAACAGTCATAAAGGCCATATAAAATAAAATTTAGAGTTATAAATTAATATAGAAAGATTATAGCGAAAAACTTGAATAGGTGCGCTAGATTGTCAACAATGTTGGACTCCAAGGTACCATGAAAATTGACTGTGACATCCTCAATCATCAAATAAGGTAGAAATGAAAATTACTTGGAAAATTTCTTAAAATCTCAAAAAATAAATACTTAATTGGATGGAGATCTTCAAGATGAGTCCAATGAGTTTTTTCTTCTAAATCAAATCTCGTTTGTGATTTTTGAGAATTACACAAATTACAAAGAATAAATAATAAGAAAATTTAAATTTTAATATTAAGTAATTATATATAAAAACTTAAATCAGATCAATTGAAGTAATATATTATCACCAAAAAAAAGCAATATAAAGGTCACATGGGCAAAGAAATAATGTTTGATAGTAATATAACAAAATAAAAAAAAGAAACATTTGATTAAATGATAAAAATTATACTCAAAAACAACATTCAACAAAATGAAGTAGAATAGTATACCATCCTTGAGCATGACATTAGGCACCTATAGAATGTAATGTCATTAATGTCAAACTATAAAAAAAATATTATGAAAATATAAAATTTAACATTTAGTTGGTTAGTGCTTTTCAAGATGAGTATAAAGATGTTTGTTTATTCATGATTAGATCATATTTGGAAATAATGAAAATTTAAAAATTAAATAAACTATAACAATAACAAATTGTTATATTAACTTTAAGTAAATTTTAAAGCAAAAATTAAAAAAATTAAAGCAATATAATATAATTAAATTGAAGTAATGTAAAGATCATACTTGCAGATATTTATAGTTTCAAAGTGATGTTAAGAAATGAAAGGAAAAATTTTAAGAAATTAGACAAAAAAAAGTATAGGATAATTACACTCCATGATAAAAAATAGAAAGAGAATGACATAACAAATAATCAAATCATGTACAAATCAAAATATCCTAAAAGATATGACAAAAAATTCATATGTATAATTTTTAAAAGTCTTAAAAAAAATTAAATTGGATAGAGGTCATTGAGACAAGTCCTAAGATATTTCTTTTATCTCGATCATATTGTATTTGTAAAACTTATGAATTATTAATCTAAATAAGCCCAAATAAAAAAAAATTATTTTTGAAATGTTGAGCAAATATATATTAAAGTTTAAATTAGGAAACTTTAAATGTTGTAAGTAAAATAATCACTCCAATGGCATCTGTTTCATTTTGATCAAACAAAATTTATAATTACTAATAAATGTCGAAGAAAGTAAAATAAATAATATCAATTTAGTTAATATATGCTATATCTATAATAAGTTGAATTGAAAAAATAATAAATAAATAAATGTTATTTTAAGGTCATATGAGAGGCAAATTAGCAATTTATAGGAATATAATTAAATCAAAGTAAAAACTTTGAAGAAAATGAGCGAAAATTTGTAGAAAATTAGTATTTCATGATGCTACAAAGATCGAATGCAACATTTATGGTCATCAAATTATATATGACTCAAAATGTCTCATTAAACATGTTAAGAACTAAGAAAATAATAATTTTAAAAAATATATGTCAAAGAAAAAAGTTTAAGACATGAGATAAATTGAATGAAAAAGTTGCATTCTTGAAGAATCAATCTAATAAAATTAAAAATGCCTTGCAAAAAATGTTAATGCTCAAAATAATATTTAAAAATAGAAAAAATAATATTTCATTAGATAAAGCTCATGGAGAGAAGTCTAGAGGCATTAATTCTGTCTTAAACAAACCTCGTTTAGAATTACTACTAACTTTGAAGTAAATAAAAATAAATCACATTGAATTTTTAATTTTCATAGTAAAAGTATGCATATCATAGTTGTAAGGAGATTAATTAAAGAAAGGCAATATAAAAACATGAAAGTATGAAAATTTGCAGAAATAAAATAAAATATATAGGAAAACTGTATTCTAGGAAACCTTAGAGAAAGAGTGTTAAATTCTCAATCATCAAATTGCAGACCAATAAAAATGCCCTATAAAGAACCCAAAACCTTTAAAATAATATATTCAAAAATATAAAAAATTGATCATAAAATTTCAAGAACTAAGGTAAATTATATGAAAAAATTGCATTCCTAATACTATCGACAATGAGTAGAACATACTTGAACATTAAATCAACAAAGTTTTGAAATATATTGAAAAACATAAAAGAATAGAAACAATATCTAAAAATATAGAATATAACAAATAGGGCTCATAGGGACAATTATATTGATATTTATTTTGTCTCCATCTGACCTCGTTTTGAATAACTATGAATTACAAAAGAAAATAAGCATAAATAATAATAAACTAAAATTTCAATAAAAGTAATTCTATAATAATGCTAAACTGAAGAAAATCAAAGAAATTTCATATAAAAAAATAAAGGAAATGTAGGAAAACAATTCCAAAAATTGAGACAAAATTATTCTCCAAAGTTATATTCCAAAATATTAAAGGAATCAAGAATAACATTCTTAATCATCAAATATGATAGAATGAAATATCTCATAAAATGACCCAAAATATTTCAAAAAAATATTTTATAACAAAATATAAATATAATTGGATAGAGCTCATGAAGATGATTTCAACAATGTTCACTTTATCTCGATATTTTTTAACTTGGAATTTTTGCAAATTTCCAAAATAAATAATCATAAATAACCATAAATTATTATTTTAATTTTAAAAATTATATATTATAGCAAAAATAGGAAAAATTTAAATACTTTAATGTAGCCAAACAAAAACATTAAATCAAAATAAAAGATACTAAAATTCATTCATTAACTTTTGGCAAATAATTGGGTAAGTCTTGACGAGACAAGTCTAACGACATTTCTTTCATCTTAATTAGACCTAAATTTTAATTACTAAAAATTTAAAAAATTCATAAATTATAGAAAATAATAAATTATAATTTTAATATTAATAAATGTATCTTAAAGTAAAAAAGATTTAACTTGAATCAATACAATATAGCTAAAACAAAGTTATTTAAATGTTAAATGACAAGAGATTTAGACTTTGATAAAATATAACAAAATCAAAAAAACTTAATGAAATGAGATGAAATTAGAAGAAAGTTGTATTCCAAGATACTAAGAAGATTATGTGTATCTATCTCAATTATAATATCATTTATTAGTTAAAATATCTCAAAAAAAATGTAAAGATGTTGAAAAAAAATATTTAAAAAAAAAATGAATATTTAACTAGATATAGTACTTCAAGATAGGTCTAATGATATTTGTTTAGTCATGATAGACCTCATTTTTATTTTCTTAAAATTATGAAATTAAATAAGCAAAAATAATTGTAATTATTAATATATTGTTAAGTAAATAAATAATAAAACTTAAAAGATATAAATTAATGAAATATAATATACCCAAATCAACTAAATGTATTATAGGTCCCACGAGAGAATATTTAGAGTTTCATGTTGATATAATAAAATCAAACCAAAACATTTTGAGAAATTGCTTGCCAAAGCCTCTTTCCTACATACTTATGGAATCGAATGTGACATCCTTGACTATCAAATAAGGTAAAAATCAAAATGTTTGTTAATCCTACAAAAACCATAGAAAATAAATTATTTAAAAATTTAAAATTGAATATTTAATTGGATGGTGCTCATGAAGATGAGTCCAGTAACATTTGCTTCATCTTGAGTTATTATAATTTGGAATTAGTACAACTAATTTAATAAAAAATATATAATATTTTTAAATATTAAGTATAAACATATTAAATTTGAAATGGGAAAAATTGAGGAATATAACATAACTAAAAAAAATTCATGTTGTATCACCCAAGAAAAGATTTTGAGTTAAATAATAATAAATCTATGTCACAATGAATATTTTGAAAAACATTAGGTAAACTTTTTAAAAAAGTTGGACCTCAAGATAGTAAATAGATTGCGTGTAACCTACTAGATCATAATATCAAGAATGAATCAAAATGTCTCATAAAGACACACAAAGCTATAAAAATAAAATATTTAAAAGCATATAAATAAGTATTTCATTGTATAGAGCATGTCAAGAACTAGTTGAAGATAGATATTTTGTTTAGAGTAAACTTCGTTTGAACTTACTAAAAATTAGAAAATAAAATACGTATAAATAAAAAGAAATTGTTATTTTAATATTAATATTAAGCTGAAATGAGATAAATTAAAGAAATGTAACATAACTGAATCAAAGGGAAACTTTTTAAAAAATGAGACAAATCCTATGAGCAAGTTGAAGTTCTTTATACTATGGAGATCGAATGTAAAATTTTAAATCATCAAATCTAGTAAAAATTAAAATGCCTTATAAAAAATACTAAGACTCTTGAAAATAAAATATTTAAAAATATGAAAACCATTACTACATTTGGTAGACTCATCAAAATGAATGCAACAATATCTGTTTCATCTGAGTCAAAAAAATTTTGGAACTTTGATAAATTATAAAATTAAATAAAAGTAAATAATATTTTATCATTATTTTAAGCTAAAATGGCATAAACTAAAAAAATATAACATAAGTAAATTAAATTTATGTAAAGTTCAGTGGAGGGGATAGTTAATGTTTTATGGGAATATAACAAAGTTAAAGCAAAAACATTTGAAGAAATAAGATACATTATGTCGGAAAGTTATTCTCCAATAAACTATTATTATAATGTGTAACATTTTTATTATCAAATCTCGCAAAAATCACAATGCCTCATAAACATTGCATCAACTTCAGTTTACAATTATAGTGAATTATAATAAAAAACTCTAAATAATAATAGTGTCATTTTAATGTTTAAGTAAACAAATAATAAAATTGAAATGAGTTAAATTGAAGAAACTCAAGCAGTTAAATAACAAAATAAAAGTGAAACATTTCAAGAAATAAGATATATTATACAAAAAATACATTTTTAAAAACCATGGTGATCAACTGTAACATACTCTATCTTCCAATCATGTTAAAATTAAAATGACTCAGAAGACCTAATGAAACCATTGAAAATAAAATATTTTAAGTTTAAAAGTGATTACTTTGTTAGAAATATCTCATTAAGATAATTCAAGAAATTCTTGTTTCAACAAGACTTATCCTCAAAAGGAATTACTACAAGTAACATAAATAAATAAAAATAAATAATACTAAATATGATTTTTAATATTAAATAAATATATATTAGAATAAAAATGAGATAAATTGAAGAAATATAATAAAATAAAATTAAAGAAATTTAATGCTCACTTAAAAGGAGAATTAGAGTTTTATAGCAATATAACAAAATCAAAGAAGAAAAAATGAATAAATAAGATAAAATTTTTGGGAAAGTTGTATTCTATGAAGCTACAAAAATCAAGTGTAACAAACATGATAATTGTATTAGGTAATAATCGAAATGCCTCACAAAGTGTACAAAAACTTAAAAAACTAATTTATGCAAATATATAAAAATAAATACTTTATTATACAAAAAAGAGAAGCTTCTTACCTACTTCTCATAGACTGTCATACCCATATAATTATTTTAATACATAATCAAGCTTCTTAATTATCTTCTAAAGAGTTTTATGTCTATCTCATTCTTTAATAGCAAAGTATGCTTCTTAGTTAGCACTTGAAAACTTGTATGCCAAAAAAACAAACATATTTCTTACCTACTTCTTAAAGACTTTCATCTAAGAAAAGGGAGAGAGTTATATAGGATGGAGAAGAAAGCAAGGATTCACCCACCAAAGTGAATCCAAGTGAAGTAAACCATGCCAACTCAAGCACTTTAACAACAAAGAAATGCAATTTTATTTATCGCAACTAATTCACCATTCAATCATTCACGAGAGCTCTTGTAAGTAAGAGATGACAAGTACTTATTTATTATAAAACTAAATCCTTCATCGACAACTTAATGGTTTTCATGGTCATATAATGTTTTTAAGTACAGAATCATGCCTTCTGCTGAAATTTTGAAGGCTATCATATCTATCTAAATATTCAATACATAAGCACACTTATTACCTATCTTTTAAAGACTCTTATGCCTAAATAATAATAGCACACTTCCTATAAACTTCTTAAAGTCTTCAATTTAAATTTTCGATATCTTCATTAAATCTGAACCAACTATGCACTCATGATGATGCAGGAATGAACCATGATTTCTTAAGGTTTTCATTTACATGGTCTCTAAATTATCATGCATGTGTTAAATTTTGGAGAGCTTTAGCTTAACGCATGGTAGCCTAACACTTTTCATGGTTTTATGTTGTTATTTTCCCACAATATCTTTCTTTCGTGCTACACCAAATGTGATATAACAAAACAAAAGTAATGTTATGGTTACAGTGGACGAGAATTATGGTTTCACTATTGCATAATAAAATAAAAGCAATACATTTAGAAAAAGGGCTGAACTATTACAAACAATAGCATTGCTAGATAACGAGCACAATGTTTAACATCCTCAACCATCAAATATGACATGATTGGAAATGACTCATAAAGTATGCCAAAACCCTTTTAAAGTAGTTATGAAACAATACAACAATTTATATTTCATTTGATAGAACTCGTCGAGTTGAGTCCAACAATGTTCGATTCATCTCGATCAAGACTTATTTGAAACACTAGAAATGACTAAAGTTAATAAGTACAATTAATTTTAAATTATACTATTAAGAAAATTTATATAAAATTGAAGATAAATTAATGTACTTTAATAAAAAAAAGTTAATGTGATGTAAAGTATGCACATGAAAGAATTTAGAGTCACATAAAAAAATAACAAAATGAAAGTAAAACATTTAAAGTATTGAGATAAATGTTATGATAAAACAAAACCCCAAGATATTAAGGACATCAATTGTAGCAAGCTCGTTTGTTAGATAAACTATGGATCATAGTGACATTAAGATTACATAAATTTTTTAAGATAAAATACTTAGAACAACAAAAATAAATGTTTAATTTTTTGTAGCTCTTCAAGATAAGCCTAAAGTCAGTTTTTATCTCAATTATACATTCTTTAGAATTACTACAAATTGTCAATGTAAATAAGCATAAATAATAATAATTGCTCACTTTAATATTAAGCAAATATAAATTAAAGATAAAGTTGGACAAGTTAATATAATATAATATAATAAAAAAAATTGATGTATAGGAAATAATGAAGGAAATCTAAAGTTACATAGCAATATAAACTATCAAATAAAAAATTTGAAAAAATGATAAATTGAAATAGAAAGTTACATTAGAAGACGCCATGGAGATGGAATGGGAGATCCTCGATAATCAAATCATGAATCAGTAAAATGCCAGTTAAAATATGCCGAAATCTTTAAAAATAATATTTTTAGAAAAATAAAAGGATATATTTAATTGGACAAAGCTTATCAAAATGAGAGTAATAACGTTTGTTTCATCTATATCAAACTACATATTGAAGTACTATGAATTCAATAGCTATCAAACCTAAATTATAATAAATTATTATTTTATCATAAACTAAATATATAACAAAGATTATATCTCACAAATTTTAAGAAATTTAATATAATAAAATAAAAGTGATGCAAAGGACACACATGAAGAAAATGTGAATTTTTAATAATATAACAAATTCAAAGTAAAAATTCTGAAGAAATGGGAATAATTGAACATGAAAGGTTCACTCAAAGATCTCTAGTAAAGAGAGTGAATCATTCTTAATTTTCAAGTAAAATGTGAATCAAAATGCCACATAAAACATGCAAAAACCCTTAAAAAGAATATATTTTAAAATAAAAAAATATTTTTAGTAAGATAGATCTCAATGAGACGAGCTCATTAACATTTGTTTCTACTTAAAAAATTAAATATGTATAAATAATAAAAAGTTGTTTTTCCATAATGAGAAAACAAATATAAAATATAAAACAAGATTGTGTTAAGTAATGTAATATTCCAAAATTAAACAAAAATAAAAAAATTTTATGACATAAGATAAAAGTTTTATGAAAAATGAATTCAATGATAATAAGAAACTTTTCTAACATTTTTGAACATCCAATCAAGTACGAATTGATGTACGCCCTGAATGTACCAAAATATTGGAAATTAAAAAATTTTAAAAAAAAATGTATACTAATTACATAATTCTCATTGGGATGTGTCTAATGATTTTTATTTTATGTTGATAAAGACACATTTGGAATTATTGTGAAATAAAAAAAATAAATAAGCATAAATAATAATAAAAAATTATTTTAGCTTTAATGATACAACTAATAAATTTGAAATGAGATAAATTGAATAAATATAACACAACCAAATCAAAGCAATGTATATGAGACACGAGAGAAGATATAGAGTTTCATAACAATATAATCAAATCAAAGTGAAACATTTCAAAAAATGAGATGAATTATATGAAAACATTTTAGTTGTAGATACAAAGGCAATCGAGGGTAACGTACTCAATCAAGTTAAGTAAAACTAAAAAAATGTCCTAAAACCTATCAAACCTCATAAAAATATTTTAAAATATAATAAGAACATTGATCAGTTGGATAAAGAACGTGATGGTGAGTCTTACGTTGTTTTTTCTTCTCAATAGGTGCTCATTTAGAATTTCTACAAGTAATTAAAGAAAAAAATATAAATAATATTAAATTAATTTTTAATTACAAGTAAATATATAATAAACATAAAATATGTTAAATTGAAAAAATATAATAGAACCAAATCAATGATATGTAATAGTCACACAATTAAAGATTTATAGTTACATATCAAAAAAGTAACATAATATCACACATTTAAAGAAATTTGATAACTTGTTTAAGAAAGTTGGACTCCACATACTAAGATGAAGTAGTGAAACGTCCTTGATCATCAAAATATGTGCAAATTAAAATATCTTATCAAAATTACAAAAACATCGAAAATAAAATTTTTAAATGCATATATCTCACCAAAGCGATTCTAGTGGCCTTTCCTTTTATCTCTATTGGACCTCATTTCTGAATACTAAGTCATTAAAATAAGAAAGCATAACTAATTAAGAAATATTATTTTTATATTAAGTCAGTATATAATAAACTATAAATAAGATATTTTAAAAGTTGTAATATAACCAAATCAAAAAGATATAAAAGACATTTGCAATAAGATTTAGTGTTAGATGCTAATATAACAAAATCAAAGTAAAACATTTCAAAAAATAAGATAATTTATGAAAATGGTTGCATTCCTTTATACAATGAGGACCTAGTGTAGGTTATTCAATCGATAATTAAAACCTATGAAATCTAAAAAAATAAAATATTTAAAAATAAAATATTTCATATAATAGATCTTATTACGACAAATCTAATGGCATTTTCTTTATCATGGTTGAACCACTTTTGGAATTAAAATGAATTAGTAAAGTAAATAAAAATTAAAAAAATAAAAATATTTTTAATACTAAGTAAACATGTATTTAAGTTGAAATGAGATAAATTGAAGAAATATAATATAATCAAATCAAAGACATCAAATGGTTGCACAATATGAGATTTGGAGCACCATGATTGTGAGTAGACTCCATGAGATTTACTAAAACTTTTGAAAAAAAAAGATAAATTTTCATGAAAGTTAGATTCCATGGTAGGGAGTAGACTAAGCATAATATCCATAATAATTAAATCAGACATAAAACAAAATATATTTTAAAGTGTACTAGAATTTTAAAAATTAAAAATTTAAAAATTTGTAAATGAGCTTTTAATTGGGTAGAACTCATCAAGAACAACATAAAGACATTTGTTTCATCTTGATTAAACCTTCTTTAGAATTACTAATAATTGCAAATTTAAATAACAATAAATAATAAAACTTATTATTTTAAATTTATTAAAAAAATAACAAACTTAAAATAGAATAATTTCAAGCAATATAACATAAATAAATCAAAATGATGTAAAGGTCATGAGAGAGGAATATTAAAGTTTCATAGTAATATAAATATCAAAGAAAACAAACTAAATAAACAAGATAAATTATACAACAATGCTTTATTCAAAGATGTGAAGTAGATTGGTTATAACACCATTAATTGTCAGATATGTAATGACTAAAAGTGTAATGTCATTCTTGCCAAACTACAATCAAATAATTAAAAATATAAAAATCAATGTTTAATTGGATAATGCTATTTTAGATTGCTATAATGACATTTGTGACAATCTTTGAAGCATGTTTAGAATTATTTGTCTTCATCATAGGGGGCTGTCCTTTAGCTTCCCTGACTCTGAACCTCACAGAAGACTAAAGTGATATGTGCTTTCCCTTTTTCATCAAAAAAGGGTAATTTTACCATATAATAGAATTGAGAATATCTATTTTTCTCTTTGAACAATTTAGTATTTAGGATAATAGAAGAATTAACATTCCTCAATGAGAATTTCATTGATTTGGATAAAATGAAATATTATCACAAGGTAAAGTTTCATTTGGTTATCAACCATAGTGAACAAGCTGAAAATAATAACTCCAAAAATCTCAATAAAATAACTTCATTATATATCCCGATATTGATTAAGGTATTAATATTTTGAGACCTAGATGAAAAAGTGGTAGTAAGTGGTTCCTATCCTCTTTCTTTCCAAAATTCCTTAGAGGGTACTTTCCATTGACTAGTGGGGCTATGAAAGCTAGTGGTCCATTCGAAGGACATGATTCCCGACATAGTCATTCATTCCATGAATGAATTAGTCTTTTGTAAAATTTTCTAGCAAAATTCCATTATTCCAAAGGCTGTCTTATGAAAGAGAATTTTTTTATTACTTAAACAAATCAATATGATGTTGAAGTGTTTATTTAAAGCCCACCTCGCATGATCCATTTTTCATATAGATAAAAATGGGATATTTTGGGAAATTACTTATTCATAAGATGACAAGCATACACCCACAACTCTTAATTCTTTTTTTGGTGTGATAAACAAATATTTATTGAATTTAAAAAATAATAAGTAGAAATTTTTCACAAAATTTAACTACTAATAGAAACAATAAAATAATAAAAACTGTCTAAAAAATAAATTTGTTCCAATGGATGATTTTTGAAATCTAGATGCTTCAAAATAATGGAAAGAAGTAGGTGGAGAGAAGAAAGCAAAACTAAAGATTTGTTAGAAGCAAGATGAGGAAGCAGAGCTATTGATTGGAATGATAATTTAGATACAACACAATAAATCTCTACTTTCTTGAATTGTTTTAGAAGAAAAGTCATAAGAAAAAGAATTATTGGGACCCCAAAATCCTTTTGTATTGGAATAATTAACAGAAGAACTTAGAATTTTGTTGAAACATTCCAGACATTTTCTTTGTTTAAAGAAAGATCGAGTAAGGTGGAGGGCACAGTTAATGTGCACTACCCAATGACTTCCCTGAAGATGGCTTTAGCAAACCCATAAAAAGAAATTTTAGAAATTTATTCAAACCCTACATGGTCCTTGTGATGAATACCATTCAATTTTAAAGAATATCGAGTGAATATTAATATTTTCCTTCTTCCATTATGTGTACTAAACTAAATGTCATTCCCTCAAAATAGATGAATTCAGAAGTTCACCACTAAGAACATGAGAGTATCCTTAGACTCTCTGCTAGGAAACATGTTTTTTGTGAGTGAAAGATATTTGGGATAAATTCCAACAGTAGAAATTTTCTTCGTCATCTACATAAATTGAAAGAAAAGTCAGTCATATATCCTCCTTTTGATTTTGACTTGCACACTCTTGATTTATTTGTATATTCCTTTCACATAATTCATGGCGCACAAGAAAGTCATCCTTGGGGTGTGCTCTATTGAAGTCCTAAAAGTCTATGTAAACAAGGGCATTTGTATCACTTCAAACAAGAAGACTAATGGCCATAGATAAGACCCTAGGTTCCTTTCGTCAAAGCCAATCAATATTCCCTAAAGGCAACATTCAATTGAGCTTTTATGTGGGAAGCTAGTCAAACGATTGAACACTATGCTATGAATATCGTATGTCAGACTAGGAGGTAGATTTTTAATATCTTTTGAGATGCACCATAAAATATTGTGTAAAAAAACTTGGCTATGCAAACAAGATCAAGTAAGATGTTTCTTTAAGAGAAGGAGGTCATGTGCCACCCACTCATTGAGCAAACGTGAGTTGTGACTCAAAAGTAGGATCTAAATACAATTCTTGGGGATGAAGGAAGAATTTGTTCCATAGTAGGAAAGGAGAAAAACAAAAGGAATATAGTTCCAATTTTTTCTTTGATGCATGCTAGCTCTGACTTCTCATCGTTTGCCTATAGCTTGCCTTTGTCTTCCAATATTGATATTCCTTGGAAACTCGCTCACCAGTTTTGATTATTTATATAGAATGAATGTGCATTTAGAGGTGAACTAATCGATGATAAAATACCATACCAACTACAAACAAGTGCACTCTCATCTCAGTAGTTGCTTTGCTTGCCTTACAAATATAAGTTAACATAAAGAATGATAATTTTTCTATATTAAATAAGTATATATTAAAGCTAAAATTAGATATAGTAAACCAATGTAATATAACTAAATGAATGCAAGGCTATGGTCAATGATAAGAGAATTATAGTTTTATAATAATGTAACTAAATAAAATAAAATAAAATTTCAAATAACATGTTTAATTATAGGGAAAACTACATTCGATGATACAAAAGAGATTTGTTGCAGCATACTAGTCCGTCAAATCCTGTATTCATGTAAATGGCTCATAAAGCTTTTCAAAACTTCTAGAGATAAAATATAAAAAAATAATTAAAATATTACTTCATTAGAAAGAGTTCACAATATAATCATAGTAATGTAATCAAATTAAATTAAATATGTTAAGAAATGAGAAATTATCAGAGAATGTTTCATTCCAAGGTACTAAAGAGATCAAGTTTATCATCATCAATCATCAAATTAGGAATAAATAAGAATATCTACTAAAACATGTCAAAATTCTTGAATAAATTATTTAAAATAGAAATTTATATTAACTTAGATTTAGCTTGTTGAGACAAATCCAACACCATTTATTTCTTCTAAATTTGACTTAGGTTTGAAATTCTATGAGTTAAAAAAGAAATAAATTTAAATAAAAATAAATTGTTACTGGAATATAAAGTTAATATATATTAAAGCTAAAATAAGATAAATTATAGAAATATAGTTAAAACAAATCAAAGCAGTCAAAATATCACATGAGATGTGAATTAGAGTTTAATAAGGTCATAACAAAAGCAAAGCAAAAGATTTAAAAAAAAGGATATGAATTATATACAAAGCTATATTGCTAGATACTAAGAAGATTATGAGTAACTTCCAAGATCATCAAACACGATAGAAATGTCTCATAAAAGATGATAAAACATTATAAAATAAAAAAATTTAAAAAAATAAGAATATACCTTTAATTAAATAAAGCTCATCAAGACAATTTCAATTTGCTTATCTTACCTTGATTTGACCACTTTTAGAATTATTTCAATTTGTAAAGTTAAATTAGCATAAATAATAATAAATTATTTTCTTAGCATTAGTAACTATATTTATTAAAATAGAACTAAATAAATTCAAGAAAAACAATAAAAAGACTCAAACCGACATAAAGATCATACCAAAGAAAATTTAGAGTTATATAATATTATAACAAAAAAAATATAAAACATTTCGACAAATGAGAAAGATTATACAAAAATGTTTCATTCCAAGATAATGAGGAGACTACTTGCAAAATCTTTAGTAGTCAAATCAACTTGAAATAAAAAATGTCTCATAAAACATGCAAAAATAATAGAAAATAAAAATAAAAAATATAAAAAAGTACTTAATTTGATAAAGCTAGTTTAGATGAGTGCAAAGACTTCAGTTCTTCCCAATTAACCAACATTCGAAATTATTGGGAATTATTAAATGTAAAAAAGTAAATAGCTATAAAATTATTTTTTAAATATTAAAAACACACACATACTTATATATATATTCATATATATACATATACATATATATATATATATATATATATATATATATATATATCTATATATATATATATAAGATTAATTTAAGCAATCTTAGATACCAAGAAAAAGACATAAAAGTCCATACAAAAAGAGATCTGGAGATTATTAGTAATATAACCAATTAAAGAAAACATTTAACACAAAAAGATAAATTTTCTTATAAAATATGCAAAATTTGTAAGGAAATAAAATATTTAGAAATATAAAATTGCATTTTAAAAAGTTTAATCCCATCAAGATAAGTCCAAAAATATTTGCTTCATCTCGATTGGACCTCAATAGAAATTACTTTGAACTATGGATTTTAATAATCATAAAAATGATAAATTAATATTTTGATACCAAGTAAATTTATAATAATTTAAGAAAGTGATAAGCTCAATTAATATAACATAACAAAATCAAAGAAATATAAATATCATAAAATAAGAGAATTAATGTCTTATAGTAATATAACTAAATAAATATAAACACTTGAATATATTGCATAAATCATAAACAAAGTGGTATTACAACAAGCTAAGTTGATCTAATATGATACCATCTATCATTAAATCATGTATGAGAAGAAACTTTCTCAACATTCGTAAAAAGTAAAAAATGAATATATATATATATATATATATATATATATATATATATATATATATATATATATATATATATATATATATGAAATTCTATATTTAACTAAATAGTGCTAATCGAGATTTGTCCATTGACATTAATTTTGTCTTGAGAGGAACTATCTAGGACAAATCACAAATTTTGAAAATTAATTAAAGAAAGAATAATAAATTATTATTTTAATGCTAAATAAGTATCTATTAAAGGTTAGTTGAGATAAATTAAAGCAATACAATTTATTATAATCAAAGTGATGTGAAGGTCACATTAAAAGAGAAGTACAATTTCAAAGTAATGTAAGAAACTTGAAGAGAAATATTTGATTAAATGAGATAAATTATACAAGAAAGTTTCACTCTAAAGGTATAAAGAAGATAAAGTATAACAAACTTGATCATCAAAGTACGAACTAAGGAAATATCTCATTAATTGGGCATAAATAATAAAAAACTTATTTAAAAAACATAAAGTTGAATATTTTTTTAATAGAGATAATGAAGTCGAATCAAACAATTTTTAATTTGTGACCATTGGCCTCATTTTAAATAAAATTTAATTACAAACGAAAATAAGCATAAAAAATAAATTATTATTAAAATTAAATAAATATATATTAAAGTTGAAATGAGATTAATTGAAGCATCGATATACATAAAAATCAAAGTGATGTAAAAGTGATAAGAAAGTACAGTTAGAGTTTTATAATAGTAAAACCAATTGAAAGCAAAACCTTTTCAAGAAATTAAATTAGTTTTCATACAAAGTTGCATTCTAGGGTATTAGGGAGATTATGTGTAACTTCCCTATTTGTAACATACGAATGAATCAAAATATCTTGTAAAATATGTCAAAAACAAACAAACAAATTATTTATAATTATGAAAATGCATTTTTAATTAAAGTAAGACCATCGAGATGAGTCTAATAACATTTGTTTTGTCATAATTGGACTATGTTCGAAATTACTATGAATCATCAAAACAAATAAGTAAAATAAATAATAAATTATTATTTTAAAACTAAGTAATTATATATTAAAGCTATAAAGAGATAAGTGAAAAAATATAATATAACCAAATAAGAGTGATGTAAAGATCACAAGTGAGGAGAATTAGGGTTCTAAGAGAATATAACCAAATAAAATAAAAACTTTTGAAGCAATTATCTAAATTGTATAAGAGCATTTCATTCCAAGATGATGAGGCATTCGAATGTAACATCTTTGATCATCAAGTTATTTACAAACAAAAATGTATCATAAATAATACTAAAGAGTACTAGAAAAAAAAATTCTCCAAAATTAAAGAAAAATGGATATTTAATTATATAATGTTCCTTGAAATGAGTTCAACGATTACTACTTTGTGTTGATAAGACCACTTTTCAAATTACTAAGAACTAAATGATTAAATAGGAATAAATTAAAAAATATTTTTCATATTTAGTAAATAAATTATAAAGCTAAAATAAGAAATATTAGGGCAACAAAATATAAAAAACTAAAGCGATATAAAGGCCATACTAGAGGAGAAGTAGAGTTTTATAGAATTATATCTCTAATATATAATATTATGGAGAACGAGCATAACATTATTGATCATCAAATCTGGAATGAATAAAAATGTCTTATCATTCATGAAAAATACAAAACAAATATCGAAAAATATAAAATTAAATATTTAATTGTATAATTCTCATCAAGATGAATCCACCAATATTTGTTTCATGTTGATATGACCTTCTTTAGAATTAATACAAATTACTCAAGTAAATAAATAAAAATAAAAACAAATTTTTATTTTAATATTAATTAAATATTTATGAAAGCTAAAACAAGATAAATTAAGGAAATATAATGCAATAAAATCAAAGTGATGTGAAGATCACATGAATGGATAAATAGAGTTTCATTGTAATGTGGCCAATAAAAGCAAAAAATTTAATAAACAAGAAAAAAATGTTAATAAAAGTAATAACTCATAAAACATTAAAAAATGCTAGAAAATAAAATATTAAATTAAATATCTAATTAGATGGACATTGTCAAGATGAGCTAGTAAATTTTATTGGATCTATTTGACATTATTTGGAATTATTATGAATTTTCAAAATAAATATGTCAAAATAGTAATAAATTATTATTTTTTAATTGGATGGACATTGTCAAGATGAGCTAGTAACTTTTATTGGCTCTATTTGACATTATTTGGAATTATTATGAATTTTCAAAACAAATAAGTCAAAATAGTAATAAATTATTATTTTTTAATTAAGTAAATATATATTAAAGTTGAAATGAGAAAAATTGAAGCTATGAAATATGACCAATTGAAAGCAAATAACACAAGAGAGGAAAACTAGAATTTCATTATATTATGACAAAATGAAATAAAAAAATTATAAAAATTATAAATATTATAATAAAGATGTATTCCAAGGAAATAAGGAAATGAAATGTACCTTACTCTAACACTAAATTATGAACAAATAAAAATGTCTCACGAAGTGTAGTTGAACCTAAGAAATAAATTATTTGGATATGTATGTTTGTATGTATGTATATCTATATGTATGTATGTCTATATATATATATAGACATATATATATATATATATAATATTTTATATTGTTGAGCTCATTAAGACAAGGACTATGACATTTGTTTCATCTTAATCAAACATAATTTTTAATTTTTACTAATTGTGAAAGAAAAAGAGCATAAATAATAATAAATTAATATTTTTGACGTTGCATAAAAGAACTACAGCAGAACATAATAAATTGAACGTTTTTAATCTAACCAAATGAAAGTGATGTCAACGTCGCACAAGACATGAATAAGAATTTCAATGGAATGGTACCAAATCAAAGCAAAAGATTAGTTCAAATGAGATAAATTATCTATGGAAGTTGCATTTCTTAGCACTAAGGATTTCGAGTGTAACATCATCGATCGTTAAATTAGATATGAATTAAAATATATCATAACATATACATAAGTATTAAAATGAAATTTTAAAAATTAAAATTATTTAATTATGTAGAAGTGATTAAAATAAGCTTGATGAAATTAGTTTCATCACTAGTGGACCATGTTTAAAGTTAATAGAAATTATCAAATCAAATAAGAATAAAAATAAAAAATTATTATATCAATATTAAATAATTACATAACAAAGCTTAAAACAAGGAAAATTAAATATATAATATAAATAAATTAAAGCAATGTAAATATTACATGAAACAAATTAGAGCAATATAGTGTGATAATAATATAAAAACAAATAATTTAAAGAAATAAATTGAGTTTTAGTAGAATGTTATATTCAATAATGTCAATGAGATCAAGTATCACACCTTTATTATGATATAATTTATAAATATAAATCTCTCATCTTTTATTCCAAAAAAATTGTTTAACAATATTAAATGAATAAGTAATTAGTAGGACACCATCAAGATGACTCCAGCGACATTTTCTTCATTTCAATCAAACAAAATTTGGAAATACTATGAATTACAAAAATATACAAGCATAAACAATAATAAATTATTATTTCGATATTAAGTTAACAAAATACTAAAGTTGAAAAGGGACAAAGTGAAGTAAAGTAATATGAGGAAATCAAAATGATTTAAATGAATGCACAAACATAGAATTAGAATTTCAAAGTGGTATGTCAGAATAAGAAAAATATTAGAAGAAACAAGATAAATTGTGTGGGAATATTACTTTTCAAGATAGAGTTCAATTACAACATTCTTAATTTTTAAATCAGGTATAGAATTAAAATGTCTCATAAAAAAATATCAAAACCATTAAACGTAATATATTTTAAAATATAACAATACATATTTATTTTGATAGAGGTTGTTTAAACGAATCTAATGATTTCTGTTCAAATTTGATGGAGTCTAAAATACCTATGCATAAAATTAGGTACGAATCAATGTGTCTCGTGCTTCATACAAAATCATGCAAAATAAAATAAAAAGGACAATTAAAAAATATTTAATTAGATAGAGCTACTGAAGATGAGTCTAATAACATTTGCTTTATCTGAAATAGATGACATTTAGAGTTACTTTGAATTACATAAATAAATAGGAATAACTAGTAGTAAAGATTATTTTAATATTAAGTAAAAATATATGTTAAAGCTAAAATGAGATAAGTTGGTATAATATAACATAACAAATCAAAACAATATAAAGGACATAAGAGAGGAGATATAGAGTTACACTATAATTTAAAATAATTAAAGAAAAAAATTTAAAATATGATATTAGTTTTATTTATTATAATCTTAGATACTAAAGAGATTGAATGCATCATGATTAAACTTCAAATTACTAATGGGTTTAGATATCTCATAAGTAATGCAAAACACAAGAAAAATATATTTTAAAATATAAAAATTTAAATTTAAATTGATAGAGCTCATCGAGAAGAGTCCAACAACATTTATTTTATATTCATAAAAAGGCATAACATGTTATAGTCTTGGGTTCAGTAAGAATATTAAGATTACACAATTGTTTTTAGGTGAATGGTTTTCTTGTTAATGGAATATCATGTATTGGTCAATCTATATTTTTTGAAATTTCATGCTAATCTCTTGCTTAGATGAAAGAATCAAGTTATATGAAATCTATAAAATCTTTTATCAAAATTTATATATCTTGCCATGCCAAGTATAATGTTTATGATACAGATAAGGTTTTTTTCCATGTTTTGGTTGATTTTAAGCTAATTAGTACACTATTAGATGCATGTATGATGTTTGAAAAAAACCTAGCCATCAATGTTGTTTTGAAAATTTGCAAAGATTTCCTTATCTAATACAACATTGTTGGTTGACATATATTTTGATATAACTATTACTATGAACATGTAACTAATATATACTAGAGGTATTTCGATTTATTACACATTATGGTAAAGAATTAAGCTATAAAAAATTTCAATTATATAAGAAAAACAAGATATCTTAAAAAATCCTACTATGAACACCTAGGTCATGTTCTCCTGAAGCATAAGTTATTATTCCGACTTAAGCAAGATGTCCTCCAAACAAAACAAAACAATAGAATCAATTTCACAAAATAATATGGGAATGAATGACTAAGGTTTTTCAGTAAAGTTTATTAAAAGGATCCACAATGAATAGGGAATACAAGAAATTGACTAAATCATCATCATAGACGGCCTCCAAGGTAACGTCATAGGTTTTCATCTGGGACGATTTATGGTTCTTCAATTGACCATAAGAGAAGGCAATGCGAAGATTAGGTCTTGATTTTGAGAAAGAGAACCTTTTGGTTCTATTGAGGAATAATGAGAAACTAGAATGGAACTTAACCTCACTAAAATTATTTGTTAGTCTATATTACACTTGTGAAATTATAAGATTGAAGAGAACATAAAAATTAGAATTATAACATTTTACATTGAAATTGAAAAGTTTAAAATTACAAATTTGCATGTTTTAGATTTGAAATTTAAATAGCTTGGATTTAAAGTTTAAATTCCTCAGATGTATGAAACACGAGCTTAACTTATGTTTTAGAACAAAAAAATCCACGGTATGGATGAAATTAAATTTAGACTAAAATGAACATTATATAATTTCTTAAATAACATAAGAATTTGGTTGGAAAAATTTCTATGAATAAAGGCTTTGTTTGAATCAAACTTTATGTGGAGCCTTTAACACTTGCTAAATGAGGCCATCAATTGATGATCTTATCAGTTGGGCATAAATAAGAGTCATTAAGATGACTATTTTATCTTTAGGAGTTCTGTTAACCTAGGCCATGGGACCTATGATGACTTCGATTTTTGCTAAAACTCTATCAAGTCTTGTTGATATTTAAGATGATCAGAAGCCATTAATAGGGTGTTAAGCAATGTATTAATATCCCAAAAATAGTTTTTGAGGTGTAGGTAACTCAAGATATGCCATTGGGAAAGATTGGTAACTCTAGTTGCTTTATGAGGAATGAGAGGGTAATGTAAATCATGGTTAAAGAGGAAGAATTATGATTGAAATGGATGAAGCTATGGATTTATAAATTATGGGTAAGTATTTAACAAAAATACATTCAATTTGTTTGGGGAAGCAACCCAAAGAGGTACATTAGTCCTTAATAAAAACCCTAAGTTAATTAATTGTTAAAGTAGATCTATAAGAGATATGGAAAGTTAACAAATGATTAAGGATTTGAAGAAATTCTAGATTATATATTAGGTTAGGTAGCCTTAGTTAAATACAAGAAGAACAATCTTGATGCTAATAAAGATTGACTATTGAAGATGACATAAACAATGATGTTGTACACTCCTAATGATGTCCTCTTAAGCTAGAGTGAGACAAGTCAAACATATACCAAATGGTTGGTCTCCCACTGGATATTTTAAATTCCTTGTTGGTAGTTTTCCATAAAAAGGATCTGACTAGAGGTTTTTGATTTTCGAGAGTACTTGTTATAGTGACACGTGGTTGATGATGATTGTTGTAGTCCTATAAGGTGGTCCATGTAATTATTACAGTCTAGATTGTGAACTATTGGATCGTGTCATGAGATAAGAGCACAAAACTTGTATCGACTTCCTCACAATCCAACAGGGAGCATCAATTTATTTATGGATAATTAGACATCCCATGGTATTGATTATGACATTTTTTAGGCTCGCTAGTTCTCTCCTATGACATTGTTAAGAACTACATCAGGAAATATTATAAAATCTAAAAAGCATCACTATTAAGTTATAATATTGTTATCATTGTCATTATCATTCTCATTTTAAAATAAATAATTTTAGTTAATCAATTTCTATAATAAGTGATCATGAGTATTTTTTAAAAAATTAACGATGCAATTTATTTTGAAAAAATTATGAAATGTTTTTTGATATAAAGAACTCGAGGCATAACCTGTGTAACAACATTTTTTCCTTCACCTTTAAAAACAACCAAAATACTGCACTGATCAATATATTTTGCTATCAACCATTCAATCATTTGCCATGGCATTAAATTTTAGAGTCAGAATTTCCCAATCAAATCATTATTCTTGTGTATATCACCGATGTTAAACATTATTGCTAGACCAACAAGTCATGCAAACTTAAGTCAAGAACTAGTTCACTCCGTCTTAAGTAACTTGTCAATATGTACTAGCCTATTTATGGAATGAAAAACACCTTGTAACCTTTGATAAAGCATATCTAAACAAGTCCATGTTATCAAATAAATCATTACATGATCCATAAGATATCTAAAAGCGTAAGTTTATCACATTAGATTTAAAATAAAGACTTTAGAGTCTATTGCATTACTCCTATACATTCTAAAGTCCAACAAATATAAATGATAATGTTATATTAGAATGAAAAAAATTATAGCATCATAAAATACCAACTAATGAATAATTAAATTATTGATCGAAATTCCCCATTCTTAACTCACATGTTAGGTTCTTTTCGTTTGCACCTGTAAATGATATAAGGGAGAAGAGTGAGCCATTCTTAATAAGGAATCCATAAGTTTTCTTGTAAAAATAATAATATGATAATTTATTAACATATCTAATAAAGTTATTAGTATAGCCAATGATATCATAGAATATATCTCATTTGATCATGCTCATCAAAATCATAATGGATGCTTAATGTTCTACTAATTATTTGTCATTTCCTCCATAACCATGATATCCTTAGTAGATGTTCTAAGTTACAATCTCATCACAAATTTACCCACCTCATTACACAAAAGTCCGATAAATTAGAGTTGCCTCATTGGTCTTTCGGTGTCCTAAATAACCACATTGAAGATTACAGGTGACTTGCGCTATGGTCTCCTTTGATGTCTTATAGTTTAGTAGGATTCAGCTACCGTAGGATCCTTAGCAATTGATCTACAAGCCCATCATCAAGACTCTACCATTCAAATGATCAGTTGTGTACGACTCCAGGAATCATAAAAATTTCAAGGCACTTCTTATTATAAGATGGCCAATTTTGCAAATTAGTAAAAGTCTTACCATCTAATATATTTGATTAACTTAACTTTTACTGGTAGGCTATCATCTAGGTTTTATTTCATGATAACCTATGCCATAAAAAATGTATACTTCCTTACCAAGTAACATAATTCCATATCGTTTCAACATCCATTATCAGAAGGTTCATAGATATGTCTTATAACTCTATTCTATGACTTAAGAAATCCTTAGAGCTTTCTTTAAAACCTTATTCATCGATCAAGGTCATCTAACATTTTTGCAAAACCATAATAGCTGCCTAGCTTAACTTAGAGTTTCCAACAAATCTTCTAAACTATATAAAAAAGAAATTGAGCAATCACTTATTCTAAAAGTTCTTCACTAAATTATGTAAAGTTAATGTCTTCACTTTTAATCCATGATTAACATGAGTTTTGCTAATAACTCTCACGAATAATAAGAAAATGTTTGCCAAAACACCCATTAAAAAAATCCCCTCATAATTCATTTGCTGCCCAAATTACCCTCTAGGACATCAATCAATGGTTTAATAACCTAATTTAGTGTTACTCAAGATCTTACCAAGCAATCCAAACTATATTAGGGGTTAGCCAAAATAAAATAAAACCAAGATCCTCCTTGCGCTCTCTGAAGACCACTTCTATGGCTAACCCTAAGCTCACTATCTCAATTAGCCTTGATTCGTCATCAAATTAGGAGCTTCATCAAATCAAATGCTTATACTATGTGGTCTAATTGTCTCACCATTTACTTGATATACATAGTACTATCCCAATTTCTATCTTTTATGTTTCATTATGCAAACATTGTAGTCCTTAAGAGTTATTTTATTTTAATTTAAGCTTACTTATTCCACAATCCTTAACCTCATCGAAGGTATTGCCAAGTGAAAACATATTTTATTGCCTTATTAGTAATACTTAGGTTCTTAACCTTAGTAAAGATTCAAATTTCAAACTCTAAGAATTTGAATTAAAAATTTTAGGTAGTCAAGTTTTTAGAACATAACATTGGCAATTTCAAACCTAATGCAATTAAATTAAATCCCCAACAATTTAACACCAATCCTTTGATTCACTTGGGTAATCTCAATAAGCCTTTGGAGTTAATTTGAGTTGATGAAATGTAATAGTTAGTCTTTTAAATTTTTAATGCATATGCTCATTTTCATTGAACCCAAAAATGTTAAACTTTAGACATCTTTTATGGTCCACCATAGCCCCTTCAGGTTTTTGGACTACACCTTTTCATTGTAATTCCCTGTTTTTGACAAAATTAGTATAATCACAAGGCTTATAGTGGCAACGTTCAAAAACAAAAACTCAAATCATATCTTTGTGTTAGTAATTTATGTTAACATAAAATAAAACACAAATATTTCATCTTGTTATAGGTTTTTTTCAATATTTCAAAATGAAAAAATTACCATAAATTTAAAATTTTGAACTTGAGAATACATGTATGCACTCAGGATTTGCTTATAATAGAGCCTGTTACACCCTTGTGTTTGATGAGTCAAGCATAAATGTGTATATTTTATTTGGGCTTGATTTTAAGTAAAATTGTTAATAATTAATTAAATCAAGCCATGTATTTTAGATGTCTAAAATAATGGTCTCTAAGGGCCTTGAGGTCATGGCATACTTCAAGGAAATTTGAGACATGCACAAGATTTTTTATAATTGAATTTCTTTTTATTTCTCTTGAATTTGATATGTCCAAACTTTGAGATTATGAGGCACACTAGTAGTACTAACATTTAAAAATATTTTAAATTTATTTAATACTGAATTTTGATTTTTGGGCCAAGCATATTTGACAAAATGTATAGACATTGGTTTTTGATTTTTTATTATTATTTTTTAATTGTTTTTCATGAATTTTTTTTCATAGCTATTTAAATAACTTATAATACTATAAGAATATAAAATTATTTTTATACACTTTTATTCAAATTTTTGGCACAAAAATTCGTCAAAAATACCCTAAAACAGCTGAAGTCTCGTGAAAATACACTGTAGCAATGGGAGGGTCGACCCGGCGCGAAAACAGCCCGTCCAGGTCTTTTAGAAATTAAAAATTTAATCTAAAACTAAAAATTTGGTTGACCCGAAGAGGCCGAACCAAGCCCGCCGAGAGGAGCTCGGCAAGCGCTGGTCAACGGTCAAATCAACAGTGCGTAGCTTAGCCAAGCCCGCCCAAAGGAGCTCGGCTAGGTCAAACTGCAGCGCGGTCAACGGTCAATGAACAATGCTTGGCTAAGTCAACCCGAACCAGGTGGTGAAGTCCCGGTCAAGGAAGGGGGGAGCCAGCCCCACAGGGGCTCCAAAGATACAGGGTGCACATTGTTTATAAAGCAATGCGCCAATTTCGTTTCTGTAGTGTGGGACTAAAAATCCCACCTTATAACTTCGGCAGGATCCAAAGGCGCAGATCAAGCCCGCCCAGATCCAACGGGCGAGAATTGTTTCGAACGGCTGTTTCGCAAGGTTAATCGGCGCAGTTCGTTCACCGCGCGGATCCAACGCTCCAGATCAAAATCGAACGGCCGTTTAATCGGCGCCGTTCATTCAGCGCCCGGATCCTACGCACGGGATTAAATCGCGTAAACAGTAATCGCGAGATTTAATCCGTGCCGTTCGATTACGCGCCGGGATCCAACACTCTGAATTAAGCCAGAACGGTGAAATGCGTAAATCAATCTGCGCCGTTCGTTTTTGGGCCCGGATCGGACGGTGGCTGCTTTCCGTCCGTTGCCCAAACGGCTAATTTATTTTTGGAGCCGTTGGGGGTGTTTTTAGAGCTCAAATTTTGGCTCTATAAATAGGGAAAATTTATGTATTTTTTAGTTTAACCTTTGCTAAATTTTCCAAAGATTTAAGATCTCAAAATTCGAGCAATCAAGCAAAAACGGTGCATCCAAGCTCGAAAAGCAAAGCGGCAAGAAAGCTATTGGAATTAGAGGTTTTTCAATTATTTCTCAATTTCTATCCCTCTAACTTGTCGATTGTGTGTGCCTCCTCTTTTCTCCTATTTCTCTTAAGTTATTTGCCAATTTTTCGTATTTTTCGTTTTGGGGCAAGGGCATCCCGGCAGTTGTGCAAAAGCCCCGGGTTTGAGTTCAGCCCGGTAAAAACTCAAGTAGGTTTGGGATTAGCCGTAGTAAAAATCCCAAGTAGGTTTGAGGTGAACCGTAGGAAAAACCTCACTTGTAATCGGTGCATTTAGTGGATTTTTCCCAACACCGGTTGGGAGTGGACGTAGACTCGGTTTTGAGTCGAACCACTTAAAAATTTGTGTGTTCCACTCTCTTTACTCTTGCTTAAAGGTTTTTAAGTTTAATTTCGAAATTCGTAAAATTTTTAAATACACAATTCACCCCCCCTCTTGTGGGATTTCCTTAGCACGAAACACTTCAATTGGTATCAGAGCTAGGAACCCCAAATTACGTGAGTAACATCACGTGGGAGATCCTCTTGTGCTAAGTGTAGGCTTTCTCACAATTTTTTTTTGTGATTTTGTATGGCTTCCTCTTTGGTCGAAATGAGTGCAACCTTATGTGAAGGTTTTTCTTCAAATCGGCCTCCATTATTTAAAGGAGAATTTTATTTATATTAGAAAAATCGTTTTAGAATTTTCATTCAATCTATTGATTTGGAATTATGGGAAGTCATGACGAAGCCTTGTGAACTTCCTAGAGATTCTTCAACTGATGAAGTCAAGCCCTTTAGTGAGCTTAACATTGAGCACAAAAGATTAGCTCAATTAAATGCTATGGCATTGAACTATCTTCATTGTGGAATTTCTCCTAGTGAGTTTACGCAAATTATGAATTTGCGTAAACCTTTTGAGGTATGGAAAAAACTCGAAGTAACTTATGAGGGTACCTCACAAGTGAAAGAGACTAAGATCAATATCCTCACCCATGACTACGAACTTTTTAGAATGAATCCCAACGAAAGTATTAAGAGCATGTTTTTGAGATTTAATGATATTACAAATGGATTGGCAAACCTTGGGAGAACATTCTCAAATAGTGATCTTGTTAGGAAAATTTTGAGAATCCTTCCAAAGGAATTTGATCCACTTGCAACGGCTATTAAAGCCGCTAAAGATCTTAGCAAACTTTCATTAGATGAACTCCTTGGGGAACTTCTTACCGCTGAAATAGAAATGTCAAGGAGACTTACAGAAGAGGCTTCTACAAGCAAGTTAAAGCATGAAAGGAAGAAGGAAGAACCTATGGTCCTTAAAGCCACCAAATATGATTCAGATTCCTCTTCTACCTCTTCCACGGATTTAGAAGATAAGGTAAGTTCTCATGTTAAAGGTTTAGCAGAAAATTTGGCAAAAAGTTTTCTTAATAGGAAATGGAAGAAGAAGAGCAACAAGGAGAAGAAGAGGCCACCAACATGCTTTGAGTGTGGTCAAACTGGTCATATTAAACCAGAATGTCCAAAACTCAAGGACAAGCATTTGAAGGAGGAAAAGAAAAAGAAGAAGAAGAGCTTGAAGAAAAAGAAAGCTTTCCAAGCTACATGGAGTGCTTCCGAAGATTCGGATGTTTCAAGCTCAAGTGGAGGAGAAGAAGGAATGATTTGCTTTATGGCAAATGAGGCTTCCTCAACATCCTCAAGTGAAGAAGAAGAAGAAAATGAGGTAAGCTCTTGGACAAGAGATACTCTTGAAAATAATTATATTGAAATTATGAATGCATTAACTTCCTTAATGAGTGCATATAAAAAATTAAAAAAGATTTACAAAGAAAAGGTTGAATTGCTTGATTTTCTCATGAAAGAAGATGAAAAGAAAAGATTAGAAAATCAACATATAAGTGATGAAAAGGCATCTCTTATTATTGAAAATACTTCTTTGAAACATGATATTTCAGTCTTAAAAGAAAAAATACAATCTTTTGAGCATGCTAGAGAAAATAAAAATACACATGTTTCAAATGCTTATTATCATTAACATGCTTTCAATTTCAAAAGACCTAGAAATTTGAGCATGTCTAGGCCATCAAACATTGTCTGTTTTTATTGTTGTAAACCTGGACATATTATAAAAGATTGCTTCTTTAGAAGAAATATGTATACCCAAACACAAAATGTTAGATGGATTGTTAAAAAGGAGAACATGCAAGTACCATTTAGGGTTCAACCCAAGTTTTCTTGGGTTCTTAAGAGCATGAATTAAAAGACTAGAAGAGAAGGTCTCCAAAATATTTGGAGACATTCTAGGATAAGTCTAGAACATTTAAAAAATTTAAATTGATGATTTAATTTAGTGATATGCTTCTAATTTAGATTTGACACTCTATATAATCAAAATCTACATATTCATGTATTACAAAAGCATATCGAGTCTTCAACCTAGAATCATAGGGTAAAGAAAATAATATATGTTATGTTTGATGAGTCTATCCAACTAGTTAGTGAGAAGCATTTAAAAGATGAAATAAAATTAGTAAAGAACTTAGATTTGAATAAAAATGAAGAAAATATTTTTTTTAAAAAATGGGCAATTTACTTAGAGGATAGAAATTTGCAATCTCATGCCCAAAGGATTTGATCATTAGGAGATGGTTTACTAATTATACATATTTATATTTTATTAGTACAAAAGAACAAGCAAGTGTAAAAATTTGGAGATCTTATAACTTAAAAATTTTAGACATTGCTTAAGATTCATTCCCTTTTGATGGTGTTAAAGGGGGAGAATAGTTAGAAGTGAGGGGGAGCATCAAGATAGGGGGAGCATATTTTTCTCCCTATGAATTGTATTTTAAACACTTATTTTTATTTAAAACATTTATGTCTTGCCATCATCAAAAGGGGGAGATTGTTACACCCTTGTGTTTGATGAGTCAAGCATAAATGTGTATATTTTATTTGGGCTTGATTTTAAGTAAAATTGTTAATAATTAATTAAATCAAGCCATGTATTTTAGATGTCTAAAATAATGGTCTCTAAGGGCCTTGAGGTCATGGCATACTTTAAGGAAATTTGAGACATGCACAAGATTTTTTATAATTGAATTTCTTTTTATTTCTCTTGAATTTGATATGTCCAAACTTTGAGATTATGAGGCACACTAGTAGTATTAACATTTAAAAATATTTTAAATTTATTAAATACTGAATTTTTATTTTTGGGACAAGTATATTTGACAAAATGTATAGACATTGGTTTTTGATTTTTTATTATTATTTTGGAATTGTTTTTCATGAATTTCTTTTCATAGCTATTTAAATAACTTATAATACTATAAGAATATAAAATTATTTTTATACACTTTTATTCAAATTTTTGGCACAAAAATTCGTCAAAAATACCCTAAAACAGCTGAAGTCTCGGGAAAATACACTGTAGCAATGGGCGGGTCGACCCGGCGCGAAAACAGCCCGTCCAGGTCTTTTAGAAATTAAAAATTTAATCTAAAACTAAAAATTTGGTTGACCCGAAGAGGCCGAACCAAGCCCGCCGAGAGGAGCTCGGCAAGCGCTGGTCAACGGTCAAATCAACAGTGCGTAGCTAAGCCAAGCCCGCCCAAAGGAGCTCGGCTAGGTCAAACTGCAGCGCGGTCAATGGTCAATGAACAATGCTTGGCTAAGTCAACCCGAACCAGGTGGTGAAGTCCCGGTCAAGGAAGCGGGGAGCCAGCCCCACAGAGGCTCGAAAGATACAGGGCGCACATTGTTTATAAAGCAATGCGCCAATTTCGTTTCTGCAGTGTGGGACTAAAAATCCCACCTTATAACTTCGGCAGGATCCAAAGGCGCAGATCAAGCCTGCCCAGATCCAACGGGCGAGAATTGTTTCGAACGGCTGTTTCGCAAGGTTAATCGGCGCCGTTCGTTCACCGCGCGGATCCAACGCTCCAGATAAAAATCGAACGGCCGTTTAATCGGCGCCGTTCATTCAGCGCCCGGATCCTACGCACGGGATTAAATCGCGTAAACAGTAATCGCGAGATTTAATCCGTGCCGTTCGATTACGCGCCCGGATCCAACGCTCTAGATTAAGCCCGAACGGTAAAATGCGTAAATCAATCTGCGCCGTTCGTTTTTGGGCCCGGATCGGACGGTGGCTGCTTTCCGTCCGTTGCCCAAACGGCTAATTTATTTTTCGAGCCGTTGGGGGTGTTTTTAGAGCTCAAATTTTGGCTCTATAAATAGGGAAAATTTATGTATTTTTTAGTTTAACCTTTGCTAAATTTTCCAAAGATTTCAGATCTCAAAATTCGAGCAATCAAGCAAAAACGGTCCATCCAAGCTCGAAAAGCAAAGTGGCAAGAAAGCTATTGGAATTAGAGGTTTTTCAATTATTTCTCAATTTTTGTCCCTCTTACTTGTCGATTGTGTGTGCCTCCTCTTTTCTCCTATTTCTCTTAAGCTATTTGACAATTTTTCGTATTTTTCGTTTTGGGGCAAGGGCATCCCGGCAGTTGTGCAAAAGCCCCGGGTTTGAGTTCAGCCCGGTAAAAACTCAAGTAGGTTTGGGATTAGCCATAGTAAAAATCCCAAGTAGGTTTGAGGTGAACCGTAGGAAAAACCTCACTTGTAATCGGTGCATTTAGTGGATTTTTCCCAACACCGGTTGGGGGTGGACGTAGACTCGGTTTTGAGTCGAACCACTTAAAAATTTGTGTGTTCCACTCTCTTTACTCTTGCTTAAAGGTTTTTAAGTTTAATTTCGAAATTCGTAAAATTTTTAAATACACAATTCACCCCCCCCCCCCTCTTGTGGGATTTCCTTAGTACCAAACACTTCACAGCCTAATCGAAAAATCTTAAAACTAGCATTCATGAAATATTTCTAACATAAATTTCATATTGAATTCAAATCCACAAAGTCAATTTACTTCACTCAATTTTTCAAAAGTACTCATTGTTGTAAAAAAGAAATATGAATAACATGAATGTATTTCATTGCAAACCTAATTTATTTATGGAAGTTGTCATCACAAAACATTGTAATTCTATAGTAATCAAGATCCTCTTTCACGTTCATAAAAATTAAATTCTATTGGGAAAGTCACATAATAAAAACCTTATTTTAAAAAACAAAATAGTTACAACATGAATGTCTTAGAAATTTAAGGTTTTGATTTCGTCATGAATTTCAAAGAAATATCACTTATTTAAATAGCAAGTTTTAACCACATAGTTTCTTTGCATTCCAACAAGAAATAATAGCAACAACTAAATGGCGTTAGTTAACCATGTATTGAAAACATTATCATTATTTATATTATCCCAAGAACTTCAAAATTGCAAAATAATTTGACAATTGCATCAAAGAGTTTTAGTCAAGCATGATAATAATTTCTAAATTGGTAAATTTATAAAATTCATGCTCGATTAAGGATGGTAATTTATATTAGACTTGGACATGCTTTTTACTATCAAATACAAATATTACGACTCAGTTACCATCATAATCAGCAAAGTTCAACATGTAAAATCTTAGAGGTGAAAGAGTAGCAGAACTCAGTCAAAATTCTATTTACATTCTTTGTTGATATTTACTTAGTTCTTATTATACTAATATGCTTCTATGTTTTTATAGTAAACCAAGGGTTTCGTACTCCAAAAACAAAAAAAAATGCCTACACAAAATGGGAGTATTGCCTTCGTCTTGAAGCAAGCTCAAGGTCCTACGTTTCCTTTCTTGAAGTTAACTTCTTCTTTAGGATTTTTTGAAGTATGTGATCTTAGAAGAGCTTAATGCTAGAAGGTGATAATATTTCTAGCCCTAATACTTTCCAAGACCTTATATATCTAAAACAATAATTTTGAAATAATTGGATATATGATTACAATTGTTATGATAGATCACCTTATCTTTTTATTGAGGAAACATGCATTCTAGTTTTTGTGTTTCTTTTTAATTTTATTTACCTTTACCATCTCTATCCAAGTTGTTTCCATTTCTTAGATCTTATACACATCAATTCCAATGGCAAGGATCAAATGTAACTCATATAAAAAGCTTGATTTATTTCAGATTAAATGTTGTACTAGTATTATAGCTATCGTTGTGTTATATAATCTGCTATTTTTTGAAAATTGCTAACCACATTTTTCATAAATGAATGACCTTGAAATTTGTTCTAACATAACGAAATGACATACTAATTCTCATGGTAAAACCCAAAGATTCCTTATATTGAATACTACTCATAATTTGTTGTGGAAATATGATTGTGCTTATCGTAGTATACAATCTTCTACTCATTCCATTTTTCTTTCTAAACTTAGAATATTTTTTTCTTACTATCATACTTGTGTGATCCTAGCTCTCTCACCTACACTTGTAAGAACTATCACTTTTACAAAACTTATCTTCAATGTGACAATTTTCTTATTTATGCATTCATCATTTCAAAAATCATAAAGAAGTGGGCTTTTACATACTATTTTAAAAAGATTTTTTTGCATTAATAATTTGTACTTTGGAAAAAAGTAAGACTTCAAATTTTTAAAAAACTTTGAAATTCAATTTATATAAAAACTTTTAATTGTTATGATTGAGGAAAAAGAATAAAAGTAGAATTTGAAAAGTAAACAAAAATATTTTGGGTGATTCAATTCAAACTAGAAGCTTTATCAACCATAATCAAGGCCAAGAAAAACACTGCTATCACAAAAAATTATAACTTAATGTTTTTAATTAAATTTGACCTCAAACTCGTTAGCTTTTATATGTTCAATAAACCAGGACTTTTGTGAGCTCAATCCAAAGTAAATTTTCTAATTATATCAAACAAAACTCAGCCATTAATTAGTATCGAACCACAAAACCCAATAAAATAAGAAAAACGTAACAACTAAAAAATTCTAATAAATGTGCAACTATTGATGCTAATTTATGAATAAATTTTGTCATAAAAAAATACAACTACTAAAAAATTTTAATAAAATGTGCAACTATTGATGCTTATTTATGAATATATTATGTCACAAAAAACTAAAAATTATGAAGAGACTTCAGAAAAACAAAGCTTAGAAGCATTACTCATAGCTAGAACATCTTTAAAATTTTAGTAGCACTAAATTTTGGTGTGTTGCTCAATGAATTTACACCAATAGATTATTATGCAATAACTTTTCTAGATCACAAATTCTCTTAAAGTTCATTAGAAACTTCATTTGTAATGGTCTTGTTTTTATAGAAAACATTTGATAATAGCTATTAGAAAGTCATGGAAATGCAATTTTACAAGATGCAACCAAAAACCTTGAAAACTTATTCCAAAGCATTTCTACATTTACACAAATGATAGTGATGGAATTAGTCATTAGATGGGATTGACTGGAGCCAATGAATCTATTCTGAATAACGTCAACTATTATATCAATGATTGAAAAAATGAAAGAATTATGGATGGTTGGATAAGGTAGGATTATATTTGGGCCATTGAATCACATCGTATGAGATATGCACCATTAAATTCAATAGTTGTAAATACAATAATGATCTTAGTCATAAGTTTAAAAATGGAGAGATTTGAATTATTGGATTCAAGTATAGGTTAACTGATATAGAGAAGAGAATGTTGATCTTCTGTTAAAATTAGATGTTGCTTTTGTCATCTGATCTGAGCCATCGGACATCACTTACTATCTAGTGAACTTTAATCCACGTAATCAATGGTCACATGATGGTAATTCATGCATTCTTATGCATTAAAGTGCTAGACATGTAAAAACACATTAGTCTTACAAGGTGGGATATGAATTGTGTTTCGCTTCCATAAAATGTTACACATACTAGTGTGCTTAGAATTTCAACACCCAGGGCACCCGTATCTTACGAGTTTAATATATGTAATTTGAACTCATTCCATTTACCCTTCTACAAGTTTTCTCAACTCAATCCCTCCTTTAACTTACCTAACTAAGGTTCATTGTTGCACCCTAACAAAGATAGGGCTCAACTTTTCTTTGTTCCAATGGTCTCATAACCCAAGACTTTTCTTGCCGACTCGAGCTTGATGAACTCAAGTGCATTTTACTTGAATTAGGCATTAAGATATATATATATATATATCATGAATATAAAATTATTTTTGTTAATTTTTTTCCAATTTATCAAAAAGAAAATTTAGTAAAATGCAAAGGGGACATTTAACAAAGGGAAGTATTAATAGATCAAAAAAATGCAATCCAAGATGTTCTCTAAATCAAGAAAAGTATTAAATGCATTGCTAGTATTTGAAATTAATATGAGTGAAGCGAGTCTCCTTATGTTAACAGAAAAACAAACAAACACATTATTTCATGAAAAAATAAAATCCTTTTAAATTTGAAGATCATGTCATCAATCCTTTTACCTTATTGAACAGTAAAAGCTACTTTGAAGGCCACTAATTCACCACATTTAAAATTGCATACCTTGTTCCTCAAAGAAAAACTTAATTCCTTTAGAATAAAAATTAAACTTTTATAGCTTGGCACATCAAACATAAGGGTGGCCTAACAATCTCTCCTTTTGATTATGACAACAGATAAATGTTAAGATAAAATTATAATAAGTAAAAGGATATATTGAAGAAATATTATTGTTAAAAAAGGTATTAAAGATAAAGAACATATGCTCCCCTAGACTTCATACTCTCCCATAATATGTAGTTCCCCTCACTTTTTTATTGTTTCTAATTTTATCTAAACCATGATCATTATAGCCCTTTAGCACCATAAAAAAGAGGGTACAGTTAAAAAAGTTTACCTGGAACTTACTTGTTTCCTTATGATTTTACGTAAATTTGTTTGAAATGATTTAGTTAATACGACTATAAATTTTTGCTTGGTAGAAACATATTCAAATTCTAATAAGCCTTTAACTACTTCATCTCTAATAATATGATATCTTACATTTATGTGTTTATTCTTAAAATTATGAACTTGGTTCTTTTCATTGGCTATGGATCTTGTATTATTAACTCTAGTAAAAACGTATAAGATATCGAAACCATAGTGTTAAAGCTTTTGTCTTAACCGTAACACTTGAGCACCATAGCTTCTGACTGCTGCATACACTATCCCTATGATCAACAAGGATGTAAGTTACTTCTTTCCTATCCATGAAATTAGATTGTTTAGGAATTAGCATAAATTTGAGATACTTTTCTTACCTAACAGCAAGCCAACAAAGTAACAATTAGTGTGAGTAAAGGATCACAAGAAATAATCTTTCTAGGGTACAATAATCCTATGTTTGTTGCACCTTCTTAATATTTTAAGATTGAATTAACCACATATAGATGGTTTTTGTTAGGATTTGATAGTATAGTACTTTAGTGAAAACTAAATAAGATTTGTAGTGAACTTGTTGTGGGATATGTTAAGGATCCAATAAGACCACTTTAAAGTCTTTAATGAATGGTTTTCCCTACCTCTTCTCAATCTAAATAAAGCTATTTATTCAATACATTCTTCAAAGTTTTAATATGATTATTTCAAAATTTGTTGAGTAATTTTTTAAAATAATTAGTTTATAAAATAAATATCTTACCTTTTAGTAGTTCAATTTTTAATGATAAGAAGAAATTCATTTCACCCATCATACGCATCTCAAATACCCTTGCAATTATGTCATCAAATTCTTTACACATTTTTATTTCTACTTTCAAAAAGTTTTCATGAACATAAACTTGTACATTCAATAAAATAGCATCTAGAGATTTTAGGAATAGTATTGTATGCTCTTTTTCCTTCCTAAAGCTACTAGATAATTATACAATCCATGATACTATTCAAGAGTAGCTTCCTTCATGCGAAAAGGAACCTTTTCAAACTTGTATACAAAATCACCTTGTGCTTGGGTCTCAAAACTTAGGGTTGTTCATAATCACTTGCACGATTTGTTCAACATGAAGGAGAGTTAGACCAATCATAAGAGGCTTTAAGTTTGCTTGAGTGCCATTTATACATTCAACCTTATAAGGAAAGATTACACAATTAGTCCCTTTGAGATTAGATGATGTTCTAGAATATATGTCAAGTAGTGTATGCAGGTATTGAGGACTCTTACATCCCTATAGTGTTAGCACATGCAATTGAAATTACTAATTATCGAGTGCTAGCTCTTGTGATGAAATAGGAGTGCATGGTCTTGTTATGACTTTATTGAATATGGAAGGGGTAGTGGATTGATCATAGAACATCTTGCATCTATTGCTTAGCATCAAAACTTCAAGCATCAACTTAGTTCACTAGATAGACATACAATTAATGAGATTTTAATCTAGTACTCTTACAAAGAGAAGAAAATAATAAGGTCTTGAAGAACATAACATTTTTCATTCCCTTATGTCTAATAACCAAACAATAATTAAAGGAACCTTCGTAAAGGCCTTCCTTAGGATGCACACATCACCTAGATAACCATTTAGCATTTCATCATGTTGTCTAATAGCCTAATAAATGTAACTTATGTTCTTACCCAAAAAACCATGCGAAGCCAAAGGTTTAACAAACATTACAAAATAAATGAACTACTTATTAGAGCATTGCACATCTCTAATGATTAACTTGAGCTCTCCAAACTTCTACTAAGCTTTTGACTAAAAGATTTACTACTATAAGGTATTATCAATAACATGCGTAATGGCTCAACAATTGATACTGAACTTAATCAATTTGAAAAGACCTTCAATTAGAAATTTTTTCAACATAAAAAAAATCTTAAACATAACCAAAAGCTAAGCATACCTTACATTTGTTAATCTAAATTCTTAACTAGCATTTATTTCCATTTATAATGCTAATCAAGCTTTAAAAAGATAAAGTTGTTTAATGATTCAGTAATAAGATCTTAACAACATTTATTTTTCAAAGTTTATGAAAGCCCTAACCCTTTGTGACAAACCTAAACATCTTTTAAGGTGAAATATAAAGCCATTTCATGCTTTTTGACTAGAAATTGAGGGCTTTATTGCCGTACAAGCCATATATGTTCACTTAAGGCCTTAAGCTAACGTGCACATGTTGTAACCAAATCACACAAAAGCTTCCCAAGCATATCCTAGGTAAGAATGTAGTGAGAAAAGAGAATTTCATAAGTGTCATAAACTTTAGAAGTGTCAAACTAAAGTTCATTGTCTAACCTTAGTCTCAATTTGTAAAAAAAATTTAGCTATCTCTTAAAATGGATTTAGAATTATAAATGTCTATCACAAATATGTTATGGAACTATTGATGAAAACATTAGTTTGTCATGCTTAAACTAAGATATCACATGACTCATATAGATTACCACATAACGAAATCTATATGCGAGCAATGAATATAATTTTCACATAACATGATGTCTCAATTCTGGAAGCTTATAAAATTAGGCAGTGAGCTTGTAAATAAATTTTCAAAAAGTACGATGTCTTTGTAATAATAGGAATTATCAACATTCATAAAGTTTTTATTTTAAAGGATTTTCACAATATAATTTCAAAATGAACAACGAATTAACATGAACATGGTTTGGACTAAGGCCATGTAGGATTCACTTTAGCTAAACCAACAAGCTTACATGTTTGAAATTTAAACAAAATCTCTGCCATTCATAGGTAATGAACCATGTTAGTAACTCATGCTAGAATTCTCATGTTTCATAATTGGACATGACATCCTCATTTAACTTAATTTTGTTATGCTTTTAATTATAAAACCATACTACCATGCCTCACGTAAGGAGTTTTGAATAATAAGAATCAATGCTTCAATGTTAAAAAAACACTCTTTGCATGCATATTCCAAGTGTTAATAACTAATTCCTAATGAATATTCTCTTAAACATACTTATACATAGTCATGTTTCAATTGTGGGAGAAATGAGAACAACAAATGAGATTCTAAATTGAACTTTTTAATTTACATGTACACTAATAATAAATCTCTACTTTAGCAAGCATATAATAATGTTATTCTATCCTACATGCCAAGGTAAGAATATATTAGAGAATATGCTTTGTTTATTCCTAATTTGCTACGAGACTAATAAAGAGGAGTCAAATACATGCTTATGTAATATCCTCCAAGTCATAGGTCACAAATAGAGCTTTATTTAGTAGACATATATTGAAATGTTATACCATACCTATTTGAGTTAGAGGAACTTAATGGACATGATGGATAACGAAATATTCTCGTAAGACTTCAAGTTCAAAAATTTGAATTTATCAATTAAGCACAAAATTTAACAAAATATATAATTCAACATAATATAATTAAATTTCTTTTGCATTCTTGAATCAAGAAACATGACGAAGTTTCTAACATATGTAAATCATTATTGATCGTAATTATTCACATGCAACTTTATCAAACAAGTAATATTTTTCAGTTAGAAATTATCCACTTTTTCATCTATAATCCCAAGGTTCAAACTACCTTGTTATCTAAGTAAAGGAGTTGTCTACGTGTAAACCATTCCGCTTTGAAGTCTTGGGATCATTCTTCATCTTCTTTGTCATGGATAGATCTTGTTTGTCTTAGCTTCTCTTGATTGGCCTCCTGGCCCCCTTATATGACAAGATATTCTAAAAACCTAAAAGAGAAACATCTTAACACTTAAATAGTCTTAATTAAACATAATTAAATTTATTGATTTACTAAAAAAAATTTTAGGGCCTTCAAGGCTTGTTAACTCAAGAATCTAGTTTATAAATAGCTACACTACAAGCTAGTAATATATCTCAATAAGATCCAAACTTTTGATTTGAATGTTCAAAATTATAATTTAATCACCACTATCAAAGTTTTCTCCAACAATTTTAAAAATAGACACCTTGACACTGAATATGGTGATCAAAAGTAACTCACCACAAGACTTACTTTATTCAGCTTCTTTATATCACACTAATACCATACCTGTATCATAATATATGATGATCCAAATCACCTTTGACTACCTCAAAACTTCTTTTGAATATAAAGTTATGATCAACTATGTTTACATGTATGACTCAATAAGTAACCATTTCTCATCTCATATCCAGAAGATCCTTTTGCATGATAGAATTCTTAGTTGGAAATGTTTATATCATACTAATTGTACTATGCAACCATTGCTCACCTAGCACCCAAGTCATCAAACATTGATCATTTTACTTCTTATAATATCGTATATATTCCTAAACATCATTCTTATATGATCATAGTATTAACTTAAATTGACCATTGAATTCCACATTAATGCCCTTATATGTTGGTGTGCTTAGCATAATACAACAATTAAACTATCTTGTATAGCTTCCATTATCTTATAGTACCTCTTATTCCATCATGTGTTTCCTTCTAATAAGGAATAGTAAATATTCACCTTGGTTGCATCAAATTCTTCTGATGTTAATGATCATCACCTTATGAGGTAATCGATAAGGATGTCATACTAACACAAAAAATATCTACTGTTCACTTGCATGCTTATCGATTTTGTTAAAAAATCATATCATACAATTAACCAATATTTTCTTGTCAAATATTTCAATCAGGTTCACTTTCAACTTTCTTCACCATCGTACCATATCATTCTAATTAAAAGGGGCAACAAGTAATAACCTAACATAGTTGATTCAAACAATAAAAAAATAATTAACTAAGAAAATGAAAGAAATATCATATATTAGTTCTTCAAAGACCTCTAGAATGTCTCTTTCTTTGATGTGGTTTTGATTTATTATGTGGCTTTCATGTAGGACGATTTGCTAAAACTTATTTTAGCTCATAAAAAATTAAGAAGTGCTTATGTTCAAGAAATATATCCATATAAGAGCATACATATGCTTTTTTTAATTGAGAATTGAAAATCCTAAGACCATTGTGTAAGAAAAAGCTTTTAACATAAGGGATCTCAACTTAATGAAAAGTTATTCTAATAATAAATGCTCAAAGCAGTGATGATGATTGTAAAGTAGTGAGGTAAACCCATAAGGAAAGTTTTCAGAAGGCCAAAAAATCAAATGACCACATTTACAAATGAAAACATTGGGCATGACATTTAATTTTTCTAAAAGTTAACAAAATGTTGTTAAGTACTTCCTTGGTGACTTAATGATCTTTGTGGATGTTAGATAAATGGGTTTAGTCTCTCTCTTGCCTCCTATGAAAGCACTTAAATCACATCATAGATTAATCATTCATGATATTCTTATATCAAACAAAAATTATCGTTGCGCTTGGTTACTGGATTCCTAACTGCAATGTTTATACCATCATCTTCATTCCAATTTATAGAGGCCTCAATGGGACAAAAAAATTTTAGTAACATAATAATGTAAAATGACATTTTGGAGTTGGCACATTTTAAAATTGTAAAAAAAATTTGAAAATTCCCAAACTTAGACTGATTTCTACCAATTATATAGCATGTAGTGAGCGGGTGAGCCATGTGATCAGCAAGTATAGGAGGAGAGAAACAAGGCACCTTTGGTCATGTTTTTATGTTAATATGGGATAGGGTAAATGAGTGTTAGTTGACTAGTCAAGCATGCTAAAAACATTAGTCCTATGCATTTTGATAGGTTAGGATTGGCTGAGTGGATCAATGAGTTCATAGGGTCAATGAAATTTGAGTGAGTTGGCATAGGTGATGTCATTGACCATTGATGATAGTGTTAATGTTAGTGAAGGGCAGCAAAAACAACCCAAAATTCAATTTTAAGTCTTGTTGAAGTCATTTTCACCCAAATTCTACACTAGCATAGTTATGGGGCTACTAAAAGGAAATCCTTTAGTAAATTTATAGCTAAAAAAACTTAAAAGCTACCAATTATTTATTGAATTAGTTAAACTAAGGTGTAGATGGAAATAACTTAACAAACTAACAAAAAGAATATTAAAATGTAAAATAGAAAGGGATTTATTATAATTAACCCCAATAAACATAATTATGGCAAATATTAATGTTAAGTAGATTTAATCTTGGCATGACTACATGCCTGAATAAGTTTAGTATGACTTCAAATGAAACATTTGTGTATTTTATGTGATGTTATTACATCATCCATCCCAGATGGTAAATTGATCAATTTCTTAGAGCTACGACAACTTCTCTTATATTTTTTAGCAACCTGAGTTTAGGTTGTGAAGCTCCTCCATGGTAATCAAAGCGTTATTAGAGGTGAGATGGACTCATCGACATATGAAAAGTCTTTGTTGTGCTTAATCATATGTTAAAACTACTTGAACACTTATGATTTGCACCACTTGCTCTCTCAAAAAACTACGTGAAGCTAATTGTAATGGTAAGACCTATTCACTCGATAATGTTGGTGAAGACTCAAAAGACTCACTAGAAATGAGTATAGTTATCTATACGATAAAAGATCACAAATAGTAAAGGTTGTTCTTACTTCATAATCTTTCGGTAAATCAAAATCATAGACATTGATGCCTACTTTTTTTTGGTAATTTTAGATGTTCTAGTACCACATGCATGTATTTTCACATGGGTTCTTCTTAGAATTACCTCCTACCAAGTGTCACGTGTAATTGATTCCTTTAATGATAAGGTTATAACAAACTAATTGGAAATAAAGGTGTCAATTTTGGTATGGCTACAAGTCTAAATAAGACTACTACACCTCTAGTGAAACCTTTATCTTATATATGAGACAAAACTACGTTATGTTTCTTTTAATGGAGCTGAAGTCAATAGACTTGTGGCTTTAGTGTTACTTTTCATGTCTTGCAATTCATGCAAAGCATTTTGAAGATTATTTCGTTTCTTACTAGAAGTAGTCTTCAAATGTATACAAAATTATTGAGCTAAAGTTTTTATATAATTACTATTGCATCATGGTTTCTAGAAGATCATTGTTCACTCTCACTATTGTAGACATGACTCCACATCATCTATGAAACTATTTACAACGTATTCATTTTTAAAGTAGGCATACATTTTTAGTTACGACAATTCATTGTTATGGGTAACGACATCTATGTGAAAAGCACAAATTTTATTAGTTCCATAGGGGTAATAATAAATTTATCCTATGTCTCTTTAATTGTACTTTTAATGTGCATCTTAAGATAATCAATAGGAATTAATCTATGATTATCTTATATTGATTTTAATTCTACTACAAAGATCAATAATTAAATTAATTTATGAAATGGATTTTATAAGGGATTACCATATAATGTCTCTATTGGTAAAACATATCCATTTGAAATTAAATTTGAAATCTAATAATTAATCAATTGTAAAAGTGGACCATTGTCATTTCCTAGAAAGAAAATGGTATTTCTTTTATTAGTTATTATTCATTCATGGATTGAATTTAAACCATAAATGTAATAAGTAGAAAAGTTTGTTCATTTGCAATCTCTCTTCGATGCTAGGCCGTTAGTATCCTTCCTTTAATACCAAATGTTTGACATTGAATGACATAAGAAGATCATGAATTTTTTGTATAACATTTTATAAAAATTAGAATGTCAAAAAGCAAACATGTTTTAAATAACAACAACAAATATTGACAAAAATTGCAACAATGGGAGATAACCAAAAACATTTCATAAAAGAAATTATACTTAGAAATTATATGGCGGTTTGTTTATTAGCCAATGAGCCTTCATCAACCCTTAATCTATTTGGATTTTTTTCCAGGTGTTTCCTTTCATCCCATTACCAATGCTCGTAGAGAATTCATAAGAACTTATTCCAATCTATAAAGCATAATAAACAATGTCTTCTCTAAGCTTGTTCAAGGGTTAAACTCTTGCCATCATGAGTTTCATTTAAATCTCAAAAACTAACTCTCCTCAAGGTTTTCAAAGCTTAGACTCATCCACTTTCTAATTTTTTTTATGGTGAATACTCAACTCATTAGAGCTAGCAAAAAAAAGTAAAAGAAAACTGTTAGTCATCTTTTAAGTGTAGAATCACTAATTTAGCTAATCTAATAATTTGTTGCACAATCACACTTAAGAAAAAAGATATATAAGGCTTTCAAAAGTGGTTAATCCTACGAAAATTCTTATGCTTGGTTATTCATTAAAATAATTCAAGTTAGCCCTTTCATTTATAAGAATGATCTATTTATACCCAAAAAACATGAAAGTAACTAACATCTAATTTCTTAATTTAAAATAAACCATATGGAGTCTTCTCTAATTTTGCACATAAATTAATTCTATCTATTATTAAAATGTTATTTCAAATTTCTAAACCCAAAAGTACTTTGGTAAGTTATATTTGACTAGCATAGATCTATCCAACTCTACAAAAGTCGTATTGATGTTTTATTCAACATATGTGGTGTACAATCAGACATAAATTGATACTTTACATCTTTACCTTTGCAATTGTCATAAAAATCCTCATTCCTAAACTCTATACTAATATCATGCAGAAAACAAATTAGTTTGAGTTTGGTTTACCTTTCTATCATTCTTATAAAATTAATAAACTTTTCAAATGTCTCATTACACTCCTAAGAAGTATAACCCAAGTATACCTTAAAAAGTCATCAATAATAATAAATTCATACTTTTGTTCACCAAAACTCAACAGTTGTATGGGTCCAAAAAAAGTCAAAGAAAATTATCTCTATTGTTCTACTAGTGTTTAGGTCATTTTAAGTTTTAAATGAAGATTTAACTTGTTTTTCTTTTTGGCATGATTCACACATTTTCTAACTAGCCTTATTTCACTTGGGAAGGCATCTAACTACATTCATCATGTTCAGTTTGTTTAAGGAGGAATAACCTACATGACCTAATCTTCTATACCAAAGAATTTTTCTCACATTAATGTAAAACTAAGAAATCTAATCTACTAGTTTCTAATTGATGGAATTTAAAAAGAGTCATTTTTCTTCTACCAATGAGTAACATTTTGTCATCATTTAATATTTGGCAATATTGAGTATCAAAACAAGCACAATATCTATTATCATTTAACTAATTGATACTAATTATATTAAATTCAAATCCATCAGCTATAAAATTCATTTAGAAGTGTAAAATTAGGCAAACCTACATCAGTAATTCTAATTATGTCCACTATAGATTTTCTCCTAGTTTTTCCCAACTATTTTGACAACTATATATATATATATATGAAAAAAGAATTATTTTTGCTCGATTTCATTCTTCGAATTTACTAAAATTAATTTATAAATGTATAAGTGAGATTTAATAGAGGAAATGATTAAGTGAGTGAAAAATTGAATCTTAAATGCCACTTAAATCAAGCAAATGATATAATAATTAACATTCTTAAGTTTTATTTGACTTTTGTACAAATACAAAGATGTATATTATAATAAAAAATAATTAAACTAATATTATATTTCATAAAAAAAAGAAAACATTTTAAAATTTGATGTGGATTTCTTCAATCTTTGAAGGTTACTAAATTCTCCAAGTATTTTTGAAGGCCAATAATTTACCATCTTCAATATTGCATGTCACATTCTTCAAAACTTAACTTGATTCACCTTAAAAAAACCTATTTGAACAAAATGCTAAAAAATTAAGGCTTGAGAAAACCAACACAAAGGTTACTTAATGCCCTTAATAGAGAGATATGTATTAATAATTTAGACATATGCTTTCTAAGTTAGGATCTATTAGTGTCTTATGAATTTAATTCAAAACCCAAGGCATATAAGTATGGCTTTGTGATGAATGGTATGATAGAATTGAAATCATTAATGATCTCATGATTTCCCAAGTAATTTGTGAATGCTTATGTAATTTTGCTTCCATTGTCCTTTAACAATAAATAACAAAAATCTAATCAAAAGTTTGAGAGTGCAAGCTTGAAGATTAGGATATTTTGAAATCAAGATGACAATAGAACAATGCATGTAGAAGTGAATGCCAAGCTCTTATGAAAATTATTTTATCGAAATATTTAAATCTAAAGTATTAATGAATATGAGTGCTTTACGTTATTTGCTAAGACTTCATGCTATATGTTTTGCATTCTTACAGGTTGCTTTAGCACAGTATTACTCAATAAATACTAATTGATATCATGATAAGGAATGATGTGCTTCAAATTTGAAACATAAGAATTATGGTATGATAGGGACATTGATTGTTAAACATGATTTCTTGATTAAAAAATCACTAGAAGATTTTTTGTGCTCAATTGACGTAGACAAGGCTATGAACATTAAGTTAACACTTGAAAATAATAGTTGAACACAATGTATTCATGTAGCAAAAATTTTTCTTTACGAAGGTACTCATGGGAAGCTTTTTACATGTCTCTATTAAGTAAAACAAAAACACATTTATGCCCCTTTCTAAATCTAAATGTCTTTTAAGTTGATCATAGCCCTCAGTTTTTTATGCAATGCTTGTAAGGGTTTAGTTTTAATCCATGAAAGATGGGTATGTTTGTTAGCCTCATTATTTGTTGGCATAAAGGATTTTCGTTTTGCCAGAAGTTCTTAAGGATATGTATAAAATTAGATTATTTTATATTGTTATTATCATATTACTGATTCTTAGTTTGAGTTTAAAAAGACTTGGGATTCTAAGGTAATCCTATACGATGATGAAATACATATGAAATGTTTAGTTAGTATACAAAAGTGGGTACATTACACGTTAGGATTTTTCATAGACCTATTGAAGATAAGCCTTTCTTTGGGATAGACCGATAAATTTGTTTATATTGAGTTTATTACTAGTAGAAGGTCCTATTGATAAACATATGTTGTTAACACTTGCTGAGCCTTTTATGGCTGTGAACGATATGTACATTAGATATTGAAGTGCGTTCTAAAACCCCTTCATAAAAGTTGAAGGGATCAAGATAAGCCTTACAAATATGCAAGGCTTCATAAAAGACTTAGTTATGTTTGTAATTTTTGCCAAACCCATAGCTTTATTTGATTTTTGGATGAGATCATAAGTAAAAAAGATTAGCTTCTTAAATATTGGGTTAAAACTTTAAGTGGATATTTGGGGAATGTGTGTGGCCCAAGGGAGGCCTTTAAGAATGGTGCAATGGCTTATGTTTACCGATGTGATTTGAGAGTTACTAGGAAACTTATATGAAGCCATATTTTTTTGGTGTAATAAAAACTTGGATATTATGCCTAACTTTGAAGTCCAAAGATGTGGAACAAAAAAACTTAATGCATAGCCTAAAAAGGAAATGAAATAATAAAATGCATATTCAATAACATTTTAACATATACTAACAATAGGATTCATGTTTAATTAGATTATTGTCTAGGGTTTAGAGGGATTCCTAATGTAGCCATGTACTTGATTGTATTGTAGATAGTTCAATTAATGTTTGAAGAAACCCAATTAATCAAAAAGAGTTTATTTTTAGTTCAAAGGAGACAATATGTTGCCAAAGGAATTTATTCTACCACATATGGTTGATTTAGGTTTTAAAGAAAATGTTATGATATAATGGTAATTCATTGTCTTATATATAAAAAAATTTATGGTTTCTTGAGGCTACAAGTACTTCATTTATTTTTGAGAAAACAATAAAAGTTCCTAAATGTTAATAAATACAGGTTTGAATGATGCTAATATGCCATGAAATTTGGTCCAAATTAAATTGAAAATTTTCATATACCTAAATTATGATAAGTAAATAACAGATATGCAAACAAGATATTGCTACCCCATTTATAAGGAGGTGACCATTTGCATGATTTGTTGAACAAGAAGAAGGAGAGTTAGGTCAATCATAACAAGCTTTAAGTTTGCTTGAGTGTCATTTATACATTCAATCTTATAAGGAGAAGTTGCACATAAGGTTGCTTTGGTATTTGATGATGTTCTAGGATATATGTCATGTAGTGCATGCAATTACTGAGGATTCTTACATCCCTATAGGGTTAGACCATGCAATTGACCTTACTAATTAAGGGGTGCTAGCTCATGTGATAAAATAGGAGTGCATGGTCTTGTTATGAGTTTATTGAATATGGAGGGGTAGTGCATTGTTCGTAGAACACCTTGCATCTATTTTTTAGCACCAAAACTTCAATCATCATCTTAATTCACTACATAGAGATACAACTAATGAGATTTTAATCTAGTGCTCTTACAAAGAGAAGTTAAATAGCAAGGTCTTGAAGAATATAACATTAGTCATTCCTTTATGTTTGGCAACCAAACGATAATGAAATCAGCCTTCGTAAAGGTCTTCCTTAGGATGCACATATCACCTAGATCACCATTTAGGGTTTCATCATGTGTTATGATAGCCTCATAAATGAAACTTATGTTCTTGCCCAATAAATCATGTAAAACCAACATTTTATCCAACATTACAAAAATAATGAACTCCTTGTCAAAGCATTGTACATCTCAAATGAATAACTTGAGCTCTCCAAACTTCTACCAAGCTTTGTACTAAGAGGTTTTCCATCATAAGGTATTATCCATGACATGCAAAACAGCTCACCAATTGATATTAAACTCAATCAAATTGCAGGACCTTCAATTAGTAATTTCTTCAACAAAAATAAAATCTTAAACTTAACCTATAGTTAAGCATTCCTTGCATTTGTTTATCTAAGTTCTTAACTAGCATTTGTTTCCATTTCTAAAGCCCAGGAAGCCTTAAAAAGATAAAATTGAATAACAATTTAGTAATAACATCTCAACAATATTTATTATTAAAAGTTTATGAAAGCCCTAACTCTTTGAGACGAACCTGAACATCTTTTGAGGCAAAAAAATGAAGGCATTCCATGCTTTTTGAATAGAAATTAAGGGACATATTGGCTTAGAAGCAATATATTTTCACTTAAGACCTTAAGCTAATGTCTCACATGCTATAAACAAATCACACCACAAGCTTCCCAAGCATATCCTAGGTAATAAAGTTATTGGAAAAGAGAATTTCATAGGTTTTGTAAACTTTAGAAGTGTCTTCCTAAAGTTCATTGTCTTAGCTAACTCTCATTTTGTAAAAAAAACAATTTGGCCTATCTCTTATAATGGATTTATAATTATAATTATGTCATAAATATGTTATGGTGCTCTTGTTGAATACTTAAATTAGTCATGCTTAAACTGAGATATCACATAGCTTATATAGAGTACAAAATAACAAAACCTATAAGCAAGCAATGAATTTAATTTTAACATAACATGGTGTCTCAATTCTAGCGACTTATCAAATTAGGGTATGATCTCGTAAATAAATTTTCAAAAAGTAAGAAGTCTTTTTAATAATAGGAATTATCTGCATACATAGAGTTTTTATTGTAAAGGATTTTCTCAATATAATTTCAAAATGAACAAGGAATTAACATGTATATGGTTTGGACTAAGGCTACCAATGATTCACTTTAGCTAAACCAACAAGCTTACACGTTTGAAATTTTTAAACAAAATCTCTACCTTTCGTAGGTAATGAACCATGCTAATAACTTATGCTAGAATTCTCACATTTCATTAAAGGACATGACATCATTATTAGCCTTAATTTTATTATACTTTAAATTATAAACCCATACCACCTTGCCTCACGTAAGGAGTTTTGAAAAACATGAATCAATATTTCAATGCTCCTTGCATGCATATTTTGAATGTCAATAACTAATTCCTAATGAATATGCTCTTAAACATAATTATACATAGTAATGTTTCAATTACGTGACAAATGATAACAACAAATGAGAATCTAAATTAAGCTTTTTATTTACAGGTACACTAATAATGAATCTCTACTTTAACATGCATATAATAATGTTATTTCATCCTACATGCCAATATAAGAATATATCAGAGATTATGCTTGGTTTATTAAAAATTTGAAACGAGATTAGTAAAGTGGAGTTGAATACATTCTCATGTAATATCCTCCAAGTCACAAGTCACAAAGAGAGCTTTACAGTAAGCATATATTGAAACGTCATAACATACCTTTTTGAGTTAGAAGAACTTAATGGAAATGATGGGTAGTCAAATGTTCTAGCAAAACTTCACGTTCAAAACTTTTAATTTATCAATTAAGCACAAAATTTAACAATATAAATAATTTAACATAGCTTAATTAAATTTTTTTTGCACTCTTAAATCAAGAAACATGATGAAGTGTCTAACATATTTTAATACATTATTGATCAAAATTATTCACATACAACTTTACCAAATGAGTAATCTTTTTTAGCTAGATATTATGTACATTTTCATCTATAATCCCAAGGTTCAACCTACCTTGTTATCTAAGTAATACACTTCTCTTAGTTTAAACCACTACTCTTTGAAGTCTTGGGTTTATTCTTGATCTTCTTTGTTGATGGATAGATCTTGTTTGCCTTATATTCTCTTGATTAGCCTCCGTGCTTCATCATATGACTAAATATTTTGAAAACTTAACAATGAAACATCATAACACATAAATAATCTTAACTAAACATAATTAAATTTATGGATTTTTTTAAATAAATTGTTTAGGGTCTTCTAGGCTAATTAACTCAAGAATTTTGTATATAAGTAGCTACGTACCCATAAACTATCTTAATAAGATCCAAAATTTTGATTACAATGTTCAAAATTATAATTTCAACTCCACTATCAAAGTTGTTTCCAACAATTTGAAATTAGACATCTGAACAAAGAATATTGTAACCAAAAGTAATAAAAGCATTGTAATATATGATGATCCAAACAACCTTAGACTACCTAAAACTTTTTTAAATTGACCATTGAATTCCATATTAAATCCCTTATATGTTGGTGTGATTAGCACAACACAATAATTAAATTGTCTTGTATAGTTTCCATTATCTCATGGTACCTCTTATTGAATGATGTGTTGTACTTATACTAAGCAATAGTAATTATTTACCTTGGTCGCATCAAATTCTTCGAATGTTAATGATCATCACATTATGAAATAATATGATAAGGATGTCACAAAAACAGAAACAATATGTTCTTTACACTTTCATGATTTTTGCTTTTGCTAAAAAATCGTATCATACTATTAACCAATATTTTTTGGTAAAATATTACAATCAAGTTCACTTTCAACCATCCTCACCATCGTACCATATAATTCTCATCCAAAGGCACAGCAAGTAATAACCTAACATAGTTGATCGAAATGATAAAAAAATGAACTAGGAAAATGAAAGAAATATCATGTAGTACTTCTCTAAAGAAGACTTCTAGAATGTCTCTTACTAGGTCTAGTATGTCTTAAGGAAAAATAGTTGTGTGGGTTTGATGTAGGATGATTTGCTAAAACTTATTTTAGCTCATAGAAAATTATGAAGTGCTTAGGTTTAAGTAATATATCCATATAAAAGCTTACTTATGCTATTTTTAATTTAAAATTGAAAATATTAAGATCATTGTGCAAGTAAAAGCTTTTTCTAGAAACTAAAAACTTGCATTGTTTTTAATGGATCGTAACTTAAAGAAAAAGTTATTCTAATAATCAACACTTAAAACAATGATGATTTTGAAGTAGTGAGGTACACCCATAAGAAAGGTTTTTAGATGGCCTAAAAAAATTAGGGTACCACATGCACAAATGAGAAAGTTGGGCATGACATTTAATGTTTTAAAAAGTTTAAGAAAAAGTTGTTAAGAACATCCCTTTAGACTTAATGCTCTTTATGGATATTGGATAAATTGTTGATCCTCTCTCTTTCCTTCTTAAGAAAACACTTAAATGGGATCGCATATTAAACGTTCATGATATTCTTATACCAAACAAAATTTACAGTAGCACTTTGTTACCTGATTCTTAACTACAATTTTTATAACATCGTTTACAATCCTATTTATAGATGCCTCAAGGGTACAATAATAATTTAGTAACATAAGAATGTAAAAGGGCCTTTTGGAGTTAAGACATTTTAAAATTGTAAATAAAAAATTGAAAATTCCAAAATATAGATTGTACATTTTCATTGACATTTTAACATGTAATTAGAGTAGAGAGAGAAGAACATGGCACCATGGGTCTAGTCTTTTGGTCGATATGGGTTAGAGTGAAGGAGTGTTGGTTGACAGTTCAAGCATGCTAATAAATTAGTCCTACACATTTTGATAGCTTAGGATGGTTTGAGAGGATCAATGAGTTCAAAGGGTTAGTGAAATTTGAGTGAGTTGGCCTAGGTCATGTCATTGACAACTAATGGTGGTGACAATTTAGTGAAGGGTAGCAGAAACAACTAAAAACTAAATTTTAAGCCTTCTTAAATTTATTTTCATCCAAATTCTACACTAACATAGTTATTGGGTTACTTAAAGGAAATCCTCCAGTAAATTTATAGCTTAAAATACTTAAAAGTGACAAATTGATATTTAAATTTTTTAAACTAAGGTCCAGGTGTAAATAACTTGACAAATTAACAAAAGAAAACTAAAATATAAAATAAATAAGGATTTATTATAATGAACCCCAACAAACGTAATGATTTTGTGGATTAAGGTAAACTAGCGTTAATCTTGGCATGACTACATGCTTAAACAAGATTAGTATGGCTCCAAATTGAACATTTGTATATTTTGTGATGCTATTAAATCATCCATCTTAGATGGAAAGCAGATCAATTTCTTAGAGCTAGGGCAACTTGTCTAATATTTTTTAACATCCTGAGTTTTAGTTGTGAAGTACCACCATGAGAATCAAGGCATTATTAGAGGTGAGATGGACTCACCAACAAATGAAAAGTATTTGTTGTGCTTAATCATATGTCAAAACTATTTGATCACTTAAGATTTTCTTCACTAGATCTCTCAAAAAACTGAATGGGTCTAACTGTAATTGTAGAACTTATTTACTCGATAATGTTGGTGAAGACTCAAAAGAATCACTAGGTAACGAGTGTGGTTATATATACTATAAAAGATCACAAATATTATAGGTATTTCTAACTTCATAATCATTGGGAAAATCCAAATCATAGACATTGATACTTATGTTTTTGTAATTTTAGATGGTCTACTACCATAGACATGTAATTTCATATGGGTTTTTACTATAATTAACTCTTACAAAGTGTCAAGTGTAATTGACTCCTACAGTGTTAAAGTTATACTAGACTAATTGGAAATAAAGGAGTCAATTTTGGTGTGGCTATAAGTGCGAATAGTACACCATTGTAGGAGTCGATTACAATTAGACTCATACAGTTTTTTAAGAGATCTTGTGAAGCAAATCTTAAGTGATCAAACAGTTTTATATATTTTGTTTTTTTAATTCTAGCTAATTTCAAATGATGTATGATAATGATGAAACAAATGTCATTTAACTCAGCTTAATGACCTCAATCTAGTTAAATCCTCATTTTAATTAATTTAAATGTTCTATTTTATAATGATTTGACAAGTTTAACATTGTAATTTGATTTATGTTTAATTAGATAGTGGACGATGTTACACTTGATCTCTATACTATCTTGGAATGTATTTTTTCTATATAATCTATCTCTTCTATTCAAAATTTTCACTTTAATTTAGGTATGTTACCATGAATGTCTAGTTCTCCATATGTGCAAGATTTAAATTATATTAATTTTTTTATATTATGTTTTCTCAAATTGTCACATATAACCTTTATTCCATGTGTAAAAAAATAATAATTTATTATTATTATTTATGTTTTTTTACTTTTGTAATTGATTATAATTGTAAAGAAGGCTTGATCAAGATGAAACAAAGGTCTTTGAACAAGCTCTAACGAGCTCTGTTAAATAAAATATTGAGTTTAACATATTAAATATTTTGTTTTCTAAGGTTTTTGCACAATTTTCTAATCATTTTAAATTGTACCTTATTTGATAAATTGAGAGTATTGGCTCAATCTATTTATTATATTATAATACAAATTTTCCATATAATTTTTTATTTTTTAAAAAATTTTTACTCTCATTTATTTGTAACTCTTAATCTCCTGACATGATTCCTTCATACTGAAGTTCTCTGTGCTTAAGAAAATCCCACAAGAGGGGGGGTGAATTGTGGTAAATAAAATTTGTTTCGATTTTCGGTTTCAATTAAAAATTAAATCTTTTAAGCACGAATAAGAAGAAATATAACACAAAAGATTTTTAAGGTGGTTCAACTCAAAATCGAGCCTACATCCACCCCCAACAGGTGTTGGGAAAAACAACACTAAAAATACCAAATTACAATCGTGGTTTTTCGTACGGTTCCCCTCAAACCTACTTGGGATTTTTCCTACTACTTGAGTTTTTTCGGGCTCAACTCAAACCTTGGGCTTTTGTACAATGCCGAGATGCCCTTACCCCAAAAAACAGAATACAAAAAATTGACAAAACTTAAAATAACTTGAGGTGAAATAAGAGGCACACACGACAAAAAATTAGAGGAATAAAGATTGAGAGATTGTTGAAGCAATAACCTCTAATTTCGAAATCCTTCTTGCCACTTTCTCTTTATGAAATTGGAAGCATCGTATTCACTTGATTTTGCTCGAAGTCGTGATCTGAAAGCTTTGAGATCTTAGCAAAATATAACCTCTAGAAGTTCTTCATTCTTCCCTATTTATAGAGCTAAAATTTGAGCTCTAAAATCACTCCTAACAGCTCTTAAAATCAACTAGCCATTTGGGTAACGGACGGAAAATAGCTACCGTTCGATTCGGGCCCAAACACAGACGACAGGGATTGAATCTCGAATTTACCGCTTCAGATTAATCTCGTCTGTTCGATCTGGGAGGACTTAGTCTGAGCAGCGCGCATACTACCCAACATGTATTAGTAAAATGTGTTCTAGCATAACTCAAATTAAAACAGTTTACCTCAATGGTTCCGCGTCCTGGCACATATCCAAGCAACCTGAGTTTGATTCTTCGCATATCACTTTTGCCTGAATAAACTCAGTTGTCTGATCGTGCTTGTTCTTCTGATTTCTTTGATAGTAAGGTTGGAATTTAGTCCCACATCGCGGAAAATGCTTTGCCATTGTGCTTTAAAGCTAATTCGCTTCTTGTTACTCTTGAGCCTCTTCAGGGCTGGCTCCCCCCTTCCTTGACTAGGATTTGATCACCTGGTTCGGGTTGACTTGATCTTACACTGTTCCGTCGTCACCTGCGACCTGAAATTGCCGTGCTCCGTTTGGCGTTGCCTGCGGCATGAATTCCTTTGAACTATGGGCGCCCTTATAGGGTCAGCCCAAAAATTTTTTATATTTATTATATTTTTTTTAAATTTCTAAAAGCCTGGACAGGCCAGTGGTCGGGTCGGGTCGAGTCGCCCAATGCTATAGTGAAAATTCCCGAGAGTAACGTTGTTTTAGGGTGTTTTGTGGGAATTTTTGTGCCAAAATATTTAATATAAGTGCACCAAAATAATTTTATATTACCATAGTATTATAAGTTTTCTAAATAACTATGAAAAGAAATTCATGAAAACTAATTCCTAAATAATTTTAAAAAATCAAATACTAATGTCTATACTTTTTATCAATAAAGCTTGGCCCAAAAATAAAAATTCAATAATTATTAATTTTATAACATTTTTAAATATTAATATTGCTAGTGTGCCACATCATCTCAAAATTTGGACATAACAAATTTAAGAAAAATAAAAAGAAAATCAAGTATGAATGCTTTAGTACATGTCTTCAATTTCCTTGAAGTTTGCCATGACTCCAAGAGCCTTGAAGACCACTATTTTAGGCATTTAAAGTTCATGGTTTCTCTTAATTGAATATTAACAATTTTTTTTAGAACAAGACCAAATGAAATATTAACATTTATTCTTGACTCATCAAACACAAAGTTGTAACACATACCACTTTGACTTGGTTATGTAAAATTTGTTTAAATTTTCTCATTTTAGTTTCAATAAATATTGTGTTGATTTTAAATTTTAAATTATAATTATTTTTAGTTTTCTTTGCTAATTTGCATTAATTCCTAATGAGGCCCTCTCAAGATGAAAAAAATATTGTTGGTCCCATGTTAAAGAGTTCTATCTGATAAATAACTCAATGTTTATGTTTTTAAATATTTTTATTTCTATGATTTTGGCATGCTTTATGAGAAATTTAAATTAATAATTGATTTATAGATCAAGGATTTTATGTTCAATTTTTCTCATTTTACTTCTCCTTATGTTTGACATTCATAATACTTTAATTTTTTTAATTACATTACTTGAATTTATCTTATTTTATCTTTGAAAAATTTTAACTTTGGATATAAATAGTAATCTCCTTTTATTTGAACTTATTTACTTCCTTAATTCATAAAAATTCTAGTCTTGCTTCAATGGAGTTGAAAAAGCATTGTTCAACTTGACTTGAGGAACACTATGTAATTAAATATTTATCTTTATATTTTCAAATATTTTTTCGAAATGTTTTGTCATATTTTATGAGCTATTTTCATTCATATCAAACTTGATGACCAATGATACTAACTTAATCTTCTTAGAACCAAGAAATTAACCTTTCTTGTATAGTTGATATCATTTCCTTAATTTGTTTACTTTAATGTGGTTCTATTATTATGAAACTCTAAATAATCAATCTTTAGACCTTTATATCACATTGATTTGGTTCTATTACATTTTGAGTTTTAATATTGTTTTAATGCAAAAATAATAATCTATGATCATTTATGATTATTTATTTGTATAGATTTGTAGTAAGTCCAAAAGTAGTCTAATTTAGGTAAAATAAATAACATTGGACTTGTCATGATGAGCATAAACTAATTAAAGTTCAATTATTTATTTCATAAACTTTTTTCTTATCCTTTGACATGGCTTATGCTACATTTTGTTTTGTAAATGATTTAATAATCAAGGATGATATACACGATCTCCTTAGTATCTCAAAGTTTAACTTTTTATTACAATTTATCTCATATTTTCAAATTTTTTTCTTTGGAATGGTTATATGAAAATGAAAGTTTTATACTCCTCTCTTATTATCATTACATCATCTTAGTTTTAGTTTAAAAAAATTACTTTATTTTTAAAATTTTAGTTTTAATATATTTTTAATTAATAATAAAATAATAACTTGTTATTATTTAAGGCTATTCAGTTTGGTAATTTACAATAATTTCAAATGAGGTATGATGAAAATGAAAACAGCATCCTTGGGCTCATCTCAATGAGATCTATGAAATTAAAAAATAAATTTTTGTATTTTTAAATGTTTATTCGATGGTCTTAGCATACTTTACGAGATACTATTATCCATTACTAATTTTATGATGTGGATGTGGCACTATAGCTTCTTAGTATGTTTGAATTGAGCTTTACCACACAATGTTTGTCATTTCTTCAAACTTCTTACTTTGAATTAGTGATATGACTAAGTAACTCTAAATCTCCTTTGGTTTGGCAATTAATTTTCTTTGATTTTGTCAAATATAATACTTTAATTTATCTTATTTCAACTTAAATATATATTTCCTCAACAATATAGTAATTTTTTTTGGCTTATTTATTTTGATATTTTATTATCATTTTAGTCGCATTAAGTGTTTATTTTTTATATTTTAAAGTTTTTTGTTTTATGGAACTTCCATATGTTTTACTGTGGGTTTGAATTAGTACCTTAATTTGTGACCATGGACACTAAACTCAAACCTCTTGGTATTTTGAAATGTAACTTTCTCTTATATTTTATCAACTTTGTTGAAATTTTTACATCGATTTTGTCATATTACTAGAAAACTATAATTCTATCCTCACTTAGTGATTACATCATGCTTATTTTGTCATATTACATTGATTTAATTTATCATATTTTAAATTTAATATATATTTTCTTAGTATTAAAATAATATTTTGTTATTGTTTTTACAATTTTTATCTTAGAAACAATAGTAATTACAAACAAGATCTAATTGAGATGAAACAAATGTAATCTAAATCATTTTGATGATCTCTATGAATTTAAATATTTATTTTACTTATTTAAATTTTTAATTTTCAAGGAAATTTACAAACTTTATGGGGAATTTTGATTCATTCCTAGCTTGGTGATCGAAGTTGTTATGCTTGATCTCCACAGTATCTTTGAATGCAAGGCTCCCATATAATTTACCACATTTCTTTAACTTTTTATTTAGATTTGCTTATATTACTTTTCTAAAATTTAACTCCTAATAGCTGTTTTATATTTTTCATTAATAAAAAGGTTATAATTTTTTATTACTTTTACAATTTTAGTTTGATAATTCTTTGTAAGTTAAAAAAAACTAATTGACTTGAAATAATGCTGTTGGACTCTACTTGATGAGTTCAATCTAATTAAATCTTTGCTCTTATGTTACTAAATATTTCCTTAACCTTTTGGCACATTTTATGATTCATTTTGATTCATGCTAGATATGATGATCCAAGATGTCATGCTCAATCTCCTCAGAAACTTACAATCAAACATTGTTGTATAACTTCTCTTATTTCTTCAACTTATTTATTTTATTTTATTAAACAACTCTAATACTCCAAATCTCAATCTGTGAGATCGATCCATCACTTTGATTTGGATATTTAACATTAGTTCAATTAATGTCAATTCATTCTTTATATGTGTTTTGTTGATTTTAATAAAATAATTTATTATTATTTATAATTATTCATTCTATCAATTCCTGGCAATTTTAAATAAGCTTAGATCGAGATGAAATAAACATAGTTGTACTCATCTTGAAGAGTTTTATCCTTTTAAATATTTATTTTCAATATTTTTTAAATATTTTATTATCATAGATTTTATCATATTTGATGAGACATTTCAATTCATAACTAATTTAATGGTTGATATGGTAGACGTGACCTCTTTTTTATTTTGGAAATCAACTTCTTTTAATATTTATCACACGTTCTCAAAATTTTCTCTTATCACACAATCTTTGCATTTCTCTAATTTAAATATATAGTATTTCTACAATTTATCACATTTTACATTCAATTTATATTTATTGATATTAAAATTATAGATTTTTATTATTTATATTTTCTTATTTTTGTAAAACATAGAAATTACAAACAAGGTCTGATGGAGGAAAAAAGACTCATCGTTGTACTCGTGTTCATAAGATATATGAAATTAAATATATCATTTCTTAACATTTTGGCCCTTTATACGAGGTTCATTAACTCATACCACATTTTATAATCAAGAGTGACAAACTCTATCTCCATAGTGTATTCGAATGCAATTTTCTCATACACTTTATTTCATTTCTTTATTTTTTTGTTGGATTACATTATTGTGGAACTCTATATATCCCACATAGTTTGACATTTATATCACTTTCATTTGGTTAAATTATATTACTTCAACTAAAAAATGTTTGGCATTATTTATTTAATTTATTTGAAATGATAATTAATTTTTTTATGTTTATTTGCTTTGGTAATTAGCATCATTACAAATAAAGTTCAATTGAGATTAAATAATGATCAATAGATTCATCCCAATTAGCACATTCTTATTAAATATTCAATTTAATATTTTTTGTATTTTGTTTTTTTGGGTTTTTGTTTTCTTCTAGAGATATTTTGATTTGTAAAAAACTTATTAATCTTGGATTTTAAACCCAATCTCCTTAGTGTCTTGTAATGCAACTTTTCCAAATAATTTGACTTATTTCTTCAAAAGGTGTTGAATTTATTTTGTTATTTTACTATGATACTCTAATGTTTTTTCATGAGTGTTAGTTTACCTTATAACATCGCTTTGTTTATCTAATTTCAATGTTAATATAATTTTACTTTATATTAAAATATAAATATATTTTATTTATACATTTTTACTAAGGGTTTCTTTTATTAAACAATTATGGAGCCTTGACACTTTCTAATCATTGTGCCATAATTTATAGTGGTTTTTGTAGGAGTTTTAACCAAAAGAACTTTCCTCTACTCAAAAAAGATTTTGGTGGGGCATACGTTGTGACACCCTCTCTTTACCTATTTAGTGAATGACATGAATTAATAGGATCCTTCTTTAGAGAAAAGAGTGAATCTTCTACTCAATGTTCAATAGAATGTTTTCGAAAATGCACTTGTGATACCTGGCATATATAGTAAGGGAGGTCAAGACATAATTGATGCAAACAACCTATCTAACTATTGAGAGAGCTCTAACACTGCAAGAAGAGATTATATCCCTAAACATCTTAGTGATTTTGTTGAAATCTAAAAGTTAATATTGACTAAACCAAAGTATAATCCCCAAGTGTTTACTTGAAATCTTTTTTAGTACCTCAACTATCCTATAGTCATCTATTAGAGAGAAATTGAACTTGTTATACTGAAGAAGAATGACAACTTACCCCCTCTGATCAAGTGCCCATAACTAAGGAAATAAGAAATATGAATAAAAGAAATCTCTCAAACCCTATTGATAATAATTATGTCTTATAGTTTAACCTCGTTCATATTGTAGATGAGAATATAGATGATCTATAGGTGAGGGTTTTATGTTTAGGAACTTTCCCTCCATTATCTTGAGTCATATGGGTACAAAGAGATGAAAACATGAAGTAGAGGACATTGTTATACGGCTATAGAGGACTACCTTGATAGAAGTTGTAGTTGGCTTGGATCTAATGGAATTGCCTCTTTATTAGAAGTGCAAGTTGTAGCTACTAAGTCAAAACTATTTAGGAAAATTCAACTATACCTTCTGGATGAGCATCACTAGTGTGATTATCAATCTGCAACATTAATATTGAAAGTCCTTTTTAAAGAAGTATCATGTATTCTTGTACATACTTAAAGTTGGTTTTCCCTTAGAGAAAAGAAAACATACACCTTGCCATGAGCAAAGGAGGGCCATCAAATTTCTACTTAAAAAAGAAATTATGGCTTACCAAAAGTGTGTGTGTGTGTGTGTATGAGTGGTGAGGGAGCTAAAGGTTTGGAATTCATTTAAAAGATGGACACCAGTTCATGGTAAAGTAGTCAGGAGGCTTACCAAAAGTCTCTTGAGTAATATCAATGTAAATACTATCCCTTCTGATAGACACTAATCCTATTTGCCATCTCCTTCTTAGTGCCAGTTTAGCAAATATTAGCCATGTTTCTATTCCTTTTGAGATTACAACTCAACTTTGGTGTGTTGCCAACTCCAAAACTCTAGACATACAAGACAAGTGTAATAATTTGTTACTAACACTATAGCCTTTGATGCTCCTCCTTTGTTAAATACCTCTCTAATCCTTTAATCTTTAGAAATTATTAACTCCCTTTAAGTCTATTTATTGTCATAAAAAAGTTGCACATTTGATCTAAACTCAATGGACTAAGTGCTCAAGAGTAACAGGCACACTTTTTGTTGAACATATAACTAAAATTAGATAAATTGATGTAGTACAATATATCTAATTGAAATAATATATAAAACTCAAAGTAAAAAATTTGAAAAAAAAATGGGACAAATTTTATATTAGTGTAATAGTCCTACATACTAAGGAGTTTCAATGTAACATTCTCAATCATCAAATCAGCTATAGAAAATAGACCGTCACAAAATATGTTAAACAATAAAAAATAAAAAACATAAAAGTAAATATAGTATTTGATAGAGCTCATCGAGACAAGTTCATAGACTTCAGCTTTGTCTTGATTGGCCCTCATTCATAACTTTTATGAATTACAAAAAAATATGTTAAAAAAAATATTATTATAAATTTAATAAATATAAAGTGAATTGAAAATATGAAAACTTGAAGTTTGGTAATATAACAAAATCAAAGTGATGCAAAGGTAACACGAGATGGAATATATAGTTACATAGGAATATAACAAAATAAAAACAATTGAAAAAAGTTAAATCATTAAGAAAATTTATATTCCTTGATACTATGGAAATCAAGCTCTAGATCTTAGATCATTAAATAATGTACATACTAAAATTTCTTGTAAAGCATTCCTAAACCCTATAAAATAATATATTTAAAAATTTTAGACTGAATATTTTATTACATAGAGCTCCTCGAAGAAAGTCTAATGATGTTTGTTTCATATTAATCAAACAATGATTAGAATATCATTGAATTATTTAGGTAAATAAGCATAAATTAAAAATAATAATTATTTTAATATTAAACAAATATGTAACAAAGTTGAAATGATATAAATTAAAACAATATAATATAATTATCTCAAAGTAATGTAAATATCACATGAGATGAGAATTAGAGTTTGATAATAATATAACTAAATGAAAGCAAATCATTTGATGAAATGTTACAAATTGAACAAAGAATTGTATTCCAAGATAATAAGGTAATTGATTGTAACATCCTCGATCATTAAATTAGATACAAATGAAAATGTTTCATAAAATATGCCAAAAATAGTCTACAAATGTTTGTTTCTTCTCCATTTAGACCTTCTTTTGAATTACTTGGAATTACAAAAGTTAATAAAAATCTTTTTAAGGTTTTCACATGATCTATGACACACTTTGATTCATAGTTAATTTAATGATAGAGGATGTTAAACTTGATCTTTTTAGAATCTTTGAATGCAACTATTCTATAGAATTTATCTGATTTAATTTTTTTTTCCTTTCATTTGGTTATGTTACTAGTTAACTCCAAAGGTGTTCTCGTGTGACCATTACATAAATTTAAATTTTTCTTCATATATTGGTTCAATTTATAACATTTAAAATTTAATATATATTTAATTAATATGAAAATATAAATTTATTGTTATTTATTCTTATTTACTTTAGTAATTTGTAGTAATTTCAAACATGGTACAATTGAGTCAAAAAACATCATTCAACTTGTGTCAATAACCACTATCCATTTGAGTATAATTTTTAATATTTTAAAATCTTTTATTTTCTCTTATTTTTGCCTTCTTTATGAGAAATTTGTATTTGTACCTACTTTGTCGATCAAGGATGTGTGCTCGATCTTTAGTATCCTTGAATGCAACTTTCTTATATAATTTATATCGTTTCATGCAACTTCTTTCTTTAGTTTGCTTATATTACATTGCTTAAATAACTCTTATTTTGGATTTTATTTATATTTAGATAACATTAAAATAACATTTTATTGACAATTATACTTATTTACTATTGTAATTCATAGTAATTTTAAATGAGCTCAAATGAAGATGCATCGTTAAATTTCTCTAATAGAGCTCTATCGAATTAAATATTTATTTTTTAATTTTTTTTATAATTTTGCATGTTTAATAAGAAATTTTGATTCGTACTTAATTGTCTAAAATTCATCTTATGCTCGATCTTCTTAGAAATTTGGATTGTTATTTTCTAACACCATTTGTATATTTTCTTCAATTTTTACATTCAATTTTGTTACATCACAATGTAATTTTAAATCTCCTATGTTGTGATGTTTAAACACTTTACTTTTTTTATATTATATTAATTTGATTTATCTCATTTGAGCTTTGATATACATTTGCTTAATGCCAAAATAATAATTTATTAACTCTTAGTTTTTATATATTTTTTTAATTTGCAATACTTCCAAATGAGATGTCATTAAGAAAAATGGAGCTCATTTGGCCATTATAATTCAATACTATCAAATTACACCTTCATTTAAATATTTTTAAGTATTCTATTTAACTAAGGATCTTGCACACTTCACTAGAAATTTCAATTTGCACATGATTTGTTGATTATGGAAATTAAACATGAACTTCTTAATATACTAGAATGCACCTTTTCTAAAAAATTTATTCCTCTTGCTAAAATAATTTTCTTTGATTTAGTAATTTTACTATGAAGAAGAAGAAGAAGAAGAGGAAGAAAAAGTCATTACTTTAATTATATAATTTATGCTTTAATATTATTTTAAAAATTTATTCTATTATTTTTAAATATTTTATTTATGATGTATTTTGTAGACTTTTAGAGACATTTTGATTCTTACCTAATTTTATGGCTAAGAATTCTTCACTTGTATACCAGGAATTTTTTTAATGTAAATTTCGTTCACCATTTTTCTCATTTATCAAAATTTTTCACTTTGGTTTGGTTATATTACTATGAAACTCTATTTTCTTCTTTTGTAATGTTTATGTCAAGTTGATTTTATATTACAATGCTTTTATTTATCATGTTTTAGCTATAAAAAATATATTTACTTAATATTTAAAAATTAGTTTTTGACTAAAGCAAATTTATAAAGGTAGTTAAAAGTAACTCTAAATGAATTCTAATCAAGTTGAACTAAATTGTGTTAGATAGCCTTGATGAGCTTTTTCCAACAAAATATTATTTTTTATATCTTTAAATATTTTATTATCTTGTTTTTTTCATGTTTTACATGTCATTTCAGTTTATACATAATCTGATGATCAAGGATGTGACACTAGATCTCTTTAGTATCTTAAAGTGAAGCTTTCTTCTCCAATTTATCTCTTTTTTTAAAATTTTTACTTATGCTATAATACTACGTAACTTCAAATTTCCTTTCATGTGTCATTTACATCTCATTGATTAAGTTATATTACATTCCATGAATTTATCTCATTTAAATTTTTATATATATCTACATAATATTAAAATAATAGCTTATTATTCATGATTATTTACTTCAATAACTCTCTGTAACTCCAAATGAGGTGTAATTGAGTTAAAACAAATGTATATGGACTCGTCTTTGTGAGATTTATTGAGTTAAATATTTTTTACTATTTTTAAATTTATTTTTTGTTTATCTGCCATATTTTGTTAGAGATTATGTTTCATACTATTTTGATGATCGAAGATGTTATACTCTCCTCACATGTAACCTTTACATTTGTTGATTTTGTTATTTTGCTTTATTTTAATTTATCTTATTTTTGCTTTATTAAATTTTACTTAATATTGAAATAGTAATTTTTTTAATTTATAACTAATTATTCAAGTAATCTATAATAAGCCCAAATAAACTTTGATTAACAGAAAACAAATGTTGTCATCCCATCTAAATAAGTTCTAACTAACTAAATAATCATTTTTATTTTTAGATATTTATTTTCTAAGTTTTATGATTTTTTAAGTGAACTTTCATTTTGTACTTATTTTTTTGATTGAGGATGTTATGCTCAATCTCCTTTAAATCTTTGAATGTGATTGTCCCCAACAAGTGATCTCATTTCTTCAAATGTTTTACATTTTTGTCTATATCACCATAGAACTTTAATTCTCCTCCGTAGTAACCTTTTCATCTCTTTTATTTCATTGTATTATGAAGCTTCAATTTGTATCCTCTTAGTAATATATTTATTTGGCTAATATAAAACAATTATTTTCATTTAGGATTATTTGAGTTGGTAATTTGCAATAATTTGAAAAGAGGTCTAATCTAAATTAAACAAAAATCATTGGACTTGACTCGATAAAGTCCATCCAATTAAAGATTCATTTTCATTTTTTAAAATAATTTTGGTTCTACGTTTTTACATGATTGAAGAGTCATTTTATAGTTTCATTTGGTTATCTTATTATTAGTTCTAATTTTTCTCTTGTGTGAGCATTACGTCACTTTGGTTTTATTATATTATATTTGATAGTAATTCCATAATTTTTTTGATTAAGACAAATTTAAGGCCATTGGACTCATCTTTAGGAGCTCTAACCAATTAAATATTCCTTTTTTATATCTTTGAAAACTTTATTTAAGGAGAGTTTTTGCACAAAATGCAAGCTATTGTAATTCCTTCCTAATTTATCAATTATGGGTATTATGCCCGATGTCTTAAGTATATTGAGAGGCAAATTTCTTGTCTAGTTTATCTGAATTGTTCAAATTTTTTATTTTGTTTGATCATACCCTTATCAAAGTCTAATTGTCCTGTTGCAGGAATTTTATGTCAATTTTATTTGGCTATATCAATAGCTTAAATTAATTAATTTCAGCTTTAATATGTATCACTTAATATTAAAAACTTACGTTTTATAATTTATGTTTATTTACATTGGTAATTCGTAGTAACTCCCAACAAAGTCTATCCTACACAAAAACAAATGATGACGGACACATCTCGATGAGATTTATCAATTTAAATTTTTTTTAATATTTTTAAACATTTTTGTCAACATTTTTTGCATGTCTTAAGAGCTATTTTTAATAATACCTAACTTGATGTTTACGAAATCTTCATTTGATTTATTTTGTAACTTTTAAAAAAATTTCTTGTAATGTTAAATCTCATTACCTAAAAGTTTTTATTTTTATTTTATTATATTGGCATGAAACTCTAATTCTCTTCTATTACTACCATTACATTACTTTTACTTTTTTAATATTACTTTAATTTACCTTATTTTAAATTTAATTTAAATTTAGTTATTAGTAAGAAAATGCTACGCAATTACATAAACTTTTCTGTTTTGATAAATGATAATAAATACAAAAAAATGTCTGATCATGTTGAAATAAATATTGGCTGACTTGGCCTATAAATTCTTTCCACTGATATATTAACTTTAGTTTTGAATATTGTTTATTGGTCTTAGCACATTTAAGAGTCATTTTGATTTGTATTTGTTTTGATGATTGAGATTGTTATACTCCATCTGCTAAGTATTTTAGAATGTAACTTTTTGACAAAATTTATTTAAATTTGATAACATTTCTAGTTTGATTTTGCTATATTACTTTTTACCTATAAATGTCATCCCATTTGACACTTAAATGTTTTTGATTTAGTCAAGTTTAATGGTTTTAATTAATCTAATTATACTTTTTGTAAAATTTTTCTTAATATTAAAATAACAATTTATCTTTATTTATGATTATTTATTTTGGTTCTTATTGATAAATCAAAATAAGGTGAATCCATCATGAAACGACCATCAATGGACTATATTTGATGAGCTCTATTCAATTAAATATTTATTTCTATATCTTTTAAAAAAACTTTCTCCATTTTTGAAACATTTTGGTCATTAAGAGTGACAGTTGATTTTCTTTGTATCTATGATTGCAATGTTTCCAAGAACCTTATCTTATTTTTGTAAATTTTTAATTTTTATTTAGTTAAATTTTGTTGAAACTCTATCCCTCCTTTCATGTGAAAGCTACCTTTTTTTTAATTACATTACATTGATTTAATTTATCTCATTTTAGCACAACTATATATTTAAATAACATCAAAAATAATTTCATTATTATTTACTCCTATTATCTTTTGTAACTCAGACTAACTTCAAGTGAGGCTCGATCGACACGAAAAAAATATTAATAGATTCATCTAGATTAGTAATATCCAATTAAATATTCTTATTAGTATTTTTTACATATTATATTTTTAAATATTTTGGCATATTTTAGGAGACATTTCTATTCATATATGTTTTTATAAAAAAAGATATTCCACTCAATGTTCTAAATATCTTATAATGCAGCTTTCCCTTTTAATTTTGGTCATTTCATTAAAATTTTCATTTTTATTTAGTTATATTACTAAATAACTCTAAATCACCTCCCAAGAGACCTTTACAGGTCTTTTTTGGGTTATATTATGTAGCTTAAAATTTCCTCATTTAATTTTTAATTAAAATTTACTTCATATGAAAAAGCATTATTATTATTTATCCATTTTTATTATTTTAAAATTTATATTAATTAGTAACCAGATTAGATTGAAAAGAAAGAAATGCCATTAGACCCTCATTTTAATTAGCCATTAGCTCCATCTAATTAAAGATTTATTTATTATTTTTCTTAAAATATTTTATTTTGTATGGCTTTAACATCCTTTATGTGACATTTCAATTAGTTTATCCTTTTGATAATCAATGTGTCATAATCAATGTTATTAGTATCTTGTAACATAGATTTCTCATAACATTTTTCTCATTTTTTTTTCAATTGTTTTTAAGTAATTTTGTTATATTACTTTGAAACTCTAATTGTTGTCTCCCATAACCCTTACATCATTTTGATTTACATATATTATGTTTCATTAATTTATTTAATTTTATAATTTTTATATATTTTCTTAATATTAAAGTAATAATTTATTATCCTTTATGCTTTTTTACTTTTGTAATTGCTAGTAATTTCAAATGAGGTGTGACCAAGATGAAAAAGTGTTTATGCTTATTAAAATATGTATACTTGTATATGCTTATTTACATTAGACACTTCTCAATGAGGTCTATCTTATTAAATATTCTTTTTTGATTTTTTTGAAATTTTTAAATGTTTTTCGGTTCCATTGGGAGTAATTTCAACACATACAAAATTTATCGAAAGAAGATGTCTCATTCAATCATCTTAGTATCTTGTTCAAAATTTTTCGTTGACTTTCTATAACCATGAAACTTTATCTATTGTACTATATAACCTTTACTTCACCTTTATTTGATTAAATTATATTTTTTGAGCTTATCTCGTGTTAGCTTTAATATATATTTACTTAATAATAAAAAAATTCATTACTATTTGATCAGATTCACTTTTGGGATTTATATAACTCCAAATTAGTTTTGAACAAAATGAAACGAAAGTCTTTTGACTGGTCCTAAGAAGTTCTATCCAATCTATAATTAATTTTTATATTATGAAGAATTTTTTTTTCTTGTGTACCTTACTAGTAATTTAAATTTTTTCTTGATTTGTATGATTAAGGATCTCACACTTGTTCTCATTAGTAGTAATTGAAAATTAAATCCATTTCAAACAAAAGAAATTTTACAATATTTGAACTGATAAGATCAAAAAAAATTTATTTTAATATTAAATAACTCTTTATGGTTTTCTTATGATTTATGAGATTTTTACAATTTTAGATGATGCAACAATCAAGAAGTTTTAGCTCAATCTCCTTGTAATATAAGAAGGAAATTTTTTCTTCTCATTTCTTGTATTTTGGTATATCATTGTGTAACTTCAAATCTCGAACTATCTTGTTTTTACATTTCCTTTTTTTAGAAGAGGGAGATTCCTAAGAAATATATGAAAGGTCATAAGGCTTTAAATGGTGAGGGACCATTTTGGGAAAACCTAGGCTTTGATCATTTGAGAAGTCCATTATTAAGCACACTACAATTGTTGAAATTTTGGGATATATAATCAAATAATTAGGGACCCTTGATAAGGACAAATCAAAATTAGTTTGACACAATGCCAAAATAATGAAGGCCAAAATATTATAAGTACCTTGATGTTTCTATTCCATTCAAGGACAATAGAATATTTATCATTATATTTGTTTTAGAACTCCATGGATTCTTCTTGGGCTTATTTCTAAGATTTCCTTAGAATGATCTCTAAATTGCACCCATTTTTCTCTTTCTAATGTGTTCTTACATTTGAATTTCTATTGTATCATCATGTACAGTGTTTTTTTGCAATCCTTTCTTCTCAGCTAATTCTAAAATGAAGTAATTTTAAATCTATCTATTAATTATGCTAACTTTTAACACAAATGTTATGCTTTCTTTATTAAAGATTGTGCTCTTTGTTGTAATATCCTTGAAAGGATTTGTTCATGTTATCATATTACACCATTTGATAGAAGCAATTTGTTACTCCATGATTTTTTATCATTCGTATTCTTGTGGGAAATGATTTAACTAAATCCACCTCTACTCAAACAAAACCAACACTCAACCACTACAACCTCAACATGGTTTCTTTGACCATTAGTGAAGTTATAATGGAAGTGGTGATTAAATAGATTGCTACTTTGTTGAGGAGATGAATTAGTACCTTTTTAAATGTGGTCCATATTTGAGTAAGAGAGTGTTCCATGTTAAGTTGAAATTCAATATTCCACTTGAAGGTTATCATATAGAAATCAATACTATTTTATTCTTGGGGTTACAAGCAATGTAATTAGCTGAACGTCCTAAAAATGTGATGAGAAGGTTTTGGCTATCATGATATCCAACTGTGATAGTGATAACAAAACAATCTTACTAAAACCTATGTGGATGGTTTTAAATATAGAAATCCACTAAAACTTTTTAAAATAGAGTATGTTGAATAAAGTTAACATTTTAGCAATTTCATCATTAACGAAGATGATCTTAATCTCTCTTTTCAAACTTGTTGGTTTGATTCTAACAAGAGTTCCATCCTTTTCTTTCATCGAAGTATGTTCACTAAGGATCACCATCACTACAATATAGATTGTGCATCCTAAAATACTATAATAAAAAAAATGTTGAGATGTAGGGCTTATAAGTACATCTAAAAATAAGAGGATGTTAAGTTTTCGTGTTGGAAAATTTGAACAATTTCTTACTTGGCTAATTACATAATCACTCTTTGTCTATTTATATTCACATGTATGACATAAATTTTAGGCATATAGCATAGATAAGAAAATATTCAATGGTATTAAAACATAGTGTCATAAAACATTCTTCTACTAATAAAAACTATAAAATATGATAACAACATCAACAAATGAGAATATTCCCAATAAGCAGAGGGAAGTCATTTTCAAACAATTATTTTACGATATGAAAATATTGTGCTTTATTAATGGATAGTGTTACAAAAAATGGGTGAATTGCTAAAATATAAACTTAAACAATATCAAATACATTACAATCAAAAGTTCTCCTTTTTGTTAATGGCTTTTGAAAAAGTTTACTTTAGAAACAATTATTAAATTTGAAAACAATTGTATAAGAGTACAACAATGTAATATTCGGAAATGAATATCTAGTTGTTTAATCCTCTTTGATTTACATTCCCTCCAACAAAAAATGCTAGAAAAAATACTAAAAAACTTTTGTATAATCGAATAGATTGATACTTACCTCTAGGAAAACTGATTGTATATGATAGCCAACAATAACCTACAACTATAAGGTGAAAGACTACATACACTAAAAAAACAAGACTGTAACACTCATCATAATTAACTTACAAATATTCATGCAAAACCTCTACAAGTTAGGAAAAGACCAATACAATGAACAAGACATTGTCCAAACAATGGAATGAAAAAACCAAGTAAAAAGTTTAACTATGAGGTTTTTAACTAAAATCAATTTAATTAGGTGGCAATCCCAAATATAATTAAAGAAATTTAAGAAAGATAAACAATTTAGCTCAATGGAAGTAACAAAGTAATAATGTGCAATCTAGCTTGATGTGGAATGAAATGATGAGTACATGATGAAGAATGATGATCAAAATATCATTATTCTTCCTTTAATGCTTTCTTAAAAGATTGATTATCTTCTTATAAAACTTTTCATTAGTGACATGAAAAATGAATAATATCTTTCTTTATGTTTGGACACATTTATATAAACATTACAATTCTCTTTAATGGATCCAAATAAATCATCAAATGGAGTAGAGGAAAACTACAAACTTTTTCTTAAATTAGTCATTAGTAATATGTCATGAACATATTATATTATCTAATCAAGATAGACAAGTATGATGCTACAATATGCACATCACCCAACCAATTATATAATTTACAATGGTGTATTTCTCTTACTAAAAAGCAAACATAGCTATGCAATGAACATATCATAAATTTTCAATCAGTAAAATTCTCTAAATTTAGATTTTCATGTATTGGGTTTTCAGTAGATTGTATGATAAGATAAAATTATTTTACATGCACAAAGCCTTCCTCATCAATTAATCTCACAATAAATATAGTATTAGACACATATGATATTGGAATTGTTGTTTTATAATCAAAATAAGCTTAATGCCCAAGCTCCATCAATCACCTCCATGGAAAATGTTAACATATTGTGAAGTAGATTGTAAATGTGTAATAAGCAAAACATGTACTTATGCAAACACCTTGTTTGATACTTGGGAGAATTAGATCTGTGTTTATACAATATGTGCGTCATGTGTATGTTAATAACATATTCAATGAATTTAACCAAGAACAACTCTTGTCTAACTTTCTATCCAACCCGACCACTAACCAGTCATATTATATGATTAATCCATCATACAAGTATGAATAAAATAGTTGCTACATATCTTTTTAATTTATCAAATTTCCATTTCTTACTTTATTTGGTTTTGCAAACTAATACACTTTACAAAATGTATCTAAGAAAAACATACATGTAAATCATGTTAGAAGAGATGCATGCCTTAAGCAAAGAGCAATATTAGTGGAAAGTTTACTTTAAACACTTATCCTTATTGAAACCTTGTTTGTTAGGTAAATTATTATAGATTTCACATGCTAGTACTAAGAAAGATGAATCAATAATGAACTTCACCAAGTGTTACTCAACCTTGCTTTCCTCTTGGGTGAAGTGATCATAATCTGTCCACATGATAGACTTATTTGTCCCTGATTATCATGATCTAATCTCACTTAATGAAACTTTTTAGAAAAACAACAAAAAGGTTTTATTTGCATTGAAATCCTGGTGTAAACATAAAGGGTTTAACAAAAGGTACTTAAAGCATTACAAAAATATATAATATTACTTTCGAATAATATGTAATTATGAAATTGTAGAAATATAGATCAATGAGCATTGAAAAATTGTTTTGTTTTTGTAAAAAGTATACTCTAACCATAACATTGAAAATTTTGGAATGTATGAAATGCTTTTATAGTTTTAAATAAAGATTTGTACAAGTCACTAAAAATTATTACTAAATAAAATATATTAAAATCTGAAAGTTGTAATTTTCTTTAATGAAAATGACATGAAATTTTATAGTGATTTGGGTATATATCAATGAAATTATTTTTTGAAATAAACACTTTTTTGTATTTTTGTGAAAGAAAGAATATTGAAATTGAAAACGAATGCCACGTGATGAAAATAAAATGGTATGGAATATAAAAAAGTGTGAAAGTAGTTATTGTCAAGAAATTTTTTTTTCATAGCTAAGTAATGATTTGTGGTTGTAATTTTTATTTTTAGCTAAAGTTTATGGCACTCCTTTAAGAATTATTATATTTCTTTATGTGGTGGTTTTGTGGGTTTGTGATTGTTTACATCTTGATTAAATCACTTTGCATTCAATTAAGAGATCTAGTCATCTACTTTCACTCTTCATAAGAATCTACAATGATTCCTTCTTTAGTCTCTCATTTATTAGGCTTGGCAAAGGATAATATCATGTCAAGTAGTGGAAGGTGATAATTTTTTAGGGAGATTGGCTCCTCAACTATGTGTTAGTTAGTAGCAAGTTATGAATGAATTATTTGACTTGATTTTTGAGCTATACATGGGTTATTGGCTGGACATAGACAAATTAAGTAGTAATAACCAATGAGGTTCATCGAGTCTTTGTGAATGGCTATAGGACTATGAACTTAAGTCAAATATGCCTCAAGTCAGTCCAAGATGAGACTATCAACTTAATTGATGATTCAATGTTTTGCATGATAAGTTTTGTTGTTCAATACTTAAGGTATGAGCCTAGACATCCTCTAAGTGAAATATCCCATAACTTTTAAGATTTAATTACAATTGATTAGAATTAATGTGAATATATTTAAGTTTATTCTTAAATGAAATAGAATGCTTGAATTGATTATAGGAATAAGTCAATTATGTTATGAGGATTATCTCCATTGTTGGCTTCGAAGGGGCATGTTACTATTAACCTATTTATGGATTTATTACATGCATTCTTTGGAAATTGTATAAGGAAATATTTGTTCTTTAAGTTCTATCCTAGAAAATATCATAATAGAATTCTTAAGCTAAGATTGATTATTAGAGTTTTACAATTAATTTGGGAGTGGTAAGGGAATGAGAATTTTAACATTGTTCCCACAAAGTGCCAAAGTGTTTTCAAAAGGTTATAATGTAATTAATGTCTCTATCCATAACTATGGTCTTCATCCACTCATAAAGTTATATAATTTCCATAAAAGATAAAAGAGCAAGGTGCAAGGCATTACAAGTTTTGAAGAATAGGATGAATATAACAATTTTTGTGAATTCATCAGTCATTAAAAAAGACAGTATCAAGTCTTCCATGTGTTTTTGGCTTTTGAAGGACCAAATCCACACTATGATCCTCATAACATCATGATGGTATAAAAATATGAGGTCTAAAATCTTGTGTTCTGGTCTTTATGTTTAGCGACTATATAAGTCATACACTCGAGAACTATTTGAGAAAGTTGACATTTTAATCCTAGCAAGTAAAAATATCATCAATAGTCACAATCATTTTGTCTAGCTTGAATTGGCTTGCCAGTCCTCTTTCATGTATCTTCTAAACTAAGAAATCCTTAATTGATGTTGATAGCTAGCAAAATTTATTATAACAAAAATGATGACCCTCTTTATTCTCATAGTCAAACATTGCCTTAGTTAGATTTTCAACTTGTTCTCTATAAATGAGTTTAAAGTCAATGCTATTTGGGCATAGGTTAGGTAGTATTAAAGACGAAGATAGAGACATAAAATTTGGATTGTTTACATTTTTACTGAGGGCAATGGCTACCATTTTTTCTACACTAGGCCTATGTTTGAGGACAAAAGTTTAACTTAGAAGAAAGTCATCCCACTTAGCACACTATGGTTTTAAATTCTTGTCAGAACTTAGATCCTTTAAAACATTTTTTGTTAGATTAAAGTATAAAATTTTTGTGTGGATAAACATTTCCCACTCCTTATGGTCTAAAATATCTAAAAAAAATTCTTTAATGTTGACCAAATATTTGTTCCATGACTCATTCTATTTTCCATTAAAATACATAAACTATACTCCTTTATAGTTGTAGACACCACTTATTCTCATCCTTGAGGCATCAAAAACATTTCAAACAATAAAGATGTCTAGAAGTTAGAGTGTACATGCTTGCATCATATATTACTTAATCTATTTAAATGCTTTCTCAATTGTTGTGTAGTAATTATACTAAAGCCATTGGTGAGCCTTCTATAGAATTTCACAAAGACAAAAAAACTCTTAATATCATGGATGGATAATGGTGTTTGCCAATCAATTATACTTCTAATCTTATTGAGAATTTTGGATATGTCATCATTTGAGGCTACGAAACCCTTAAAGTTTAGGTGTTCAATAACAAAGGCCCATCTTTTGAGGTTAGTGCAGAATCTTATCACATCTATTTTTTTTCAAAACTATGATTATAACAAAATCCAATATCACATTATCAATTATACTTATGATTTGTATTATAGTTCCATGCAAACATTTATCATGCTAAGAATCTCGAAATCAAAAAACCACTTGAATTAATCAAATTTGAAGCATTGCCATGAATATATACTAAAGCTTGATAGAAAAGTAATAACAAGTAAAAATTCTAAATAAATTCTTAAATATAATCAATGTCTAAAAAGCCCTTCCAACATTCCAAAGAAGAAATTGACATGTACACATACCATAAAAACTAAGTAGGTTCTCATAATTGTTAGATTTTTGAGACACATGAGCTAGGCACGACTTAATGCTTGCCAAGCATATAAATGGGAAAAAAGTGATTTTTACAAAATTTTTGCCTAAATCTTGACATGCCATTTCATTGTTTAACTACTATGCTAAGGTTTAATTTTTCCATATGGAATTTTATGCAGTAATACTCATTGTTTTGAAACTATAGCACACATCTTTAACATGTCATAGTACTCAATTCATTTGTAGGTATTATCAAGCATAACAAAGATGTTCCAACTCAAACATACATATCACTTAACAAGGATATACATGAAACAATGAACATCAACTCAATTTTAAACATTAGAGTTTTATCATGCCATAAAATTCTTAGTTAATTATGAACCCTACCACTATAGTGAACATTTTAATTAATCTATGTTATCATGCATCAAATTTATGTAGATGAAAAAATGATATCAATAAAGATCTTAATTTTTATTAAGATATAATAAACGAACAAGGCCTAAATCGCATGGACATGTCAAATGCACTTAATCTCTTAACTATTTCATTGTTTTAACTTTCATAAAAATTATCATGCTAAACAAAGTTACTTACACAATCAATGAAGCAGTTGACCTAATGATAAGATTTTTCTATTCTATACGACCCTATCTCAAATGAGAGGGTTGCACTAATCATAAATTTGAACTTCCTAGTTTCAAGAACTTATTGCATCTTTCATGCTGAAATAAAGTTATTTTGTATACATATTCTAATAATAGACATGGTATTACAATTTATTTATCTTTTAAGGACAAACCATGTCTTTCTTCTAAGTTCAACAATTGAATGCTCGAGTAAATTAATAATGCAAAGAATCCAATGCAAAGATATACTCATGAAATTACAATTTCCATTTTTTAATAAGACTATAGTTAGAAGTAAGCTTAAAATCATTAGCAAGTTATGAAAGGACATAAACAAATGAAGTCCATAATATTCCCCAAAAAAATTCCTTTAGTTAACCATTCACAAATACAAATAAATGATGTACGTGCCATATTCTTTGGGATAGTCCAGGCGCGCAGGAGATTTGGCACGTGCGGCATGTCTCTGCCGCTATTGAGGCGTTGGGCCATGGCATCTGTGTTAGGGAAGATGGGGATTTTGTGCAGCATATTGTTGCCTATGCCGCCGCGTCTGGGCTTCGCTGCCACGATGATATGATACATGCTGCAATGATTGCTAGTGTTCTTCATAGTATATGGGACAACAGGAATTCAAGGAAACAAAATGATGCTGTGATCGACTACAACGCTATGATTCTAAACGTCCTTTTTACGACTACAACAGTGAGGATGCACTTTGGTCTCTCTCTGTCCGTGCCCAGTGGGAACCCCCTCAGCTCCTCTGGGCTTCATGTTGACTTGCATTGGGTTCCTCCTCCCGCTGGTTGGATTAAGATCAATTGTGATGCTGCTGTGGGTGATGACTTTGCTGGTCTGGGCTTCATCATTAGGGATCATGGGGGAAAGCCCCTGCTCATTGGTGGGAGATGGTTCTTCTCATGCTCTTGTGATACAATAGAGATTCAAGCCATTTTGGAGGCCCTTGATGTGGTTAGGTAGTCCTTCACAGAGTTCCATACTATCGAGGTCCACACGGACTCTAATTTTGCCCTGCAGGAGGTGCAGCGTGTGCTTCAGCACCCGCCCGAGGGAGGTTGCTTCTCTGCCGCAATCGTGCACTCGAAAAGTTTAGGCACGCTGTGCATTGAGCATGTGCACAGTGAGCGCAATGCCACCCCTGACTGGGCAACTTGCGCGGCTTGTTTTGGTGACTATGCTTGGGGCTGGGGTATGCCCCTCCCTGAGCTGCTCCTTAAACTTCTGCTAGATGATTTTTTGTTTGATCCTCCTTGAGGATTTCGTAGTGGCTTAGGCCTTTGCTAATCAAGGAATACTAATTTCTTCTATAATTTATCTTATTTCTTCAAATTTATTGAATTAATTTAATTATATTATTATAAAAACATAATTCTCCTCTTTTATGAGTTTTACACTACTTTGATTCTTTTAAAACATTACTTTAGTTTATCTTATTTTAGCTTTAATAAAAAGTTAATAAAAAATGATAATTTATTTTTTAAAAACTTTTGTAATTTGATAATTTGTAGTAATCCCTAAGAACAATCAATGGACATGAAAGTAAGGCCATTGGACTTGTCATGATCAACTTTATCAAATTAAATAATAAATTTAATAATTTAAAAAATCTTATTTTTAATATTTGACATATTTTATGAGATATTTTAATTTATATTTTATTTGATGATTCAAGATGTTGTTTATATCCTTAGTATTTTAAAATGCAACCTTTTCATACAATTTATTTTATTTCTTAAAATTTTCCACTTTGAGTTGTTTGTATTACAATTAAGCACTTACTCTTTTATCATGTTACATTTTCATTATTTTGACTTATTTATTTTATTGTTTTTCAAATATACCATTTTAGCTTTATCATATATTTACCTAATATTAGAAGAATAATGTATTGCTATTATTTTTATCTATCTTGGTGATTTTTAGGAATTTGAAATTAGGATAAACAAAGACAACAAATGTTGTAGGGCTCAACATGATGAGCTCTATACATTTAAATCTTAATTTCATATTTTTTAAATATTTTACAGTTTTACCATGTTAGCATTCTTTATTCTGAATTTTGACGAGTGCCTCATTTGATGGTCATGTATGACACAATGTCGTTAGCATCTTAGAACACAACTTTCTTATATTACTCTAATTCTCCTCATATATGACATTTAAATTTTTTTGATTTGGTTGTATTAAATTTCTTATATTTATCTCATTTCCACTTTAATTTTGATTTACTAAATATTAAAAAAATAATTGATTATTTCCTATGTTATTGTTGTTTGTAAATAAAGATAATTCAAAGCTAGGCTTGATTGAAATGAAACAAAAATTATTAAACTCATCTATACAAGCTTTATCTAATTAAAATTTATTTTTATATTTTAATATTTTATATTCTTGTGCTTTACATGTTTTATGAAATATTTTAATTTATAACTTATTTGATGGTCGACATTGTTACAATCGTTTTTGACTTATTTCTCAATTTTCTTCAGACTTTTTTCTTTTATTTTTGTTGTATTACTATGTAATTCTGGATCTTTTATTGTTTGACATTTTCGTCATATACAATTGGTTTTATTACATTAATTTTTCGTATAATTCAAATATAAAATATTATTATTGTTATTATTATTATCATTATTTTTATTAATATTAATTTAATTATTATTTATATATTTTTATTATTAGTGGTAATTCTAAATGAAACAAAGCCAATGACATTAAACTCATCTTGATGAGCAGTTTCTTATTAAACATTCATTTTTGTACTTGTAAAAATTTACTATCTAGGGTTTTAAGATGCTTTATGAGTATTTTAATTCATATTTGATTTGATGACTAAACATGTTACACTAGATCTCCTTAACATCATAAAATGTAGTTGTCTCACACAATGTTTTTTATTTCTTTAAATGTTTCATTTGAATTTTTTTATATTACTATGTAACTCTAACACTTCATCGCATTGATTATTATTAATTATTAATTAGACTTTTTAATTTAGTAATTCATAAAAATTCAAAGTATGATCCAATTATGAAAAACAAACATTATTAGACTCCTCTTGATGACTACTATCCAATCAAATTCTCTTTCTTATATTTTTAAATTTCAAATACTTTTGGGTTTTGTCAAGCAATTTTAGACATATTGGTTCGTTCTTGATTTAATAATCGAGGATGTTATGTTCACTGCTTGAAATATTGCAAAGAAATTTTCCCACACAAATCATCTTATTTTCTCAAATATTTCCTTTGATTTGGTTATGCTACTATAAAATCTAATTCTTATATTGTGTGACCTTTATAATATCTTAATTTTTTATATTATATTTCTTAAATTTATTTTATCTCAATTTTAATTTTTATTTCCTTTATTTGATAATAATACTTTATTTTTATTTGAATAAATGAGGTTGCATGCCTTAGAGATATTTTGATTCATATGTGATTTGATGATTATGCATGTTACAATCATTCTAATTCATTTTGATTCATATAATGGAGCAAAAATAAAGTTTCATTATCATATATCTATATCGATAAATTTAATTTGTAGTGATTATAAATGTTTTTTGATCGAGACAAAAAATCATTGTAAAGTCTTATTTAGCAGTATCAAATTAAATACTAATTTTATATTTTTAATTATTTTTTTAATAATTTTGTGGTACTTTAGATGATTTTTTAATTATTTCTGTTTTGATAATCAAGGATGTTACATTTATTCTCAATAACATATTAGAAAGAAATTTTCTCAAAATTCTTTATTTTTTCTTCAAATCATTTGCTCTTATTTCTTTATATTACATTACTTCATTGATCAAAGTTATGCTCTAACATACATCTACATTATATTATAATAATAATTAATTATTATTTATGGGTATTTAATTTTTAAATTTGTAGTAATTCAAACCATGGTGCTATGGAGATGAAATAATTGTGGTTAGACTTCTATTGATTTACTCTATCCTATCAAATATTAATTTTTTGCTTTTTAAAATATTTTATTTTTTAGAGTTTTGGTATAGTTTATAAAAAATATTGATTTTAGCATGATTTGTTGATGGAGATTATTGCACTTACCCATACAAATTATCTTATTTAATTGAACATTTTCACCATGATTTATTCATAATACTATGAAACTCTAAATTTCTCATGTGATATTTACATCATTTTGATTTTTTATATTACAATGTCACTGTTTATCTCGTTTTAGATTTAATAGATATTAACATAATATCATTATCATTATGATCTATGTTTATGTATTTGATGATTTGTAGTAATTCTAAACTACGTTTGATGGAGTTTATACAAATGACATTAGTTCTTCTAAAAGAGTTCAATCAAATTAAACATTAATTTTAATATTTTTAATAGTATTTTAATAAGATTTTTGACATGTAAATAAACATTTAAATTTTTGCATAATTTGTTGGTGAAAGATATTATATTTGATCTCTTTCACATCCTATAATGTAACTTTTCTATATAATTTATCTCATTTTTCAAATTTTCACTTTGATTTTTTATGTTACTATCTCTAAATCTTTTGTTGAGTGACCTTTACATTGTATTAATTAGGTTATATTATAACTCTTTTGTTTATCTCTTCTTAGCTTTAATATATATTTAATTTAATATTAATATAATATTTTGTTATTATTACTTATTTTTATTTTATTCTATAATTCATCATAATTCCAAATTTGGATTAATTGAGATAAAACTAACATCATAGAACCTAACTTGTCAAGCTTTATACAATTAAATATTTATTTTTTTATTTCTAAAATTTTAGTTTTATTTATATTGGCACATATTATGAGATACTTCGATTATATCCTTATTTAATCATTAAGAGCATTAAACACAATCATCTTAGAGCTTGGAAGGGAACTTTCAATACTCTTTATCCTATTTCTTCAAAATTTCTCATTTAACTTGGTTATATTCATTTGAAACTCTAATTCTCAAATCGTGTGACCTTTACATCACTTTTTTTTTATATTATATACCTTCACCTTTTCTCATTTCAATTTTATTATATGTTAATCAAAATTAGAATGATAATTTAATATTATTTATTTTTAATTTGTTTGGTACTCATAGTAATTATAAATGACTATCAAAGAAGATAAAACTAATGTCATTGGACACATCTTGACAAGTTGTGTCTAATTAAATATTAATTTATTTATTTTTAAATATTTTTTATAATTTTTACATACTATACAAGTTATGTTGATTTTTGTCTCGTTTGATAGTTGAAGATGTTATACTCAATTCAAAAGGTATCTTGGAGTGCTATTTTTTCTACCATTTATTTAATTTCATCAAAACTTTTAAATTGATATGGTTATATTATGTTGAAATGGAAAAATGTTTCTTGTGCAACCTCTACATTGCTTTCATTAACTTATAATACATTTCTTTGGTTTGTTATATTTTAGCTTTATAACATATACACATAATATTAAAAAAATAATTTGTTATTCAAAATTTTTCTTACTTCAGTAATTTATAGTTTTTTGAAATGAAAACAAATCAAGTGTCATTACACTAACCTCAAAGAGCTCTATGCATTTTAAAAATAATTTTCATATAGTTTTTTAATTATTTTATTTAGTATGATTTTAGCATGGTTTGTGAGAACTTTTTATTCATGCCTAATTTTATGACTTTTGCTCATCAATGCTAGCTTCTAGTTGGTTAGAGACTTTTTGAAACTTATAAGATCGTCTTATATTATAATCATTGACCTAAATGGCTTTCATTTTAGCTTAAATGGTTAGAGACGATAATTTGAAGAATTCTATGTAAAATGGCATGTTGAAACTCAACACTGTTTGAAAGAAAGTGTTTTTTTAATGAAAAACTAGATATTTATTTCATTAAAATGGAATACAACCATAACAAAAAAGACTCTTACATAAACAATATCAAAATACTCCTGTATTAATAGGAGATAAGATAATTATTAAGTAGTTAATCAAAATAATCATATAATTAGCAATAACTTATAAGAAATTTAAAGAATTATTAGAATGACAAACATTAGATGATGATATAGAGAACTCAATCATCACATTTTGAAAATTATCTCTTGAATAGAAACAAATAATAGAGAAACCAAAGAGTAAATCTCCAACTTGGTTAACGTGTTCAAATAAAAAGAAATAAAAAGTAGACAAAATAATAAAATTAGAAAATATAATAGTTTAATAAATGGCTAAACAATCATAAGGGAAAGCATTAGAAGGAGAAGTATTAGTAGATGTTGAATAAAAATTATAGAATTTTAAAGACTAAAATATAAATTTAATTCTTTGAGAAATACTAAATAGGAAAGGAAAATTGAATAGAAAAAAGTTTGTTAAAGAATTTCAATGAACAAGAAGTTGCCTACAAAAATGATAAGACTATTCACTTAGAGTTAATAACTTTTAGGACACAACATAGATGAAGAATTTCTTTTATTTGCATATAGGTCATACTATGATAACAAATAATGGAGTAGAAAGAAATGGACAAGACAAAAAAAAATAAAAATAGTCATAATAGATATCGATAATTGTAATCATAGACAGAGTTTATTCGAAATTTTAGATGTAGACATGATTAATGGATGATAAATATATTATTTTATACTGAATTATTTAATTCCAACTAGAAATCTCTATAAAAATAAAACAAATACCCATGAAAACAATAGGATATGATTTAAATAAAAGAATATCATCATTTGCAAAACCTTTGTTTGTAAATGATCAAACTCACTAAAGATTAGATATGATGTAAATGAACTAGATATCATAAGATCTTTAGCATCATCTTAGATAAAAATTATGAAATCAAAATTATTACGTTGTGAACAATGTTTACGAATAGAGTGAAATATCTTTTGAGTACAACAAAACCAAACATATATCCCAAACTAAGCAAGATATTTTTTGTTTGCCATGGTAGGCTTAGTTGCTGAATTTGTAATCATTGTGTTGCTCTACTAAGAGAAGATTTAGATAATGATTAACTCCTTGGACTCTAAATATCTTACCCAATATGCCATAGAATAGTTTTATTAAAATAAATAATTACAGGAACAAGAAGTAGCTTTATATGTTGTATTTTCTGATTTTGATTGGAGATGCATTTGGAAAAGTTGTTTAGAAGCTTAAGATGTTCAATATTTGTTTCAATGCCATAATGGTCCCAATACTAAAATATTAAAAAGTTTTGAAGCTTCATGGTACCCCTTTTTAATTCTCATCTTAAGCAGGAACCATTCTAAAAAATTGTAAGAATTATTGGATAAGTGGGAAGAGATGCCGCAATTGCATTAATTGAATTTCAAAACTTGGAACCCCTAGAAAATGTCCAATTTGTTTACATGTTTCGAGGATAAATACTAAAATGAATATTTCATAGTAAAAAATTATCATATTCCCGATGATTTTTAGCAAATGTTATATAAGTAGTACATAATCCCTCTAATGTTAGTAGCTAAATTTGACAAATCATCTTAAGCATAGACACATATTGTTGGATCAAACTATGCCAGATTTAGAATGATTAGTAATAACTTGTTTCAACAATACAATACCTTTTAGTGAAGATTATTTAAATCAAGCGGCACAAAAAAGTTCACATTTTGTGGACGTCACATTAAGTAGTGAATGTTTTAGTAAAGTTTCTAAACTACTATAAAAAATAATTAATAAAAAATTTAATGAATTAGTAGGTTATAAGTGTATCATAGAAAACAATTCTAGGATTATGTTCATTTTAAATTATTTTAAAAATGAATACATGGAATGACAAGCGAATAAAGAATGTAAAATCTCTGGCTATTGAAATAAAATAATGATACCAGCATACCATGGTGTGAGCACAAGTAGGAAACAATTATGAAGAGTCCAACATTATAAATAAGGTAATTTAAGGTGAAAAAATTTAAAAGTTTTAGAACTCATAAACAACCTCAAAAAAATTACAAGTATTTACAAAGAAATAGGCTATTTCAGTAAACAATAGCAAAATAAGATTATAAATAGAAAAAGATTGAAGATGTATTCAAAAGTAGACATTAAAGAAGAATATGATACTATAAGCCTAAACAAAAATAAATCAAAATAAGATAGTGATATCTATAGTTGTTTTGATGAAGAAGTTATACTAGAAAACGTAGACCTAGATTGTTTAAATATGAAAGTAGAAAAGAATGGAATTTATACTAAACACCCAATATCTATTTTAAACTTATAATTGTGAACTTGAATTTGAAGATTTCAAAATTACAAAAAGACAAAAGTGTGAAAAATGTCAAAAATATTTAATCAAAAAACAAAGAACAATATGTATAAGTTGTAACCAAGACTTATGTATGCTTTGGGCTAATAAATTAGGATATAATATGACACAAAATCTTAAGGAATGTTGTAAAATGTTAAAAAATAATTTAAAACTAAAGTTTAAGCCATCACAATATAAAATAAAAGAAAAACACGAATTAAAAATAATACTTTAGACATAAAAGGGTTATTGAATTTGACAAAATAGAATATTGACAAAATAAAATGATTGACATCATCTGCACACTTTAATTTGAAGATGGTCACAACATCACATTGGTTAACTTAGAGATATTGGAGCATAATCCAATAAGGTAGAAATCAAAAGATTCCTCGTCAATATACTAGAACACTTGCATACCAAGGTAAGACATTAGAGGCAATAGAAAATGTTGAAATAGTTGATAAAATTATAACCAATACCCATAAACAATTTAATCAATAAAAGTGTCCTATTCCAATGAAATGGGCAAATACATAAGTTCAACCAAGTAGAAATGATAATTGGAATGAATTTTTTAGAAATTTATAAGGGTGTAAAACTTTTGAAGATGATTAAAAAAACGTTTAAATAATTTGACACAATATTATCTAGTCCCCTAGTGTTGTTAAAACATAGTAAAAGAAATTCTTGATTTTAGTTCCAAACAAGAAATGGAAGAACTTGATGCTTTCAAGCCCTACATAACCTATACTAAATTAACGCAATAAGAAAAAATTTAAAATAAATCATTGCATGAATTTGATGAACTAAAAATTATAAGAGGAGATCCTTTAAAGCATTGGAGTGAATGCAAGTCAATAAGTAATTTAGAAATAGTCAAACCAAAAGACTTTGAGGAATACAAAATGCATATTAAAGAAATGTTACAATCAAGATTAATAAGCAAAAGTAATAGTCCTTAGCAAGTTATTTTATTTATAGTCAAAACAAATTGGGAAATTGTATGAGGAAAAACATGAATGATATTTTATTATGGATTATCAAATGATAACACTATAGATGATGGTATATTATACCTAGCAAAGAAAATATGATACATAGAATTTATAAAAGAAATATTTATAGTACATTCAACCTAGCATCAAAATTATGGAAGGTGGCATTAGATAAAGAAAATATACCATCTCAGCATTTATAGTTGCAAATAGGCATTATGAATTGTTAATTATGCCCTTTGGACTAAGAAATACACTAGCTATATTTCAAACAAAAATGGACATGTTGAAAAACATAAATTCATAGTTACTTACAAAAAAGATTGAAAAAAAGAAATGATTCATTAGCATTTCAAAATTAAATATTTGAAATGGATAACTAAAATTCCAAGGTCACATAAGTATGTTTATCTTAAACATGGGAGATAACTTGTAAATACTAAAAGTTATTAGAATTTTCTTAAAAAATATTGTTGTGCATGCTCTTTTATTCTTAATTTAGGTAAAATTTTTGGTTGCGCATATGTAAATGTTAGGTCAAGTGGAAACCTACGTATCAATGATCAAGATGTCCAATTAGTAAAATGAATGAAGTAGATTGTCAAAGAAATGTCTCCCATACAATTAACTCATCTAGGTAGTTACTAAATGGAACAAGTATATTGATGTCAAGAAGCTTGGTTAGGTATAATAAATTGGAAAAATTATAAGGAAGCTTCTAACATGTATGGCCATATATGTAAATATTTTAGCAAAATTTATAAAACTGAAATAATGTCCACATATGCAAAAATTTTAACATGTATATGAAGTATACAAGACTTTGAATTTTCTTAAAATGTACGGGAGAATTTACTGTTATGATTTATTACAAATATATCTTAGCATTTAATAATAAAATTTCTTAAAATAAGTTTGCTGCAAATAGTTGCTATTATTTAGTGTTTTTCTTGTTAATAATGGATATAATATAGTCATTGAACAAATAAATGGGAAAGGTAAGAATTTAGCTTATCACCTCTTCTATAGACTTAAGGAAGAACCTCCCCAAAAAAGCCACGATGGCTGTATAATAGAATATTAATAAACAAATGGTCAGAAAAATTAATAAATTAACCTTATAAATGGTGAAAGAAAGTCTTAAACCTATCGCAAGGCCAACGAATGCCTTTAACGAGAATTACTATAAAACGTTTTTACGGGGTAACAAAACATAACACTAATATATTTCATTAAAAATGGCATACTCAAACTCTCATTTTTCCAAACAAATTTTTTTGATACACAAAATAAATTTCCTTAGAATTCACATTTGCAATATAGATCTCAGTATCTAGTTAAAGTGGTCCATATGTTCGTATTGGATCATTTGTGAAATACTAGAAAGACCATAATCTAATCTTGTATAACACGGATTTTCTTGCAGGTTACTTTTCTTACATTAAGGAGTAACAAAACTAGAAAATCTTAATTTAGAAAGGAAAATAAAGATGTTAAATGTTGAATGTGTTGAAAAAGGGTAGAATGTAAGCTTGCATAGGAGAAACCATAAAAGCAAATGGAGATTCAAGATTGGGTCAAGCAAGAATCACAAAGGTTAACAAATTCCAAGGAAGTAATACCCCATGAAGTGTTCATATTCAAACAAAAGATATAACAATATGTTCTCAAGTACAAAAAACTAGCTATAAAAATACAAAATCTACCTAAATAAATTCTCTTAAAAAATATTTCAACTCTAAATGGATTACTAGTTAGTTTCTTAACATACTAGACACAGATATCATTGAAACATTGAGAGTTCATCATGCCCCTATGAAGAGGGCTTGTTAGTTTATTTATGTTATCCTAGACTTATCATCATGAAAATACTACATAGTCTTTTATTAAAGAAATTAATGTTCCTAAATTTTTAAGTACAACATTCATTTTAAGGATTATTTTTGTAGAGCTAGTACAGCATAACAAATTTTGTTGCCATATTCATGGAGACTAGAATATGTTGTTCTTTAGACTTTCGTTGAGAATGATTTCACTTAAAAAAAGCTTCATTAAGCTCACCATACAATCTTGCTATTGCGAATGAATCTATGGAATTCTAAGGAAGTAAGAATTAAGATCTTAGGCACACTAATAAGCTAGTCTCAATCACTAAGAATATGAGAATTCTATGTAGTATATGACATGATTAAGGGTCCAAAAGATCCAATAAAACAAATATAGTGATAGAGAAGTTATGCTTTTTCTACTATAGTTGATACTTCCTTTTTAAAAAGATACATGCTTCTTTGTGAAGAAATTAGAGGTGAAATTTATGGGGACAAACAATCTTTAAGAAAATAGATTGATGTGCCCTTATTAAAGAATACAGTTGATGGTGATAAAATTTTGGTATAGTTTCTTGAGCAAAATATAGCTTGAAAATACTCTAGAATGTAGATTATAAAATTAGTTTTAAGAATCCTAAAAATGATGATTCTTATAATATCCCTTATACACTATATTTAACAAATCTAGAGATATTAGAGACTTTCAATAATATCATTATACTAAAAATAGAATGGAGTGTTGATAGAATCAAACACTTCAGCTTATCTAGACAAGCAACAATAGAGTAGTTAAAGCTCTTAGCTAGAATACTATAAAGTTGTATGGGTTATAAAGGTCACTTGTGTAACATGTGAACCTATACATTTAATTGTTTTACATTTCTTGTGCTAGGGTCCATAGTTTTAGGCTAATGTTTTGTAGAGAAGATAGTTGTGAATAGCCACGCTCACTAGTAGCAATCTGCACTAGCTACTAAGTGCTCTCCTCATGTTTTCTATGCTCGTTCCTCATTTTGAAATCTAAAAAGATATTCCTTGCCATAAATTTTAGCTTGAATTTCTTCAAAAAGAATCCGTTATATTGTAGAAAAGGAATTCATATTCCTCAATGACTTTTTGGTATAGGACTATATACATATTTAATCTTTGTCTACCTAATTTCTTATTTGACATTCGATGGTAGAATGACCTTTCCATAAATAACAAAAAATAGGTGGCTATTATTTATTTATTTTATATTTAATAATGGATATAATGTAGTGGACTTGGCTTCAAAAAAAATTATCTAAAACTATCATCATTAACCTCACGATATCATATGTGTAAGTGGCTATGAATTTCATAAGAGATTTTTAATTGTTCATATGAGCCTTATCATGACAAATATTTAAGGATTATTTAAAAAAGGACTACGTACATAAACACTGATATTTTTATGATATACTAATAACAATAATTTTAGATAGGGCTTATCAAGAAGTTTATAAGTAAACATATGTGATTGGAAATAATATAATTAGTCACCTTGGTATCTTAGAATATAACTTTCATATATTGTTTCTCTCATTTCATAATTTTTTTATTTGTTTATATTACTATGAAACATTAATTTTCCTCTCATGTGACCTTCACAATTCTTTTTAAATTATTTATATTATATTAATTAAATTTATCACATTTTTGCTTTAATATATATCTACTTAATATTAAAATAATAATTTATTTTTTTTCATGTTTTGTTCTTTTGTATTTTATACTAAATGCAAATGAGGTTTGATAGGCATGAAATAAATGTCATTGGATCATGTTTACTAGCTTTATCTAAGTAAAATTTATTTTTATATTTTGAAATATATTATTTTCTATTGATTAGGCATGTTTTATGAAAAAGTTTTGTTTATAACTAATTAGACTATCGATGATGTTATACTCAATCATCTTTGTATCTTGGGGAGTAGTCTTACTATTCAATTTATATCATTAATTCAAGTTGATGAATTTGATTTAGTTGTATTATTATTAAAGTTTAATTATCCTCTAGTGTTACCTTTACCTCACTTTGTTTTAGTTATGTTACATTACTTGAATTAATATGATTTTTTACTTTGACATATATCTACTCAATATTAAAATATTAATTTTTTTCATTTATGCTTATTTACAAAGATAATTTTTCATAATTTCCAAATGAGGGCTAATAGAGAAAAAATAGATGTCATTAGTCTCACCTCAACAACCACTATTAAATTAAATATTCATTTTTTAATGTTTTTTAATATTTTATGTTATATATTGATATTTTTTTTGAAACATTTTTATTTATATCTAATTTTTATAAAACACATCTCATTTCTCCAAATTTTTTTCTTTGATTTTGTTTATTAGTATCTATATCTGGATTTCTTATCATGGGATCTTTAGATAACATTGATTTATGTATAATAGTTTGCTACAATTTATGTCATTTCAAATTAAATATATTTTTTCCTGATACTAAAAAATAATTTATCATTATTTATGATTATTTCTTCTATAATTTGTAGTAGTTTCAAATAAGGTCTAATTGAGATGAAGCAAATTGTATAAGGCTTATCTCAATAGGTTATTTTAAATTAAATATTTTTTTGATATATTTTTTAAATATTTTAACTTCTTGGGTTTTGAGATAGTTTACAAGAAATTTTTATTCATATATCATTTCGTGATCAAGGATGTTATAATTGATCTCCATAATATGTCAAAATACAACTTTCTCACCTAATTTATTTCATATCTTCAAATTTGTTTATTTTGACTAGGTTATATAACTATGAAATTCTAATTCTCTTCTCATGTTATGTTTATATCACTTTTCTTTAGTTATATTATACAAACATAATTTATCTTATTTAATTTTTTATTATTATCAAATGGGCATTAAAATAATAATATATTACTATTAATGCTTACTTTGTGAATTTATAATAATTTTGAATGAGGTTTGATGGAGAAAAATTATGTCATAAGTCTCCACTGATGCTTTATATTTAATTAAAAATTAATTTTTATAATTTTTTATTTCCTCTATCTTTGGGATATTATCTTTGATATTTTGATTCATAGACAATTTGATGGTTGTGCATCTTACACTTTACCTAATTAGTATTTTGAAATGCACTTTTGTAATGTCTCATTTTCTTCAAATTGTTTACTGTCGTTTGGTTATTTTACTATGTAACTTTAAATCTCTTATAGTGTCTCCTTTATATTGATTTATTTTGGTAATACTACTTTTTTTACTTTTTCTCATTTTAGCTTTGATATATATCTACTTTTGCCAAAAATAAGGCATTATAAATTTTATGTTAGCTTTTGTAATTCATAATAATTCAAAACAAGACCTGATGGAGAAGAAAGAAATGCTATTAAGACTCATCTCAACATGCTCTATGTAATTAAATACTGTTATCTTTATGTTTTTAAAATATTTATTTTTTTTTATTTCTATATATCTTACTAAACGAGGTAATTTGTACCTAATTTGATGATTGTGGATGTCATACTCAATCCCTTTAGTATCTGGTAATGTAACTTTTTTTACAATTTAACTAATCTTCAAAGTTTTTTTATATTATTATGTAACTCTAAATCTCTTGTTGTGTGACCTTATCATCGCTTTTATTCGACCATATTGTAATGATTCAATTTATCTTAATTTAGCTTTATTATGTATCTAGCTAATATTAAAATAGAATTTTTTTATTATTTATAATTATTTTATTTTTGTAATTTGTACTAACTACAAATAAGGTATAATAAAGATGAAACAAATGTGATCAAACTCATCTCGATGTATTCTAACCAATTAAATTTCTTTCATATTTTAATTACTTTTTTGAGTTTTGTAATGGATTTTGAGACATTTTGACTCATGCCTAATTTGATGACATGGAATATTCCCTTTAGTCTCTTCAATATCTTTGAAAATGACTTTCTAATTTAATTTAACTCATTTCTTCTAATTATTTTATTTAATATTATGATATTTCTATATAACCCTAAAGTTTTCTATTGTGAGCATAACTTTGCTTTGTTTTGGTTAATTCTATTAGCAAAATTTATCGCATCTCAGCTTCCATATGTATCTAATTAATATTAAAACAATAATTTCTTATTATTTATGCTTATGTATTTTGGTAATTAGAACTAATTCGAAACAATGTTTGGTAGAGACGAAACAAACATTGTTGGAATCATCTTAAGGAGTTGTATCCAATGAAATATTATTTTTAATACACTAAAATACATTATTTTTAATTATTTTGGCAAGTTTTAAGAGAAATTCAGATTGATATCTAATTTATTGATCGAGAATATTTCTCTTAATCATTTTGTGTTTTGTAATGCTACTTTACTAGAGATTTATGCCATCTATTCAAATGCCTCTCTTTGAAGTAGTCTCAAATTTCTTCAAATGTGAACCTTACATTGCCTTAATTTGGAATTGAACACATTGACTTAGTTATATATTACTTTGTCAAAATGTATATTATTTTCTCCTTTATGTAATTTTCTCTTAAGATAACAATAATAATTTTTTATTATTTTTATTGGTTTGTTTTAGTAATTTGTAGTGATTCTTAAGTAAGTTTGATCATGATCGAGCAAATGCAATTAGACTTATCTAAACTAGATTTGCATTATTAATTATTATTTAGATGTTTTAAGTGTTTTATTTTATAGAATTTCTACATGATTTACAAGGTTTTGATTTTTACCTAATTTAATAATTGAGAATGTCTCTTTTTATCTTTTTATTCACTTATAATCAAACTTTGAGGTATAATTTACCTGATTTCTTCAAAGTTTTCTCTTATTTTTTTTATATTATAATATAATTATAAATCTTTGGTCTTGTGATCTTTACATCATTTTAATTTTACGTATAATGTTGCTTTATTTTTTTAAGTTTTTACTTCATTATATATTTAGTAAATATAAGAATATTAATTGATTATTAATTATGATTATTTTATTTTGTAACTAACACTAATTTCAATTCAGGCCTAAATAAGTTGAAAGTTATGTTGTTGGACTCATCTTGAAGAGCTTAAACAAATTAAAATTTATTTACATATTTTAATATATTTAAGTTTTTAGGATTTTTGTATGTTTTACAAGGTTTTTTGATTCCTACATTATTTGACTATCAAGGACACAACACTCAAACTTTCTTAGTTTCTTAGAATGCAACTTATTCACATAAAGTATCTTATTTCTTCAACCATTTTCTTTTCCTATATTACTATGCTGCTCCCATTCTTCTCTAGTGTTGCCTTAAATCACAAAGATTTTATCATACATTACTTTACCTCAATTTATCTCATTTTTAGCATTAATATATATATATTGAAAAAGCACAATGATAATTTATTATTATTATTATTAGTTATTTAGTTTAGTAATTTATAGTAATTATAGACTATGTCTTTTTAAACTAAAGAAAATATCATTAGTCATGTCTCAAAGTACTTTTTTAAATTATGTATTCATTTTATACTTTTTAAATATATTTGGGCATGGTTTACTACATATTATGACTCATAGTTGATTTGATGATCGAGGATGTTACACTCAATCATCTTAGTATATTAAAATGCAACATTGTTTTATGCTTCACATCATTTATTCAAATTTTTTTTTTCATTTAGCTATATTACTATTTTAATAAAAATCTTATTTTGCATGAACATTCATCAATGTTTTTGGTTATATAATGTTTCCTTAATTTATTTAACTTTTGCTTTATTGCTATCAATTTTTCTTAATGAGCTCTAACAAATTAAATATTCATTTCTATTTTTTTTAAATAGTCTTTTGTGTGGCACATTTTAAGAGAAATTTTGATTCCTTTTTAATTTAATGATTGAGGAATATATACTTGCTCTTTTTAATTTCATAATATGCTACTTTCCTATAGAAGTTTTCTTCTTTCTTACATTTTTTCATGATGATTTGATTATCTTACTATGCAACATTAGTTGTCCTTTAGTGTGAATTCCAAATTTAATTTAATTTTGTCGTTTTGCATTAATTCCAAATGTAGTCTACTTAAGATGAAATAAATATTGTTGGAATAATTAATCAAGTTTTTTTTACAATTAAAGTTTCAATTTTATACTTATTTAACATTTTTATTTCATATGGTTTCGACATATGTTATGATAAAAATCAATTTGAACATGATTTAGAGATCATTAATGTTACACTAGATCTCCTCAGTATCTTAGAATCTAACATTCTTGTATGATTTATGTGTTTTAATAAAATATTTTCTTTGTTTTTGGATTCCTATATTAAATCATTTTATCTAAGTTTAGCATTTTTATATAATTATGAAATTTAAAATAATAATTTAGTATTATTTTATATATTACCTTTTCTTTGTTGGAGTAATTACAAATAAGGTTTAATTGAGAAAAAATAATCATTAGTGAAATTGAATCAATGAGCTTTATTAATTACATTAATTTTACATTTTTCAATATTTTATTTTTTGTGGTTTTGGCATGTAATATTAGATGTTCATAGTATTTTGTAATAGAAATTTCTTATGTTGTTTTTCTCATTTTAGGAGATGTTTGGCGTTTGTTTAGTGGTATCATTATGTCACTATAAATCTCCCATCATTTCACCACTATGATGCATTGATGCTGTTATATTGCATTGCTTCAATAAATCTCATTTTTAGCTTTTAATACATAACTACTTAAAATTAAAATGAGAGTTTACTCTTATAAAAGAACTTTTTATTTTTATAATTTGTAATAATTCTAAACTAGGACTAATACAAATGAAATAAACATTGTTACAAACATCATACTAATTTTTATTGAATTAAAATTTGTTTTTAATTTTTTTCTAGTATTTTTGCTTGCATCATGAGAAATTTTTATTCATACCCTATTTCATAATGAACGATGTTACCCTTGATCTCTTTAGTTTCTTAGAATTTTTAAATTTAATAAATAATTTATGTTATTTAATTTTTTTTCTTTGATTTATTATGTTCTAATTTATCTCATTCTAGACTTATTATATGTTTACTTTATATTAAATTAACAATTGAATCATATTTATTCTTATTATTTTTTGTAATTTATAGTGGTTACATGTAAGGTTCAATCGATGCAAAACAAATGTCATTTGAATCAATTTGAGGAACATTATGTAATTACATAGTTATTCTTATATTGGTAAATTTTTATTCTCTTGTAATTTAGTATATTTTATGAGTTATTTTGATTAATACATAATTTGATGATTGAGGATGTTCCACATAGTCTATTTAGTATCTTGGTACTCACCTTTTATTTTGTTATATTAATATGAGCCTCTAATTCAACTATCATGTAACCTTTACTTTCCTTCGATTTCAATAAATTACATATCCTTAATTTACCTTATTTCAGTTTTAATATACATTTTTGAGTATTACTTTACTATTATTTCTTTTTAATTACTATGATAGTTAGAATAATTCTAAAGGTTGTTTGAAGAATAGAATGCAAAGGAGGTCTTATCAAAATATATATTCATTTTATATTATTAATTACTTTAATTTCTAATGTTTTACTTGCTTTACAAGATATTTTGACACATAACCAATTTTGTGATCAAGGATTCATCTATCGATCTCTTCAGTATCTTGGAATATAACTTTTTTGTACAATTTATCTCATTTATTGAAAGTGAGATAAATTAATATTTAATTAGCTGGAGATGAATATATAATTAGATAAAAAAAATTTAAAAATATAGAGATGAATATATAATTGGATAGATCTCATCGAAATAAGTCCAACAATGTTTATTTTTTCTCAATAAAATCTTATTTAGAATTATAATAAATTACAAAATTAAATAATCATAAATATTAATAAATTATTAATTTTTTTAATTTTTTAAGTAAATATATACTAATTCTAAAAAAAGACAAAATAACTCAATAAAATAATTAACTAGATTGAAATGATGTAAATGTCATATAAGGTGAGATTTATAGTTGCATAAAAAACTAAATCGATGTATAAATAAAGAATAAATAAGACAAATTGTAGAGGAAACTTGTTTTCCTACAACTATGGAGATAAAATGTGGCATCTTCAAATGTATCAAAATGCTTAATTAAACACAAGAATATAAAATGTCAAAATTTGGAAATAAATATTTAAATGGACAACAGTCATTGAATTCAAACCGATGATGTTTGTTTTATTTTAATTTATCTGCATTTTGAATTACTATGAACTATCAAAATTAGAAAGAATAATTTTTATTAAAATAAAATTAAAACATTTTAAGAAATAATTTAAATTATATTACAAATTTACATCTAAGATACTAAGGAGCTCTGGAGAAAAATGCATGATTATAAAATTAGGTATGAATCAAATGATAATAAAACATGCGAAAGCCATAAAAAATTAAAGACTAAAAATTCAAAGATAAATATTTATTGCAATGAGCCTATCTAGATTGATCGACTACATTTTTTATCTCGATTTAACGTAGTTTCATATTACCATGAATTACCGAAATAAATAAACATACTTAATATAAATTATTATTTTAAAATAAAGAAAATGTATAATAAAGATGTTCTTTGAAGGATTAAAGCAAACTAATACAACATAAACAAATCAATGTAAAAGTAACACTAGAGAAGAATATATAATTCATAGTAACATAAAGAAAAAAAAGAAAAATGTTAACTAAATATAATAAATTATATGAGAAATTTGCATCACAAAATACTAAAGATATCGAATGTAAAATATTTGATCATCAAATAAATTAAGGATAAAAAAGGTTGTAATGGGTGCTAATGCCATTGAAAATAAAATTTGTAAAAAAACAAAACAAATATTTAATAAGATAGAGTTTCATTCAAAGACATTTAATAGGTCTAGTGTAATGTCTTATATCATCAAATCATGTATAAATCAACATTTATCATAAAGCATGCTAAGGCCATAAAAAATAAAATATTTAAAAAGTTTAAAAAAATAATTTAATTTGACAGATCTGATCAAGGTGGGTAGAAAGGAAATCGTTTCCACACAATCCAACCTGATTGGTGAACATTGGAATTGCCAAAAGTAAATAGGTAGAAATAGTAATAAATTATCACATTAGTTTTAATTAATATATAATAAAATTGAAAAATATTAAATTGAAGCATTATAATCTAATTAAATATAAGTGATGTATAAGCCACATGGGATGTTATTTAGAGTTACATAATATTATAAAAAATAAAAAAAATCTGAATAAAGTATATAAATTATAGCAAAAAGTTACGTTCAAAAGCACAAAGCAGATTAAGGGTAGCATCATCAATTATCAGATCAATTATAGATCCAAAAGTCACATAAGACATGCCAAAGAAAAAGAAAATAAAATATATAAAAAAGAAAAGTCATTGTTTAATTAGATATAGCTTGATGGGATAAGTTGAGCAATATTTATTTCGTTTTAACTAGACTTTGAATTAAATTGTAATTAAAAAAACTATTTTAAATGAGCATAGAATTTAATATATTATGTTTTATAATTAAAAAAATGTATGTTAAAGATAAAATAAGATATGTTGTTGGAATGTAATATAAGTAAATAAAAAAGGGATAAAGGCCACATGATAATAAATTTAGTTTTAGTAAGAATAAAACAAAATCAAGGCAAAAGTTTTGAAGTCACGAAATAAATTATAGAAAGTTGTGTTTAAAGATATAAAGATGATTGAGTTTAATATCCTCGATTGCTCAATTATGTATGAACAAAAATGACTCAAAAAGCATGCCAACTACTTTGAAAAACAAATATTTAAAAATAAAAATGTAAAAATTTAATTGGACAAAGCTCTTCCAAATGAGTTTGATGACCCTAGTTTCATTTGGATAACATGTCCTTTTGGATCATTATGAATTACTAAAATAAATAAACATTAATAAAAATAACTTTATTTTTAAAACATTAAATAAAAATATAATGAGGCTGAGATAAGATCAACTTAGGCAATGTATTATAACAAAATGTAAGTGATATAAAGTTCACATGAGGGCATAATTTGAGATTCATAATAACATAATAGAAGGAAATCAAAAAATTAAAAAAGTTAAATTGAATGAGAAACTTACACTTCTAGATACTAATGAGATTGAGTATAACATCCTCAATTATGAAATTAAATATGATTAGAAATGCCTCAAAGAATGTGTAAAATCACCAAAAAGATACCTAATTATATATATATAAAATATTTAATGGTTAGTTATCATTAAGATGAGTCCAAAGACATTTGCATTGTCTTAATTGGACATCATTTTAAATTATCACAAATTCCAAAAATAAATAAGAATAAATAAAAATAAAACTTTATTTTAACATAAAGTAAATAGATATTAGAGCTCAAATAAGATAAATTGATGAAATATATTATAACAAAAAAAATGTTGTATAGGTGAAAATAGAGTTGATTTATAGTGTCATTGCAATATAACAAAACCAATGTGAGAAGTTTGATAAAATGATATAAATTATATAGAAAACTTGTATTCCATAATAGTAAATAGATCGAGTGTAATATCATCAACCATGAAATCATATCTGAATTGAAATATCTTGTAAAACATGCCATAATACTTGAAAATAAAATCTATAAAAGTAAAAAAAATGATTTATTTAATAAGATGAAGCGCATCAAGATGAGTCAATTGGTATTTCTTTAGTTTTGATCAAACCTAGTTTGGAATTTCTTTGCATTACTATGGTAAATAATCTTAGATAGTAATAAAAAATTATTTCAATATTAAGTTAATAGATAGTAAATAAATAATTTGATAAATTAAGACAATATAATTCAATCAAAATAAAGAAGTGTGATGGTCACATGAGAGAAGACTTTAAGTTAGATAATAATATGACTAATCCAATGCAAACAATTTATAGAAATAGGATAAATTGTATAGGAAAATTGCAATACAAGTTACAAAGTTGATCAAGTGTAACATCCTGTATTGTTAAATATGTTATGAACAAAAATGTCTTGTAAAGATTAAGTTGCATAGATCATGTTGAGGTGAGTTTACCAACATTTGTTTCATATCATAAAACCTTGTCCTTAACTACAATTAATTTTAAAAAAATAAGTTAAATAATAATAGATTATTATTTTAGTTTTAATTAAATATTTGTTAAAGTTAAAATAATGAAAGTTCAAGTACTGTAGTTAACCAAATCAAACCATAAGTATAACATGTAAGAAGTTTTATAGTTACATAATATTTAAAGCAAATCAAAGCAAAACAAATTGATGAAATGATATAAATTTTATGAGAATGTTGCTTTTGAAGATACTAAGGAGACCATGTTTAACATCATCAATCATCAACACGAGTATTATTCAATATTTCTTATAAAGCATGCAAAAATTATAGACAAAAATTTATAAATGTAATGATAAGAATATTTAGTTCAATAGAGGTCATCAAGATGATTCTAATTACACTTTTTCTTCTTAAGTTGACATTGTTTGAAATTACTTTGAATTGTAAAGATTAAAAAATAAAATTAAAAGCTAAGTTTCATTTCAATATTAGGTAAATATGCATTAAACCTTTGAAGAGAAAAAAATATAGAAATGTAATGTAACACAATAAAGGTGATTTAAAAGTTTCACAAGAGGAGAACAAGAGTTACATTTTATTATACCAAATTAATGTCAAACTTTTGAAAATATTAGGTAAATTTTATAAGCAAGTTGCATTCCAATATTTTAAGGAAAGCTTGTGTAATATCATATATTATGGAATAAAAAATGCTTTATAAAGCATGCCAAAACTATAAAACAAATAAAAGATTTTAAAGAATAAATAACTAATTGGATAAAGGTCATCGAGAAGAGGCCAACGACAATTATTTTCTATCATTTAGACCATGTATTATGTTACTAAGAATGATGACAATAAATAAGCACAAATCATAATAAAATATTATATTAATTTTTATGTAAATATATGATAAAGTAAAAGTGAGGCAAACTGATGCAATATAACATTACTAAATCAAAGTCATACAAAGGTTTCGTGAGAGGGGAGTTCGAATAACAAAGTGGCAAAACCAAACAAAAGAAAAAAATTGAAAAATGGGATAAATTATTCAAGAGATTACATTCCAAGATATGAAGGAGATCAAGGGTAACATTCATGATCATGAAATATGTAACGTATCAAAATATCTTAGAAAGTTTTACAAAACACTTGAAATAAAATATGTATAAAAATCGAGTTGAGTATTGGTTGTTTTATCAAGATGTATCCAAATACATGTTTTCACACTAATCAGCCCTCAAATGGAAATTCTATGATTATTATATAAACAACTTATAATGTTTTTTTAATATTAATTAAATATATGATAAAATGGAAATGATGTAAATTAAGGAAATGTGATATAAACAAATCAAAATGATGCAAAGGTCACATAACAAGAAAATTTTAGTTTCATAGAAATATAATGCACTTAAATGAAAACACTTTTGAAGAAAATTGATATAAATTATAGACAAAAGTCGTTTTCAAATATACTAATAAGATCAAGTTTAATACCCTTAATCATCAAATTAGATAAAAATCAAAGTATCCCAAAAGGTTAAAACCATACGAAAAAATATTTAAAAATAAAAAATATTTTTTAAATTGATAAAGCTCATTGACACTAGCTCAATGACATTATTTCATTTCAATTAGAGCTCTTTTTGAATTACTAAAAATTATAAAGTAAATAATAGTTAGTAATAGTAAACTATTATTTTACCATTAACTAAATTATATTAAAGATTAAATTAGTTTACTTAAAAGGACATAATAGAAGAATATTAAAGCTATTTAAATATCACATAAGAGGAGATTTAAAGTTTCATTGTAATATAACAAAATCAAACAAAAACATTGGAGAAAATGAGATAAATTTAATGAGAAAGTTGCATTTCAAGATACTATGCAGATCAAGTGTAGCTTATTCGATCGTTAAACATAGCATGCATTGAAATTTTTAATAAAGAATGTAATAACCTTGGAAATAAAGATATTTGAAAAAAATAGAAGCTCACATTTAATTCGATAGCACTTGTCTTGATGAATCTAGCCAAATTTGTTGTCTCAGTCAAACCTCTTTTCAAATTACTATAAAATACCTAAATAAATTTGCATAAAAAAATAATTATTTTAGTATTAAGTAAATGTAAATTAAGCTTTAATTTAGATAAGTTGAAGGAATGTAACATAACCCAATAAATGCTATGTAAAGATCACACAAGTGGATATTTAAAGTTATATATTAAAATTGCTAAATTAAAGCAAAGGTTTTAGAAATCAATTAAATTATATGAAAAGATAAATTTTAATATCCTAAAGTAATTGAATGTAATATACATGATCATTAAATTAGGTACAAATAAGAATGCTTCATTAAGAGAGTCAAAATACTTAAAAGTAATTATATAATGCTTAGAAAAGAATATTTAATGGGATAAATATTATAAGGATGAGTCCAACAGCCATTAATTTATGTGAATTAGTCATCATTTGCAATGAGCAATAATTACCAAATTCTATATACATATCTAGTCATAAATTTTTATACTGTTAAATAGATATATATTAAAGCTAAAATTTGATAATTTGAAGCAATACAATACAACCAAATGAAATTGACATAAAGGCTATAGATTGAGAGATTTTTAGTAGCAAAGCAATATAACCAATTAAGAGTAAAAAATTTGAAAAGTTAAGATAAAGTATATGAGAGAATTATATTCTGAGATACTTAAGACTATAGAGTACTATGCTCACACATCAACTGTGATAAAAATCAAAATATCGTGTAAAGAAAAAACCATAAATATCATTAGGGGTCCAAGGTTTATTTGTTTCTACTTGATTAGATAATGCTTCAAATAAATACAAACTAAAAAAATAAAGATTAGAAAAAGTGCTTATTATTTTAATATTAACTAAATATATTTATATAATAATGCTAAAGTTAGATTAATTGAAGCTATATAATATAACAAATTTAAAGCATTTTAGAAGTAAAATGAGTAGAGTTTTAGAGTTAAGTTAAATATAACCAAATTGAAGGGAAACATTTAAATAAATGATACAAATTATAAGAAAAAGTTGAATTCTAAGATACAAAGGAGGTAAAGGGTAACATCCTCGATTGCAAAGCCATATATGAATGCAAATGACTAGTACAACATGCAAAAACACTAAAAATAAAATGGTGAAAAGCATAAAAATAAATATTTGAAAGTATATTGCTAGCCTAGATGAGTCTAATGTTATTTGTTTCATCTCAATCAAACATTGTTTGGAGTTATTAACAATTACAAATATAAATAAAAATTAATAAAAAAATATTATTAGTTTAACAGAAATAAGAATATATTAAATTTGAAATGATACAATTTAAACTATGTCATATAACTAAATCAAAGTGATATTATGGCCACACGATATGGCATTATAGTTACATAGAAATATAAGCAAATAAAAGAACTATATGCTTTAGAAATGAGATAAATTGTACGTGAAAGTGGCATTTTAAGATACTAAAGAGAACTAGAATAAATCCTCAACTATTAAATTAGGTATGAATAAAACTTTTTTTGTAAAACATATTAAAGCCATAAACAATGTAATATTTAGAAATTAAGAAATGATTATTTAACTAGATCTAGGTCATCCAAATGAGTAGAAAAACATTTATTCATCTCAATTAGAATTGATCTGATATTACTTCGTATTACTAATATAAATTAGCTTAAATAAAAATAAATTATTATTTTAAAAACTAATTACATAATAAAAACGAAACTAGATCAAATAAAGTGATGTAATAGAGCATAATCAAATCGATATAAAGGCTACACAAGAGCAGATTTTTTGTCATAGTAAAATAAATAAGTTAAAGAAAACTTTTTGAATAAATGAGATAAATTAAACTTGAAAGTTGCACTCTAAGACATTAAGAGTATCTTATATGATATTCGCATTCAATAAGTATGATAAAAATTAAAAGTTCCCCTAAAGCAAACTAGTGCCATAAAAAGCACTATATTTCAAAATTTTAAAATGAAAATTTGATAAGATAGAGTTTTTTTATTAGTTAAATAATGTGTATTTCTGGTAGGCTAGAAGATCTTTGCAATTACTACAAATTGCAAAAATAAGAACGAAAAATTAAAAATAAATTATTATTTTAGTAATAAGTAAATATATATATGAGGAAGTCTAAATTAGTTAAATTGAAATGATTTAATATAAGAAAATTGAATCAACATAAAGGAAACATAAGATGGGAATTAGAGTTTCATAGTATTATAAGAAAATTAAATAGAAAAGTTAAAATAAAAAGTTTGGAAATTTATATTGCAAGGTTTTAAGGAGATTGTGTGCAACATTCTCGTTCGAAAAAATTTTATGAATCGAAAAGACTAAAAAATGACAAGTATATAAAAAATAAATAATTTAAAAGAATAAAAATAATTTTTTTATTTCATGGAAATTGTTTGATGAGTCAAATGGCAATTACTTTGTCACTATAGAACAACATTTTGAATCAAATTATATTACAAATGTATGTAAGATTAAATATTTAGAAAATAAATATTTAAATATGAAGTAATTATATATTAAATCTCAGTTAAGATAAATTTAAGAAATCTAATAAAACCATATCAAATGAATGTAAAGGTGACATAAGAGAAGTTTTAGAGTTAGATATCAATTAATTAAATTAGTGTAAAAATTAGAACAAATAAAATAAGGCACACGAGAAAGTTGCATTAAGGATATCAGGGTGATCGAGTATATTATCCTTAATCGTTAAATTAGGTGTGAATCATAATATCGCTTAAAATATACAAATATCTTTGAAATTGAAATTTAAAAATATAAAGATGTCTATTTTATTTGTTAATGCACATTCAGACTAGTCCAATGACTTTTATTTTATTTTGAGGAAAGCTCATTTAAAATTATAGAAAATCACTAAAGTTAATAAGAATAAATAATAAAAAATTATAATTGTAATTTTTTTATAAATATATATTAAAGGCTAAATATGATGAACTAAAGCAATGTAATATAGAAAAAATAATGTGATGTAAAGGCTAAATGGGAGGATATTCAGAGTTACATGATAATATAACTACATGGAAGTGAATTTTTTGAAGAAAAAGAAATAAGTACTATGAGAAAGTTGTATTCTAACAAACACTTAAGGTCAAGTGTAGCATCTTTGATCGTTAAATAGATTATAAATTGAAATGTCCTATAAAACATGCATAAATGCTAGAAAAAAATTAAAAAAAGATAAATAAAAAAATTTAAGATAGATATCATTAAGAATAGAACACTACAAAATATGTAATCACATAAGCTTAAATAATAAAAAAAAGTTTTATTTGAATGCCATGCAAATACATTTGAAGGTTTAGAAGAGATAGTTGAAACAATGTAGTGCAACAAAATCAAAGAAAATACAATTGTCATAGGAGAGTATGTTTAGACTTGCATTGTAATATAACCAATCCAAAGAGAGAAATCTGAAGAAAAGAGATAAATTTATCGAATCATGCATTGCAAAATACTAAGGAAATGGAGTGTAACATCCTCGATCTTCAAATTTTTAAAAAATAAAAATTTCTTATAAATCCATAAAACATGTTAAAAATTAATGCATTTTAAAATATATAAATGAATATTTAATTAGATAGATCTTGTGATAACGAGTTAGATGACATATGTTTTGGCTCCAATGGATAATGTTTGGATTTATGGTGAATTTCTAAACAAAAAGACCCTAAATGATAGTAAAATGTTATTTTAATTGAAAGTAAATATATATGAACATTGACATGACATAAATTGACATAACGTAATTTATCATAATAAAAATGATGTAGAAGTTAAACAAGAGAATTAGAGATTCATCATAATATAAGCAATTCAAAGCAAAATATTTGAAGAAATATGTTGATTTGTTTAGGAATGTTTCATTCTAAGATACTAAGGAGATTGAGTGTAATATCCTCAACCATCAAATTAGGTACTAACCAAAATTCCATATAGACATACAAAAATCATAAAATTTAAAATATTATAAAATATGTAATTTGATATTTAATAAGTTATGTGAGACGAGTACAACTATGATAACTTCATCTCAACCAAACTTTGTTTGAATATAAATAAGAAAAATTATTGTTTCAATATTAAGTAAATATATAATAATGCATAAACAAGATAAACTGAAATCATGTAATTCAATTGAATGGAAGATATGCAAGGACACATAACAAGAGATTGAGTTAAATGGTATAATATCCAAATCAAAGTCAAAAAGTTAAAGAAATGAGATAAATTTTTAGAAAAAATATCTTTCCAATATACTAAGGAACCTAGAATAATGACTTCCAAAATCAAATCATCAAAGAATTGAAATAAGTTGTAAAACATGCTAAAGTCATAGAAAATATATTTTTTAAAACTTTCAAAATGTATATTTAGATGGATGGATATCCTCAAGATAGTCCAGCAACAACTATTCTTTTAAGATTATATGTCATTTGGAATTACTTTGAATTACTAAATTAAATAAACATAAATAATAATAAATTATTTATTAACATTATGTGAACATATATTAAAACCTCAATGTAATAAATTGAACCAATAAAATATAATCAAATAAAGTTGATTTAAAGGTCACACCAGTGATGAATTACAGTTTAATAAGATGATAACTAAATCATAGAAAAATATTTGAATAAATAACATAAATTGTACGAGAAATTTACATTTCAAGATAATAAATAGATCAAGAATAAAACCATGAACCATTAAATTAGTTACTAATTGAATATCTTAAAAAATATGGAAATGATTTAAAAATATGACAAAATCAAAATAAAATTTTGAAAGAACTAGATAAATTATACCGTAAAGTTTTATTACAAGAAACTAAGGAGATCGACTAGAGTCTCCTTAATAAATATGTTATATGTGAATCAAAATAACAAGCAGCATGGGCCAAAACACCAAGAATTATAATATCTAAAATTAACAAAATATTTGATTTGATAGAGCTAATCCAAAAAAGCTCAACAACATTTGCTTCTTCTTGATGAAACATTATTTGAAATTATTTCAAAAAAATCAAATAGCATAAAAATAATACTTTTTTTATTTTTTTATAAATATATATTAAAATAAAATAAATTGTCCTATATAATATAAGTAAATAAAAGCAATGTAAATGCCACATCAAATAAAAATCTAGAATTACAATGTAATATAACTAAGGAAAATTGAAAAGTTAAAAATATTTTATTATTAAAGTTTTGAGAAACATTATGATATATGTTGATTCATTTGTGACTTTAGAGCTGAGGATGTTATCATTGATCTTCTTAATATCATAGAAAGTAACTTTTATGTACCATTTATAAGATTTTCTTTAAATGTTTTGTTTTGATTTGGTTATAGTACTACAAAACTCAAATTCTCCTATCTTGTATCTACTATGCTACTTTGATTTGTTCTGTTAAATTGCTTTAATTTATCTCATTTTAGCTTTAAGATATGTTTACTTCATATTAAAGTAATACTTTATAATTATATATCTTTATTTACATTGATAACTCATAGTAATTCTTAATGGGGTATGATGAAGATAGATAATTATCATTGGACTTATATCAATGAGTGCTCCTTAACTAATTATTTATTTTTATATTTTAAAAATATAGTTTTACTAATTTTTTATAATTAAAAAGTCATTTTGATTCCTAACATTTTTTATAATCTATGAAGCTAATCTTGATCTCTTTAGTATATTGGAATAGAACTATTCGATACCATATTTGCCTATTATTTAGAACTTTAGCTTTGATTTGGTTAAAATACTATGAAACTCTAAGTTTTAGCTTATGTGACCTTTACATTATTTTTGTTTTTATAAATTACTCTGTAACTCCAAAACACTTATTATATGACCTTCATATTACATTAATTTTGTTATATTACAACACATAAATTTTTTTTGTTTCTATTATTTTTAAATTACTTAATAGTTAAATAATAATTTATGTTTATTTACTTTGGTTATCAGTCAAAAATTGAAAACGAGGATAGAGATGTAACTAACATTATTGGACACATCTTGATGAACTCTATACAATTAAAAATCAATTTTTATGAGTTTAAAGATCTTATTTCTAAGATTTTAGAAAACTTTTTGAAAAGTGTTTTAATGATACATGTTTTGATGATCAAGGATGTTACATATAATCTTTTTTTAACTTAAAATGCAACTTTCTTGTGAAATTTATTTCAATTTTTTCCAAGGTTTTTGCTTTGAATTTGTTATATTATATCTAACACTAAATCTTCCATCATGTGAACTCTATATCACATTGAACATATTAAACAACATTCCCTAAATTTATATGCTTTTAGTTTTAAAATAAATTTTATTAATATTGAAGTTATTATTATTATTAGTATTATTGATTTGGTACTATGGTAACTCATAGTAATTCCAAAAGTGATCTATTCATGAGAAAACAATTATCATTGGACTCACTTAGGCTCGTTTTATGCAATTAAAAATTTCATTTTTGTATTTTAAAATAAGTTTTTATGATTTATGAGAAATTTTGATTTCTATCTGTTTTAAAGCTCATTATTGTTTCACTTAATCTTCTTAATGTCTTTGAATGTAAACTTTTTGTATAATTTATCTCATTTCTTTAAATATTTTACTTTTATTTTGTTATATTGTCATGTATCTTTGAATATTTTATTATTTGATCTTTACATCATTTTTCTTTTATTATATTATAGTAATTTAATTTATGTGATCTTAATTTTTACATATATGTTCTTATTATCAAAAATAATGATTTATTATTATTTTTTTACTTAGTATATTGTAGTAATTTATAATGAGATCTAATCAAGATAAAACAAACTTCATTGGACTCATGTTGACTAGCTCTATCTAAATAAATTTTTTTTTTAATATTTTTATCAATTTTATTTCTTTTATAATTTGGCATGCTTTATAAGATGTAATGAAACATATCTATTTTGATAATAAAAAATGTTAAATAGGATATTCTTAATATTTTAGAATGCCACTATCTAAAACATTTATCTAATAATTTTGTTCAAATGTTTTGATTTTTTTGTTCAACAACTATGCAACACTAAATGTCCTATAGTGTTATCTATACATCTCTTTGATTTTGTTATAATACATTTCTTCTATTTCTCTCATTTAAATTTTAATTTAAATTTACTTAATATATAAAATATTTTTTATTGTTTTTCGAAATTATTTACTTTGGTACTTTATAGTATTGTAAATAATGTTTGTTGAATATTTTAAATATTTTTTTAATGATCTTTAAGTGATTTATATGACATTTAAATTAATAACTAATTTGACAATCAAGGTTGTTATCTTTGATGTCCATAGAATCTTAGAATACATATTTCTTGCAAAATTTATATCATTTTATAAAATTATTTTCTCTGATTATGTTATTTTATTATGTAACTATAATTCTTCTTGTGGTTAACCTTCATGTTGCTTTGATTTGGTTATAGTATATTATTTTAATTTATCTTATTTTAGCCTAATTATTTTTTTACTTAATATTAAAACAATGATCTTGATTAATTTATCTTTAGTTTATTTAGACATTTAAAGTAATTAGAGACAAGGTCTAACAATGATGAATTAAAAATTATTGTATTCATCTTGATGTGTTATATCCAATTAATTGTTAATTAATATATTTTAATATATTTTATTTTTTAGAGTTTTGGCACATTTTATTAAGCATATCAATTTATACCAAATTTGAGGATCATGAATATTATACTTAATGTCCTTAGTATAATAAAATAAAAATGAATGGTCGTAAAAGAGAAGAATTATAGTATCATAATAAAATAACCAAATCAATGTAAAAAACATTGAAGAAATGATAAAATACGGTTTGTTGAAAATATTACATTCTAAAGTAATTAAAAATAAAAATGTTCATTCTTATGTTCCTAAATAACCTTTTTAAGGTTTTGGAACACTTTATGAAATATTTGTTTTCATAAAATTTTTTATGATTGATTATGTTATACTCAATCTTCTTAGCACCTTAGAATATAACTTCCTATATAATTTATCTTATTTTTCAACATTTTTCACTTTGATTTGGTTATGTTGTTATGAAAACAAAAATTCTCATCTCGTGTTACCATTACATTTATTTGAATTGATTATACTATTTGCATTAAATTAGCTTATTTTAGCATTTGTATTTGTTTTGTTAAAATTAAAGAAATTATTTATTTTTAATTACTTTAGAATTTAATAAATTCAAAGGAGGTCTGATAGTGATGACTAAAATATCTATGTAGTTATTTTAATAAGTTTTATCATATTAAATATTAATTTTAAATTTTTACATATTTTTTTTTTAGAGTTTGGCACACTTTACAAGATATTTTTGTTTGTACCTATTGTAACAATTAATGATGTTGCACTATATATCTTTAGTAACTTTGAATTCAACTTTTCAACACAATTTATCTCATTTCTTAAAATGTTTTAGATTATTTAGACAATACTCCTATGAAACTCTAATTCTACTTTTATACCATTTTTTACGTCTCTTTTATTTAGTAATATTATGTTGCTTGAATTTACCTTATTTAATCTTTGTAATATATATGTACCTCAAAATACAAATCATTTACAACAAATTTTTATTTATTTACTTAAATTAAGTTTTATTAAATTAATTTAATTTATCTCATTTATTATTTAATTTATAGTTAATTTAAAATTAAAATAATATTTTATTTTAATTTATGCTTGTTATTTTTTTCATAGTGTTCATTAATTTGAAATGTTGTCTGCTTGATACGAAATAAACATCATTCGAATCATTTAATCGAGTCTTCAAAATTATACTTTCAATTTTTCATTTTTTTAAAATATTTTTATTTTTTATGTTTTGACACATTTTATGAAACAAATCAATTCGAACATGATTTAATGATCATCAATGTTGCACTCGAACTCCTGTGTACCTTGGAATCCAATGGTCTTGTATAATTTTCCTCGTTTATTAAAACTATTTTCTTTAATTTTTTTATATTATATTAATTCATTTAATGAAATTTTAGCTTTATTATATAATTATGAAATAAAAAACTAATAATTTATCATTAGTTTTGCATATATTCTTTGCTATGTTGGAGTAATTCCAAATAAAGTTTAATCACAACAATAATCGTTAGCAAACTCGTCTCGATGAGCTTTATTAATTTCATTTGTTTGATATTTTTGGGATATATTATTTTCTATGATTTTTAAATAAATTATATGAAATTTTGATTTGTACTTGATTTGACGGCAAGAATGTTACTTTCAATAATCATAGTATTTTTGAATGAAAATTCCATATATAATTTATTTCATTTTATTACGTTTTTAGCTTTGATTTAGTTGTATTACTATATTACTCTAAATCTTCCGATGTGTGACCTTTATGATGCACTGAAATTTTTATAGTATATTGTTTCAATTTATCTTATTTTAGCTTTTAATACATAATAACTAAAAATTAAAACAATAGTTTATTCTTATATAATTTTTTTTTTAATTTTGACAATTTGTTATAATTCCAATCTAAGATTGGTACAAATGAGGAAAACCTTGTTGGACACATCATGGTGATTTTTATTGAATTAAAAATTATTTTTTTCAAAAAAAGTTTAATCCAGGGTTTTCACAAGCCCCATGAGAATGTTTTATTCATACATTATTTCATGATCAAAGACATTACCCTTGTTCTTTTTACTATCTTTGAATGTAACTTTACAATGTAATTTTATTCATTTTTTCAAATTTTCTTCTTTGATTTATATTTCGTTAATTTATCACATCGTAGATTTAAAATATATTTTCATAATATTAAGCTAAAAGTTTATTATTGTTTATGCTTATTTACTTTTTTAGTTCATTGTGGTTACATGCAAGTTTTGATCAATGTGCAACAAACGTCATTTGAATCATCTTGATGAGCCTCATCTAAACACATGATTTTTCTTATATTAGTAAATATTTATTTTGCTAGGAGTTTAAATATTTTATGAGTCATTTTTATTCATAACAAATTTGATGATGGAGGATGTTCCACATAGTCTCTTTAGTCTCTCTGAACTCAATGTTTATTTTATCATATTAACATCAAACCCTAATTCCACTATCATGTAACCTTTACTTTCCTTTGATTTCAATATATTACACTAATTTAATTTATCACATTTTATTTTTAATATATATTTTCTTAATATTAAAGCTTAAATTTGTTGTTATTTATTTTTAATTGCTTTAGTAATTGGAATAATTTTAAAGGAGGTTTGATGAATATCATGCAAAAGAGGTTTTATTCAATTAAATATTAATTTATATTTTTAATTATTTTAATTTGTAATGTGTTGCATGCTTTATGAGACATTTTGATTTTTACCCAATTTGGCAATCAAGAATTCTTCTATCGATCTCTTCATTATCTTAGAAAGCAATATTTTTGTATAATTTATCTCATTTAATGAAAATGAGATAAACTAGTTTATAATTAGTTGGAGATGAATATGTAATTAAATAAACAAAGCTTCAAAATATATAGAAATGAATATATAATTAAAGAGATCTCATTTAAACAAATCCAACTGTGTTTGTTTGTCTCAATCAGATCTTGTTTAAATTACAATAAATTACCAATTTACATAAGCATAAATAATAAAAATTTTATTTTTAATTTTCAATAAATATATAGTAAGTCTTAAATAAAATAAAAAAACATTATAATATATAATTAAATAAAAATGATGTAAGGATTACATAAGATTAGATTTAGAGTTGCTTTGTAAATAAACTAAACCAAACTAAAAATAATGAATAAAGAAGACAAATTGTAGAAGAAAGTTGCTTTCCAATAGCTAAGGAGATAAAGTATGGTGCCTCCAATCATCAAATAAAGTACTAATTTAAATGTCTTAAAGAGAATGGTAAAACATAGGAATATAAAACATTAAAATATGGAAATTAATATTAAAATGTAGAGTGGTCCTTAAGGTGAGTCAACAATTTAACTACATTTGGAATTACTATTAACTAGAAAAATAAATAACTTAAGTCATAACAAATTGTGTTTTTAATATTATGTAAATATATGTTATAATTAAATTGATACGAAATGAAAGAATGTACTATAACAAAATTAAAGTGATAGGAGGTCTATAGGCTAGGTTATAAGAGCTACATGGCTATATAAGAAAATAGATAGAAAACTTTTTAAGAAAGATCATAAATTATATTAGAAATTTTCGTTCTAAGATAACAGATATAGAGTAAACTACTCAATTCTAAAATTGGGTACTAAACAAAAGCCTATAATACATATCGAAGCCATAGAAAATGGGATATTTAAAAATCCAAAGATAAATATTTATTGGATTGAGCTTGCTTTGATGAATCAAAAACATGTTTTGCCTCGAATGGACTTTCTAAAATTACCCTGAACTACCAAAATAAATAAACATATATAATAAAAAAAATTATTTAAAAATAAAAAAATATATAATAAAGATGATATTAGATGAATTGAAGCAATGTACGATAGCATAAGCGAATAAATATGAAGGACACATAAGAGAAGAATGTGTGATTCATAGTAATATAGCAAAATAAAAGAAAAACATTCAAATAAATAGGATAAATTCTATGAGAACATTGCATTCCAAGATACTAAGATATAAAATGTAACATCTATGATCATCCAACAAGATACAAATAAAAAATAGTTATAATGGGTATTAAAGCAAAAAAAATATAAAAAAAATATAAAAATGACTACTTAGTAAGATAAAGTTTGATTAGATTTATCCAAAAACATTTGTTCTAACCCAACTAGAACTATTTAGGAACTGCTACGAATGACTAAAATAAAAATATAAAAAAATTAAGAATTTAATATTAACTAAATTTATATTAAAACTAAAATTAATTGAAAAGAAGTATTGTAGTATGATAAAAGCGAAGTCATGTAAAGGCCACACATGATGAGGATAAGAGTTTTATTGTAGCAAAAAAAATTAAAGAGAAAGACAGATAAATAAGATAGACTATGCAAAAATGTTGGACTCCATGTTTTAAAAGAGATAAAATAAAATCCTTGATGAACAAATCTATATAAATCAGAATGAATATTAAAGTGTGACAAATGTATAAAAAAATTAAAATATTTAAAAATATAGAAATATATATATTTAGTTGAATAGAGATCGTCTAGATGAGTTCAATCATATTTCTTTAGTCTCGATTGAAACTAATTAAGAATTATTACATAATACCAAAGTAAATAATCTTAAAAAATAATAAATTATATTTTTCATATTAAGTAAATATACAATATAACGAACAAGTAAATTAAAGGAATGTATTGTAATGATATTAAATCTTTGAAAGGGTCACATTAGAGTAGACTGAGTGTTACATAGTAATATAAAAAACAAAAATAAAAATTAAAAAGAAATAAGATAAATTCATTGATAATATTGCATTTTAATATACTAAGGAGATTGAGTGTAATAATCTTGATTAACAAATATAGTATGAATGAAAATTTCTTATAAAGTGTATGCAAATCTTTAAAATTAAAATGTTTAAAAATATAAAAATGACACTATAATTAAATAATGCTCATGAAAGCAAGTCCAATGTTTGTTTTGACTTATTAGATTGAAAATAGAATAATTACCAAAATAAATTCTCATAAATAACAATAAATTATTTTATTAATTTAAATTAAACATATATTAATGTTAAAATGAGGTAAATTAAAGAAATATAATAAAATAAGATTCAAGTGATGTAATGGTCATATAAGATGGCATTTAGAGTAACATAGTGATTCAATAAAATCAAACTAACAATTTTGAAGAAATGATATAAATTTTATGAGAAAGTTATATAGTGACAAATTATGATCTTTGACTATAGTATCTTTAATCATCGAGTATGAATTATTGTCTCAAAAAACATGTCAAAACATAAGAAAATAAAATTTTAAAAACTAAAAATTATTATACAATTAGATAAAGTTTATTAAGATGAGCTTAATTGCATTTTTTTAATTAGTCATGTCTTAGAATTAAATTAGTTACCAAAATAAATAAGCATAAATCATTATAAATCATTAATTAAATATTTAAGTAAAAATATTTTAAATTTGAGATGAGATAAATTAAAAAATATATAATAAAACAAAATTAAAGAATCATAAAGGACACAAGTGAACGAATTTGAAAAAAATAAGGCAAATTGCATTAGTATGTTGTATGAAACATCAAGAAATAAAAAAACTTAAAATTAAAAAATAAATATTTAATTGGATAGAGCTCATTGAGATAAGTTCAACGACATTAGTTTCATCTTCATTGGGCATCATTTTTTTATTACAAAGTATTGATAAATAACAAATAAAAATAATAAAAAAATAATATTTTATTATTAAGTAAATATAAGATAAATTTAAAATGAGAAAATATGAAAAAAAAGCAAGTAATTTTTCTTGATCAAAGTCATGTAAATGATACATGTGAGGAGAACAAGAGTTTCATGGTAATATATAACTAAATCAATGCAACAATTTGGAAGAAATGATCAAATTGTGTAGGAAATTATTGTATAAGGCACTAAAGATATCGAGTGTAACAGCCATTATCGTCAAATAAGAAACCAATCAAAATGACTCATAAAATATAGCAAACTAATAAAAATAAAAAATTTTAAAAGTAAAAAAATTAATTTGAAGTCAGATAAAGCACATCAAGATTATTCCAATGATGGTTTCATCCGAATGAGACCATATTTGAAATTACCTTAAATATGCAATATTAATTAGCATAATTAATAAAAATTTATTATTTTATTATCAAGTAAATATATATTGAAGCTCAAATTATTGAAATTGAAATAATGTAATGCAACTAAAATAAAGGTATAAAAGTCGAAATAATAAAAGATCAAGTTGCATATTAATATTATGAAATACATGAAAAAATGTTGAAGAAATAAACTAAGTTATAGAAAAAATGGAATTCCAAGATGTTAAGGAATCTAGAATAATATACTTGATTATTAAATAAAATACCAATAAAAATAAATTATGAAGCATGCTAAAGTCATCAAGAATAAATTATTCTAAACTTTAAAAATAAATGTTTGGTTAGATAGATGTCCACAAGATTAGTCCAAATAGAGTTATTGTTTTTTAAGGCTTCATTTAAATTAATGCAAAATATCAAAATAAATAAGAATAACTAAAAATATTAATTATTTTAAAGTTATGTGAATGTATAATAAAGCTCAAGTGAGATACATTTGGTAGGAAAGTCCCACTCTATGACACAAAGCAAGTGTTGTAATATCCACTATCATCAAATCATGTGTAAATTAAAATGTGTTGTAAAGCACGACAAAGCCATAGAAAATGAAATATTTAAAAGTTTAAAATGGATATTTAATCAAATAGAACTCATCAAGATGTGTCCAAAGAAAATTGGTTCATTCTGATCTAAACTCGTTCGTAAACACTTTAAATTGCCAAAGTATACGAGTATAAATAGTAATAAATTATTACTTCAATTTTAATTAAATATTTAGTAAAATTGAAGTATATTAAATTGAAGCACTATAACGTAGTTAAAATTAGGCATTGTATGAGTCACAGGATACAATATATAGAGATATATTGTATTATAAAAAAATTAAAAAACATTTAAAGAAAATAGATAAATTATACGAGAAAGTTTCCTTCCAAAATAATAAGCACATTATGTATAGCATCCTCGATTGCCAAATCAAGTATGAATTAAAAAGTTAAATAAATATTACAAAAGTAATTGAAAATAGCAAAAAGAAATTATTTGTTTAGATACAGCTCAACAACATAAGTCCAATGACATTTATTTCATCCTAGTAAGACATTGAATTAAATTACCTCAAATCTTTAATGTAAATAAGCATAAAACATAGGAAAATATTATTTTAAAATTAAGTAAATATACGTTAAAGTTGAAATAAAATAAACTGGTTGAATCTAATATAACCAAATTAAGGAAAAAGTTTTGAAGAAGTGAAACAAATTATAAGAGAAACTTGCATTCAAAGATATAAAGAAGATTGAGTATAATATCTTTGATTGCCAAATTATTTATGAATTAAAATGACTCAAATAGAATGTAGCCTACCTTGAAAAAAGATCTAAAAATATAATTATAAATGTTAAATTGGATAGAACTCTTTGACAAGTGTCTAATGTCATTTACTTTATTTGGATCAAACATCCTTTCGAATCAATATGAATTACAAAAATAAAATAAACATTTTAAAATTAAATACCTTTTATTGTTAAATAAATATATAAAAAAGAAAAATAAAAGTTAATTAAGGCAATGTAACATAACCAAAGCTAAGTGATATAAAGTCACATGAGGGGATAATTTCAGATAAGTAATAACATTGTAGGATGAAATAAAATAATTGGAAAAAAAAAGAAAAATTCTATGAAAAAGTTACATTTAATGAAACTAAAGAGATTTTGTGTGACATCATCGATTGTGAAATGTTATATGAATTGAAATATCTCAAATAAAGTGACTATTTACTAAAAGATACCTCATTATATATATAATTGAATATTTAATGATTTAGTAATCATCAAGATGAGTCAAATGACTTTTGTTTTATCTTCATTAATCCTTAATTACAATTATATCAAATTAAATAAGCATGAATAAAAATATATTTTATTTTGACATCAACCAAATAAATATTAAAGTTCAAATAAGATAAATTATTGCAGCATAATATAGAAAATAAAAATGTTGTATTGGTCACAAGACAGTTGATATACAGTGTCTTTCTAATATAACCTTAATAGAGTAAAACATTTGAAGAAAAGAGATAAATTATATATAAAAGTTGAATCAGAGGTAATAAAAAGATCGAGTGAAGTATAATCAATCATGAAATTAGGTTTGAATCGAAATAACTTATAAATCATGCTGAAATGCATTAAAATGAAATTAATAAATGTAAAAAAATCTTTTTTTAATTATATGATGCTCATTGAGATGAGTCAATTAATATCTATTTAGTTTTGATCATACTTGGTTCGAAATTACCTTGCTTTACTAAGGTAAATAAGCTTAAATTATAATAAATATTTAATTTAATATTTAGAAAATAAATAATAAATCTAAAATAGGAAAAGTTATGATAATATAATATAATCAAAATAAAACAATGTAAAGGTCACATGAGAGAAGTATCTGAGTTATATAAAAATTTGATTAATCCAATGCAAAAAATTTGTAAAAATAAGAAAATAACATAGGAAAATTGCAATACAAGATAAGTTGATTTAGTATTACATCTTATGTCATTAAATATGTAATAAATGAAAATGTCTTATAAAGATTACATTGAAAAGGTAATGTTGAGGTTAGTCTAGCAACATTTGTTTCATATCTTTTGACCTCATTCAAGATTTCCATTAATTTTCAAAGTAAATAACCTTAGCGAACAATATGTCATTATTTTTTTATTTACCAAGTATATATTAAAGACAAAATAACATAAATGTAAGAAATGTAATACAACCAAATTGAATCATAAACATCACATGTAAGGAGTTTTAAAGTTACATTGTATTTAAAACAAATGAAAAAAAAATAATTAAATGGTATACATTTTTTGAAAGTGTTGCTTTTGAAGGTGCTAAGGTGATTGAGTTTAATATCATCAATCATTAACTAAGTATTATTCAAACTTTTTATAAAGAATTACCCTAGAAAAATATATAGAAGTAGAGAAAAGAAGATTTAGTTCAATAGAGGTCATCAAAATGAGTCCAATTATGCTTTTCCCTTCTAGATTAGACTTTGTTTGAAACGAAATTTAATTATCAAAATAAAAAAAGGAAAAGAAATTATCATTCTAACATTTTTTAAATGTGCATTAAAAGAGAAAAATTATAGTCATGTAATGTAAAATAATAAAGGCAATGTAAAGGTTTTGCAAGAGGAGAACTAGAGTTAGATATCAATTTCCCAAATTAATGTCAAAATTTTGATAAGATGATATAAATTTTATGTGAAAGTTAAATTTCAATATTTTAGGGAGAAGTCATGTAGTATCCTCTATTGTTAATCAAGCTACTAAAAAATTTCCTCAAAGAGAGCAAAACTATAGAAAAAATAATTTTAAAAAATTAAAATTAATATCTTGTTGGATAGAGGACATTGAGAAGAGGACACGACATTTGTTTAGTGTCACTTGAACCACCTTTTAAGTTGTCAAGAATGACCACATTAAATAAGGTTAAATAATAAAAAATTATTATAACAAATTTTATGTAAATATTAGAAAAAGGAAAAATAAGATAAATTAAAGCAAAGCGTACTGTTTAAATCAGAAAAAGAAAAAATTTAAAAAAAGAGAAATTATACATGAGAGTTATATTACAGGATACTAGAGAGACCAAGGGTAGCATCCTTGATTTTCAAATATGTAACCAATCAAAACATCTCAGAATGTTTTACAAAACACTAGAAATAAAATATCTAGAAATATAAAATTGAATATTTAACTAGATATCTTATTCGGATGTATCCAATTGTGCCTTTTCAAACCCACTTGACCTTAATTTGAATTTCTATGGCCAAATATATTTTTTCTTGAAATACCATTTTTTTAATATTAACTAAAGATATAATGAAATTAAAATGAATCAAATTTGGAAAATGTAATATAACCAATTCAAAATGATTTAAACATCACACAATAAGAAAACTTTGAGTGTCATAATAATATAACGCAATTGAATCATAACGTTTTTAAAACATCAAATGAATTACAGATAAAAGTTGCCATCCAGATACTAAGGAGATTAAGTTTAAAGTCTTTGATCATCAAATCTGGTACATATCAAAATGTCTCTTTGGGACAAGTACAATGAGATTTATTTCACCTCTAATAGACCTCTTTTTGAATTATTATGAATTACAAAATAAATAAGTATAAATAATGATATAGTTTTATTTTATAATTAGGTAAACTATATTGAAGGTTAAATGAATTAAATTCAAGGAATATAATACAATAAAATTAAAGCAATTTAAATATGACATAAATGAGACTTAAAATTATAGAGTAATATATAAAAATTAGAAATATTTGAGGAAATGAGATAATTGTTTGACAAAGTACATTCCAATATCCAAAAGATAATTAGTACAACTTACTCAACCACGAAATATGGCATTAATTGAAATGTTTAATAAAGCATGTGGAAGCCCATGAAAATAAAATCTATATAATTAGTAAAGTTTAATTTAAAGAAATTAAATCTATATAGTATACCTAGTAAAGTTATGTAAAGGTCACATGAGAGGATATTTGAAGTTTTATATCATATAACTAAATCAAAGCAAAAAAAAGTTGAAGAAATGAGTTGGATTATAAGAGAAAATTAAATTCCAAAAAACAAAGAGATTGAGTGTGATATCATTGATTGCTAAATTATGTACAAAATGAGAATGCCCCATAAAAATGGCAGAAATATTTAAAATTATTTTTTTGCAAAATATGAAAAATTAGTTTTTAAGAGGAGTCTAATGAATTTTGTTTTATATTAATTAAGCATCATTAACAATTATTACAAACAAGAGATTTTGAGTAAGATAGTAATATAACTAATTCAAGGTAAAATTTTGAAAAGTGGAGAAATTATATAAGAAACTTACATTCTAGGACACTTGAGTGATATAAAGTAATATTCCCAAACATCAAAATAGATAAAAATTAAAATATCATATAAAGCTTGCCAAAGTCATAGATAAACTCCAGAGGAGTCCAAGGATGATTTGTTTCTATTTTATTACACAATGCTTCGAATAACCACCAAATTACAAAGAAAATAAGCATAAAAACATCAATTATTTTTCGATGTTTGTTAATTATATTTGTATATTAATGCGGAAGAAAAATTAAAATAAACGAAACATAATAAAATGAAAGAATTATAAAGTTCAAATGAGTTGAGTTTTAGAGTTATTGAGTGATGAAACCAAATTGAAAGGAAACATTTAAAGAAATGACACAAATTATAAGAGAAAGCAAAATTTTAAGATATGAAGGAGATCAAGTGTAACATACTTGATCAGAAATCCAAGCATGACGAAAAGGATAAGTAATGTGTCACGCCCCGCCTAAACAATCACTATAATCTACTGATAAAATCAGCTAATCAGAGCATAGCAGCATATAATTGAGGACACAACTGTAAAACTAGGCGAGGGTGACGCAAACAAAATAAAACTGTTACCTTTATAATCAACAGCAACTTCAATATATGCATACCTGTCACTTGGGAAATCCTGTACAAAAATTACAAAAAACGAAATAACAGATACGTTTGTACAAAGTCCCATACCATCCTAAGCACCCTCTCTCTGTGAATCAGTGGCATGTCCTGTAATGTAAGTAGGGAAAATGAGCTTATAAAGCCCAGTAGGTGAATGCTATGGCTACAAGGATATAACATGATGAATATCTAACAACATGCTTTAACTCAAATGTAAATATGGCAAAGATAAATCTGAAATCAGCATGCAATGAATCAAGCAAAGTATGCAATTCATTTCTTCTTCTTTTCAATTCTTTTTCTTTCTTATTCATTTTTTTTTTCTTTTCTTGTTGGGTCCCAGACTTTCCCCATGATCCACGTCCCCCATCCCTATCATATCATATCACATCTCTATGGCATCTATCTCATCTAGAGACCATTGCCCATAGGCATATCGTGGCTGGCCAAGCCTATCACGTCGGACCGTCCCCGTATCTCAGCCCTGCACAAAGTGCTAGCCATATACGTGTTGTCTCGATCTCTATCATGTCGGACCATCTCCGTATCTCAGCCCTGCACAAAGTGCTAGCCATATACGAGATGTCTCGATCTCATCATATCCCTCCGCACTCAGCCCTGCACAAAGTACTAGCAATGCGGGGGAGGTCTCTATGCCATCTCATCATGCCCAGCATCCTGTGCTAGTGCTCATATGTCCGGGGACTACTGGGATGCGATCTAGGGTCAATTCTTTTCTCTTTCTTTTTTTTTTTTACTTTTCTTTTTAGGGAATTTAACCCTTTAAGAGGCATAATCGATACCTCTACACATTTTCTTTGGCATGCTTTACATTTTACTATACCATAGTATCATATTGCAAATTCTCATTTCATTTTCATATAATGCCATAATATTTCAAAGCCATGCTTTTATAATAAAATAACAATCACTACTTACATTACTATTTAAATAAATTCACCTACCTGAGGTCCTGAGGGTCCTGCCATTCTTTGGCCTCTTCCCCTTCCCCTTCCCCTTCCTCTTCTTCTCATTTCTTTCAATTACAAGGTGCTGTTAGAGTTTGCTTTCTTCACCCTTATGCAGCCTCTTCTATCTGTTCTTCTCGCTTGGACTTGCTTTTGGTTCCTCGTGCACGACTCCCCCTTTTTAACACGGAGGCTGCCGGCGACCGCTGCACGGTTCAGAAATTCCCCTCGGATCAAGCCGACACTCGCATGCAACCCTCTTTTCTCGGCACGAAAAACGAGAAAGGGCTGCACCGCAAAAATTCCTTTTTCCCTTTGCTGTCCGCGGTTTCCCTGGCTCGGGATGCAAAAAGGAGAAGGGCTGCACAACAACCCGAAAATCCCAAAAATCCCGTAAAAACCTTTCTAAAAAAAAACTTTCCCTTCTACGGTTCGAGGAGAGAGAAAATAGCTCGGGAAAGAGAAAAGGGCTCGGAACTTACCCGGTTCCGCTCCTCGCTGAGCTCGGGACCTGAAATCGCCGCCGCCGGACTACTCCCTTCTTCCGATTTTTCGTCGGGACGGAGACTGCTGCGGGAAAAAAAAAACCCTCGATCCCTACTCCTCTTTTTCTCTGCTGCTTCGCATGGTTCGGCACGAAGGACTGCGCCGTCCTTAACCCTTTTTTTTCTCTCGGGGTCGGGGCGTACGGGCGCACGCGGCATCGTCGGATCGCCTCACGTCTGACGCCCGTGTGTCCTTTCTTCTTTTCTTTTTTTTTTTCCAGAATATTACAATCTCCCCTCCTTCAAGAAATTTCGTCCCGAAATTTTCAGAACAAATCTGGATACTGAGCTTTTATATCTGCCTCAATTTCCCAGGTTGCCTCAATATCAGTGCAGTTCTGCCACAATACTCGAACCATGGGAATCGCTTTATTTCTTAACACTTTCTCTTTTCGATCTAGGATCAGAATTGGCTTTTCTTGATATGTCAGATCTGGCTGAATTTCGATACCTTCTGTATCATATCGAATAATATGCGCTGGATCTGAAACATACTTCCTCAGGAGAGACACATGAAACACATCATGCACTCCAGCCAACTGAATAGGTAAAGCAATTCTGTATGCAACCTGTCCTATCCTTTCAGAAATTTGAAAAGGACCAATAAATTTGGGCTTCAATTTCCCTGCTTTACCAAATCTGAAAACTCCTTTCATAGGACTAACTTTGAGGAAAACATGATCTCCCTCTTGGAATTCAACATGTTGGTGCTTGCTGTCAAAAAAATTTCCTCTGTCGATCCTGTGCAGTCCGTATTCTTTCTTTAATCAGTTTTACTTTTTCTGTGGCATCATCCACAAAATCAGGACCAATAAGCTGTCTTTCTCTACCTTCAAACCAGCATAGAGGAGATTGACATTTCCTGCCATACAGAGCTTCATAGGGAGCCATCCCAATGCTAGCCTGATAGCTGTTATTATATGCAAATTCCACTAAAGATAAGTGGCTCTCCCAATCTCCTCCAAAATCAAGAATACACAGTCTAAACAGATCTTCCAAAACTTTAATTACTCGTTCAGTCTGGCCATCTGTCTGTGGGTGGAAAGCTGTACTGAATTTCAACTGAGTACCAAAAGCTTGATGTACCTTTTTCCAGAAATGAGATGTAAACTTTGGATCTCTATCAGAAATAATCTCCTTAGGCACACCATGCAGCTTCACAATTTGTTTTAAATACAGCTGAGCTAGCCTTTCTGCTGAATAGGTGACTTTAATGGCCAAGAAATGCGCACATTTAGTCAACCTATCAATTATTACCCACACACAATCATGACCTGCCTGTGATCTAGGCAAACCCACAACAAAATCCATTGATATACTTTCCCATTTCCACTCAGGAATGGGTAAAGGTTGCAGCAAACCACTAGGCTTCTGTTGTTCCCCTTTAACCTGCTGACAAATCAGACATTTTCTGACCCATTCTGCCACATCTCGCTTGAGACCAGGCCACCAAAAATTTGTTTCAATTCTTGATACATTTTTGTGCCTCCAGGATGGATAGCATACTTTGAATTGTGAGCTTCACTAAGCAACAACTGTTTCAATTGGAGATGATCAGGAATACATAACCGGCCATGAAATCTCAACACATCATCTTTATCTAGAGAAAAGTCAGATATCCAGCCATCCCTGATTTTCTGAATTAGTTTGCGACATTCTTCATCTTGCAACTGATCTTCTTTAATAGACTGCAGCCAATCAGGTCTGATAGACAACTGACCAAGCAATAAAACATTTCTCTGCTGTTCTTTCTCTAATAAAAGTCTATCAATTTCAAATACAGTCAGCTTCTCAACATCTTGGGATAAAATTGAGCTAACATAAGCTCTCCTGCTCAGGGTATCAGCAACCACATTAGCTTTTCCTGGATGATAGATTATTTTCAGCTCATAATCTTTGATGAATTCAAGCCACCTTCTCTATCTCAGATTCAACTCTTTCTGATCAAAAATGTATTTCAAGCTTTTATGATCTGTCAATATTTCACATTTCACTCCATAGAGATAGTGCATCCATATTTTCAAAGCAAAAACTATTGCTGCCAATTCCAGATCATGCACTGGATAATTTTTCTCATGAGGTTTCAGCTATCTAGAAGCATAAGCTATCACTTTGCCATACTGCATTAACACACAGCCCAAACCTTGCAATGATGCATCACTGAAAACCTGATAGCCTTCAATTCCTTCAGGCAATGTTAATACTGGAGCAGATGTCAACTTTTCTCTCAACTGCTGAAAACTTCTTTCACAAGATGCATTCCACTCAAATTTCACAGCCTTCTGAGTCAATCTTGATATTGGTGCAGCGATTTGAGAAAAACCCTGCACAAATTTTCGATAATTACCTGCCAAACCCGAAAAACTTCTGACTTCAAATACATTTGAAGGTTGGGGCCAATTTACAATAGCTTCTATTTTCTGGGGATCTACAGAAATCCCTTCTGCGCTAATAACATGCCCCAAAAATGAAATCTTAGACAACCAGAATTCACATTTTGAGAATTTAGCATACAACTGATGCATCTATAAAGTCTGTAATACTGTATGCAAGTGTCTTTCATGATCCTCGACATTTCTGGAATACACCAAAATATCATCTATAAACACCACAACAAACTGATCCAGATATTCTTTAAATACTCTGTTCATCAAATCAATAAATGCTGCAGGGGCATTGGTTAGGCCAAAAGGTAACACCAGGAATTCATAATGCCCATATCTAGTCCTGAAAGTAGTCTTAGATATGTCATCTTTTTTGATTTTCAACTGGTGATAACCAGACCTTAAATCAATTTTCGAAAATACTGCAGCACCCTGCAACTGATCAAATAAATCATCAATCCTTGGCAGTGGATAACGATTCTTGATAGTAATTTTATTCAACTCCCTGTAATCAATACACATCCTTAAACTGCCGTCTTTCTTTTTCACAAATAAAAGCAGTGCTCCCCATGGAGACACACTGGGTCTAATAAAACCCTTGTCAAGCAACTCGTGAATCTGGACTTTTACCTCTTGCAATTCAGCAGGGGCCATTCTATACGGTGCCTTGGAAACAGGTTCCACTCCTGACATCAACTAGATTTCAAATTCGATTTCTCTGTCTGGAGGTAAACCAGGCAACTCTTCTTGAAATACCTCGGGATACTCACAAACTACAGGAACATCCTGCAACTTCCCAAAATTCTGATCTGGTAGCAACACAGAAAGCAAAAATCCTTCATTTCCTTTCTAAAGCAATTTACAAGCTTTCAACACAGAAATGAAAGGAATTTTCCTTCCTTTCCCATAGTAAATTACTTCTTCTCCCAATTGGGTTTTCATCTGCACTCTCTTTTCCATACAATCAATTTTGACTTGATGTTTCACAAGTCAATCCATCCCCAAAATAATATCAAATTCACTTAGGGGTAAAATTATCAAGTCCACAGAGAAATCTGTTCCCTGAATTTCTATATTTCCATTTACACATTCTTTTGCTAAAATTTCTGAACCATCTGGTAATTTAACTAATAAAGCAGTTTTCATGATTTGTAATGGTAACAGCAAATGATCACACACATGCTGAGCTACAAATGAATGCGATGCTCCACAATCAAAAAGAACTGATACCGCAATATTTTTGAAAGATAAAATACCTGATATCACATCAGTAGAACGAGGAGCATCCTGCTCAGATATAGCATATACTCTCGGCTGTCCACTTTTGCCAGCTAGCTGACCTCTGCCTGTGCCACCCGATGCTGTGGTAGATGTTGTACCTCGACCTTTGCCAGTACCAGCTCTACCACCTCTAGTAAAACCAGTGGGTGATGAGGCCATCCCAGATGCCGCACTAGCCTGGGGACAATCTCTAGCTATATGCCCTGGCTCACCACAAGTAAAACATTTGATCTGGCCAGCAGTCCGATACCAACAAATCCCTCTATGAAATTTTCCACATTCTGGACACTGAGGGGTCTTTCCAGTATCTGTATCGGTCCTGCTACTGCTAGCTACAGATCCTGATTTTCCAGTACCGAATCTCTTACCTCTGAACTTTTTGAATCCCTTTTTAAAAGATGTGGTCTCTCTGATGGCTAGGGGTTCTTCTCTTTTTCTTTCTGCACTTTTCTGCACTTCCAGCACCTGCAAGTTCTGTTCTATCATTCTGGCATTTTCCACAAGTTCAAAGAAGTCAGCTGTTCTGAAAGAAATTAAAGCAGATTTGATTTCATGTTTCAATCCTTTACTGAATACAAAACAGCGCTGCTCCTCAGAACCAAACATGTCAGGCACATGTCTCGCCAGAGTGCTGAATTTTCTTTCATACTCAGATACTGTAAGGGCACCCTGAACCAGAACAGAAAGATCTTCCCGCATTCTTTCTCGGGCAGATAAAGGGATGTAGCACATTTCAAAATCAGCTACAAATTCTGGCCATGAGATTTCTTTTGTTGGCCTGCTCCTGAACTTAATCCTGTGGCGTGATTCCCACCAGTCCACAGCCTCGTCATCAAGCACCAAAATAGCTAAAGGAACTCTTCTGTGCTCTGGGCAATCCATGCCCTCAAAGATTCTTGTCATCTGCTTAATCCATCTCTCTGCAACTAAGGGATCTGTTCCTCCAGCAAAGTGAGGGGGATGCATGTGATAGAATTGATTTACTGCCTTATCCATCATGAAGCTGTCATCCTCCCTTCTCATTTGTTGTTGCGAAGAAGATGAAGCAATTGGCATTTGAGCATTATCAGAGCCTTGCTCTCTTTCTTCATTGCCAACAGGAGTTACATTTGCTTCTCCTCCTCTAAATCCCTTTATTCAGCAAATTTGCACATATCAATTCTCAATAATTCAACAATTTTCATAATTATACGTATGTGCTTTACTTAAAAACAGGTATGACATATACATGTTGTGCCAGTGTCCTCACTCAAATTCTTAATTCTTACAACCGGGCTCTGATACCACCTTGTCACGCCCCGCCTAAACTATCACTATAATCTACTGATAAAATCAGCTAATCAGAGCATAGCAGCATATAATTGAGGACACAACTGTAAAACTAGGCGAGGGTGACACAAACAAAATAAAACTGTTACCTTTATAATCAACAGCAACTTCAATATATGCATACCTGTCACTTGGGAAATCCTGTACAAAAATTACAAAAAACGAAATAACAGATACGTTTGTACAAAGTCCCATACCATCCTAAGCACCCTCTCTTTGTGAATCAGTGGCATGTCCTGTAATGTAAGTAAGGGAAATGAGCTTATAAAGCCCAGTAGGTGAATGCTATGGCTACAAGGATATAACATGATGAATATCTAACAAAATGCTTTAACTCAAATGTAAATATGGCAAAGATAAATCTGAAATCAGCATGCAATGAATCAAGCAAAGTATGCAATTCATTTCTTCTTCTTTTCAATTCTTTTTTTTTCTTATTCATTTTTTTTTTTCTTTTCTTGCTGGGTCCCAGACTTTCCCCATGATCCACATCCCCCATCCCTATCATATCATATCACATCTCTATGACATCTATCTCATCTAGAGACCATTGCCCATAGGCATATCGTGGCTGGCCAAGCCTATCACGTCGGACCATCCCCGTATCTCAGCCCTGCACAAAGTGCTAGCCATATACGAGATTTCTCGATCTCTATCACGTCGGACCATCTCCGTATCTCAGCCCTGCACAAAGTGCTAGCCATATACGAGATGTCTCGATCTCATCATATCCCTCCGCACTCAGCCCTGCACAAAGTACTAGCAATGCGGGGGAGGTCTCTATGCCATCTCATCATGCCCAGCATCCTGTGCTGGTGCTCATATGTCCGGGGACTACTGGGATGCGATCTAGGGTCAATTCTTTTCTCTTTTTTTTTTTTTTTACTTTTCTTTTTAGGGAATTTAACCCTTTAAGAGGCATAATCGATACCTCTACACATTTTCTTTGGCATGCTTTACATTTTACTATACCATAGTATCATATTGCAAATTCTCATTTCATTTTCATATAATGCCATAATATTTCAAAGCCATGCTTTTATAATAAAATAACAATCACTACTTACATTACTATTTAAATAAATTCACCTACCTGAGGTCCTGAGGGTCCTGCCATTCTTTGGCCTCTTCCCCTTCCCCTTCCTCTTCTTCTCATTTCTTTCAATTACAAGGTGCTGTCAGAGTTTGCTTTCTTCACCCTTATGCAGCCTCTTCTATCTGTTCTTCTCCCTTGGACTTGCTTTTGGTTCCTCGTGCACGACTCCCCCTTTTTAACACGGAGGCTGCCGGCGACCGCTGCACGGTTCAGAAATTCCCCTCGGATCAAGCCGACACTCGCATGCAACCCTCCTTTCTCGGCACGGAAAACGAGAAAGGGCTGCACCGCAAAAATTCCTTTTTCCCTTTGCTGTCCGCGGTTTCCCTGGCTCGGGATGCAAAAAGGAGAAGGGCTGCACAACAACCCGAAAATCCCAAAAATCCCGTAAAAACCTTTCTAAAAAAAAACTTTCCCTTCTAAAGTTCGAGGAGAGAGAAAATGGCTCGGGAAAGAGAAAAGGGCTCGGAACTTACCCGGTTCCCCTCCTCGCTGAGCTCGGGACCTGAAATCGCCGCCGCCGGACTACTCCCTTCTTCCGATTTTTCGTCGGGACGGAGACTGCTGCGGGAAAAAAAAAACCCTCGATCCCTACTCCTCTTTTTCTCCGCTGCTTCGCATGGTTCGGCACGAAGGACTGCGCCGTCCTTAACCCTTTTTTTTCTCTCGGGGTCGGGGCGTACGGGCGCACGCGGCATCGTCGGATCGCCTCGCGTCCGACGCCCGTGTGTCCTTTCTTCTTTTCTTTTTTTTTTTCCCAGGATATTACATAATGCATGCAAAAAGCCTAAACATAAAATAGCCAAAACCATAAAAGTTAATGCTTCAAATGCAATCACTAGCCTTAAAGTGTCTAACAATGTTTTATTTCAATCGAACTTTGCTCAAAACTATTGTGAATTACAAAAGTAAGTAAGAATTAAGTATAAAATTTTATTATTTTAATGTTAATTAATATATATTGAAGTTCAAATGAGATAAAATAAAATTATGTAATATAAAAAAACCAAAATAATGTTAAGGCCACAAAATAGGGTATTATAGCTATATAAAAATATATGCAAATAAAAGTGACAAAACTTGAAGAAATGAAATAGATTGTATGTGAAAGCTACATTCCAAGAAACTAAAGAGAACTAGAATAAATCTTCGATCATTAAATTAGGTACGAATCAACATTTTTTTACAAAACATGTTAAAGTTATAAGAAATATAATATTTTAAAATTAAAGAATGAACATTTAATTATTAAGGTCTTGCAAATGAGCACAACATCATTTTTCCCAATCAAATTGGGTCTAATATTACTCAAAATTACCAAAATAAAATGGCATAATAAAAATAAATTATTATTTTTAAAATATTATTACATAATAAAGAAAAACTTAGATCAAATAAAGTAATTTAATAGAGCATAACCAAATCGAGATAAAGCTGAGATGAGAGGAGAAATAGTTTTTTTATAGTAATATAACAAAAATAAAAAGAAAACATTTATTAAGTAAGAAAAATTATACTTGAAAGTTGCATTCCAAGTTATTAAAAAGATCTTGTATGACATCCCTATTCATCAAATATGACACAAATAAAAATGGCTCCTAAGGCATAATAGTGCCTTAGAAAACTAAATATACAAAATTTATTATTGAAAATTTAATTAGATAGAGTTAGTTTGATTAGTCTGATAATGTTTATTTTATCTCAAGCAAAACATGTTGGCATCTGCTGCAAGTTACTAAAATAGAAAAGAATAATTGAAAATATATCGTTATTTTAATATTAAGTATATATATGTGAAAGCTTAGATAAGTTAAGTTGAATTAGTGTAGTATAACCAAATTGAAGCAACTTAAGTGTCACAAATAAAGGGAATTTGAGTTTGATAATATTATAACAAAATTAATAGTAGAAAGTTTGAATAAAATAAGTAAATTATATTGGAGAGTTACATTCCAAGGTTTTAAAGAGATCACGTGTAAACACTTCGATCATAAAATAAGTATAATTCAAAATGACTCAAAGTAATTACCAATTCTTTAAAAAATAAATATTTTAAAAGAATAAAAATTAACTTTTAACTTTTTAAAATTCATTAAGTTGAGTCAAATGACATTTTCTAGGTTATATTGGACATCATTTAGCATTACTCTATATTACCAAAGTATGTAAAAGTAAATATTAAAAAATTATTATTTTATTAAGTAAATATATATTAAATTGCAGTCGAGATAAATTTAAGGAATTTAATAAAACCATATCAAATCAATGAAAAGGTCAAATGAGTATTGACTTTGAGTTGGATACCCCATAAAACTAAATTAAAGTAAAATCTTTGAAGGAATGAGATAAAGTGTACAAGCAAGTTGCATTAAAAGATTCAATGGAAATCAACTATAACATCATTGATTGTTAAATTAGGCATGAATCATAATATATCTCAAAATGTGCCAAACTCTTAATGAAAAAAATTAGAAAAAATATAAAAAATGATTATTTATTTAGATAAAGCACATTGAGACTAGTCCAATGACAATTGCTTCATCTCAGTCGATCTCATTTACATTTACAAAAAATTGACAAAATGAATAAGCATAAATATTAAAATATTATAATTTTAATTTTATGTAAATATATACTAAAGGTTTAATATGATAAATTGAAGTAATATAATATTGCCAAATTAAAGCGATGTAAAGACTAAATGAGAGGATATTTAGAGTTATGTGGTAATCAAAATGAAAGTGAATTTTATGTGGTAATCTTATGGGTTTGAATGATGAAATTGAGATTTAAAATTTCTAAAGTGTTCATGATGTCACTATTTTTGGGGCTAAATGCATCTTTTTGTTATCTAATTGTGCTAAAAGATTTGAATTTTTGTTAACATGAGAAGGAACCATGATTACTAGTGAAAGGCAAACTTTTTACGGCATGAATACTCCATAAATAAATTACGATTCCAACAAAATGCAACTTTAATGTCGAGATTTCTTTTCTAAATTTTGCGACATGTGATATTGAGAAAGGGTAAATTGATCTTTTGATTTAGATTGGAATAAGAAATTCATGGTAGAAATATTTCTTGAACATCAATGCTGAAAATTTTTCAATTATGCTCTAATTTAAGCAAATCATGAGTGCATAAAGAGATTGTAATATTTAAAATTTTAAAATTGAGGTAATGTTTTTGATTTTCCACATTCACAAAACCTTTAATACTTTGAAATATCATTATTTTCTGTATACTATGGATATTAAGAATTATCATGCTAGGTTTGTTGCTAAACTGAAACTAGATAATAGATTACTAAGCTCAAGAACTTAGTGAGCACATTTTTAAGTGAAGCCAAGAAACAACTTCATTATAGATAATATTTGTCGTACATGATAAACAAGACATAGATGTGATATTTTGAAAGAATGAGGGGCAATAAACCAGGGTTAGACCTTTGGGTCTTAGTGGTATGGGCCAATGGTTAGCTCAAAATGTTGGTAGAGACCCTTGAAAGCACTTCAGATAGCTTCTAAGGAAAGGGTGGCACTTAGATTACTTGTAAGGAAGCTTGAGCGGCTTTGGTGGATTATAGAAGAAGTCTAAGATTTGAAGTTTTTTCGTCATAATAAAGAAGATATAAGTAATTAAAAATTGTAAAAGCTAAGTAGTAGATTTTACTAACTCAAACTAAGTCTATGGGCTATTGTAGTTGCCTAAAGGAACCTAAGAATTGTTTTTAATGCATAAGATTTGAAGTATTAGTATTTCTTTATTTAAAATTTGGATACCTAAAGTATGAAAATTAAACATTGGATAATGTTAAGGATCCAAGTAACACTAGTAAGACTTAAAAGTAAGTTATGTTTTGAAAAAACCTTGAATGGCCTTTTGGTATGACTAATAATATATTAATATAAAATAACTCAAATAGACTACAACTTTTGCTGAACAAAAAAAGTTAAAAAATTAAGATTGATTAAGGATCTCAAGTAGTTGGTAAGTCATTGGAAACACCAAATTTAAGGTAATGAATTGATAAGACTCTTGATTAGACCATGGGTGAGGGCTAATTGAAAAAACATAGCTCAATTTTTGCCTTAGAAGAGGTGTTAAGGGTGCTGAAGAGGGTTATTGGTTTTATTAGACTTAGAGTAAACTTTAATCTTGTTTATAATGATTGATAAGATATTAATAGCTCTAAATTAGGTTATTAGGACAATAATTAGTGTTGTTGATGTTACTTTAGGAAGCATTATATTTGGCTCATGGAAGGCTTTTTGATGGGTGTGGTGGCTCAATGTTTTCTATCAAGCTTGAGAGCCATTAGTTGGTCATGAGAATGAAGGATTGTAAACAAGGGCTTTTACTTTAATTAATTCATCAAAGAATTTGGACCATTAGTGGTTCTCAATTGATTTTTAATATAGCCTTCAAGAGTTTAGCAATTGTTTACAAGTAAGCTACTTATGGTTTATTGGAGACCCTAGGTTAGCCTAGGTAGTTATTAAGGTTATCATAAAACTGTAAATGATCTAGATTGATAATTATAGTTTAGAGAAACTTCTAGGCTTTTTATAGATGAAAAGTTAAAGTTATAGGAGACGTCAAATGAACCCAATAGACAGTGGAAGAGCAATCACATGAAGTGATGTTTCTTGACAGGAAAATCAACATTTATAATAGGATAAATTAAACTGTAGTGAACCTTTCATGATAGCCTACCAAGGAAAGTTAGGTTAGTAAAATATACAAGATGGTCAGACTCTTACGATTTTTTGTCTTGTTTAGCACCACATGCATATTCAAGATCAATAGGAGATCATACACATGGTTTCATAAAGTAGGAAGTGCCATGAATTGTTTGTGATTCCTAGTGTAATACATTACTGGTTAAGTGAATGATAGACCATATATAGTCAACTTCTAGATCATGTGCCAAGGATCCTATGGTGCATGAGTCCTACTAATTTATAAGTCGTCATAGGAGATCATAGTGTGACTCACCTAGTAGATGACTATACAGTTGTTCAGCACACTTAAAGACCAATAACCCCCCATCTCACCTTGCATCGGCTTCACAATACTAGCAGGAAGTCCTTTACGGAATTCTAATTCTATCGTCGCAATGAAACAGTAACAACATTTTATTGGACTTCTTATAAGGAAGTGTCAAATTGCGTGGTGAGATAGTAGTCTAGAATATGCATCATGGATTCCTTATGATTATTTCATCTTGATCAAATCTCATTTGAAATTACTACCAGGAAAGATTACTCTAATGGTGCTTATTTTTCCCTATTGGGCCTCATTTGTAATTACAATGAGTTATCAAAGTAAATAAGAAAAACTAATAATTTTTTAATGTAATATAAATATATAATTTAGTTCAAATGAGATATATTTAAGTAATATAATATATTCAAATCAATATAAAATAGAGTTCACATAAGGATAGAATAAGAGTTTGATATCAATATAACTAAATCAAAGAAAAAATGTTGAAGAAAAAAGCTAAAGTATTGAAGAAAATTTCATTTTAAGATTCTAAGTAGATTGGAGTATAGCATTATTGATTATCAAATAAATGATGAATTAAAATGTCTCTCAAAGCATGCTAAAATCTAAGAAAAAGTATTTAAAGATATAACAATGAATATTTAATATGATAATACTTGTCGAAATGAGTCCAATAATATTTTCCCTCTCAATCAGACATCAGCTTAAGGTAATGTCAATTATAAAAATCAATAAGCTTAAAAAATAATATTTTTTAATATTAAGTAGATATGTAATAAATTTAAAATTTATAAATTAAAGTAAAATAATAAAATAAAATCAAAGTGAAGTAAAAGTAATAGGAGAGTAGAATTAGAGCATCATAGCAATATGACCAAAAAATAAAAATTGAATAAATTTAAAACAATTTATAGTAATTTTTAAATTAAAAATTTAAGAAAATCGTGGGTAAAATCCTCGATATAAAATAAAATTGGAATGAAGATATCTCTTCATTCCGACAAAAGTCCTAGAAAATAAAATATTTAAGAATACATAAAATAATATTTATTTTGATTAATATCATCGAGATAAGATCAATGACATTGTTCCCTCTAGGTTAGACATTGTTCCGTATTATGAAGAGTTAAAATTTTAAATAAGCACAAATAATAATATTTTGTAATATTAAGTAAATAAATATATTAAATCTAAGAATAATATAAATTTTAATAATACAATATAACTAAATCAAAGTAATGTAAAGATCACACAAAAGGAGAATAAGACTTTCGTACTAAAACAAAAAGAAATTAAAGAAGAACTCAGAACAAACGAGATAAATTATGTAGAAATATTGCATTCAAATATACTAAGAAAATCATATATCATATCCTTAATTATAAAAATAGGATTGATTTCACATGTCATGTAAAGTGTTATGAAAACCTAGAAAAAGTTAAAAAATATGAAAACAAATATTTACTTATATTGAGCTCGTTAATTTGAGTCCAATTATTTTTTTTCACATCTAGATCAAACCTCATTTGGAACTACTACAAATTTTAAAGAAAACAAGCATGAGTAATAGTAAATTATTATTTAAATATTAATTAAATATATAGTAAAGTTGATATGAGATAAATTGATGCATTCAAATATAACCAAATCAAAGCTATGTAAAAGTCACATTAATGGACAATTAGCCTTCCACATTAATATAAAAAATTCAAAGCAAAAATTTGTAGAAATAAGATAAATGTATCTAGATAGTTGCATTTGAAGATAATAATTAGATTTGACATCCTCGATTATCAAATCAAGTATGATTAGAAATATCTTATAATACATAGAAATCCTTAGAAAGAAAAATATTTAAAATTATAAAAAATAAAATATTCAATTTAATAAACACACATAAAGAAGAGTGCAACGAAATTAAGTGATGTAATGGTCGTATGAGAAGAAATTTAGAATTATAGGGAACATTGCCAAACAAAAGAAAAAATATTTCAAGAAACTTTGGCAAATTATAAAAAAAGTTGAGTTCTAGGTTACTAAAGAGATCGAGTGTAACTTCTATCATCAAATCAAGTATAAATCAAAGTCTCTCATAAACTAGGCAAAAAACAAAGAATATTAAAATAAAAATATGAAAAAAATGAATATTTATTTCACTAGTGGTCATCACAACTAGTCAAATGTCCTTGTTTTCATCTCGATAAGATCTTGTTTATAATTACTTCAAATTACCAAGTTAAATATGTAGTAATAATAATAAAATATATTTTTAATATTTAGTAAGTATATTTTTATAAAACATGATAAATTGAAGGAATAAAATACAACCATATGAAAGCAATGTAAAGGCTAGACATGTAGAACTTTAAGTTACATAGCAATCTAAAAAATCAAAGAAAAACTTAGACAAAATCAAATAAATTTTATAAGAAAGATGTAATCAAAGATTTGAAAGAGATAGAGTGTAACATCATCAATTTTCAAATAAGATATGAATCAAAATCTCTCTTAAAGAATACCAAAATCTTATAAAATAGAATATATAAGAATAAAAAATAAAAATAAAATTTGAAAGAGCTCATTGAGATGAGTTCAACGATTTTTTCATGTTCTTGATAGTACTTTGTGAGAATTACAATAAATTACAAAAAAAATAAGTGTAGATAGTTGTATTTTTTTTGAAATATTAAGTAAATATATATTAAAGTTAAAATGAGAAAACTTTAAGTAAACTTGTATAATAAAATTAATAGAAAGTCAAGGTCACATGATAAGAGAGCTACACATTCATATTAATACAACCAAATAAAAAGAAAATATCAAAATAAATGAGACAAACCATATAGTAAACCTACATTCCAACATACTAAGTTCGATGTAATATTATCGATTATTAAATCTTCAACAAATCAAAATATCATTTAAAGTGTGTCAAATAATTAAATAAATGAATATTTAGTAACATAAAACATGTTGAGTTCAATCCAACTATCTTTTTGTTTTGCCTCAACTAGATCTTATTTGTAATTTCTATGAATTATCAAAACAAATAAATAATAAATTATTGTTTACTATTAATTAAAAATATGTTAGAACATAAATGAAATAAATTGAAGCAATATAATATAAGAAAATCAAAGCAATGTAAAGGCTCCATGTGTAGAGATTTCAGTTACATAGCAATGTAAAAAAAACAAAAAAAAAGAAGAAATTAGATAAATTATATGACAAAGCTGTATTCAAAGATGTTGTGGAGATCAAGTGTATAACATTAATAGTTAAATAAGGTACAAATCAAAATATCATAAATTACATTATTTTAATTTATCTTTATTTATCTTTAATATTTATTTACATGATTAAAAAACTATAATTTATGTCATTTGTTCAAATTTTTTACATTGCTTTAATCATATTACAATGGTACTCTAAATCTCATCTTATGTGACATTTAAATCACTTTAATTTGGCTATATTACATAGCTTTAATTCATCTCGTTTTGGCTTTAATACTTTTTTGCATAAAAAGGAAATTTTAATTTATTGTTAATTTTTATTAATTACTTTAAAAATTCACAGTAATTTTAGAAATAGTTTGACTGAGATGAAATCAATATTGTTGGAGTCATCTCAATTAGCTCTTTCAAATTAAATATTTATTTTGTAATTTTGAATATTTTATTCAATCATGCTTTAGCATTCTTTAAATGACATTTTATTCATATTTTATTTGTCCATCAAGAATGTGACTCTCAATCACATTTATATAATGGAAAGTAGTCATTCTATTAAATTTATCTCATTTTGTTAAATTTTTTTCATTGATTTGTTTAAATTAATATGTAACTCCAATCACCTTTTGTGTTACCTTTAAATCACTTTTATTTAGAAATATTATATTGCTTCAATTTATCTCATTCTTATTTTATTATTTATTTACTTAATATTGACATAATAATTTAGCTTTATTTATAATTTTTACTTTTTTAATGTAATCAGTTTGAAAAATGTTATTAGCAATTATATATCTCTATTTTGGTATATTTAAATGTATCAATTAATATTATTTTGTGATCTAAGATGTACACTCAATCATGTTTACATCTTTGATTGCAAGTTTCTCATAAAATTTATTTCACTTCTTAAAGATTTTTTCTTTGATTTTGGATATTACTATGCAACAATAAATCTCCTTTTATATTACCATTACCTTGCTTTTTTTTGGTTATGTTAAATTGCTTTAATTTAACTTATTTTAACTTTAACATAAATTTACTTTATATTACACCAACATTGTTTATTTATTATGCTATTTTAATTTTGAAATTTTTCTTAATCCCAATCCAGGCCTTATCAAGGAAACAAAATGTAGCTCAACTCATCTCAACTAGCTCTACCCATTTAAATATTCATTATAATCAAATTTTAAATTTTTTGTTTGACTTTGATTTTAAAAGATTTGTTGGGACATTTCATTTCTTATCTTCTTTTATGATTAAAGATGTTACTATTGATCACCTCAATATTTTTGAATGCAAATTTTTTATATTGTGTTTCTATTTTTTTCAACTTTTCATTTTGAATTTATTATATTACTATAAAACTCTAATTCTATTCTCAAGGGACATTAGCTTTTTCTTTATTTAGTTATATTTTTTTATTTAAAGTTATTTCATTAAACTTCAATGTAAATTAACTCGTCATTAAAATAATAATTTATTATTATTATTTTATTATTTAATTTTGTAATTTGTTGTAACTCTAAAAGAAATTTGATTGAGACAAAACAAACTTTTTAGCATGCTACATTTGATGTCTATAGTAACTTGTAACATAGTTTCGTATTAAATATGTCATATTTTTTCAATTTTTTTTCTTCGATTTTGTGATTTTATTATATTTCTTTAAACTAACTCTCAAGTGACCTTAACTTTTTTTTAATATGGTTATATCACATTGCCTTAATTTTTGTTAACTTTATTATATATTTACAGTGAATAAAAATATTTGGTTTATTATTTACTCTTTTTTAATTTTGTAATTCTTAGAATATTTAATCGATGTTCGATAAAAATGAAACAATACCCTTGGGCTCATATCAATAAGATTTTTGAAATTTAATATTTATTTCATATTTTTAATCATTCCATTTTCTAGGATTTTGGCATGTTTTATATTGCATTTTAATTTGTACTAAATTTTCTTAATTATGTCATACCTTATCTTCTTATTAATTTGAAATATAATTGTTTTTGTACAATTTATCTAAGTTCTTTAATTTTTTAGCTATAATTTGTTAAATTCATTTGTAGCTATAGTTGCACTCTAACATGACTTGAACAACTATTTGATTTAATTGTATCACATTAGGCCAGGTTTTCAAATTTTAGCTTTAACAAATATTCACTTGATATTAAAATAATAATTTATTATTATTTATGCTTAATACTTTGGTTATTCAAGCTTATTCTAGGCAAGCCATATTTAGATAAAAAAAAACACCATTTTCTCATCTTGATAATCTTTATCTAATAAAATATATTTATATGTCGTTTCAATTCATAGCTTATTTGAAGATGAATAATGTCACACTCATTCTTGTTATTATATTTAAATTGAAACTTCTATAATCAAAATGTCTAATAATATGTGCTAAAACCTTAAAAAAATATAATATTTAGAAATTTAAAATTGAATATTTAAATGCACAATGTTCAGCAAGATGAGTCATATGAAGATTGTTATTTCATCTTGATAAGATATTTTTTGGAGTTATTTTGAATTAATAAATTAAATAAGTATAAATAATAAAAAAATATTATTTCAAATTATGTGAATATATATAAATTTTAAAGTTAAGTAAATTAAAGGGATCTAATATAACTAAAATAAAATGATGTAAAGGTTATAAGAGATGTTATTTTGGGTAATATAAGAATATAACAAAATCCAACAAAAAAATTTGAATAAATGATATAAATTATGTGGGAAAATTTTTGCTCATAGAAATTAAGGAGTTAAACTGTTTCATACTTTATTGTCATTAATCATGAAGCTTGGAAAAATTCTAGAAAATAAAATATTTTTAAAATAAAAAATTGAGTACTCAATTAGACATAGCTCTATTAGAGGAGTCCAATGATGCCCTTTTGTCTTGATTAAACCTTTTTTGGATTTAATAAAAAATTTTAGAGTAATAAGTATAAATAATAATAAATTATAATTTTAATATCAAATAAATATAGATTAAAGTTACATAAATTTAAATAATGCAACATAATAAAATGAAAAGCATGAAAAGTTTCTTGAGAGAAGAGTTAAGAGTTACATAATAATATAAGCAATATAAAGAAAACATTTTGAAGAAATGATATAAATTATATGGCAAAGTTTCATTCCAAGTTGTTAAAGAGCTCAAACATAATGGACTTGACCATCAAATAAGCTATGAATTTAAGGCTATCTTAAGGTGTGCCAAAATCCTAAAAATATTTAAAAATGGAAGTATAAATATTTAAGTAGATGAGTTTAGAGTAATAATATTTATCAAAGTTTTGTTTCAACTAGATCAGACCTCTCTATGAATTACTATAAATAAAAAAATATAGGAACAAATAATACTAAATTATTTTTTAGAATTACAAAAACTTATAATAAAAGTCAATGAATTAAGTTGAAGCATTGTAATAAAATCAAATCAAAAGGATGTTAATGTGAAATGATAGGTGAATTTTAATTTAATAGTAGTGCAAAAAATTTAAATAGAAGATTTGAAGAAATGTGAAAAATTTTAGGTGAACATTACATTCTAAGATACTTAGAAGATCAAAACAATACAAAAAAAATATTTAAAACTATAAAATTGATGCGTGATAAAATCTTAAAAAATAAAATATTTTGAAATATAAAAAACAATATTTAAATGCATAGAGTTCAATAACATAAGTCATATTAAGTTTGTTATTTCATCTCGATAAGACCTTTTTTGGAGTTATTATAAATTAAAAAATTAAATAAATATAAATAATAATAAATTATTATTTCAAATTATGTGAATATATATTAATGTTAAAGTTAGGTAAATTAAAGGGTTCTACTATAAAAAAAGAAATTGATGTAAAGGTTATAAGAGATGTGACTAAGAGTAATTTTAGCAATATAAGAAAATCTCAAAGTAAAAATTTTGAACAAACGATATAAATTATATGGGAAACTTTCTACTCATACAAATTAAGTAGATAAGGTGTTTCATCCTTTGTGTTTAATTCATGCATGAATTGAAATGAATCATGAAGGATAGAAACACTCTAGAAAATAAAATATTTGAAAAATACTAAATTGAATACTAAATTAGAAAGAGCTCTGTGAGAAGAGTCGAATGATGTTTTTTGTTTTGATTAAACCTTGTTTTGAATTAATAAAAAATTATAGAGTAATAAGTGTAAATAATAATATATTATAATTTTAATAATTAATAAACACAAATTAAAATTACGATGAGATAAATTTAAATAATTTAACACACAAAATGAAGGACATGGAATAGTTACTTGAGAGAAGAGTAAAGAGTTAGATAATAATATAAGAAATTGAAAGAAAAAATTTTGAAGAAATGAGATTATTCGTTAGGGAATATTCCATTCAAGTTATAAAAGTGCTGAGGCATAATGTACTTAATCTTCAAATACGACATGAATTTAAAGGAGTCATGAAGTGTGCAAAAATCCTTAAAAATTAAACATTTAAAAATACAAAAAATATATATTTATTTTGTTAAGTTTCGACTAGATGAGTTTAACAAGGTTTATTCCATCTCGACCAAACCTTTTTATGTGTTATTGCAAATAACAAAATAATATAGACATAGGTAAAACTTAATTATTATTTTAGTATTAGGAAAATGTGTAATGAAATTGAAATGAATTATGTTGATGAATTGTAGTAAAATCCATTCAAAGGACTCTTAAGATGAAATGTGAGGTGAAATAGAGTTACATAGTAGTATAATCAAATTTTAAAAGAAAACATTTGAAGAAACGAGACAAATTTAAGAAGAAAATTATATTCTAAGATACCTAGAAAATCAAATATTTTAAAAAATATTTAAAAATATAAAAATTAATGTGTGATAAAATCTTAAAAAACTAAAATACTTGGAAATATAAAAATGAATATTTAAATACAAAGATTTCAACAAGATGAGTCATATGAAGTTTGATATTTCATCGCGATAAGACCTTTTTCGGAGTTATTATGAATTAAAAAAATAAATGAGTATAAATAAGGGTGAATTATTATTTCAAATTATGTGAATATATATTAATGTTAAAGTTATGCAAATTAAAGAGATCTAATATAACAAAAAGAAAATGATGTAAAGGTTATATGGGATGTGATTTAGAGTAATATAGCAATGTAATAAAATAAATGTAAAAAAATTTATACAAATGATATAAAATATATGGGGAAAGTTTTACCTACAGAAATTAAGGAGATAAAGAGTTTCATCCTTTATCGTCAATTCATGTATGAATTGAAATGAATCGTGAAGTATGGAAAAACTCTAGAAAATAAAATATTTGAAGTAAAATTGAATATATATTAGATAGAGTTCTATGAGAGGATTTGAATTGTGTTTTTTGTCTTGATTAAACCTATTTCACACTAATAAAAATTTGTAGAGTAATAATTATAAGTAATAAAAAAACTATAATTTTAATATTAAATAAATATAAATTAAAAATCTGATGACATAAATTTAAGTAATGTAATATAACAAAATGAAAGACATAAAAAGGTTACATGAGAGAAGAGTTAAGAGTTACAAAATAATATAAGCAATTAAAAAAACTTTTAAAGAAACAAGATAAATTTTGTTGGAGTGTTCCATTCCAAGTTATGAAAGAGCTGATGTATAACATATTTGATCTTCAAATAAGATATGAATTTAAAGGTATCCTAAAGTGTGCAAAATCTTAAAAATAGAAATTTTATAAAACAAAAAATAAATATTTAGTTAGGTGAGTTTGGACTAGTGGAGTTTAAAACAAAGTTTTGTTTCATCTTGATAAGACCTCTATAAGAATTACTACTAATAACAAAACAATATAAGAATAGATAATAATTATTATTTTAATATTAAGAAATTGTATAATAAAATTGAAATGAATTAAGTTGATGCATTGTAATAAAATCAAATCAAAGTGCTGTTAAGGTTAAACGAGAGGTGAATTTAGAGTTTCATAGTAATGGAGAGATTGGGTTTTCTTTTTCTAACCCCATCGATGGGTAGAAAAATCTACTAATACAGCCATTGACCTTTACAAAGAACTATGAGTTGCTTATACTGTTTTGGATTAACCATTCAATTAAGTTAAAAAATGGAATTTGTCTAGTATCATATATCTTTGAAATCACTTGACAAGATATCAAATGCACTTTTTAATGACTAGGTTGAGAATGTAATTCCTACATCTAACTTTCTTTTTTAGAGAACCCATTAATTCTTTGCCTAAAAGTATATTATAATAAATTTCCCTCCATTTAGCAAAACTAACTAATTCATGAGATGTGATTCTTAGCAATAATATATGCAAGTTATTTTCTAGTAGATTGTGTAGTATTTTCTCAACAAACGTATATACACAAAGTATCATAAAGACCTTAGATTATGTTGAAATCTCTATCTTAGGAATAAAAAATAAGTTCACAATTGGGTCCTTTAGAAATTAAATTTTTTGTGATAAAGTCCTTGGTAGCTTGTAGTACATCATAAACTGTAATTTTTGAGTATTTTGTGAAAAAACGATAATTAAAGCAACTCAAGAAAGGTTTCATATCTTTGTCTAATTTAAATACTACTTCTTCAATCACCTCCATTCTGACCTTTTTCATTGATAAATGGTTTCCTTCTTAAGATATTAAAATAGGTAAGTTGCCGAGAAATTCTACATCTAAAGTAACCTTCTTAAACTAGTGTAGTGCTTAAACAAAATTGACAGGTACCTCTTGAAGTTTGTCTTATCTACTTAATATTTTCTCATTTGATGCTTTAATGACACAAATGTTAAGCTTAGACATTTTATCTTTAACAAAAAGTTGAAAGAATTTAACCTTCCTTCTTCCCTCTTTGAGCCATTTCCTTTAATTAATCCAACCCTTTCCTACCTAAATTGTCTACTAGAAATTCTTTTCTCTACATTAAGTCACCCTAATTAATTAAAAGATTTTGCTAAATGATTGATTTAACATCACTTATTTTAGTTATTAGACAATTGATTGGTGCTTATGTACAAGAAATATACCCATAGGAGAGCTAACCATAGGTGCTTTTATTTACAACAAAAAAAATAAAGAATAACCACAAAAGAAAGAAATTTTCTAAGAAGCAATGGATTTATATTAATATTTCATAGTAGGGATCTTAACTAAATATAATGGTTGTTTTAACAACTCATGCTAAATTACTCATGTTTGTAGTGAAGTGGTAAAGTACATACACAAGTTGGGTTCTTATAATGTTAAAAAAGAAACCACATGGTCACGTGCGAAAGCAAAATGGTTGGATGTAATAAACAAATTTCTCATAAGTTGAAATAAAGTGGTTAGTAACTTCCGTAGCGATTTGAAACTCTTGTGAATGTTTGATAAAGGGTTCGCACATCCCCTTTTGAGCCTCATGCTTGCCTTGATAGAGTGCCTTTATAATCACACTATATGATTATGTACATACAATATACTCATATCAAAGAAGCTTAGCAAGCAACACTTCATTACTTTAATAAAAAATTTCCTTATGTAAAAAATGTTGTGCATCCCTCTTTATAAGAACATAAAAACATGGTAAGTTTCTAACATATGAATATAAAAAATAACTTGAAATACTAAGAAATTTTTTTGGAATTCAAAAGAATATTTTAGAAATTCAAATTTCACTATAAATTACAAAATAAATACTTTGAATTCTACTAAAAATGTTTCATTGAAACAATACAAAAGTATTAATTTAAGTAGTCCCAAACATGCCTATGCATTTTAAATGATGGTCCAACTAGTGGTGCTGCAGCAGGCTATTTAATTAGTTCTTCAAAGGTTGCATTGAATTTGCACAAATTGAAGAGTTGACACATGTTGATGGGTCAGGCATATTTATTGATCAAGTTTATGCATGCTGAAGAAGCAACATGGGTTGATAAGATGGTGTGAGTCTAGTAGATGAATGAGTTCTAAAGTTGAATGCAAGTGAACGGGCCATACAGGTTGACACCACTACTAAAAATAGTAGTTGATGATGGCTATAATAGTGACATATGGTGGTGAATGACAAAGATAAAGTCTAAAACTTTATTTTAAGCTTTTTTAAAGTCCTTTTGACCACATTTTTGTACCAATAAGATTAGAAGACTATTGCACACATATCATATACTAAATTTAAAACTAAAAATATATGAAAAGTTATTAATTAATCTTCAAAAGATAGAAATCAATGTGTAGATACAAAATAATTTGAAAATTGAATGAAAATTAAACTAAAATGTGCAATAGAAAAGGTCGATAGTTATTGACCCCACTATGTAATGATAATAAAGACTAATGAGATATAATAGAGTCAATCTTGGTATGGTTTTGAGTCTAAATAGGTTTATGCCTCTAAGTGGAATCTCTAGATTATGTATAGGATGTTATTACGTCCTTTAAAAATGGTAAGAGCTCTACTCCATAATGCAAGAGTGAAATATCTTATAAAACTCTAACATCTCTAGGTTTAGGAACTAAAGCTCCTTCATTGTAGTCCTAGTGTTGTTGCAAGTAGGATGACTATGCCAATGTACTAAAAATTATTATTGTGCTTGATCTTTATGTAAAAATAATTTGATAATCTAAAATTCAATCCACTTGATCTCTTAACTCAATAGATCAAGTTAAATGTTTTGGTGGGATTGGTTCACTTGACAATGATTATCAAGGCCCAAAAGGGTCACTAGGTGTTAGTCGTGGTTCCATATACCATTAAAGATCCTAAAATTTAAAGGTAGTACTTATTCAATAACCTTTGATTTAATAAAAATTAAATGCTTTGATATTTAGTTTTATGACAACTCTAAATTTTCAACCCATGGGCATGTATTTTTCTAAGGGTTCTCAATGAGAATCTCTTAGACCAAATGTTGATCATCATGTAATCATCGTCACCAAATTTTCTAGGTTATATTCTAACATCTACTAGTTTTTTATATATTTCATCATTTAAGATAAATTTTTTAAGAAGTTTTTATGTAATGATGAAACATGATGAGCAAAGGACTCAATAGACCCAATATTATAAAAATCATAAGACAAATGAATCAAATAAAGTGGACTTTAAGGTTGATTTCCAAAAAAATTTAATGGTCTCAGATTTGTTATTTGATTAGTAAATTCAATAGTTGATAATAAAAGATCCTAAGTTGAAACATGTTCAACTATTAGGCTACAGAAAGGATGGACTAAAGTTTATTGAACTACTTTTTATTCGTCTATTTTTGGACAATAAGTTGATATAAATGTAAGTTTTACTGGAACTAATGGATTTATAAGGTGATGTGATAATCTGGTTTTAATGTGCTATAAAGTAGATCTATAATAGGTTTAATAGCCCTCAAATATGAGAGTTTGTCTAGCATGTGTTTAATAGATATGTCTACAAATTCATCTAATAAGGATTGAGCATGGCTAGTGGGGTTGGCAAACTAATAAGGGCTAACCTAAGTGCCACAAACTAGATAACCACAAAATGTCGTATATCCCTCACCAATCTTGACAAGTAAAATGATACTTGGCAATTTTCTTTTTTCTTTATCATTCCCTTTTGAAATATTTTTGTTAAAAATATTTTTTGAAAGATGCAAGGGATATATCGTGATCTTCTTTCCTTTGTGCTTGAAAGTGCATGCATTGGATCTTCCATTTTTTGCATTATCTTTATTATATAACCAAGGTCTTCCTAAGATAAGGCTATAAAAATCCTAAGATGCAATGACATCATAATTTCCTATAATGTAAGATATAATATGTGAGTTGGGATTGTTTGTGAGTATGAAACCTTTCTTTGGAGTAGTTTTGTGCCTATGACATTTATATAGCTACTACTATTTAGAACAATCTTATAAGATTGGTCTTTAACTCTAATAAAGGCACTAAAGATGTCAATTCATAGCCAATATTCAAATGGTTCTAATGTAATCACACTACATCTTACAATTTCCAGGGGTGGTTCAATATAATAAAGGCTATAACATAATATCTTAATTCTCCTTTGTCCTCTTATGTTGTTGTATAACCTTTTCTTCCCAAAATTCAAGAATTCCTTCTACTTCTTTAAAATATGTGTAAGGGTCTCTTAGGACAATAGGCTATAACCCTCCCTCTATTGTGGCAATAATAACAATCAACTCTAGAACAAGTAAACTATTTCTGTGAGTTGGATTTGATGTGTTAGGGGCGTTTTTGGTGGGGCATCGGTTGCTTGTGGACTAGAAGTAGTTAGAATAGTCAAATTTCTGGTATTAGTTTGACATTTAGAAGTGGTTTAAGGAATCTCATTGTTATGTGAAATTACTCCTCTTAGGGTTTCATGCATCTTAGGCCACCTTATATCCATTTTGTAAATTAGTAGTACTTATCAAAAATAACAAAACTTGAATAGACTCAATGTGCTTTTCTCAAAATTGAGAAAATACAACTTTATCTAATCATTCGACACAACATTTGACCATATATTCCTCAAATTTAGAGTTATATTCATCAATTATCATTGATCCTTGGGGTATATGTTGCCATTTATCCAAATGTTTATTTTAATAAGTAGTGTGTACATATTTATCTCATAAGAGAATCTTCAATTCCTCCTATAATCGAGGCAATGCTCAATCTTTATTACGATAACACTTTTCAATCGTTGAAAAAATAATATTCCAAGTTATGCGAGCCAACTTTTTGTAAATCGGTAATTTGGAGACTCATAAGACTATACTAATTAAAATCATGTTCAATTCACATTTCCTAATCATTATATGCTCTATGATAAAAACTACTATCAAATGCAAGGGCATTTAGTTTAGCCATGTTAACTTGATGATCGTCATACAAAGCCTATTTTCTATCACAAGTATGTAGAGTAGTGGAACGACTATGACGAAGTTCCAATCGATTAGGTTCATTTTTAGATGAGATTTGCCCATCTTTGATGTGACTTTTCATAAATCTACTATAACTATTATTTCCACCCCATCTATTATTTCTATGTTGTTCCAATGTATCTACGCATGTTTGTAAGGTTGCGCTTAGCTCCCAAAATGAATGAGTTAGTTCTTGATTTCCACATTGTATCAATGGGGCTATGGCGATTGTGCTAAATTAAAATTAGATATTTTATATTAATTGTCTAACTTAGTGGTAATAAACTAATTGGATGCAAACAAAGTTTATAGTTTGGAATATATGAAAATTAAATAAATCCTAAAATGTAACGACGAAATGCCATATAAATAAAGAATTATTAAAGCTTCAAAATTAGAAAAATATTATTCATTTAATTATATATTTAATAACCTCTAGTAATTAATAATGATGACATAGAATAAAAATATAATTATTTAATGATAAATTAAAATTAATGTAAGTTTCTAAAACTAACCATGCTTTAATACCAAATTAATGATGGATGACATAATAAAAACTTTTTTGGCTCATGGACAATTGAGAAATATTAATTCAAGTAATATAGCTGCACAATTGTTTATCTAAGGTAATTATATTTAGATTAAAAATTTTAGGATAATTGGATAACTAAAAACTTTTTAAGCCAACCACTTGTACTAATTTTTTATATAAAGGATCTCAGCCAAAAAAAAGGTGGGTTTAACAACCCACATAAAATGTGCTAATGTTGGTGGTGAAGTGGCAATGTACACACTAAAGTGGAGTTTTTAAAATGGAAAACAAGATATCATATAGTAACATATAAAAACTAGAAAGTTAGATGCGATAAGTAACTTTTTTGAAAGTTGAAATAAAGTTGTTAAGAACTTCGTAATTTTGAGTCTCTGTTGAATGTGGGATAGAAGATTTGGCTCTCCCTTTTTTTCATGTCACTCTCCTTCCTAGGACATCTTAAAAATCACACCATAAAATTATTTTAAAAAATCCCTTATATAAAATAAGATTAGTAGTAGCAGTTCTTTACCTCTATAAAACATTATGTTATGTACAATACACTGATTATCCTTTTTTATAGAGAACTCAAGGTTGTGATTGTAATTTTATAACATAGGAATAAAAAAAGACACTCAAGAATATAATGTCACAAAGTTTGGAATTCTAAAGGACATTTTAGAATTCCAAAAGTTAGCAAAAATTATAAATGAAATACTTCGAATTCTTCCAAACAATGTTGCTTCAAAAGTTACAAAATGTTTCATGCAGTTGTCTGATAATTACTGAGTTAGTTAGTAACATGATCAATGTGGCATGGGTGAGAGGTGTGTGATGGGTCAATTCATTTTCACTGGTTAGGAATTTTCATGAATCAAGTCTACCCATGTTGATAGGTGACATAGGATGATGAGTCAATTTAGGTCTAAAGGATGAACTAATTTTATGGTTTAGCATGGGTTAAGTAAGGCATAAGAGTCACTACAATTAATAGTAAAGCTATCGATGAAGGCAACAAAGATGATACGTAGTTATAGATGTTATGTAGCTAATGAAAGTGCAAAACCAAATTTAATGCCTTTTATAATAATTTTTTAACTATATTTTATATTGATGGAATTACATAACTACTATACAGATGTCATGCACTAAATTTAAGGATCAAAATATTTGAAAAGGTGTCAATTGATCTTAAAATGATTAAACAATTTTGTAGATACAAATAACTTAATGAAATAAAAAAATAACTAAAATATTTCATAAAAAAGTGTTGGCTATTGGTTATCCTTATAATGGTAAAGATTTTAGAAACTAATGAGAAGTAAATGAGTGAACACTAGCATGATTATGAGTCTTAATAGGACTGATATGCCTTGAAAGAAGGTTTGTGTGATGTATAAGATGTTACTATGTTAATGTCATTTTAGTCCACAATTTTTGGCATTCCATCAACCTACTCAATTTTAATGCAATTTCTTTTATACCAGGATTGTTTGTTAAAAATGAAAAATCACTCTCTACTACTCTATAAAATGTTGATAACATGGACCACTTTTTGGACATGAATTCTTTTGGTCTTGATTCATGACGTTTTAGACATTAAAGTTGTTCATGTGAGTGATTTGGACCATTTTTTTCATTTTCTATTTTAATTTTTGATCCAAAACTTATTTACTAGAATTTTTTCATGCCATTTCAAGGCCATTTTTGTTTTCTATTTCCATCCTAGCTAAAGGTTAAACCAAAGAAAGGGAGGTCCTTCATGTGACATTGGTTTGTGCAATCCTTAGACCCTTCATTACAATCGAGGGAGGAATGAAATAGCCTTTATATTCATTCATGGTATCAATAAAATTAAAAGTCCTTCTCTATAACTAATGGGAATATGTGATCTATCACAATTAAGGTTAAATTGTTCTATATTTTGCTACTCACTACTCTTATACACTTAGCATACACTAATGCATAGCAAATGAGAAGTTTTCCACTAGACTATTACAGAGAAAATGAATGATATTTTCATAATCATGTAATTAATGACATTGCATGCTTCCTTTCTTAAGCACCATGATGTTGTTGGAAAAATTCCCAATAAGATGTTCAAATCCAAATGACATAGCCAAGAGTGGTAACTTCTATTCCTATGATGTTTGTTGTAATAGGACCACTTGTGTGATATTGTTGTAAATAATTATATGGTTGAGGAGAGAGATTGATCTGATGTTCATGACAACTTTTTTGTTTCACAGAAGGGTATTATCCATTTATGTTTTTTTATCTTGAACTTTTTTTGATGGTTAGTTGCTTTGTCTCTCTTTTAGACATGTCATATAATAAAACACTCTCTGTGCACTTCTATTAGATCTCCAAGTTTGTAATGAGATAAAATCATCTTGATCATGTTGTATTAATAAATAATTTACTTTTCATTTCTACAAGTCATTATTTACATACATGTATATATATTTATATATTTCCTTCTTACTACATGTTCATTTTAAAGTATGATGCATGGTTTCCCTATTGTGCTCCAAAACTCACTCCTACCTTATATTTTTGAAGGTTTAGCAAGTTTGTAGTCATTTCAAAACCAAATTTGGGATCATTAGATTTAGTACATCTACTGGATGATATTCCTTTTGCATTTATGATTATTAATAGTGGAGTTATTATTTTTATTCATGATTATAACTTGTACTTTATAAATGTATTTAAGAGTATAGCCAATTCTTATTGGTGGACTTGAGGATCATTTTTATGTTTAGTTCAACTTGGACTTGGGTTATGATACACTTTGAAAATTTGATAGTTATAAATTTTACATCTTGTATTGTAGTTCTAGAAGTAGTTGACTTATATAATAACTTTGAATTCTAATATATATTGTTACATTTTTTGATACATTAAGAGCTATAAAGATTTAATTTGTTTTTATGGGTGGTAAAATAATTGGCTAAATTCTTAGTGTTGCAAGAAGATCCACTTGGAGAATAGCGGTATTCTTAGAGAATCATCACAGTAAACTCAAATGAGTTTATACAAAGGCAACTAAATGACTTTGTTACTATTCTTTTCATAATTTTCTTATCACAAATACACATTATAAAAATTGTATGGAAAAGATTTAAATGGTGGGTGTATATTTTACCAACCATGATATATGAAGATTAGAAATGCCAAAAATGTTCTTTAGATCATAGAATTAGTTAGAGAAAGTATCCTAGAGAATTCACAAATTTGTAGCAACAAGTGCACCTGTTCTTACTTTTAATGACAAATAAATGGAAATATTAGCTTATTCTTAGTTAAATTTCATGTTATTTAGATATATAAATTAATTAAAACCGATTTTAGAAGTTCTAATTATTTAAATTTTTTTTAACAAAGTGAGCAACAAGTTATTAGTAATACAATGTTGCGTTCATTATATTACAATTAAACATCCATAAATTGGTGATAAGTGAATAAAATGGCACACCCAAAGAATTTCTTATAGGACACATATATTTTTGTTATGTAAAGATTATCATACAAGAATGATATAGGACATTATAAAGTATGATGAATACCCATCACACATTACTTAAAAACAATATCAAGTTTAAAAATATTATCAATAATGAAAATTATACTAGTATAATCCCAATAGGACTCATATATGTATAGTCGCTTTAATTATTGTGCACATCTTAAAAGTTGGTCATCCAATTACAATGAAATATTATAAAAACCAACAACACTTTAGGGATTTTAGGCACCGTATATAATTACAATAGTTTTATTATGCCAGTATAATAGTATTCGCTTTTTTAGCAATGATTTATGGTGCTTAGGATAAATGTATCACATATGTGTATGATGTGCATATCTTTTTTGTTGTTATTGTGATAATATATCATAGTTCTAAACTTGTGTTAATTGTACATATATGTTATTGGAACATTTATGTATGATTCTAATATGACTCAATTTTATCTTATCTCTTTATGTCTTCATTGCACAAATGTATATAACATTACTTCAAATTGTAAGATGAATGTCATGTTTGAATACATAAAACATTCATTTGTCAAATACATGTCTAACGTCTAGTGTCACAATGTATTATAACGTTATAGCTAGTCCATTTGAGTGATAATGGTTATCATGTCGGTACTATATGACCATAGTATAACAAGAATACCTACATTGGTTACGATGGCTTTCGCAAAAGAGAGTCAAAATAAACTTAATTGAGGTTATAAAAAGGCAACTAGACAAGTTTGTTATAGCACGTTTTAAACTTACTAAGAAAAAAATCCTATACTTTATAATAATAATATGAAGTAGTTTTTAAATGTGAGTGAAGATTTTACCAACCATTTTGAAATATGAAAAGGATCAAATGGAAGATGAGTAAGAATTAGCTAAAGACGATATCCCATAAAATTCACATAGTTGGAACAGCTAGCACCTTGTTTTTCCTTTTAACAATAAGAAAATGGTAATATTAGCTTATTTTAAATTGTAATTCAGGTTATTTATATTTTTAACTAATTAAAACAAAATTTTATAAGTTATCATGGTTTAAATTCTTTTAAAAAGTGATTAACTAGCTATTAGTAGTGCATTTTGAGTTTATGATCTTATGAATTAAGACTCATAAACTTGTGATGAGTAAAGGATAATGCACGTACATCACATATAGTCATAAAAACGTTTTGGTTTTCAAATCATTGCCATCTACAAACATGATATTTGTGAAAATATGGTCCCTTTAAGACTCACAAATGTACAAGCTATTTAAGGATCATGCACATCTAAAAAGAGGATCTATGAAGAATGAAAGTTTTCAGAAACTTGTAACTCTAGTGCATTTTTATGCACTTTGTAGAACTATTATAGTATGATTATGCCAGTATAATGGTATGTGCTATCTAGTATTGAATTATTATCTATAAGATAAATTTATTGCATGTGTACAATTAGAAAATCATTATCATATGTACTTAAGATAATTTTGTGTAGTTCTAGGTTTGTGTCAATCATTCACATATGATATTAGATCATTTATGTATGATTCTACTATGTATAAATTTTTTCGCAAGCCATTTCAAGCCTTCATCACAATAATGCTCATCATATGCCATCATATTCATGATTCACGAAATTGTTGAATACGGAAAATAATAAGTTGCCTCATTAGTTTCTAATGGTTATTAGTGTGATGTATATGGTAACAACATAATTGGTTTTTTAAATGAGAATGGTGGTCATAGTAATATGATGTGGCCATACTACACATATGATAAACAATACCAACTTTTTATTAATGAGGGCATAGAGAAGGAATGTAGACCACACTACTATGATAAGGGACTTTATTTTGTAAAATTAAAAAATGAGTAGCAGTTAAAGGTTTTGCCTAGTTTATTTCATGGAACACAAGTTTTGTTTTAGTCTTAGGATTTGTTTAACTATATATGCATCAAACTTACATTATTAATTTGTATTTATTCACTACATTGGCTCATTAGAGAGAAGATTAACATGTCGTGATTGAGATGGAGGAATATGATCCTCTATGCCATAAAGTAATAAGTAAAGGTTGAGTAATAGATGATGAGCTATGTCTGGCCAACCACTACTCCTAGAAGTGAATTTATTGGCTCCATGGCTTGGGGGCTTTGTGATGTTGTTCAACAATACAACAAATAACTTAACTTTCATTACATATGGATTAACCTTTTTGTTTCCATTCATTAAGAATTTGTTCTAGATTAACTACATCCTCCATAAATGATTAGAAAAGAATTTACTTGGTTTTGTTCTAATCGAACCTCATAAGGCACAGGGCAATCAGTTTGCCCTAGCTAACGATTACATAAACTTTACTAAATTGAAAACTATGCCAATGATCTACACATGAATGTATGCAAATAGTTGAAAAGGTGTGCGGCAATAATACAATAAAATTTCAACAAACTTTATTATTAAAACAATGGGTTGTGAATTCTAATGGTTAGTCAAATTCATGAGAGTGTGTTAATTGTAAAGGTTTCCCAAATATTTCGATGAATTGAGCACTAGGTAGAAAAACCTAGAGTATTATTCTTCTTTTCTACAATATCTCAGTTGATGCTATCCTTAATGTTGTTTTTTGTGTAGGAATTTTAAACTAGATCCTTTTACGAGCATATAACACTAGCAATGTGATAATAGACCTGTATAATGATGAATTGTAAGTGATAATCTCAATGTTTTTTTCTTATGAAAGGAACTTGAGTTGCACAAGTATTAACTAATATGTTTTTTATTTCAACTACAAATTAAAAAAAAATCTCTTATTTCTAGCCAATAAAATCATTGTGTTTTCATGAAACTAAAAATGTAATAGATGAACTCTCTTTTTTTAGTCATACCCCAAGCAAAATGAACATAAGTCTAGGTAAGTTAGTCAAAAACCATTTCACATCTATTATATTTTATGCATAAAGTTATGGTTTCAATAAGTATTTAAAAGTTTTCTTCATAGCTTGTATATGGGATTTCTTTTAATTATTTTAAAATCTTACACACATTCTATACTAAACACAAATCAAGACAAATTAGGTTTAAGGTAAAAAAAATTAACAAATAATCCCTTTATACATCTTCACATTCGTGGTATGTTTATTCTCTTAAATTTTCTCGAACAAGTCCTTTTATAATGTCCCCTTTAATTTTGTTATCTATTGGTTCATCATCAACTCTTAGTTCATTATGCTTCTTAATTTTATCAAGTAGAATTTGACTACAATATGAACCACAAAGAGACTCCTAAAACCTCACATGAATAGTTTCCTTTATAATTTCAGTTCTCTTATTCAGTACTCTATGTGACTTGATATTCATGTAGCATCACATGGAAATACATCATTAGACTTAGAATGATGCTTTCATAACTCTTTTACCATTTAATAAAAATAAGTATTTCAAAAAAAAATGAGCAACTGAGATAGTTTTAGGTTTTTCTAATATAATGATTCATAAGGGAAAATATAAGATAAAGGTTTTATAAGAACTCTGCCACTTTAGAATGTCATTTAATATTCTATTTCTTCTCTCACCTTCCTCTTTTTTTGAGGTGTTCAACATGATGAGAAATTTTTAGATTCTATAAATAATTGCTTTTAGATTCTTCTACTTGGTCACATCTAATAAATGCAAGGATAAGTTATGCAACTCTTAAAATTCATTGACTAATTATATAAGCTATTATTATGCCTCTCCTCTTGTTATTGAACATCATAAAAGAAATTCATGAACAGTTATCAATTATTATAAAAATATATTTTGTTCATCCAAGATTATGAAGATGAATAGGTTTCAAAATAATTATAAGTGCAACAACTCCAACTGTCATCTTGTCATCACATGCTTTATCGATTAAGTTGAGGTTTTGTGTTGTCTTTCTCATTTCTAATGCATACACATATACTCATTATTCCAACAAGGACATGGTAGGCACCTAATAAAATAATAGTTAATGATTTTCTTAATTGTTAATAAGCTAAGATGACATAATAATCTATGCCACAAATCAACAATATTCACTCATGATGTATTGCATTTTAATCAACTTCTTTTAATAATTTTGAAATGTAGTGCATGAGTATTATAATTTCTTAATGATACATTGATGAGTTTATTATTTCAACTAATAATAAATTCTTTAAAATTAAAAATAATGCAGAACATAAAGATACATAATTATCTAATGATATGAAGATTATGCTAAAAACCTCGCACTAATCATATTACTTCAACACCATCATATTAAGTGTAACTTGAACACCATCGTAGTACTTCAAATGGATGAAAAGATAAGAGTGACTAATCATATTCTTTAAGCAATAACTATCAAAATTCCACATAGCCTCTCTAGTCTTGGATGGAAGGAAAGGTTGCGAACATTAACCACCTATTAGATTTTAGGACCTAAATCCTTTTAGATTGAGCTGTCCTAATAGAAAATATATTAAAAAAATATCTTCTTATCCAAATATATCTTCAAACTTGAAGTCTATATTGCTTTTAATCTTGCATTGAGATGCAATGTGTTTATGTTTCAAAATATAGTTACATTTGATAATGGTACCATATGATGGCATGAATTGATGACTAAATCAAAGGATTAAAGTGTGGCAATGTACATGAAGTGTTTTTTTTGAATTATCACATCTATTATTGCACTATAATAGTTTTTATTACAATTAAATAAGTGACAATGTTGTGATTTAAATGTTCACATAAGACTTAGTAATTTTCTTGATCTTTTTTCAACTTATTACACTAGAGACAAATTTATTATATTTATGAAAAGGTTCTATGTATTACTTCTCATAGTTAACAAAAGAGGAAGATTATATCTCATTATCATTAAAAGTGTACCCAATGTCTCTATGTACTACCATAAATCAAATATAACTTTTTTCTCTTCTTCCCTTAAGGAGGATTCAATAGCTAATCTAAGTAATCTACATATACTTCTATTTTCTCTAATGTTATAAATTTTCAACACTAACTTTATATATAAGGTAACCACGATGAATGTTAGTCCTTATGTAATCTATCAAGCCTACTTCATCATTTTGCATGATCTTCTACTTTAGTTTCTTATCAATATAGAATCTCCTAATTGTAACACGATTTTGAAATAAGAAATATAATTCTTTGCTGATTAAGGCTGCCATATTAGTGGAAATGGAATATAAATTTGTTGGCTCTTACTTCTTTTTTTATTTCTACATTTTTATAGATAATTGTTCTAGTTTTCTTCTTGCATGAACCATTTCATTTCTAAGTTGCAAACACGTGGATTCTTCAAGTGAAATGGTAGGAACATCCATGGTAATTTAATTGTAGTGCCCAAAGGATTATACTACTTTTCGACTAAAAATCTTGAACATATGTTCCATATTGGAAAGCATTTCACTCATGCTTGCTAAGATGTCAATAGTGTTAGTAAATCTTGTTACTCAAATATGATATATTCATCAAATGCCATAAGAAATTGCTCATAATCGTAGCTCCAAAATTAACTTCGTTGTCTATCTATATGTTACACTAATAGGAGGCCTTCGAATTTTTTCCAATTTTCTTAAGCTAGTTTATGGCTAATTTTCAAACTATTTTTTATATTGAAAGAGCACAATGCAATATATTGATTTAAATTGACAACTCTTCAATTTTGTTAAACCTTATGTTTGCCCTCAAGAATAAGCTTAGTAATTCATTTCCTTGTCCATTCACAATTCAAAACTTCAATAATAAATGGAAATGGTTGCTCAACTTTGTCACAAATGCTTGAGTCTATTGAGATAGACCTTTTAACAAACATAAACCTTTTAGCTATGTGTGATATGATGTACATAGATATTCTTATTCATAGGTACAAGGACTACTTTCAATGTCAATTATTTTCAACTTTTGGCAAACTTCTTTATGAAACTAGCATCTCAAGTTTCTTCCAGCACAATCAGGAGACTACAAAAACTGCTTGATGTCTTTATTATTTTCACTGTTCAATCATTTCTACATTTGCATTGAGTTGGAAATACTTTGAAATTTATTTGAAGACAATATAAAGATTAAAAATTAACTTATCAACATCTAATAAGAACATAGACTTCGTAGCTATGCACAAGAAGGGACATTCCAAATTGCAAAGAATTGACATTGTCTTATAATTAACATTGTGAGGGGATGCTAGAAATACACGCTATAGGTGAGTAAAGAAAAATTAATCAATAGTATTAAACATGAAATTTTTTCTTCAAAGTAACCCATCATCCATGCCTTTGGCATCTAGTAATAAATTATTATAAGGTGGCTTAATGCTAATAAACTAAGTTGGGAAGGATTTTTCAAATGCCACGATGACTAAATTGTATTATACAATGTCATGATGTTATTTGTTGTCCAGCACAAATTCTACCCAAACTGTTTTTAAGGACTATCAGTAGTTGTGTAAGACTTGAAGAGGCAGATGAGATAATCTTAATGATCATAAAAAAGTCATTTAGAAGGCAATTGAAGCCCAAACATCATAATTGTAGGGGAAAAAGATGGAATTTGAATAAATATGTATTATAAAAGAATATAGATCATGAATAACATTTGCCTATTCTATTAATTATTTGAATTGAAATCTACTGAATAATCTCCACATAACATATAATAAGCCTAAGTTGAGATGATATTTCTTGCATATTAGAGGGATCAAACAAATTTTTGCATATTAGTATCACCCAACAATTCTTTTTTCCTGAGTGAAAGAATGTGCCTTAAACTTTCCACACAATGTAAACAAATTGCCCAAAAATTTGATATTTCTTGCCAATTTTCTAGGTTATTCTTGCTGTTGGTTCTCACAAAATTTTCTTACATTGTGGGTTAATTAAAGAACAACCATCATATTTTGCATCCAAACACCTTGATTCTTGTTGAAAGTTCTTTATTCCTGGACTAGTTTCCCCAACTAGTTTGGTTATTGCTTTCAAGTAGTTCAATTAAAGTGGAAGAGGTTGTTAAGTATTTTTTTATAGGAGTTTTTCAATGGCCATTTCAAAACACTTAATGGTAGTAAGGAAATTTTTTGTCATGTTTTTCATTGCTGATTTTCTGATTCATGTAGGTAGTTCTAACACCATTAAGAAGTGAGTTGTTATAGAATTTAGTACAATATTAATCAGTATGAGCTTGCTACCTTTTGCTAACCATTAATTATTTCAACAATTTATGTTTTGTTAATTAACATAAAAGTGGGATAATAAGCCTTCAAAATCTTGAATAGCCTCCATACTTAACGGATCTGCTTCATTAATCTAGTACCTTCTACTATTTTTTCTTATAGATAGAAAGCTTAGGTATTTTGTCCATGATGATTAAGTGAAAGTATTTGTAGTTCGAGTCCCATTCCCTCTACCCTCTATAATCTTCTTTTTGTTTCTAATATATTTCATCCTAAGCATTGCAACAAATTAAATTTTCTTGTGACTTAGCCCACATAATTATTTTTTCAACAATAAGAAATTTTTCGTATTGCTCTTCTATTGCATCATAACCTATTCTACTATTTTGCCTCACCATCAATGATCTAGTCTCTATTCACTACATCTTTAACAAAATATTAATAGAATTGTTTCATGGTTTTTATTAACTTGCAAGCTTATGTACAACACACTTGGTTTTAGCAATTTTTTAAACTACTTAATGCAACAAAATTCACATATCAAATAATAAACATACAAATGTAGCCATATCAATATCTATCAACAAGAATATAAAAATCATAAAAGTGAAATATTGAAATAGCCTTATAAGTCAAATCCAATCTAAAATAAATATAAAATTATAGATATCAAAGTCCATAAATAATATTGTATTACAATCAAATGTACATCAATATGTATAACTAATAATAAAGAATACAAGTAATAGCTCAACTACCACTAATTAAAAATAATTCAAGAAGAAATGTCATCCATTAGATGTACTAACCCCACTGATCCCAATAATGGCTAAAAATGACTCCTATCTTTTTCAACCTATTTTTATATAAGAGAGGGTGAGCTGAAAAGCTCAGTAGGGAATACTTAGACCTATAAACTATCATGAAATAAGAATGGGATATACATATATCATAAAACCATGAGGGATGCTAAGGCTAAAATGCCTAACAAATGGCTAGTGAAATTGTCCAAATTTTAGAATGAAATTTAAATTAAGGTAGGAGTGATGTCACACTACAATTCTACTTAATTGTACCTTAATCATGGCATGTTTCCTCTTTAGGTTATTTAAAATTTTAATTTTTAATGAAAATGTATTTAAATTTTGAATGTTAAGAAACTTTGTATTCGAATTTTGAAACTTGAACATTTAAGTTCGATAGATGTGAGGATAATTTTAATATGAATGTTTTATTTTTTGAGATGATGTATTATAGGAATTCTTGATAACATTAAGATAAATAACTTAGAGTGAAAGATTTACATCCTCTTTAGCAAATTAAAACCATGGTCGTATGAAAATAAAGATGTGCATGAAATTCATGAAATTAAGGAATTGTTTACATTTTATTTGGGTGAGCTTGGGGCTTAAGATGAAACGCTTCTCAGTAGTTAGGAAAATCCCATTATATAAGGATTACAAGGGATAATGATACTTGACATTGTGCATTAAATGTAGTTTAAATATATATAAAGATAAATATCACCATATTACAAAATTATTATGTAGTGTAGAGAATGACTAAGGAAGTTATCATTTTAACCCTTTTCTATGAAATTTCCAATGTCATGATGAATTTCTTTTACCTATGACTTCAAGTAATTTGTGAGCTCATTATGGACTTCTTCTATTTATGTTGTTTTAAACTATTGCTAAAATAATTGTAAACTCTTTACAAAAATCATACATGAGAATATAAGATGGAACATGACAAACATGTTCTTGCAAAGTAGAAATTCCTAATTGATGCATTTGTGAAATCAAAAGATTGGTTTTGGATATTTGTTATTATAGCTGAAAGTACATTTAATTGAAATGCTTTGTTGGTTGCATCAATATAATACAAAATAAGCATGTGGTTAGCATGGAGAATGTCATCTAATATTCAAAATTTAAAATAACAAATTGATGATTCAAATAATTCTTTAATTAAGAGATGATAGAATTGTTTTGAAAATGATAACAAGTGAATACTTTGATCTACTAGGTTATCCTTTTATTTTATGCAAACTAAGAATACTAGGGTAATTTATAAGAATACTTCACTACCTTTGTTGGTGGATATCTATTTTAATGTTTTATCACATCTTTCTTTATTAAGTTATTAGAAGTGAGAATTTTTGCTAAAAGTAAATGAAAATCCATGCCATTATATTGAAGTTTTAGACTAGTAATTTGCATATAATACATGAAAACTTGAATAAGAAAGATAAGACATAATTTGAACTTGAATATTACAACATGAATGGGACATAAATATCTATTGCAAGAACTTTTTGATAAACACATAAATGCTAGCTTGTGCAAATTAGACTTTATCCTAGGCCATAAACATTAGAATAACACTTAGAAACATAGCCAAACCAATGGAATTCTTGTGACTAAGCCTCAAATATTCCTTGAGACATGTCATGATTATGTCTTGTAAAGTGAAAGATTAAGACCAACAAAAAACTCTAGAAGGATTCTGAGGTGATTATGGCCTTCATATTCTTGATGGAATGCTTGAAAGAGCATAGTTTTGGGCCTTAGAAAAGTATAAGCTTGTTGGGGAGTACATGTTATTATTAAGGACTCTTAGAGCTAACGAATAAATTAGGGACTCATTCACCCAAGTTTAGGTATTTGATATATACTTATTTTTAGATATTAAAAAAGAATGTAATGAAAAGTGTACATAGCCATATGTTAAAATGATAACATCCACAAACCAAGTCCATCATAAGAGACAATACAAGATGCAAATATCAATGTCCTAAAGTATCTAACACAACCTAATATCCTTCAAAAGGACCAACATCACTACTACAAAATTAAAAGAATTAAATAGAGCTAATGAAAATCTAGATGCCCAATAAGATAGCCCTAATCTCCAACACATAAGAAAGTTATTATATCCTTAATTATACATATCAAAATAATAAGAGAGTGGGTTTGAACTCAATAAGTAATCTTTAAAATATGATGTGGTGTGGTTCTATATCTAATAGATAAAGTAGTATAAAATTAATATAATGATCATATATGTGAATAGATGCATGCTATATCACTAAGCTAATGTAATGAGTGAGTTTATGATGCAACTAATTAGAGCAAATGGTCAAGTAGAATAGCTCTCTCTTTTAAACTAAGAAAATTATCTATTAATCATTGATCACTAATCTGACCATCTTTATAAAACTCTGTACATCTTGAGCTTGAGGGACCAAAACGAAGTAGTGTTGCATCCATAAATCTTATCTTAACCAAGATCCTCTTGTTAGACATCATGATCTTTATCCAGCCCACTTTTACTAACTCTAAGAGAAAATGTAGGGTTTTCCCAAAGCCTAAAAAAGAATATAAAGTGATCTATTTGACATATAAACATTTTAAGGTTAGTCTTAGACCATCAAAGGCATGTTACCATGCAAAGATGTAGCACATATAAAGAATGTTTGATGTTAACCATGCCTATCATCATATGAAAGACTTCTAAGCTTAACTGGGCCACAACTTTAGCTTTAACTAAAACCTAAATCTTATCTTTAACCATTAGTCACATTAATATTGCTAATATTTTAAACCGTAGTTGACATGACTTCCACTACTAACTTTAATTCTTAATTAGAAAACTAGAGCCATATCAATTCTATAGCTACTATCAAGGGAGTCAACTCTTCTCCTAAGAGATTAGAAATGCTCACTTATTGTCTTACCTAACAATCTATGCATGCTTTAGATTTAGAGAATATCATTAGAATATCTGGCCCCATCACTAAGCTTAATATTAATTCAATGTCTAAAACAAGGCTCTCTATCTTACAAAATAATAACATATGGTTCGATGAAGAGTCTCTCTTATCTAAGGCCTTTGAGAAAGCATACTTAAAGAATCCCCATGTGTTTATGCTTTTATTTCATTATTACTTAAATTTCCTGATGTATCTAAGGGCTTCCTTCAAAAATTCTAATTTAATTATCTATGTAATCTGTGATTCCTTTTAAAACATAATATCTAGATCCAAGGTACTTACATCTTCTCATAATCCCCCAAATATATTATCTAAGGTACTATAAGGTTTCATCTAAATTTATATCTCTTATGTAGGGTATCTTTAGTTTTCATGTAACCCATAAAGGTCTTATCTAGTTTATCCTATGATTTCATCTAAGCTTCAATGGTATTGTCTAAGGCATGCTAATGTTTCATTTAATTCTTAAAGGTTTGATTTACAATAACTATGTTTTCATCTAAATTAATAATAACTCATTTCTTTAGGCTACTCCAACCTTGCTAATTTAAAGCATCACTTTCTAGTGGTCCACCCAAGAGTCTTTATCCAATTTTAAGCGAATCATGAGATTAATAATATGACCAAGACAATAACTACTAGTAAACAATATCCTCAACAATAAGCACTTTCATCCAAATCCTAGTTATTCTTATTAGCTAAACTATGACCTAAATGAACCAAGCCATTCTTATGGCTTAAAATGAGTACTTCCAATCTTCCCATCAAAAATAATGTTTGATAACTCACCATTGAAACAATCTTAATCAATATAAAGTCTAAGACAGCCTCACATCACATAATCAAGTCAAGTTATGACCATCCCAAGTATACCAGAGGAAAAGAAATATCTAGCTAAGAAAAAATCTATTTTTTCACCAATTGTAAGCATAGATAATTTGTTTGACATGACATTAAATCTTGACAAAATTGGCAAAAAAAATGATTGAATCTTAACAATTTAGTTAAAGTGCCTTTTTAACAAAGAGTTATCAGGATTATGCTTTCTTTATACTTTAATTTCAATTATAAATTTCACGCATTTCACTTGTTTGGGTCAACTTATTTGAATGCTGACTTTAGTTTAGTTCATTTGAAGATCACTTGATAGTGCTTCAAATAGTTTTAGCTTTATAGTCGGCATAGGTGTTGCCTTCAGTCAACAAAAATTTTGTGGATGTAAAATGTTAAAAATTTCACCATCGAAGGCCTAAAATTTACTTAGTGTCTTTCTTGTCACAATCTCCAAACGTTAACCCAATTATTAAAGTAGAAGACATTGTCTGCATGATCCACAATGACCTACATTCTTGATAATTTGATTGACCTACATGGACTTTATCCATAAATGCATCAACTTAACAACCTCTATTGATTATCGCTGAACTACACTGACCTAAAAGTTAGACGTGATGCATCACATGCCTCTCCACCCAATCCACCCCAATCATGCCACTCATCAAAATTGGACCAAAAGCATCACATATGAATCTGTGAGCACCACACCAATCGCACCACAGGCTTCCTCACCAGTTATTGTTACAACCACTCAAAAAGCACAACCTTCTAGAAAACTACTTACGACAATTAAATTTTTATTTTTAGGCCATTTTTTAGTTTTTCTTGGTGAAATTCATATTATATCTTTTTGTAAATTATCATAATTTATGAAATTCTAACTTTGTTTTGGAATTCAAAAATACATCTTTTAGATTTCTTAAGTTAGGATAATTACTATTGCACTCTTGTGGTCTTTATAAATAAACATGCTCATCATGTTGTTTGAGATAAACTTGTTAATAGTAACAGTGTGCTACTACTAAGCATTTTTTATTTCACCTTGTTGTGCGCAAATAATCTAATAGTATAATTCTAGAAGTACCATGGATAAGCATGTCCGAGGTTCAATAAGGAAAATCTTGACCCACTATCGAACATTCACAATATTAGTAACTCAACAGAAAAGTTATTCACCATTTTATTTCAAAATTTGGGAAACTTAATTAACGCATCCAACTTTCGTGTTTGTGTACGTGACTATGATTTCTTCTTTGTCTTCTTATGAACAGGAGTTATGTGTGTACCATGCCACTTCACCACTAATTAAGTCATTAGGTGTGTATTGTTTAAACCACTTTTACTTTATGTTAAGATCTCTTATGCTAAACTTTAATACAATTCCTTTGCTTTTAGGAAAGTTCTTACCAATGTAGTGGCCTTATGACTTTTTATTCTAAACTTATAACACCTATTTGAAGACTCTTGTATGGATATATTATTGGAAGCTAACCCTATCTCAACTATCTATGTGATAAAATAAGTTTTAGCATATCTTTCAACATCATAAAAATCCACCCTTTAGTGATTTTGACCTAAAAGAAGGTATGCTAATTAATGATATCACCTGAATATGATGTAAATGTTAAAATCAATTGTTATTTAATAAAAATGTCATTTACTTGTATTATATTATAGTTAGAACTTATTATGGAAAAATAATATTTCAGTAATTAATGTTTTAAAATTTTAAATTATCATAATATTTAAAAATAATATATTTATAAAATTGATAGAAGAAATAATAAAAGTATTTTTTCTACTATTTATTTTTTTATTAAAAATGAATAAATGGACAAAAAGATTGCAACCAAAAATACGAAGTTTTACAAAATGAATATAAAGAAAAGAAGGAAAAAAATTGAAGAGGTATTAGAAGGAAAGAACAATATGTAACATAGTTAAAATGAAGTAAAAGATGTTGAACAAGAGGAGAGTAAGAGAATAACATCAACAATAAAATGAATAAAACAAAAGTTTGGAATATTACGATTGCAAAGTGAAAGAATATGAGAAAATATAATGTGTAATAAGAAGAAAACATTAAAAAGAAGGATATGAGTATTGTTAATTAATATGAATTAAATGCAAAAAATAAAGTGCATTAAAATAAAGACTTTGTTAATCATCAAGTAATTAAAAATTTATGATAAGGACATTATAAAACTAAGTTATAGAAATATTTTATTTTCCATTCTTTTGAAATTGTTGAAAAGAAAATTAGGTTTAAATTTTAAAATCCTGAATTCATTATGAACACAAGATTAAGAATAAGATGAAAAAGTATAATAGCATAAAAAAGAATTATAAGAGAAGGAAATTAGAGAATAAAAGGACAAATAAATGAGATGATATGTAAGAGAGACAAAAAAGATGGAGGGAGAAGAAAAAGTTGGATAATTAGTAAAAGATGGTGTTAATATGGTTGAACTAAAGAACGAGATCAGAAGACATAAATGAATGATATAAAGAGTCAGGGGGGATATATATAAGAGAGATAGAATGAATGAGAGGGAGCTTGAGAGGATAGAGAAAGAGAGATACAACATGAAGAGCATGCAAAATATGATAATGGTAAAGAAGAGAGTGTCATAAGGTATTAGGAATGTGTTGAAGTAAAAGAGAGTGAAAAATATGAATGTTGAGCCAAAATAGTTAGAGCATGATGATCACAATTATGATAGAAAATGAGATAAAGAGAGATAGATATAGTTTAAGAAAGAGACAAAATGGAGGAGTGAGAGACATAAAATATTTTATAGAGTGGAACATATATAAAGAGAATCAAAAATAGAGTTTTTGTTTCTAACATTCCTTATGACTACGTGCACTTATCAAGTCTCATGTAGGAGATTGCAATAACAATGCCCTACTTGACCTTAAGAATATTTTTTCCCAACTTATGAACATGTGACAATCAAAATGTAAATTGGTGCAACAAGTTTAGAGAATTTATTGTATTATAGTGACTTGGGTAATAAGCAATTATGGGAATAGAGAACCAAGAGCATAGAAGTTTTCATTAGCATTTTGCAAGGAGGACATCTGGTTAATAAGGCACACTTGTTAAATATTCCAATGTCATTGGCGAGGAATGATTCTCAACAATTTGTTGTTATCCTTTTGCTATTGTTTCGATTCTCATAAACTATTGCCACTTGGATAAGAAGAGGAGAAGTGTGACTATGTGAAAATTCTCAATTTAGTGGGTGAGAGATGATACTATGTGTGGGTTTATGATTGGAATAAGAGAAAGGTGATGGGTGAGAAGATAAAGAAAATAAGAAAATATAAAATAGGCGACAAGAAGAAAAATAATAAGAAGGATAAGAGTGTTGATAATTTATAGCAATTAAATGCAAATAATTATGATGGACATAAAAAAAATTAATTTATTAATTATTAAGTAAAAACTTATTTTAAGGACATTATAAGAATAAGCAATAAAAATATTTTATTTATCTTGTTATTTCTTAAATTTTTAAAAGAAATTGAGGATTAAATCTCAAAATGCATGATAAACAAGTCATTTTGAAATAAGATTATGAAGAAGAAGAAGAATGAGAACATGGGAAACAATTATGTTAGAAAATGAATTAAGGAACAAAGGGACAAATAAATGAGAATATGTGGTGAGATCGGAAAGATGATGGGAGAAGAAAGCATTGAAAAATGAGCAATAAATTGTGAGAAAGTGATTTACCTAAAGAATGAGAAGAGACCAAAAAAAGAGCACACAAAAAAGAATGGTAAGCAAGAGATAATTAGATGATATTAAATGAGCAATGAAATGAAAGTGAGAAAAGAACATAAATGTTTCTTGAGAATAGTTAGAGAAAGATGATAGAGATTATGATAGAGAATGTGATAGACAGAGATAGATATAGTTGAAGGAATAGACAAAGAGTAAGAGTGAGAGAGATATAATATACATAGTTGGAACATATACAGATAGAATCTAAAAATAGAGCTTTGTTTTTTGACATTCTGCTTGACTACATGCACCACCTAGTTTCATGTAAGAGAATTCAGTAATAATGCCATAGTTGACCTTAAGCAAATGTTTCTCTTAACTTATAATTTGTGGCAATCCAAATGGAATTGGGTGGAACAAATTTAAAGAAATTAGTGAACTAGAATGATTTGGGAAACAAAGAATTATGTGAAAGGAGAACCAAGAGCATAGAAGTCTGCATTGCCATTTTGTAAGGAGGGAGTCTGGACAACAAGACAATCTTGTTAAACATTCTAATTTAATTAATGAGGAAAGATTCCCATCAATTTCATTTTCTCCTTTGTTATTGTTTGTGTTTTCAAAAACATTGCTATGTGCATAAGGAGGGAAGAACTTTGGGTGTGTGAAAAGGGCTCATTTTGCTGAATGAGAGATGATTCTGCAGCAATAAGAAAGGGAAAGAGAAAAATTAACAAATCGAGTTTGACTAGTTCAAGATTTACAAAAACTAAGCAAAATTGATCGAAGAAACGGTTTGGTCATCAGATATTTATAAGGTCAAAGATAAGGCCTCAAATCCTAATCAATTCCAATCTCCAGATACGTGCATAAATGTGTAGAGAAAGTAGAATTAGTAATTTTGTTTGGTTAGGTTTAAGAGACCTAGAGGAAACCCCTAAGACAAAAAAGGGAGAGAGATGTATTACAAAGGAATTAAATCGGTGAGAATATAAAAAATAAATAAGTCTAAAGAAATATCTTAAAAGAATATGTGGTCAAATAGAATTGAAATATTAAAAAATAAAAAATGAATTAAAAATGAAAAATTAAATAAATAAATATGATGATAAAATTTTCTCCTTTTTTACACTTTCTCGTCTTGTAAAATACTATAATAAAATAAATAAACAATAAAGATATAAGAACAAAGAGGAAGATTAAGAGAAGGAGAAAATAGAGAATGGATAGATAGAGACTAAGAAAGTGACAAACATCTGAAGGGATAGATGTTGAGGGAAAAAGAGAGGTAAAAGGAGATTTGAGGCAAGGAGATGATAATAAAAACTAGAGAGATAAATGGAGATAAGAGATAAATTACGATATTGATAAAAGGGATTAAAAAGAGAAAAAGAGTGTCAATGCAAAGGAAAGAGGTAGAGAGAAAGAGAAATCCTTTAGTTAAAAAAAGGGGGAGAGAGAGGAAAGGAGCATCAAGAGAAAATTGTTGAATGAGAGGTAATGTAATAAGAGATGAGACAATAACTAGAGAATTAAAAGAATAAGAAGAAAAATGGAGATAAAAAAAGGAGATGGTGATTCAGAGCAAGACAATATAAGAAAAGACATGATTTCCTAAAAAGAAGGTTTGAAAAAATTGTGAGAAGGGAGACAAAGCAAGTGAAAGAGAGAAGTGTTAAATTAAATCGCATGTAGAGAGATAATCGAAGAGATACAAGAGAAAAAAATGGAAGAAGGAAGAGAAGGAGAGGCAAAACGAGAAAATATGGTTGATAGAACTGATAGGACCAAAAAGTGATAGTGTAAAATATTGGGAGAAAAAGAGAGATAGAAAGAGAAAGAGAGAAATAAAGATTAAGGTAGAGAGCTAAATGATAAATAAGGAGAGAGAGAGGGGACATTGTATAGGAGATAAAGTAAAAGAGGGAAAAGGTATAAGAGAGGAAATAGAAATAACAACAAAGATGGAGAGATGATAAAGACTATTATAATGAATCTCCTTAGTATATTATAGTGCAAACTTTTGCTTATAATTTATCTCATATTTTTTAATTTTTTTACTTTGATTTTGTTATATAACTATGTAGCTCTAAATCTCCTCCAATATGTTTTATACATTACTATGATTTTTGTTAAATTTTGTTGCTTTAATTTATCTTATTTTAACTTTAGTATATGCTTAAATATGAAAATAACAATTTGATATTACTTACACTTATTTTCCTTAGTAATCTATAGCAAATCCAAATGTGGTCTAATTGCGACAAAAAACATTATGGACTAGCCAAGATGAGTTTTTCTTTTATTTTTTTAAATATTTTGTTTTCTAAGATTTTGGAATGCTTAATGGGTCATTTTGAATTGATATTAATTTGATAATTGAGAATATTACCCTTGATCTCCTAATTTTTTGAGAATGAAAATTCTCTAAAATATTTGCCTCGTTTCTTCAAATCTTTTACCTTTATTTTCTTAGATTGACATGCAACTCTAAATCACTTATTGTATAATTTAGTGCTGACTTGCTATATAAAAGTAATATTATATAACTAAATTAATTGAAAAAATAAAATAAATTATACCAAAAATTTTAATTCTAGAATATTAGTTAGATTGAGTATAAAATCAATGATCGTAAAATTAGGTATGAATCAAAATGACGACAAAACTTAAAAATTTATCAAAAATAAAATATTTAAAAATAAAGATAACGAATACTCAATTAGATAGTGTTTTTAGAGACAAGTCCAATGATATTTACATCATCTCATTTAGACCACATGTAGAATTATTATGAATTACCAATTTAATTAAACATAAATAATAAAAAAAATATTATATTTAATATTAAACAAATTATTTTGAACTTAAAATGTGATAACTTGATGTAACATAATCTTACCAAATAAATGTGATATAAAGAGCTTAAGAATGAAGATCTAAAGTTACATAGTAATATTATCAGTTAAACGCAATATATTTTATGAAATAAAAATAAATTGTGTAAGGAAGTTACTTTTCATGATAATGAGAGATCAATGTATAATGTCCTTTTTCTTAAAAATTAGGTACAAATAAAAAAACTCTGATAAAGGATATTCAAATACAAAAAAATAAATATTTTAAAATATAAAAAATTAATATTTAATTAAGTAGAAGTCATCAATATGAGTCGAACAATGTTTGTTTGTCTCAATCTTATCGAATTTAAAATTATTATGAATTACCAAAATAAAATACCATAAATTAAAAAATATATTTTAAGATTATAAAAAATTAAAATGTATTAAACAGAAAAAATTTAATATAACAAAATCAAAGCTTTGTAAATGTCATATGAGATTAAAACTATAGTTTCATAATGTTAGGTCACTCTTATGTTTGATGAGTGAAGCCATAAATGTTTAACATTTTATTCTTAAGAGCTTGTTTAGTGGAAATACGTTCACTTGTACAGTACAATTGAACTACTTTTGAAGATGATGAGCTAGTGGTGTTCAAATTACCTTGGAATGTTCAATAAGTTTTAAGAATTGAAGACATGCACATCAAATTTAAAAAGGATTCTTTTCTTATAAAATAGAATGTTAGCTTATTGATTACAAGACACATCACCATTTATCTCGCTTTGAAATCCCAATTTAAGCATCTGATTATTCAATAATGTCCTTGATTTAGAAAATGTATTGAGTCATATTTTTTCATTATTTCCTTAGCCCAAATCATACTTAAACCATTCAATGATTTAAAAAACATATGATTTTATTTTTTTATTCATTCTTTCTTTGGTTAAATCTTAATTATGAATTTTTACAAAAATTTATTTTAGGTTGATTGTTTAACCTGGATTAAATAAAAAAATAATTTTATTTAAAAACAATTACCACCACAACTAAAGTTTTTACCCAAAATAAAAAATTCATTGGTCGAGAAAGCCCAAAAGGGCATGCACAAACATCAAGCTAGAAGATAACTAGAATGAAATTAAGTCAAGCTTAATATCGACCATTTTGTATTTTTAATTGGGTTGTGGTTTGATAGAGTATGGAGTTCGTCTGATATAAAATCAAATGTGCATAAGTCAGGTTGGACCTGTACCCAAAATATACCTGCACAAGCATGTCGGGTAGTGAAATCCCAAGCACACAAGAAGGGAGCAAGCCCTAATTGTGTTCCCACAATATTCCCATGCTAGTGTTTATAAAGCCAAAATCCATTTTTTACTTAGTAATATCGAACAAAACTTTTTCCTCTTGTCCTCTTCCAAAATCAAAAGCGACTCTGTGTTTTTTGATCTTACATTTTTGCAATTGCAGTTTTGAGATCTCCTCTCCGTTTAAATTGTGATCTTAATAGATCCAAACATCCATTTGATGAGGTGATCTAATGGTTACTACTTCATCGGCCATAAGCACTTGATGCTTGCTCAACATCCAAGCACCATAAATTTGACTAACTTCATCAAATTGCATTGAGTGTTTCCTCTTTGTGAAATATTTGAACTTTAATCGTGCAACTTCAAATACTTTATTTTGAAACTTTTGACTAAGATATTCTTTGACTATTCCATCGATGAATTGAATGATCTAGATCTAATTTTACTTGATCAAATAGCCCAGATATAATCCACCTTGAAACCAATCCTCAAAAAATAGTTCATCTTTATAGCATTTTCTTAGGTAGTTGAGAACTCCTCTGAACAGATCAGATATCCCTTATTCATGCAACATAATGACTACTTTTCTAAACACTATATGTTGGTTAGAAGTTATGCAAGATTTATTTAAGTCATTTAGAAATGTTTTCTCCATTATTTTGCTGTAGCTTTTGAAATAACTTTTCCTTTACTTTCTAATTGTTATTATCAAAAATTTTCTATAAATACCTGACCATAGTGAATGAAATGACTAATGAATATCAACAAGATTTTAATATCTCAAAGAAAGGTTGCATGATATTCTACTAGCTAAAATTTCTCTTAGTAGGACCTATAAATTATGACTACTAAAAATTTAAAATTTTTCCAACAAAGAGAAATTCTCTTTAGCTTTCATTTTCTAAATTATCTTCATAATTTTAGACTTTGTGTCTTCTTATGTTCAACAATAATCATAGGAAAAATTTGACATTTTATCATAAATTTATTTCTTACTTATTTTTTGTTGCGTTGAATGACTTGATATTTATAAATGCTTGATTTTGGAGTCATCTCATAAAACACTAATTTAATGTTGAGCTTGTGAAAGCATGGGTTCTAGTTGGAAGCTAGTAAGTTGTAAGTTAGAAAAAAGCTCAAGTGTAACAATTTCACAAGGGTGTTTCACTAACCTTGATTGGGGGTGGATATATGTTCTAGTTTGAAAAAAACCATTTTAAAATCTTGTGCATCAATTCAATTTTTATTTTTGTCAGAAAAATATAAATTAATATATTTATAAATCAAAGTTTCTACAAACATAAAATTATTTCTACAAAAAATATTTTTAAAAAAAAACCAATTCTAAAATTAGCAAAGATATTTTAAAACCCACAATTGACCCCCTACTTATGGGATTCACATACACATTTTTACTTCACATAGAAATATAATCAAATGAAAGCAAAAGATTTGGAAATATCAGATAAAGTATATGAGGAAGTTGCATTTAAAGATTTTAAGGTTATCATGAATAATGTGATCGATCATTAAAACACGTATGATTGAAAATGTCTAATAACAGGAAAATAAAAATGTTTAAAAGTATAACAATTATATTTAATTTGATAGAGTTCATCAGGAAGAGTCCAACAATATTTGTTTGATCTCAATCAAAACAAGCTTAAAATTATTATGAATTATCAAACTTAAAAGATAAATAGCAATAAATTATTATTATTATATCAAATAGATATTTATTAAACTTAAAATGAGATATATTAATGTAACAGAATATAAGAAAATAAATGTGATGTAAAGGTCACACTTGACAAGTTTAAACTAACATAATAACATAAACAAATAAAAGCTAAACATTTGAAAATTGTGATTAAATATATGAGAAAAATTAAACTACATAAAGCCATATATATTAGTGCAACATCCTAAAGGAAAATAAGTGCGTATGAATCCCACCAGAGTAGGGTGAGTTTTAGGTTTGAAATCTTTTTTGGTATTTTTGGATAGTATTTGTCTTTCAAAACTTTTTTATAAGAAATAGTTTTATATTTTTTAAAAACATAGATTAATTTTTAATTTTTATGATTAAAAAAATTAACAATATACTTGAAAAGTTTTGGTGGTATTATTCAAACTAGTACATACATCCCCACAATTGAGATAAGACAAACTCAACTATTAAAAGAGTTACAATTTTAGATTTTTCTCTACTATTCACCTATATCTTATTTGAGATTTTTATTAATAGTTTACCTATAACAAACTCAATATTTTTTATATTTCACCTCTAACCTAATTGGAATTTTTTCTTACTGTTCACCTCCAACTTACTAGCCTTTGCAAGTTCAATTATAACATAGGCTTTTGTGAGCTCAACCCCAACTCCAATTTTTATAAGATAAAGCTAAATTCAAATTTTAACAAATATTGAGTTGCCTAACACGAAAATAAAGAAAACATGTATGGCAAAAAATTATTTTTTATAAAAATGAGCAACTATATGTGGTTAAGGTTAAATAAGCACAAAAGTTTGAAAGAGAAGTGAGAAGTGAGAAGTGAAACTGAAAGAGCATTTAGATTTGCTAGAAGAATTTTTAAATTTTGGAATAACAGAAAGCCAAAAATGTCTTACAAGGAGAGTTTTATACTAGTAGAGTGTCACATGGTGCTTCTTTGAGATATTCAACTTTTTTTTCAAATTCATTAGTTATTTCATTAGTAATGATTGGGTTTATATAGAAAGTGTTTTATCATAATAGTTTGGAAGTCAAGGAAAAGTTCTCTCACAAGTTGCTACCAAAATGGTTAAAGGTTGGTTTGAACAACTTAAAATATTTCTCACAAAACAACTATAGAATAGTTCAAATAATGGCTAAGGAATTAGTCATTAGGTGGGATTAGCTAGAGTAATTAGATTTAGTTAAGGAAGCCATAACTTGTTAGATAAATGACTACAAAAGTACATAAGTTATGGATAGTTTGATAAAGATGGAATAGGTCTGAGCGATTTGATCACTTCAAATGACATATGAATGATTCCATTGATTAATGGTAAGTGGGGGAATGATCTCCATCACAAAATTAAAAAATGGATAATTTAAAGCCACAAGAATCCGGGATGAGGTAGAAAGAAATGTAGTCATTTAATAAATTTGGATGACACTATGGCTTTCAGGTCTAAGTCTTAAATCAAAGCTTACAAGTAGGTTAAACCTTTGCCATCTAATCAACAAGTGAATGATAAGATCTCATGAAAAGGCATTAAGGCAGTAGACTTTTGAAAAGGGTTTAGTAGCACACTATGAAATATAAAAGTAGATTAGTCTTTATATAAGCTTTCATGAACCTTTAATTTGAGCTGAAATTGAGGCTAACTACACTTGTGTGCTCATGATTTAATCACTTGGGCCACTAATATGCACACTTCTTTAATAATATTATGGGTCAACCTGATACACTGCATACTTCATTCGAGTTTTAACATGCTCTATCTTTCCTTTAGCTCACCCTAATTATGTTTTTGTATTGCACATTGACTAAGAATGGGCTTGACCCTATTTAATTTTAGCTAGGATATGGAGATGATTATTTTTTATTTTTTTAATTGTGAAAATTTTAAAAGAATTTATGTTTTAAATTTAAATAAAGTTAACATGAAATATAATATTGATGTATAAGTATGATTTAACTAGGAAAAAAATTAAACTAAAAAAATGAAATCCTATGGTTCTTAAGTCAAGGAAAGCTTTTAATAATATTTCAGTGGATTAAGAAATTGAAAATTAGAATCTTATGTCTCCTAAATAATTGAAAGTTTTAAGTATTTGAATGGAGAGTTGTATTGTTTAATTAATAATTAAGAAATTAACATTCAATATCATAATAAAAAATTTCACAAATTTGATGTGCACGTCTTCAATCCTTAAATCTTACTAAATATTCCATGGTATTTTGAAGACCATTAGTTAATCATCTTCAAAAGCAAATGGCTTATATCTCATAACTAAACCTAATTCAAACGAAAATAAACCTATTAGAATAAAGTGGTGCACATTAATTGCTTAACTTATCAATCATAAAGGTGACTAGACATATCCTAGATCATAAAATCTATTATGAAAATAAATGACTCAAAAAATCATTATAAAACTGTAAAAATAAGATATTTAAAGGTAAAAAATGCATATTCAGTCGGAAAGAGCTAGTCAAGGTGAGTCTGATGATTTTTTGTTTCAAACTACCCATATTTGGAATATTATGAATTACCAAAGTAAATAAAAGTAAACAATAACAAATTATTATTTTAAAATTAATTAGATGTATATTAAAGTTGAAATATGATAAATTAAAGCAATGTAATGTAAGAAAATTTATGTGATGGAATGGTTGCAAGGGAGGAGAATTAAAGTTTCATAAGAATATATCCAAACCAAAGCTAACAATTTGAACAAAAGATATAAATTGTTTGGGAAAGTTGCTATCCAAGATACTAAGGAGATAGAATGCAATATACTCAATTATCAAATCAGATATGAATTAGAATATCTCATAAAGCATGCCAAAATTCTAAAAAAGGAAATATTTGGAATCTATAAATGAATAGTCTTATAGCTCATCGGGAAGAGTCAAACAATATTTTTATCATCTTAATTAAATGTCCTTTAGAATTATGGCAAATTCTAGTTTTAAATAAGCATAAATAAAAGTATAATAATATTATAATTCCAATTCATTATATATTAAAATTGAAATAAGTTAGATTAAAGCAATTTAGAATAATCAAAACAAAGAGATCTTAAGGTCACATAGGAAAGAACATAGAATTACATAATAATGTTCTCAAATCAAAGCAAAAAATTAGGAAAATGACTTAAATTGTAATTGATTAATATATTCCAAATTACTAAGAAGATTGGTATAATATCATTCATCTTCAAAAAAGGTAAAACATACAATATCTTATAATGCAAACCAAAATCACTAAAACATAAAATATTTAAAAAATATTAAAAATGGATATCTTATTGGATAAACATTGCCAAGACGAGTCCATCGTTGTTTATTTTTTCTCATTTAAAACTCATTTGGAACTATTGTGAATTATCACAATAAATATGCATAAATAGTAACAAATTATTATTTTAATATTAAGCAAATATATGTTAAAGCTAAGATGAGTTAAATTATAGTAAAATAATATAACTAAATGAATGATTTAGAATGGTTAGGTGACAGGATATTTTGTGTTATATAATAAGATGGCAAATCAAAGTGAAAAACTTGAAGAAATTAACTAAACTATATGAGAATATTGTATTTTAACTTGCTCAAGAGGTTACATGATTTGTCATTTAAAAAGGTATTAATCAAAATATGCCATAAAGCATGCACAATACAAAAAAACTAAAAATACTTAAAAAATCTAAAACTAAAAATTATATTAAATAGAACTCAGTTTATGGAGTCCAATAGTACTTTTTTCATCTCTGTCGAAGCACGTTATGAATTATTATAAATTGACAATGTAAAAAACAATATATAATGAAATGACATAAATTGAAACAAAAAATAACATAAAGATCACCCAAGAAGAGATTGATAGTTACATATTAATATAAACAAGTCAAATTGAAAACTTTTAAAAAATGAAATAAATTAGTTGATAAAATTTCATTTCAAGATAATAAGAAGATTGAGGGTAACATCCTCAATTATCAAATTTGGTAAAAATTGAAATGTCTTATAAAACATTGAAAAAATCTAGCAAATAAAATATTCAAAAGCATAATTTTTTTATTTAATTAGATAGAGCTAACCATGACATGTTCAAAAATGTTTGTTTTGTCTACATTAGAGCTTATTTAGAATTAATATGAATAAAAATAAATAAAAATAAATAATAATAATTTTTTACTTTAATGCTAGGTAAACATTTTTAAAGCTAAAATATGCCAAATTGAAGCACCATAATATAACCTAATCAAGGAAATATAAAGGTCACACAAGTGGAGAATTTTAATTTATTGGAAATATAACAAACTTAAGGGGAAACTTAGATAACATGTGAAAAATCATACAAAGAAATTACATTCCAAGATACTATGGAGATTGAGTATGATGTCCTTGATTATAAAATAAGTTATGAATTGGAGTGCTTTGTAATATATGCCAAAACCTTTAAAAAATTTTAAAATATATTAAATTTGAAAATTAAATAAATTGAATGGATATAATATAACTAATGCAAAGTGACATAATGACATAAATGAGGAGAATTATATTATTTCAATAACAATATAAATAGATCAAGGAGAAATTTTTAAGAAATGAGACAAATTGTATAAGAAAGTTACATTTAAAGATGCTTTAGGGATCACGTGTGCCATTCTGAATTGTTAAATTATGGACAAATTGAAAAGTCTCTAAAAGCAAGCCAAAGCTCTTGAAAATAAAACGTTTAAAATTATAAAATTTAATATTAAATCGATTAGAGCTCGTTGAGATAATTCCATTGATGTTTGTTTTATCTCATATAGATCTAATTTGGAATTATTAAAAATTATGAAAGTTATCAAACTAATATCAATACTTTATTATTTTAATATTATAGAAATAAATTAAAACTAAAACAAGATGAATTAAAGTAATGTAAAATTAACAAACTAGAAAAACATAAGTCACACGAGAGGATATTTTGTTTTTCGTTGTTATATAAGTAAATTTAAGAAATTTTTTTAGAAACGAGATAAATTACATGAGAAATATATTTTTCAATATACAAAGTATATCATCTATAACATCCTCAATTGTCCAACCAAATATGAATTAAAATGTCCTAAAAAGTGTGCAAAAACCTAAAAACTAATTAAATATAAATAATATTAAATTTGCATTTAAATATTAGGTAAAATATATTAAAGTTGAAATGAGATAAAAATTGAATCAATATAGTATAACAAATTCAATGTGATGTAAAGGTTACATGAGATGAGAATCACAATTACAGAGTAATATAACCAAATTAATGTTATAAATTATGCCAAAATGCTATATTGCAAAATACTTAGCCAATCAAGTACCAAAGTAATTAAAAATAAGTAATAATAAATTATTTTTTTAAATTAATATATATATATATATATATATATATATATATATATATATATATATATATATATATATATATATATATGTATATATATCAAAGCTAAAATGTGATAAATTAGAGAAATATAATACAACTAAGACAACGTAATATAAATGTCAAATGAGAGAAGAATTAGAGTTACATTGTGATATGGCCAAATTCAAGAGATAAGGTTGAATAAATGAGAAGATATGCATGTTAAAGTTGCAATCAAAGCTACTAATGAGATTGTGTGTAACACCCATTATCACCCATTGTAGTACGAATCAAAATAATACATAAAGCATGCCAAGACCCTAAAAATATAAAAAACCTAGAAATTGGGTCACATTGTAATATAGTCAAAGTAAATTAATGATTTTTATGAAATGAGATAAATTGTATGAGAAAGTTGTATTCCAATTAATTAAGAGATCTAGTGTAAAATCATTAAGCATCAAATAAGCTATGAATCAAAGTATCTTGAAAAAGAACATGAAAACACAAAAAAATAAAATATTTAAAAAATCAAAATAATATCTAATTGGAAAATTCATTTGGAGATGAGAACAACAACATTTATTTTTATTTGACCAAACAAAATTTAGAACTATAATTATTTACAAAATAATTAAACTAAGATAATAAAAATATTATTTTAATATTAAATAAATCTATATTAAAAGTAAAATGTGCTAAACAATTGTAAAATAATACAACTAAATGAATGCATGTAAAGCTCACATGAAAAGAGAATTAGAGTTTCACAATAATATGACTAAATCAATGTAAAAAACCTAAAGCAATGTGATAAATTATATCAAAAAGTAGTAATCTTATGGTGTATGAATTGAAAAGTAATATGCTTAGTCGATCAGGCATAAAATCAAGGATCATCAAATCAGATATGAGTTTAAATGTCTTCTATAGCAGGCCAAAACTTAAAAGAACATTTTAAAAAAAATTAAAAAAATTAATATTTAATTTGTTAAAACTCAATGAGATGAGTACAATAATATTTGTTTCAAACTGTTAAAACTTCATTTGAAATTAGAAAAAAATTGCCAAAGTGATGAAAAATAATAATAAATGATTATTTTAATATTAATTTAATAAATATTAAATCAAGAAGGAGAATAAATTAAGCAATGTAGTGTATCCATAGTGAAGCAATGTAAGGCTTGCAAGGTACAAGAATTTGATTATCATAGTAATATAATCACATGAAAGTAAAAAAATTTATAAGTGATTTAAAGTATATGAGAAAGATACTTCTATAGATACTAAAGGGTTTGAGTATGATATTTTTTAAAATAAAATGAAATACAAATAAAAAATATCTTATAAATTATGCCAAAGCTTAAGAAATAAGTCTTTTTCAACATATAAAAAATATAATTAGATTGGGCTTATTGTAACAAGTCGTACACTGTTTATTTATTCCTTATCACGACTTGTTTAAAATAACTATGAAATACTAAAATAATTCAAAATAAATGATAAAAATTTATTATTTTAATGTTAACTAAATATAAATTAAATTATAAAATAAGATAAACTAAAGTGACATAAAATAACCAAATCAATGCATTGCAAAAATGATAAGAGAGGAGAATTAATGTTATATAGTAATACAACCAAATCAAAGCGGCAATTTTGAAGAAATGAGATAAATTATTTAGAAAAATTACAATTGAAGATACTGAAAAGATCTAACAAAATATCCTCGATCTTCAAATCAGTATCAGTTACAAATCAAAATAACTTGTAAACTATGCACAAATCCTAAAAAATAAAATAATTAAATATACAAAATGAATATTTACTTATAAAGGATTATTGAGATGAGACAAACAACATTTGTTTCTTCCTAATCATACCATATTTTGAATTATTAGGAATTTCAAAAGTAAAAAATCATAAATAATAATACATTATTATTTAGATTTTAAGATTATATATATATCAAAGCTAAAATGAGATAAGCTAATGCAATATAATACAATCAAAGCAAAGCAATGTAAAAATTACTTGAGAGAAAAATTAAAGTGACATTGTAATAAAACCAAATCAAATTAAAATATTTGATGAGGTAACATTTACATGAAAGATGCATTCCAAGGTACTAATTATATATTGCATAAAACCTTTAATAATAAAATGTAATATGAGTTAAATGTTTCATAAACTTTACTAAAACCCTTAAAAAAATTTAAAAAATAAAATGGCAACCTTTTGTTAAATATAGTTCTTCAGGATGAGTCCAATGATGTGTGTTTTGTCTCTAATAAACCTTTTTTAGAATTATTATCCTTTACCTTAACAATTAAACATAAACATAACAAATTATTATTTTAATATTATTTAAAAATATATTAAATTTGAAAAGTTATAAATGAATGAATAGTAATTACATTTTAAATCCCACAAGAAGGAAAAGTTTGTCTTATAATAACTATGGCAATTCAAACAAAAAGTTTTAATTAATTAGATGAATTATACAAGAATGTTCAATTAGCAGATAAGCAGATTGAGTGTAACATCCTTAAATATCAAATCAATTATGAATTGATATGTCTCATAAAGATGATAAAACCCAAAAAAGTAAAGTATTTGACAATAATGAAATGAATTTTGAAATGAATATTTAAATTCATAAAGCTCATCAAGATAAGTCTAACCACATTTACTTTTTACCCATGAAACCACACTTGGATTTTCTACAGCTTTCCAAATTAATTGAACATAAATAATAAAAATTATTATTTTAAAAATTATTAAACTATATATAATAGTGAAATGAGATAAATTAAAAGAATATAATGTATCTAAATCCAAAATGTGAAATGTTTTATGAAAATTTTTCATTCCAAGAAACTAAGGACATCAAGTCTCACATGACTAATCTTTAAATTGCAATGAATCAAAATAACTTGTAAAGTTTGGTATAACAAAACTTTAGCTTTCACAAATCCTAGGCCACCATACCAGAAAGAAAAGGTAAATGCAACAACAAAAAATATTTTTTGAAGTGAAGGAACACTATGTTTCTTGAATTAAGAAAAGTTTTTAATCAAATTTGAAATGATTTGAATGAAGAGATGGGTGTCCTATGATTAATAATCAACATATTAACATTTTATTTCATAGTAATTAGAAACCATTTTTACATTTTATGTACACTTCTCCATTCTTTAATGCCTATTGAACACTATATGGTACTTTGAAAAATTTTAATACATAATTTTCTAAAGTTAATTCCTTGTTCTTTATAACTAAACTTAATTCAAATAAAACAAGATTAGCAAAACAAAATACTAAATATTTAGTGCTTGACTTATCAAACATAAAGGTGATTTAACACATCCTCAATAATAGTCATGTAAAATATAGAATAAATGATATATGAGAGCTACATTCTAAGGTACTATAGAGATCAAATGCAACATGAATAGAAAATTAAAGTTTCTTAGAAATATAAGAAAATTAAAGGAAAATTTTTTAAAAATCAAATATATTGTACAAGAAATCTACTTTTTGGATAACCATTAGATCAAAGGGAATATTCTTGAAGAACATATTAGATACAAATAAAAATATCTCAAAAAACATGCTAAAACCTAGAAAAGAAAGCTTAAAATTATAAAAATGAATATTTCATTTGTTAGAGCTCAGTGAAACAAGCCTATCAATGCTTGTTTCATCTTGACTAGACATTATTTGGAAAAAAAAATATGTATATTAAGGTAGAAATGTGATAAATTGAATCTCAATGATAAAACCAATTCAATGTCATGTAAAGGCCACACAATATAAGAATTACAATTACATAGTAACAAAATCCATTCAAAGAAAACTGTTTGAACAAGTATGATAAATTATATAAGAAAGTTGTATTCTAATTTACTAAAGAGAATGAGTGTGACATCTTTAATCACCATATTAGCTGCAAATAAAACTATCTCATAAAACATACCAAATCTTTAAAAAAATATTTTAAAATATATTTAGAAACGACATTTAATTAGAAAGAACTTTTTTAGAAGAGACCAATAATATTTGTTTTGTCTAAGTTGGACCTTTTTTAAAATTACTACAAATCATCAAAGAATGTAATTAAACATAAAAAAATTATTATTTTAATACTAAGCAAATATGTATTAAAACTAAAATAATTTAAATCATAACAAAATACTACAACCAAATGAAAGTGATTTTGAGATCACATGAGATGTGGTTTATTATTTCACAGCAATATAAGAAAATTATGGAAAACTTTTTAAAAAAATAAGACATATTATAATAAAAGGTTGTACTCCAAGATACTTAGGTGATCGAGTAAAAAATCATTGATTATCAAGTTAGGTATGAATAAAAAGGTCCCAAAAAGTGCCTCAAAGCCATAGAAACAATATTTAGATAATATAAAAATGAATAGTTAGTTGGTTAAAAGTCATCACGACAAGTTGAACGTCATTTGTTTTGTCTCGTGTAGATCACTTTTGTAATTAATAAAAATTATTATAGCAGTTAAATATAAATATTAATAAATTATTATTTTAATATTATTTATATAAATATAAAAACTAAAATGCGATAAAATAAAACAATGCAAAACATCCAAAGTATGGTGATGTAAAATTCACTTGGTAAGTGAATTTGACTTCATAGAAATATAGTGAAATTAAAGCAAAATAATTTTAAAACTACTTTATAATGTATAAGATAGCTAGTTTCCAAGATACTAAAGAAATTAATTGTAATATCATTGTTAGTTAAATCAGATACGAATTAAAAATCCTCATAAAGCATGCAAAAATTTTAAAAATTAAAAAAATTTAAAATATAAAATAAACATTTAATTGGAAATAACTCGTTGAGGTGGGCTTAATGATGCTTGTTTATTCTACATCAGACCACGCTTGTGATATCAAAATTTTAATATTAAGTATATTTTAAAGCTAAAAATAATAAACATTAAGTAGTGAAATATAATAAAATTAATGTGATATAAGTGCCAATTTAGAGGACAATTAGGATTACCTAGATACAACGATATGAATATGATACATTTGAAGAAATGACATAAATTATATAAGAAAGTAGTATTTCAAGATATTGGAGACCTAAAACATAGCATCATTGATTACCAAATCAACTATTAAACAAAATATACATTAAGGCATGAAGAAACACTAAGAAAAATATTTAAAAGTATAAAATAAATATTTATTTGTAAAGAGCTTATCATGATAAGTCAAACAATAATGCAAAAAAAATAATGCAATAAAAAATAAAATAATAAAAATAAATTAAGTTAATGTTAATAAAATATATATTAAAGCTAAAAATTGATAAATTGAGTAATATAATGTAACAAAAAAATAATGTAAATGTTACTTTAGAAAAGTAGTGAAGGTAGCTAGTAATAATATGTTTTTGAAACATGCATTCCAAGATATTAAAATGATTGAGTTCAACACCCTGAACATCAAATGAAGTACAAATCAAAATTCCTTATGAAGCGTGAAAAAGTCCTCAAAAAAATATGCAAAAACTTAATATCTAATTTGATGACGTTCATCAGGATGAGTCCAATAACATTTATTTTGCCTCCATTGGACCTCATCTGGAATTTTGGTGAGTTACCTATTAATTTAAACATATATAACAAAAATTAGTTGAAATAAAGAAATATGAAATAATAAAATCAAAGCTAAGTAGGTCAAACAATATTAGAATTATAGTTTTGTAGTAATATAAGCGAATTAAAGCAAGCAATTTTTAGAAATGAGATAAATTTCATGAAATAGTTACTATTTAATATACAAATTAGATCTACTATAGCACGCTTTGTTGTTAAAGAAGATACAAATAAAAATTCCTCATAAAATGTAAAAAAACCATATAAACAATACTTCAAGACTTTAAAATTAATATTTCATTGCATAGAGCATATCGAAAGGATTCCATCGACATTTGTTCATATAGATTTTACATTTTTTTGAATTAATATTAATTTGAAAAGTACTTAAACATAAATTATATATATATATATACACATATATATATGTATGAATTGAGGTCAATTGAATGTAAAAGTCATATATGACGAGATACGTAGTAATATAACCAAATAAAAGTAAAAAAGTTTAACAAATGAGATAAATTACTTAGGAAAGCTACTTTTTACGAAACTAGAGATGTCAGACATAGTATCCTCGATTGTCAAATCAACTATAAATAAAACTTCCTCAAACATAATGTAAATACCATTGAAAAAAATTTAAAAATATAAACTCAATATGTATTTATAATGTGCTCATCAAGAGAAATTAATTGATATTTGTTTGACCTTGATCGCAACTCATTCAAAATTATTATGACTTATGAAACTGAACATAAGTAATTACTAATTCAAATTTTTGATATTAAGTAAATATATATTAAAGATAAAATTTGATAAATTGACATATTATAGTAGAACTAAACCAAAGCAAGATAAACATCACATAAGAGGAGTATTAAAGTTGCATAGTGATATAACCAAATAAAAAAATTATATTTGAATAAATGAGATAATACATACCAAAAATTTGGATTTGAAGATACCAATGAGAGTGAGTGTAAAACTCTTGATCATCATATATAGTATGAATTAAAATAACTTATAAAGTATGCCAAAATTATAAACTAAATATCTAAAAATATTTCATTGGAAAAGTTCGTTAAGATGAGTCTAATAACCTTTGTTTCTTCTCCATTGGACATCATTTAGAATTTTTGTGAATGAACCTAATTAATTAAACAAAAGAAATAATAAATTATTATTTTAATGTCAAGTAAAAATTTATTTAAACTAAAAATTATTTGATTAATATAATAGAACCAAACTAATGTGATGTAAAGGTCACACGAGAGGAAATTTAGAGTCACTTAGCAACATAACCAAACCAAAGAAAAACGTTTTTATAAATAAGATATAATGTACAAGAAAGTTGAATTTCAAGATATTGAGGATATAGAGTGTAACTTCCTCAAACATTACATTTTTTTGAGAATTGAAATATCTTGTAAAAGCTATAAAATACATTAGATTAATATATTAAAAAATATTTAACTAGATAGTGCTCACTAAGATAAGTCTGATGACATTTTTTCTCCTCCATCAATGTTTGGATTTGGTAGTGAATTAGCGACATAAATAATAGTGAATGATTATTTCAATATTATGAAGGTATATATTAAAGATGAAATAACACTAATTGAAGCAATGCAACATAGTGAAATCAATGTGATGTAATGGTCACCCGAGAGGAGATTTAGAGTTGCATAGAAAAATTAAAAGGTCAAATAAAAAACTAAGGAGATTGAGTGTAAGTACGTCAAGTATAAAATAAGGCAAAAATAAAATGCTTTAGAAAAATTGTAGTTAAATATAAAAAAATTTAATCGGATAGACCTTATCGATACTGGTCAAATTAGTTAGTTTTAATCTCAATCTGAACTTGTTTGAAATTACTACAAATTATCAAAGTAAATTAGTATAGAAAATTATGACTTTAAAGTTAAGTAAATAAATATAAAAGTTTAGATGTTATAAATTTATGCAATATAATATAAAAAAATTAAAGAGATGTCAAAAGGCACATAATTTGATATTTAGAGCCAAATAACAATATAATCAAACCAAAGAAAAAAGGTTAAGAAATGACATAAATTTCACCATAATGCCACATTCCAAAATAGTAAAAATCTTGAGTGTAACATTCATAATATTAAAATCAGGTTTGAATCAAAAAATCTCATTAAGCAAGCAAAACCCATATAAAAATAAGATAATGAAAGGTTTAGAAATGACCGTTTAATACTAGAATTACCATGAGTTCCAAAGAAATTAAACTTAAATCACGAAAAAAATTATTTTAAAATTAAAAAAAATATATTAAAGCCGAAATAATAAAATTAAAAGTATTGTAATATAACTAAATCAATGTGAGGAAAATGTTCAAGGAAAATAGATTTATGATCACATAGTAACATAGTAAAATCAGAGCAAAACAATTCAAGAAATAAGATACACTATATAAAAACATTACTATCCAAGATTTTAAGAAGATCAAGAGTAATATCCTTGATTGGTAAATAAATAACAAAAACAAAATTTCATGTAAAATATGTAAAACTCTTGTAAATGTTTTTGAAATATAATTATAATTTTTAATTCGATTAAGATAGTTTAAAAAAGTCCAACGACATCTGAGTCATCTCCGAAGGACCTTGTTTGGAGTTAGTATGAATTTTCAAATAAGTAAAAAAATAACAAGAAATTATTATTTTAAAATTAAGTAAATATTTATTAAAGGTAAACTAAAATAAATTTTAGAAATATATTATAACCTAAGCAAATGAATGCAAAGGCAAAACTAGAAGAGATTTAGAGATATATAGTAATGTAACCATATCAAATCAAAAAAATTGAAGAAATTAGATAAATTGTTTAGAAAAGTAGCATTTGAAGAGACTTAGGTTATTAAGCACAACATCCTTGATCATCAAGCAAGGTAAGAATCTTAATGTCTCATAAAACATGCTAAAATGTAGAGAAAATATATAAACATAAAAAATGAATATCAAATTTGATAATACTCTTTGACATGAGTCAACATCATTTGTTTTTCCTTAATCAAGTTTCATTTGAATTAAAACTACTTACTGAAGTAAACAAGTATAAATAATAATTACTTTAATATTATTTTGATATATTTTGGAGGTAGAAGAAGATAAAGTATAACCATATCAAATTGATGCAAAGGTCACACTAGAGAATAATTAAAGTTTCATAGCAATAAATCAAATCAAAGACAGATTTGAAGGAATTAGATAACTAATACTAAAAAATTACATTCAACGATAATAAGGAGATTGAGAAACATTTATTGTCTAATATGGCAGGAATCAAAATCAACCATAAAACATACCAAATATTAGAAAATAAAACATATGAAAAAAACTAAATTTTTTAATTGATAGAGTTGATTGAAATGAGTTCATTATTGTTTGTTTTGTCTGCACTGGTTCTCTTATGAAATTTTATTGAATTATCAAAGGAAACAAAGAATAATAATAATAAATTATTGTTTTAATATAAAGAAGAAATATGTTAAAATTGAAATGGAATAAATTGAAGTAATATAATATGGTTAAATTAAAGCAAACAATTTTAAAAATTAAGATAAATTTTAAGAGAATGTTGCATTCCAAGACTCTAAAGTGATTGAGTGTAATATCATCAGTCTTAAAATTTGCTACAAATCAACATATTTGTAAAATTTTGTCAATATCTTTAAAAATAAAAGATTGGAAAAATAAAAATAACCATTTAATTTGATAGAGGTTACTGAGACCTTTCAAATGACAATTGTTTTGTCTCGATCAAACCTTATTATAACTGTTAGGAATTTTCAAAGCAAGTATACATCTTTAATAGTAAATTATTATTTTAATATTAAGTAGTTTGGTATTACAACTAATGTAAGACAAAGTTAGTCAATGTAATATAACTAAATCAAAACTGTATAAAGGTCACATAAGAAGAGAAATATAGTTTTATAATAATATGATGAAATCAAAGCTAAAGATTCAAAAAAATCCAACAAATTTTAAGGGAAAGTTACATTCCTAGTTGATATGAAGATAGAGTGTGCCATCACTTATCATCAAAACTATTATGAATAAAAATGCCTAATTTACAAAACCTATAAAATAGCATATGTAAAAATAAAAAATGATATTTAATTATGTAGTGGTCATCAAATTGAATTCAACCACATTTGTTTCATCTTGATTAGATCTTGTTTTTAATTACTATGAATTATAAAATTAAGTAAGCATAAATAATAACAAGATATTACTTTAATATTAACTAAATATTTACTAAAACTAACATGAAATAAATCAAAGCAATGTAATATAACAAAATCAATGTGTTGTAATGGTCATTTAAGAGGAGACTTCAAGTTACAAAATTGTATAACCAAATCAAAGTAAATAATTTCAAGGCATGAGATAAATTGTAGGGGAAAACTACATTCCATGTTACTTTGAATAATTAGTGTAATATCTTATTGTAAAAAGGCATTGATGAATCTTACAAGAGAAGGGATGAATTAATGGTTTTAAATATTTTTTATATTTTTGGATAATTTTTTATTTTTCACAAATTTTATATGTAGAAAATTTTAAGTTTGTTGAAAGCATTAATTAATTTATAATTTTTATGAGTAATAAAAAAAATAAAATCAAGGTGCAGTAAAAGTTTTAGTTTTTTGGTCCAAATTAGATCTTTCATCAACCTCTATTCAAGAACAAGTCTACAATTAAACAATTCACCATCAAATGTTTTTATTAACGATTTACCTCTAATCATTTTAAGATTTTGCCTTATAGTTGACCTAAAACCTACTTAAGAATTTTCTTTACAATTTTCCTCCAAAGAACTTGAGAATTTTCCTTATAATTTTTGTTCAACCAGCTAGCATTTGGGAGTTCATATATAACTTGGGTTTTTTGAAAGTGGAATCTTAACTCAATTAAACATGAAATAAAATTAAACTTAGGCTTTCAATAATTCAAAGCCACCCAATACAAAAGAAAAGGAAAATGCAACAAAGAAAAGTTTTTTTGATAAAAAAAATGTAGAACTTTCTATACTTGTTAATGAAAAATAAGGTATAAAGAGCTCTAAATTATGAAGACAATTGATTAAAAGAAAATTTAGAAGTCTTAGACTTAGCTGAAAGAATTTTTAATTTATTGTAGTACTAAGCTATAGTGTGTTGCTGTGTGGTTTACATCAACAAAATATCATGTAATGCATTGTTGTGCTGTTAAAAATCATTTTTATATTCATTAGCCATTTCATTAACAATGTTAGGCTTTCATAAAAATACCCTTTTATCATAATCATTAAAAAGTTAACAAAAAGGTAAATAGCTTAAAAATCTTTTCTGAACATCTTAAAATATTTCTTCCAAAATGTTTATGCAACAACTCAAATAATGGCTAGGCAATTAGCTAATAAGTTGGATCGACCGTATTTGTTGGATCTAACTAGAGAAGTACTGAGCCATTAGATCATAGACTTTATGAGCAGAGGAGTTACAGATGGTTTGATAAAGGCAGATGAGATCTGGGACATCCAAAAAAATCACGTCATCTGTATAATTTTATTAATCAATGATAAATATGAGAATGATATCTGTTTTAAGATTAAAAAATTAATAAGTTAGAGTTGCATGATTCAAGGACAAGGTGAAAAGAAATAAAACCATCCATTAAATTCAATTGAGACTATAGCCATCCAATTTGAGCTTTAGAGAAAATTTTATATGCAAATTAAACTTTAGCCATCCAACCAATGATCAGAATATAGAAATTCACTCAATGGCACTAAAGCACTAGACATGCGAAAAAGTTTGGCTCCACAGTATAAGATATCAATGTAGATCATTATTTATATAAGCTTTCATGTACTAATAATTTTAGGTAAAATTGGGGTTGGCTACCTCCTTGTATGCCCAAGTTTTCATCAGTTAGGACACTTGTACGCATAAAGGTTTAACATGATTAAGGGTTTGACTTGACCCATTATTGTTGATTTGAGTTTTGCATGGCTCAATCGTCCCTCTATATAACCCCAACTAGGTTTAAGGATTACACCTTGACTAAGATTGTGCTTGACCTAACTTGGTTCCATTTGGCCTACTAATCTAAGGTGTGCGAGGACCCATCAGAGCTTAGTTGGCTTGAGACCTTTGTACTGGGGCATACACTTAAGATGTGGCCATGATATGCTCTATTTTAATCATGGAAATTTTAATAGAATTAGTTTTTTGAATACAACTATACTTTAACATGAAATTTCCTAAAGACATATAAGTAGGATTTATCAAATGAAAAATTAAATGATTGAAAAATGAAATCAACTAGTTTAAAAATAAATCAAAAGTTTAGAAAGAATTTGAAAGTATTAAAGGATTAAAAAATAAAATTAAATGTTTCCTAAATCAAGAAAAGTTTTAAATAAGATTTGAACGGATTTGAATGGAGAGGTGAAATATTATTAACAATCATTGTTTAAATATTTTATTTCATAATAAAAAGAAAATATTTTCAAATTTGATGTGAAGTTCGTGAAATCTTTAAGCACGCTAAACACATCAAGATACTTTGAAGACCACCAATTAATTCTCAGTAAAAGCACTAGATTTGTTCTCTACAACAAAATCTAATTAACATTTAAACAATTCCATTTAATTAAAAAAATAAATATTTAAGGTTTGACTTGTCAAACACGAGGTGACTTAACACAACATCAAACTTGGAGTCAAGCATGAATCTAAAGGTCTTCTAAAGCATGCCAAAACCTTAGAACATAAAATATTTTAAAATATAATAGTTAATATTTAATTGGATAGTGACATTTGGGATGATTTCATTGATGTTTGTCTTGTTTCCATCAAACCACTTTTTGAACTACTATGAATTACTACAGTAAAAAAACAAATATAAATAAATTAATATTTGAAAATTAATTAGATATAGATTAAAGTTGAAATAAGATGATTTAAAACAATATATTAACACCAAAGTATCGTAATGTAAAAGTCACATGAGTGTGTAATTATATTTTTGTGCTAATTAGACCTAAAGAAATTGACTGATTTGAACAAATAAGATAAATTGTAATTGAAGGCTACATTCTAAGTACTAAGGACTTTTAATGTGACAACCTTAAATATCAAATCTCATATGAATAAAACTACCTTAAAAACTTTTTAAGAACTTATAAAATAAAATAATTAAACATATATTATGAAGATGAATACAACGATGTTTGTTGGATCTTGGTCTAGCCTTGTTTGTATTTTTTTATTAATTATCATAGTGATAAGCCAAATTAATATTTATTAAATATATATTAAATTTGAAATGAAATAAATTTAAATAATGTAATATGCCTAAATAATTTGAAAAAAAGTAATTACAGAGGAATTTAGAGATACACAATAATATAAACAAATCAAAGCAAAACATTTCAATAATGAGATAAGTTATCTGAGAAAGTTATATTCTAGGATATTAAGGAGATTGAGTGTAACATCCTTGATCATCAAAGTACATAACGAACTACATTTCTTATAAAGCATGCCATGTCATAAGAAAATATTTAAAATAAGAAACAACTAATTTTAATTAGATAAAGCTTGTGGAGATGAGTTCAATGACACTAGTTTAATATTTATTAAATCCCGATTGAAACCCTACAAATTACAAAAGTAAAAAAGCATAAGTAATAAAAAATATTTTTTTAATATTAAGTAGATATATATTTAATATTTTTTCATAGTAATATAACCAAATGAAAAAGAAAAAATTTGAATAAATGAGATAAATTATGCAAGAAAATAGAATTATAAATTTCTACTAAAATCAACTATAACATTCAAGATTGTCTAATTATCTACAATAAATGATGTCGATAAAGCATGAGAAAATAATTAAAAAACAATTTGAAAATATAAAAAAAGAATTTTAAATTAGCTAGAGCTCATTAAGTCAAGCCTAATGATATTTGAAAGTTTTATCTCCATTACACCTTGTTTGAAATTACTACAAATTACAAAAATAAAACACATAATTATTAAAAAATTATTATTTCAAAGAGATGTAACATAACCAAATCAAAGTAAAACATGTGAAGAATTAAGAAACGTTGTACATGACAGTTGCATTCTAACAAACTAAGAGAATGAGTGTTACATTCTTGATCATATAATAAGATACAAAACAAAATATCTAAGAAAGCATATAAAAACATTAGAAAATAAAATATTTAAAATTATAAAAATGAATATTTTATTGGATAGAGATCACTATGAAGTTTCTAGTGAAAGTTATTTTTAATAATTCATACCTCATTTAGAATTATTGCGCTACCAAAGAAATAGGCATAAAAACTAATATTTAAATATTTGGTGAATATATATTAAATGTTAAATAAAATAAATTGAAAAAATTCTATATAGACAAATCAAAGAGATGTAAAAGTCACATGAAAGCAAATTTAGAGTTACATGAAAGGTGATTTAGAGTTGTATTGATGTATAACCAAATCAATGCAATTGACATCAGAAAAATGACATAAATAATCAAGGAAAGTAGCATTCCCAAATACTAAGGAGCTCAACTGTAATATTATCATTTGTCAAATTAGGTACTAATAAAAATGTATTTAAAGCATGCCATTGTAAGATAAAACAAAATTTTTAAAAATACAAACATGATATTTAGTTAGATAATACTCTTTGAATATAGTTCAATACTATTTGTTTTATCTTAGTTAGACCTAACATGGAATTACTATGAATTACTAAATGAAAAAATAGAAAAATAAATAATTTATTATTTTAAATATTTAGTAGATATATGTTAAAGCTGAAATATGATAAATAAAAGAAATGTAATACAATAAAATAAAAGTGATGCAAAAGTTACACTAGAGAACATTCTAATCACATTGTAATGCAACAAATTCAATGTAAAACATTTGAAAAGATGAAATAATATGTTTGGGAAAGTTCAATTTCAAGATGTTAAGGACATCAGGCTTGACATCCTCGATCATTAAATGCAGCTCAAATCGAAATGTCTAAAATATGTGCTAAAACCATATAAAATAAAATATTTTAAAAATATAAAAAATGAATATTTAATTTGATAAAGCTCATTAAGATGTGTACAAAGATTTTTGTTCATCTTGATTGAACCTTATTTGGAATTTTAGAAAAATTAAAAACTAATTAAAAGTAAATAATAATATATTATTTTGGTCAACATTAGCAAGTACATATTAGAAATAAAGCGAGAAAAATTAGAATAACGTAATGGAATTGAATGAAGGCATTGTAAAGTTCACGAGATTAGAAAATTTGAGTTTTATAGAAAAATTTGAGTTTACAACATTATCTTTTGCTAATAAAGTATGAATGAAAATGTCTTGTGAAGTGTGCCAAAACCTAACAAACAAAGCTTAAAGTAAAAAAATGAACTTTTAATTAGATAGACTCATTATGATGCGTCAAATGATGTTTGTTTCTTATTGTTCATACCTTCTTTAGAATTATTTCAAATTACAATATAAAATAAGAAAAAATAATAAAAAAAAATTATTTTAATATTAGTTAAATAATTAATAAATATAAAATGACTTTAATTAAAGCAATTTAATATAGATAGAACAAAGCAATTTAATTGTTGCATAGAAGGATAATTATAGTTTCATAGCATAATAGCCAAAAAATTGCAATATATTTCAAGAAATTAGATAAAACTTATAGAAACGTTATATTCCATGATATTAATGAAATTGAGTGTAGCATCCTTATTCATTAAAAGGTACAAATTAAATAACCTCATAAAGCATGTAAAACCTAATAATAAAAATGTTGAAAAAATAAAAAAAATAATTTGATTGGATAGAGTTCATAGAGAAGAGTCTAATGATATTTGTTTTATCTTAATTAAAAAAAGTTTTGGATTATGATAAAGTATCAAAATAAATATGCATAAATATCAAGAAAGTACAATTTTAAAATAATATAAACATATATTTAAGTAAATATTAAATAATTTGAAAATAATAAAATACAACAAAACTAATGCAATTAAAATATCACAATAGAGAAGAGTTAAAGTTGAATAGCAATATAATAAAATGAAAATAAGAAATTTAAAGAAAATTGATAAATTATAAAGGAAAGTTGTGTTCCAAGATACTACATAGATTTAGTGTAATATCCTTAATCATCAAATCAAATATAATTCAAAGAGATTTTAAAGTGCATCAAAGTTTGAAAATATAAAATATATAAAAATATAAAAAATTAATTCTTAATTTGATAGAACTCATCAAGCAGGTCCAGTGATATTTGTCTCATCTTAACTGAACCTCATCTAGAATTATAGTAAATTACCAAAATAAATAAACTTAAATAATAATAAATTTTTAATTTAAATTGTAAGTATATAGTAAACTTAAAATAGTCTAAATTAGAGAAATTTAAAGTGACAAAATCACAATGATGTGAATGTCATAGGAGAGGAGATTTAAAATTTCATAGTAATATGGCAAAACGAAAGAAAAATATTTGAAATAAGTAGATAAATTGCAAGAAAATATCAAATTTTGAGATAATAAGGAAATTGAGTGCAACAACCTTAATAGTAAATTTATGTATCAATGGAAATGTTTTGTAAAACATTTAATCTTAAAAAAAAATTTAAAAATAGAAAAATAAATATTTAATCACGAAAATAACTCTTAAATATAAATTGTTAAATTTGGTTATTTTGCTATGAATTATCATAATAGACTAGTGTATCTTATAGTAAACTATTATTTAATATTAATTAAATATTTATTAAAGTTGAAATTAGATATATTAAAGTAATGTAATATACCCAATTGAAACTGATGTGAGCTTCATAAAAGGGGAGATTTAAAGTGATATAGTAATATAGCTAAATAAAAAAATAATAAGAAGAAAAAAGATATATTATATACAAAAGTAGCATTCCAAGATCTTAAGAAGATCGAGCACACCATGCACTATCATTAAATTAGATACAAATTGAAATGTTTCATAAAGAGTGGCAAAATTATAAAAAAAAATTTTAAATTATAAAAATGATTATTTAAATTTGTAGAGCTTATTAGGATGACTCGAATAACATTTATTTCATCTCCATGGGACCTCATTAAAACTTACTTTGAATTTCCAAAATAATTAAATAGATATAATTGAATTTTTTTAACATTAAGGAAATATATATTATCACACAAATGAGATACATTTAAGAATATTAATCTAACCAAATCAATGCGATCTAGAGGTAACACAAGTGGAGAAATATAATTTCACTGAAGTACAACCAAATAAAAGTAGAATATTTAAAAAAATGATAAAAAGTTTTGGAAAAGTTATATTCCAAGACAGTGAAGAGATTGAGTGGAACATCCTCAATTATAAAATCAGGTATAAGTTTAATTGTCTTATAAGATATGTTAAAATAATAGGAAACTAAATATTTAAAAATATAAAGAAAATTTAACATAATGGAGCTCATTGAGCATAGCATAAGGATATTTTTTCTCCATCAGACCAAATTTTGAAAATTTCAAATTACTACAATAAATATAGCTAAATAGTAATAAGTTATTATTTTAAAATTAAATAGATTTATCTTAATATTGAAATGATAAAATAAGACAATAATATATAACAAATTCAAAGTGATGTTATGGTTACAAGGGAGGAGAAATAAAGTTTCAAAATATTCTAATCTAATTAAGGAGTAATTTTTGAAGAAATTGAATGACAAAGCTACATTCCAAGATACTAAGGACAAGGATTGTAGCATTCCTAACTATCAAATTGGTAACAAATCAAAATGACGTGAATGAATGCAAAAACCTATAAAATAAAATAATTAAATATATAAAGATGATACCTGTTTACATTGAGTTTTTCGAGCCAAGTTTATTGATGTTTGTTTCAACTTAGTTGGACCTCGTTTATAATCACAAAGAATTATCAACGTAAATAAGCATAAATAATACTAAATTACTTTTTTAAATATTAAGAAAATTTATATTAAAGCTAATATGAGGTAAATTGAAGTAATATAATACAAAAACATATAATGTTGTAAAGGTAATAAAAGAAAAGATTTAAGTTTACAATGTAATATAACCAAATCAAAATAAAACTTTTGAGATAACAAGATAAAATATACTAAAATATTGTATTTCAAGATAATAAGGAGGTGGAGTGTAACATCCTCAATTGTAAAATTATGTACGAATAAAAATCTCTCATAAAGCAAACAAAACCCCTAAATATCTAAAAATACAAATTAATGTTTAGTCTGACAGAGTTCATCGAGACCAATTCAATGAAGTTTGTTTCATATTTTGCTCACCTTGTTCAGAAATATTGTGAGTTACCAAAGTAATTAAACATAAAAAATAATGAATTATTGTTTAAAAATTATGCAAATATATATTCAAGTTGAAATAGGTAAATTGAATCAAAGTAATCTAACCAAATAATTGTGATGCATATGTCATATGAAAAGATATTTAGAGTTAGACAGTAACATTACAAAATAATGACAAAACATTTGAAGAAATGATATAAATTTTACAATAAAGTTTTTTCCAAGTTATTAGGGAGATAAAGTGCAACATCTTTGATCTTAAAATAATGCATGAAATAAAATATTTGATAAAAAATGCAAAAAATGTTAAAAATTAAATTTTAAAAATTTACAAAAGTCTTTAAATGGTTGTATCTTGTTGAGACAAGTCTAGTGATATTTTAATGTCTCAAACAAACCTACTTTGGAATTGTTATGAATTACCAAGCCAAATATGCTTAAGCAAAAATAAATTATTATTTAAATTTCATGGAAATAAATATATCAAAAATAGATAAATTAAAGTAATTTAACACAACTAAGTGAAACTATTGTAAATGCTACACATGAGGAGAGTTAGCGATACATAACTATACATCAAAATAAAAAATTAAAATTTTAAAAAATATGATAAATAGTGTGGGATAGTTTCATTCCAAGAAACTAAAGAGATCAAATGTAACATCCTAAATCACCCAAGGAGGTGTGAGGCTAAATATCTCATAAAGCTTTGAAAAATATTAAAAAATAAAATATTTGAAAAATGTTATAACATTTATATTTAATTGGATAGAGCACAGTGAGATGACTACAATGAAGTTCATTTGAACTCATACTAACCTCATTTTGAATTATTGTGATTTACCAAAAAAACTTATAATAAGTAATAATATTTTTTAATATTTAAAAATATATTAAAAATAAAAATTGATTAATTAAAATAGTGCAATGTAGTGAAGTAAATGGATGCAAATGTCATGCAAAGGAGATTTAGAGTTATGTAGTAATACAACCAAATCATAAGAAAACATTTAAAAAAATGAGATATATTATGCAAGAATGATGTATTCAAATATGAAAAAATGAAAACATCATGTAAAATATGAAAAACAAAATAGAAAATAAAACATTTAAAAATATACAAATCATTATTTAATTGGATAGATCTTTTTGAGAATAGTGCAACAACATTTGTTTGGCCATCATTAGACCTCTTACCAAAATTTTAAAAATAATTAGACATTATAATATATTTAATGTTAAATAAATATATATTAAATTAAATTGCTATTAATTTGAGCAATGTAATATAATCAACAAAAGCGATATAAAGGTTCAATGAGAGAAGAATTAGAATTATAGAGATATATCAAAATCAAAGTAAAAAGTTTAAAGAAATGTAACAAATTATACAGGAAAGCTGCAATCGAAGTTAAGAAAGTGATCATGTATAATATCCTCGATTATAAAATAAGATGCAATAGAAATGCCAAAAAATGAAAAAAAATATAAGATAATTAAATATTTAGAAATATAAAAATAAATATTTAATTGGATGGTGCATGTCATGATGAGCCCAATAACATTTATTTCATCTCGATTAGACTACGTATTGAATTACTACAAATTACGAAATAAATAATCATAAATAATTATTAAATCAAACTAAAATTTATAATTACATCATAAAAGTCACATGTCAGGACAGTTATAGTTGCATAGTAGTATTACTAAATCAAACAAAATTATTTAAAGAAAGTGAGATAAATAGTATGTGATAGTTGAATTCTTAATGATCAAATTAAGTACAATTTAAGATTTCTCATAAAAAAATAAAAAAACCAAGGAAATAAAATTTTAAAAAATATAAAAATGATATTTAATTGGATAATACTCATTGAGGTCAGTCAGGCGGCATTTGTTTCATCTTGATTATACCTCGATTGCACTTACCACGAATTATAAAAGCAAATAAGCATAAAAAATAATAAAGTACTGTGCCAATATTAGGAAAATATATATTAAAATTTAAATGAGATAAATTAAAGTAATGGAATATAAACAAATCAAAACTGCATAAACCTTATAGGAGTGGAGATCTATAATTATGTATGAACAAATCCTAAATAAAAGAAAGAAAGTTAAAGATGTTAAATTATACAAGACAAATTTTATTCTAAGCTACCATGGAGATTGAGTGTAACGTCTTCGATCATCAAATTAGGAAAGAATCAAAATACCTCATAAAAGTTGTAAAATCTTAAAAAATTAAAATATTAATAAATATCAAAAAAATTTAATTGGATGAAGCTTGACAGATAAATCTAATGACATTGTTTCTATCACCAATTGACTTCATTTGGAACTAGTGATAACTAATCGATGTTTTAAGAACAAATAATATTACATTATTATTTTAATGATAACTAGATATAAATTAAAGATGAAATGACATAAGTAAAAGCATTATAACATAACTCAATCAAAGAAATTTAAATGTCACAAGGGAGAGGAATTAGATTTTCATTTTAACATAACCAAATAAAAAAAAGAAATTTTAAAAAATAAGATAAATTCTATAAGAAAGTAGTTTTCAAAGATTTTAAAGAAATTGACTATAACAATCTCAACTATCAAATACGTTAAAAATTAAAATATCCCCTAAAAGATGCTAAAATTGCAAAAAAGAAAATATTTATTAATATAAAACCAATATTTTTCAAATAGAGGTAGTCGAGAAGTGCCTATGATATTTGTTTTGTCTCGATTAGACTTATTTCAAATTGCAATGAATTTTTAACATAGGTAAGGAAAAATAATTAATGAAATTTTTTTAATGTTAATTAAATATATATCAAAGAAAAATATGACATATTAAAGGAATATAATACAATAAATTCATAGTCATGCAAATGTCACACATGAGAAATTTTAGAGTTATGTTTTAATTTAACTAAATCCAAGTGAAAGATTTGAATAAATGAGATAAAATGTTGCTGAAAGTTGCATTCAAAGGTACCAACGAGGTGAAGCATAACATCTTTAATCATCAAATTAGGAAAAACTTAAAATATATTGTAAACAATTCCATAGCCATAGAAAATAAAGTATTCAAAATTAAAGATTGACATTTAGTTGAATAACATTCATCTACAAGAGTTTAACTATCTTAGTTATTAATTAATTGAACTTAGTTGGGAATTACTCATAACTATAAAAAAAGAAACACAAAAAATTAATTGTAAATTTTATATTGAGTAAATATTTATTAAAGTTGAAGTGATAAAAATTGATGTAATATAACATTAGAAAATCTAAGTGGTGCAATGTTCACACAAAAAGAGGTTTTGAGTTACACTACTATATAACTAAATCAAAAAAAAATATTTGAAAAAATGAGATAAATTATAGGGGAAGTTACACTCTAAGATAAATGTAGAGATCATGGGTGACATCCTCAGTCACAAAATTAGATTTGAATCTGAATGCCTCATAAAGCATGTCAAACCTTAGAAAATAAAATATTTATAAACATAAAAATAAATAATTAATTAGATAGAGCACATTAAGATGAGTCTAATTAATTTTTTCTCTCCATTAGATCTCATTAAGAAAAATACAAATTATTAAAGAAAGAAATACATAAATAATGGAAAATTATAATATTAATTTAAAATAAATATATATTTTACCAATAAATTAAGACAAATTAATACAATACAATGTAACCAAATCATATATATATAATTTCACAAGCAAGGAGATTTAGTGTTACGTACTAATATACCCAAATCAAAAAGAGAAATTTTAAGAAATAAGATATGTTGTAAGGATAGGCTAGGCAAGGCTTGCCTAACCTAACCTGAGCTGAGCAGAGTTATGTAGAGCAGAGCAGAGTAGAGTAAAGAAGAGTGGAGTAGAGCAAGGATAGGCTAGGCAAGACTAGGCTAGATTAGAGTGGAGTATAGTATAGTAGAGTAGAGCAGAGCATAGTAGAGTATAATAGAGTAAAGTGTAGTAGAGAAAGGTTAGGCTAGGCTAAGTTAGAGTAGAACAGAGTAGAATAGAATAGATTGGAGTAGAGTAGAGTAAAGTAGAGTAGAGCTAGGATAGGTTAGGCTAGAGTAGAGTAGAGTAGAATAGGGTAGAGTAGATTAAAGTAAGATGGACTAGAGTTAGGTTAGGTTAGGCTCAGTTAAGCTAGGATAAACTAGGCTTGTGAAGAGTAGAGTATAATAGGGTAGAGTAAAGTAGAGTAAAGTAGAGTAAAATAGAATATAGTAGAGTATAGTAGAGTAAAGTGGAGTAGAGCAGAGAAGAGTATAATAGAGCAGAGCAAAATAGAGCAGAGCACAACTTAGCCGAGCTGAGTGTAGTTGCATAGAGAAGAGCAAAGAAGAGTAGAGTAGAGAAAGGATAGGCTAGGCTTGGTTAGAGTAGAGTAGAGTAAAGTAGAGTAGAGCAGAGCATAGTAGATTATAATAGTGTAAAGTGTAATAGAGATAGGTTATGCTAGGCAAGGTTAGGTTCGACTAAAGTGAAGTAGAATTGAGTGGAGTAGAGTACCGAAGACTTGAGTAGAATAGAGTATAATAGAGTAGAGCTAGGTTTGGTTAGGCTAGGGTTGGCTATGCTTGAGTGGTGTAGAGTATAGTAGCATAGAGTAGAGCAGAGTAGGATAGAGCAGTGCAGAGCAAACCAAAGTAAAGTAGAGCGGAGTAAAGAAAAGTAAATCTAGGTTAGGCAACGCTAGGCTATGTTAGGCTTGGCTATAGTAGAGTAGAGAAGAGCTAGGTTAGGCTAGGCTAGGGTAAAGAAGACTAGAGTAGAGTGGACTACAGTGGAGTAGAGTAGAGTATAATAGAGTTGAGTAGAGTAGAGTAGAGCTAAGTTAAGCTAGGTTAAGTAAGGCTTCGCTAGGTTATGGTTGGCTAGGCTAAGCTAGGCTATAGTTTAGTAGAGCAGAGGAGAGTAAAGCTAGGCTAGGCTAAGCTATGCTAGGCTAGGCTAGAGTATAGAGAAAAGAAGAGTAGAGTAGAGCAAAGAAGAGCAGAGCAGAGCAGAGTAGAGTAGCGTAGAGTAGAGAAAAGTAGAGCATAGCAAAGCATAATAGAGTAGATTAAAGTAGAGCTAGGTTAGGCTAGGCTAAGCAAGAGTATAGTAAGGTAGAGTGGAGTAGAGTAGAGCAGAGTAGACTAGAGTAGAGAAAAATAGAGAATACCAGAGCAGAGCAAAGGAGAGTAGAGCAAACTAGAGCAGAGCATGGTTAGGTTAGGCTCAACCAGGCTATGCTAGGGTAGGCTAAGCTAGAGAAGAGTAGAGTAGAATAAAGGAGAGCTAGTTTAGAATATGATAGGCTAAGCTAAATTAGAGTAGAGTAAAGTATAGTAGAGCTAGGTTAGGCTAGGCTAGGGTAGACAAGCATAGGCTACGATAGGCTATGTTAGGCTAGTGTAGAGTATAATAGAGTTGAGTAAAGTAGAGTAAGGTAGAGTAGAGTAGGGTAGAGTAGAGTCCAGTAGAGCAAGGTTAGGCTAAGCTTAGCTAGGCTAGAGTATAGTAGAGTAGACTATAATAGAGCAGAGCAGAGAATAACATAACAGACTAGAGTAGAGTAGAGTAGCAAAGATTAGAGCATTGTAGAGCAGAGTAGAGTAGAGCAGAGTAGAGAAGAGTAGTGCTAGGTTAGGCTAGGCTTGGTGAGGCTAAGCTAGGTTAGGCTAGGCTAACTATGGTTGGTTAGAGTAGAGTAGAGTAAGGTTAGGATAGGCTAAGATAGGTTAGGCTATAGTAGGCCAGGTTGGGCTATGCTAGAGTAGTACAGAGTAGAATAGAGTAAAGTAAAGTAGAGAAAAGCCAGATTAGGTTAGGCTAAGCTACTCTAGGCTAGAGTATAAAGCATAACAGAATAGAGAAGAGCGGAGTAGAGTAGAGTGGAGCAGTGTTGAGAAGAGCAAAGAAAAGTAAAGAATAATAGAGTATAGAAGAGTAGAGCTAAGCTAGGTTAGGCTAAGCTAAGTTTGGCTAGGCTAGGCTAAGCTAGACTAGAAGGCTAGACTAAAGTAAAGTAGAGTAGAGTAGAGCTTGGTTATGCTAGGCCAGGCTAGGTTAGAGTAGAGTATAGTATAGTAGAGTAGAGCTAAGTTAGGCTTGGCTAGAGTGGAGTAGAGTATTGCAGAATAGAGTAGGGTAGAGCTCGGTTAAGCTAGGCTAGGATAGTCTAGGTTAGAGAAGAGTAGAGTAGAGCAAAGTGGAGTAGACTAGAGCAAAGTAGAGTAGACAATAGTAGAATAAGGTAAAGTAGAGTGGAGTAGAGTAGAGCATAACAGAGTAGAGCAGAAAACAAGAGAGGAGAGTAGAGCACAGCAATACAAAGTAGAGCAGAGTACAGCAGAGCAGAGCAAGCTAGACTAGAGTACAATAGAGCTAAGTTAGTCTTTGCTAGGCTTAGCTAGTAAAGGTTAGGCTAGATTAATGTAGAGTAGATAGAGTAGAGTAGGGTAGGGCATGATTAGGCTAGGTTAGGCTGGGATAGGCTATGCTAGGTTATAGTTGAGTATAATATAGTAGAGTAGAATCGAGAAGAGTAGAGTAGAGTAGACGATAGTGGTGCTAAGTTAGGTTAAGCTATGTTAAGCTAGCTAAGCTAGGTTAGGATAGGATAGGCCGTGCTAGAGTAGAGTAGAGTAGAGTATAGCCAGGTTAGGCTACGTTAGAGAAGAGTATAATAGAGTTGAGTGGAGAAGAGTAGAAAAGGGTGGAGTAGAGCAGAGCAAAGTAAAGCATTGTAGAGTAGAGAAGAGCAAAATTAGGCTAGGCTAGGCTAGGCTATGTTAAGCTAGGCCAGAGTAATGTAGATTAGATGTAGGTTGGGCTTCGCTAGTCTAGGCTTTGATAGTGTTGAGTAGAGCATACTAGAGTAGAGAAGAGTAGAGTATAGTTGAGTAGAGTAGAGTAGAGTAGAGAAGAGAAGAGTAAAGTAGAGTAGTGTAGATTAGATTAGAGTGGAGTAAAGTAGAGTAGAGTAAATGAGAGTTGAGGAAAGTAGAGGAGAGTAGAGTAAAGCAGAGCAGATGAGCAGAGTAGAATAGAGTATAGCAAAACAGAGTAGAGTAGAACAGAGTAGTGTAGAGAAAAGCAGAGCAGAGCTAAGTAGTGCAGAGCTAAGCTAGGTTATGCTATGCATGGTTAGGCGAGGATAGGATAGGCTAGAGTAGAGTAGAGTATAGTAGAGTAAAACAGAGCAGAGCTAAGTTAGGCTAATCTAAACTACAGTACAATAGAGTAAAGTAGGGTATAGTAGAGCAGAGCAGAGCAGAGTAGAGTTGACTACAATAGAGTACAGTAGAGCAAGGTTAAGCTAAGCAAGGAGAAGTGAAGCTAAACTCGGGTTGGCTAGGGTAGGCTAAGAAATAGTCGAGTCGAGTGGAGTAGAGTAGAGTAGAGTAGAGTAGAGTAAAGTAGAGTAGAGCTCAGTTAGGCTAGGTTAGGTTATTCTATACAAGAGTAGTGTAGAGTAGAGTAGAATAGAGTAGTGTTGACCAGAGCAAAGCATAGCAAAGTAGAGCAGAGCAAAGCTGAGAAGAGCAAAGTAGAGCAGAGCAGAGAAGATAAAAGCAAAGTAAAGTAGAGCAGAGTAGAGTACAATAGAGTAGAGTAGAGAAGAGTTAGGTTAGGCAAGGCTAGGGTACCCTAGGCTAGGTTAGAATAGAGTAGAGAAGAGTTAGGTTAGGCAAAGTTGGAGAAGAGTAGAGTAAAGTAGAGTTTTGTAGGATAGAGCATAGTAGAGTTAGGTTAGGCTAAGCTAGGCTAGCGTAGTTAGACTTGGCGAAGCTAGGCTTGGCTACGTTAGGCTATGCTAAGCTAGAGTAGAGTAGAGTAGTCGTGAGCAAGGTTAGGCATGGGTTGGCTAGAGTATAATAGAGTAGAGCATAGTAGAGTAGAGCACACAGAGTCGTGTAGAGTAGAGAAGAGCAGAGAAGAGTAGAGTATAGTAGAGTTGAAAAGAATAGAGTACAATAGAGCAAAGCATAGTAGAGCTGAGGAGAGTATAGCAAAGCTTGGTTAGGCTTGGCTAAGCAAGGCTAGGCTAAGCTAGAGCTGAGCACAGTAGACTAGAGCTAGAGCAGAGTAGAGTAAGGTAGAGTTGGGCAGAGTAGAGCTAAGTTAGGCTAGGATAGGATAGGCTAAGCTACACTGTGGGCGAAGCTATGCTAGGCTAGAGTTGAGTAGAGTAGAGTAGTGTTTTAATAGTCTAGGATAAGCGAGGCAAGGATAGAGTAGAGTATAGTAGAGTAGAGCATATTATAGTCGACCAGAGCTGAATAGAGTATAGTAGGGCAAAGAAGAGTAGAGCAAAGCAAAGAAGAGAATAATAGAGCAAAACAGAGCAGAGTAGAGTAGAACAGAGTAGAGCAAAGTACAGTAGAGTTATGTTAGGCTAAGCTAGGCTAGGATGGGCCCAACTAGGCTAGTTAGAGTAGAGTAGAGTAGAGTCGAGTATAGTATTGTATAGTTGAGTAGAGTAGAGTAGAGTTGAGCTAGGCTAAGCTAGAGAAGTGTAGTGTAGAGTTGTATAGAGTCGAGTAGAGCTAGGTTAGGTTAGGCTAGGCTAGGATAGAGTAGAGTAGAGTAGAGTAGAGCAAAGTAGGGTAGAGTATAGTATAGTAGAGCAGAGCAGAGTATAGTAGAGCTAAGTTAGGCTAAGCTAGGTGAGAGTAGCCTAGAGTAGATTAGAGTGTAGTTGAGTTAGGTTAGGCTAGGTTACAGTAGAGAAGAGTATAGTAGAGTAGAGTATAATATAGTATAGCATAATATAGTAGAGAAGAGTAGAGCGAAGCAAGATTAGGCTAGGTTAGGGTAGGCTACATTAAGTTAGGCTAGGTTGGAGTAAAGCAAAGTAGAGAAGAGAACGTTATAATAGAGCAGAGTATAGCATAGAAAAGAAAAACAGAGCAAAGTAGAGTAGAGTAGAGTATAGGTAGGTTAGGTTAGGATAGGATGGGTTAGAGTGGAGTAGAGTAGAGCTAGGTTAGGTTAGGCTAGGTTAGGTTAAAGTAAAGTAGAGTAGAGTAGATTAGAGTAAGGTAGAGTATAGTAGAGCTAGGTTAGGCAAGGCTAGGCTACATTAGGCTGTGGTAGGTTAGGCTAGAGAATATTAGAATAGAGTAGAGTAGACTAGAATAGAGTAAAGATAGGTTATGCTAAGTTAGGATAGAATATAGTATGGGAGAATAGAGCAGAGTAGAGCAAAGTAGAGTATAATAAAGCAAAGTAGAGTAGAGCATTGCAAAGTAGAGTAGAGCAGAGTTGAGTAGAGCAGAGAAGAGCTAAGTTAGGCTAGGTTAAGTTAGGCTAGGCTAGAGTAGAGCTAGGTGAGTTTAGGCTAAGCTAGCCTTGGTTAGAGTAAAGTAGAGTAGAGTAGAGTAGATTAGGCTAAGATAGCTTAGGTTAGGCAAAGCTAAGCTTGGTTAAGCTAGAGTAGATTAAAATAAAGTGGAGCAAAGTAGAGCAAAGAAGAGAATAGTTGAGCTAACTTAGGCTAGGCAAGGCTGGTCTAGGCTATAGTACAATACAATATAGTAAAATAGAGTAGAGTAGAGCAGAGCACAGTAGCACAGAGTAGAGCAGAGCAGAGTAATGTGAGGTTAGGCTAAGCTAGGCTAGCCTAGAGTAAACTAGAGTAGAGTAGAGCTAGGTTAGGCTTGGCTGGGCTAGGAAAGCTTGGAGTAAGGAACAATAGAGTAGAAAAGAGTGGAGTAGAGTAGAGTAGAGCAAGGTTAGGTTACGCTGGGCTATGTTAGGCTAAGCTAGGCAAGGTTAGTGTAGAGTAGAGTAGAGTTGAGTAGAGCAGAGCAGAGCAGAGTAGAGCAGCACCGAGCAGAGTAGAGAAAAGCTTAGTGGAGCAAAGCTGTTCAAAGCCGAGAGGAGCAGAGCATAGCAAAGTAGAGTAGAGCATAATTTCGTAGAGTAGAGCGAGGTTAGGCTAGACAAGGCTTGAGGTAAGCAGTGTAAAGTATACTAGAGTAGTATAGAGTAAAGCAAAGTTTGGCTAGAGAGGTTGGGCTTGGAAAGGCTAGGTTAGATTAGAGTGGAGTGGAGTAGAGTAGAGTGAAATAGAGTAGAGTAGAGTAGAGCTAAGTTTGGCTAAGCTAGGCGAGAGTAGAGTGAAGTAGAATAGAGTAGAACTAGGTTAGGTTAGGCTAAGCTAAGGCACAAAAGAGTAGAGTAATAGATTAGAGTAGAGCAGAGTAGAGCAGAGCAAAGTAGTATAGAGCATAGTAGAATAGAGTAGAAAAGAGTAAACAAGGGTAGGGAAGAGAAGAGAAGAGCTAGGTTAGGCTAGGTTATGCTAATCATTGCTAGGCAAGAGTAGAGTAGAGTAGAATAGATCTCGATTAGGCTAGGATGTTCTAAGCTAAACTAGGCTATAATAGACTAGAGCATAACAGAGTAGAGTTGAGCAAAGCAAAGAACAGTAAAATAGAGTAGAGCAAAGCTGAGTAGAGTAGAGCTAGGTTTGGCTAGTCTAGAGTAGAGTAGAGTTAAGCTATATTAGCTTAGGCTAGGCTAGACTAGGTTGAGATAGAGTAGCAGAGTATAGAAGAATAGAGTAGAGCTAGGTTAGGCTAGGCTAGGCTTGGTTATGTTAAGCTAAGCTCAGCTAGAGTAGAGTAGAGCTAAGCAAAGCAGAGCATAATAAAGGAGAGTAGAGTAGAGTGGAGTAGAATAAAGCAATGTAGAGTAGAGAAAAGTAGAGCAACGATGTGTAGAGGGGAGAAGAGTAGAGAAGAGAAAAGTAGAATAGGGTAGAGTAGACTATAGTAGATTGGAGTTGAATAAAGCTGAGCTAGTTTAGAAAAGCATAGATAAGAGTAGAGTAGAGTAGAGCAGAGTATAGTAGAGTAGAGCAAAATAAATTAGAGAAGAGTAGAAAAAAAAAGAGTAGAGTAGAGTAGAGTAGAGGAGAGCAGAGCTAGGTTAAGCTTTACTATGCTAAGCTATGCTAGAGTAGAGTGGTGTAGAGTAGAAGAGATGAGAGGATAATAGATCAAAGCAGAGCAAAGTAGAGTAGAGTAGAGTAGAGTGGAGAAGAGCAAAGTAGAGTAGAGTAGAGGAAAGAATAGCATAATAGAGCAAAGTAAAAGAAAGTTAGTTTCTATTAGGCTAGGCTAGGTTAGGCTAAAGTAGAGTAGAGTAGAGTAGATGAGAGTAAAGCAAAGCTAACCTTGGTTAAGATAGGCTAGAATAGGCTAGCCTATAGTAGAGTAATAGAGTAGAGTATAGTAGAGTAGATCTAGGTTAGGCTAGGTTAGGTTAGTCGTGGCTAGGCCTGGCTTGAGTAGAGTAGAGTAGAGTAGAGTAGGATATAGTAGAGTAGAGTAGAGTAGAGCAAAGAAGAGTAGAGCAAAGTAAAGTATAGCAGAGCAGAGTAGAGCATAGCATAACATAGCAAAGTAGGCAAGCTTAGGCTATGCTAGAGTAGAATAGAGTAGAGTAGAGTAGAGTATAAGAAAGTAGACTAGAGTAGAGCTGACCTAGTTAGGTTAGGCTCGACTAGGTTAGGCTAAGCTAGGCTAGGCTAGGCTAAGCAAGGCTAGATAGGCTAGCCTATAGTAGGAGAGTATAATAGAGTAGAACTAGGTTAGGTTAGGCAAGGTAAGAATAGGCTAAGCTAGAGTAGAGTAGAGCAAAGTAAAGTAGGGTAGAGTAGAGTAAAGTAAAGCATAGCAGAGTAGAGTATAATAGAGTAGAGTAGAGTAGAGTAGGATAGAGTAGAGTAGAGTATGGTATAGTGGACTATATTATAGTATAGTAGAGTAGAGCTAGCTTAGGCTTGGCTTTGATAGGCTATGTTAGGCTAGGTTGGAGTAGAGAAGAATCAAGAATAGTAGAGAAGATTAGAATAGAGTAGCATAGAGTAGAGCAGAGCAGAGTAGAGCAGAGTAAAGTAAAATAGAGTAGAGTGAGGTAGGGTGGAGTAGAACAAAGTAGAGTAGACTAGAGCAGAGAAGAGTAAGGCAAAGCTAGATTTGGCTAGGCTATGTTAGAGTTTAGTAGAGTTTAGTAGAGCTAAATTAGGGTAGGCTAGATTTAATTGGAGTGAAGTTGAGTAGAGTTGAGTAAAGTAAATTAGAGTAGAGTAGAACTATGTTAGGCTAGGCTAGGCTAGGATAAGATAGGATAAGCTAGACTAGGCTAGAGTGAAGTAGAGTAGAGTAGATTATAGTAAAGTTGAGCTAAATTGGGCTAAGCTAGGCTAGAGTACAGTAGAGTAGAGTAGAATATAGATGAGCAGAGTAGAGCAGAGTAGAGTAGAGCATAGCATAACAGAGCAGAAAAGAGTATGGTAGAGCAGAGCAGAGCTAGGTTAAGCTTAGCTAGGCTTAGTTAAGCTAGGCTAGAGTTGAGTTTAGTAGAGTAGAGTAGAGTAAGCTAGAGAAGAACATATCAGAGCTGAGTTAGGTTAGCTTAAGCTAGGCTAGGCTAGGCTAGAGTAGAGTAGAGTAGAGCTGAGCTGAGATAGGTTTGGTTAGCTAGGCTAAGCTAAGCTTGGGTAGGGTATAGTAGAGTAATAGAGTAGAGTATAATAGAGTAGATCTATGTTAGGCTAGGTTAGGTTACACTTGGCAAGGTTAAGCTAGAGTAGAGTAGAGTAGATTAGAATATAATAGAATATAGCATAATGGAGTAAAGCTTAGTAGAGTAGAGCATAATAGAGCAGAGCAGAGCAGAGTAGAGCAGAGTTGAAAAGAGCAGAGCAGAGTACAGAAGAGTAGAGTAAAGCAAAGTAGAGTAGAGTAGATCTAGTCAGGTTAGGCTAGGCTAGGTTGGGCTAAGCCAAGCTAAGCTAGGCAAAGCAAGGCTAGGCTAGGCTAAGGCAGCCTAGGCTAAGCTAGGCTAGGTTAGAGTTGGAGAGTGTCGTAGAGCTAGGTTAGGTTAGGTTAGGCAAGTCTAGAGTAGAGCAAAGTAGAGTAAAGCTAGGATAAGATAAGCTAGGTTAGAGTATATTAGAGTATAGTAGAGTAAAAGTATAACATAATAGAGTAGAGTAGAGTAGAGTAGAGTTAATTTAGGCTAGGCTAAGTTAAGGTAAGCTAGGCTAGAGTAGAGTAGAGAAGAGTAGAGTAGAGTAGAGAAGGGTAGAGTATAGTAGAGCTCGATTAAGCTAAGCTAGTCTAGGCTAGGCTTGTCTAGAGTATAATGGAGTGGAGTAGAGCAGAGCAGAGAAGAGTAAAGCACAAAAGAGTGGAGTAGAGTAGAGTAGAATAAAGTAAAGTAGTGCAGAGTAAAGTAGAGCAGAATAGAGTAGAGCATAGTAGAACTAGGTCAGGCCAAGCTATACCAGGCTATGCTAGGCTAGGTTATATTAGAGTAGAGTAGAGTAGAGTCAGGTAGAGTAGAGCAAAGTAGAGTAGAGTAAAGTGGAGTAGAGTATAGTATAGTATAGTAGAGTAGAGCTAGATTAGGCTAGAGTAGGCTAGGTTCGATTAAGTTTGGCTAGGCTAGAGTAGAGTAGAGTTGAGAATAGTATAGTTGAGTTGAGTAGAGTTGAGCTCGGTTAGGTTTGGCTAGGCTAAACTAGAGTTGAGTAGAGTAGAGTAGAGTATAGCAGATCAGTGTAGTGTAGAGTATTATAGAACAAAGAAGAGCAAAGAAGAGTAGAGTAGAGCATAGTAGAGTGGAGTGGAGCAAAGTAGAGCAGAGACTAGTAGAATAGATTAGAGCAGTGTAGTGTAGAGCAGAGCTAGGTTAGGCTAAGCTAGGCCAGGCCAGGCTAGAGTAAAGGAGAATGGAGCTAGGTTAGGCGAAGCTAGGCTAGGCAAGGTTTGAGTAGAGTATAGAAGAGTAGAGTAGAGCAGAGGTGTATAGAGTAGAGTAGAGTGTGGTATAATAAAGTAGTGGAGTAGAGTTGAGTAGAGTAGAGTATAGTATAGTAGAGTAGAGTAGAGTAGAGCTAGGTTAGGCTAGGTTAGGTTAGGTTTGGCTAGGCTAGAATAGAGTAAAATAGAGCAGAGTATTAATTAGAGTAGATCTAGGTTAGGTTAGGTTAGGCTAGGCTAAAGTAGAATAAAGTAGTGTAGAGTAGAGCAGAGCAGAGCAAGATAGAGCAAACTAGAGTATAGAAGAGTAAACTATAAAAGAATAGAGTAGAGCAGAGTGTAGTAGAGTAAGGTTAGGCTATGCTAGGCGAAGCATTGCCACGCTTGGCTTGGCTAGGCTAGGGTTGTGTAGAATAGAGTAGACTAGAGTAGTGCTTGGTTAGGCTATGCTAGGCTAGGTTAAAGTAGAGTAGAATAGAGTAGAGTAAAGCAGAGTAAAATAGAGTAGAGAAGAGTGTAGTAGAGTAGGGTAAAGTAGAGTAGATTAGAGTAGAGTAAAATAGAGTAGAGAAGAGTGGAGTAGAGTGGAGTATAATAGGGTAAAGTAGACTATTGTAGAGTAGAGTAGTGTGGAGTAGAGTAGAGCTAGGTTGGGCTAGGCTAGGTTAGGCTAGGCTAGACAAGAGTAGAGTAGAGTATAGTAGAGTAAAGTATAGTAAAGTAAAGCTAGGTTAGGCTAGGCTAGGGTATCTAAAATTATGTTAGGCTTGAGTAGAGTAGAGTAGAGTAGAGAAGATTAGAACTAGGTTAGGTTAGGCTTGGTTGGGAAAGGCTAAAGAAGAGTAAAGTAAAATAGTGTAGAGTAGAGTAGAGCATAGAAGAGCAAAATAGAGTAGAGCAAAGTAGAGTAAAGCAGAGCAGAGCAAAAAAGAGCAGACTAGAGCAGAGTAGAGTATAGCAAAGCAGAGCAGAGTAGAGCTAGGTTAGTCTTGGTTAGGGTTGGGTAGGCTAGGCTAAAGTAGAGTAGAGTGGAGTGGAATAGAGAAGAAAAGAGCTAGGTTAGGCTAGGCTAAGTTTAAGTAGAGTAGAGTAGTTTAGGATAAAGTACAATACAATAGAGTATTATAGGGTAAAGTAGAGTAGAGCTAGGTTTGGCTTGGTTAGACTAAGTGAGGTTAGGCTAGGCTAGCCTAGGTGAGGTTAGGCTTGATTAGGCTAAGCTAGGCTATAGTAGAGTAGAGTAGAGTAGAGTAAAGAAGTGTAGAGTAGAGTAGAGTAGAGTTAGGCAAGGTTAGGCTAGGCTAGGCTATGTTAGGCTCAAGTAGAGTAGAGTAGAGTAGAATAGAGTAGAGTAGAGCAGAGTAGAGCAGAGCAAAGTAGAGTAAAGTAGAGAAAAGTAGAGCAGTGTAAAGCTGGGTTAGGCAAGGCTAGGCCAGGATAGGATAGGCTATAATAGAGTAAAAAAGAGCTAGGTTAGGCTAGGTTAGAGAAGAGTAGTAAAGAGTAGAGTAGAGTAGAGTCGAGTAGAGTAGAGTAGAGCTAGGTTATGTTAGGATAGGCTAGGCTAGACTAGAGTAGAATAGAGTAGAGTTTAGCAAATCAGAGTAGAGAAATATAGAGCAGAGAAAAGTACAGTAGGGAAAAGAAGAGAAGAGCAAAGTGGAGCATAGTAGAGAGGAGTAGAGCAGAGCAAACCAGAGCAGTGTAGAGTGAGGTTAGTCTAGGTTAGGGTATTATAGTCTAGGATATAGTAGAGTAGAGTAAAGTAGAGTAGAGTGGAGAAGAATAGAGCAAGGTTAAGCTAGGCTAGGCTAGGTTAGAGTAGAGTAGAGTAGCGTAGAGTAGAGTAGAGTATAGTAAAGTAGAGTAGAGTTAGGTTAAGCTACCCTAAGCTAGGCTAGGATAGGCTAGGTTAAGCTAAGCTACGCTAGAGTAGAGTAGTGTAGTGAAGAGTAGAGTAGAGTACAATAGAATAGAGTATAGTAGAATAGGGTACAGTAGAGAAGAGTATAGTAGAGTAGAATAGAATAGAGTAGATGTGAGCTAGATTAGGCTAGGCTAGCCTATGATAGGCTCAAGTATAGTATAGTAGACCAGAGCAGAGCAGAACAGATTAGAGTAGTGTAAAGCAAAGCAAAGTATAGTAGAGAAAAGCAGTGAAGAGTGGAGCATAATCGAGCTAGGTTAGATAAGGCATTTCTAACCAAGGCCCAACTATGGTAGAATAGGGAGGAGCTAGGTTAGGCTACATTAGAGAAGAATATAGTCGAGTAGAGTACAATGGAGTAGAGTAGAGTACAGAGGCATAGAGTAGAGTAGAGTGGAGTAGAGTAGAGTAGAGTAGAATAGAGTTAGGTATGGCTACGCTAAGGTTGGTTATGCTAAGCAAGGCTAGGCAAGGCTTCAGTAGAGTAGAGTAGACCTAAATTAGGCTAGGTTAGGCTTTGCTAATATATAGTAGAGTATAATAGAGTAGAATAGGGTAGAGTAGAGTAGAGTAGAGTAGAGTAGGGAGGATGAGGGGGGAAGAGAGTAGAGGAAAGCTGAGTTACAGCATATCATGGTAGAGCAAAGCAGATCAAAGTAAGATAAAGCAAAGTAGAGTAGAGCAAACCAGAACAGAGCTAGGTTAGGCTACATTAAGCTTGGCTAGCTAAGAGTAGAGTAGAGTAGAGTAGAGTACAGTAGAGATAAGTTGAGTTAGGCTAGGCTAGGATGGGTTTGAAGTAGAGTAGAGTTAAGTAGAGTAGAGTAGAGTAGAGGAGAGTAGAGTAGAGCTAGGCTAAGCTAGGTTAGGCTAGGCTAGGGTAGGCTAGGCAAGGCTAAGCTAGGCTAAAATAAAGAAGAGTTGAGTAGACTAGAGTAGAGAAGAGTAGTGTATAGTAAAGTAAAGTTAGATTAGGCATGACAAGGCTAGGTTAGGTGAGAGTTGAGTAGAGTGGAATAGTGTAGAGTAGAGATTAGCAGAGGAGAGCAGAGCAGACTAAAGCATAGTAGAGCAGATTAGAGCATAGCAAAGTAGAGAAGAGTAGAGGAGAGCTCAAGTAGGTTAGGCTAGGCTATAGTAGACTTGAGTAGAGCTTGGTTAGGCTAGGCTAGGTTAGAGTAGAGTAGAGAAGAGTAGTGTAGAGTCGAGTAAAGTAGAGATGAGTAGAGTAGAGTATAGCATAGTATAACAGAGTAGAGTAGAATAGAGTACCATAGAGTAGAGTAGAGTAAAGTAGAGTAGAGCTAGGTTAGGTTAAGTAAGGAAAGGATAGGCTTGGTTTGGCTATGATAAGCTAGAGTGGAGTAAAGTAGAGCAAAGTGAAGAAGAGCAGAATAAAGTAGACTTGAGTGGAGCAGAGTAGAGAAGAATAAAGTAGAGCATAGTAGAGTTATATTATGTTAGGCCAAGTTAAGCTAGGCTAGAGTAGAGTAGAGTAGAGTTGAGCAAGGTTAGGCTAGGCTACACTAGGCAAAGTTAGAGTAGAATAAAGTAGAGTAGGCTAGAGTAGAGTAGAGCAAAGTAAAGAAGAGTAGAGCTAGGTTAAGGTAAGCTAGGCTAGGCTAAGCTAGGCTAGATTAGAGTAAAGTAGAGTATAGTAGAGTAGAGTAGAGTACAGCTACATTAGGCTAGATTAGGTTACGTTAGGCTAGGCTAAACTAGGTTAGAGTAGAGTAGGGTAGAGTAGCATAGAGTAGGGTAGAGTAGAGTAGAGTAGAGCAGAGTAAGGTTTGGCTAAGCTAGGCTAGGCTAAAGTATAGTATAGTAGACTAGAGTGTAGTAGAGTAGAGTAAAGTTAGGTTAGGTGATGTTAAGCTAGAGTAGAGAAGAGTAAAGTATAGTAGAGTAGAGTAGAGTAAGGTTAGGTTAGATAAGGTTATGTAAGGCAAAAGTAAGCTACTATAGAGTAGAGTAAAGTAGAGTAGAGTAGAGTAAAGCAATGTAGAGTAGAGCATAACAATGTAGAGTAGAGTATAGCAAAGCAGAGCAGAGTAGAGTTGGGTATAGTAGAGTAGAGTAGAGTAGAATAGAGCAGAGCAGAGGTAAGTTAAATAAGGCTAGGCTAGGCTAGGCTAGAGTAGAGTAGAGTAAAGTAGAGTTAAATATAGTAGAATAGAGTGGATTAGAGTATAGTATAATAGAGTAGAGTAAAGTAAACTAGAGCTAGGTTAGGCTAAGCTAAGCTAAGCTAGGGAAGGCTAGGTTAGGCTAGGCTTAAATAGAGGAGTAGAGTAGAGCAGAGTATAATATAGTATAATATAGTAGGGTTGAGTAGAGTAGAGCTGGGTTGGGTGAGGCAAGGCTAGGATAAGTTAGAGTAGAGTAGAGTAGAGCAGAGTAGAGCTAGATTTGGTTAGCTTAAGCAAAGCTATGTTAGAATAAAGAATAGTAGAATAGAGTAGCTTAGAGTATAGTATAGTAGAGTTGGGTAAAGTAGACTAGGGCAAGGTTAGGCTAGGAAAAGCAAGGCTAGAGAAGGCTAGGCTAGGTTATGCTCGAATATAGGAGTAGAATAGAATAGAGTATAATATAATAGAGTAGAGTAGAGTAGAGCTAAGTTTGTTGAGACTATGCTAGGCTAAGTTAGAGAAGAGTAGAATAGAATAGAGTAGAGTAGATATGAGTAGAGTGAGGTTATGCTAGGTTAAAGTATAGAAGGGTAGAGTAGAGTAGAGTAGAGCAGAGTAAAGTAGAGTATAGTAATGGAGAGGAGAGGAGAGCAAAGTAGAGCAGAGCAGAAGAGCAGTGCAAAGCAATCTAAAGAAAAGTAGAGTGGAGTGAAGAAGTACAGAGTAGAGTAGAGTAGAGCAAAGTAGAGTACAACTAAGATAGGCTCAAGTAGGCTAGGCTAAAGTAGAGTAGAATGGAGTAGAGTAGAGTAGAGCTATGTTAGGCTAGGCTGGGATAGGGTTGGCTAGGCCAAGCTAGCCTAGGGTGGAGTAGAGTATAGTAGTGGTAGATTAGGCTAGGCTAAGCAAGGCTAGAATAGAATACAGTATAATAGAATATAATGGAGTAGAGTAGAGTATAGAAAAGAAGAGTAGAGTTGAGTGGAGTAGAGTAGAGTAGCATAGAGAAGAGGAGAGTAGAGGAGACGTGAGTAGAGTAGAGGAGAGGAGAGGAGAGCAGAGAGGAGTTGAGCCAAGCGAACGTAACAGAGCAGAATAGAGTAGGGAAGGCCTGAGCAAACCAAAGCAAAGTCGAGAAGAGAGTAGAGCAGTGTAGATAAATTAGAGCATTTTAGAGTTGAGTAGAGTAGAGTAGAGGAGAGTAGAGTACAATAGAGTAGAGAAGAGTAGAGCAAGGTTAGACTAGGGTAAGCTAAGCTATAGTATAGTAGAGTACAGCACATTAGAGCAGAGCAATGTAGAATAGAGTAGAGCAACGTAGAGTAGAGTAGAGCAGAGTAGAGCAAACCAAAGCAGAGTAGAGCAAGGTTAAGCTTAGCTAAGCTAGGCTAGGCTAGAGAGTAGAGTAGAATAAAGTAGAGAAGAGTAGAATAGATTAGAGTAAAGGAGAGTAGAGAAGAGTAGAGAAGAGCAGAGTAGAGTAGAGTAGAGTAGAGTAGTGTAGCGTAGAGTAGAGTAAGAGTAGAGGAGAGGAGAGGAGAGGAGAGTAGAGAAGAGGAGTGGAGAGGCGAGGTGAAGAGAAGAGAGGTGAGAGGAGAACAAAGCTAAGTAGTGCATAAGAGGGCATAGTAAAGTAGAGCAGAGAATAGAAAAGTAGAGTAGAGAAGAGTAGAGAAAAGTAGAGCAAAGTAGAGTAGAGCTAGGTTTGGGTAAGCTATGAAAGATTAGGCTAGGTTGGAGTTGAGTAGAGTAGGGTAGAGTAAGGTAGAGTAGAATAGAGTAGAGTTAGGAGAATAGAGCAGAGTAAAAAAAAGTAGAGCAAAGTAGAGTAGAGCAAAGAACAACAATTCAAAGTATAGAAGATTTGGGTTAGGCTAGGCTAAGCAAGGCTAGAGTAGAGTAGAGTATAGTATAGTATAGTATAGTATAGTATAGTATAGAATAGTATAGTATAGTATAGTAGAGCTAGGTTAGGTTGAGCAAAGTTAGGGTATAGTAGAGTAGACTAAAGTAGAGTAGAGTAGAGTAGAATGAAGCAAAAAAGAGTAGAGAAATGTAGAGTAGAGCAATGTATAGTAGAGTAAAGCAAAGTATAGTAGAGTAAAGGCTAAGCTAAGCTAAAGAAGACTAGGTTAGGGTAGAGTAGAGTAGAGTAGAGTAAAGTAAATTAAAGCAGAGTATAGCTAGGTTAGACTAGGCTAGCTTAGGCTAAAAATGGCTGGAGTAGGGTAGAGTAGAGCAGAGCAAAGAAGGGTAGAGTAGAGGAGAGTAGAGCAGACAATAACAGAGCAGAGCAAAGCAAAGTAGAGCAGAGTAGAGTGCATTACATTAGAGAAGAGAAAATCAAAGTAGAGCAGAGTAGAGCTGTTATAACCGGTAAAATATTATATGTTTAATCTTCAATAATTCAATTGTGGCTTGGATGATTTCAGATCGACAGTAGGATGAGCCAGGAGCTCAATTGGAGGCTGTTGGAATTTCTGAAATTTTCTGGGGATTTTTTGGAGCACCGAGAAAATTTTTAAGTAATTTTCCCTGTTTAATTAGATTTTTGGAAATTCGAAAATCTATTTAAATCGGTCCATTAGATTTTAAACCGGAATTTGGTTTTTTTACCGTGCGTGAACCGGACCGGAGCGGTTCAGCGAAGACGGGGGCGGTTCGCCGAGTACGTTTGCACGTGCGGTTGGATAAGCCGCGGATAAGCGGATTGGACGGACGAGAACAGCGGTGGAGATTAACCTGCTGATCGAGGTTAAGCAGCGTTATTAGAAGGTCAACCAGCGCTTAATGGGTTCTTAACGGGTTATTACCGGTTTAAGCGGGGTATTTAACCGAAACTGTTCGGTTGTTAGGGTTTCGAGCGTTGGCCGGAGACGAAGTGTTCGCGGCGAACGGCGATACTTTCCGGCAGCCTTTCAAGGGGCTTTTTGTACCTGGAGGTTCGCGGGACCGAGGAGAATCGATTGGTACCGGTTTTGTTCGGCGAGGAGCAGTGGTTGGTCGCGTGCGAGCTTCACCGTCGCCGGAGAAGAAAGGTAGGAAATTCAGTCTAAATTAATTAATTAGCAAATTAAAATATGGATTATTTTGCAAATTGTAGGAAATTCAGATTTAAATTAGTTATTTAGCAAATTAAAAATATGGATTATTTTGTAAATAGCTACCGGAGCATGCGGATTGTGGTTTTTGAAATTGATTAATGCAAATTATTGATTTTAGCATTTTAGGGTTTTCAGAAAATTATACCCGCCGAATTCGAAAATTTTACCGAGCATGTGTTGATTCGATTATGTGCTTTAATCATGTTAAGATAGTATCAAATGCTGAAATTTGTTTAATTTCATAGATTGTTAAAATGGGGATCGGATGAAACTTCGGCGGAAATTTTGATTGAACCTTAGAAATTAGTGGCATTATTGAAACATTAGGATAGTACGAACATCGGATTTTGTTTCTCCTTGATCTCGGTCGCCGGAAACCAACGGGGAAAAAAGGAATTTTCCCGGAGGAATCGTCGGCTAGGGTTTCGCGGGCGCCGAGCGGAGGAAGGAGATGGATTAGATTAATTACGGTCTAGTTAATTAAGTAATTGTAATTATTCAATATTTATTAATAATTAAATGCTAAACGTCGGCTGGAAATTTGGATTAAATATTCGGCCGGTGGGTTCTCGATTCAGCGCGAAGACCTGAACCGGTGGCGAGATCCGGTTCAAGATATTCGGCGCGGACGAACGGCGCGACGCGGAGGAAAATTTAATTTCGGAAATTAATCCGAATTTTTGGAAAAAGGATATATGTGGAATTTAAATTTTATTCGGAAATTTATTCCGAATTTCGGAGAATGGATAAAGGGCGGAAATTGATTTTGGAATTTAAAAATTTCCTGAAGTGAGAAAAAGGTGATTTTAGGAAATCACATAGCCAAGTTGAAATTGACTGTTGGAAATTATCCATAAATTCAGTGCAGCTGGATTAGTTGGAAGGAAGTGTGACACTTGGGTAAGTGCTACCAGAATAGTCAGAATTTTGGTACAGTTTGTGTTGCTTGGATGGCAATGGCATTGTTTGAGTCAGTTTACTCAGTGTTAGCATATTTCACGGATTGGCATATTGGACCGGACTACTATAGACCCTATATGATGTTTTAGGATAGTTGTGGTAGGTAACTGTGCAGTTCAGACTTAGCTTCCACAGTATACATGTGACTGATAGGCGCCATGCGTGTTTCGAGATGGGCGTATCCCACTGGCATGCTACCTGGAACACCAGGCTAGGTTGTGATGCGTGTTTCGAGATGGGCAATCCCACTGGCATGCTTTGCCTAGGCGCCATGCGTGTTTCGAGATGGGCAATCCCACTGGCATGCTATATAGACGCTGAGGTGTCAGGTGCTAGGCGTTATGATGCATGTTTCGAGATGGGCGTATCCCACTGGCATGCTTTGCCTAAGTGCCATGCATGTTTCGAGATCGGCGATCCCACTGGCATGCTACCTGGAAGCCCAGAGGAGAGCTACTCTGGCGTGACTGGGGTGACTGTGGTTGGTCAGAGTCTGGGACTGAGAGTGCCTTTCCACCCTACATTGTTATGCTGTATTCCTATACTCTTGCTATTATCCTTCTTTTGCATGTGAGTTTTTACTAGCTGTCTTTCCTACTGGGCGTAGCTCACTCCTTTATTATCTATATTTTTCCAGCGGCTCGACAGCCTTGACGCCACCCAGATTAGGTGGGATCGTGGTCAGCAGGCTAATGGAGGATATCTGATCTGTGATTTTCTGAGACATTTTGGTTAGTGTGATTGATACTATTGGATGTATTCAGGGAGACTGTTATCCTTATGTCATGTAATATGTGAGGGTGATTCTGACTTATGTATCTAGTTGGATGATATTGTATTTGTTGGACTTGGATCTTATTCTTGTGATGTAGTTTCCATTCACTATTTTATTTTATTGCCTTGGTAGTATAGTGTGTGGAGTGCCATATTTTATCTGAGGATGTTATGTATTTTATTTTTGATGGTGAGGTCATTACATGACTATGGAACTTAACCGTGGGGGTTCAGACTTCTATTAGATCGGTTCTCCTACCAGTATGGGTTAGGAGTATTGGGTCTAGTAGGAGTAACATTGCGCGAGTTCATCAGTTAATTCAGGAGTCATGAATCCTGATTTGACGGTGTACCCGGGAGATGGGATCCACATTGTTAAGGAAAGTAGGTGTGTAATGATGTGTTATATCCTATGTTTTTCGTAGGCTACTCAGGTTGGTATGGGACGATCTGAGCTGTCTATATGTAAAAAAAAAAAAAAAAAAAAAAATTTGCCAAAAATCAGCCTAGGAAAAAATGGGGTGTAACAAGAGCAGAGTGGAGTAGAGCTTGGTTAGGTGAGGCTAGGCTTGGCTAGGATCGACTAGGATAGAGTAGAATAGAGTAGAGTAAAGAGGGTTGAGTAGAGTAGAGTAGAGTTGAGTAGAGTAGAGCAAAGTAGAGTAGAGAAGGGTAGAGTAGAGCAAAGAAGAGAAGAGCAGAGTAGAGATAAGGAAAGCAGTGCAAAGAAGAGAAGAGCAAAGATGAGAAAAGCATAGTAGTGTACAGTAAAGTAGAGAAAATTAGAGTAAAATAGAGTAGAGGAGAGAAAATTGGAGTAGAGTAGAGCTGTGCTAGGTTAGGTTAGGCTAGGCTTGGCTAGGCTCGACAAGGCTTGAGTAGAGTAGAGTAGAGTAGAGTGGAGTAGAATAGAGTAGCATATAGATGAGTATGGTAAAGCATGGTTTGGCTAGGCTAGGTTAGAGTGGAGTAGAGTAGAGTAGAGTAAAGTAAAATAGAGTAGAGCTAGGGTAAGCTAGGCTAGGCTAGAGTAGAGAAGAGTAGAGTAGAGTTGAGTTGAGTAGAGTAGAGTAGAGTAGAGTAGAAAGAGTAGAGCAGAGCAGAGTAGAGTTGAGTAGAGCATAGTATAGCAGAGAAAAGCAAATCAGAGGAGAGCTACGTTGGGCTAGCCTGGACTATAGTAGAGTAGAGTTGAGTGTAATAGAGTAGAGTAGTGTAGAGTAGAACATAGCTAGGTTAGGCTAGAGTAGAGTAGAGAAGAGTAGAGCTTGGATAAGTTAAGCAATGCTAGGCTATAGTACAATAGAGAAGAGTAGAGAAGAGCAGAGCATAGCTGAGTAGAGCAGTGTAGAGTTTAGTTGAGTAGAGTTAGGTTTAGGAAAGCTAAGCTAAAGTACAGTAGAGTAGAGTAGAGCTAGGTTTGGTAAGGCTAGACTAGCTAGGTTAGAGTAGAGCAAAGTAGAGTTGAGTTGAGTGGGGTAGAGCTAAGTTTGGCTAGGCTACGCTAGGGAAAGCAGGATAGGCTAAGGTAGGTTCGAAAGGGCTAGGCTAGAGTAGAGTAGAGTAGAGTAGAGCAGAGTAAAGCTTGGTTAGGTAAGGATAAGCTAGGCTATGCTAGAGTAAAGTATAGTAGAGTAGAGCAGAGTAGAGTTGAATAGAGTAAAGAACAATAGAGCTGACCAAAGCAAAACTGAGAAGAGTATAGTAGAGTAGAGCAAAGCTGAGAAGAGTAAAGCAGAGCATAATAGAGCTAGGTTATAGTAAGCTAGGCTAGGTTAGAGATGAGTGAAGTAGAGTAGAATAGAGTAAAGTAGAGTAGAGTAGAGTAGAATAGAGTAGACTATAGTAGAGTAGACTATAATAGAGTAGTATGAAGCTGGGTTATGCAATGCTGAGCTAGGCTAGGCTAGGCTGGGCTAAAGTGGAGTAGAGAAGAGTAGAGTTGCATAGAGTAGAGTAGAGTAGAGCTAGGTTAGGTTAGGCTAGGCAATTTGATGCTTGACTTATGTAAAGTAAAGTAGAGCAAAGCAGGGTAGAGTAGAGCAAGTAAAGCAAAGTAATGCAAAGTAGAGGAAATTAGAGTAGAGCAAAGCAGAGCAGTAAAGTGTAGAGCAGAGCTAGTTTAGGCTGGCTATGTTAGGTTAGGCTAGGCTTGGCTTGGTTAAGCTAGGCCAAAGTCAAGTAGAGGAGAGTGTAGTAGAGCTAGATTAGGTTATGCTAGGCTAGGCTAATGTAAAATACAGTAGAATATAGTAGAGACGAGTATGATAGAATAGAATAGAGTAGAGCAGAGTAGAGTAGAGTAGGATGGAGTAATGCAGAGCAGAGCACAGTATAGTATAGTAAAGTAGAGCTAGGTTAGGCTAGGCTAGGTTAAAGTAGAGTAGAGTAGAGTAGAACATGCTTAAACTAGCCTAGACTAGGCTAGTCTAACTAGGCTAGAGTAGAGTATATTAGAGTAGAGCAGAGTAGAGAAGAGTAGAGCAGAGTAGAGCAGAGCAGGGTAGAGCAGAGTATAGGGGAGTAGACCAGAGGAGAGTTGAGCAGAGCAAAGTAATTTAGAGATGATCAGAGTGGAGTAGAGCAGAGATGAGTAGAGTAGAGCAGACTAGAGCAAAGAGGAGAAGACTAAAGTAGAAAGAGTAGAGCAAAGAAGAGAAGATCAGACTAAAGTAGAATAGAGTAGAGTTAGGATAGGCTAGGTTAGGCTAGGCCAGGATAGAGTAGAGTAGAGTAAAGCTAAATTACATTAGGCTAGGCTAGAATAGGTTAGAGTAGAGCAGAGTAGAGTAGAGCAGAATTTATTAGAGTAATGTTGAGTGGAGTTGAAGAGATTAGAGTATAGCAGAGTAGAGCTAGGTTAGGTTTAGTTAGGCTAGGCTAGGTTTCATTAAGCTAAGCTATGCTCGGTTAGGCTAGGCTAGGCTATTAGAGAAGAGTAGAGTAGAGTAGAGTGGAGCTTGGTTAGGCTATGCTAGGCTAGGCTATTCTAGAGTACAATAGAGTAGAGTAGAGTGGAGTAAAGCAGAGTAAAGCTAAGCAAAGTAAAGTAGAGCAGAGCAGAGAAGAATAAAGCAGACTAGAGTAGAGCTAGGTCAGGGTAGGTTAGGCTATGCTATGGCAAGTTAGAGTAGAGCAGAGAAGAGTAGAGTCGAGATAGGCTAGGAAAGGCTAAGCTAGGCTTGGTTAGAGGAGAGTGGAGTAGATAAAAGTAGTGTTACCGTAAGCTAGGCTAGGTTAGGGTAGGCTAGGCTAAGCTAGGCTAGAGTAGAGTAGAGTAAAGTAGAGTAGCATAAATAAGAGTAGAGTATAGTAGAGCTCAGTTAGGAAAGGCTATAGTAGAGGAGAGTGGAATGGAGTAGAGTAGAGTAGAGCAGAGTAAAGATAAGCAGAGAGGAGTTGAGTAGAGTAGAGTAGCATAGATTAGAGTAGAGTGGAGAAAAGCAGAGCGGAGCAGAGTAGAGAAATGTAGAGCAGAGTAGAGCAAATGGGAGCACAGCAAAGCAAAGCATAGTAGAGCTAGGTTAGGCTAAGCTAGAGTAGATTAGGCTATGTTAAGCTAGTTAGAGTAGAGTATAGAAGAGTAGAGTAGAGTAGACTAGACTAGAGTAGAGAAAAGTAGAGTAGAGTAGAGTTGAGTTGAGCAAGGATAGGCTAGGCCAGGTTAGGCTAGAGTAGAGTAGAGTATAGCTAGGTCAGGTTAGACTTGGTTAGGCTAGGCTAGTCTAGGCAAGAGTTTAGTAGAGTATAATAGATTAGAGCATACCAGAGTAAGGCAGAGAAGAAAAAAAATAGCATAGTAAAGTAGAGTAGAGTAGAGCAGAGCAAAGTAGAGTAGAGTAGAGTAGAGTAGAGTAAGGATAGACTAAGCTAGGTTAGGCTATGCTAGCTTATGTTAGTAAAGTATAGTATAATAGACTAGAGTAGAGTAGAGTGGAGCTTAGGCTTGGCTAGGATAGGCTAGTCTAGGATAAGCTATGCTAGGCAAGGATAGAGTATAGTAGAGTAGAGTAGAGTAGAGTAGAGTAGAGTGGACTATAATAGAGTAGAGTAGGGTATAACAGAGTAGAGTAGAGTAGACTAGAGCAGAGCAGAACAAAGTAGAGAGAGCTAGAGTAGAGCAAAGCTAGATTAAGCTAGGCTAGTATAGGCTAGAGTTGATAGACTTTAGTAGAGTAGAGTAGTGTAGGGTAGAGCTAAGTTAGGGTAGGCTAGGTTAGAATGGAGTATAATAGGGGAAAGTAGAATAGAGTATCATAAAGTTGATTAGAGTAGAGGTACGTTGGGCTAGGCTATGTTAAGATAGAAAAGTGTAGTTTAGGTTAGGCTAGAGTAGAGTAGACTAAAGTATATTAGAGTAGAGTAGAGCTAGCATAGGCGAGGCTAGGCTAATGTACAGTAGAGCATAGTAGAGTAGAGTAGAGAAATGTAGAGAAGAGCATAGTAGAGTCAAGCATAGCATAGTAGAGTAGAGAAGAGTAGAGCAGAGTAAAGCAGAGCTAAGTAGAGCATAGCTAGGTTAGGCTAGGCTAGGCTAAGTTTGGTTTGGCTAGGCTAGACTAGTGTAGAGTAGAGTAGAGTAGTTTAGAGCTCGATAAAGCTAGGCTAGGTTAGGCTAAACTAAGCTAGAGTAGACAAGAGTGGAGTAGAGTAGAGTAGTGTAGAGCGAAGTAAAGCAGAGTGGAGCAAGCAAAGAATAGTAGAGCAAAGTAGAACATAATAGTGCAGAGTAGAGCAGAGCATAGTAGAATAGAGTAGAGCAGAGTAGAGCTAGGCTAGGCTAAGTTAGAGTAGAGTAGAATAGAGTAGAGTAAAGTAGAGCTAAGCTAAGTTATGTTAGGTTAGGCTAGGCTATGTTTGGCTAGGCTACGATAGAGTAGTAGAGTAAAGTAGAAGTAAAGTAGAGTAGAGCCAGTTTATGCATGGTTAGGCTTGCCTAGGCTAGGTTAGAGTAGAGTAGAGTAAAGTAGAGCAGAGCAGAGCAGAGTTGAGCAAAGTAATGTAAAGTAAACCAGACAAAGTATGAAAGAGTAGAGTATAGTAGAGTAGAGCAATGCAGGGTGGAGTTGAGGAGAGCAAAGCAGAGCAGAGGATAAGAGAGTAGAGTAGAGAAGAGAAAAGTAGTGTGGAGCAAAATAGAGCAGAGCATAATAGAGAAGAGTGGAGTAAGCTAGGTTAAGCTAGGCTAGAGTAGAGTAGAGTAGAGTCGTGTAGAGTAAAGTATAAAAGAGCTTAAGTTAGGGTAGGGTAGGCTAAGATAGAGTGGAGTAGTGTAGAGTAGCGCGGAGTAGAGCAGAGTAGAGCTAGTTTAGGCTAGGCTAAGCTAGAGTAGAGTTGGTCAATCTAGAGGAGAGTAGAGTAATGGAGAGAAAAGTTGAGTAGAGTGGAGCAGAGTAGAGTGAGGTTATGCTAGAGTAGACTAGAGTTGAGTAGAGCTAAGTTAGGCATGGCTAGGTTAGAGTAGAGTAGAGTAAAAGAGAGGAGAGGAGAGGGGACAAGAATAGAGTAGAAGAGATGAGAGGATAGTAGATTTGAGTAGAGTAGAGCAAAGTAGAGCAGATGGAGAAGAGCAAAGTAGAGTAGAGTAGAGGAAAGAAGAGCATAGCAGAGCATAGCAGAGCAAAGTAGAGGAAAGTTAGTTTCTATTAGGCTAGGCTAGGTTAGGCTAAAGTAGGGCAGAGTAGAGTAAAGGAGTGTAGAGCAAAGCTGACCTAGGTTAGGATAGGCTAGGATAGGCTAGGCTATAGTAGAGTAATAGGGTAGAGTATAGTAGTGTAGAGCTAGGTTAGGCCTAACCCTATCTTAGCTTAGCCTAGTTGAGCTTAGCCTAGCCAAGCCTAACCTATCCTAACCTAACCTCTCCTAACTTAGCTTAGCTTTACTCTACTCTACTTTACTTTACTCTACTATACTTTACTCTATTTTATTCTACTCTACCCTAACTAAGCCTAACTTTGCTCTATGCTCCTCTACTCTACTCTAATCTACTCTTGTTTAACGTAACCTAGCCTAAACTAGTTAAGCCTTATTATACTTTACTCTACCAAACTCTACTCTACTCTACTTTACTCCAACCTAGCTTAGCTAAGCTTAGCCTAACCTAACCACACTTAGCCTAGCCAAACAACTCTACTTTGCTCTACTTTACTCTATTTTATTCAACTTTAACCTATTTCAAACTATCTTAGCTCTTTGCAACTCTACTTTACTCTACCCTATACTAACCAAACCTTGCCTAGCGTACCCTAGCCTTACTTTACTCCACTCTACTCTATTTTACTTTACTCTACTCTACTCAAGTCTAACTTTGCTAACCTATCCTAACCTAGCTTTACTCTGCTCTATTATACTCTGCTCTACTCTACTCTGCTCTACTATACTTTAGCCTAGCCTAACCTAACCTAGCTCTACTCTTCTCTACTCTACTCTATTATATTCTAGTATACTCTATTATACTCTACTTTATTCTATTCTTCTCTACTCTTCTCTAGTCTAGCTTAACATTTCCTTGCCCAGCCCAGCATAACTTAGCCTAACCTAGCTCTACTCTACTCAACTCAACTCTACTATACTATACTATACTCTACCTTACTTTACTCTATCCTATACAACTCTACTCAACTCTACTTTACTCTAACTTAGCATAGCCTAAACTTGCTTAGCCTAACCTAGCTCTACTCTATCCATTTATACTCTACTCTACCATATTCAACACTGCTCTGCTTTGTACTACTCTGCTATACTCTGGCCTGCTTTGCTATACTCTTCTCTACTATACTCTACTCTACTTTGCTTTGTTCTACTCAGCTCTTCTCTACTCTACACTACTCTAGCCTTGCCTAGCCTAACCAAGTTCTTATCTACTCTACATTAATCTACTATATTCCACTCTACTCTACTCTAGCCTAGCCTAGCCTAACCTAACCTAGCTTTACTCCACTCTACTACTACTCTTCTATAATGTGCTTTACCCTACTCTATAGTACTCTTCTCTACTCTACTCTACTCTACTATACTATACTATACTCAAACCTTGCCTCGCCTTGCCTAATCTAACCTAGCTCAACTCTACTTTAGCATAGCCTAGCCTCGCCAAGTCAAGCCAAGCCTTGCCTAGCTTAACCTTACACTACTCTGCTTTGCTTGCTCAGCAATGCTCTTTTTTGCTCTACTATACATTTCTCTGCTTTGTTCTATTCTATTCTGCTCTACTCTTCTCTAACCTACCCTAGCCTAGCCAAACCTAGCGTTACTCTACTCTACTCTGCACTTCTCAGCTCCACATTACTTAGCTCAGCTCACTTCAGCTCTGCTCTGCTGTACTCTACTCTATTACACTCTCCTCTATTCTACTCTACTCTACTATATTCTGCTCCACTCTGCTCTACTCAGTTCTGCTCTGCTATAACCTAGCCTAGCTTAGCCTTTCCTAACTTGGCTCTACTCTACTCTACTCTACTCTGCTGTGCTCTACTCTGGTCTGCTCTTCTCTACTATACATTACTCTGCTCTACTATAGCCTAGCCTAGCCTTATCATGCCTAACCTAGCTCTGCTTTGCTCTACTCTACTCTATTCTTCTCTACTCTACTCTATTATACTCTTTTTTTCAGCTTAGCCTCACCTTGCCTAGCACACCCTAGCCTAGTAAAAGCTAGCCTAGCATAAGCTAGCCCTAATCTACTTTCCTTTACTCTGCTCTACTAGACTCTTCTCCTCTCTAATCTACTCTAATCAAACTTAGCCTAGCCCAGCCTAGCACAACCTTCCTATACTCTACCATACTCTACTCTACAATACTCTACTATAGCCTAGCCTTAACTATCCTAGCCTAACATAGCTCTTCTTCACTCTACTCTACTCTACTCTGTTCTCCTTTGTCTTGCTTTACTCTACTCTGATCTTCTTTACTTTGCTCTTTTCTACTTTCCTCTACTATTCTCCACTCTTCTATGCTCTATTATTCTCAACTCTACTCTACTCTACTCAACTCAACTCTACTCTACTATAGCTTAATTTAGAATAGCTTAACCTATCCTAGCCTAAGGTAGCTTTACTATACTTTACACTACACTACTCTAGTCTACTTCACACTACTCAACTCTAGCCTAACCTAGCCTAGCCTATACTAGCCTAACAAATCCTAACCTAGCTCTACTCTACTTTACTCAACTCTACTCTAATCTACTCAACACTACTTTACTCAAACTTAGCCTAGCCATGCTTAGCTGAACCTAGCTCTACTTTACTCTCCTCTACTTTACTCTAGCCTTTAGGCTCCTAGCCAAACCAAGCTCTATTATACTCTATTCTTCTCTGCTTTACTCTTATTTACTCTACTTTGCTCTACTCAACTCTACTCTACTCAGCTCTACTAAACTCTAGCCTAGCTTAGCCTAACTAACTCTACTCCACTCTACTCTACTCTACTCTACTATACTCTACTATACCCTACTCTACTCCACTCTACTCTACTCTACTCTTCTCAACACTTCTCTAGCCTAACCAAGCCTAGCCTAGCCTAACCTAGATCTACTCTACTTTACTCTATTACAGTACACTCTACTGTACTATACTCTATTCGACTATACTCTACTCAAGTCTACTTTACTCTACTCTACTCTAACCTACACTAGCCTAGCCTAGCTTACCCTAACCTAGCTCAACTCTACTCTACTCTATTATATTCTACTATTGTCTTCTCTGCTCTACTCTACTTGATTCTTCTCTGCTCTACTCTAGTCTACACTGCTCTCCTCTACTTTTTTCTATTCTACTCTACTCTACTTTAACTAACCAAGCCTAATCGAGCTCCACTCTACTCTACTTTACTTTGCTTTACTCTACTCTGCTCTCCTCTACTCTACTCTACTTTACTCTACTTTACTGTACTCTACTCTATTATACTATACTTCGCTCTACCCCACTCTATTCTACTTTATTCTACTCTACTCTAACAAAGCCTTGCCTAGCCTAGCCTAATCATGCTCCACTCTACTCTACTCTAACCTAGCCTAACCAAGCCTAGGCTAACCAAACTCCACTCCACTCTACTTGCTTAGCTCTTCTCCTTTTTGCTTAACTCTACTCTACTCTACTCTTCTTAACTCCACTCTGCTCTGCTGTGTTATACTCTACTCTGTTTTCCTCTGTACTGCTCTACTCTACATTGTTGTGCTCTACTCTAATCTAACCAAACCTAGCTTAGCTTAACCTCGCTCTACTCTACTCTACTCTACTAAGATCAGCTCTACTCTACTATGCTCTACTCTATCCTACTCTTCTCTACTCTGCTTTACTTTACTATATTCTACTCTAACCTAGCCTAGTCTAATTAAGCTTTAATTTCTCTTTTTGCTCTACTCTTCTCTACTTAGCTTAGCTCAACTTAGCTCAACCCAGCTCTACTTTGCTTTACTTTACTCAATTACTTTATGCTCTATTCTATTCTACTCTACTCTATTATGCTTTGCTTTACTCTACTATACTCTACTCTACTATACTTTTGTATACTCTACTCTACTCTACTTTAGCCTAGTTTAGCCTAGCTTAGCTAAGCCTAGCCTAACCTAGCTCTACTCTACTCGACTCTACTCTACTCTACTCTATTCTACTCTACTCTATTCTACTCTACTCTACTCTACTCTAATCTACCCTACTCTACTCTACTCCGCACCACTCTACTCTACTCTACTCTAACCAACCTAGCCTAACTTATCTTAACTCTACTCTACTCTACTCTAGCCTAACCAAGCCTAGTTAAGCCTAACTTAACTCTACTATGCTCTATTTACTCAGCTCTGCTCTTTTTTGCTCAACACTACTCTAGTCATCTCTGCTCTGCTCTGTTATACTCTACTATACTCTTCTCTACTCTACTATGCTCTACTCTATTCTACTCGGCTTTGCTCTGCTCTAGTCTAGTCTACTCTACTACTCTATCCTAACCTAGCAAAGCTTAGCCTAGCATAACCTAACATAACCTAGCTTAGCTTTACTTTACTTTACTTTACTATACTCTATCCTACTCTACTCTAGCCTAGCCTAGCCTATCTTTACCTAGCTCTACACTGCTTTCCTCTTCTCTATTATGCTTTACTCTACTCTACTTTTTTCTACTCTACTCTACTCTACTCTATTCAACTCTACTCTACTCTACTCTACCCTAGCCTAGCCTAGTATAGCCTAGTCAATCCTAGCTCTACACCACTATACTCTACTCTACTCTACTCTAGCTTACACTAGCCTACCATAGCCTACACCAGCTTAGCCTAGCCTTGTATAACCTAACCTAACCTATCTTTACTCAACTATAATCTACTCTACTCGACTCTACGATACTATAAACTACTCTACCATACTTTAATATAGCTTAAGCTAGCCTAACTAAGCTCAACTCAACTCTAGTCTACTCTAGCCTAGCCTAGCCTTGCCTAGACTAATTTAACCTAGCTCTACTCTACTCTGCTCTAATTACTCTGCTATGCTCTGCTCTATTTTTCTTTAATCTACACTACTTTGCTCTACTAGTCTCTACTCTACTATGCTTTATAATTTAGCCTAACATTACATAGCATAGCCTAACCTAGCCCCACTTTATTCTACTCTACTCTACCCTAGCCTCGCATAGCCTACCATAACTTAGCCTAACCTGGTCTATCCAAGCTTAGCCTAGCCTAATCTTTGTCTACTCTTCTCCACTCTACTCTATTTTTCTCTAACTTTACTCTTACCAAGCCTAGCCTAGCATAGCCTAACCTAGCCTAGCCTACCTAGCTTTTCCAAACTAAACTCTACTCTACTATGCTCTACTCTACTCTGTTCTTCTCTACTCTGCTCTACTCTGCTCTGCTCTACTCTACTCTACTCTACTTTACTCTTTCTTAACCTACTCTAGCATAACCTAGCCTAGTCAAACTTAGCTCTACACTACTCTACTCTATTCTAGCCTTAACTTACTTAGCCTAGCCTAGCTTAACATAGGCTAGGCTAACCTAGCTCTACTTTACTCTACTCTAGCCTAACCAAGCATAGCTACCTAATCTCACTCTACTATACTCTACTCTATTATACTCTACCCTATCTAGCCTAACCTTACCAGGCCTATCCTACTTAAGCCTAATCGAGCTTTACTCTACTCTACTCTAACTTAGCATAGCTAGCCTAGCCTAACATAGCTTAAGCTAACCTTGTTCTACTATGCTTTGCTCTAATCTTCTCTACTTTATTATGTTTTTCTCTACTTTACTCTATTATGCCTTACTCTACTCTACTCTTCTCTACTCTACTATGCTCCACTTTACTCTACTCTACTCTACTCTACTTTACTCAACTATACTCTACTCTAGCCTAGACTAGCCTAGCTGAATCGAGCTCTGCTCTACTCTTCTCTATGATACTCTACTCTACTTTAGCTAGCTTAGTCTAGCCTAACTTAGCCTAACCAAACTCTACTCTACTCTATTATACTCTATTATACTCTACTATATTATACTCCACTCAATTTACTCTAGTCTAACTTAGCCTAGCCTAACCTCGATCTACTTTGCTCTACTGTATTCTAGCCAAGCCCAGTCTAACCTAGCTCTCCTCTTCTCTCCTCTACTCTACTCTGCTCTACTCTACTCTACTCTGCTATGCTCAACTCTACTCTCCTTTGCTCTGTTCTACTCTGCTCTGCTCTACTCTGCTCTTCTATATTATGCTTTACTCTACTCTACTCTGCTCTCATCTACTCATTTCTGCTCTGCTCTATTATACTCTAGCCTAACTAGCATAACCTAGCTCTGCTCTACTTTACTCTAATCTACTCTACACTACTCTAGCCTAACCTAGCTTAACCTTGCTTTTCTCTACTCTACTCTACTTTGCTCTGCTCTACTATACTCTATTATTCTCTCCTTTGTTTTGCTCTCCTCTACTTTACTATACTCTTTTCTACTCTACTCTGGTCTACTCTAGTCTGCTCTACTTTGCTATGCACTTGTCGGCTCTGCTCTGCTATCCTCTCCTCTCCTCTCCACTCCTCACCTATCCTCTCGTCTTCTCTGCTTTACTCTACTCTACCCTACTCTCTATTTTACTTTACTCGACTCTGTTCTACTCTACTCTACTATACACTAGGATAGCCTAGCTAGCCTAATCTAACTCTACTTAACTCTACTATACTCTACTCGACTCGACTCTACTCTACTCTAGCCTCACCTAGCCTAACTTTGCCTACCCTAGCCTAACCTAAGCTTTCTCTTCCCTACTCCACTTTACTCTACTCTACTCTACTCTACTATATTCTACTCTTGTCTAGCCTAGCTTAGCCTTGCCTACCCTCACCTAATTTAGCTCTGCTCTGCTCTACACTGCTCGGCTCTGCTCTTCTTTATATTGCTTTGCTCTACTCTACTACTTTGCTCTGCTTTACTCTTCTTTGCTCTACTCTCCTCTCCTCTCCTCTCCTCTACTCTATTCTACTCTACTCTACTCAACTTTACTCTATTCTACTCTACTCAACTCTACTCTATTTTACTCTACTCTATTCTACTCCACTTTACTCTAGCCTAGCCAAACCTAGACTACCCTAACCTAACATTACTCTACTCTACTCTACTCTACTCTAGCCTAGCCTAGATTAGCCAAGCATAACCCAACCTTGCTCTGCTCAGTTCTGCTCTACTGTGCACTATGTTGCTCTGCTCTACTCTGTTCTACATTTCCCTACTCTACTCTTCTACTCTGCTCTGCTCAACTCTACCTTGCTCTACTCTACTCTATTCTACTATCCTCTCTCCGACTCTGTATTACTCTGCTCTACTCTACTCTACTTTACTCTTTGCTAGTTTACTCTACTCTAGTCTACTCTACTCAACTCTACTCTAATCTAGCCTAGCCTAACCTAACCTAGCTCTACTATACTCTACTCTTCTTTACTCTAGCCTATCCTTGACTAGCCTTCTTTATCCTAGCCAATTTTAGCCTACCTTATCTTAGCCTTGCCTAACTTAGCTCTACTTTACAATACTATACTCTACTCTACTATACTATACTCTAACCTTTCCTAACAAAGCTCTACTATATTCTACTCGACTCTACTCTAGTCTAACATAACCATTCCTAACCTAGCCTAGCTTAGCATAGCCTAACTTAGTTCTCTTCTCTATGCTACTCTACTATGCTCAACTCTATTATACTCTTCTCTGCTCTACTTTACTCTACTCTACTCTACTCTACTCTACTTTGCTCTGGTCTACACTCTAGCTTAGTTTATCCTAACTTAGCCCTTCTCTAATCAACTCTAGCCTAGCCCAACCTAACCTACCATTACCTAGCCTAGTCTAACCTAACTCTACTCCACTATAATCAACTCTACTAAGCTCTACTCTTCTTACCTCTTTTCTACTCTACTCTAACATTACCCAGCTTAGCCTTGCTTAATCTATTATAGTCTAACCTAGCCTAAGCTAACTTAGCTCAAATCTACTTTGCTTTGCTCTTCTCTAGACTATTATGCTTTGTTATGCTCTACTCTACTCTACTCTAGCCTAGCTTAGCCTACAACTAAGCTCTACTCAACTCAACTCTACTCTTCTCTAGCCTAGCCTAGCTTGGCTTACCCTAGACTAGCTTAGCCTAGCATAACCAAGCCTAGCCTAGCCTAACCTAGCTCTACTCTACTTTATTATACTCTATTATATTAGACTCTACTCCACTCTACTCTACTCTTCTCTACTTTAATTTAACTTAGCTTAGCATAACCTAGCTCTACACTACTTTGCTATACCATAACCTAACCTAGCATAGCTTAGCCTAACTTAGCTTTACTCTACTCTACTATGCTCTACTCTACTTTGCTCTATTCACCTCTACTCTTCTCTACTCTACTCTAATCTCCTCTACTCTACTCTATGCTACTCTACTCTATTATACTCTAGCTTTGTCTAGAATAACCAAGCACTACTCAACTCTACTCTATTCTACTCTTGCCCAGCCTAGCCTAGCCTAACCTAGCCTAACCTAGCCTAGCCAAGCTTAGCCTGGCTTAGCCTATCCTACCACTACTCTACTCTACTCTACTCAAATCTATTCCACTCTTCTCTACTTTACTTTACCTTGCTCTACTCTATTCTAACCAAGCCTAGCCTAGCTCTAATTTATACTACTCTAGCCTAGCCTAACCAAGCCTAGCCTATCATAACCTAGCTCTACTCTGCTATGCTCTACTCTACTCTACTTTGCTCTACCCTACTCTACTCTATTCTACTCTACTCTACTCTTCTCTATTCTACCCTACTTTACTCTATTGTACATCATCCTAGCCTAGCATAACCTTGCTCTACTCCATTCTAGTTTAGTCTAGCTTTGCCTAGCCTAGCCTAACCTAGCTCTAATATACTTTACTTTACTATACTCTACTACACTCTATTCTACTCTACTCTATCTTACTCTACTCTACTCTACTCTACTCTAGCCTAGCTTAGTCTAGCATAACCTAGCCTAACCTTGCCCTACTCTACTCTACTTTACTCTACTCTACTCTACTCTAGCCTAGCCAAGCTTAGATTATCCTTACTTAGCCTAACATAGCTCTGCTCTACTCCATTCTGTGCTGCTTTTCTCTATCCTGCTCTACTCTACATTTATTTGTTATATTCTTCTACTCTACTATGCTCTACTCTGCTTTGCTCTACTCAATTCTACTCTACTCTACTATCTTATCCTCTACTATACTCTGCTTTACTCTACTCTACTCTATTTTACCCTACATTACTCCACTCTAGGTTAGCTTACCCTAGCCTAACCTAACCTAGCTTTACTCTACTCTACTCTACTCTAGCTTATCTTAGCCTAGCCTAACCCACACTATCTAAGGTTAGCCTAACCTAGCTCTACTCTACTCTACTCCACTATACTCTACTCTAGCTTTTGTTAGCCTAGCGAAACCTAGCTCTACTCTACTCTACTCTACTCTACCCGTTTTGGCACAGCTCTCCTCTACTCTAAACTAAGTTAGCCTAGCCTTGCCTAATCTTGCCTACAATAACTTAACCCAGCCTAACTTAACTGTACTGTACTTTGCATTGTACTACACTTCTCTACCCTACTCTGCTCTGCTCTACTTTATTCTGCTCTGCTCTTCCCTACTCTGCTCTACTCTTCTCTACTCTAATTTTACTCTACTTTGCTCTGCTCTCCTCTTCTCTATTATGTTCTTCTCTACTCTACTCAGGTCTACTCTACTCTACTCTTCTATAATATACTCAGCTCTCCTCTATTCTTCTCTATTATGCTCTACTCGACTCTACTATGCACTGCACTCGTCTCCTCTCCTCTTGTCTCGTCACCTTTCCTCTACTCTACTCTATTTTACTCTACTGTACTCTACTCTACTCTACTTTACTCTACTTTACTCTACTCTACTCTACTCTACTCTAGTTTATTCTATTCTACTCTACTCAACTCTACTATATTATACTCTAGCCTAGCCTAGTCTAGCTCTACTCTACTCTACTCTACTCTCCTCTAGCCTAGCCAACCCTAGCCTATCCTAGCCTAACCTAGCTCTACTCCATCGTACTTTAGCTTAGCCTAGCATCGTCTAGCCTACCCTAGCTCTTCTCTGTTTTAGTCTACTCTACTCTGCTCTGCTCACAACTTATTTGTTGTATCTCTAGTCTACTTTGCTCCACTTTTTATTTCTTATTTCTACTCTTCTCCTTTGCTTAGTTTTTCTTTGCTCTTGTCATCTCCCCTCAACTCTACTCTACTCTACTCTGCTCTACTTTACCATACTCTACTCTAGCCTAGCTTAGCCCAGCCTACCCTTACGTAACCTAGCATAAACTAGCCTTGCCTCACCTAGCTCTGCTTTATTATACTCTACTCTACTTTACTCTACATAGTAGTACTTAACTCTACTCAACTCTACACTACTCTAACATAGCAAAGCTTAGCTTAACCAAGCTCTACTCTACTTTACTTTACTATAACCTAGCCTTACCTTGCCTAGCTTAGCCTAACTGAGCTCTACTCTACTTTACTCTACTTTGTTATCTTATACTATTCTCTACTCTTCTCTGCTCTACTCTACTCTACTCTACTCTACTCTACTCTACTCTACACTATTCTTCTCTATTCTGTAATTTAGCTTAGCTTAACTTACCATAGCCTAACCTAGCTCTACGTTAATCTACTCTACTTTAGTATACTATACTATACTCTACTCTTCTATGGCCTAGGCTAACCTAGCCAACCATAGCCTAGCCTAGCCTAACCTCACTCTAACTTAATCTACTCTACTCTACTCCGCTTTCATCTACACTATTTTAAACTTGCCTAGCTTAGCCTAGCCTAGCTAAGCCTAGCCTAGCCGAACCAATCTCTGTTATACTCTAGCTTAACCTAGTTCTGCTCTGCTCGTCTCTTCTCTACTCTACACTACTCTTCTCTACACTACACTACTCTGCTCTACTCTACTCTACTCTACTCAACTCTACTCTACTCCACTCTACTCTAGCCTAGCCTAGCCTAACCAGTCTAACCTAGCGTAGCATAGCCTCGCCTAACCTAGCCTAGCTCAACTCTACTCTGCTTTACTCTACTCTACTCTACTCGAGCTTAGCCTAGCCTGACCTTGCACAGCTCTACTCTTCTCTGCTCTGCTCTATTATTCTTTGCTTTGCTGAGTAGAGTAGAGCAAAGTATAGTAGAGTAGAGTAGAGTTGAGTTGAGTACTGTAAGGCTTGGTGAGGCTATGCTAGGCTTGACTAGGATAAGTTAAGCAAAAGTAGAGTAGAGTAGCATAAAGCTAAGTTAGGCTTAGCTAGGTTATAATAGAATAAAATAGAGTAGAGTAGAGTGTTGTAGAGTAAGGCTTGGCTAGGTTTGTGTGGCATTGGCTAGGTTTGTGTGGCATTGGCTAGGTTAGAGTAGGGTAGGGTACGATAGAGTAGAGTAATATAGAGTAGAGTACAGCGCAGTAGAGTAGAGAAGTGTAAAGTAGAGTAGAGTAGAGCTGAGCAAAGAAGAGCAAAGCATAGCAAAGCAGAGTAGAGCAGAATAGCACAGAGCATAATAGAGCAGAGCAAAGCAAGCTGGAGTAGAGCTGATTAGAAAAGAGCAGAGTAGAGTAGAGTATAATAGAGTAGACTATAGCAAAGTTGAGTAGATTAGAGCAAAGTTGAGTAGAGCCTAAGTGAGGTTAGGCTAGGCTAGGATAGGACAAGCTAGGCAAAGCTAGGCTAGGCTAGAGTAGAATAGAGTAGAGTAAGGTAGAGTAGAGTATAGTAAGGCTATGCTGGGCTAAGTTAGGTTAGGTTATGCTGGGCTAGGTTAGGCCAAAGTAAAATAGTACAGAGGTAAGTTAAGCTTTCTTAGGCTAAAGTAGAATAAAATAGAGTAGGGTAAAGTAGAGTAAAGTAGAGGAGAGCCTAGGTGATGTTAGGTTAGGCTATCTTAGGCTACACTAGATGAAAGTACAATAAAGTAGAGTAGGATAGTGTAGAGTATAGTAAGGTTAGGGTAGGCTAGGTTAGGTTAGGTTAGGCTAGAGAAGAATAGAGCAGAGCAGAATAGTATAGAGCTAAGTTAGGCTTAACTAAGCTAGAGTAGAATAAAATAGAGTAGAGTAGTGTAGAGTAAAACAAAGTAGAGTAGAGCCTAGGTGAGGTTTGGTTAGGCTTGGCTAGGTTAGGCTAGGCTAGGCTAAGCTAGGGTAGGCTAGAATGGAATAGAGTAGAGTAGAGTAGAATAGAGCTAAGCTAGGATTAGCTATGTTAGAGAAGAATAAATTGGAGTAGAGTATAGTAGAGCAGAGTAGAGCAGAGTAGAGTAGAATTGAGTTAAGTTAGGCAAGGTAAGGTAGGGCTAGGCAAGGCTAGGCTTGAGTAGAGTAGAGTAGAGTACAATAAAGTAGGGTAGAGTTGAGTATAGTATATTTAAGTAGAGTAGAGTAGTGTATAAAAAAGTAGAGCTAGGTTAAGATCAATTGGCTAGGCCAAGGTAGGCTTGGTTAGGCAAGGGTAGAGATGGATAAAGTAAAGTAGAGTAAAGAAGAGTAGAGTAGAGCTAGGTCAGGCTTGACTAGGCTAGGCTTGTTTAAACAAGACTAGAGTAGAGTAGAGTACAACAGAGTAGAGAAGAGCTAGGATAGGTTAAGTTAAGTTAGGCTAGGCTAGGTTAGAGTAGAGTAGAGTAGAGTAGAGTAGAGTTAAGTTAGGCTAGGTTAGGCTAAGCTAAGTTAGAGAAGAGATACAGTAGATTAGAGTGGAGTAGAGTAGAGTGAAGTAGAGTAGAGTTAAGTTAGGCTAGGCTAGGTTAGAGTAGAGTAGAGTAGAGTATAGAAGAGTACAGTAGAGTAAAGTAGAGTAGAGAAAGGTTAGGCTAGACTAATCGAAGCTAGGCTAAACTAGGCTAGAGCAGAGTAGAGTAGAGTTGAGTATAGTAGAGCAAAGCAGAGTAGAGATGTGTAGAGCATAGAAGAGGAGCAGATCTTGGTTAGGCTAGGTTAGGATAGGCAAGGTTAAGCAAGGCCTGGCTAGAGTAGAGTAAAGTAGGGCTAAGTTAGGCTAGGCTAAACAAGGCTAAAGTAGAGAATGGTAGAGTAGAGATAGGTTAAGAAAGGCTATGTTTTGTTAGAGTAGAGTAGAGTAAAGTAGATTAGAGTAGAGTTGAGTAGAGTAGATTGAAGTATACTAGAGTAAAGTCTAGGCTACAATTTTGTTAAGTAGAGTTGTGTAAAGAAAAATACAGTAGAGAAGAGTATAGCAGAGTAGAGTAGAGTAATACTTGGCTAGGCTAGACTAGAGAAAGGTAGAGTAAAATAGAGCATAGTAGATTACAATTGGGTAGAGTAGAGTAGAGTAGAGTAAAGTAGAATAGATTATAATAGAGTATAGTAGAGTATAATATAGTAGAGTCGAGTAGAGCTTGTTTAGGCTAGGCTAAGCATGGCCAGGCTAGGCAAGGTTAGGTTAGGCTAGGCTAGAGTAGAGTAGAGTAGAGTAGAGCAAGATAAAGTTAGGCTAGGCAAGGCTAGAGTAAAGTAAAATAGAGCAGAATAGAGTAAAGTAGAGTAGAGTATAGTAGAGCAAGGTTAGTCTCGATTAGGGTAGAGTGGAGCAGAGTAGAGTAGAGTTGAGTTGAGTAGAGTAGAGTAGAGTAAAGTAGGGCATGGTTAGGTAAGGCTAGGCTTGGCTAGCATAGGTTGGCTAAGCTAGGCTATAGTAGACTAGAGTAGAGTAGAGCTTAGTTTGGCTAACAAGACTAGGCTAGAGTAGAGCAAAGTAGAGTAGAGCAAAGTAGAGAAGAGCAAAGCAGAGCAGAGTAGAGTAGAATAGAGAAGAGCTGACAAGAGTAGAGCAGAGTGGAGAAAAGTAGGGTAATGCATAATAGAATTATGTTAAGCTTAGATATGCAAAGCTAGGTTAGAGTAGAGTATAGTAGAGTAGAATAGAGTAGAGTAGAAGACACTGGAGTAGAGTAAGAGCAAAGTTGAGTAGAGTAGAGTAAAGTATAATATAGTAGAGTAGAGTAAAGCTATGTTAGGTTTGCCAAGGCTAGGTTAGCTTAGCCTAGGTTAGGCAAGTTTAGAGTAGAGCAGAGTGGAGTAGAGCAGAGTAGAGCTAGGCAAGGTTAGGCTAAGTAAGGCTAGACTGGGCTAGAGTTAATTAGAGTAGAGTAGAGCAGAGTAGAGAAGAGTAGAATAGTAGAGCAAAATAGAGTAGACAAGAGTAGAGTAGAGTAGAATAGAGACAAGCAGAGTAAAGTATAGTAGAGTAGAGCAAGGTTAGGCTAGGCTAGGCCAGGTTAGGCTAGAGTAGAGTAGAGTAGAGTAAAGTAGTGTAGAGAAAGGTTAAGCTAGGCTAGGCTAAGATAGAGTAAAACAAAGTAGAGTAGAGCTAAGTAGAGTAGAGTAGAGGAGAGTAGAGGAGAGAAGAGCATAGTAGAGTAGAGTAGAGTAGAGCAAAGTAGAGTAGAGTAGAGTAGAGTAGAATAGAGCAAAGAAATATAAAGCAAAGCAGAGCAAAGAAAAGTAGAGTAGAGTATAGTAGAGTAAAGTAGAGTAGAGTAGAGTATAGCTAGCTTAGGCTAGGCTAGGCAAGGTTATAGTAGAGTAGAGTATAGTAGAGTAAAGTTGAGTAAAGTGAAGTTAGGCTAAGCTAGGCTATGCTAGAGTAGAGTAGAGTATAGCAAGGTTGGGCTTGGTTAGGCAAGAGAATAGTAGAGTAGAGCAGAGTAGAGTAGAGCAGAGCTAGGTTAGGCTAAGCTAAGCTTGGACATGATAGAGTATAGTAGAGTAGAGTAGAGTAAAGTATAGTAGAATATAGTAAAGTAGAGTTTGGTTATGCTAGGCTATGTTAGGCTAAGTTAGGCTAGATTAGGCTCAAGTAGAGTAGAGTAAAGTATAGTAAGTTAGAGTAGAGTAGAAAAATTTAGAGTAGAGTTGAGTAGAGCATAATAGAGCTAGGTTAGCTTAGGATACACAAGGCTAGGCTAGAGTAGAGTAGAGTAGAGGAGAGCAAAGAAGTGTAAAGTAGAGTAGAGTAATGTAGAGTAGAGCAATCAATAGTAAAGTAGAGCAAAGCTAGGTTAGACTAGGCTGGGTTAGGCATGGTAGGTCTAGGCTATGGCTAGGCTAGGCTAGAATAGAGTAGAGTCTAGAAAACTTAGGTTAGGCTAAGCTAGGCTAAGTTGGAGTAGAGAAGAATAGAATAGAGTAGAGTAATATAGAGTAAAGTGGAGTAGAGGATAGTAGAGCTAGGTTAGGCTAAGCTAGGCTAGAGTAGAGTAATGTATAGTAGAGTAGAGTGGAATAGAATAGAGGCTAGACTGGGTTAGGCTGGGCTAGCATAGGCTAGGCTAGAGTAGAGTAGAGCTTTTTCGACTCAATTAGGCTAGTTTAGAGTAGAGTTGAGTAGAGTACAATAGGGTAGAGTAGAGTAGAGTAGAGATTTATAGAGTAGAGCAGAGAAAAGTAGAGTAGAGTAGAGTAGAGCAGGGCAATGTAGAGTTAGGTTAGGCTAAGCTAGGCTAGGTTAGAGTAGAGTATAGCAGAGTAGAGTGGAGTAGAGTAGTGTAGAGTAGAGTAGAGTAGAGTAGACTATAATAGAGTATAGTAGAATATAATAAAGTAGAGTAGAGCTAGGTCAGCTTACACAAGGTTAGGCTAGTTAGGCTAGGCAAGAGTAGAGTATAGCTATGTTAAGTTAGGCTGGGCTAGGCTTGTTTTGTTTAATTTAGAGTAGAGTAGAGCAGAATAAAGCAAAGTAAAGTAGAGTGGAGGCAAGTAGTGCAAAGCAGAGCAGGGCTATGTTAGGCTAGGCGAGGGCAAAAGAGTAAAGTAGAGTAGAGTAGAGTGGAGCAAGTTTAGGCTAGGCTAGGTTAGGCTAGGCTAGGTTAAGCTATGCTCGAGTCGAGTAAAGTAAAGCAAAGTTAAGGTTGGCTAGGCTAGGCTAAAGTAGTGTAAAGTAGAGTAGAGAAGAGTAGAGTAGAGTGGAGCAGAGTAGTGCAAAGCAAAGAACAGTAAATCAAAGCAGAGTAAAGAAGAGCAGAGCAGAGCAGAGTATAGAAGAGTAGAGTAGAGTAGAGCAGAGCAAAGCATAGTAGAGTAGAGAGAATAGAGTAGAGCTTGGTTAGGCTGGGCTAGTTAAGGAGAGTCGAAATTAGGCTAGAGTAGAGTAGAGTACAGTAGAGCAAGGCATAGTAGAGAAGAGCAGAGCAGAGCAGAGAAAAGCATTGTAGAGTATAGTAGAGCTGGGTTAATCTAGACTAGGCTAGAGTAAAGTAGTGTAGAGCTAAGTTAGGTTAAGCTAAGCTAGGCAAGGTTAGAGTAGAGTAGAGTAGGACAGAGCATAGTAGAGTAACGTAGAGTTAAGCTACGTTAAATTAAGCTAAGCTAGGCTAAACAAGGATAGAGTAGAGTAGTAGTGTAGACAAGAGTAGAGTAGAGTAGAGACAGGTTAGGCTAGGTTAGGTTAGGCTAGGTAATGCTAAGTTATTGTGAACTAGAGTAGAGTAGTATATAGTAGAGAAGAGCAGAGTAGAAGAGAGCATAATAGAGTAGAGTAGAGCATAGTAGAGTAGAATAGAACAAAGACGACAGAATAGAGCACAAGAAAGCAAAGTAGAGTATTGTAAAGTAGAGTAAAGCAAAAAATATTAGAGGAGGGTAGAGTAGTAGAGACAAAGTAGAGTATAGTAGAGTAGAGTAGAGAATAGAAAGTAGAGTAGAGGTTAGAAGAATAGAGTAGAGCAGAGTAGAGTTGAGCTAGGTTATGCTAGGCTAGGATAAAGTAGAGTAGAGTTCAATAGAGTAGAGTAGAGTAAACAAGAGTAGAGTAGAGCAAGGTTAGGCTACACTTGGTTAGGTTTGGCAAGGCTAAAGTTTAGTAGAGTGGAGTAGAGTAGAGCAGATGAGAGGAGTGGAGTGGAGAGGAGAGTAGAGTAAAGTAAAATATAACAGAGTAGAGAAGAGTAGAGCTGGGTAGAGTAGAGAAGAGCAAAGCAAGATATAGTAGAGCAGTGTAGAGTAGAGCAAAGCAAAGTAGAGTACAGGAGATCCCAACAGAGTAGAGAAAAGCAGAGTAGAGCACAAAAAGTAGAGTAAAGTAGAGCAAGCTTAGGTAAGGCTAAGCTAGCTTTGAGTAACATAGAGTATAGTAGAGAAGAGTGGAGTAGAGTAAAGTAGAGTTAGGTTAGGATAGGCTAGGTTTGGATAGAATAGAGTAGAGTAAAGTAGAGTAGAGCTAAGTTAAGTTGGGCTAAGCTTGGCTAGGCCCAGTAGGGTAGGATAAGCTAAGCTATGTTATAATAAAGTAGAGTGAAGGATAGTTGAGTATAATAGAGTATAGTAGAGTATAGTAGAGTAGAGCTAGGATAGGCTAGGCTAGGCAAGAGTAGAGTAAATTAGAGTAGAGTATAACAGAGCAAAGAAAACCAAAAAAGAGTAGAGCAGAGCAAAATAGAGTAGAACCAAAAAGAGTAGAGCAGAGTAAAGTAGTGTTAGGTGAAGATAGGCTTGGCTAAGCTAGGTTAGAGTAGAGTAGAGTATTGTAGAGCTTTGTTGGGCTAGGCTAGGCTAGGTTAGAGTAGAGTAGAGTAGAGTATAGTTGAGTAGAGGGAAGAATAGGAGAGTAGAGTAGAGTAGAATAGAGCAAAGTAAAGTAGAGTAGGCCTTAGTAGAGCAAAGCAAAGTAGAGGAGAGGAGAAGAGTGTAGAGCATAATAGAGCAGAGAAGAGTAGAACAGTGTAGTGCAAAGAAAAGCATAATTTAGTATAACAGAATAGAGTAGAGTAGAGTAGAGTAGAGCTAGGGTAATCAAGGCTAGGTGGGGCAAGGCTAAGCTAGTCTAGGATAAACTAGGTAAAATTAGAGTAGAGTTAGAGTACAAAAGAGTAGAGTAGAGCAAAGTAGAGTAGAGTAAAGTAGAATAGAGCAGAGAATACTAGAGTAGTGCAGTATAGAGAAGAGATTAGAAGAGCAGAAAGGAGTAGAGTAGAGCAAGGTTAGGCTAAGAAAAGCTAGGTTAGGCTAGGCTTGAGTAGAACAGAGTAGAGCTAGGTTAGGTTAGGCTAGGCTACGTTTGGTTAGAGTAGACTAGAGTAGAGTAAAGTAGAGCTAGTTTAAACTAAGCTAAGTTAGGCTAGATTAGGCTAAGCTAGAGAAGAGTAGAGTATAGTAGATTAAAGTAGAGTAGAGCAAAAAAGAGTATAGCTAGATTAAGCTAGGTTAGGCTAGGCTAGAGTAGAGTAGAGTAGAATAATGTAGAGTAGAGCTAGATTAAGCTAGGGTAAGATAAAGTATAGTAGAGTAGAGTAGAGTAGAGTAGAGTAAAGAAGAGCAGAGTAGAGAAAAGTAGAGGAGAGTAGAGCAGAGTAGAGCATAGTAGAGTAGAGTATAGAATAGTAGAGCAAAGAAAAGCTAAGTTAGGCTTGGCTAGGCTAAGCTAGGCTAGAGTAAAGTAGAGTACAGTACAATAAAGAAGAGCAGGGCATAATAGAGTAGAGTAAAGTATAGTCAAGCAGAGTAGAGCAACACAGAGTATACTAGAGTAGAGCTAGGTTAGTTTAAGTTAGGTTAGGCTAGATTAGAGTAAAGTAGAGTAGAGCAAAGTAGAGTAGGGTGTAGAAAAGTAAAGTAAAGTAGTGTAGAGTAAGTAGAGTAGAGCAGAGTAGAGTTTAGTAAAGGAGAGCATAATATAGTAGATTAGAGTAGAGCAAAGTAAGGTAAAGTAGAGTAGTGCATAACAGAGTAGAGTAGAGCAGAGCAGAGTAGAGAAGAGCATAGTAGAGTAGAGCTGGGTTAGGCTAGGCAAGGCTATGCTTGGTTAGAGTAGAGTAGGGAAGAGTAGAATAGAGTAGAGTAGAGCAGAGTTTAGTAGAGCTAGGTTAAGCTAGGCTAGGGTAAGCTAGGCTAGGTAAGAATAAGCTGGGCTAGGCTAGGTTTTAGAATAGAGTAGAGTGGTGTAGAGTAGAGTAGAGTAGAGTAGATCTAGGTTAGCCTAACTTAGGCTAGGCTAAACTGGGCAATAGTAGACTAGAGTAAAATAAAGTAGAGTAGAGTAAGATAGAGTAGAGAAAAGCAAAGAATAGAATAGAGCAGAGTAGAGAGGAGTACAACAGGGTAGAGCTAACTGAGGTTAGGTAAGGCTAGGCAAGGCCATGCTAGAGTAGAGTAGAGTAGCATAGAGCAGAGTAGAGCAAAGTAAAGCAAAGCAGAGCAAAGCAAATCGGAGCATAATACAGTAGAGTAGAATGTAGTAGAGTAGAGTAGAGAAGAGTAGAGTAGGGCCAAGCTAGTTTAGGGTGGAGTGGAGTAGAGTAAAATAGATTTGAGTAGAACTAAGTTAGGCTAGGCTAGGCTAAAGTAGACTAGAGTAGAATAGAGTTGATTTGAGCAGAATAAAGTAGAGTAGAGTAAAGAAGAGTAGAGTAGAGAAGAGCAAAGAAGAGTAGAGTAGAGCAAAGCAGAGCTGAGTTAGGTTAGGCTTAGCTAGGCTATAGTAGACTAGAGTAGAGTAGGGTAAAGTAGAGTAGAGTAAAGCAAAGAAGAGCTAGGTAAGGTTAGCCTAGCCTAGGAAAGGCTAAAGTAGATTAAAGTAGATTAGAGCCGAGCATGCAGAGTTGTGAAGAGCATAACAGAGCAAAGCAGAGAAGAGTAGAGTGGAGAAGACAAGAGCATAATAGAATAGAGCATATCAAAGTAGAGTAGGGCAAGGTTCAATTAAGCTAGACTAGGGTAGAGTAAAGATGAGTAGAGTAGAGTTGGGTTAGGCTAGGCTAGGCTAGGTTTGATTAGTGTAGAGTAAAGTAGAGTAGGGAAGAGCTAGGTTAGGCTAGGCTATGCTTGTTGGATTACGCTAGTTTATACAACGCTAGGCAGGCTTGACTAGAGTAAAGTAGAGTAGATGAGGACAGAGTTGAGTAGAGTAAAGCTAGGTTAGGCTACACTAGGCTATGGTAGGCTAGAGTATGATAGAGTTGACAAGAGTAGAGCACTATAAAGTAGAGCAAAGCAAAGTAGAGCAAAGCAGAGTAGAGCATAGTAGAGTAGAGCATATTAGAGTAAAGTAGAGAAGAGCATAGTAGCACAAAGCAAGGTTAAGCTAGGCTAGATTAGATAAAGAGGAGTAGAGTGGAGTAAAGCTAGGTTAGGCTAGGTTAGGCTTGAGTAGAGTAGAGTAGTGTATAATATAGTAGAGTTGAGTAGAGTAGAGTAGAGCTAGGTTAGGATAGCCTAGGCTAGGGTAGAGTAGAATAGAAAAAAGTAGAGTAGAGGAGAGTAGAGAAGAGAAGAGCAGAGTAGGTCAATGTAGAGTAGAATAGAGCAGTATTAGAGTAGAGAGGAGTAAAGCAGAGTAGAGCTAGCTTAGTTAGGCAAGGCTAGGATAGGCTAGTGTAAAGTTTAGTAGTGTAAAGCTAAGCTAGCTTTAGATAGGTTAAAATAAAATAAAATAGAGTACAGTAGAGCAAGGTTAGGCTAGGCTAGGTAAGGTTAGGCAAGGCTAGGCTAGGCTAGAGCAGAGTAGAGTAGAGTAGAGTAGTGTAGAGTAGAGTATAATATGATTGGGCTAAGCTTTCTTACATTACACTAAACTAGGTTAGGTAAGGCTAAGTTAGCTTAGGGTATTATAGAGTAGAGTAACATATAGGTAAGATATGCTTAGCTATGCCACAATTGAATAAAATAAATTAGAGTAGTGTAGAGTACAATAGAGTGAGGTTAGGCTAGGTTAGGCGAGGTAAGGTAAGGTTAGGCTAGGCTAGGCTAGAGTAGAGTATAGTAGAGTAAAGTTTGGTAGAGTAGATTATAATAAGGCTGGGCTACGCTATGCTCGATTAGGATAGGCTATACTAGGTTAAGCTAGAGCGGAGTAGAGTAAAGTCATGGAGCATAGAGCTAAGTTAGGCTTAGCTAGGCTAGAGTAGAATAAAATAAAATAGAGTACAGTAGAGTATAGTAGAGTAGAGTGGAGTAGAGGAGAGTAAAGTAGAGTAGATAAGCGTAGAACATAGTAGATTAGAGTAGAGTAGAGTAGACCTAAGATAGGCTAGGCTATGCTAGAGTATGATAGGGTAGAGTAGAGTAGGGTAGAGTAGATTAGGGTGGAGTAGAGAAGAGCAGAGTTAAAGAGAGTAAAAAAGAGTAGAGCATAGTGGAGTAAAGCAGAGCAAAGTAGAACTGGGTTAGGCTAGGCTAAAGAAGAGTAAGCAGGCTAGGTTAGAGTAGAGTATGGTAGAGAAGAGTAGAATAGAGTAGAGCAGAGAAGAATAGAGTAGAGTAGAGTAAAGTAGAGTAGTGCTAGGTTAATCTAGGCTTGGCTTGAGTAGATTTGAGCAGAGCATAGCAAAGTAGAGTAGAGCATAGTAGAGCAAAGCAGAGTAGGGACGAGTAAAGCAGAGAAGAGCAAGGTTGTGAAGGGCTAAGCAAGGCTAGACTAGTTTAGAGACGAGTTATATTAGGCTAGGCTAGGTTTAGATAGGTAAGAGTAGAGTAGAGTAGAGTAGAGTAGAGTGGAGTAGAGTAGAGTAGAGTTGAGTATAGTAGAGTAGAGTAGAGTAGTATAGAGTAAAGTACGGCTAAATTATGCTAAGCTAAGCTAGCTTGGCTAGGCTATGGTTTGCATGGATAGGCTATGCTAGAGTAGAGTAGATGAGTCGAGTAGAGTAGGGCCAAGCTACGTTAAGCTATGCTATGTAAGGCCAAGCTAGAGTACATAACAGAGAATAGTAGAGCAGAGCAGAGTAGAGTAGAGCAGATTAGAGCAAAGCATAGAAGAATAGAGTAAAGAATAGCATACTAGAGCAGAGTAGAGTAAATTAGAGCTAAGTTAGGCTAGACAAGGCTTGGCTTGAGTAGAGTAAAGCTTGGTTAGGCTAGGCTAAGTTACGTTAGAGTAGTGTCGAGTTGAGTAGAGTAGAGTAGAGTAGAATATAGTAGAGCTAAGTTAGGTTAGGCTAGGCCAAACAAGGCTAGGGTAGACTAGGCAAGGCTATGCTAGACTAGAGTAAAGAAGAGCAGAGTAGAGTCTAGTAAAGCTAGGTTAAGCTAGGCCAAGCTAGGCTTGAGTGGAGTAGAGCAAAGTAGAGTAGAGTACAGTTGAGTAGAATAGAGTAGAGTAAAGTAAAGTTTAGTAGAGTAGAGTAGAGTAGAGTAGAGGAGAGCAGAGTAGAGTTGAGTAGAGGAGAGGGGAGGGGAGGCAAGCAGAGCAAAGCAAAGTTGAGGAGTAGAGCAGGGTAATGTAGAGGAGAGTTTAGCAAAGCTTAACAAAGCATTGTAGGGTAGAGGAGAGTAGAAGAGGGCAGAGCAGAGCAAGGTTAGATTAGTATAAGCTTGGCTAAGCTAGGCTAGGCTAGAGAAGGGTGGAGTAGAGTAGAGTAGGGTAGAGCATAGTAGAGCTAAGTTTGGCTAACGTAAGCTAAGCTAGGCTCGAGTAGAGTGGAGTAGAGTAGAGTAGAGTAAAGTAAAGCAAAATTAAGCTAGGGTAACGTATAGTAGAGTAGAGTAGAGTAGAATAGAGTAGAGTAGAGTGGAGTAGAGTAGAATAAAGAAGGGTAGAGTAGAGTAGAGTAGAGTAGAGTAGAGCAGAGTAGAGAAGACGAGAGGAGTAGAGAGGAGAGGAGTAGAGAGTAGAGCAGAGTCGAGTAATGTAGAGTAGAGCAAAGAATAGCATTATAGAGTATAGTAGAGTTGATTAGAGTACAACAGAGTAGAGTATACAAGAGTAGAGTAGAGAAGAGCATAACGGAGTAGAAGAGAGCAAAGTAGAGAAGAGAAAAGTAGAGCATTGTAGATTAGAGTAGAATAGAGCACAATAGAGTAAAGCAAAGCTAGGTTAGGTTAGGCTAAGCTAGGCTAAGCATGTGTATATTAGAGAAAATCATAGTAGAATAGAGTATAGTAGATTATAGTAGAGTAGAGTATCATAGAGCATAGTTAGGTTAGGCTGGGCTAGGTCAGAGTAGAGTAGAGTAGAGTAGAATAGAGGAGAGCAGAGCAGTGTAGAGAAGGATAGTGCAGAGTAGAGAAGGGTAAAGTAGAACAAAGAAAAACTGAACAAAGCAAAGTAGAGCAGAGCTAGTATAGGTTAGGTTAGAATATAGTAGAGTAGAGCTAAGTTAGGATATGCTAGGCTTGTCTTAGTTAGAGTAGAGTATAATAGAGCAAAGTAGAGTAGAGCTAGGTGAGGTTAGGCTAGAGTAGGCTAGGTTAGGCTATGCAAGGCTATAGTAGAGAACAGTAGAGCTAGGTTTGGCTATGGACAGCCAGGCTAGGGTAGGGTAGGATAGGCTAGGATGTGCTAGGGTAGTATAGAATAGAGTATAGTAGAGTATAGTAGAGTAGGGTAGAGTTGAGAAGAGTTTGGTTAGGCTAAGCTACACTAGGCTAGAGTAGAGTAGAGTATAGTAGAGTAGAGGAGAGTAGAAAAAAGACTAGATCATAGTAGAGTAGCATAGAGTGGGTCAGAGTAGAGCAGAGAAGAGCACATTAGAGAAGAGTAGAGAAGACTAGGGTTAGGTTAGGCTTAGCTAGGTTAGAGCAGAGTTGAGCAGAGCCAAGAAGAGTAGAGCATAGTATAGTAGATTAGAGTAGAGTAAAGCAAGGTTAGGCTAGTCTAAGCGAGGCTAGGTAAGGTTAAGCTATGGTAAGCTAGGTTCGACTAGGCTAGCGTAGAGTAAAGTAGAGTAGAGTAGAGTAGAGCTAGGTTATGCTAGGCTAAGTTGGAGTATATAGTAGAGTAGGGAAGACCAGAGCATAGTAAAGTAGAATGGGTTAGAGTAGAGAAGAGTAGAGTAGTGTTAGGTTAGGCTAAGCTAGGCTAAGCTAAGCTCGGTTAGGATAGTCTAGGCAAGGCTAGGCTAGAATAGAGTATAGTAGAGTTGAGTAGAATAGTATAGAGTGGAGTAGAGTAGAGCTAGATTAGGTTAGGCTCAATTAAGCTAGGCTGAACAAGGCTTGTGTAGAGTAGAGTACATTAGAGTAGAGTAGAGTAGAGTATAACAGAGTATATCAGCGTAGAGTATAGCAAAGTAAAGCAGAGTAGAGCAGAGTAGAGTAGAGTAGAGCAAAGTAGAATAAAATAGAGCATAATAAAGTAGAGTAGAGTAGAGTAGAGTAGTACAGAGCTGAACTGAGCTAAGTAGAGTAGAGCATAGTAGAGTAGAGTAGAGAAGAGCTAGGTTAGGCATGGGTAGGCAAGGCTAGGTTAGAGTAGAGTAGACTAGAGCAAAGTAGAGAAGAGCAGAAAAGAGTAGAACATAGTAGAGCAGAGTAGAGTATAGTAAAGCAGAGTAGAATTAAGCAGACCTAAGCAAGTAGAGTATAGTAGAGATAAGCTAGGCTTGGCTAGGCTATAGTAGAGTAGAGTAGAGTAGAACTTGGGTAGTTTAGGCTAAGCTAGGCTAGGTTAGAGTAGAGAAGACTAGAATAAAGTAGAGTAGAATGGAGTAGTGTAGAGTAGAGTAGAGTAGAGTAGAGTATATTGCGGTTATGCTAGGCTAGAGTAGAGAAGAGTAAAGTAGAGTAGAGTAACTAAAGTAAAATAGAGTAGAGGAGAGCTCATTTAGGTTTGGCATGGCTAAAGTAGAGTAGAATAGGGTTGAGTAGAGCTTAGCAAAGTAGAGCAGAGTAGAGTAGGGTAGAGTAGAGTGGAGATGAGTAGAGTAGAGTAGAGTGGAGTAGAGCTAGTTTATCCTAGGCAAGGCTAGAGCAAAGTAGAGTAGAGTTAGGATGGTCTATGCTAGGTTAGGTTAGAGTAGAGTAGAGTAAAGTAGAGTAGAGTAGTGTAGTGTAGAATAGAGTAGAGTAGAGTAAAGAAGAGTAGAGGTAGGTTAGGTTAGGCTAAGCTAGCTATAGTAGGGTAGAGTGTAGCCAGGGAGGTTAGGCTAAGCTAGGGTAAGTTAGAGAAGAGTAGAGTGGAGTAGAGTAGAATAAGGTTAAGCAAAGCTAAGTTAGGCTAGGATAAGTTGGGCTAGGAAAAGCTTGGTTGGACTATAAGAAAGTACAGTAGTGTAGAGTAGAGCTTGGTTAGGTTAGGCTATGCTAAGCTAGAGTACAATAGAGTAGAGTAGAGTAGAGAAGAGTAGAGTAGAGTAGGGTAGAGCAAAGTAGAGTAGAGTAGAGGAGTATAGTAGAGTAGAGAAAAGCAGAGTAGAGCAGAGTAGAGAAGAGCAACAAAAAGCAGAGCTAGGTTAGGCTAGGCTAGCCTCGACTAAAGTAGAGTACAGTAGGGTAGACCTAGGTTCGGTTACGTTAGGCTAGGCCAAGTTACAGTAGAGTAAAGTAGAGTAGGGTAGAGTTGAGTACAGTAGAGTAGAGTAGAGTAGAGTAGGGTAGAGTAGTGTTTGGTTAGGCTAGGCTAGGCTAAAGTAGAGTAGAGCATAATGGAGTGGAGTTGAGTAGAGTAGAGCTAAGTTAGGATAGGCTAGGCTACGTTAAAATGGAGTAAAGTTGAATAGAGCAGAGTAGAGTGGAGTAGAGCTAGGTTAGGCAAGGCTAGGCTAGGCTAGGCAAGGGTAGAGTAGAGTAGAGTAGAGTAGAGTAGGATAGAGTAGAGTAGAGCAGAGCTATGTTTTGTTTGGTTAAGCTAGGCTAAGCTAAGGTAGGCTAGGTTAGGCTATATTAGAGTATAACAGAGTAGAGTAAAGCAAAGTAGAGCTAATTAGGCTAGGCTAGGTTAGGCTAAGCTATGTTAGGCTAGTGTTGTGTCGAGAATAGTAGAGTAGAGTAGAGAAGAGCAGTGTAGAGTTTGTCAGAGTAGAGCAAAGCTTAGTAGAATAGAGCTAAGTTAGGCTAGGTTAGGTTAGGCAAGGCTAGGTTCGACTAGGCTAGAGTAGAGTAGAGAAGAGCTGAGTAAAGTATATCAGAGTCGAATAGATTAGAGTTGATTAAAGCTAGGTTAGGCTATAGTAGAGTAGAGCAGAGTACAGAAATACATATTAGAGCAGAGTAAAGCAGTGCAAAGCTTGGTTAGGCTAGGCTAAGCTAGGTTAAAGTAGTGTAGATTAGAGCTATGTCAGCTTTGCTAGGCTAGGCTTTGTTAGAGTACTGTAGAGGAGAGTAAAGTAGAGTATAGAAGAGTAGAATAGAGCAGAGTAGAGTGGAGTAAGGTAGAGTAGAGCTAGTTTAGGCTAGGTAGGCAAGGCTTGGCTAAGCTAGGTTAGGTTAGGCTAGAGTAGAGTAAAGTAAAGTAGAGTAGAACTTGGTTAGGCGAGGCTAAGCTAGAGTATAATATAGTAGAGTATAGTAGAGAAGAGTGGAGTATGACAGAACATAGCATAGATGAGTTAGGTTAGGCTAGGTTATGCAAGGATGGGCTAGGCTAGGCTAAGTAGGACTAAAGCAAAGAATAGTAGAGTAGTGCTAGCTTAACCTATGCTAGGCTATGCAAGGTTAGAGTAGAGTAGAGTGAAGTCTAGTAAAGTAGAGTTGAGTAGAGTTAGGTTAGTCAAGGCTAGGCTAGGTTTTGCCAGGATAGGTTTGGCAAGGCTAGGCTAGAGTAGATTAGAGTAGAGGTGAGTAGAGTAGAGAAGGGTAGAGCTTAATTAAGCTAGGCTAGGCTTGAGTAGAGTAGAGTAAAGCAGAGCAGAGCTAAGTTGAGCAAAATAGAGCAGAGCAGAGCAAAGCGAAGTAAAAAAAGTAGAACAGTGTACAGAAGAGCAAAATGAAGTATAACGAAGTAGAGTATAGCAAAAAAGAGTATACTAGAATAGAGTAGAGTGGAGTAGAGTAGAGTAGAGTAGAGCAAGCATAGGCTAGGCTAGGTTATGCTCGGCTCGACTAGGCTAGGTTAGAGTAGAGTAGAGTAGAGTTGGGTTAAAATAGGTTAGGCTTTGCTAGGTTAAGCTAGGTTAGGCTTGGCTAGAGTAGAGTAGGGTAGGGTAGTCTAAAGTAGAGTAGAGTAGAGTTACATTAGGTTAAGCTTGGCTAGGCTAGACTAGAGTAGAGAAGAGTAGAGTAGTGCAGAGCAGAGTAGAGCAAAGCAGAGTAGAGCAAAGTATAGTAGAGCAGAGAAGAGTATAGTAGAGTAGAGCAAAACAGAGTAGAGCAAAGCTAAGTAATCTCGATTAGGCTAGGCTTAGCTTGGTTAAAGTAGAGTAGAATAGAGTTGAGTAGAGAAGAGTAGAGTTTAGTTAGGCTAGGTTAGGCAAGGCTAGGTGAGGTTAGAGTAGAGTAGAGTATATTAGAGTATAGTAAAGGAAAGTAGAGTAGATCTAGGTTATGTTAGGGTAGGCTAAGCTAAGTTAGGCTAGGTTAGGCTAGAGTAGAGTAGAGTAGAGTAGAGTAGAGTAAAGTAGAGTAGAGCTAGGTTTGGCTAGGCTCAAGTAGAGTAGAGTAGATTAAAACAAGGAAGAGCATAGTAGAGCAGAGCAGAGTATAATAGAGCAAAGAAGAGTAAAGTAGAGTAGAGCAAAGCAGAGTAGAGCAGGGTAGAGTAGACTAGAGTAGAATATAGTGGAGTTAGGTTAGTTTAGGCTGGGCTAGGCTAGGCTATTGTAGAGTAGAGTAGAGCTAAGTTATGTTAGGCTAGGCAATGCTAAGTTATAGTAGAGTAGAGTAGAGTATATTAAAGTAGAGTAGAGTAGAGTAGATTAAAGTAGGATAGAGCTAGGTTAGGCCAGGCATGCTAGGCTAGGCTATTCTAGGATAGAGTAGAGTAGAGTGAGGTAGAGTAGAGTGGAGTAGAGTAGAGTAAAGCTAGGTTAGGTTAGGCTCAACTAGGCTAGGCTAAACTTGGCTAGTGCATAGTGGAGTATAATAGAGTAGAGTAGAGTATAGAGTAGAGTAGAGTACACTGTAGTAGAGTAGAGTAGAGTAGAACAGAGCAAAGTAGAATAGAGCAGAGCTTAACAGAGTAGAGTAGAGTAGAGTTGTGAGGAGTAGAGTTGAGTTTAGCTTAGCAGAGTAGAGAAGAGTAGAGTAGAGTAGAATATAGCAAGGTTAGGCTTTGATGGAATAGGCTAGGTTAGAGTAGAGCAGAGTATAGCGAGGTAGAGTAGAGCAAAAAATAGTAGAGGTTAGTATAGTAAAGGCGAGTAGAGTAGGGAAGAGCATAACAGAGCAGAGTAAAGTAGAGTTGAGAGAATAGAGCATAGTAGAGTTAGGCTGTGCTATGTTAGACAAGGCTTAACTAGGCTAGGCAATAGTATAGTATAGTAGAATAGAGCTAGCTTAGGCTAAACAAGGCTAGGCTAGGTTGAAGTATAGTAGAGTAGAGTGGAGTAGTGCAGAGTATAGTATAATAGAGTTGAGTGTAGTAGAGTAGAGCAAGGTTAGGCTATACTAAGCTAGGCTATGCTAGAGTAGAGTAGAGTAAAGTAGATTAGAGTAGAGCTTAGTTAGGCTAGGGTAGGTTAGAGTAAAGTAGAGCAAAGTTGAACAAAGCATAGTAATGCAGAAGAGCAAAGTAGAGTAAAGAAGAGTGGTGCTGAATATAGCAGAGTGGAGCTTGTTTAGGCTAGGCTTGGCTAGAGTATAGTTTAGTTAGATTAGGATAGGCCAGGTTAGAGTAGAGTAGTGTAAAGAAGAATAGAATAGTGTAGAGCAGAGTAAACTAGAGTAAAACAGAGCAGAGCAGAGGTGAGCAGAGCACAGCAAAGTAGAGCTAGATTACGCTAGGCTATAGTAGAATAGAGTAGAGCTAGGTTGGTTAGGCTAAGCTAGGTTAGGGAAGAGTAGAGTAAAGTAGAGTAGAGTAGAACTAGGTTAGGCTAAGCTAGGCAAAGCTAAGCTAGAGAATAGTTGAGTAGAGTATAGTATAGTAGAGTACAGCTTGAATAGGTTAGGCTAGGCTAAGCTAGAGTACAATAGTGTAGAGTAGATTAGAGAAGAGTAGAGTAGAGTATAGCATACCAAAGAAGAGCAAGCGAAGAGGAGCAAGGTAGAGCATAGTAGAGTAGAGCAGAGTAGAGCATAGTAGAGCATAAAAAAGAAAAGCTAAGTTAGGCTATGCTGGGCTAGGCAAGTCTATGCTAGTCTATGCTAGGCTATGGAGTGTCCGTAGATTGCTTCTCTGATCACAAGAGTCTCAAGTATCTATTCACTCAGAAGGAACTGAATTTGAGGCAAAGGAGATGGTTGGAATTGATAAAAGACTATGAGCTGGTGATAAATTACTGCGAGGGTAAGGCTAATCCTGTTGCTGATGCTTTGAGCAGGCACTCAGTTATGCATACTATGTTAGCCTGTGACTCTATACTAGACTTGGATTGGGAAGTTGAAAGATGTCAAGAACAGTTGTCTGTTCAGAGACTGGTTCACAGACTCAGCTCGTTGACTATTCGGGCTGACTGGTTATCTGAGATGCGTGATCTTCAGCTTTGTGATGAAGAGCTGAAGGAGAAGTTTGAGTTGGCATCGCAGGGATTGGGAGGAGACTTTACTCTCAGAAACGACATTTTGACTTTCAGGGGTCGCTGGTGTGTGCCATCACATCAGGAGTTCAGGGAGAGGATCCTTCGAGAGGCTCATTATGGAACTTTGGCTATGCACCCTGGAGAAGTCAAGATGTACAGGAATTTGAGGAGTGTTTTCTGGTGGAGAGGTTTGAAGGCAGATGTTGCTGCTTTTGTTAGGAAGTGCCTTACATGTCAGCAAGTTAAGGCCGGGCACCAGAGACCTGGAGGATTGTTGCAGAGATTGCCGATTCCGGAGTGGAAATGGGATGACATCACTCTGGACTTTGTGACTGGACTTCCTCGTACCAGACAAGGTTTTGACGCCATTTGGGTCATCGTGGATCAATTGACCAAGTCAGCCCATTTCTTATCAATTAAGAAGACGGATTCAGCGGCACAGTTGGCAGAGGTATATATTCAGCAGATTGTCAGATTGCATGGGATTCCTCGATCTATTATTTCTGACAGAGACGCCAAGTTCACATCACAGTTTTGGAGGAGCTTACACACTGCCATGGGTACACAGTTGAAGTTCAGTACTGCTTATCATCCTCAGACAGATGGATAGTCTGAGCAGACTATTCGGACCTTAGAGGATTTGCTACGCCTGAGCATACAGACTTACTCAGCTTATTGGGCCATACGGTTACCCTTGGTAGAATTTGTGTATAACAACAGTTTTCAGGCGTCGATTGGTATGGCACATTACGAGGCACTATATGGACGTCGGTGTAGATCTCCTCTTTGTTGGGAGGAGGGTGATTCCAGGAGAGTGTGGGGACCCCAGATTGTGGAGGAGACCGCAGCGGAAGTCAAGTTATTGCAGGACAGATTACGTGCTGTGCAAGATCGCCAGACGAAATATTATGATCCTAAGCACAGAGCTGTTGAGTTCTTTGTGGGAGATAGGGTATTCCTGAAGATCAGTCCTATGCGAGGTCTATTCAGGTTTGGCAAGTCTTCTAAGCTTCGACCTCGTTACATTGGACCCTATCCTATTCTGGAGAGGATTGGTGAAGTGGCTTACAGGTTGGCACTTCCTGAGCATCTGTCTGGGATTCACAATGTGTTTCATGTTTCGAATCTCAAGAGATATGTGCCAGATCCTTCTCATTGTATCGGTGATGATCTTCCTGGTTTGCAAGTGGCACCAGATTCTTCTTATGTGGAACTGCCAGTTCGCATCCTCGAGGAGAGCAGCAGGCAGCTGAGGAACAGGTCGTTTCCTATGGTCAAGGTTCTGTGGAATAGACATGACGAAAGGGAGGCAACCTGGGAACTAGAGCAGGATGTTGCGGAAAAGTGGCCAGAACTTCTTGCTGAATTTCGAGGGCGAAATTCCTGATAAGGTGGGGAGATTGTTATACCCGGTAAAATATTATAGGTTTAATCTTCAATAATTCAATTGTGGCTTGGATGATTTCAGATCGACAGTAGGATGAGCCAGGAGCTCAATTGGAGGCTATTGGAATTTCTGAAATTTTCTGAGGATTTTTCGGAGCACCAAGATTTTTTTTAAAAACCGAAATTTGGATTTTTTTCTTTTACCGCGCGTGAACCGGAACGGAGCGGTTCAGCGAAGGTGGGGCGGTTCGCCGAGGTGCGTTTGCACGTGCTTTTAGATAAGCCGCGGATAAGCGGATCGGACGGGCGAGATCAGCGGTGGAGATTAACCGGCTGATCGGGTGTTAAGCGGCATTTTTGGAAGGTCAACCGGCGCTTAATGGGTCTTAACGGGTTATTACCGGTTTAAGCTGGGTATTTAACCTAAACTGTTCGGCTGTTAGGGTTTGGAACGGCGGCTAGAGGCGAAGTGTTCGCGGCGAACGGCGGTACTTTCGGGCAGCCCTCCAAGGGGCTTTTGGTAACCGGAGGTTCGCGGGACAGAGGCGAGCATTTTGGTACCGGTTTCGTTCGGCGAGGAGCTGCGGTTGATCGCGTGCGAACTTCACCGTCGCCGGCGAGCAAAGGTAGGAAATTCAGATTAAATTAGTTATTCAGCAAATTAAAAATATGGATAATTTTGCAAATAGCTACTTGAGCTTGCGGATATGGGTTTTTTGGAATTGATTAATGCAATTTATTGATTTTAGCATTTTAGGGTTTCTTTTTTTATGAAGAAGAATATATAAAATTTCCGCCGAATTGGAATTTCTGTGCATAGAAGCATGCCTTAGGTTTTGATATTATCATATTGCCATTATTCAGGTTATCTGAATGCTAGAATGATTTTAATTTCATGAATTGGCATAATTGGATCGGACAACACTTCGGCGAAAATTTTTGCATGGACATTTAGCTTCGCGACTTGATTATATGGAATTTTTAGGCTAGTACGAGCTTTAGGCTAGCGTTTCCTTGCGTTCGGTCGCCGGAAATCGACGGGGAAAACGGAGACTTCTGGAAAGTCGACGGTTAGAATTTCGCGGGCGACGGGCGAAGGAAGAGGATGAATTAGGGCTAATTAGGGATTAGTTTGATTATTAAGTGAATAATTATTTTAATTATTAATATTTATATGTTAAGCGTCGGCCCGAATTCGGATTATTAACTTCGGCCGGCGGGGTTCTCGGCTCAGCGCGTAAGGGTTCCGAACCGGCGACGAGAACCGGTTCAGGGGAACCGACGAATAAAAAAAAATTTAATTCGGAAATTAATCCGAATTTTCGGAAAAAGGATATGCGGATTTTAAATTCGGAAATTTATTCCGAATTTCGGAAAATGGATAAAGGGCAGAAATTTATTTTGGAAATTAAAATTTCCTGAAGTGAGGAAGAGGTGATTTTTGGAAATCACGTAGCCAAGTTGAAATTGACTGTTGGAAATTACCCATAAATTCAGTGCAGCTGGATTAGTTGGAAGGAAGTGTGACACTTGGGTGCTACCAGAATAGTCAGAATTTTGGTACAGTTTGTGTTGCTTGGATGACAATGACATGGATTAAGTCAGTTTACTCAGTGTTGGCATATTTCATGGATTGGCATATTGGACCGGACTACTATAGGCCCTATATGATGTTTTAGGGTAGTTGTGGTAGGTAACTGTGCGGTACAGACTTAGCTTTCACAGTATACATGTGGACTGGTATGCGCCTTGTTGTATCTGGACACATGTTGCCGAATCTTGGAGTTAGAGCTTGGCAATGACTGTAGGGGCGTGAGCTTCTATGGAAATTGTTGGGAGAGGACTTCTTGGGACGGTGGCTGAGTCGATCTCTTCTGGTCCATGAGTGTAGGCCTGCGTGCCTGAGAGTGGCAGTGGCAGGGGTGACTCGCCGTGGCTAGTCAAGTGTGTAGGCCTACGTGCCTGAGGGTGGCAGGGGTGTCTCACGTTGGCTAGAGATCTATGTGACTGGTTCTGTCTATAGTCTCCAGAAGATTGATTGACGAGAGACGCTGCGGTGTCGGTGCTAGGCGTTGTGATGCGTGCACAGAGATGGGCGTGTCCCGCTGGCATGCTTTGCCTAGGGGCCATGCGTGCACAGAGATGGGCGTGTCCCACTGGCATGCTGCCTAGGAGCACAGAGGAGAGCTACTCTGGTGTGACTGGGGGTGACTGTGGTTGGTCAGAGTCTGGGACTGAGAGTGCCTTTCCACCCTACATTGTTATGCTGTATTTCTATACTCTTACTATTATCCTTCTCTTGCATGAGAGTTTTTTTTTACTAGCTGTCTTTCCTACTGGGCGTAGCTCATTCCTTTATTATCTATATTTTTCCAGTGGCTCGGCAGACTTGACGCCACCCAGCTTTAGGTGGGATCGTGATCAGTAGGCTAGTGGAGGAGATCTGATCTGTGATTTTCTGAGACATTCTGGTTAGTTGATTGTTGCTGTTGGATGTATTCAGTGAGACTGTTATTCTTATGTCTTGTATTATGTGAGGGTGATTCTGACTCATGTACTCGGATGGATGATGTGGTATTTGATGGACTGTGACTTTTCATATGAGTTACATTTTTATACACTATCTTATTTTCTATCTTGACGGTATGGTGTGTGGAGCGCCATTTCATATCGGTGGATGTTATATATATATTTTTTTTTGTTGATGGTGAGGTCATTACATGACTATGGAACTTAACCTTGGGGGTTCAGACTTCTGTTAGATCGGTTCTCCTACCGGTATGGGTTAGGAGTATTGGGTCTAGTAGGAGTAACATTGCGCGAGTTCATCAGTTAATTCAGGAGTCATGAACCTGATTTTACGGTGTGCCTGGGAGATGGGATCCACATAGTTAAGGAAAGTAGGTGTGTAATGATGTGTTATATCCTATGTTTTTCGTAGGCTACTCAGGTTCGTATGGGACGATCTGAGCTGTCTATATGTAAAAAAAAAAAAAAAAAAAAAAAAAACTTGGGTGTAACAAGACTATTGCTAAGTTAGGTTAGGCAAGGCTGGGCTAGGCTAGGCTAGAGTTGAGTTGAGTAGTTTAGAGTGGGTCATAGTATAGTAGAGTAGAGTAGAGCAAAGAAAAGTGTTGAAGAGCAGAGCATAGTAGATTAGGGCAGAGTAGAGTAGAGTAGAGCAAAATAGAGCATAATAGAGCAAGGTTATTCTAGGTTTGGGTAGGCTAGGCTATGCTAGAGTAGAGTAGATTAGAGAAGAATAGAGCTAAGTTAAGCTAAGATAGGCTTTGTTAGGTTAGAGTTGTGTAGAGTATAGTATAGTACATTATAGTAGAGTCAAGTAGAGTAGAGCAAGGTTAGGCTAGGCTAGGCAATGCTAGACTAGGTTAGGTTAGGCTAGGGCAGAGTAGAGTAGAGTAGAGTAGAGAAGAGAAGATTTTAGTAGAGTAGAGTAAAGAAAGGTATGGCTTTGTTACCTTAGGCTACGCTTGACTAGAATAAAGAAGAGTGGAGTAGAGTAGAGCAGAGAAGAGTAGAGCAGTACAGAGCAAAGAAAAGTGGAGTACAGTAGAGCAGAGTAGAGTAAGGAAGAGTAGAGCTAGGCCAGGCTAGACAAGGCTCAGTTATAGTAAAGTAAAGAAGAGCTAGGTTATTTTAGGATTGGTTAGGCTAGGTTAGAGATGAGTAGAGTAGAGTAAAGTAGAGTGTTGTAGATTATAGTAGAGTATAATAGAATGGAGTAGAGTAGGGTAGGGCAAAGTAGAGTAGAGTAGAGTGAAGTTAGGATAAGCTAAGCTAGGCTAGACTAGGCTATGGTTTGCTGGGCTAAGCTAGGCTAAAGTAGAGTAGAGTAGAGTAAAGCTAGGTTAGGTTAGGTTATGCTAGGTTGGGCTAGAGTATAGAGTAGATAACAGTAGAGTAGAGTAGAGCAGAGTAGTGCAGAGTAGAGTAGAGTAGGGTAGAAAAAAGCAGAGTAGAGCATAGCATAACATAGTAGAGTAGGGTAGAGTAGAGCAAGGTTAGCCTAAGAAAGGCTAGGTTAGAGTAGAGTACAGTAGTGTAGAGTAGAGCTTGGTTAGGTCAAGCTAGGCTATGTTAGAGTTGAGTATAGTAGAGTAGTGTAGGGTAAAGGTGATTAGAGTAGAGTAGAGTGTAGTTAAGCAAGGTTAGGCTAGGCCAAGCTAGTCTATAGTAGAGTATAGTATAGTATAGTAGAGTAGAGTAGAGCTAGGTTAGGTTAGGCTAGGCTAAGTTAGGCTAGGCTAGAGTAGGGTAGGGTAGAATAGAGTAGAGTAGAGTGGAGAAAAGTTGAGTAGTGTAGAGTACATTAGAGGAGAGGAGAGGGGAGAGAGGTGAGCAGAGTAGAGTAGAGTAGAGTTGAGTGAGGCAGAGCAGAAGAGTGGAGTAGAGCAATGCAGTATAGAGCAGAGAAAGGTAAAGCAATGTAGAGTAGACCAGAGTAGAGCAGAGTAGAGAGAGTAGGGCTAGGTTAGGTTAGGGTAGGCTAAGCTAAGTTAGACAAGGTCAGAGTAGAAGTAGTGTAGAGTTGAGTTGTGTAGAGTAGAGATAGGTTTAGCATCGCTAGGGTAGGCTAAACTAGGTTAGGCTAGGTGTGGCTAGGCTTTTTTAGGATAGAGTAGTATAGAGTAGAGTAGAGTAGAGTGTAGTATATTAGAGCTAGATTAAGCTAGGCTGGGCTATGTTAGTGTATAGTAAAGTAGAGTAGAGTAAAGTAGGATAGGGAAGAGTAGAGTGTAGTATAGTAGAGTAGAGTAAAGAAGATGAGAAGAGTGTAAAGGAGAGGAGAGGAGAGCAGATCAGAGTAGAGTAGAGCATAAAAGAGTAGAGCAAAGGAGAGTATAGTAGAGTAGAGCAGAGTGAGGTAGAATAGAGCAGAGCATAACAGAGCAGACCAGAGCCAAAAAAGAATAAAAGATTAGAAAAGAGCAAAGTAGAGTAGAGAAAAGCAGAGTAGAGTAGAGTAAAGCATAGCAAAGTATAGCAGAGTAAAGAAGATTAAGGTTAGGCTAAGCTAGATTAGTGTAGAGTAGAGTAGAGCTAGGTTGGGCTAAGCTAGGCTAGGGTATAGTAGAGTAGAGTAGAGTAGAGAAGAGTAGAGCAGAGTAGAATGGAGAAGAGCAAAGTAGAGCATAATAGAATAGAGCAAAGTATAGTAGAGTAGACCAGGGAAGAGCTAGGTTTGGCTAGAGTAGACTAGAGTATAATAGTGTATGGTAGAGTAGAGTTGAGCTTGGTTATGATAGGCTTGGCTAGGCTAAGTTAGAGTAGAGTATGGTAGAGTAAAGTTTAGTAGAGCTAGGTTAGGCTAGGCTAAGATATGCTTGACAAGTGCAGGGTAGAGTGGAGTAAAGTGGAGTAGAGTAGAGCATAGTTGAGTAGAGTAGAGTAGAGTAGAGTAGAGCAAGGTTTGATTGAGTGAAGCTAAGCTAGGCTAGGTTAGGCTCGAGTCGACTAGGTTAGGCTAAAGAAGTGTAGAGTAGAGTTGAGTAAAGCTAGGTTAGGTTAGGCTAGGTTAAGCTTTATTAGGCTAGGCTAGACTAGAGTAGAGTAGAGTAAAGCAAAGTAAAGCAAAGTAGAGTAGAGTAGGTTAGGGTAGGGTAGAGTAGAGTAGAGTAGATTAAAGTATAACAGAGAGCAGAGTAGAGAAGAGTAGTGCTAAGTTAGGTTAAGCTACGTTAAGCTAGGCTATGTTAGGCTAGGCTAAGCTATGTTAGGTTAGGCTATACTATTGTTGGCTAGGTTGGGCTAGGGTATAGAAGAGTAAAGTAGAGTACAATAGAGTAGAGTAAGGCTAGGTTAGGCTTGGGTAAGCTAGGTTAGGCAAGAGTATAGAGCAGAGCAAAGTAGAATAAAATAAAGGTTAGACTATGCAAGGTTAGAGTAGAGTTGGGACAAATAGAGTAAAGTAGAGTAGATTATAGTAGAGTAAAGCTAGGTTCAATTAGGCAAGGCTAAGGTAAGATAAGCAAGGTTGAGCCAGGCTAGAGTAGAGGAGAGCAGAGCTAGGTTGGTCTAAGCTAGGCTAAGCTGATTGGAGTATAGTAAAGTAAAGTAGAGAAGAGCAGAGCAAAGCAAAGCAAAGTAGAGTAGATCAGAGCAGAGTAGAGCAGAGTAAAAATGAGTAAAGAAGAGTAGAGCTTTGTTAGGCTAGGCTAGGTTAAGCTAGGCTAGGTTAGGCTAGGCTAGGTTAGGCTAAGTTGGGCAAGGTTATGGTAAGCTAGCTTGGGCTATGCTAGAGTAGAGTAAGGTAGCGTAAAGGAGAGTAGAGTAGAGAATTGTTAGGTTATGCTAGGTGAGAGTATAGAGTAAAGTATAATAGAGTAGAGCAAAGTAGAGTAGAGAAGAGTAGAGCAGAGTATAAAAGAGTAGAGTAGAGCTGAGCATAGTAGAGTAGAGTAGTGTTAGGTTTGGCTAAGTTACGTTAGGTTTGGCTAAATTAGGCTAGGTTAGGCAAGGATAGGCTGGAGTAAAGTAGAGTAGAGCTTGGTTAGGTTAGGCTAGGCTAGGTTAGAGTAGAGATGAGTAGAGTAGAGTAGAGTATAATAAAGAAAATCTTGGTTAGCCTAGGCTAGGCCAGGTTAGATTAGATTAGAGTAGAGTAGAGTAAAGCTAGGTTAGGCTAGGCCAGGATAGGCTAGGTAAGAGTAGAGTAGAGTAGAGTAGAGTAGGGTAGACTAGAGTAGAGTAAAGCAAAGCATAGTAGAGTAGAGAAGAGTTGACTAGAGGAGAGGAGAGTAGAGTATAGCACTGCAAAGTAGAGCAAAGTAGAGTAGAGTAGAGCAAAGTAGAATAGTAGAGTAGAGAAATGCAAAGTAGAGCTGAGCAGTGCAGAGTAGAGTAGAGTAGAGTAAAGTAGAGCTAGTTTAGGCTATGTTAGGCTAGGCATGCATAGGCAAGGCTAGATTAGAGTAGAGTACAGTAGAGTAATGTATTGTAGATTATCACTAGGTTTGGCTAGGCTAGGCTAGGGTAAACTCGACTAGGCATGAGTATAGTAGAGTAGAGTAAAGCAGGGTAGAGCAAAGCAGAGCAGAGCAGAGAAGAGAAGATGAGCAAAGCAATGCAATGTAGAAAATAACAGATTAGAGTATAGAAGTATAGAGCAAAGTAAAATAGAGTAGAGTAGAGTAGAGCAGAGTAGAGTAGAGTAAGGTTATGAAATATTAAGCTAGGCTAAGCTAGATTAGAGTAGAGTTTAGTAAGGTAGAGTAGAGGGTAGCTAGGTTATACAAGATTAGGCTAGGGAAGGCTAGGCTAGAGTAGAGTAAAGTGGAGTATAGTAGAGTAGAGTAGAGTAAAGTAGAATAGGGCTAGGTTAGGCTAAGTAAGGTAAGGTAAGCTAGGCTAGGTAAAGCTAGAGTAAAGTAGAGTAGAGCTAGGTTAGTCTAGGCTAGGATAGAGTACAATAGAGCAGAGTAGAGTAGAGTAGAGTAGAGAAGAGAAGAGCAGAACCGAGTAGAGTAGTGTAGAAAAGAGCAGAGTAGAGTAGAGTAGAGCAGAGAAGTGCTAAGTTAGGCTAGGCTAAGTTTAGCTAGGTTATAGTAGAGTAGAGTAGAGTAAACTGGAATAGAGTATAGTAGAGTAGATCTAGCTTAGGTTTGGCTAGGGTAGGCCAGAGTACAGTACAGTAGAGTAGAGTAGAAAGGAGTAGAGTAGAGTAGAGTAGAGTAGAGCAAAGTAGAGTAGAGCAGAGAAGAGCAGAGCAATGCAAAGTAGAGAAAAGCAAAATAGAGCAGAGCTAGGTCTGTCTAGTTTAAGCTATACTAGGCTAAGTAAGAGAAGAGTAGAGTAGAGTAGAGTAGAGTAAAGTAGAGTAGAGAAGAATAAAGTTGGGTTAGTCTAAGCTAGATAGGCTAGGTTAGAGTGGAGTAGAGTAGAGTAAAGTATAATATAGTATAGTAAAGTAGAGTAGAGCCAGGTTAGGCGAGGCATGACTAGGCTAGGTTATGCTTTGTTAGGCTAGTGTAGAGTAGAGTAGAATTGAGTAGAGTAGAAAGGGATAAAATTATGTATAGTAGGGTCGAGCAAGGTTAGACGAGGCTAGGCTGGGCTCAAGTAGAGTAGAGTAAAGTAGAGTAGAGCAGACTAAAGAAAAGTGGAGCATAATAGAGAAGAGCAATATGGAGTAGAGCAAAGAAAAGCTTGGTTAGGCAAGGTTTGAGAAGAGTATAATAGAATAAAGTAGAGTAGAGTAGAGTGGAGTAGAGTAGAGTATAGTAGTATAGAGCTAAGTTAGGTTAGGCTTGCTTAGGTAAAGTTAGGCTAGCTTAGGCTAGGCTAAGTTAAGCTAGGCTAGGTTAGGCTAAGCTAGGCTAGGCTATGATAGAGTGGAGTTGAGTAGAGTTGAGTAAACTTGAGTGAGATTAGGCTGCACTATGCTATAGTATAATAGAGTAGAGTAGAGAAGAGAAGAGTAGGGCAGAGTGGAGTAAAGCAGAGCAGAGCTATGTTTGACTAGGCTAACATAAGCAAGGCTAAGCTAGGCTATGCTAGAGTAGAGTTGAGTGGAGTAGAGTTAGGTTAGGCTAAGCTAGGCCAGGCTAGTTTATAGTATAGTAGAGTAGAGTAGAGTAGAGAAGAGTACAACTAAGTTAGCTTGGCTAGGTTAGAAAAGGCTAGGATGAAGTAGAGTAGAGTAGAGTAAAGAAGAGTATAGTAAAGAAGAGTAGAATTAAGTAGAGTAGAGCAAGGTTAGGCTAAGATCGAGTATAATAAAGTAGAGTAGAGAATAGAAGAGCAGAGTAGATCAGAGCTGAGCAAAGTAGAGCAGAGTAGGGCAGAGCAGAGTACAGCTAGGTCAGGCTAGACTATGCTAGGCAAGATGCAAATATAATGAGGTATAGAAAAGGAAGGATGGGCTAGGCTTGGTTAGGCTAGGTTATAGAAGAGTTTAGTAGAGTTGAGTAGAGTGTTGTAGAGTACAATAGAATTAAGTAGAGTAGAATAGAATAAAGTAGAGCTAAGTTAGGCTAGGCTAAGCTAGGCTATTGTTGGCTAGGCTAGGCTAAGCTCTAGGAGAGCAGAGTAGAGTAGAGCAGAAGAGGGCTTTGTAAGACTAGCCTAGAGTATGGAACAGAGAAGTTTAGAGTATACATAGTAGAGCAAAGTAGAGTAGAGTAGAGTAAGTAGAGCATAATATAGTAGAGTAGAGTAGAGTAGAGTAGAGTTAGGTTGGGCTAAGCTAGGCTAGGCTTGGCGAAGCTTACTAAGCTTGGTTAGGCTAGGCTAAGGCTATAGTAGAGTAGAGTAAAGTAGAGCTTAGTTAGGCTAGGAAAGGCTATGTTAGAGTAGAGTAGAGTAGAGTAAAATAAAGTAGAGTAGAGTTTAGTAGAGTATAGAAGAGCAAGGTTAGGCAAGGTTAGGCTTGGTTAGGCGAGGCTAGGTTAGGATAGATTAGTCTAGGCTATGCTAGGTTAGACTATAGCAAAGTAGAGTAGAGTGTAGTAGAGTAGAGTAGAGCCGAGTTAGACAGGGCTAGGCTAAGTTAAATTAGAGTAGAATAGAGTAGTGTAGAGTAGAGTAGAGTAGGGTAGAGCAGAGTAGAGTAGAGTAGAAGAGAGGAGAAGAGAGGAGAGAAGAGCAGAATGGAGCAGAGCAGAAGGACAGGATTGAGCAATGGAGAGTAGAGTAGAGCAGAGTAGAACAACGTAGAGTAGAGTAGAGTAAAGTAAAGTTAGGTAGAGCTAGGTTAGGCTAGGGTTTGCTATGCTAAGCTAAGCTAGACCAGAGTAGAGTAGAGTAGCATTGAGTTGAGTTACATTTGGCTATGCTATGGTTGTCTAAGTTAGGCTAGGTTAGAGTAGAATAGAGTAGAATAGAGTGGAGTATTATGAAGATAGATTAGGTTGGGCTATGGTAATGTATAATAGAGTAGAGTAGACTAGAATAGAATAGAATAGAGCAGAGTAGAATAAAGAAGAGTAGACTAGAGCAGAGTAGAGTAGAGTAGAGTAGAGAAGATGAGAGGAGAGGTGAGGACAGAAGAGGAGAGGAGAGGAGAGTAGAACAGAGCAAAGCTGAGTTGAGCATAGCAAAATAGATTGGAGTAGAGCAGAGCAAAGCAGAGTAGAGTAGAGCAGAGCAGAATAGAGCAAAGCAAAGGCTAGGATTGAGTAATACATAGTAGAGTGGAGTAGTGTAGAGTAGAGAAGAGCAGGGTAGAGTAATGTAAGGTAGAGCTACATTATGCTAGGGTATGCTACGCTAAGCTAGGCTAGACTAGAGTAGAGTTAAGTTGAGGTACGTTTGGTTATGCTAGGGTTGGCTAAGTTAGGCTAGGCTAGAGTAGAGTATAGTAGAGTAGAGTAGAGTGGAATATTATAATGATAGATTAGGCTAGCCTATGGTAATGTATAGTAGAGTAGAATAGAATAAAATAGAGTAGAGTAGAGTAGAATAAAGAAGAGTAGACTAGAGCAGAATTGGGTAGAGTAAAGTAGAGTCGAGTAGAGAAGATAAGAGGAGAGGAGAGGATAGGAGAGGAGAGGAGAGGAGAGGAGAGCAGAGCAAAGCTGAGTAGAGCATTACAAATGTAGATTAGAGAAGAGCAGAGTAGAGAAGACCAGAATAGAGCAAAGCAAAGTAGAGCAGTCTAGAGTAGAGTAGAGAAGAGCATAGTATAGTAGAGGAGAGCAAAGTAGAGTAGAGAAAAGTAGAGTAGAGCAAAGCAGAGTAGAGCAGATTAAGGTTTGGCTAGGTTAGGCTATGCTAAGCTTGTGTAGAGTAGAGTATAACAGAATAGAGTAGAATAGAGTAGAGTAAAGTAAAGTAGAGTAAAGTGGAGTAGAGCTAGGTTAGGCTAGGTTACACTAGAGTACAGTGGAGTAGAGTAGAGTAGAGTAGAGCAAAGTAGAGCAGAGCAGAATAGAGAATAGTAGAGTAGAGAAGAGCTTAGAAGAATTAAGCGAAGTAGAGCAGAGTAGAGAGAACTAAACCAAAGCTAGGTTAGGCTAAGCTAGGCTAGAGTAGTGTAAACTAGAATAGAATAGAGTATAGTAGAGTAAAGTTGAGCTAGGTTAGGATTGGCAAGGCTAGGCTAAGTTGGAGTATAGTGTAGTATAGTAAAATAGAGTAGAGCTGGGAATGGCTAGGCAAAGCTACACTAGGGTTAGTTAGGCTAGGCTATGCTAGTTAGAGTAGAGTGGAGTAGAGTAGAGTAGATTGGAGTATACTAAAGTATAGTAAAGTAGAGTAGAGTAGAGTAGAGCCAGGTTTGGTTGGGTTAAGCTAGGCTAGGCTAGGATAGGTAGGCTAGGCTAGAGTAAAGTAGAGTAGAGTAGAGCAAGGTTAAGCTTGGCTAGGTTAGGCTAAGCTAGGCTAGGCTAAAGTAGATTTGACTAGAGCCGAGTAAAGTAGAGTAGAATAGAGTAGAGCAGAGTAGAGCAGATCAGAGTAGAGCAGAGTAGAGCAGAGTAGAGTTGAACAAAGAAGAGTAGAGCTAAGTTATGTTAGTCTAGGTTTGGCTAGGCTAGATTAAACTAGGCAAAGCCAGGACAGGCTAGACTAGGTTATGGTAGGCTAGGAATGGCTTGCTAGAGTAGAGTAGAGCAAAGTAAAGTAGACTAGAGCTTAGTTAAGCAAGGCTAAATAAGGCTAGGCTAGATTACAGAGTATAGCTGAGCAAAGGAGAGCAGAGTATAGTAGAGTAGGGGGAGCAGAGTAGAGAAGAGTAGAGCAGAGTTGAGAAGTAGAGTGGAATAGAGTAGAGCTAGGTTAGGCTAAGTGAAGCTAGGCTAGGTTAGCCTAGTGTAAAGTAGAGAAGTGTAGAGTATTGTAGTGCTTGGTTAGGCTAGGCTAGGCTAGGTTAGACTAGAGTAGAGTAAAAAAGAGTAATGTAGAGAAGAGTAAAGTAGTGTTTAGTAGAGTAGAGCAAGGTTAAGCTAGGCTAGGCTATGGTAGGCTCAGTTAGGTTAGGCTAAGCTAGACTAGAGTTGAGTAGAGTTGAGTAGAGTAGAGTTAGGTTAGACTAGGCTAGGTTAGGCTAGGCTAGAGTAGAGCAGAGTAAAGTAGAGCTAAATAGAGAAGAATAGTGTAAAGTAGTGCAAGGTAGAGTAAAGTAGAGTAGATTAGAGAAGAGCAAATGAGAGCATAGTAGAGTAGAGTAGAGAAGAGTAGAGCTATGTTAGGTTAGGATAGGCTAGGTTAGGTTAGGATAAGCTAGGCTACCTTAGGCTTAGTTATGGTAGGCTAGTCTGGCCTAGGCTAGAGTAGAATAGAGTAGAGTAGAGTAGAGTAGTGTAGAGCTAGGTTCGACTAGGCTAAGCTAGGCTAGGCTAGAGCATAGACTAGAGCTGAGTAGAGTTAAGCATAGTAGAGCAAAGAGAAGAGTAGAGCAGAGTTGAGCGTAATAGAACATAGCAGAGCTTGGTTATGTTAAGCAAAGCTTGGCTAGGCTAGGCTGAGCTAGGCAAGGATAAGCCAGAGTAAAGTCAAGTAGAGTAGAGCAAAGAAGAGCCTGGTTAGGCTAGGTTAGGTTAGGCTAAGCTAGGTTAGACTAGAGTAGAGTATAGTATAATAGAGTAGAGTAGAGTAGAGTATATTAGAAGAAAGCTAGGTTAGGATAGGCTAGGCTAATGTAGGCTAGGTTAGGCTAGGCTAGGCTAGGCTAATGTAGGCTAAGTTAGGCAAGGTTAGGCTAGAGTGGAGTAGAGTAGAGTAGAGTAGAGCAAGGTTAGGCTGGGCTAGGTTAGGTAAAGTAGGGCTGGGCTAGAGTATAGTAGAGTAGAGTAAAGTAGAGTAGAGTAGAGAAGAGCAAAGTAGAGCAAAGCTTAGTAAGGTAGAGAAAGGTAGAGTAGATTAGAGCAGACCAAATCATAGTAGAGCAGAATAGAGAATAATAGAGTTAAGTTAGTTTAACTTAGGTTAAGCTAGGCTATGTTATGCTAGGTTAAGCTAGGCTAGTTTATGGTAGTCAATGTTGGGCTAGGCTTGAGTAATGTAGAGTAGAGTAGAGTAGAGTAAAGTAGAGTTAGGTTAGGCTAGGCGAGAGAACAGATCAGAGTAGAGAAAAATGGAGTAGAGCAGAGAAGAGTAGAGCTGAGTTAAGCATAACAGAGTAAAGTAGAGCTGACTAGAGCTAGGTTAGGCTAAGCTATGCTTGGTTAGGCAACATTAGGGTAGGCTAGGCAAGGCTTGGACATTGTAATGTAGTATAGAGTAGAGTAGAGTAGAGCTTGGTTAGACTAGGCTAAGTTAGGTTAAACTAGTAAAGTAGAGTAAAGTACAATAGAGTAGAGTAGAGTATAGTAAAGTAGAGCTAAGTTAGCCAGGCTAGGTTAGGGTAGGCTGTGCTAGGCTAGGTTAGAATAGAGTAGAGTTAGGTTAGGCTAAGCTAGGGTAGAGTAGGGTAGAGTAGAGTGGAGTAGAGTAGAGTAGTGTAGATTAGAGTAGAGTAAAGTAGAGTAGATTAGAGCTAGGTTAGGCTATGCTAAGCAAGGCTAGGCTAGCAAGATTAGAGTAGAGTAGAGTAAAGAAGTGTTAAGTTAGACTAGGTGGGCTAGTCTAAGCTAGACTAGGCTAGAGTAGAGTAGAGTACAGTAGAGTAAAGTAGAGTAGAATAGAGTAGAGTTGAGTAGAGTAAAGTAGAGTAAAGCTAGGTTAGGTTAGGCTATGTTAGGCTAGGCTTTACTAAGCTGGGCTAGTTAGGTTAGAGTAGAGCAGAGTAGAGTATAGTAAAGTAGAGTAGAGTTTAGTTGAATAGAGTTAGGTAGGGTTAGGCTATCTTAAGGTGAGCTAGAGTAGAGTAGAGTAGATTAGAGAAGAGTAGAATAGAGTGGAGTAGAGCAGAGCAAAGTATAGTATAGCAAAGCAGAGGAGTAGAGTATAGCAAAGCAAAGCTAGGTTAGTGTAGGTTAGGCTAGGCCAGGCCAGGCAAGGGATGGGTGAAGTATTATAGTAGAGTAGAGTAGAGAAGAATAGAGTAAGGTTAGGCTAAGCTAGGCTGGGCTAGGTTAGAGTAGAGCAGAGAAGAGTAGGGTAGATTAGAGTATAATAAAGTATAGTGGAGTAAAGTAGAATAGAGCTAGGTTGGGTTAGGCTAGACTAGGCTTGATTAGGCTGGGCTAAGCTTGAGTAGAGTAGAGTAGAGTAGATTAGAGAAGAGTAGAATAGAGTAAAGTTGAGTAGAGTAAAGCTAGGTTAGGCTAGGCTAAATTAGGATCAGGTTGACTAGAGTAAAGTATAGCAAAGAAGGGTAAAGAAAAGTAAAGCAAAGGACAATAGAGAAAAGTAGAGCAGATAAAAAAGTAGAGCAAAGTAGAGAAGAGCTATTTTAAGCTAGGTTAGAGAAGAGTAGAGTAGGGTTAAGCAGAGTAGAATATAGTAGAGTAAAATTGAGCTAGCTTGGCTAGGCTAGGCTTCGTTAGGTTAGGCTATGTTAGGCTAGGCTAAGCTAGGCTAGAGTAATGTAGAGTAGAGTATAACAGAGTAGAGTAGACTTGTTTGAGGGTTCGCAAGGCCAGAGTACAATAGATTAGATTAAATTAGAGTAGATTAGAGTAGAGTCGAGCACATTAAAGTAGAGTAGAGTAGAGCACAACATAAACAAACAAAGTATAGTAGAGCAGAGTAGTGCAATGCTAGGTTAGGCTAGGCTAAGCCAAGCTAGGCAGGGCTAGAGTAGAGTAGAGTGGAGAAGAGCCAAGTTATGCTAGGCTAAGCTAATCTAGGATAGGTTAGAGTGGAGTAGAGTATAGTAGAGTAGAGTAAAGTAAAATGGCATAGGGAAAAGTAGAGTATAGTATATTAGAGCATAGTGGAGTAGAGTAGAGCTAAAAGTTAGGCTAGGCTAGGCTAGGGCAAGCTAGACTAAGGTATTTCAAGGCTAGGTTATGTTATAGTAGAGTAGAGTAGAGTAGAGTGGAGTAGAGTAGAGCTCTATTAGGCTGGACTAGGTGAGGCTAGGCTAGAATAGAATAGAGTAGATTAAAACAAAGTAGAGAAGTGTGGAGTAGATACTAGCAAAGTAGAGTAGAGTAGAGTATAGAAGAGCAAAGTAGAGCAGAGTAAAGTAGAGATAGAATAAAAGAGTAGAGCATAGTATAGTAGAGTTGAGCTAAGTTAGGCTAAGCTAGGCTAGGCTAGGCTCACCTAGGCTAGGTTATATTATGTATAGTAGAGTGAGGTAGTGAAGAGTAGAGTTGAGTAGAGTAGTGTAAAGTAGAGTTAAGTATAGCATAGTTGAGTAGAGTAGAGTTGAGTTGAGCTAGGTTAAGCTAGCTTAGGCCTAGTTAGGCTAGGCTAGGCTAGGTTAGGCTGTGCTATCAATGAGTAAAGTAGAGTAGCATAGAGTAGAGTAGAGCAAGGTGAGGTTAGGCTAAGTTAGACTAGGTATAAGTAAAGTATAATAGACTATAGAAAAGCATAGTATAGTAGAGTAGAGTGGAGTAGAGCATGACAGAGAAGTGTAGAGCAGAGCTAAGATAGGTTAGGCTAGGCTTTGCTAAGCAAGAGTACACTAGAGTAGAGTAGGGTACAGTGAGTAGAGTAGAGGTAGGTTAGGCTAAGCAAGCCTAGGTTAGGTTAGAGTAGAGTAGACCAGAGTAGAGTAGAGTATAGTAGAGTATAGTATAGTAGAGTAGAGTAGAGCAAGGTTTGGTTAGGCTAGGCTAAGCTAGGCTAGGTTAGGCTTGGCTATGCTAGAGTATAGTATAGTGGAGTAGAGAAGATTAGACAATAGTAGAGTTGAGCAAAAAAGAGTAGAACAAAGCAGAGCATAAAAAAATAGAGTATAGTAGAGTAGAGCAAAGCAAAGGTAGTTAGTTTAGGTTAGGCTAGGCTAGGTTAGAGTAGAGTTGAGTAGTATAGAATAGAGTAGAGTAAAGTAGAGTATAGTTGAGGAGAGTAAAGATTGGGAGAGCAGAGTAGAGTAGAGCAGAATAGAGCAAAGAAGAGTAGAGTAGAGAAAAATAGAGTAGTGCAAAAAAGAGCAGAGCATAATAGAACAGAGTTAGGTTGGGCTAGGCTAAGTTAGTCTAAGCTTGGTTTCGCTTAGCGAGGCTACAATAAAGTAGAGTCGAGTCGAGTAGAGTAGATTAGGGTAGAGTAGAGTAGAGCTAGGTTAGGCAAAACTAGGCTAAGCTAGAGTAGAGTAGAGTAGAGTAGGGTACAGTAGAGTAAAGTTGATCTAGGTTAGGCTAAGTTAGAGTAGAGTAAAGTGGGGTAGAGCAAGGTTAGGCTAGGGTTGGCAAGGCTTGGCTTGGCTAGGCTAGGCTAGAGTCTAATAAATTAGAGCAGAGTAGAGTAAAGCTAGGTTAGGCTAAGCTAGGCTAGTTAAACTAAACTAGGCTAGAGTAGGGTGGAGTGGAGAAAAGTAATATAGAGTAAAATAGAGAAGAGTAGAACAGAGCAGAGTAGAGTAGATCAGAGTAAAGTATAACAGAGTAGAGTAGGGCAGAGTAGAGCTAGGTTAGGTTAGGCTTGGCTAGCCTAGAGTAGAGTAGAGTATAGTAGGGTAAGGTTAGGCTAGGCTAGGAGAGGTTAGAATGGCTACCCTAGGATAGGCTAGAGTAAACTAGACTAGAGTAGAGCAGAGCAGAGCAGAGTAGAGCAGAGAAGAGCAAAGCAGAGTATAGCACAGCAAAGTAGATTAGAGGAGTGCAAAAAATTGTAGAGTAGGGTATAATAGAGATGAGCAAAGCAGAGTTTTGCATGATTAGGGTAAGCTAGGGTAGGCTAGACTAGGTTAGGCTATGTTAGTGTAGAGTATAGTAGAGTAGAGGAGAGTAGAGTAAAATAAAGTGGAGTAGAGTAGATTAGAGCTTGATTAGGTTGGGCTAAGCTTGGCTAGGCTAAGCAAGGCTATGCTATAATAGAGTAGTTTATGATAGAGTAAAGTAGAGTAGAGTTTGGTTAGGCTAGGCTAGGCTAGGCAAGGCTAGAGTAGAGCAGAGTAGAGTAGAGTAGAACAGAGCAGAGCAAAGTAGAGCAGAGATAAGCAAGGTAGAGTAGAGTAGAGTAGAGTTATATTAGGCTAGGCTAGGTTAAGCTAGGCTTGGTATGGTTAGGATGGGCAAGACTAGGTTAGAGTCGAGAATAGTAGAGCAGAGTAGTGTGGAGTTGAGCAGAGTAGAGTAGAGTAGAGGTAGGTTAGGATAGGAAAAGCTAGGTGAGGCTAGGCTAGGGTTGGCAATGCTAGGGTAGGTAAGGCCAGAGTAGAGTAGAGTAGTGCTACGATAGGCTAAGCTAGGTAATGCTAGGCTAGAGTACAAAGCAGAGTACAGTAGAATAGAGCAGAGAAGAGCAGACCAGAGCAGAGGATAGCATAGCATAGCAGAGTAGAGTAGAGCAGAGCATAGTAGATATAGCTTAGGCTAGGCTTGGCGAGGCTTGGTAAGGCTTGGCATGGCTAGGCTAGGCTAGAGTAGAGTACAGTATGCTAGAGTAGAGTATAGTAGAGCTTGGTTAGGCAAGACTAGGCTAGGTAAGAGTAGAGTAGAGTATAACAAAATGGAATAGAGTAGAGTATGATAGAGTAGAACTAGGATAGGCTCGGCAAAGCTAGGCTAGAGTATGCTAGTGTAGGCTAGGCTTTGATAGACTAGGCAATAATAGAGTAGAGTAGGGCACAGTCGAGTAGAGTGGAGTATAGTTGAGTTTGGTTAGTCTAGGCCAGGCTAAGCTAGAGTAGAGCAGAGTAGAGTAGGGTAGAGTAGAGTACAAGAAAGTAAAATAGAGTAAAGAAGATTAGAGTAGAGTGGAGTAGAGTAGAGTATAATAGTGTAGAGCATAGTAGAGTAGTGTAGAGCAAAGTAGAGTAGAGCATAGTACAGCATAGCTGAGCTAGGTCTAGACATGTCTAGGCTAGGATAGGATAAAGTAAAGTAGAGTAGAGCGGAGTATAGTAGTGTAGAGTAGAGTAAAGTAGAGTAAAGCTAGGTTAGGTTAGGCTAGGGTAGGATAAGGTGGTCTTGGCAAGGCTAAGCTAGAGTAGAGTGGAGTGATGTAGAGCTAGATAAGCTAGGCTGGGCTAGGCTAACCAAGGCTAGAGTAAAGTAGAGTAGAGATGAGTAGAGTAGAATAAAGTAGAGTAGAATAGATTAGAGTAGAGTAGAGTAGAATGGAGTAAAATATAATAGAGTAGAGGAGAGAATAATAAAAAAGAGGAGAGGATAGGATGATAGAGTAGAATAAAGTAGAGCATAACAGAGAAGAGGAGAGTAGAGAAGAGCAAGTTAGAGCAGAGTAAAGCTTAGCAGAGTAGAACAGAATTGATCAGAGTAGAGGAGAGAAGAGTAGAGTAAAGAAAAATGTAGAAGAGTAGAGCAAAGCAGAGTAGAGTAGAGTAGAGTAGAGCAGAGCAAAGTTAGGCTAGACTAAGTAGAGTAGAGTAGAGCGAAGTAGAGTATAGTAAAGTAGAGTAGAGTAGGGAGAGCTTGGCAAGGTTAGGTTAGCCTAAGCTATGTTAGAGTAGAGTAGAGTAGATTAAAGTAGACTAGAGTAGAGTAGAATAGAGTAGAGCTAGGGTAGGTTGGGCTAAGCTAGGCTATACTAGGTTAGGCTAGGGATGGCTAGGCTAAGCTAGGGTAAGCTATGCTAGATTAGAGTAGAGTTGAGTAGAGTTGAGTAAGGTAGAGTACAGTAGAGTTGAGTAGAGTAAAGCTAGGTTGAGCTAGGATGGCTAGGCCAGGCAAGGCTAGAGTAGAGTATAATAGAGCAGAGCAAAGCAACAAAGAGTAAGCAGAGCTAGTATAGGCTAAGTTAGGCTAGGCTAGAGTAAGGAAGAGTAGAGTAGAGTAAAGTAAAGTAGAACAAGGTTACGCTAGGCTAGGTTAAAGTAGAGTACTGTCGAGTAGAGTAGAGATAAGTTAGGTTAGAGTAGAGTAGAGAAGAGTTTAGAAGAGTAGAGTAGAGTAGAGTAGACTAGAGAAGAGCAGAGTAGAGCAAAGTAGAGCAGAGTAGAGCAGAGCATAAAAGAGCTGAGCAGAGTTGAACAGAGTAGAGTGGAGTAGAATAGACTAGTATAGAGAGGAAAAAAGCATAGAAGAGTAGAGAAAAGTAGAGTACAATAGAATATAATATAGCTGGGTTAAGTTAAGCTATGTTAGGCTAGGCTAAGCTAGGCTAAAGTTTAGTAGAGTAGAGTAGAGTAGACTATAGCAGAGTAGGATTGAGTTAGGATAAGCTAAAATAGGCTTGGATAAGTTGAGTAGAGTAGAGTATAGTAGATTAGAGCAAAGCAAGGTTAAGCTAAGCTAGGATAAGCTAGGTAAGGCTAGAGTAGAGTAGAGTAGAGCTTGGTTAGACTTGGTTTAGCTAGAGTGCAGTAGAGCAGAGTAGAGTAGAGTAGAAGAGAGTAGAGTAGAGTAGAGCAGAGTAGAGTAGAGTAGAGTAGAGTAGAGTAGAATAAAGCAGAGCTGAGTAGAGTAGAGTAGAGTAGCATAGAGATGAGCAAAGTAGAGCAAAGCAAAGTAAAACAGAGCAAAGCAGAGCAGAGCTAGGTTATGCTAGGCTAAGCTATGCTAAAGTAAAGTAGAGTAGGGCTAGTTAAGGTTAGGTTATGTTAAAGTAGAGTAGAATATAATAGATAAGAGTAGAGTAGAGTAGAGTAGAGTAGAGCAGAGCTAGTTTAGGTTTGGTTATGTTGGGCTAGGTTAGGCTAGGCTATGCTATATTAGAGTAGAGTTGAGTAGAGTAGAGTAGAGAAGAGTAGAGTATAGTAGAGTAAAGTAGAGTAGAGTAGAGTAGAGCTCGGTTAGGCTAGGCTTGGTTAGACTAAGTTATAGTACAATAGAGTAAAATATATAAGAGTAGAGTAGATCAGAGGAGAGCAGAGGAAAGTAAAAAAAGTAGAGCAGAGTAGAGCAAAGCAGAGCAAAATAGAGCAGAGAGGAGCAAAGTATAGTAGAAAAAGTGGAGTTGAGCGAAGCAGAGTAGAGCAGAGCAGACAAAAGCTAGGGTAGGCTAGGATAGGCTATGCTAGGATAGGCTGGGCTAGGATAGGCTGGGCTAGGTGATGCTAAGCTAGAGTAGAGTAGAGTAAAGCAATGTTATGCTTGGCTAGGTTAGAGTAGAGTAAAGCAGAGCAAAGTACAGTAAAGTAGAGTAGAGATAGGTTAGCCTAAGAATGGCTGGGCTAGGGTAGGTTAGGCTAGAATGTAATATAATAGAGTAGAGTTGATCTTAGTTAGGCTAAGATATGCTAAGCAAGAGTAGAGTAAAATAGAGTAGACCAGAGAAGAGTAGAGTAGAGTAGAGTTGTATAATGTAGAGTAGAGTAGAGTAGAGCTAGGTTAGGCTAAGCTAGGCTATGTTAGAGTAGAGTAGAGTATAGTACAATATAATGCAGTAAAGTAGAGCAAGGTGAGGCTAGGTTTGGTAAAGATAGGCTAGGCTAGGCTTGGTCAAGCTAGGTTAGAGTAGAGAAGAGTAGAGTATAGTAGAATAGAGTAGAGTGGAGTAGAGTTGAGTAGAGAAGAGTAGAGCATAATAGAGCATAATAGAGTATTGCATTGTAGAGTAGAGTAGATAAGAGTGGAGCAAGGTTAGGCTCGATTAGGCTAGGCTAGCATTGAGTAGAATAGAGTATAATAGAGTATAGTAGAGTAGAGCTATGTTAGGCTACGATAGAGTTGGCTCGGCTATGCTAGTGTAGAGCAAAGAAGAGTAAAGTAGAGTAGAGTTAGGTTAGGCTAGGCTAGGCTAGAGTCTAGAGAGTAGAGTAGAGCAGAGTAGAGTAAAGCATAGCAGAATAGAGTATAGTAGAGTAGAGTAGAGCATAGCATAGTAGAGTAGAGCAAAGCAAAGAAAAGTTGAGTCGAGAAGAGAATAGTAGAGCTAGGTTAGACTTGGCTAAACTTGGCTAGGCTAGAGTAGAATAGAGTAGAAGAGTAGAGTAGTGTAGATCTAGATTACGCTAGGCTAGAAAAGGCTAAACTAGGATAGAGTAAACTAGAGTAAAGTAGAGTAGATTAGAATAGAACAGAGTAAAGAAGAGAAAAGAATAACATAGCAAAGTAGAGCAAAGTAGAATAGAGTAGAGCAAAGAATGTTATAGCAGAGCAAATTAAAGCAAAGCTAAGTTAGGTTAGGCTAAGTTAGGCTAGAGTAGGGTTGAGTAATGTCGAGATATGATAGGTTAGGTTAGGCTAGGTTAGCTAGGCTAGAGTAGTAGAGTAAAGTAGAGTAGAGCAGAGCTAGGTTAGGTTATGTTAGGTTAGGTTAAGCTAGGCTAGGCTAGAGCAGTGTATAGTAGAGTAGAGTGGAACAGAGTAGAGAAGAGTGAAGTAGAGCAGAAAAGAGTAGGACAGAGCAAAGTAGAGTAGTAAAGATTAGAGTAGAGTAGAGCTAAGCAGAGTGGAGTAGAGTAGAGCAGAGCTAGGTATAAGAAGGATAGAGTAGAGTAGAGTAGAGTGGAGTATAGTATAATAGAGTAGAGTAGAGTAGAGCTAGGTTAAGCTAAGATAGCTTAGGCTAGGTAAGGCTAGGCTAGCTTAGGCTTGGCTCAAGTGGAGTAGAGTATAGTTTAGTAGAGCAGAGTTGAGTATAGCTAGGTTAGGTTAAGCTAATCTAGGCTAGGCTTATCTAATGTAGAGTAAAGTAGAGTAGAGGAGAGCAAAGGAGAACAAAAGAAAGCAAAGCAGAGCAGATTAGAGCTAAGTAAAGTAGAGCTAGGTTTGGTTAGACAAGGCTAGGCAAGCTTAGGCTAGGCTAGAGTCGAGTTGAGTATAGTGTAGAAAAGTATAGTAGAGCTAGGCTAGGTTATGCTAGGCTAAATTAGAGTAGAGTAGAGTAAGGTAGAGTATGATAGAGTTGAGTAGATTAGAGCTAGGTTAGCCTAAGCTTGACTAGGCTGGGCTAAACTAGCTAGAGTTGAGTAGAGTATAGTGGAGTATAATAGAGTAGAGTAGAGTAAAGCTGAGTAGAGTAGAGCAAAGTAGAGTAAAGTAGAGCAGGGTAGATTAGAGTAGAATCAAGTAGAATAGAGTAGAGTATAGTATAGTAGAGTAGAGTAGAGTAGAGAAGAGCAGAGTAGACCAGAGCTGAGCTAAGCATAGTAGAGCAGAGTAGAGTAGAGTAGAGCAGAGCTAACTTAGGTTAGCCTAAGTTATGATAAGTTAGAATATGGTATAATAGAGCAGAATAGTATAGTGTAGAGAAGAGTAGAACATAGTAGAGTATAGTAGAGTAGTAAATCTGAGTAGAACAGACCATAATAGAGAAGAAAAGAGTAGAGTAGAGAGAAAAGAGTAGAGCTGAGAAAGCAGAGTAGAGCAGTGTTAGGCTTGGCTAGGTTAGGCTAAGCTAAGCTTGGTTAGGCTAAGCTAGGCTATAGTAGAGTAGTGTAGAGTAGAGTAGAGCTAGGTTAGGCAAGGGTAGGTTAGAGTAGAATAGAGTAAGATAGAGTAGAGTAAAGTGGAGTATAGTATAGTATCGTATAATATAGTATAGTATAGTATAGTAGAGAAGACTAGAGTAGAGTATTGTAGAGCTAAGTTTGGCTAGGTTATGCTAAGGTAGGATAAGCTAAGCTAGGCTAGAGTAGAGTGGGGTAGAGCAGAGTAAAGAAGAGCAGAGTAGAGCTCGATTTGGCTAGGCTAAGCTAGAATAAAGCATAGTAGAGTAAAGCATAGCAGAACAAAGTAGAGTAGAGCAATGTACAACAGAATAGAGTAGGAAAGAGTAAAGTAGAGTAGAGAAGAGTAAAGTAGAGCTAAGTTAGGCTGAACTAGGCTTGGCTAGACTAGGCAAGATTAGAGTATAGTAGAGGAGAGTAGACTAAAATAAAGTAGAGTAGAGTGGAGTATAGCATAGTATAGTATAGTATAGTATGGTATAGTAGAGTAGAGTAGAGTAGTATGGAGTAGAGTATAGTATTATTTAGTTGAGTAGAGTAGAGTAGAGTAAAGCTTAATTAGGCTAGGCTAGGCTAGGTTAGGCACGACTAGAGTAGAGTAAAGCAGACTAGAGTAGCGTATAATAGACTAGAGTAGAGTATAGTGGAGTATAATAGAGTAAAATAGGGTAAACTAGGTTAGGCTTGACTAGGCTAGAGAACATTAGAGCATAGTAGAATGGAGTAGAGTAGAGTATAAAAGAGTAGAGTAGAGTAAAGTAGAGTAGAGAAGAGTAAAGCAAGGTTTGGTAAGGCTAGGCTAAGCTAGTGCAGAATAAAGTAGATTAGAGTAGAGTAGAGTTGGGTAGTATAGAGTAGAGTTGTGTATAGCGTAGTAGTGTAGAGTAGAGTTGAGCATAACAAAGCAGAGAAGAGTAGAGTAGGAAAGAGTAGAGTAGAGTAGAGTAGAGCAGAACTACATTAAGCTAGGCTAGGTAGGGCTGGAGTAGAGTAGAGTAGAGCTTGGTTAGGTCATGCTAGGCTTGGCTTGGTTAGAGTAGAGTAAAGAAGAGTAGAATTGTGTAGAGTTGAGTAAAGTAGAGTAGAGTGGTGTAGAGTAGAGTAATGTAGAGTAGTGCTGGGTTAGGCTAGGCTAAGCTTGTCTAAGTTAGGTTAGCCTAGAGTATAGAGCAGAATAAAGTAGAGTAGAGAAGAGTAGTACAGAGTAGAGTGTAGTAGAGTAGAGAAGAGCTAAGTAGAATCGAGAAGAGTAAAACTATGTTAGGTTAAGCTAGGCTAGGTTAGGCTCAGCTTTGAAAGGAGATGTTAGACTAAAGCAGAGGAGAGTAGGGTAGAGTATAGCAGAGCTTGGTTAGGTAAGGCAAAGCTAGGTTAGAGTAGAGTACAGTAGAGTAGAACAAGGTTAGGCTATGCTAGGTTAAGGTAGGGTAGGCTTGGATAGGATAGAGGCTAAGTGAGAGTATATTAGAGTAGATTATAGTAGAGTTGTGTAGAGTAGAGTAGAGTAGAGTAGAATAGAGTAGAGGAGAGTAAAATAGAGTAAAGCAAGGTTAGGCTATGCTAGGGTAGGTAAGGCTAGGATAGGCTAGGCTAGGCTAAGATATAGTAAGGTAAAGAAGAGTAGAGTAATGTTAGGCTTTGCAAGAATAGGGAAGAGTAGAGTTTAGAAGAGTAGAGTAGAGTAGAGTAGAGAAGAGAAGAGTAGTGTAAAGCAGAGAATATTAGAGCATAGTAGAGAAGAGTAGAGAAGAGAAGAGTAGAGTAAAATAGAGGAGTGTAGAGTAGAGATAAATAGAGCAGAGTAGAGTAGTGCATAATAGAGCTAGGTTAGGTTAAGCTATATAAGGCAAGGTTAGGCTAAGCTAGGCTAGGCTAAGTTAGAGCAGAGTAGAGTAGAGTAGGGTTGAGTATAGTATTATAGAATAGAGTAGAGTAAAGTAGAGTGAGGTTAGGCTAAGCTAGGTTACGTTAGGCTAGGCTAGGCTAGAGTAGAGGAGAGCTAAGTTAGGTTAGGCTAGGTGACAATTAGTAGAGTATAATAGAGTGGAGTAGAGTAGAATAGAGTAGAATAGAGCATAGCAGAGCAGAGTGGAGTAGAGAAGAGCTAGGTTAGGCTAGGCTAAGCTAGAGTCGAGTAGAGTAGAGTTGAGTAGAGCTATGTTAGGCTAGGCTAGGCTAGGTTTGGTTAGAGTAGAGTAGAGTAGGGTGGAGTAGTGTAAAGGATAGCAGAGCATAGCTAAGCAGAGTAGAGTAGAGTAGAGTAGAGTAGAGTAGAGTAGAGAAAAACATAGGAATGTAGAGTAGAGTAGAGTAAACCAGAGTAGAGTAAGGCTAGGCTAGGCTAACCTATGCGAGGCTAGGTCAAGCTAGGCTAGGCTTGAGAAGAGTAGAGTAGTGTGGAGTAGCGTAGAGTAAAGTAAAGTAACGGTTAGGCTAGGTTAGAGTAGAGTAGAATAGAGTAAAGCTAGGTTAGGCCAGGTTAAGCAAGGGTTTGTTGGGTGAGGCTATGATAGGCTAGAGTAAAGTATAGTATAGTAGAGTAGAGTAGAACTATGTTAGGCTAGGCTAGGTAAGAGTATAAAAGAGCAGAGTAGAGTAGAGTAGAGCATGGTAGAACAACCCAAATTAGAGCACAACAGAGTAGTGCAGAATAGAGCTAAGTAGAGTTAGGTTTGGCTATGCTAAGCAAGGCAATGCAAGGTTAGGCTAGGTGAGGCTAAGCTAGAAGAGTAGAGTAGAGTAGAGCTAGGTTAGGCTAGGATAAGCTAGGCTAAGTTAGGGTAGAGTAAAGTGAAGTAAAGTAGTATAAAGCTAGGTTAGGCTAGGATAAGATAGACTAGAGTAATGTAGAGTAGAATAGAATAGAGTAGAGTAGAGTAGAGTTGAGCATAGTATAGTAGAGTAGAGTGGAGTAAGGTTTGGCAATGCTATGCCAGCCTAGGCTAAGCAAGGTTAGGCTAGGCTAGAGTAGAGCAGCGTATAGAAAAGCAGAGCAGAGTAGAGTAGAGCCTAGTAGAGTAGAGCAGAGTATAACTCAGTAAAGCTAGATTATGCTAGTCTATGGTTGAGTAGAGCATATTAGTATAAGGTAGAGAAGATTAGAGTAGATTAGATTAATGTATAACAGAGAAAAATAGAGTAGAGTAGAGCTTGATTAGGTTAGGCTAAGCTAAAGCTTAATATAGCAAAGTAAAGCAGAGTAGAGTAGAGCATAATACACTAGAGTAGAGTAACTCAGTGTAGAGAATAGCATAATTGGGCAGAGAAAAGTAGAATAGAGTAGAGTAGAGCAAAGCAGAGCTAAGTTAGGCTAGGCCAGGCAAGGCAAAGCAAGGCTAGGGTAGGCTAGATAAGGCTATACTAATGTAAAGTAGAGCAGAGTAGAGCTAAGTTAGGTATGTCAAAGTTAGGTTAGGCTAGATTAGATTAGAGTAGAGTAGAGCAAGGCTAAGCTAGGCTAGGCTTGGCTAGGCAATGCTAGAGTGGAGTAGAGTAGAGTAGAGTGGAGTATAGCTCAATTAAGCTAGCTAGGTAAGGCTAAGCTATAGTAGAGTAGAGTTGAGTAGAGTAGAGTAGAGTAGGATAGAGTAGAGTAGAGTAGACCAGATTAGAGCATAGCAAAGGAAAGAAGAGTAGAGCAGAGTAGAGTAGAGCTAGATTAGGCTAGGGTAGGCTGGGTTAGAGTAGAGTAGAGTAGAATAGAGTAGGGTTGAATAGAGTTGAATTGAGTAGTGTAGAGAAGAGTAGAGTCGTGCTATGTTAGGCTAGGCTATGAAAGGCTAGACTAGAGTATGGTAGAGCTGAGTAGGCAAGTATAGGCAAGGCTTGGTTAGAGTAGAGTAGAATAGCATATAATAGAGTGGAGTAGAATAGAGTTGAATTGAACAAGGTTGGGCAAGGCTATGCTAAGCTAGCCTAGAGTAGAGTAGAGTAGAGTAGAGTAAAGCAAGGTTTGGCTTGGCTAGGCTAGGGTAAAGTACAATAGAGTAGAGTAGAGCAAAGTAGAGTAGATCAAGGTTAGGCTAAGTTAGAGTAGAGTAGAGTAGAGTAAAGTAGAGTTGAATAGTGTATAGTAGAGTAGAGTAGAGAAAAGTAGAGTGGAGTTAAGTTAGACAATGCAAGGCTATGGTAGGCTTGGCTAGGCTAGAGTGGAGAAGAGTAGAGTAGAATAGAGTAGAGCTAGGCTAGGCTAGGCTAGAGTATAGTGGAGTAGAGTGCAGCAGAGTAGAGCAGAGTAATGTAGAGTAGGGTAGAGAAGAGTAGAGAAGAGTATAATAGAGCAGAGTAGAGTTGATGCGGACATCAAAGCTTGGCGTTGCACGAACAATAGGGGAACAATTTTTTTTTTCAAAATATTTTTTGAAATATTATGAGGTAAAAAATGATGCAGTGACGTACGCGCCGAAACATGGATTCCGGAACATCTTTCGGAATCAAATTCGGAGTTCAAACGGACTCCCAGGAGCCAAAACAGCGCGGAAAACACTTTTCCTACCGCCGGATCCCTCCGTCGCCTGCCGCGCCCTCCGCCGCCGGAGCCGCCGCCGAACCTGACCCGGGTTCGACCGACGAGCCAGACCCGCGCATGAGTCCCGCCCGGACTCGTCGACCCGCACCAACCCGCGCCAGCGACCTGTGACCCGCGCCGACCCACGCCAGCCCGCACCAACCCGCGCCAGCGATCTGTGACCCGCGCCGACCCACGCCAGCCTGCACCAACCCGCGCCAGCGACCTGCGACCCGCGCTGACCCATGCCAGCCTGCACCGACCCGCGCCAGCCCGCACCGACCCGCACCGCCGCAGCCGCCGTCGCCGCCGCCGTCGCCGCGCCTCCGGCCATCCGAAATTAGGATAAATGCACTTAATTTTCATTATTTTCTCAAATTTCTAAGAGTCTATTTGTATTTTTTAGGTGACTTTTAGTTTACCCATGTGTCCTTTAGTATTCCCATGTTATGAGTCAAATGTCTTTTGTACCCTTATGGATTTCTATATAAGGGGGAGTACTCTTCTGTTGTAAGGGGAGATATTGGATATTAATGCAAGCTTTTGAGTGTTCTTTGCTTCCATTTTGAGTTCGTGAGTGCTCTGAGTGTCTTTGGCGTGCTGACTCGTCAAAGCTCTGATACTGGGAGGAGGGACGCGAGGTCCAAGTGGTGAGACACCACTCCAATCTATAAAGCTCTGATACTGGGAGGAGGGACGCGAGGTCCAAGTGGTGAGACGCCACTCCAGTCTATAAAGCTCTGATACTGGGAGGAGGGACGCGAGGTCCAAGTGGTGAGACGCCACACCAGTAAGTTATCCCCGACACTGGTTCTACTATCCATCTTCCTATCCCAAAATCTAAAGTTTTACCATTTCCCTTTCCTTTTCTATCTACACACACAAACCTGTATCTTTTCATGTCACCCTACCCCTTTTTGTCCTACATCAAGAGTAGAGTTGAGTTAGGTTTTGCTAGGTAAAGCTAGGCTATGCTAGGCTAGAGTAAACTAGAGGAGAGAAGAGTGAGCTAGGTTAGGCTAGGCTTGGCTTGGCAAAGTTAGTATAGACTAAAGTAGAGTAGAGTAGATTGGAACAGAGTCTATTAGGGTAGGCTAGGCTTTGCTAGAGTTAAGTAGAGTAAAGTTGATTAGAGTAGAGTAGTTTAGAGCTAGGTTAGGCTAGGCTAAACAAGCGTAGAGTAGATAAGAGTAGAGTAGGATAGAGTTGAGTAGAGTAGAGTAAAGCATAGTAGAGTAGCATAAAGAAGAGAAAAACAGAGTAGAGCTAGGTTAAAGAAAGTTAGGCTAGGCTAGAGTAGAGTGGAGTAGATTACAATATAGTAAAGTAGATCTAGTTTAGGCTAGGGTATGTTAGGGTAAGTTAGAGTAAAGTAGAATAGAATAGAGTAGATTAGAGTGGAGTAGAGTAGAGTAGAGTTAAGTTTGGTTGGGGCAGGCTAGAGTACAATAGAGTAGAGTAGAGTAGAGTAGAGTAGAATGGAATAGAGCAGAGTAGAGCAAGGTTAGGCTAGGCAAAATTAGGTTAGAGTAGAGTAAAGTATAGTAGAGTTTAGTAGAGTAGAATAGAGTAGAGAAGAGCAGAGTGGCATACTACAGAGCATAGTAGAGTAGAGTAGAGAAGAGTATACATGAGCAAAGTAGAGTAAAGCAGACTAGAGTAGAGCAAAGCAAAGCAAAGCAAAGCAGTGCAGAGCAGAGCAAAGTAGAGAAAAGTAGAGCAAAGCAAAGTACTGCTGAGTAGAGCTTGGTTAGAATAGGCTAAGCTAGAGTAGAGTAGAGTAAACTAGATTGGAGTAAAGTAGAGTAGAGTAAAGAAGAGTAGAGCTAGGTTAGCCTAGGTTAAGGTAGGCTAAAGTGGAGTAGAGTAAAGTACGGTGGAGTAGAGTATACTTGAGATGAGTTGAGTAGAGTAGAGTAGAGTGGAGTTGAGGAGAGCTAAATTAGGCAAGGCTATGCCAGAGTAGAGTATAGTAGAGTAGTGTATATTAGAGCTTGGTTTGTCTATGCTAGGCTAGGCTAGAGTAGAGTAGAGCACAGTAGAGAAGAGTAGAGAATAGCAGAGTAGAGTAGAGAACTATAGAGTAGAGCAGAGCAGAGCATACTAGAGTTGAGCATGGATAAGCATACCAGAGTAGAGCTAGGTTAGGATAACCTAGGCTATGTTAGGGTAGGTTAGAGTAGTGTAGAGTAGAGTAGAGTGGAATAGAGTAGAGTAGAGTATACTAGAGTATAGTATAGTATAGTAGAGTAGAGTAGAGTAAGGAAAGGTTAGGCTAGGTTAGGTTAGCCGAGGTAAGCGTTGGTTAGGATTGGCAAGAGTAGAGTAGAGTAGAGCTAGGTTAGGTTAAGCTAAACTAGGCTATGCTTTGTTAAAGTAGAGTAGAGTAGAGTAGAGTTGAGCAAAGTAGAGTAGAGAAGAATAGAGTAGAGCTAGTTCAGGCTAGGGTAAGTTAGACTAGGCTAGAGTCGAGAAGAGTAGAGTAGGCTAGAATAGAGAATAACTTGGTTAGGTTAGGCTACGTTAGGCTAGGCAAGGCTAGAGTAAAGAAGAGTATATTAGAGTAGTGTAGAGAAGAGCAGAGAATAGTAGAGTAGAGTAGAGGAGAGTAGAGAAGAGTAGTGTAAAGTAGAGCAGAGCAGAGTAGAGTAGTGCAGAGTAGAGTAGAGTAGAGTAGAGCAAGGTTAGGCAAGGCTAGGCAAGAGTAGAGTAGAGTAGAGCATTGTTAGGCTAGGCTAAGCTAGGGTAAACAAGGTTAGAGTATGTAGGATAAAGTAGAGTAGGGTAAAATAGGATAGAGCAAAGCAGAGCAGAGCAGAGTAGAGTAGAGAAGATAGGAGAAAAATAAAGTGGAGTAAAGCAGACCAGGAAGAGTATAGTAGAGCAGAGCAAAAGAGGGCAGAGTAGAGTAGAGCAGAGGAGAGCTAGGTTAACCTAGGCTAGGCTAGGCTAGAGTAGAGTAGAGCAAAGTTGGGCTAGGCTAAGTTAGAGTAAAGTAGAGTAGAGTAGAGTAGAGCAAAGGAGAATAGAGTAGAGTATAGCTAGGTTAGGTTAGGAAAGGCTAGGCTTTGCTAAAGTATAGAAGAGTAGAATAGAGTAGAGTAGAGCAAAATAGGGCATCGTAGAGCAGAGACCAATAGAGTCAAGTAGAGTAGAGTAAAGCTAACCTAAGCTAAGTTGAGCTAAGTAAGGTTAGGCTAGGATAAGCTAGGTTAGGTTAGGCAAGAGTAGAGTAGAGTAGAGTAGAGTAGAGCAGAGTAGAGTGGAGTATAATATAATAGAGCTAAGTTGGGTTACGTTAGGCTAGGCTAGAGTAGAGTAGAGTAAAGTAGAGTAAAGCAAAGTGGAGTAGAGTATAGTAGTGTATAGTAAAGTAAAGCCGAGTAGAGTGGAGCTGAGTAGAGCAAAGTAGAGTAGAGAAGGGTAGAGAAGAGTAGTGTAGAGTAGAGTAGAGGAGAACTAGGTTAGGCTAAGCTAAGCTACAGAAGAGTATAGTAGAGTATTGCTTGGTTAGGCTAGAATAGGTTAGGGTAGAGAGGAGAAGAGTTTAGTATAATAGAGTAAAGCAAGATTAGGTTAGGCTATGCTAGGCTAGAGTAGAGTCGAGAAGACTATAATAGGGTAGAGTAGAGTAGATTTGGGTAGAGTAGAGTAGAGTGGAGTAGAGGAGAGGAGAGAAGAGAAGAGGAGAGGAGAGGAGAGGAGAGAAGTAGATTGCTGAGCAGAGCATAATAGAGTAAAGTACAATAGAGTATTATAGAATAGAGTAGAATAAAGTAGAGCAGGGTTAGGCTAGGCTATGTTAACCTAAGCAAGGCTAAGCTAGGTTAGGCTTGCTAGAGTATAGTAGAGAGAGGTTAGGCTAAGCTTTGTTAAAGTTAAGTAGAGAAGAGTATAGCAGAGCAGAGTATAGCAAAATGGAGTAGAGAGCAGTAGAGCAGAGCAGAGCAGATCATAGTAGAGCGAAGCATAGCAGATTAGAGCTGAGCTGAGTTAGGTTTTGGTAGATTAGGCTATGCTAGGCTAGGCTAGGGTAGGTTAGCTATAATCAAGTAGAGTATAGTAGAGTAGAGCTAGGTTAGTTTAGGCTAGGCGAGGCTAGAGTGGAGTAGAATAGAATAGAGTAGAGTAGAGTAGAGTAGAGCTGAGTAGAGTAGAGCTATGCATTACAGAGTGGAATAGACCAAAGTAGAGAATAGTGGAGCAAAGGAGAGTAGAGTTAAGTTAGTATAGGCTAAGCTAGAGTAGAGTGGAGTAGTGTAGAGTAGAGCTAGGTTAAGTTAGGTTAGACATGGCTAGCCTAGGGTACGATAGGTTAGGCTAACCTTGAGTAGAGTAGAGCAGAGTAGAGTAGAATAGAGTGGAGTAGAGTAGAGTTAGGTAGAGCAGAGTAGAGCAGAGTAGAGTAGAGTAGAGCAGAGCAGAGTGGTGCTAGGTTATTCTTGGCTAGACTAGGGTAGGATAGAGTGGAGTAGAGTATTGAAGTAGTGTAGTGTAGAGTAGTGCTCAGTTAGGCTAGGATAGGTTAGAGTAGAGTAGAGTACAATAAAGTATGGTAGAGTATAGTAGGGCATAATACAATAGTGAAGAGTAGAGCGAGGTTAGGCTAGGTTAGAGTAGAGTAGAGTATGGTTGAGTAGAGTAAAGAATAGTAGGGTAGAGTAAAGTAGAGTAGAGTAGAGCTAGGCTAGGTTATACTAGGAAAAGCTAGGCTAGAGTATATTATAGTAGAGTAGAGTAAAGTGGAGAATAAAGCAAAAAAAGTACGGCAGAATAGAGTGGAGTGGAGTAGGGTAGAGTAGAGCAGAGCTAGGTTAGCCTAGACTAGGCAAGGCTTGGCAAATGTAGAGTGGAGTAGAGTAGAACAGAGTAGAGCAGAACAAAATAGAGCAGAGTAGAGTAGAGCAAATTAGAGTAGTATAGAGCAGAACCGAGTAGAGTAAAGCTTCGCTAGGCTTGGCTAGGTTAGGTAAGGCTAGGCTAGGTTCGAGTAGAGTAGAGTAGAGTAGAGCTAGGTTAGGTTAGGCTAGGGTAGGCCTAGCTAGAGTAAAGTATTTTAAGGTAGAGTAAAGTGTAGAGTATTGTAGGGCATAGCAGGGTAGAGCAGAGTAGAGTAGAGCACAATAGAGTAAAGCAGAGTTGAGTAGAGCAGAGTAGAGTAGGCTAGGCTAAGCTATGCTAGAGTAGAGTAGAGTAGAGTAAAGCTTGGTTAGGCTAGGCTAGGTAAGGCTAAGCTAAGCAAGGCTAGAGTTGAGCAGAGTAGAGTAAAGTAGAATAGAGAAGAGTAGCATAGAGTAGAGTGGAGTAGAGAAAAGAGGAGCAGAGTAGGGCAGAGCAGAGCATAGTAGAGCAGAGCAAGTTTAAGATAGGCTAGGCTAGGCTATGCTAAGGTAGAGTAGAGTAGTAGAGCTTCGTTCAACTAGGCTAGGCTAGGTATTGTTAGAGTAGAGTAAAGTAGAGTAGAGCTAAGCTAGGTTATGTTATGCTAGGCTTGGCTGAAGTAGAGTAATAGAGTAGAGTAGAGTAAAATAAAGTAGAGCTAGGATAGGCTAGGTTAGTTTGGGCAAGGCTAGAGTAAATGGAATAGAGTAGAGTAGAGTAGAGTAGAGCAGAGTAGAGTAGAGTATAATAGGGGAGAGTAGAGCAGAGCAAAATAGAGTAGAGAAAAGTAGAGTAGAGTAGTGTAGAGTGAAGCAAAGCAAAGCAGAGAAGAGGAAAGTGGAGTAGAGTATAGTACAGTAGAGTAATGTAGAGTAGAGCAAAATAGAGGAGTGTAAAGGAGAGTAGAGTTGAGAATAGAAAAGTAGAGCAGAGCAGAGTAGAAAAATGTAGAGTAGGGTAGTATAAAGTAGAGCTTGGTTAGGCTAAGCTAGAGTAGAGTAGAGTAGGGTAAAGTAGAGTAGAGCTAGGTTAGGCTAAGTTAGGCTTGGCTAGGTTTGAGTAGTATGGAGTAGTGTAGAGTAGGGTAGAGTAAAGTAGAGAAGAATAAAGGAGAGTTAAGTAGAGTGGAGTAGAGGAGAGCAGCAAAGAGTAGAGTAGAACAGAATGAAGAAAAGTAAAGTAGAGATGAGCAGTGCAGAGTAGAAGAGTGGAGTGGAGAGCAGAGTAGTGTAGAGCAACAAATAGTAGAATTGAGCAAAGCAGAGAAAAGCATAATAATGCAGAGCAGAGTAGAGAAGAGTAGACATGAATAAAGGTGGCTTAGGCTATGCTAGGTTAGTTTAGAGCAGAGTAGGATGGAGTAGAGCAGAGTAGATTAGAGTAGGATAGAGCAAGATTAGGCTAGGCTAGGATAGCTTAGAGTAGAGTAGAATAGAGCTAAGTTTTGCTAGGTTAGGGTATTTTAGGCTAAGCTAGGCAAGGCTAGAGTTAAGTAGAGCTAGGTTAGGCTAGGCTAGGCTAAAGTATAATAGAATAGAGCAGAGTATAATAGAGTAGAGTAAACCATAGTAGAGAAGATTAGAATTGAGCAGAGTAGAGTAGACTAGAGTAGAGCAGAGTAGAGTAGAGCAGAGCTAGGTTAGGCTAGGCTAAGCTAGGTTAGGTTAGGCTAGAGTAGAGTAGAGGGTAGCTAGGTCAGGTTCGGCTAAGCAATGTCAGCTTAGAGTAGAGTAGAGTAGAGTAGAGTTAGATTGTTTAGGCTAGGCTTTGTTAGGCTATGTTAGGCTAGGCTAGGCTAGGTTAGAGTAGAGTTGAGTAGAGTAGAGTAGAAGAGAGTAGATTGGAGTAGAGTAGTGTAGAGTGGAGTAGAGCTAGGTTAGGCTAGGCTAGGATATTATAAAATAGAGTAGAATAGAGTAGAGTAGAGGAGAGCAGAGGAGAGTAGAGCAGAGCTAAGCAGAGAAGAGCAGAGTAGTGTAGAGCAGAGCAAAGTAGAGTAGAATAAAATAGAGGAGAGTAAAGCAGAGTAGAGAAAAGTTTAGTAGAGAGACTAGAGTAGAGCAAAGTATAGAAAAGCTATGTTATGCTAGGATTAGCTAGGCTAGGCTAGGTAAAGCTAGCCTAACTTAGAGTAGAGTAGAGTAGGGTATAACTAAGATAGGTTAGAGTAGAGTAGAGTAGGTTAAGGCTAGAATAGGCTAAGCTAGGATGGGTTAGGCTAGAATGGAGTACAGTAGAGCTCAATTAAGTTAGGCTTTGTCAGAGTAGAGAAGAATAGAGTAGAGCAGAGCAGAGTAGAGCAAAGCAGAGAAAAGTAGAGTAGAGTAGAGCTGAGTAAAGCATAGTAGAACAAAGCAAAGTATATTAGAGTAGATAAGAGTAGAGCAGAGCAGAGTGGAGTATAACCAGGTTAAGCTAAGCTAGGAAAGGCTAGACAAGGTTGGGCTAGGTTAGAGTAAAGTAGAGTGTAGTATAGTAGAGTATAATATTGTAAAGTAGAGTGGAGTGGAGTAGACCTAGGTTAGGCTATAGGCTAGGCAAGGGTAGGCCAAGCTTGGCTAGGTTAGGCTAGGCTAATGTGTAGTAGAGTAGAGTAGAGCAGAGTAGAGCTGAGTAAAATAGAGCATAATAGAGTAGAAAAGAGTGGAGCGAGATAGAATGGAGCAAAGTAGAGCAGAGTAGAGAAGAGCAGGGTTAGACTAGGCTAGCCTACAGTTGTGTAGAGTTGAGTAGAGTAGAATAAAGTACAGCTAGGTTGTGCTAGGCTAGGCTAAAGTGTAGTTGAGTAGAGTAGAGTAGAGATGAGTGGAATAGAGTAGAATAGAGTAGAGTAGAGTAAAGCAGAGTAGAGTTAGGTTAGGCTAAGCTAGGCTAGGATAAGGTATTACAGGTTAGGCTCGAGTAGTGTAGAGTAGAGTAGAATAAAATAGAGTAGAGCTAAGTTGGGCTAGGCTAAGCTAGGGTACAGTAGGTAGACTAGAGTGGAGTAGAGCAGAATAGAGCAGATAAGAGTAGAGTAGAGTAAAGCACATAATAGTAAAGCAGAGAAGAGCTGGGTAACAAAAAAGAGAGTAGAGTAGAGTAGAAATAAGTTAGGATAGGTTAGGCTAAGTTAGGCTAAGATAAGGTAGGCTAGGCTATAGTTGAGTAGAGTAGAGTAGAAGAGGGCTAGGTTATGTTGGGGTAAGCTAGGCTCGAGTAGGGTAAGCTAAGCTAGGTTTGAGTAGAGACGTGTAGAGTTGAGTAGATTTGAGTAGAGAATAGAAGAGCTAATTAGCCTAGGCTAAGCAAGGCCACGCTAGAGTAGAGTAGAGTAGAGAGAAGCAGAGCAGAGTAGAACAGAGTAGAGTAGTGCAGAGTAGACCATAGTAAGGTAGAGCAGAGTAGTAAAAAGTAGAGCAGAGTAGAGTGGAAAAGTAGAGCTAAGTTAGGCTCAGTTAGCATGGGCTAGGTTAGGTTAGGCAAGGCTTGGTTTGAGTAGAGTCTAAGTAGAGTATAGCAGAGCAAAGTAGAGTAGAGTAGAGTAAAGTAGAGGAAAGCAGAGCAGAGTAGAGTATAGTAGAGTAGAGCAGAGCATAACAGAGTAAAGAAGAGTAGTATAGAGTAAAGTGGAGCATAAAATAGCAAAAAAAAGTAGAGAAGAGTAGAGCAAGGTTAGGTAAGGTAAGGTTAAGCTTTGAGTAGAGTAGAGCTTGGTTAGGCTAGGTTAAGCTTGGTTGGAGTAGAGAAGAGTAGAGTAGAGTAGAGTAGAGTAGAGTAGTGTAGTGTAGCATTGAGTATAGTAGAGTAGAGCTTGGTTAGGCTATGCTAAGGTAAGCAAGGCTAGAGTAGAGTAGAGCTAGGTTAAGCTTGGTTAGGCTAGGCTAGGCTCGACTAAAGTAGAGTAGATTAGATAGAGTAAAGTAGTTGTGAGTATAGTAGAGTAGTGTAGAATAGAATGGAGTAGAGTAGAGTAGAGCAGAGTAGAGAAGAGTAGAGCAGAGCGTAGTTGAGTAGAGTAGAGTAAAGCTAGGTTAGGCTAGGTTTGGATAGTGTAGGCTAGGTAAGCTAAGCTAAGCTAGAGAAGAGTATTGCAAAGTAGAGTAGAGTAGAGCTAGGTTAGGCTAAGCTTGGCTAGAGTATAGTGGAGTAGAGTAGAGTATAGTATAGAAGAGTAGAGCAGAGTAGAGCATAGTATAGCAGAGTAGTCCAGAGTTGAGAAGAGAAAAGTAGAGCAAGGTTAGGCTAGGCAAGGCTAGGCTAAGCTAGAGTAGAGTATAGTAGAGTAGAGTAAAGCAGAGAAGAGCAAAGCAGAACAGAGTAATGTAGAGTAGACCTAGGTTTGGCTAAGTTAAGCAAGGCTAGGCCAGGATAGTATAGGCAAGAGTAGAGTTGGGTAGAGTAGAGTAGAGTAGAGTATATTAGAGTATAGTAGAGTAGAGTAGAGTAGAGCAAAGTTAAGCTAGACTAGGTTAGGCTAGGCAAGAGCAGAGTATGGTAGAGTATAATAGAGCTAAGTAAGGCTAGGCTAGGCTAAGCTAGAGTAGAGTGGAGTAGATTAGAGCAGAGCTGAGTATAGAAGAGTAGAGTAGAGCAAAGTTGAGCATGGTAAAGTAAAGCAGAGAAGATGAGAGCATAGTAGAGTAGAGTAGAGAAGAGTAGAGCAAAGTAGAACTAGGTTAGGAAAGGCTAGGTTAGGCTTGGCTAGAGTAGGGTAAAGTAGAGTAGAGTAGAGTAAGATAACATTATTAGGTTAGGCTAACCTAAGATAAGTTAGAGTAAAGCAGAATAGAATATAGTAGATTAGAGTAGAGTAGATTAAAGTATAATAGACCTAGGTTAGGCTAAGCAAGGCTAAGCTAGAGTAGGCTTGGCTAGGCAAGGTTAGGCTAAAGTAGAGTAGAGCGGAATATAGTATAATAGAGTAGATTGGAGCTAAGTTAGGCTAGGGCGAGGCTATGCTAGGATAAACTAGGCTAGAGTAGAGTAGAGTAGAGTAGAGCAGAAGAGAGTATAACAGAGTAGAGCAGGGGAGAGTAAAGTAGAGAAGAGTAGAGAAGAGGAGAGTAAAGCAAAATAGAGTAGTGTCGAGCAAAGTAGAATAGAGCAGAGCATAATAGAGTAGAGTAGAATAGAGCAGAGTAGAGCAGAGCATAGTAGAGTAGAGCTCGGTTAGGCTAAGCTAGGCTAGGCTACGTCAGAGAAGAGTATAGTAGAGTGGAGTAGAGTAGAATAGGGTAGGGTATAGCAGAGTAGAGCTTGGTTCGGCTGGCTAGGCTTGGCAAGGATAGGCTAGGCTAGGATAGAGTAGAGTAGAATATTGTAGAGTAAAGCTAGGTTTTGTTAGGCTAGCCTAGAGTATAATAGAGTAGAGTAGAGTAGAGAAGAGCATAGTAGAGTATAGCAGAGCAGAGTAGAGCTGAGTAGAGTAGAGTAGAGCAAAGAAAAATATAGTAGAGCTAAGTTAGGCTAAGCAATGCTGAGCCAGGCTCGAATAGGCAAGGCTAGGCTTGAGTAGAGTAGACTAGAGCTCGGTAATGCCAGGCTAGGCTAGTCTAAGTTCTACTCTACTCTACTCTAATCTATTATACTCTACTTTACTCTTGCCTAGCTTTGTTTAGCCTAGCCTAGGCTCACCTTACCTAGTTTTACTATACTCTACTCTTCTCTACTGTTCTCTACTCTGCTCTTCTCTACTCAACTCTATTGTACTCTACTCTATTATACTCTAGCTGAGCCTAGCCTAACCTAGCTCTATTTTACTCTACTCTACTTTACTCTAGCCTAGACTTACCTAGCTTATCCTAGCCTAGCCTAACATAACCTATCTTTACTCTACTTTACTCTAATCTACTATACTCTATTATACTCTGCTCTACTCTAATCTAGCTTAGCCTAACCTAACTTAGCTCTACTCTACTCTGGTGTACTCTATTATGCTCTGCTCTACTCTGTTTTGCTCTGCTCTTCTCTTCTTTGCTTTGCTCTGCTCTGTTCTGCTCCACTATGCTTTACTCTGCTCTACTATGTTTTGCTCTACTCAACTCTGCTCTTCTTTGTTATGCTCTACTCTACTCTACTCTTCTCTATTCTACTCTACTCTACTTTATGCTACTCAACTCTACTCTACTTGACTCTAACCTAGTCTAGCCTAGCCTAGCTTAGCCTAACCTTGCTTTGCTCTGCTTTGCTCTTCTTTGCTCTACTCTACTCTTTTCTACTCTACTTATCTCTACACTACTCTACTCTACTCTACTCAGTTTTTCTCTGCTCTGCTCTACTCATCTCTACTCTACTCTACTCTACTTTACTCTTGCTCAACCAAGCCTAGTCTAGCCTTACCAAACCTAGCTCTACTCCACTCTACTCTACTCTACTCTTCTCTTCTCTACTCTACTCTAGCATAGCTTATCCTAACGTAGCCTACCCTAGCCAAGCCGAGCCTAGCCTACTCAAACTTAGCTTTACTATACTCAACTCTATTATACTCAATTATACTCTACTCTATTTTACTCTACTTTACTCTACTATAGACTAGCCTAACCTAGCTCTACTCTACTCTACTCTAATCTTGTCTTCTATACTCTTCTCTACTCTACTCTAGTCTACTCTACTCTACTCTATTCTATTCTACTCTTCTCTACTCTACTATACTTCATCATACTCCAACTTAGCCTAGCATAGCCTAACTCTACTCTACTCTACTCTACTCCACTCTACTCTACTCTACCTAACTCTACTCTACTATACTGTACTCTACTCTAGCCTAGTTTAGCCTAGCCTAGCCTAGCTTAATCTTGCTCTACTCGCCCTACTCTGCTCTACTCTACTCTGCTCTACTCTACACTATTATACTCTAGCCTAGCTTAGCTGAGCCTAACCTAGCTCAACTCTACTCTGCCTTGCTCTACTATACTCTACTCTACTCTTTTTTGTTAGGCTCTACTCTACTCTTCTCTACTATGCTCTTCTCTACTTTGCTCTAGTTTTCTCTATTATGCTCTACTATGCTCTACTCTATTCTTCCCTACTCTACTTTACTATACTCTACTCTAACTTAGACTAGCCTAACCTTGCCTAGCTTAATGAAGATCTACTCTACTCTACTTTACTCTAGCATAGCTTGGACTACTCCACCCTAGCTTAGCCTAGCGAAACTCTACTGTAAACTACTATATCTTACTCTACTCTCCCTCATTCTACTCTACTCTACTCTACTCTAACTTAGCCTAGCCCCTCCTTTCTTTGCATTACTTAGCCTAACCTAGCATTGCTTAACCTAAATTAGCTCCACTTTGCTCTGCTCTAACTACTTTATTCTACCCTGCACTACTCAACTCTACACTTCTCACCTCTACTCTGCTCTTTTCCTCTCTACTATGCTCTACTCTAATCTACTCTACTCTATTGTACTCTAACTTAGCCTAGCCTAACCTTGATTTACTTTACTCTAGTCTATCCCACTCTACTCTACTTTACTCTAACCAATCCTAACCCAAGTCTAGCGTAACCTAGCCTTGCCAAGCCTAACCTAGCTCTACTATACTCTACTCAACTCTACTTTAGCATAACCTTACCTAGCTTGCCCCAACCTAGCCTAGCATAACCTAGCTTTACTTTACTCTAATATACTCTACTCTACTATACTCCACTCTACTCTAATCTAGCCTAACCTAACCTAAACTAGCTCTACTTTGCTTTACTCTTCTTTGCTTTACTCAGTTATGCTCTGCTCTACACGACTTTGCTCTGTTCTTCTCTTCTCTACTTTGCTCTACTCTGTTCTGTACTACTTTGCTTTTCACTACTCTACTATACTATGCTCTACTCTACTCTACTTTTTTTTACTCTGCTCTCCTCTACTCTGCTCTTCTCTTCTCCACTCTACTCTACTTTATGCTACTAAACTCTACTCTACTCTATTCTACCTAGCCTAGCCTTGCTTAGCTTAGCCTAACCTTGCTTTACTCTACTCATCTCTACTCTGCTCTTCTTTACTCTACATATCTCTACTCTACTATAATCTTCTCTACTCGGCCTTTCTCTGCTCTATTCTACTCTATTTATCTCTACTCTACTCTACTCTACTTTACTTTACTCTAGCTCAGCCTAGCCTAGCCTAATCTAGCTCTATTCAACTCTACTCTACTCTACTCTACTCTTCTCAACTCTACTCACCTCTATTCTTCTCTACTCTACTCTATTCTAGCATAGCTTGGCCTAACATAGGCTAGCCTAGCCAAGCCTAGTCTAACTTAACTCTACTATACTATACTCTATTAAACTCCACAATACTCCACTCTACTCTACTATAGCTTAGCTTACCCTAGCCTAGCTTGATCTAGCTTTACTCTACTCTTCTCTACTCTACTCTAGTCTACTATACTCTCTATTATATTATACTCTATTATACTCCACTAGACTCTACTCTACTCTATTATAGCCTAGCCTGTCCTAGCCTAGCCTAACCTAGCTCTACCCTACTCTTCTCTATTCTACTTTAGTCTACTATACTCTTATCTACTTTACTCTACTCTACTCTACTCTACTCAACTCAACTCGACTCTACTCTACTCTACTCTACTCTAATCTTACCTAACCTAGCCTAGCCTAACCCAGGTCTACTCTACACTACTCTAACTAACCTATCCTAGCCTAGCCAATCTTAGCTCTACTATACTCTTCTATGCTCTACTCTACTTTGCTCTACTCTACCCTACTTTACTCTACTCTACTCTACTCTCCTTTAGCTTACTTTAGTCTGGCCTAGCCTAACCTAGCTCTACTTTACACTACTCTACTTTAGTATACTCTAGCCTAGCCTAACCTAGCTCCACTCTTTACTTTACTCTACTCTATTTTAATCTACTCTTCTCTACTCTATTATAGTCTACTTCATTTTACTCTAGCTTAGCCTAGCTTAACCTAGCTCTACTCTACTCTGCTCTACTCTACTCTACTCTACTCTAGTCTTTTCTACTCTACTTTACTCTGCTCTATTCAGCTCTACTCTACTCATCCCTACTCTGCTCTGTTCGTCTCTACTATGATCTATTGTACTCTACTCTCCTCTATTGTACTCTAACCTAGCCTAGCCTAAACTTACTCTACTCTACTCTACTCAACTCCACTCTAATCTACTCCACTTTAGCCTAGCCTAGCCCTAGCCCAGCCTAACCTAGCCTTGTCTAGCCTAGCCTAACCTGGCTCCACTCTACTCCACTCTAACCTAGCCTAACCTAGCCTAACCTAGCTCTACTCTAGGCTAGCCTAACTTAGCCTGGCTTAGCCTAACCTGGCTTTGCTCTACTCTGCTTTACTCTACTCTGTCTTGGTCTACCCTACTCTACTTTTCTCTCTTCTCTCTACTATGCTCTGTTCTACTCTAATCTTGTCTGCTCTGTACTACTCAGCTTCATTCTACTCTTCTTTGCTCTACTTTTCTCTACTCTACTCTAGCCTAGTTCAGTATAGCTTAGCCTAGCCAAACCAAGATCTACTCTACTATACTCTACTCTACTCTTCTCTATTATACTCTAACCTATCCTGGCCTAGCCTAGCCTAGCCAAACCTAGCTAAGCCTAGCCTAACCTAGCTCTACTCTGCTATACTATACTATACTCTACTTTAATCTACTCTACTCTACCTTACTCTACTCTACTCTACTCTACTCTAACCTAGCCTAACCTAGCTCTACTCTACTCTACTCTATCTAAGCCTAACTTAGCCTAACCTAGTGTTGCTCTACTATATCTTACTTTACTCTACCCTTCTCTCTCCTACTCTACTTTCCTTTATTCTACTCTACTTTATTCTACTCTATTATACTCTATTCTACTCTACTTTTCTTTTCTTTGCTATGCTCTACTCAACTCTACTCTGCTCTGCTCTCGTTTGTTCTCCTCTACTCTACTCCACTCAACTAGACTCTACTCGACTTTACTCAACTTTACTCCACTCTACTGTACTATACTATAGTCAAGCCTAGCCCAGTCTAGCTTATCCTATCCTGATTAGCTCTACTCTACTCCACTCTTGTCTACTATACTATACCATACTCTACTATACTTTACTTTAGTCTACTCTACTCTACTCTCACCTTTCCTAGCATAGCATAGCCTAACCTAGTTCTAATCTACTATGCTCTGCTTCTCTCTGGTCTACTCTACTTTGCTCTGCTCTGCTCAACTCAGCTATGCTCTACTCTTCTCTGCCCTAATCGACTGTAGTTTATTCTGCTCTGCTCTGCTTACTCTGTTCTACTCTACGCTACTCTACTCAACTATACTCTTGCCTAACCTAGCCTAATCAAGCTCTACTCTACTCTGCTCCACTCTACTCTACTTTACTCTACTCTACTCTACTCTACTCTACTCTTTCCTAGCCTAACGAAGCCTACCTTAGCCTAGCTTATCCTAACCTAGTACAACTCTACTCTACATTACTCTACTATACTCTACTCTACTCTAACCTAGCCCTACTCTAAACTGCTCTACTCTAGCTTAGCCTAACCTCACATAACCTAACTTAGCTCTGCTCTACTTTACTCTTCCCTGCTCTACTCATCTTCTCTCTACCCTACTCTATTCTACTCTATTATACTCTATTCTATTGTACTCTACCCTATCCAAGCCTAGCCTAGCCTAATATAGCTTCACTCTACTCCACTCTACTTTAATCTATTATAGTTAGCCTAGCCTAACCTAGCCTTGCTTTGCTTAACCAAACCTAGCTCTACTCTACTCTACTCTACACTAGTCAGCTCTACTCTAATCTACCTACTCAACTCTTCTCTACTCTAGCCTAGCTTTGTTCTACTATACACTACTCTTCTCTAGTATGTAATGCTCTATTCTACTTTGCTTTTCTCTTTTCTACTTTGCTCTCTTTAGTTCTGCTCTCTTCTTTGCTCCTCTCTTCTCTATTCTACTCTATTCTACTCTAATCTTATCTTCTTTACTCTACTTTACTCTACTATATTATACTCTTCTCTACTCTAGCCTCCATTAGCCTAGCTTAGCTTAACCTAGCTCTACTCTACTCTATTCTATTCTACTATACTCTACTCTACTCTACTCTAGCCTAGCATACCCTAGCTTAGCCAAGTCTAGCCTACCCTAGCCTAACCTTGCTCTACCCTACTCTACCCTATGCTACTCTACCCTTCTCAACCCTACTCTGCTCTACTCTAACTTAGGCTAGCCTAGCCTAGCCTAACTTAGCTCTACTCTACTTTACTCTACTCTACTCTACTCTACTCTACTCTACTCTACCCTATTCTACCTAAGGCTGGCCTAGCCTAGTATAACCTAACCTAGCTCACTCTAGCCTAACCTAGCCTAGCCTAACCTTGCTCTACTCTACTCTTTTTTGCTCGATTCTACTCATTTCTTATCTGCTCTATTCTACTTTACTCAGCTCTACTCTGCTCTACTGAACTCTACTCTCCTCTCCTCTCCTCTACTCTCCTCTACTCTACTCTACACTATTATGCTCTAGCCATGCTTAGTCTTTCCTAGCTTATCTTACCATAGCCCAACCCAACCCTTCTCTACCCTACTTTACTCTACTCTACTATACTATAACCAATTCTAATCAACTTTAATCTACACTAACTTAGGCTAGCCTAGCCTAACCTAACTTAGCTCAACTTTACTCTACTTTACTCTACTCTTGCCTTGTTTTGCCTAGCCCAGCCTAGCCTAGCATAACCTAGCTTGACTCTACTCTACTATACTCTTCTTTACTCTACTCTAGCCTAGGCTACCCTAGCCTAGCCAAGCCTAGCCTAACCAAACCTAACCAAGCTCTATTCTACTATACTTTACTCTACTATACTCTATTCTAATTTACTTTACTCTACTCTAACGTAGCCTAGCCTAGCCTAACCTAGCTTTACTCTACTCTACTTTACTCTACTCTAACCCAACTTAACCTAGAGTTGCCTAGCTTAGCTTAACCTAGCTCTATTCTACTCTGCTCTACTCTACTCTTCTTTTCTCTATTCTGCTTCACTCTACAATGCTTGACTCTACTCTGGTCTTCTCTGCTCTTCTCTATAATGTTATGTTCTACTCTGCTTTGGTCTTCTCTGCTCTACTCTACTCTACTTTTTTCTACTTTACTCTACTCTACACTACTCTACTCTACTTTACTCTAGTCTACTCTAACCTAGTTTAGCTTAGCTTAGCCTAGCCTAGCCTAACCTTGCTCTACTCTGCTCTTCTCTAGCCTTGCCTAGCCTAGCTTAGCCTACCGTAAACTTAGCATAGCCTAGCCTCGCCTAACCTAACCTAGCTGTACTCTACTTTAGTCCTCCTTACTCTACTCTACTCTAATATATTATATTCTGTTCTACTCTACTCTAACTTAGCATTACCAAGCCTAACCTAAATTAGCTCTACTCTACATTATTCTACTCTACTCTACTCTAACCTAACCTAGTTTAGTCTAACCTAGTCTAGTCTAACCTAGCCCTGCTCTACTATTCTTTGCTAAGCTTTGCTCTTCTCTTCTTTTCTCAACTCCGCTCTGCTTTATTCGACTCTACTATACTCTACCCTATTTTTCTCTACTATGCTCTTGCTTAGCCTAGCTTAACCTAGCTTTCCTCTACTCTACTCTGCCTAACTCTACTCTACTCTACTCTGCTCCACTTTCTATACTCTACTCTACTCTCTACTCTGTCATGCTCTTATCTACTATACTATGGTCTGCTCTACTTCGCTCTACTCTACTCTACTTTGCTTTACTCTACTCTGCTTTGCTCTACTATGCTCTACTCTACTTTTTACCACTATGTTTTGCTTTTCTATGCTCTACTATGCTCTGCTCAACACTGCTTTGCTCTCCTCTCCTCTCCCCACATCTCCTCTCCTCTCCTATGCTCTCTTCTTTTCTCCTCTCCTCTCCTCTCATCTATTATACTTTACTCTACACTACTCTGCTCTATTATATTCTACTCTACTCTACTCTACTCAAGCCTAGCTAAGCCCAGCCTAGCCTAATCTAGCTCTATTCTACTCTACTCTCTTCTACTCTACTCTTCTCTACTAAACTCTACTTTACTCTAGCCTAGCCTAGCCTAACCTAAACTAGGCTATTTTAGCCTAACTCTACTCTACTCTACTCTATTTTGCTCTGCTCTGTACATCTCTATTCTACTCTACTCTACATTGCTCTACTCTACTCTTCTTCTTTGCACTGCTCTACTCTGATCTGCTTTGCTCTACTCTTCTCTACTCTCCTCTCCTATACTCTACTCTACTCTACTCTATGCTACTCTACTCTACTAAACTCTATTCTACTCTACTCAACTCTACTAAAGTCTACCCTAGGCAAACCTTGCTTTACTCTGCTCTACTCTACTCTACTGTACTCTATTCTACTCTACTCAACTCTACTAAAGTCTACCCTAGGCAAACCTTGCTTTACTCTACTCTACTCTAATCTTTTTTCCCCTAGCCTAGCCTAGCCTTACTTAGCTTAGCCTATCTCTACTCTACAATACTCTATTCTAATCTACTACAATCTACTCTACTCTACACCACTCTAACCTAGCCTGGCCTAGCCTAGCCAAACCCTACTCTACTCTACTCTAACATAGCTTATCCCAACGATAATTAACCTAGCCTTAGTTAGTTAGATTTGGCTAGCCTAGACAAGGCTAAATTAGAGAAGTGTAGAGTAGAGTAGAGTAGAGTAGAATATAATAGAGTATAGTAGAGCAAAGAAGAGTAGAGTAGAGTGGAGTAAAGTAGAGTATAATAGAGTAGAGAAGAGGAGAGGAGGGGAGAGGAGAAGAGAGTAAAGGAGAGAAGACTAAAGGAGAAGAGAGGAAAGTAGAGCAGAGTAGAGTAGACCCAAGTAGAGCTAAGTAGAGCATAGCATAGTAAAGAATAGTAGAGGAGAGTAGAGTAGAGCAGAGTAAAATAGATCAGAGCAAAGTAAAGAAAAATAGAGTATAGTAGAGTATAGCAAGGCATAGTAGAGTAGAGTTGAGTAGAGTAGAGAAGAGTAGAGTATCACTAAGTTAGGCTAAGCTAGGTGAGGTTAAGCTAGGCTAGAGCAGGGTAGAGTAGAGTATAGTAGAGTATAGTATAGTAGAATAGAGTATTGTAAAGTAAAGAAGAGTAGAGTAGAGCTAGGTTCGGCCAAGTTAAGTGAGGCTAAGCTTGGTCAAGCTAGCTAGTTAGTGTAGTGTAGAGCTAGGTTAGGTTATGCTAAGCTGAGCTAAGCTTTACTAATGTAGAGTAAAGTAGAGCAGAGCATAGTGGAGTATAGCAGAGTAGAGTAGAGCAAAGAAGACCTAGGTTAGGCTCGGATAGGCCAGGCAAGGCAAGATTAGAGTATAGTAGAGTAGCATAGAGCTAGGTTTGGCTAGACAGAGTTATAGTAGTATGGAGTAGAGTAGAGTAAAGTAGAGGAAAGATGAGCAGAGTAGAGCAAAGTGGAGTAGAGCAAAGTAGAGTAGAGTAGAGTAGAGTAGAGTAGAGAGAAGTAGAGTAGAGTAGAGTAAAGCAAAGTAGAGTAGAGTAGAGTAGAGATAGGTTAGGATAGACTAGGCTATGTTAAGCTAGTTTAGGCAAGGTTAGGCTAGAGTGGAGTTAAGTTAGAATAGGTTATGCTTGGTTAGAGTAGAGTATGCTAGGGAGGAGTAGAGTAGGGTAGAGTAGCATTAAGTAGAGTAGAGTAGAGTAGAGTGAGGTTAGGCTAGGCTAAACTAGGCAATGCTAGAGTAGAGAAAAGTAGAGTAGAGTAGAGTTGGGCTAGGTTCTACAAGGCTAGGCTAGATTATAGAAGAGTAAAGTAGGGTAGAGTAGAGCCAAGTAGAGCAAAGTAGAGTAGAGAAGAGATGAGTAAAGTAGAGTAGAGTAATTCAAAGCATAGTTGAGTAGAGTTAAGTTAGGTTATGCGATGATAGGCTAGGTAAGGCTACTCTATGCTCGGCAGAGCTAGGCTAATGTAGAGTAGAGTAGAGTAAAGTAGAGCTAGATCAATCTAGGCTAGGCTAAGCTAAGTTAGAGTAGAGTAGAGTAGACTATAATAAAGTAAAATAAAGCAGAGTAGAGTAGGGTAGGGTAGAGAAGAGTAGAGTAGAGTAGAGTAGAACAAAGTAGAGTTAAGAACATTAGAGCAAGGTTAGGATAAGCTAGGTTAGAGTAGAGTAGAGGAGAGTAGAGTATGATAGAGTAGACTAGAGTAGGGCTTGGTTAGGCAAGGCTAAACTAGGCTAAGCTGAACTAGGCTAGCATAGGGTAGAGTAGAGAATAGTAGAACATAGTAGGGCATAGTAGAGCATAGTAGAGTAAAGCAGAGTAGAGTAGAGTAGAGCAAACTAGAGGAACATAGAGTAGATTAGAGGAGAGCAAAGAAGAGTAGAGCATAGCAGAGTAGAATTGAGCATAATAGAGTAGAGAAAAGTAAAGAAGAGTATAACAGAGATGAGTAGAGTAGAGCTAGATTAGGCTAGGCTAGGCTTGGATTGGCTAGGCTAAGATAGAGCAGAGTAAAGAAAAGATAGGTTAGGTTAGAGTAGAGTAGTATAGAGTAGAGTAGAGTATGATGGAGTAGAGTAGACTGGAGTAGAGGAGAGTTGAGTAAAGCTAGGTTAGGTTGGGCTACGAAAGGCTAGGCTAAGCTAGTGTAGAGTAGAGTAAGGTAGAGTACAGTAGAGCTAGGATAGGCTAGGCTAGGCTAGACTAAAATAGAGTAGGGTAAGGTAGAGTAGAGTAGAGTAGGTTAGAGTGGAGCAGTGCAAAGAAGAGTAGAATAAAGCAGAGCAAAGTAGAGTAAAGAAGAGCTAGGTTAGGCTAGGCTAGAGTAGAGTAGAAAAGAGTAGAGCTAGGATAGGCTATGCTAAGCTAGCTTAGACTGGAGTAGAGTAGAGTAGAGTATAGTAGAGTAGAATAGAGTAGATTAGAGTAGAGTATAATATATTAGAGTAGACTAAAGTAGAGTAGAGTGGAGTAGAGTTAAGTTAGGCTAGGCTAGGCAAGGGTTGGGTAGGTTAAGCTTGGCTAGAGTAGAGTAGAGTTGCATAGAGTAGCATAGAGAAGAGTAGAGTAGAGCAGAGCTTAGTTAACCTAAGCCAGTTGAGGCTAGCCTAGGCTGGAGTAGAGTAGAGTTGAGTTGAGTATAACATAGCAGAGCAGAGTAGAGAAGATTAGAGTAGATATGAATAGAGTAGAGCAGAGTGGAGTAAAGGAAAGTAAAGCAGAGCAGAGTAGAGCTAAGCAGAGTAAAGCATACTAGAGCAAGTTTAAGCTAATCTATATTATGGAAGGCTAGGCTAAGCTAGGTTAGAGTATAGTAGAGTAGAGTAGAGTTGAGTAGAGTAGAGTAGAGCAGTGTAGAAAAGAGTATAGTATAGTAGAGTAGGGTAGAGTTGAGTAGAGCTTGGTTAGGCTAGGCTAGGTTAGGGTATGCTAGGATAGCTAGAGTAGAGTAGAGTAGAGTGAAGTTGTGCTAGGTTAGGTTCAGCTACGCTAGGCTAGAGTTTAGTAGAGTGTTGTGAAGTAGAGAAGAGTAGAGCAGAGAAGAGTAGAGCATAGTAGAGTAGAGCACTCTAGAGTATAACAAAGCAGAGCATAGCATAGCAGAGCAATGTAGAGCAGAGTAGAGTGAGGTTAGGATAGGCTAGGCTAGAGTAGAGTAAAGTAGAGTAGACTAGAGTAGTGCTAGGTAAGGTTAGGGTAGTCTAAGTTAGGTTAGAGTAGAGTAAAGTAGAGTAGATTAGAAGAGAGTAGAGCAAAGTAGAGTAGAGTAGAATAGAGTAAAGTGGAGCAGAGCAGAGTAAAATAGTGTAAAGAAAAGAAAAGTAGAGTAGAAAAGAATAGAGCAAAGCATAGTTTGGTAGAGTAGAGAAGAGCCAGGTTAGGCAAGGCTAGCCTGTGCTAGGCTAGGTCAAGCTAGGTTAGGCTATAATAGAGTAGAGTAGAGTAGCATAGAGTACAATAGAGCTAGGGTAGGCTTAGCTAAGATATGTTCGGCTAGAATACAGAGTGGAGTAGAGTAGAGTAGAGTAGAGCATAGCAGAGACGAGTAAAGTAAAGTGGAGAAGAGTAGAGAAGAGCTGAGCAAAGCTGAGTAGAGCATTGCATATCACTGTAGAGAAAAGCTAACTGGGCTAGGAAAGGATAGGCTAGATTAGAGTAGGGTAGAGTAGAGTAGAGCTTAGTTTGGCTAGTCTAGGCATGGTTAGGGTAGAGAAGAGTAGAGTAGAGTAGGGTGTAATACAGCAGAGCTAGGTTAGATTAGGTTAGGGTAAGTTAAGCTAGACTTGACTAGAGTAGAGTAGAATTGAAATAGCTTAAGCTATGTTAGGCGAGGCTAGAGTAGAGTAGAGTAGAGTAGTGTAGAGTAGAGTAGTGCAGAGTAGAGTAGAATAGAGTATAGTAGTGTAGAGGAGAGGAGAGGAGAGGAGAGTAGAGTGTAGCAGAGCGAAGTAGAGCAGAGTAGAGGAAAAGAGCTGAATAGAGCAATGAAGAGTAGAGCAGAGTGGAGCAGAGTATGGCAGTGTTGAGTAGAATAGAGCAGAGTAGAGTAGAGTAAAGCAAAGCAAAGATAGGGTAGGCCTGGCAAGGATAGGATATGCATGGCAAGGCGATGCTAGAGTAGAGTAGAGTAGAGTAAAGTAGAGCGAGATTTTTCTTGGCTAGGCAAGGCTAGGGTGGAGAAGTGTCGAGTAGAGTAGAATATAGTAGAGTAGAGTAGAGTGGATTAGAGAAGAGTAGGGTCGAGTAGAGTTGAGTATAGTATAGTAGAGGAGAAGAGAATAGAGGAGAGAAAAGGAGAAGAGAGTTGAGGATAGAAGAGTAAAGGAGAGTAGAGGAGAGCAGAGTAGAGAAGAGTAGAATAGAGCCAAACAGAGCATAACATAACAGAGTAGGACATAGCAGAATAGAGCAGAGCAGAGTAGAGTAGATTAGAGCAATGTAGAGAAAAATAGAGTATAATGGAGTAGAGCAGAACAAAATAGTGTAGAGCAAAGTTGAGCATTGGAGAGTAGAGCTAAGTTAAGCTATGCTGGGTGAGGTTAAGCTATGTCAGAGTAGGGTAGAGTGGAGTAGAGTAAAGCAGAGTAGACTAGAGTAGAGTAGAGTAGAGTTAGGTTAGCCTAAGTTAAGCTAGGCTAAGCAAGGTTAGGCTAGCTAGAGTAGAGTAGAGTAGAGCTTGGATAGATTAGGCTAGGTTGGGCTAAGCTTTACTAAAGTAGAGTAGAGTAGAGTAGGGAAGACTAGAGCAGAGTAGAGCAAAGAAGAAAAGAGCAGAGTAGAGTAGACAAGAGCAGAGTATAGCAAAGCATAGGAGAGCTAGGTTTGGCTAAGCTAGGCTAGAGTCGACTAGAGTATAGTAGAGTATAGTAGATTAGAGCTTAGTTGGGTTAGGCTAGGAAAGGCTAGAGTAGAGTAGATCAGAGCAGAGCTAAGCAGAACAGAGCAGAGTAGAGCAGAGTAGAGCAGAGTAGAGAAGAGTAGAGGTGTGCAGAGTAGAGTAAAGCAAGGTTAGGCTTGGCTTGAGTAGAGAAGAGAAGAGTAGAGTAAAGTGGAGTAGAGTAGAGTAGAGCTTGGATAGGCTATTGTAGTGTAGAGTAGAGTAGATTAGAGTAGAGTTGAGTAGAGTATAGTTGTGCAAAATAAAGTACAGTAAAGTTGAGTAGAGTAGAGTCGAGAGAAGGAGAGTAGAACAGTAGAGTAGAGTAGAGTAGATAGAATAGAGTAGAGTAGAGTAGTGCAGGGTAGAGTACAATATAATAGAGTAGAACAGAGCAAAGTAGAGCAAAGAAGAGGAGAACAGAGCAGAGTTAGGATAAGCTAGGCTAGTTTAGAGTAGAGTAGAGGAGAGTAGAGTATGGCGGAGTAGACTAGAGTAGAGCTTGAGGCTAGACTAGGCTAAGTTTAACTATGCAAGAGAAGGGCGAAGTAGAATAGAGAGGAGCAGAGTAGAGAAGAGCAGAGCAAAGTTAAGAAAAAAAGAGCAGAATAGAGCAGAGTAGAGTAGAGTAGAGTAGATTAGAGGAGAGAAAAGAAGAATTGAGTATAGTATAGCAGAGCAGAGTAGAGCATAGTAGAGTAGAGTAAAGTATAGTAGAGGAGAGATGAGTAGAGCAGTGTGAGGCTTGGCCAAGCTAGGTTAGGCTAAACTAGGCTAAGATAGAGTAGAGTAGAGCAAAGTTAGGCTAGGCTAAGCAAGGCTAGGTTAGGGTAGAGTAGAATAGATTAGAGTGGAGTAGAGTAGAGTAGAGTAGAGTTGAGGGGAGTAAAGGAGAGTATAGTAGAGTAGAGCAGAGTAGAGTAAAGCATAGTAGAGCAGAATAAAACAAAGTAGAGTAGACAGAGTATAACAGAGCAAAGTAGAGTAGAGTAGAGCAGAGGAAAGTAGAGCACAACAATGTTAGGTTAGGATAGGCTAAAGTAGAGTACAGTAGAGTAGAGTAGAGTAGAGTAGTGCTAGATTAGGCTAAGCCAGGCTAGGTTATGTTAGAGTATAGTAGAGTAGAGTACGGGAGAGCCAAGCAAAGCAGAATAGAGTAGAGCAAAGCACAGTAGAATAGAGCAGAGAAGAGAAGAATAGAGTAAAAAAAGCAGACTAGAGTAGAGCAAAGAAGAGGATAGTAGAATAGAGTAGAGTAGAATAGAGTAGAGCTTGGTTAGGCTAGGATAGCCTATGTTAGGGTAGGTCAAGTTAGGTTAGGCTAGAGTAGAGTACAGTTGAGTTGAGTACAATAGAGCTAAGTTAGGCTTGGCTACGCTAAGTTAAGTTAGAGTACATAGTAGTGTAGAGTAGAGTTGAGTAGAGTAGAGTAGAGTAATAAAGCATTGCATAGTATAGTAGAGAAAAGTTAGGATGGTTAGGAAATGTTAAGCTAGAGTAGAGTAGATCTTGGTTAGGCTAAGCTAAGCTTGGTTAGTGTAGACTATAGTAGAGTAGAGTATAGTAGAGTAGAGTTGAGTAGGGTGTAATAAGGTAGAGCTAGGTTAGGCTAGGCTAGGGTAAGTTAGGCTAGTGTAGAATAGTGTAGAGTAGAGTACAGTAGAGTTGAAATAGATTAGCCTAGGTTAGGCTACGTTAGGCTAGGCAAGAGTAAAGTAGAGTAGAGTAGAGTAGAGTAGAGTATAGTAGAATAGAGTAGAGTATAGTAGAGTAGAGGAGAAGAGAGGACAACAGAGTAGAGCAGAGCAAAGTAGAGCAGAGAAGAGCAAAAGAGCAGAATAGTGCAATGTAGAGCAGAGTAGAGCCGAGTGAAGTAGAGTAGTGCAGGGCTGAGTAGAGTAGAATAGAGTAAAGCAGACCAATGATAGGCTAGGGTAGGCAAGGTTAGAGCAGAGTAGAGTGGAGTATAGTAGGGTAGAGCTAGGTTAGGCTAGGCTAAGATAAGGTAGGCATGACAAGGCTAGGCTAGATTAGAGTAAACCTAGATTAGACTAGGCTAGGTAAGGCTAGAGTAGAGTAGTGTAGAGTATAATAGACTATAATAGAATATAGTGGAGTAGAGTAGGGAGGAGTAGAGTATAGTAGGGCTAGGTTAGGATAGGCTCGATTCTGCTTGGGTAAAGTAGAAGAGACCTTGGTTAGGTTAGGCTAGGTTTGGCTGAGTAGAGTGGAGTAGAGTTGGGTAGAGTAGAGCAGTACAAAAAAGAGCAGAGCAGAGTAGAGTGGAGAAGAGTAGAGAAGAGTAAAGAAGAGTATAATTGAGAAGAGCTGTGCAGAGTAGAGTTAAGTTAGGATATGTAAGTAAAGGTTAGGCTATGCTAGGTAAGAATAGAATAAAGTATAGTCGAATAAAGTAGAGCAATGTAGAGTAGTGTGTAGTAGAGTAGAGCTAGGATAAGCTAGGCTAAGCTAAGCTAGGTTAGGCTAGGCTAGGCTAAGCTATGGTAGGCTAAGCAAGTATAGGTTAGTGTATAGTAGAATATAGTAGCAGAGGGCTAGCTTAGGCAAGGCTAAGCAAGGCAAGGCTAAAGTACAGATTAGAGTAGAGCAAAGTATAACAAAGTAGGATCGAGTAGAGCAAAGAAGAGTATAACAGAGAAGAGCAGAGTAGAGCATAGCAGAGTAGAGTAGTGTAAAGTATAGTAGAGCTAGAGTAGGGCAGAGTGGAGTAGAGTAGAGTAGAGTAGAGTAGAGAGAGAAAAGCATAGTAGAGCTAGGTTAGGCTAAGCTATACTAGGCTAAGCTAAGTTAGAGTAGAGTATAGTAGAGTTGAGTTGAGTTTAGAGTAGCAGAGTAGAGTAGAGTAGTATGGAGTCGTGTATAGTATAGTAGAGTAGATTAGAGTAGAGTAGAGCTAGGTTAAGCTAGGCTAGGTTAGGCTATGCTAAGATAGGCTAAAGTAGAGTAAAGTTTAGTTAGGTTAGGTTTGGTAAAGCTAGGCTAGGCTAGGCAAGACTTTAGTAGATTATAGTAGAGTAGAATAGAGTAGAGCTGAGTAGAGTAGAACATAGAAGAGCAAAGCAAAGTAGAGTAGAGCAAAATAGAGCAGAGCAAAGTAAAGCAGAGTACAGTGAGTATAAGAGAGCAGAGCAAAGCAGAGCAGAGTAGAGCAGAGTAGAGTGGAATAGAGCAGAGTAGAGCGGAGTACAGCACAATAGAGTAAAGAAAAATAGAGTAGAGTTGAGTAGAGTAGAGTAAAGTAGTGTAGAGAATAGCAAGGTTAGGTTTGGCTATCCTATGATGGGCTAGGTCATGCTAGGTTAGGCTAGAGTATAGTAGATTAGAGTACGATAAAGCAAGGTTAGGCTTCGCTAAGCTAAGCTAAGCTATAGTACAGAGTAGAGTAAGTAGAGTTAAGCAGAGTAGAGTAGAGTAGAGCATAGAAGAGTAGAGAAGAGAAGAGCAAAGCATTTGCATCGTATAATAGAGAAAAGCTTGGTAGGCTAGGAAAGGTTAAACTTGAGTAGAGTAGAGTAGATCTTAATTAGGCTAAGCCAGGCTTGGTTAGAGTAAAGTAGAGTGTAAAAGAGTAGAGCTATATTAGGCTAGGCTAGAGTAAAGTATAATAGAGTAGACTATAGTAGAGTAGAGTAGAGAAAAGTAGAGTAGAGCAGAGTAGAGTAGAGGAGAGGGGAGGAGAGCAGAGCAGATTAGAGCAAAGTAGAGCAGAATAAAGAAATGTAGAGCAGAGTAAAGTCGAGTAAAGTGGAGCAGTGTAGAGTAGAGTAGAGCAAAGTGGAGTAGAGTAAAGAAGAGTAAAGATAGGCTAAAGTAAGCTAGGTTAGAGTAGAGTAGAGTGGGTGTAGTAAAGCAGAGCTAGGTTAGGCTAGGCTAGGATAAGGTAGGCACGGTAAGGCTAGGCTATAGTAGAGTAGAGTAATGCTAGATTATGTTAGGCTAGGTAAGGCTAAAGTAAAGTAGTGTAGGGTAGAGTAGAGTAGACTAGAATTAGTTGGAGTAGTGTGGAGTAGTGTAGAGAAGAGAAGAGTACAGTAGGGTTAGGTTAGGCTACGCTAGGCTATGTTAAGCTAGAGTAAAGTAGAAGATGGCTTAGTTAGTCTAGGTTAGGCTTGGCTAGAGTAGAGTGGAGTAGAGTTGAGCAGAGTAGAGTAGTATAGTGTAGAGTAGAGTAGAGTAGAGTAAAGAAGAGCAGAGAAGAGTAGAATAGAGCAAAGTAGGGCAGAGTAGAGTTAAGTTAGGATAAGCTAGGCTAGGTTAGGTTTTGTTAGTGTAGGCTAGAGGAGGTAAGAGTAGAGTAAAGCATAGTCGTATAGACTAGAGCAAAGTAGAGTTGTGTGTTGTAGAGTAGACCTAGGATAGGCTAGGCTAAGCTAGGCTAGGCAATGCTAGGTTAAGCTATGATAGGCTAAGCTAGCCTAGGTTAGAGTAGGGTAGAGTAGAACAGAGTAGAGTATAGTTATGTAGGGCTAGGTTAAGCAACGCTAAGCAAGGCTAGGCTAGAGAAAAATTAAAAGTAGAGCAAAATAAGGTAGAGTAGAGTAGAGTAGAGAAGAGTAGAGAAGAGAAGAGTAGAGTAGAACATTGTAGAGTAGAGTAGAGCTAAGTTATGCTAGGCAAGGATATGCAAGAGTAGAGCAGAATAAAGTAGAGTAGAGCTTGGTTAGGCTAGCTTAACCTAGGTTAGAGTATAATAGAGTAGATTAAAGAATATTAGAGTAGAGTAGAGCTAGGTTAGGCTAGGCCAGGCTATGCTGCAACTGGTTAGTGTAGGCTAGGGTAGGCTAGAGTAGAGTATAGTAGACTTGAGTAGAGTAGAGTAGAGATAGGTTTGGCTTGGTTAAGCTGGAATAGAGTAGAGTAAAGTAGAGTAGAGTCGAGTAAAGTAGAGTAGAGTAGAGTAGAGTAGAGAAGAGTAGAGTAGAGTAGAGCAGAGTAGAGTAGAATAAAGGAGAAGAGAGGAGAGTAGAGCAGAGTAGAGCAAGGAGAAGAAGAGAAGAGCAAAGTAGAAAAGCAGAGTAGAGCAATGCAGATAAAGGCATAGTAGAGTGGCGAAGTGTAGTGCATAGTAGAGAAAGGCAGTGTGGAGCTGGGTTATTCTATGTAATGCTTGACTTTGCTTGGCTAGGCTAGAGTAGAGTAGAGTGGAGTAGAGTAGAGCAGAGTAGAGCTGGGCTAAGTTAGGCTAGGCTAAAGTAAAGAAGCAAATAATAGAGTAGAGTAGAGTAAAGCTTTATTCAATAAGACTAGGCTTGGTTAGGCTAGAGAAGAGTAGAGTAGTGTAGAATAGAGTAGTGTAAAGTAGAGTAGAGTAGAAGAGAGTAAAGTAGAGTAAAGTAGAGTAGAGTAGAGTAGAGGAGAGTAGATTAGAGTAGAATAGAGGATAGTAGAGTAAAGAAGAGTATAATAGAGTAGACTTTAATAGAGTAGAGTTGAGATGAGTAGAGTAGAGTTGAATTAAGTAGAATAGAAGAGAGAAAAGTAGAGTAAAGCAGAGTAGAGTAGAGTAGAGTAGTGTAAAGTAGAGTAGAGTAGAAGAGAGTAAAGTAGAGTAAAGCAGAGTAGAGTAGAGTAGAATAGAGTAGAGTAGAGTAGAATAGAGTAGAATAGAGTAGAGTAGAGAAGAGTAGAGTAGAGTAGACTTTAATAGAGTAGAGTTAAGTTGAGTAGAGTAGAGTTAGGCGAGATGAGGCAAGGTTAGGTTAGGCTAGAGTGGAGTAGAGCAGAGCTAGGTTATGCTGGGCTAGGCTAGAGTGGAGTAACATAAAGCATAGTTAAGTAGAGCTAGGCTAGGTTAGGCTTGGAAAGGCTAGGTTAGAGTGGAGTAGAGTAGAGTAAGGTTAGGCTAGGCCAGACTAGGGTAGGTTAGGCTAGGCTAGGCTACAGTACAGTAGAGTAGAGTAGAGAAGAGTAGAGTAGAGCAGTGTAGAGCAAGGTTAGGTTAGGCTACGCAAGGCAAAACTAGGCTAAGCTAGGGTGGAGTAGAGTAGACTAAACAAGGGTAGAATAGAGTAGAGTAGTGCTAGGGTAGCCTGGGTTAGGTTAAGCTAAGTTAGAGTAGTGTAAAGTAGAGTAGAGTAGATTAGAGTTGAGTAGAGTAGAGTACAATAGAGTAGAGCTTGGTTAGGCTTTGTTTGGCTAGGTTAAGATAGGCTAGGCTAGGCTAGGCGAGAGTATAGTAAGGTAGAGTAGAGTAGAGTTGAACAGAGCTAGGTTAGGCTAAATTGGGTTGGAGTAGAGTAGAGTAAAAAAGAGTAGAGCAGAGTAAAGCAAAGATAAGCATAGTAGAGTAGAGTAGAGTAGGGTAGAGCAGAGCAGAGTAGAGAAGAGTAGAGCTCGGTTAGGCTTGGCTAAGCTAGGCTTGGTTAGAGTTGAGTAGAGTAGAGCTAGTTTAGGTTATGCTTGCTAAGCCAGGTGAGGTTTGGGTGACGAGGCTAAGCTGTGCTAACCTAAGCTAGAATAAAGTGGAGTAGAGTATTACAAAGCATAGTAGGGCATTTTAGAGTAGAGTAGAGTAGTGCAAAGCATATTAGAGGAGAGAAAAGAATTGTAGAGCAGAGTAAAGTAGAGCAGTGCAAAGCATAGTGGAGCTAGGTTAGGCCAAGCTATGCTTGGCTAGGCTAGGTTAGGCTAGGTTTGAGTAGTGTAGAGTAGAGTAGAGTTGAGTAAAGTAAAATAGAGTAGAGTATAGTAGTGTATAGCAAAGCATAATAGAGCAAAGAAGTGCAAAGCAGAGTAGAGTAGAACAGAGCAGAGCTGAGCAAAGCAGAGCAAAGTAGAGCAGAGTAGGGTAGAGAAGAGTAGAGTAGAGTAAAGTAGAGAAGAGCATAGCAAAGCAGAGCAGAAATAAGCAAAGATAGCTTAGGCTAGGCTAGGCTTGGCAAGGCGAGGCTAGAGTATAGTAGAGTAGAGTATGGTAGAGCTTGGTTAGGCTAGGCTAAGTGAGAGTGGAGTATGCAGATTAAAGTAGAGTAGAGTAGAGTAGAGTAGAGTAGAATAAAGTAGACTAGAGAAGACCTAGGTTAGGCTCGACAAGGCTAGGCTATGGTAGGCTGGGGTATGCTAGGCTTGACTAGGCGAGGCTATAGTAGAGTAGAGTAGAGTAAAGTAGAGTAGGGTAGAGTAGAGTAGAGCTTGGTTAGGTTAGGTTATGCTAGGCTAGGGTAGAGTAGGGTAGAGCAGTGTAGAGATGAGTAGATTAGAGTAGAGTAGAGTAGAGTAGTGTAAAGTAGAGTAAAGTAGATTAGAGTAGAGCAGAGTATAGTAGAGCAGAGTAGGGAAGAGTAAAGAGGAGAAGAGGAAAGGAGAGTAGAGCAAGTAGAGTTGAGTATAGCAGAAGAGTAGACTAAAGTAATGCATAGCATAGCAGAGTTGAGCAGAGTAGCATAGAGCAAAGGAGAGTATAGCAAAGTACAGTAGAGTTGAGCTAACTTTGGCTAGGCTATGCTATTCTAGGATAGAATAGAGTAGAGTAGACTAGAGTCGAGTAGAGTTGTAGAGTAGGGTAGAGTAGAGTAGAGCTAGGTTAGGCTAGGCTAGGTTTGGCTAGCATAGGCTAAGTAAGGCTTGGAAAGGCTAGAGTAGAATAGAGTAGAGTAGAGTAGAGTAGAGTAGAATAGGGTAGAGCAAGAAAGGCTAAGTTAGGCTAGGCTAACATAGGTTAGAGTAGAGTACAATAGAGTAGATTAGAGTAGAGTAGAGTAGAGTAAAGTAAAGAAGAGCTAGGTTAGGCTCAGCTAGGCCAAGCTAGAGTAGAGTAGAGTAGAGTAGAGTAAAGTAGAGGAGAGCAGAGGAGAGTATAGTAGAGTTGAGCAAAGTAAAGTAGAGTAGAGCATAGTAGAGTAGAGCTGAGCAGAGTAAAGCAAAGCAGAGTAGAGCAGAACTGAGTCAAGTAGGGTAGAGCAGACTAGTGTAGAGTAGTATACAATAGAGTAGAGCAGAGCACAACACAGCACAGCAGAATAAAGCATAGAAAAGCAAAGTAAAGTATAGTAGAGTAGAATAGAGCAGAGTAGAGCAGAGTAGAGCAAAGCTAGATTATGCTAAGCTTGAATAGAGTAGATTAGTATTGCATAGAGTAAAGTAAAGTAAAGCTCAGTTAGGCTATGCTAGGCTTTGGTAAGCTAGGTTAGGCTAAGCTAGGCAAGAGTAGAGTAAGGTAGTGTAGACTATAGTAGAGTAGAGCTAGTTTAGTCTAGGCTAGGCTAGGCTCGGCAAGACTAAACTAGGTTAGAGTAGAGTAGAGTAGAGTATACTAGAGTTATGCAGAGAAGAGCAGAGCAAAGAATAATAGAGTAGAGCACAGTAGAGTAGAGCATAGCATAACAGAGCTAGGTTAGGCAAGGCTAGGCTAGGCTAGGCATTAGTTAGGTGGAGTAGAGTGGAGTAGAGTACGGAGAGTAGATCAGAATAAAGGAGAGGGAGTAGAGAAAAGATGACTAGAGCTATGTTTGGTTAGGCTAGGCTAGAGTGGAGTAAAGTCAAGTATGGTATAGTAGAGTATAGTAGAGCAGAGCCAGGTTTGGCAAGGCTAGGGTAGAGTACATTATAGTAGAGTAGAGTGGAGTAGAGTAGGGTAGAGCAGAGCTGGGTAGAGTAGAGCATAGTAGAGCACAGTATAATAAAATAGAGCAAAGAAGACCAGAGCAAAGCTAAGTTAGGCTAGGCTATGCTAAGGAAGGCTAGAGCAGATTAGAGTAGAATAGAGTGGAGTAGTGTAGAGTTGAGTAGAACTAGGCTAGGATTGGCTAGGTTAGGCGAAGTTAGAGTAGAGTATAGTAGAGTAAAGTAGGGTAGAGCTAGGTTAGGCTAGGGTGAGCTAGCAAGGGTAGGCTAGGCTAGGCTAGAGTAGAGTAGAGTAAAGTAGAGTAGAGTAGAGTAAAGTAGAGTTGAGTAGAGTAGGGTAGTGTAGAGCAGAGTAGAGCTTGTTTTGCTTGGGCTAAGCTATGCTAGGTAATGCTAAGCTAGGATAGAGTTGAGTAGGGTAAAGTTGGACAGAGTAGAGTATAGTAGAACTTGGCTTGGTTAGGCTTGGCTAAGTAGGCTAAGCTAAGGTAGGCTAGGCTAGGTAAGAGTAAAGTAGATTAGCATATTGTAGAGTAGAGTAGAGTGGAGCTTGGTTAGTTTAGGCTACGTTTGGCTAAGATAGGCTAGGCTAGAGTAGAGTATAATAGAGTAGAGTAGGGTAGAGAAGAGCAAGATAGAACAGAGCAGAGCAGATCAAAGAAGTGCAAAATAGAGCAGAGTAGAGCAAGGCAGAGTAGAGCTAAGTTAGGCTAGGCTAGGTTAGGCTGGGTGAGGTTAGGAAAGGATAAGCAAAGCTAGGTTAGAGTAGAGTAGAGCAAAGCTGAGTAGAGTAGAGAAGGGTAGAGTAGATTAGAGCAGAGTAGAGATAGGTTAGGCAAGGGTAAGCTAGGTAGGGCTATGCTAGTGTAAGCTATGGTAGGCTATGTTAGGCTAGGCTAGAGTAGAGTAGAGTATAGTTGTGCTTAGTGGGGCTAGGCTATGTTAGGCTAAGGTAAAGTAAATATTAGTGAAGAGTATAGCTGAGCGGAGTAGAGTAGAGTAGAGTAGAGTAAAGCAAAGAAGAGAACAACAGAGAAGAGCAAAGTAGAGAAGAGTAGGGTATAGTAGAGCTAGGTTAGACTAAGCTAGTCTACACTAGGTTAGGCTTAGCATGGCTAAGCAAGCTTGGTTATAAATTAATAGAGTAGAGTAGAGTAGAGCCTAATTAGGATAGGTTAAAGTAAAGTAGAGTAGAGTATAGTAGAGTATAGCTAGGTTAGGCTAAGCAAGGCTTGGGTAGGCTAGGTTAGGCTATGATAAGCTAAAGTTGAGTAGAGTAGAGTAGAGTAAAGCAGTGGTATATTAGGCTAGGTTTGGCTAGGCTAGGAGAGAGTAGAATAGAGTAGAGTATAGTTGAGAAGAGTAGAGTATAATATAATAGAGCAGAGTAATGTAAAGTAGAGTAGAGTAGAGTAGAGTAAAGGAGAGGAGAGGAAAGTAGAGAAGAGCAAAGTAGAACAAAGCATATTAGAACAAAGTAAAGTGGAAGTGTAGAGTAGAGTAATGTAGAGTAAAGTAGAGTAGATCTTGGTTATGATAGGCTAGGATAGAGAATAATAGAGTTTTTTAGAGTAGAGTAGATTAGAGTAAAAAAAAGAAGAGTAGAGTAGAGCAAAATAGAGCAGAGTAGAGCAGTCAGAGAAGAGTAGAGTAGAGTAGAGTAGATTATAGTACAGTAGAGTCTAATATTATAGAGTAGAGTATAATAGAGTAGAGTAGAGTGAGGTTAGTCTAGGCTTGGGTAGGGTAGGCTAAGCTAGAGTAGAGCAGAGCTCGGTTAGACTAGGCTTTTTTATAGTAGAGTAGAGTATAGCAGAATAGAGTATAGAAGAGTAAAGTAAAATATAGTAGAATAGAGTAGAGTAGAGCAGAGTAGTATAGAGTAGAGTAAAGCAGAGTAGAGTAGAGCAAACTAGTTTAGAGTAGAATAAAGCAGAGTAGAGTAGAGTAGAGTATAGCAGAGTAGAGTAGAACTTGTTTAGGATAAGCTATATTAGGCTACGCTAAGCTAAGTTCGGTTAGAGTAGAGTAGAGTAGAATAGAGTAGAATATGGTAGAGTAGGGTAGAGAAGAGCTAGGTCTGACTAGGCTTGGTAAGGCTAGGTTAGAGTAGAGTATAGTAGAGTAGAGTGCAGTAGAGTAGAGTAGGGTAGAGTAGAGCAAGAGTGGAGTAGAGCTAGGTTAGGTTAAGCAATGCTAGGCTAGGCTAGAGTAGAGTAATGGAGTTGAGTAGAGCAGAGCAAGGATAGGCATGGCTAGAGTACATAATAGAGAAGAGTATAGCAGAGCAAAGTAGAGTAGAGTGGAGTAGAGCAAAGTAGAAAAGAGCAGTAGAGAACACAGCATAACAAAGTAGAGCAGGATAGATTAGATGTCGACTAGGCTAGGCTAGGCAAGGCTAGGCTTTGCTGGGCTAGGCTATGCAAGGATAGGCTAGAGTAGCATAGAGTAGAGCATAGTAGAGCAGAGCTATAGTAGAGTAGTATAGAGTAGAGTAGAGTGGAATAGAGTAGAAGATTATAGAGCAATGTTAGGTAAGGCTTGGCTTGGCTTAAGTATGCTATGTTAGGCTAGGCTAAACTAGAGTAGGGTAGAGTATAGTAGAGTAGAGTAAAGCTAGGTTAGGCTAGCTTATGATAGTGTAGAATAGAGTAGAGTAGAGTAGAGTAGAGTAGAGTAGAGAAGAGAAGAGTAGAGTAGAGTCAGAGCTGAGTAGAGTAGTGTAGAGTAGAGATGATGAGAGTAGAGCAGAGCAGGGAAGAGTAGTGCATTATAGAGCAGAAGAATAGATCATAGCAATGTAGAGCACAGTAGAGAAGTGTAATATAGTGTACAGTATAACAGAGTAAAGTAGAGAAGAGCAGAGCTAGGTTATGCTAGGGTAGGCTAGGATAAAGAAGAGTATAGTAGAGTAAAGTATGGTAGAGTATTGTAGAGCTAGGTTAGGCTAGGCTAGAGTAGGCTAGTCTAGTGTAGGCTAAGGTAGGCTAGGCAAGGCTAGGCTCGAGTAAAGTAGAGCAGAGTAGAATAGAGTAGAGTAGAGCTAAAATATAGTACAGTAGTGTATAGTAGAATAGAGTAGAGTAAAGAAGAGTAAGGTGGAGTAAATTAGAGGAGAGTAGCGTAGAGTAGAGAAGAGTAGAGTAGAGTAGACCAAAGTAGGAAACAAAAGAGCATAGCAGAGGATGAGAGAGCAAAGTAGAGTAGTGAAAAGTATGGTAGAGCATATTAAAGCAGAGTAAAGTAGAGAAGACCAGAGTAAAGCTAGGTTAGGTTAGGCTAGGCTTGGCTAGGCTAGAGTAGAGTAGAGTGAAGCAGAGTAGAGTAGAGTCTAGTAGAGCAGAGCTAGGTAAGGCTAGGTTATGCTAAAGCATAGTAAAGCAGAATAGAGTAGACTAGAGCAAAGCAGAGCAGAGAAAAAATAGAGAAGAGCAGTGTAGAGCAAAGCATAGCAAAACAGAGATGAGTAGAGTAGACCAGAGCAGAGCTAGGTTAGGCTAGACTTAGCTAGAGTAGAGTAGAGTAAAATAGAGTATTATAGTAGAGTTTAGTAGAGTATAGCTAGATTCAGATAGGCTAGGCTATGCTAAGTTAGAGTACAGTAGAGTAAAGTAGAGTTGAACTAGGTTTGGCTAGGTTAGGCTAGGTTATGGTAGGGTAGGCTAAGCTAAGTATGCTAGGCTAGAGTAGAGTATAGTAAAATAGATTAGAGTAGAGATGAGCTAGGCTTAGTTGGGCTAAACTTGGCTAGGCTTGGCTAGGCTTGGCTAAAGTAGAGTAGAGTTGAGTAGAGTAGAGTAGAGCTATGTTAGACTAGGCTAGGCTAGGCTAAGCTAGGTTAGGCTAGAGTAGTATAGAGTAAATCATAGTAGAGTAGAGTATAACAAAGCAAAATAGAGTAAAAAAGAGAAGAGTAGAGCTAAGTTAGGTTAGGCTCGGTGAGGTTGAGCTATGTTTGGCTAGGCTAGGCTGGGCTAGGTTAGAGTAAAGTTGAGTAGAGCCAGGTAAAGTAGAGCTAAGTAAAGTAGATTAGAGTAGGGTAGAGCTAGGTTAGGCTAAGCCAATCTAGGTTGGGCTGGGTTAGGCTATGGTAAGCTTGTCTCGATTAGGCTAACATAGAGTAGAGTAGAGTAGAATAAAATGGAGTTGAGCTTGGTTTGGCTAGGTTAAAGTAATGAGCATAACAGAGTAAAGTACAGTACAGTCAAGCAGAGCAAAGAAGGGTAAAGCATAGTAAAGCATAGCAGCATGGAGCAGCTAGGCTAGGCTAGGCTATGTTAAGCTAGGCAAGAGTAAAGTATAGCAGAGTAGAGTAGAGTAAAGTATAGTAGAGCTAAATTAAGCTAGGCTAGGCTAAGCTATAGTTGAGTAAAGTGGAGTAGAGTAGAGTAGAGTAGAGTAGAGTGGAGTAGAGTTGATATAGTAAAGTAGAGTATGATAGAGTAGTATAAAGCAGAGTAGAGTAGAGGGAGGAGAGCAGAGCAGCACAGAGTAGAGAAAAGCATAGCAAAGCAGAGCAAAGTTAAAGAGTATAGCAGAGCAATGTAGAGCATAGCAGACTAGATTAGAGTAGTGCAATGCAGAACAGAAAAGAGTAGAGTAGACCTAGGTTAGGCTATGCCAAGCAAGGCTTGGCAAGAATAGAGTATAAAAGAGTATAGTATAGTATAGTACAATAGAGTAGATCAAGGTTAGGCTATGCTAAGATAGGCTAGGCTATAGTAGAGTAGAGTAGAGTAAAGCAGAGTAGAGTATAGTAGAGTAAAGTAAAGTAGAGCTAGGTTAGGCTAAGCTAGGCTAGGCTAGGCTAGGCTAGGTTAGGCAAGGCTAGAGTAGAGTAGAGTAGAGTAAAGTATAGTACAATAGAGTATAGTAGAGTAAAGTAGAGAAGAGCTAGGTCATGTTAGGCTAGGCTAGGTTATGCTAGGCGAGGTTAGCACAAGCTAGGCTAGGGCAGAGTAGAGTAAAGTAAAGAATAGTAGAGTAGAGTAGAGTAGAGTAGAGCTAGGTTAAGCTAAACTAGGCTATGCTAGGCTCGAGTGAAGTAGTGTAGAGCAAAGCAGAGTAGAGTAGAGTAAAGTAGAGTAAAGTAGAGCAGAGTAGAGCAGGGTAGAGTACAGTAGAGTAAAGCATGGTCAGGAAAGGCTAGGTTAGGTTATAGAAGATTAGAGAAGAGTAAGGTTAAGCTAGGTTAGGTTAGGTTAGGTTAAGTTAGGTTAGAGTATAGTAAACTGTAGTGAAGTAGAGTAGCATAGAGTAGAGTAGAGTAGAATAGGATAGAGTAGAGCTAGGTTAGGTTAGGCAAGGTTGGGCTAGGCTAGGCTTTAGTAGAGTATAGTAGTTTAGAGTAGAGTAGAGCAGAGCAGAGTAGAAAAAAGTATTATAGAGTAGAGCAGAGTAGAGTTGGCCATAGTAGAGTAGAGTAGAGAAAAATCGGACAGAGTAGAGCAAGGTTAGTCTAGGTTATGGTAGACTAGGCTAAGCTTAAGTTGAGTAGAGTAGAGTAGAGAAGAATAGAGCTAAGTTAAGCTAAGCTAGGTAAGGCTAGGTTAGAGTAGAGTAGAGTAGAGTATAGTATAGTAGATTATAGTAAAGAAAGTAGAGTAGAGCTAAGTTAGGCTAAGCTAGACTTGGTTAGGCTTGGCTAGTCTAGAGTACAGTAGAGTAGAGTAGAGTAGAGTAGAGTAGAGAAGAGTAGATTATAGTAGAGTAAAGTAAGGTATAGCTTGGTTTGGTTAGGATAGGCTAGGCTAGGCTCGAGTTGAGTAAAGTAGAGTTGAGTAGAGCACAAAAGAGAAGAGTAGAGTAGTGTAGAGCATAGAAAAGTGTAATAAAGTAGAGTTGGGATAGGCTAGGCTAGGATAGAGTATAGTGTAGAAGAGTAGAGTAGAGTATAGTAGAGTAATGTATAATAGAGTAGACAAGAGAAGAGCAGAGCAGAGCAGAGTTGAGTAGTGTAGAGCAGAACATAGTAGAGTAGTGTAGAGAAGAGTTAGGTTAGGCTAGGCAAGGTTAAGCTAGGTTGGAGTAGAGTAAAGTAAACTAGAGTATAGTAGGGTAGGGCATGGTTAAGTTAGCTTGGCTAGAGTAGTGTAGAGTATAATATTGTCGAGAGGAGTAGAGATGAGTAGAGCAGAGCAAAGTTGAGTAGAGCAGTGAAGAGCAGAATAGTGCAAAGCAGAGTAGAGCAAAGTAAAGTAGAGCTAGGATTGTCTAGGTTAGGCTAGGCTAGGCTATGTTAAACTATAGTAAGGAAGAGTAGAGTAGAGTTGAGTTGAGTAGAGTTTAGTAGAGTAGAGCTAGGTTAGACTTGGCATGGCTAAGCGAGGTTCGGCAAGAGTAGTGAAGAGTAGAATAGGGTAGAGTAGAATTAGGTAGTGAAGAGCATATTAGAGTATAGTAGAGTAGAAGAGAGGAGAGGATAAGAGAGAAGAGCATAACAGAGTAAAGTAGAGCAGAGTAAAAGGGCAAGGTTGAGCAATGCAGAGTGGAGTAAAGCAAAGTAGAGTAGTGTAGAGTAGAGCAAAGTAGATTCGTGCAGAGTAAAGCAAGGTAGAGCTAGGTTAGGCTAGGGTATGCTATGTTAAGCTAGGCTAAACCAGAGTAGAGTAGAGTAGAGTTGAGCTATGTTTGGCTAGCCTAGGGTAAGCTAAGTTAGGCTAGGCTAAAGTAGAGTAGAGTAGAGCATAGTAGCATAGAGTGAAGTAGTGTAGAGCATGATTAAGCTAGCCTATGCTAGTGTATATTAGAGTAGAGTAGAGTAGAATAGAATAGAGTAGAGTAGAGTAAAATTGAGCTAGGTTAGGATTGGTAAAACTAGGCTAGGTTAGAGCAGAGTATAGTATTAGTAAAGTAGGGTAGAGCTAGGATAGGCTAAGCTAAGTGAGCCTAGGGTAAATTAGGCTAAGCTATGCTAGTTAGAGTAGAGTGTGTTGGAAACTTGCGTGTTACAAGAGGGGGGGTGAATTGTTCCTTTTACAAATTTTTAAACAATTTTAAAGTTAATTACAATAGTAAAGAGAAATTATGAGCAATGAAGTAAAGAATGAAAAGCACACACAATTTCAAGTGGTTCGGCAAAACCTTTGCCTACATCCACCCCTAGCTGACCCAGCCAGGCTTCACTATTAAACACTGCCTTTTGCCCAACCGGCGGGTCGGCCGAAACCCTCACAACAACCAATCAACCCAATTGGTACCAACCAAATACAATCAACAGCAGCAAGACACGCTGCACACTCACAACAACAAAGCTGTTACAATTTTGGCAAGAAAACAGATTTCAGCTTTCAAGTAAAAGTTTTACATCAACCTGTACCACAATCCTTTAATCTTAATTTGTGACACAACTACTAAACAAGTATTAAAAATGCTTAACAAAAAAAAAAAAATTCAACAATATAAATTTCGTTAAAAACACACAAATTATTTGGAGCTCTTAAATATAAGTCCTTGTGTAGTTAGAGCTCATACTTAACAATTAATCTAATTAATTAAACTTAAGATAATGAAAGAAATCACTTTTCAAACCGCAGCTTAAAAAGGAAACAAACGCACTTCTGAACGCGCTTCAAAACAGGACTACGCGCCTCTGAACGCGCTTTCCAAACAGGACAATGCCCAAATCGCGTTTGCGAGAGGCGTTGTTCTGTTTTAGGCGGAAGAGTTGTTCGGAGGTGATTTGGTCTGAAATTCGACGCAATAGAAATTCGAAACTGATAAGTTGTATTCCGAAAAGCTAATAGAGATTCCAAGGCGTGAAACAACAATCAAATTTGGTGAAGATTGGTCCGAAAAATCAAGATCGTCGAAGCTTGGATAACGGAAAAGGTTTGCAGTAAATTCAACCTCAATCTAAGTAGCTAAGCAAAGTATAAGATGTAGTTGAGTAAGCAATTGTAAAATAGAAAAGAAAGAGAACGAAACGTGCAAATTTGAGGCGAAATGATCGCGTTCCGTTTTGGTCCGAGAAGGCTGAGGAAGACGATGAACAGTAAAATTGCGCAGTTTCCGTTCGTCTTGTTTGAAGAATTTTTGCGTTAAGTGCTTGTCCTTTCTCTTCAAAATTAATCCCTTTTATAGAAGAGGGCTGATCAACAATGTTGATTAAGCCGTTTTCTTCCAACGGCTAGAAGAGGAGAAGAAAATAAATTTAAAGCATATAGCCGTTGCGCCGGAAAAACAGAGAATGAAAACCGAAAAACGCTTTTTAGTCCCACATTGCCTGTTGGTAGGGAGAAGTGGCGCATATAAGAGTTCACCTCTCTTTTTTCTTCAGCCCGAAAACATTGGGGTTGGCTGCCCCCAGGTGCGGTTGGAAAGTCAATACCCAAGCCGACCTGTTAAGAGCATAACGGGTCAAATATGACCCGAACCCGAATTAAGAACTCTGGCTGTGTTTGCGCCCTTATAGTCGTCCCCTTAAGTTCTCGCCTAGCTGGTTCGGCGTGGTTCCGGTTCGGCGTTAACCGAACTCCGGTTCGGCTTGGTTCCGGTTCGGCGTTAACCGAACCCCTTTTTTTTCGGTTTGGCGTAAAGCGAAAATCGGAAATAAAATTTTGAAAGCTTTAATAACTAATAATTATATTTTTATTTAAACCAAAATAAATATGGTGTAAAATATTGATTATACAAGTCAATGACTTGTTTAATCACAACACCTTCTTAAATGTAAGCCTCATACGTAGAGTTGCACTAATACGATATATAAAATCGTATGGTACAACCCTTAGGCAATTAAATAAGAGAGATATTAACCAAATTAATAACTATAATTACCAATGTAATGATGTCAAACTGATCGATTAAAGGTTAATTAAAAAACTCATAATGTAATTCTAATAAAGATATGCTGCATTGTATGAATCTCAAAAATGCAATCCTAAGTGTGTCACATATTGATTAACAGGATGGGTTTATCAATCTAACCTTGATAATGTAGTATATGAAAATCTCCAAGTGGTTTTGCCACGCCACAAGGAGAACCTGATTGACTCTCATGAGCTGATGTTTGAGAGTCGTTCTTGAGCCATGCCACTAATGAACTTTGACAATGCTTTTCATGTGGATCGCTCTATGGATTAATCGACCAAGCTCTCCAATCTCCTAATCCCTGTAAGCACTTGAGAAGCATGATCTGAAATACACTCAACAAATCATTAACATTAGTACAATGGTTTTGTACTCATCAAACTCGTGGTGCACAAAGGTGTTCAACAATCTCCCCCTTTTGATGATGACAAAACCATTGATTAAGAAATTATATGTTTCACATAAAAATACTCTCCCTACATTCATGCTCCCCCTCAAGGTATGCAATATAGATAATTTAACTAACAGTTATAAAGGATGCATGAATGGGAATGATAATTAATATTTTCTCACATATCTCTCCCCCTTTTTGTCATAAATCAAAAGATGTTAATTGAAAGCATAATATTGAAAAAAAAAACTATAATGATACTAATGTTAAAAAAAAAACATAATTGAATTTAACAGTAATTCAAACAAGGGGTGCACAAGAAAAAAATATTATGTAACAATATGACTAACCATAATATAACTCAATATTTATAAAATACAACATTGTATTTTAAGACATGGATGTTAATTTTAACATGTTGATTAAGATCTAGCATGAATAATAGAAGCTTGGTAGCAAACCAAAATATTATTAAAATGTTTTAAGCAAAGTGTAGTAGGAAAGCAATTACTCCAACTTCTAAATGGGAAAATTTATATAATTATATTAATGCTTAATACTTTCTCAATTTTTCTCCTAAATTCAGTTGTGAGAACTTCAACATTTCTTATACAATTTTTGGAATAACACATTATGTATTTATTGCTACATTCTCCCCTATAATTATCAAACCAAGTGTTATGACATTTCTTGGGTTTTATATTTTAGTAAATAATCTAAAGGCTCAATACACATTGGATTGTATAAGAAGACTATCAAATAAGCCTTTCTCTTAATTGTTGAACATATAACTTTACTAATTCACTTTGAACTCACTCTTAAATATTAAAAAGACATCAATAATGATTCTATCATCTAATCCATCACTATTATTGATTGAAGAATAACCATATGTACTATAGAAGTAAATCACACTAACTTTTCATCTCTATATTTCTAGGAGCAGATTTCGAAAAACTCTAATCTTGCTCCTAAATATGTTAATTGTTTTTATACCAATTCATGAAAATTTTAATAATAAAGACCAATGAAATACCTAAGAGTTTTATCTTTTTCTATTTATAATCCTAAAAGAAAATTCAATTTAACTTTATCATAAGCACCAAGTTTTAAAATTAATTTCAAAGCTACAAAATGATTTAACCATAACCTCAAAAGTCTTACTACATTTTAATTTTCAATTACTAATCACAAGACTATTAAATCATGATTCATAATGAAAATCTTATCAACTCACTCATGGTCTTGACTTCTTCAAAACTATTTATTTCATCAAAATTACAATGGTGTACATTACCTAACAATTTTAAAAGATATGATATTGATCAATATAAAATCTAAGAAGATAGTCATTCTATCCTACTCTAAGTAATCTAAGGATCGCATACATTTTGCAAGTGAGTCACATCCAAACTCACAAAGCAAGGTTTGTCTCCATTGGTCCTACTTATGGAGACACACCATCACAACTATCTATGATTTAATTTTTGAAACCCAAGCCATCTTGGGTTCAGAAGTGATAGTGTGTGAAGTAGATGATTTTATAAAACTATTTTTAACATGGGTGCCTTTAGGAATCCATACATATTTGTCTTGTTTTGAAATGATAGACTTCCTAATGGGGCAATCTAAAGAGATGTGTCCAAGTTCAGTACAATAATTGCATACAACAGAAGATCTAGCATGAGAATAAGATTTATGTAAAATAGAACTATGTGATGTCTTATTTTCATGAATATATGATCTCTTCAGTCTATACTTATCATGCAAACATCTATTATCACTTAACACATGACAATTGGATAAGGCATGATGGGACAAGTGTGTAGACAATTTTGCATGTGTAGAAATACAAGATGAAACATTAGTTGTAACATGCTGATGACTAGTATTCTTCTTCACAACATAGGATGAGTGAACATGATATGGCACATGTGAATGAACATGAGAAGTAGAGGCAATTGAAGATGTATCAATAAACTTAGCCTTTAAATCAACTAGTTCTTTTTCAAGCATATCAAAAGTAGCTAATTTTTCCTTAAGCAAGGAACTTTCTTTTCTTAAGCATTCATTCTCAGAAGTTAAAACATCAATACATGAAACATGCTTAGATAATTCAACTTCATAATCCTTCCTTGATTCTTGCAAACATGAAACATTAGAAATATGCACTTGTACTTGACTAGTTAGAGAAACATTTTCTTCTTTAAGTGCAACACATTGTTCATGCAATTCACTTATCCTAGATTCTTGTTTAGTACAAACTTTTTTAAGATCAAGATACTTTTTGCTCAAATTTTTATATTCAATTGCTAACTCCTCAAAACATTCTAACAAATCATCACTAGATTCAGAAGCATATTCATTAGAAGAACAACTAATATTTGAAATATTTTTACCTCCATGATTTCCTTCTGAAATGAGTTTCTTCTTCTTCTTCTTCTTTTCCTTCTTCTTATGGTTCTTCTCCTTCTTTTTATCATCATCACATGCTTGGAGTTGAACTTCACCATACAACCTGTCTAATTCCTGCATCATCTCAAAACTAGATGTGAAGGTACACACTTTAATACCAATTTCTTGAGATAATGTACAAAATAAGTAATTCACTCCTTTAGCATTCAATTGAAGTGACATTCTTGATATATCACTATTATCTTGAGGAACTACAAATGGATGAACAAAGTAATCCCAAACATTATAATCAGCATTCATAAAGAAACTTTTAAAAGCATTTTTCCAAATATTATAGTTGTCACCCACAAACAAAGGAGGACAATCCATAGGAATTTAGAAGTGATAGCCAAATAAAATCGAAAAACAATAATTAAACTTCTTTTGCAACTAAATCGATAAAACACTATAATTAAGAACACAATTCACCAACCACTAAAGGAATAAGATTTGAATCTTCTATTAGGAATTGCTTCCCTCGATATAACCCGCTCTGATACCAATTGTTGGAAACTTGCGTGTTACAAGAGGGGGGGTGAATTGTTCCTTTTACAAATTTTTAAACAATTTTAAAGTTAATTACAATAGTAAAGAGAAATTATGAGCAATGAAGTAAAGAATGAAAAGCACACACAATTTCAAGTGGTTCGGCAAAACCTTTGCCTACATCCACCCCTAGCTGACCCAGCCAGGCTTCACTATTAAACACTGCCTTTTGCCCAACCGGCGGGTCGGCCGAAACCCTCACAACAACCAATCAACCCAATTGGTACCAACCAAATACAATCAACAGCAGCAAGACACGCTGCACACTCACAACAACAAAGCTGTTACAATTTTGGCAAGAAAACAGATTTCAGCTTTCAAGTAAAAGTTTTACATCAACCTGTACCACAATCCTTTAATCTTAATTTGTGACACAACTACTAAACAAGTATTAAAAATGCTTAACAAAAAAAAAAAATTCAACAATATAAATTTCGTTAAAAACACACAAATTATTTGGAGCTCTTAAATATAAGTCCTTGTGTAGTTAGAGCTCATACTTAACAATTAATCTAATTAATTAAACTTAAGATAATGAAAGAAATCACTTTTCAAACCGCAGCTTAAAAAGGAAACAAACGCACTTCTGAACGCGCTTCAAAACAGGACTACGCGCCTCTGAACGCGCTTTCCAAACAGGACAATGCCCAAATCGCGTTTGCGAGAGGCGTTGTTCTGTTTTAGGCGGAAGAGTTGTTCGGAGGTGATTTGGTCTGAAATTCGACGCAATAGAAATTCGAAACTGATAAGTTGTATTCCGAAAAGCTAATAGAGATTCCAAGGCGTGAAACAACAATCAAATTTGGTGAAGATTGGTCCGAAAAATCAAGATCGTCGAAGCTTGGATAACGGAAAAGGTTTGCAGTAAATTCAACCTCAATCTAAGTAGCTAAGCAAAGTATAAGATGTAGTTGAGTAAGCAATTGTAAAATAGAAAAGAAAGAGAACGAAACGTGCAAATTTGAGGCGAAATGATCGCGTTCCGTTTTGGTCCGAGAAGGCTGAGGAAGACGATGAACAGTAAAATTGCGCAGTTTCCGTTCGTCTTGTTTGAAGAATTTTTGCGTTAAGTGCTTGTCCTTTCTCTTCAAAATTAATCCCTTTTATAGAAGAGGGCTGATCAACAATGTTGATTAAGCCGTTTTCTTCCAACGGCTAGAAGAGGAGAAGAAAATAAATTTAAAGCATATAGCCGTTGCGCCGGAAAAACAGAGAATGAAAACCGAAAAACGCTTTTTAGTCCCACATTGCCTGTTGGTAGGGAGAAGTGGCGCATATAAGAGTTCACCTCTCTTTTTTCTTCAGCCCGAAAACATTGGGGTTGGCTGCCCCCAGGTGCGGTTGGAAAGTCAATACCCAAGCCGACCTGTTAAGAGCATAACGGGTCAAATATGACCCGAACCCGAATTAAGAACTCTGGCTGTGTTTGCGCCCTTATAGTCGTCCCCTTAAGTTCTCGCCTAGCTGGTTCGGCGTGGTTCCGGTTCGGCGTTAACCGAACTCCGGTTCGGCTTGGTTCCGGTTCGGCGTTAACCGAACCCCTTTTTTTTCGGTTTGGCGTAAAGCGAAAATCGGAAATAAAATTTTGAAAGCTTTAATAACTAATAATTATATTTTTATTTAAACCAAAATAAATATGGTGTAAAATATTGATTATACAAGTCAATGACTTGTTTAATCACAACACCTTCTTAAATGTAAGCCTCATACGTAGAGTTGCACTAATACGATATATAAAATCGTATGGTACAACCCTTAGGCAATTAAATAAGAGAGATATTAACCAAATTAATAACTATAATTACCAATGTAATGATGTCAAACTGATCGATTAAAGGTTAATTAAAAAACTCCTAATGTAATTCTAATAAAGATATGCTGCATTGTATGAATCTCAAAAATGCAATCCTAAGTGTGTCACATATTGATTAACAGGATGGGTTTATCAATCTAACCTTGATAATGTAGTATATGAAAATCTCCAAGTGGTTTTGCCACGCCACAAGGAGAACCTGATTGACTCTCATGAGCTGATGTTTGAGAGTCGTTCTTGAGCCATGCCACTAATGAACTTTGACAATGCTTTTCATGTGGATCGCTCTATGGATTAATCGACCAAGCTCTCCAATCTCCTAATCCCTGTAAGCACTTGAGAAGCATGATCTGAAATACACTCAACAAATCATTAACATTAGTACAATGGTTTTGTACTCATCAAACTCGTGGTGCACAAAGGTGTTCAACAATCTCCCCCTTTTGATGATGACAAAACCATTGATTAAGAAATTATATGTTTCACATAAAAATACTCTCCCTACATTCATGCTCCCCCTCAAGGTATGCAATATAGATAATTTAACTAACAGTTATAAAGGATGCATGAATGGGAATGATAATTAATATTTTCTCACATATCTCTCCCCCTTTTTGTCATAAATCAAAAGATGTTAATTGAAAGCATAATATTGAAAAAAAAAACTATAATGATACTAATGTTAAAAAAAAAACATAATTGAATTTAACAGTAATTCAAACAAGGGGTGCACAAGAAAAAAATATTATGTAACAATATGACTAACCATAATATAACTCAATATTTATAAAATACAACATTGTATTTTAAGACATGGATGTTAATTTTAACATGTTGATTAAGATCTAGCATGAATAATAGAAGCTTGGTAGCAAACCAAAATATTATTAAAATGTTTTAAGCAAAGTGTAGTAGGAAAGCAATTACTCCAACTTCTAAATGGGAAAATTTATATAATTATATTAATGCTTAATACTTTCTCAATTTTTCTCCTAAATTCAGTTGTGAGAACTTCAACATTTCTTATACAATTTTTGGAATAACACATTATGTATTTATTGCTACATTCTCCCCTATAATTATCAAACCAAGTGTTATGACATTTCTTGGGTTTTATATTTTAGTAAATAATCTAAAGGCTCAATACACATTGGATTGTATAAGAAGACTATCAAATAAGCCTTTCTCTTAATTGTTGAACATATAACTTTACTAATTCACTTTGAACTCACTCTTAAATATTAAAAAGACATCAATAATGATTCTATCATCTAATCCATCACTATTATTGATTGAAGAATAACCATATGTACTATAGAAGTAAATCACACTAACTTTTCATCTCTATATTTCTAGGAGCAGATTTCGAAAAACTCTAATCTTGCTCCTAAATATGTTAATTGTTTTTATACCAATTCATGAAAATTTTAATAATAAAGACCAATGAAATACCTAAGAGTTTTATCTTTTTCTATTTATAATCCTAAAAGAAAATTCAATTTAACTTTATCATAAGCACCAAGTTTTAAAATTAATTTCAAAGCTACAAAATGATTTAACCATAACCTCAAAAGTCTTACTACATTTTAATTTTCAATTACTAATCACAAGACTATTAAATCATGATTCATAATGAAAATCTTATCAACTCACTCATGGTCTTGACTTCTTCAAAACTATTTATTTCATCAAAATTACAATGGTGTACATTACCTAACAATTTTAAAAGATATGATATTGATCAATATAAAATCTAAGAAGATAGTCATTCTATCCTACTCTAAGTAATCTAAGGATCGCATACATTTTGCAAGTGAGTCACATCCAAACTCACAAAGCAAGGTTTGTCTCCATTGGTCCTACTTATGGAGACACACCATCACAACTATCTATGATTTAATTTTTGAAACCCAAGCCATCTTGGGTTCAGAAGTGATAGTGTGTGAAGTAGATGATTTTATAAAACTATTTTTAACATGGGTGCCTTTAGGAATCCATACATATTTGTCTTGTTTTGAAATGATAGACTTCCTAATGGGGCAATCTAAAGAGATGTGTCCAAGTTCAGTACAATAATTGCATACAACAGAAGATCTAGCATGAGAATAAGATTTATGTAAAATAGAACTATGTGATGTCTTATTTTCATGAATATATGATCTCTTCAGTCTATACTTATCATGCAAACATCTATTATCACTTAACACATGACAATTGGATAAGGCATGATGGGACAAGTGTGTAGACAATTTTGCATGTGTAGAAATACAAGATGAAACATTAGTTGTAACATGCTGATGACTAGTATTCTTCTTCACAACATAGGATGAGTGAACATGATATGGCACATGTGAATGAACATGAGAAGTAGAGGCAATTGAAGATGTATCAATAAACTTAGCCTTTAAATCAACTAGTTCTTTTTCAAGCATATCAAAAGTAGCTAATTTTTCCTTAAGCAAGGAACTTTCTTTTCTTAAGCATTCATTCTCAGAAGTTAAAACATCAATACATGAAACATGCTTAGATAATTCAACTTCATAATCCTTCCTTGATTCTTGCAAACATGAAACATTAGAAATATGCACTTGTACTTGACTAGTTAGAGAAACATTTTCTTCTTTAAGTGCAACACATTGTTCATGCAATTCACTTATCCTAGATTCTTGTTTAGTACAAACTTTTTTAAGATCAAGATACTTTTTGCTCAAATTTTTATATTCAATTGCTAACTCCTCAAAACATTCTAACAAATCATCACTAGATTCAGAAGCATATTCATTAGAAGAACAACTAATATTTGAAATATTTTTACCTCCATGATTTCCTTCTGAAATGAGTTTCTTCTTCTTCTTCTTCTTTTCCTTCTTCTTATGGTTCTTCTCCTTCTTTTTATCATCATCACATGCTTGGAGTTGAACTTCACCATACAACCTGTCTAATTCCTGCATCATCTCAAAACTAGATGTGAAGGTACACACTTTAATACCAATTTCTTGAGATAATGTACAAAATAAGTAATTCACTCCTTTAGCATTCAATTGAAGTGACATTCTTGATATATCACTATTATCTTGAGGAACTACAAATGGATGAACAAAGTAATCCCAAACATTATAATCAGCATTCATAAAGAAACTTTTAAAAGCATTTTTCCAAATATTATAGTTGTCACCCACAAACAAAGGAGGACAATCCATAGGAATTTAGAAGTGATAGCCAAATAAAATCGAAAAACAATAATTAAACTTCTTTTGCAACTAAATCGATAAAACACTATAATTAAGAACACAATTCACCAACCACTAAAGGAATAAGATTTGAATCTTCTATTAGGAATTGCTTCCCTCGATATAACCCGCTCTGATACCAATTGTTGGAAACTTGCGTGTTACAAGAGGGGGGGTGAATTGTTCCTTTTACAAATTTTTAAACAATTTTAAAGTTAATTACAATAGTAAAGAGAAATTATGAGCAATGAAGTAAAGAATGAAAAGCACACACAATTTCAAGTGGTTCGGCAAAACCTTTGCCTACATCCACCCCTAGCTGACCCAGCCAGGCTTCACTATTAAACACTGCCTTTTGCCCAACCGGCGGGTCGGCCGAAACCCTCACAACAACCAATCAACCCAATTGGTACCAACCAAATACAATCAACAGCAGCAAGACACGCTGCACACTCACAACAACAAAGCTGTTACAATTTTGGCAAGAAAACAGATTTCAGCTTTCAAGTAAAAGTTTTACATCAACCTGTACCACAATCCTTTAATCTTAATTTGTGACACAACTACTAAACAAGTATTAAAAATGCTTAACAAAAAAAAAAAAATTCAACAATATAAATTTCGTTAAAAACACACAAATTATTTGGAGCTCTTAAATATAAGTCCTTGTGTACTTAGAGCTCATACTTAACAATTAATCTAATTAATTAAACTTAAGATAATGAAAGAAATCACTTTTCAAACCGCAGCTTAAAAAGGAAACAAACGCACTTCTGAACGCGCTTCAAAACAGGACTACGCGCCTCTGAACGCGCTTTCCAAACAGGACAATGCCCAAATCGCGTTTGCGAGAGGCGTTGTTCTGTTTTAGGCGGAAGAGTTGTTCGGAGGTGATTTGGTCTGAAATTCGACGCAATAGAAATTCGAAACTGATAAGTTGTATTCCGAAAAGCTAATAGAGATTCCAAGGCGTGAAACAACAATCAAATTTGGTGAAGATTGGTCCGAAAAATCAAGATCGTCGAAGCTTGGATAACGGAAAAGGTTTGCAGTAAATTCAACCTCAATCTAAGTAGCTAAGCAAAGTATAAGATGTAGTTGAGTAAGCAATTGTAAAATAGAAAAGAAAGAGAACGAAACGTGCAAATTTGAGGCGAAATGATCGCGTTCCGTTTTGGTCCGAGAAGGCTGAGGAAGACGATGAACAGTAAAATTGCGCAGTTTCCGTTCGTCTTGTTTGAAAAATTTTTGCGTTAAGTGCTTGTCCTTTCTCTTCAAAATTAATCCCTTTTATAGAAGAGGGCTGATCAACAATGTTGATTAAGCCGTTTTCTTCCAACGGCTAGAAGAGGAGAAGAAAATAAATTTAAAGCATATAGCCGTTGCGCCGGAAAAACAGAGAATGAAAACCGAAAAACGCTTTTTAGTCCCACATTGCCTGTTGGTAGGGAGAAGTGGCGCATATAAGAGTTCACCTCTCTTTTTTCTTCAGCCCGAAAACATTGGGGTTGGCTGCCCCCAGGTGCGGTTGGAAAGTCAATACCCAAGCCGACCTGTTAAGAGCATAACGGGTCAAATATGACCCGAACCCGAATTAAGAACTCTGGCTGTGTTTGCGCCCTTATAGTCGTCCCCTTAAGTTCTCGCCTAGCTGGTTCGGCGTGGTTCCGGTTCGGCGTTAACCGAACTCCGGTTCGGCTTGGTTCCGGTTCGGCGTTAACCGAACCCCTTTTTTTTCGGTTTGGCGTAAAGCGAAAATCGGAAATAAAATTTTGAAAGCTTTAATAACTAATAATTATATTTTTATTTAAACCAAAATAAATATGGTGTAAAATATTGATTATACAAGTCAATGACTTGTTTAATCACAACACCTTCTTAAATGTAAGCCTCATACGTAGAGTTGCACTAATACGATATATAAAATCGTATGGTACAACCCTTAGGCAATTAAATAAGAGAGATATTAACCAAATTAATAACTATAATTACCAATGTAATGATGTCAAACTGATCGATTAAAGGTTAATTAAAAAACTTCCTAATGTAATTCTAATAAAGATATGCTGCATTGCATGAATCTCAAAAATGCAATCCTAAGTGTGTCACATATTGATTAACAGGATGGGTTTATCAATCTAACCTTGATAATGTAGTATATGAAAATCTCCAAGTGGTTTTGCCACGCCACAAGGAGAACCTGATTGACTCTCATGAGCTGACGTTTGAGAGTCGTTCTTGAGCCATGCCACTAATGAACTTTGACAATGCTTTTCATGTGGATCGCTCTATGGATTAATCGACCAAGCTCTCCAATCTCCTAATCCCTGTAAGCACTTGAGAAGCATGATCTGAAATACACTCAACAAATCATTAACATTAGTACAATGGTTTTGTACTCATCAAACTCGTGGTGCACAAAGGTGTTCAACAATCTCCCCCTTTTGATGATGACAAAACCATTGATTAAGAAATTATATGTTTCACATAAAAATACTCTCCCTACATTCATGCTCCCCCTCAAGGTATGCAATATAGATAATTTAACTAACAGTTATAAAGGATGCATGAATGGGAATGATAATTAATATTTTCTCACATATCTCTCCCCCTTTTTGTCATAAATCAAAAGATGTTAATTGAAAGCATAATATTGAAAAAAAAAACTATAATGATACTAATGTTAAAAAAAAAACATAATTGAATTTAACAGTAATTCAAACAAGGGGTGCACAAGAAAAAAATATTATGTAACAATATGACTAACCATAATATAACTCAATATTTATAAAATACAACATTGTATTTTAAGACATGGATGTTAATTTTAACATGTTGATTAAGATCTAGCATGAATAATAGAAGCTTGGTAGCAAACCAAAATATTATTAAAATGTTTTAAGCAAAGTGTAGTAGGAAAGCAATTACTCCAACTTCTAAATGGGAAAATTTATATAATTATATTAATGCTTAATACTTTCTCAATTTTTCTCCTAAATTCAGTTGTGAGAACTTCAACATTTCTTATACAATTTTTGGAATAACACATTATGTATTTATTGCTACATTCTCCCCTATAATTATCAAACCAAGTGTTATGACATTTCTTGGGTTTTATATTTTAGTAAATAATCTAAAGGCTCAATACACATTGGATTGTATAAGAAGACTATCAAATAAGCCTTTCTCTTAATTGTTGAACATATAACTTTACTAATTCACTTTGAACTCACTCTTAAATATTAAAAAGACATCAATAATGATTCTATCATCTAATCCATCACTATTATTGATTGAAGAATAACCATATGTACTATAGAAGTAAATCACACTAACTTTTCATCTCTATATTTCTAGGAGCAGATTTCGAAAAACTCTAATCTTGCTCCTAAATATGTTAATTGTTTTTATACCAATTCATGAAAATTTTAATAATAAAGACCAATGAAATACCTAAGAGTTTTATCTTTTTCTATTTATAATCCTAAAAGAAAATTCAATTTAACTTTATCATAAGCACCAAGTTTTAAAATTAATTTCAAAGCTACAAAATGATTTAACCATAACCTCAAAAGTCTTACTACATTTTAATTTTCAATTACTAATCACAAGACTATTAAATCATGATTCATAATGAAAATCTTATCAACTCACTCATGGTCTTGACTTCTTCAAAACTATTTATTTCATCAAAATTACAATGGTGTACATTACCTAACAATTTTAAAAGATATGATATTGATCAATATAAAATCTAAGAAGATAGTCATTCTATCCTACTCTAAGTAATCTAAGGACCGCATACATTTTGCAAGTGAGTCACATCCAAACTCACAAAGCAAGGTTTGTCTCCATTGGTCCTACTTATGGAGACACACCATCACAACTATCTATGATTTAATTTTTGAAACCCAAGCCATCTTGGGTTCAGAAGTGATAGTGTGTGAAGTAGATGATTTTATAAAACTATTTTTAACATGGGTGCCTTTAGGAATCCATACATATTTGTCTTGTTTTGAAATGATAGACTTCCTAATGGGGCAATCTAAAGAGATGTGTCCAAGTTCAGTACAATAATTGCATACAACAGAAGATCTAGCATGAGAATAAGATTTATGTAAAATAGAACTATGTGATGTCTTATTTTCATGAATATATGATCTCTTCAGTCTATACTTATCATGCAAACATCTATTATCACTTAACACATGACAATTGGATAAGGCATGATGGGACAAGTGTGTAGACAATTTTGCATGTGTAGAAATACAAGATGAAACATTAGTTGTAACATGCTGATGACTAGTATTCTTCTTCACAACATAGGATGAGTGAACATGATATGGCACATGTGAATGAACATGAGAAGTAGAGGCAATTGAAGATGTATCAATAAACTTAGCCTTTAAATCAACTAGTTCTTTTTCAAGCATATCAAAAGTAGCTAATTTTTCCTTAAGCAAGGAACTTTCTTTTCTTAAGCATTCATTCTCAGAAGTTAAAACATCAATACATGAAACATGCTTAGATAATTCAACTTCATAATCCTTCCTTGATTCTTGCAAACATGAAACATTAGAAATATGCACTTGTACTTGACTAGTTAGAGAAACATTTTCTTCTTTAAGTGCAACACATTGTTCATGCAATTCACTTATCCTAGATTCTTGTTTAGTACAAACTTTTTTAAGATCAAGATACTTTTTGCTCTAATTTTTATATTCAATTGCTAACTCCTCAAAACATTCTAACAAATCATCACTAGATTCAGAAGCATATTCATTAGAAGAACAACTAATATTTGAAATATTTTTACCTCCATGATTTCCTTCTGAAATGAGTTTCTTCTTCTTCTTCTTCTTTTCCTTCTTCTTATGGTTCTTCTCCTTCTTTTTATCATCATCACATGCTTGGAGTTGAACTTCACCATACAACCTGTCTAATTCCTGCATCATCTCAAAACTAGATGTGAAGGTACACACTTTAATACCAATTTCTTGAGATAATGTACAAAATAAGTAATTCACTCCTTTAGCATTCAATTGAAGTGACATTCTTGATATATCACTATTATCTTGAGGAACTACAAATGGATGAACAAAGTAATCCCAAACATTATAATCAGCATTCATAAAGAAACTTTTAAAAGCATTTTTCCAAATATTATAGTTGTCACCCACAAACAAAGGAGGACAATCCATAGGAATTTAGAAGTGATAGCCAAATAAAATCGAAAAACAATAATTAAACTTCTTTTGCAACTAAATCGATAAAACACTATAATTAAGAACACAATTCACCAACCACTAAAGGAATAAGATTTGAATCTTCTATTAGGAATTGCTTCCCTCGATATAACCCGCTCTGATACCAATTGTTGGAAACTTGCGTGTTACAAGAGGGGGGGTGAATTGTTCCTTTTACAAATTTTTAAACAATTTTAAAGTTAATTACAATAGTAAAGAGAAATTATGAGCAATGAAGTAAAGAATGAAAAGCACACACAATTTCAAGTGGTTCGGCAAAACCTTTGCCTACATCCACCCCTAGCTGACCCAGCCAGGCTTCACTATTAAACACTGCCTTTTGCCCAACCGGCGGGTCGGCCGAAACCCTCACAACAACCAATCAACCCAATTGGTACCAACCAAATACAATCAACAGCAGCAAGACACGCTGCACACTCACAACAACAAAGCTGTTACAATTTTGGCAAGAAAACAGATTTCAGCTTTCAAGTAAAAGTTTTACATCAACCTGTACCACAATCCTTTAATCTTAATTTGTGACACAACTACTAAACAAGTATTAAAAATGCTTAACAAAAAAAAAAAAATTCAACAATATAAATTTCGTTAAAAACACACAAATTATTTGGAGCTCTTAAATATAAGTCCTTGTGTACTTAGAGCTCATACTTAACAATTAATCTAATTAATTAAACTTAAGATAATGAAAGAAATCACTTTTCAAACCGCAGCTTAAAAAGGAAACAAACGCACTTCTGAACGCGCTTCAAAACAGGACTACGCGCCTCTGAACGCGCTTTCCAAACAGGACAATGCCCAAATCGCGTTTGCGAGAGGCGTTGTTCTGTTTTAGGCGGAAGAGTTGTTCGGAGGTGATTTGGTCTGAAATTCGACGCAATAGAAATTCGAAACTGATAAGTTGTATTCCGAAAAGCTAATAGAGATTCCAAGGCGTGAAACAACAATCAAATTTGGTGAAGATTGGTCCGAAAAATCAAGATCGCCGAAGCTTGGATAACGGAAAAGGTTTGCAGTAAATTCAACCTCAATCTAAGTAGCTAAGCAAAGTATAAGATGTAGTTGAGTAAGCAATTGTAAAATAGAAAAGAAAGAGAACGAAACGTGCAAATTTGAGGCGAAATGATCGCGTTCCGTTTTGGTCCGAGAAGGCTGAGGAAGACGATGAACAGTAAAATTGCGCAGTTTCCGTTCGTCTTGTTTGAAGAATTTTTGCGTTAAGTGCTTGTCCTTTCTCTTCAAAATTAATCCCTTTTATAGAAGAGGGCTGATCAACAATGTTGATTAAGCCGTTTTCTTCCAACGGCTAGAAGAGGAGAAGAAAATAAATTTAAAGCATATAGCCGTTGCGCCGGAAAAACAGAGAATGAAAACCGAAAAACGCTTTTTAGTCCCACATTGCCTGTTGGTAGGGAGAAGTGGCGCATATAAGAGTTCACCTCTCTTTTTTCTTCAGCCCGAAAACATTGGGGTTGGCTGCCCCCAGGTGCGGTTGGAAAGTCAATACCCAAGCCGACCTGTTAAGAGCATAACGGGTCAAATATGACCCGAACCCGAATTAAGAACTCTGGCTGTGTTTGCGCCCTTATAGTCGTCCCCTTAAGTTCTCGCCTAGCTGGTTCGGCGTGGTTCCGGTTCGGCGTTAACCGAACTCCGGTTCGGCTTGGTTCCGGTTCGGCGTTAACCGAACCCCTTTTTTTTCGGTTTGGCGTAAAGCGAAAATCGGAAATAAAATTTTGAAAGCTTTAATAACTAATAATTATATTTTTATTTAAACCAAAATAAATATGGTGTAAAATATTGATTATACAAGTCAATGACTTGTTTAATCACAACACCTTCTTAAATGTAAGCCTCATACGTAGAGTTGCACTAATACGATATATAAAATCGTATGGTACAACCCTTAGGCAATTAAATAAGAGAGATATTAACCAAATTAATAACTATAATTACCAATGTAATGATGTCAAACTGATCGATTAAAGGTTAATTAAAAAACTTCCTAATGTAATTCTAATAAAGATATGCTGCATTGCATGAATCTCAAAAATGCAATCCTAAGTGTGTCACATATTGATTAACAGGATGGGTTTATCAATCTAACCTTGATAATGTAGTATATGAAAATCTCCAAGTGGTTTTGCCACGCCACAAGGAGAACCTGATTGACTCTCATGAGCTGACGTTTGAGAGTCGTTCTTGAGCCATGCCACTAATGAACTTTGACAATGCTTTTCATGTGGATCGCTCTATGGATTAATCGACCAAGCTCTCCAATCTCCTAATCCCTGTAAGCACTTGAGAAGCATGATCTGAAATACACTCAACAAATCATTAACATTAGTACAATGGTTTTGTACTCATCAAACTCGTGGTGCACAAAGGTGTTCAACAATCTCCCCCTTTTGATGATGACAAAACCATTGATTAAGAAATTATATGTTTCACATAAAAATACTCTCCCTACATTCATGCTCCCCCTCAAGGTATGCAATATAGATAATTTAACTAACAGTTATAAAGGATGCATGAATGGGAATGATAATTAATATTTTCTCACATATCTCTCCCCCTTTTTGTCATAAATCAAAAGATGTTAATTGAAAGCATAATATTGAAAAAAAAAACTATAATGATACTAATGTTAAAAAAAAAACATAATTGAATTTAACAGTAATTCAAACAAGGGGTGCACAAGAAAAAAATATTATGTAACAATATGACTAACCATAATATAACTCAATATTTATAAAATACAACATTGTATTTTAAGACATGGATGTTAATTTTAACATGTTGATTAAGATCTAGCATGAATAATAGAAGCTTGGTAGCAAACCAAAATATTATTAAAATGTTTTAAGCAAAGTGTAGTAGGAAAGCAATTACTCCAACTTCTAAATGGGAAAATTTATATAATTATATTAATGCTTAATACTTTCTCAATTTTTCTCCTAAATTCAGTTGTGAGAACTTCAACATTTCTTATACAATTTTTGGAATAACACATTATGTATTTATTGCTACATTCTCCCCTATAATTATCAAACCAAGTGTTATGACATTTCTTGGGTTTTATATTTTAGTAAATAATCTAAAGGCTCAATACACATTGGATTGTATAAGAAGACTATCAAATAAGCCTTTCTCTTAATTGTTGAACATATAACTTTACTAATTCACTTTGAACTCACTCTTAAATATTAAAAAGACATCAATAATGATTCTATCATCTAATCCATCACTATTATTGATTGAAGAATAACCATATGTACTATAGAAGTAAATCACACTAACTTTTCATCTCTATATTTCTAGGAGCAGATTTCGAAAAACTCTAATCTTGCTCCTAAATATGTTAATTGTTTTTATACCAATTCATGAAAATTTTAATAATAAAGACCAATGAAATACCTAAGAGTTTTATCTTTTTCTATTTATAATCCTAAAAGAAAATTCAATTTAACTTTATCATAAGCACCAAGTTTTAAAATTAATTTCAAAGCTACAAAATGATTTAACCATAACCTCAAAAGTCTTACTACATTTTAATTTTCAATTACTAATCACAAGACTATTAAATCATGATTCATAATGAAAATCTTATCAACTCACTCATGGTCTTGACTTCTTCAAAACTATTTATTTCATCAAAATTACAATGGTGTACATTACCTAACAATTTTAAAAGATATGATATTGATCAATATAAAATCTAAGAAGATAGTCATTCTATCCTACTCTAAGTAATCTAAGGACCGCATACATTTTGCAAGTGAGTCACATCCAAACTCACAAAGCAAGGTTTGTCTCCATTGGTCCTACTTATGGAGACACACCATCACAACTATCTATGATTTAATTTTTGAAACCCAAGCCATCTTGGGTTCAGAAGTGATAGTGTGTGAAGTAGATGATTTTATAAAACTATTTTTAACATGGGTGCCTTTAGGAATCCATACATATTTGTCTTGTTTTGAAATGATAGACTTCCTAATGGGGCAATCTAAAGAGATGTGTCCAAGTTCAGTACAATAATTGCATACAACAGAAGATCTAGCATGAGAATAAGATTTATGTAAAATAGAACTATGTGATGTCTTATTTTCATGAATATATGATCTCTTCAGTCTATACTTATCATGCAAACATCTATTATCACTTAACACATGACAATTGGATAAGGCATGATGGGACAAGTGTGTAGACAATTTTGCATGTGTAGAAATACAAGATGAAACATTAGTTGTAACATGCTGATGACTAGTATTCTTCTTCACAACATAGGATGAGTGAACATGATATGGCACATGTGAATGAACATGAGAAGTAGAGGCAATTGAAGATGTATCAATAAACTTAGCCTTTAAATCAACTAGTTCTTTTTCAAGCATATCAAAAGTAGCTAATTTTTCCTTAAGCAAGGAACTTTCTTTTCTTAAGCATTCATTCTCAGAAGTTAAAACATCAATACATGAAACATGCTTAGATAATTCAACTTCATAATCCTTCCTTGATTCTTGCAAACATGAAACATTAGAAATATGCACTTGTACTTGACTAGTTAGAGAAACATTTTCTTCTTTAAGTGCAACACATTGTTCATGCAATTCACTTATCCTAGATTCTTGTTTAGTACAAACTTTTTTAAGATCAAGATACTTTTTGCTCAAATTTTTATATTCAATTGCTAACTCCTCAAAACATTCTAACAAATCATCACTAGATTCAGAAGCATATTCATTAGAAGAACAACTAATATTTGAAATATTTTTACCTCCATGATTTCCTTCTGAAATGAGTTTCTTCTTCTTCTTCTTCTTTTCCTTCTTCTTATGGTTCTTCTCCTTCTTTTTATCATCATCACATGCTTGGAGTTGAACTTCACCATACAACCTGTCTAATTCCTGCATCATCTCAAAACTAGATGTGAAGGTACACACTTTAATACCAATTTCTTGAGATAATGTACAAAATAAGTAATTCACTCCTTTAGCATTCAATTGAAGTGACATTCTTGATATATCACTATTATCTTGAGGAACTACAAATGGATGAACAAAGTAATCCCAAACATTATAATCAGCATTCATAAAGAAACTTTTAAAAGCATTTTTCCAAATATTATAGTTGTCACCCACAAACAAAGGAGGACAATCCATAGGAATTTAGAAGTGATAGCCAAATAAAATCGAAAAACAATAATTAAACTTCTTTTGCAACTAAATCGATAAAACACTATAATTAAGAACACAATTCACCAACCACTAAAGGAATAAGATTTGAATCTTCTATTAGGAATTGCTTCCCTCGATATAACCCGCTCTGATACCAATTGTTGGAAACTTGCGTGTTACAAGAGGGGGGGTGAATTGTTCCTTTTACAAATTTTTAAACAATTTTAAAGTTAATTACAATAGTAAAGAGAAATTATGAGCAATGAAGTAAAGAATGAAAAGCACACACAATTTCAAGTGGTTCGGCAAAACCTTTGCCTACATCCACCCCTAGCTGACCCAGCCAGGCTTCACTATTAAACACTGCCTTTTGCCCAACCGGCGGGTCGGCCGAAACCCTCACAACAACCAATCAACCCAATTGGTACCAACCAAATACAATCAACAGCAGCAAGACACGCTGCACACTCACAACAACAAAGCTGTTACAATTTTGGCAAGAAAACAGATTTCAGCTTTCAAGTAAAAGTTTTACATCAACCTGTACCACAATCCTTTAATCTTAATTTGTGACACAACTACTAAACAAGTATTAAAAATGCTTAACAAAAAAAAAAAATTCAACAATATAAATTTCGTTAAAAACACACAAATTATTTGGAGCTCTTAAATATAAGTCCTTGTGTACTTAGAGCTCATACTTAACAATTAATCTAATTAATTAAACTTAAGATAATGAAAGAAATCACTTTTCAAACCGCAGCTTAAAAAGGAAACAAACGCACTTCTGAACGCGCTTCAAAACAGGACTACGCGCCTCTGAACGCGCTTTCCAAACAGGACAATGCCCAAATCGCGTTTGCGAGAGGCGTTGTTCTGTTTTAGGCGGAAGAGTTGTTCGGAGGTGATTTGGTCTGAAATTCGACGCAATAGAAATTCGAAACTGATAAGTTGTATTCCGAAAAGCTAATAGAGATTCCAAGGCGTGAAACAACAATCAAATTTGGTGAAGATTGGTCCGAAAAATCAAGATCGCCGAAGCTTGGATAACGGAAAAGGTTTGCAGTAAATTCAACCTCAATCTAAGTAGCTAAGCAAAGTATAAGATGTAGTTGAGTAAGCAATTGTAAAATAGAAAAGAAAGAGAACGAAACGTGCAAATTTGAGGCGAAATGATCGCGTTCCGTTTTGGTCCGAGAAGGCTGAGGAAGACGATGAACAGTAAAATTGCGCAGTTTCCGTTCGTCTTGTTTGAAGAATTTTTGCGTTAAGTGCTTGTCCTTTCTCTTCAAAATTAATCCCTTTTATAGAAGAGGGCTGATCAACAATGTTGATTAAGCCGTTTTCTTCCAACGGCTAGAAGAGGAGAAGAAAATAAATTTAAAGCATATAGCCGTTGCGCCGGAAAAACAGAGAATGAAAACCGAAAAACGCTTTTTAGTCCCACATTGCCTGTTGGTAGGGAGAAGTGGCGCATATAAGAGTTCACCTCTCTTTTTTCTTCAGCCCGAAAACATTGGGGTTGGCTGCCCCCAGGTGCGGTTGGAAAGTCAATACCCAAGCCGACCTGTTAAGAGCATAACGGGTCAAATATGACCCGAACCCGAATTAAGAACTCTGGCTGTGTTTGCGCCCTTATAGTCGTCCCCTTAAGTTCTCGCCTAGCTGGTTCGGCGTGGTTCCGGTTCGGCGTTAACCGAACTCCGGTTCGGCTTGGTTCCGGTTCGGCGTTAACCGAACCCCTTTTTTTTCGGTTTGGCGTAAAGCGAAAATCGGAAATAAAATTTTGAAAGCTTTAATAACTAATAATTATATTTTTATTTAAACCAAAATAAATATGGTGTAAAATATTGATTATACAAGTCAATGACTTGTTTAATCACAACACCTTCTTAAATGTAAGCCTCATACGTAGAGTTGCACTAATACGATATATAAAATCGTATGGTACAACCCTTAGGCAATTAAATAAGAGAGATATTAACCAAATTAATAACTATAATTACCAATGTAATGATGTCAAACTGATCGATTAAAGGTTAATTAAAAAACTTCCTAATGTAATTCTAATAAAGATATGCTGCATTGCATGAATCTCAAAAATGCAATCCTAAGTGTGTCACATATTGATTAACAGGATGGGTTTATCAATCTAACCTTGATAATGTAGTATATGAAAATCTCCAAGTGGTTTTGCCACGCCACAAGGAGAACCTGATTGACTCTCATGAGCTGACGTTTGAGAGTCGTTCTTGAGCCATGCCACTAATGAACTTTGACAATGCTTTTCATGTGGATCGCTCTATGGATTAATCGACCAAGCTCTCCAATCTCCTAATCCCTGTAAGCACTTGAGAAGCATGATCTGAAATACACTCAACAAATCATTAACATTAGTACAATGGTTTTGTACTCATCAAACTCGTGGTGCACAAAGGTGTTCAACAATCTCCCCCTTTTGATGATGACAAAACCATTGATTAAGAAATTATATGTTTCACATAAAAATACTCTCCCTACATTCATGCTCCCCCTCAAGGTATGCAATATAGATAATTTAACTAACAGTTATAAAGGATGCATGAATGGGAATGATAATTAATATTTTCTCACATATCTCTCCCCCTTTTTGTCATAAATCAAAAGATGTTAATTGAAAGCATAATATTGAAAAAAAAAACTATAATGATACTAATGTTAAAAAAAAAACATAATTGAATTTAACAGTAATTCAAACAAGGGGTGCACAAGAAAAAAATATTATGTAACAATATGACTAACCATAATATAACTCAATATTTATAAAATACAACATTGTATTTTAAGACATGGATGTTAATTTTAACATGTTGATTAAGATCTAGCATGAATAATAGAAGCTTGGTAGCAAACCAAAATATTATTAAAATGTTTTAAGCAAAGTGTAGTAGGAAAGCAATTACTCCAACTTCTAAATGGGAAAATTTATATAATTATATTAATGCTTAATACTTTCTCAATTTTTCTCCTAAATTCAGTTGTGAGAACTTCAACATTTCTTATACAATTTTTGGAATAACACATTATGTATTTATTGCTACATTCTCCCCTATAATTATCAAACCAAGTGTTATGACATTTCTTGGGTTTTATATTTTAGTAAATAATCTAAAGGCTCAATACACATTGGATTGTATAAGAAGACTATCAAATAAGCCTTTCTCTTAATTGTTGAACATATAACTTTACTAATTCACTTTGAACTCACTCTTAAATATTAAAAAGACATCAATAATGATTCTATCATCTAATCCATCACTATTATTGATTGAAGAATAACCATATGTACTATAGAAGTAAATCACACTAACTTTTCATCTCTATATTTCTAGGAGCAGATTTCGAAAAACTCTAATCTTGCTCCTAAATATGTTAATTGTTTTTACACCAATTCATGAAAATTTTAATAATAAAGACCAATGAAATACCTAAGAGTTTTATCTTTTTCTATTTATAATCCTAAAAGAAAATTCAATTTAACTTTATCATAAGCACCAAGTTTTAAAATTAATTTCAAAGCTACAAAATGATTTAACCATAACCTCAAAAGTCTTACTACATTTTAATTTTCAATTACTAATCACAAGACTATTAAATCATGATTCATAATGAAAATCTTATCAACTCACTCATGGTCTTGACTTCTTCAAAACTATTTATTTCATCAAAATTACAATGGTGTACATTACCTAACAATTTTAAAAGATATGATATTGATCAATATAAAATCTAAGAAGATAGTCATTCTATCCTACTCTAAGTAATCTAAGGACCGCATACATTTTGCAAGTGAGTCACATCCAAACTCACAAAGCAAGGTTTGTCTCCATTGGTCCTACTTATGGAGACACACCATCACAACTATCTATGATTTAATTTTTGAAACCCAAGCCATCTTGGGTTCAGAAGTGATAGTGTGTGAAGTAGATGATTTTATAAAACTATTTTTAACATGGGTGCCTTTAGGAATCCATACATATTTGTCTTGTTTTGAAATGATAGACTTCCTAATGGGGCAATCTAAAGAGATGTGTCCAAGTTCAGTACAATAATTGCATACAACAGAAGATCTAGCATGAGAATAAGATTTATGTAAAATAGAACTATGTGATGTCTTATTTTCATGAATATATGATCTCTTCAGTCTATACTTATCATGCAAACATCTATTATCACTTAACACATGACAATTGGATAAGGCATGATGGGACAAGTGTGTAGACAATTTTGCATGTGTAGAAATACAAGATGAAACATTAGTTGTAACATGCTGATGACTAGTATTCTTCTTCACAACATAGGATGAGTGAACATGATATGGCACATGTGAATGAACATGAGAAGTAGAGGCAATTGAAGATGTATCAATAAACTTAGCCTTTAAATCAACTAGTTCTTTTTCAAGCATATCAAAAGTAGCTAATTTTTCCTTAAGCAAGGAACTTTCTTTTCTTAAGCATTCATTCTCAGAAGTTAAAACATCAATACATGAAACATGCTTAGATAATTCAACTTCATAATCCTTCCTTGATTCTTGCAAACATGAAACATTAGAAATATGCACTTGTACTTGACTAGTTAGAGAAACATTTTCTTCTTTAAGTGCAACACATTGTTCATGCAATTCACTTATCCTAGATTCTTGTTTAGTACAAACTTTTTTAAGATCAAGATACTTTTTGCTCAAATTTTTATATTCAATTGCTAACTCCTCAAAACATTCTAACAAATCATCACTAGATTCAGAAGCATATTCATTAGAAGAACAACTAATATTTGAAATATTTTTACCTCCATGATTTCCTTCTGAAATGAGTTTCTTCTTCTTCTTCTTCTTTTCCTTCTTCTTATGGTTCTTCTCCTTCTTTTTATCATCATCACATGCTTGGAGTTGAACTTCACCATACAACCTGTCTAATTCCTGCATCATCTCAAAACTAGATGTGAAGGCACACACTTTAATACCAATTTCTTGAGATAATGTACAAAATAAGTAATTCACTCCTTTAGCATTCAATTGAAGTGACATTCTTGATATATCACTATTATCTTGAGGAACTACAAATGGATGAACAAAGTAATCCCAAACATTATAATCAGCATTCATAAAGAAACTTTTAAAAGCATTTTTCCAAATATTATAGTTGTCACCCACAAACAAAGGAGGACAATCCATAGGAATTTAGAAGTGATAGCCAAATAAAATCGAAAAACAATAATTAAACTTCTTTTGCAACTAAATCGATAAAACACTATAATTAAGAACACAATTCACCAACCACTAAAGGAATAAGATTTGAATCTTCTATTAGGAATTGCTTCCCTCGATATAACCCGCTCTGATACCAATTGTTGGAAACTTGCGTGTTACAAGAGGGGGGGTGAATTGTTCCTTTTACAAATTTTTAAACAATTTTAAAGTTAATTACAATAGTAAAGAGAAATTATGAGCAATGAAGTAAAGAATGAAAAGCACACACAATTTCAAGTGGTTCGGCAAAACCTTTGCCTACATCCACCCCTAGCTGACCCAGCCAGGCTTCACTATTAAACACTGCCTTTTGCCCAACCGGCGGGTCGGCCGAAACCCTCACAACAACCAATCAACCCAATTGGTACCAACCAAATACAATCAACAGCAGCAAGACACGCTGCACACTCACAACAACAAAGCTGTTACAATTTTGGCAAGAAAACAGATTTCAGCTTTCAAGTAAAAGTTTTACATCAACCTGTACCACAATCCTTTAATCTTAATTTGTGACACAACTACTAAACAAGTATTAAAAATGCTTAACAAAAAAAAAAAAATTCAACAATATAAATTTCGTTAAAAACACACAAATTATTTGGAGCTCTTAAATATAAGTCCTTGTGTACTTAGAGCTCATACTTAACAATTAATCTAATTAATTAAACTTAAGATAATGAAAGAAATCACTTTTCAAACCGCAGCTTAAAAAGGAAACAAACGCACTTCTGAACGCGCTTCAAAACAGGACTACGCGCCTCTGAACGCGCTTTCCAAACAGGACAATGCCCAAATCGCGTTTGCGAGAGGCGTTGTTCTGTTTTAGGCGGAAGAGTTGTTCGGAGGTGATTTGGTCTGAAATTCGACGCAATAGAAATTCGAAACTGATAAGTTGTATTCCGAAAAGCTAATAGAGATTCCAAGGCGTGAAACAACAATCAAATTTGGTGAAGATTGGTCCGAAAAATCAAGATCGCCGAAGCTTGGATAACGGAAAAGGTTTGCAGTAAATTCAACCTCAATCTAAGTAGCTAAGCAAAGTATAAGATGTAGTTGAGTAAGCAATTGTAAAATAGAAAAGAAAGAGAACGAAACGTGCAAATTTGAGGCGAAATGATCGCGTTCCGTTTTGGTCCGAGAAGGCTGAGGAAGACGATGAACAGTAAAATTGCGCAGTTTCCGTTCGTCTTGTTTGAAGAATTTTTGCGTTAAGTGCTTGTCCTTTCTCTTCAAAATTAATCCCTTTTATAGAAGAGGGCTGATCAACAATGTTGATTAAGCCGTTTTCTTCCAACGGCTAGAAGAGGAGAAGAAAATAAATTTAAAGCATATAGCCGTTGCGCCGGAAAAACAGAGAATGAAAACCGAAAAACGCTTTTTAGTCCCACATTGCCTGTTGGTAGGGAGAAGTGGCGCATATAAGAGTTCACCTCTCTTTTTTCTTCAGCCCGAAAACATTGGGGTTGGCTGCCCCCAGGTGCGGTTGGAAAGTCAATACCCAAGCCGACCTGTTAAGAGCATAACGGGTCAAATATGACCCGAACCCGAATTAAGAACTCTGGCTGTGTTTGCGCCCTTATAGTCGTCCCCTTAAGTTCTCGCCTAGCTGGTTCGGCGTGGTTCCGGTTCGGCGTTAACCGAACTCCGGTTCGGCTTGGTTCCGGTTCGGCGTTAACCGAACCCCTTTTTTTTCGGTTTGGCGTAAAGCGAAAATCGGAAATAAAATTTTGAAAGCTTTAATAACTAATAATTATATTTTTATTTAAACCAAAATAAATATGGTGTAAAATATTGATTATACAAGTCAATGACTTGTTTAATCACAACACCTTCTTAAATGTAAGCCTCATACGTAGAGTTGCACTAATACGATATATAAAATCGTATGGTACAACCCTTAGGCAATTAAATAAGAGAGATATTAACCAAATTAATAACTATAATTACCAATGTAATGATGTCAAACTGATCGATTAAAGGTTAATTAAAAAACTTCCTAATGTAATTCTAATAAAGATATGCTGCATTGCATGAATCTCAAAAATGCAATCCTAAGTGTGTCACATATTGATTAACAGGATGGGTTTATCAATCTAACCTTGATAATGTAGTATATGAAAATCTCCAAGTGGTTTTGCCACGCCACAAGGAGAACCTGATTGACTCTCATGAGCTGACGTTTGAGAGTCGTTCTTGAGCCATGCCACTAATGAACTTTGACAATGCTTTTCATGTGGATCGCTCTATGGATTAATCGACCAAGCTCTCCAATCTCCTAATCCCTGTAAGCACTTGAGAAGCATGATCTGAAATACACTCAACAAATCATTAACATTAGTACAATGGTTTTGTACTCATCAAACTCGTGGTGCACAAAGGTGTTCAACAATCTCCCCCTTTTGATGATGACAAAACCATTGATTAAGAAATTATATGTTTCACATAAAAATACTCTCCCTACATTCATGCTCCCCCTCAAGGTATGCAATATAGATAATTTAACTAACAGTTATAAAGGATGCATGAATGGGAATGATAATTAATATTTTCTCACATATCTCTCCCCCTTTTTGTCATAAATCAAAAGATGTTAATTGAAAGCATAATATTGAAAAAAAAAACTATAATGATACTAATGTTAAAAAAAAAACATAATTGAATTTAACAGTAATTCAAACAAGGGGTGCACAAGAAAAAAATATTATGTAACAATATGACTAACCATAATATAACTCAATATTTATAAAATACAACATTGTATTTTAAGACATGGATGTTAATTTTAACATGTTGATTAAGATCTAGCATGAATAATAGAAGCTTGGTAGCAAACCAAAATATTATTAAAATGTTTTAAGCAAAGTGTAGTAGGAAAGCAATTACTCCAACTTCTAAATGGGAAAATTTATATAATTATATTAATGCTTAATACTTTCTCAATTTTTCTCCTAAATTCAGTTGTGAGAACTTCAACATTTCTTATACAATTTTTGGAATAACACATTATGTATTTATTGCTACATTCTCCCCTATAATTATCAAACCAAGTGTTATGACATTTCTTGGGTTTTATATTTTAGTAAATAATCTAAAGGCTCAATACACATTGGATTGTATAAGAAGACTATCAAATAAGCCTTTCTCTTAATTGTTGAACATATAACTTTACTAATTCACTTTGAACTCACTCTTAAATATTAAAAAGACATCAATAATGATTCTATCATCTAATCCATCACTATTATTGATTGAAGAATAACCATATGTACTATAGAAGTAAATCACACTAACTTTTCATCTCTATATTTCTAGGAGCAGATTTCGAAAAACTCTAATCTTGCTCCTAAATATGTTAATTGTTTTTACACCAATTCATGAAAATTTTAATAATAAAGACCAATGAAATACCTAAGAGTTTTATCTTTTTCTATTTATAATCCTAAAAGAAAATTCAATTTAACTTTATCATAAGCACCAAGTTTTAAAATTAATTTCAAAGCTACAAAATGATTTAACCATAACCTCAAAAGTCTTACTACATTTTAATTTTCAATTACTAATCACAAGACTATTAAATCATGATTCATAATGAAAATCTTATCAACTCACTCATGGTCTTGACTTCTTCAAAACTATTTATTTCATCAAAATTACAATGGTGTACATTACCTAACAATTTTAAAAGATATGATATTGATCAATATAAAATCTAAGAAGATAGTCATTCTATCCTACTCTAAGTAATCTAAGGACCGCATACATTTTGCAAGTGAGTCACATCCAAACTCACAAAGCAAGGTTTGTCTCCATTGGTCCTACTTATGGAGACACACCATCACAACTATCTATGATTTAATTTTTGAAACCCAAGCCATCTTGGGTTCAGAAGTGATAGTGTGTGAAGTAGATGATTTTATAAAACTATTTTTAACATGGGTGCCTTTAGGAATCCATACATATTTGTCTTGTTTTGAAATGATAGACTTCCTAATGGGGCAATCTAAAGAGATGTGTCCAAGTTCAGTACAATAATTGCATACAACAGAAGATCTAGCATGAGAATAAGATTTATGTAAAATAGAACTATGTGATGTCTTATTTTCATGAATATATGATCTCTTCAGTCTATACTTATCATGCAAACATCTATTATCACTTAACACATGACAATTGGATAAGGCATGATGGGACAAGTGTGTAGACAATTTTGCATGTGTAGAAATACAAGATGAAACATTAGTTGTAACATGCTGATGACTAGTATTCTTCTTCACAACATAGGATGAGTGAACATGATATGGCACATGTGAATGAACATGAGAAGTAGAGGCAATTGAAGATGTATCAATAAACTTAGCCTTTAAATCAACTAGTTCTTTTTCAAGCATATCAAAAGTAGCTAATTTTTCCTTAAGCAAGGAACTTTCTTTTCTTAAGCATTCATTCTCAGAAGTTAAAACATCAATACATGAAACATGCTTAGATAATTCAACTTCATAATCCTTCCTTGATTCTTGCAAACATGAAACATTAGAAATATGCACTTGTACTTGACTAGTTAGAGAAACATTTTCTTCTTTAAGTGCAACACATTGTTCATGCAATTCACTTATCCTAGATTCTTGTTTAGTACAAACTTTTTTAAGATCAAGATACTTTTTGCTCAAATTTTTATATTCAATTGCTAACTCCTCAAAACATTCTAACAAATCATCACTAGATTCAGAAGCATATTCATTAGAAGAACAACTAATATTTGAAATATTTTTACCTCCATGATTTCCTTCTGAAATGAGTTTCTTCTTCTTCTTCTTCTTTTCCTTCTTCTTATGGTTCTTCTCCTTCTTTTTATCATCATCACATGCTTGGAGTTGAACTTCACCATACAACCTGTCTAATTCCTGCATCATCTCAAAACTAGATGTGAAGGCACACACTTTAATACCAATTTCTTGAGATAATGTACAAAATAAGTAATTCACTCCTTTAGCATTCAATTGAAGTGACATTCTTGATATATCACTATTATCTTGAGGAACTACAAATGGATGAACAAAGTAATCCCAAACATTATAATCAGCATTCATAAAGAAACTTTTAAAAGCATTTTTCCAAATATTATAGTTGTCACCCACAAACAAAGGAGGACAATCCATAGGAATTTAGAAGTGATAGCCAAATAAAATCGAAAAACAATAATTAAACTTCTTTTGCAACTAAATCGATAAAACACTATAATTAAGAACACAATTCACCAACCACTAAAGGAATAAGATTTGAATCTTCTATTAGGAATTGCTTCCCTCGATATAACCCGCTCTGATACCAATTGTTGGAAACTTGCGTGTTACAAGAGGGGGGGTGAATTGTTCCTTTTACAAATTTTTAAACAATTTTAAAGTTAATTACAATAGTAAAGAGAAATTATGAGCAATGAAGTAAAGAATGAAAAGCACACACAATTTCAAGTGGTTCGGCAAAACCTTTGCCTACATCCACCCCTAGCTGACCCAGCCAGGCTTCACTATTAAACACTGCCTTTTGCCCAACCGGCGGGTCGGCCGAAACCCTCACAACAACCAATCAACCCAATTGGTACCAACCAAATACAATCAACAGCAGCAAGACACGCTGCACACTCACAACAACAAAGCTGTTACAATTTTGGCAAGAAAACAGATTTCAGCTTTCAAGTAAAAGTTTTACATCAACCTGTACCACAATCCTTTAATCTTAATTTGTGACACAACTACTAAACAAGTATTAAAAATGCTTAACAAAAAAAAAAAAATTCAACAATATAAATTTCGTTAAAAACACACAAATTATTTGGAGCTCTTAAATATAAGTCCTTGTGTACTTAGAGCTCATACTTAACAATTAATCTAATTAATTAAACTTAAGATAATGAAAGAAATCACTTTTCAAACCGCAGCTTAAAAAGGAAACAAACGCACTTCTGAACGCGCTTCAAAACAGGACTACGCGCCTCTGAACGCGCTTTCCAAACAGGACAATGCCCAAATCGCGTTTGCGAGAGGCGTTGTTCTGTTTTAGGCGGAAGAGTTGTTCGGAGGTGATTTGGTCTGAAATTCGACGCAATAGAAATTCGAAACTGATAAGTTGTATTCCGAAAAGCTAATAGAGATTCCAAGGCGTGAAACAACAATCAAATTTGGTGAAGATTGGTCCGAAAAATCAAGATCGCCGAAGCTTGGATAACGGAAAAGGTTTGCAGTAAATTCAACCTCAATCTAAGTAGCTAAGCAAAGTATAAGATGTAGTTGAGTAAGCAATTGTAAAATAGAAAAGAAAGAGAACGAAACGTGCAAATTTGAGGCGAAATGATCGCGTTCCGTTTTGGTCCGAGAAGGCTGAGGAAGACGATGAACAGTAAAATTGCGCAGTTTCCGTTCGTCTTGTTTGAAGAATTTTTGCGTTAAGTGCTTGTCCTTTCTCTTCAAAATTAATCCCTTTTATAGAAGAGGGCTGATCAACAATGTTGATTAAGCCGTTTTCTTCCAACGGCTAGAAGAGGAGAAGAAAATAAATTTAAAGCATATAGCCGTTGCGCCGGAAAAACAGAGAATGAAAACCGAAAAACGCTTTTTAGTCCCACATTGCCTGTTGGTAGGGAGAAGTGGCGCATATAAGAGTTCACCTCTCTTTTTTCTTCAGCCCGAAAACATTGGGGTTGGCTGCCCCCAGGTGCGGTTGGAAAGTCAATACCCAAGCCGACCTGTTAAGAGCATAACGGGTCAAATATGACCCGAACCCGAATTAAGAACTCTGGCTGTGTTTGCGCCCTTATAGTCGTCCCCTTAAGTTCTCGCCTAGCTGGTTCGGCGTGGTTCCGGTTCGGCGTTAACCGAACTCCGGTTCGGCTTGGTTCCGGTTCGGCGTTAACCGAACCCCTTTTTTTTCGGTTTGGCGTAAAGCGAAAATCGGAAATAAAATTTTGAAAGCTTTAATAACTAATAATTATATTTTTATTTAAACCAAAATAAATATGGTGTAAAATATTGATTATACAAGTCAATGACTTGTTTAATCACAACACCTTCTTAAATGTAAGCCTCATACGTAGAGTTGCACTAATACGATATATAAAATCGTATGGTACAACCCTTAGGCAATTAAATAAGAGAGATATTAACCAAATTAATAACTATAATTACCAATGTAATGATGTCAAACTGATCGATTAAAGGTTAATTAAAAAACTTCCTAATGTAATTCTAATAAAGATATGCTGCATTGCATGAATCTCAAAAATGCAATCCTAAGTGTGTCACATATTGATTAACAGGATGGGTTTATCAATCTAACCTTGATAATGTAGTATATGAAAATCTCCAAGTGGTTTTGCCACGCCACAAGGAGAACCTGATTGACTCTCATGAGCTGACGTTTGAGAGTCGTTCTTGAGCCATGCCACTAATGAACTTTGACAATGCTTTTCATGTGGATCGCTCTATGGATTAATCGACCAAGCTCTCCAATCTCCTAATCCCTGTAAGCACTTGAGAAGCATGATCTGAAATACACTCAACAAATCATTAACATTAGTACAATGGTTTTGTACTCATCAAACTCGTGGTGCACAAAGGTGTTCAACAATCTCCCCCTTTTGATGATGACAAAACCATTGATTAAGAAATTATATGTTTCACATAAAAATACTCTCCCTACATTCATGCTCCCCCTCAAGGTATGCAATATAGATAATTTAACTAACAGTTATAAAGGATGCATGAATGGGAATGATAATTAATATTTTCTCACATATCTCTCCCCCTTTTTGTCATAAATCAAAAGATGTTAATTGAAAGCATAATATTGAAAAAAAAAACTATAATGATACTAATGTTAAAAAAAAAACATAATTGAATTTAACAGTAATTCAAACAAGGGGTGCACAAGAAAAAAATATTATGTAACAATATGACTAACCATAATATAACTCAATATTTATAAAATACAACATTGTATTTTAAGACATGGATGTTAATTTTAACATGTTGATTAAGATCTAGCATGAATAATAGAAGCTTGGTAGCAAACCAAAATATTATTAAAATGTTTTAAGCAAAGTGTAGTAGGAAAGCAATTACTCCAACTTCTAAATGGGAAAATTTATATAATTATATTAATGCTTAATACTTTCTCAATTTTTCTCCTAAATTCAGTTGTGAGAACTTCAACATTTCTTATACAATTTTTGGAATAACACATTATGTATTTATTGCTACATTCTCCCCTATAATTATCAAACCAAGTGTTATGACATTTCTTGGGTTTTATATTTTAGTAAATAATCTAAAGGCTCAATACACATTGGATTGTATAAGAAGACTATCAAATAAGCCTTTCTCTTAATTGTTGAACATATAACTTTACTAATTCACTTTGAACTCACTCTTAAATATTAAAAAGACATCAATAATGATTCTATCATCTAATCCATCACTATTATTGATTGAAGAATAACCATATGTACTATAGAAGTAAATCACACTAACTTTTCATCTCTATATTTCTAGGAGCAGATTTCGAAAAACTCTAATCTTGCTCCTAAATATGTTAATTGTTTTTACACCAATTCATGAAAATTTTAATAATAAAGACCAATGAAATACCTAAGAGTTTTATCTTTTTCTATTTATAATCCTAAAAGAAAATTCAATTTAACTTTATCATAAGCACCAAGTTTTAAAATTAATTTCAAAGCTACAAAATGATTTAACCATAACCTCAAAAGTCTTACTACATTTTAATTTTCAATTACTAATCACAAGACTATTAAATCATGATTCATAATGAAAATCTTATCAACTCACTCATGGTCTTGACTTCTTCAAAACTATTTATTTCATCAAAATTACAATGGTGTACATTACCTAACAATTTTAAAAGATATGATATTGATCAATATAAAATCTAAGAAGATAGTCATTCTATCCTACTCTAAGTAATCTAAGGACCGCATACATTTTGCAAGTGAGTCACATCCAAACTCACAAAGCAAGGTTTGTCTCCATTGGTCCTACTTATGGAGACACACCATCACAACTATCTATGATTTAATTTTTGAAACCCAAGCCATCTTGGGTTCAGAAGTGATAGTGTGTGAAGTAGATGATTTTATAAAACTATTTTTAACATGGGTGCCTTTAGGAATCCATACATATTTGTCTTGTTTTGAAATGATAGACTTCCTAATGGGGCAATCTAAAGTGATGTGTCCAAGTTCAGTACAATAATTGCATACAACAGAAGATCTAGCATGAGAATAAGATTTATGTAAAATAGAACTATGTGATGTCTTATTTTCATGAATATATGATCTCTTCAGTCTATACTTATCATGCAAACATCTATTATCACTTAACACATGACAATTGGATAAGGCATGATGGGACAAGTGTGTAGACAATTTTGCATGTGTAGAAATACAAGATGAAACATTAGTTGTAACATGCTGATGACTAGTATTCTTCTTCACAACATAGGATGAGTGAACATGATATGGCACATGTGAATGAACATGAGAAGTAGAGGCAATTGAAGATGTATCAATAAACTTAGCCTTTAAATCAACTAGTTCTTTTTCAAGCATATCAAAAGTAGCTAATTTTTCCTTAAGCAAGGAACTTTCTTTTCTTAAGCATTCATTCTCAGAAGTTAAAACATCAATACATGAAACATGCTTAGATAATTCAACTTCATAATCCTTCCTTGATTCTTGCAAACATGAAACATTAGAAATATGCACTTGTACTTGACTAGTTAGAGAAACATTTTCTTCTTTAAGTGCAACACATTGTTCATGCAATTCACTTATCCTAGATTCTTGTTTAGTACAAACTTTTTTAAGATCAAGATACTTTTTGCTCAAATTTTTATATTCAATTGCTAACTCCTCAAAACATTCTAACAAATCATCACTAGATTCAGAAGCATATTCATTAGAAGAACAACTAATATTTGAAATATTTTTACCTCCATGATTTCCTTCTGAAATGAGTTTCTTCTTCTTCTTCTTCTTTTCCTTCTTCTTATGGTTCTTCTCCTTCTTTTTATCATCATCACATGCTTGGAGTTGAACTTCACCATACAACCTGTCTAATTCCTGCATCATCTCAAAACTAGATGTGAAGGTACACACTTTAATACCAATTTCTTGAGATAATGTACAAAATAAGTAATTCACTCCTTTAGCATTCAATTGAAGTGACATTCTTGATATATCACTATTATCTTGAGGAACTACAAATGGATGAACAAAGTAATCCCAAACATTATAATCAGCATTCATAAAGAAACTTTTAAAAGCATTTTTCCAAATATTATAGTTGTCACCCACAAACAAAGGAGGACAATCCATAGGAATTTAGAAGTGATAGCCAAATAAAATCGAAAAACAATAATTAAACTTCTTTTGCAACTAAATCGATAAAACACTATAATTAAGAACACAATTCACCAACCACTAAAGGAATAAGATTTGAATCTTCTATTAGGAATTGCTTCCCTCGATATAACCCGCTCTGATACCAATTGTTGGAAACTTGCGTGTTACAAGAGGGGGGGTGAATTGTTCCTTTTACAAATTTTTAAACAATTTTAAAGTTAATTACAATAGTAAAGAGAAATTATGAGCAATGAAGTAAAGAATGAAAAGCACACACAATTTCAAGTGGTTCGGCAAAACCTTTGCCTACATCCACCCCTAGCTGACCCAGCCAGGCTTCACTATTAAACACTGCCTTTTGCCCAACCGGCGGGTCGGCCGAAACCCTCACAACAACCAATCAACCCAATTGGTACCAACCAAATACAATCAACAGCAGCAAGACACGCTGCACACTCACAACAACAAAGCTGTTACAATTTTGGCAAGAAAACAGATTTCAGCTTTCAAGTAAAAGTTTTACATCAACCTGTACCACAATCCTTTAATCTTAATTTGTGACACAACTACTAAACAAGTATTAAAAATGCTTAACAAAAAAAAAAAAATTCAACAATATAAATTTCGTTAAAAACACACAAATTATTTGGAGCTCTTAAATATAAGTCCTTGTGTACTTAGAGCTCATACTTAACAATTAATCTAATTAATTAAACTTAAGATAATGAAAGAAATCACTTTTCAAACCGCAGCTTAAAAAGGAAACAAACGCACTTCTGAACGCGCTTCAAAACAGGACTACGCGCCTCTGAACGCGCTTTCCAAACAGGACAATGCCCAAATCGCGTTTGCGAGAGGCGTTGTTCTGTTTTAGGCGGAAGAGTTGTTCGGAGGTGATTTGGTCTGAAATTCGACGCAATAGAAATTCGAAACTGATAAGTTGTATTCCGAAAAGCTAATAGAGATTCCAAGGCGTGAAACAACAATCAAATTTGGTGAAGATTGGTCCGAAAAATCAAGATCGCCGAAGCTTGGATAACGGAAAAGGTTTGCAGTAAATTCAACCTCAATCTAAGTAGCTAAGCAAAGTATAAGATGTAGTTGAGTAAGCAATTGTAAAATAGAAAAGAAAGAGAACGAAACGTGCAAATTTGAGGCGAAATGATCGCGTTCCGTTTTGGTCCGAGAAGGCTGAGGAAGACGATGAACAGTAAAATTGCGCAGTTTCCGTTCGTCTTGTTTGAAGAATTTTTGCGTTGAGTGCTTGTCCTTTCTTCTTCAAAATTAATCCCTTTTATAGAAGAGGGCTGATCAACAATGTTGATTAAGCCGTTTTCTTCCAACGGCTAGAAGAGGAGAAGAAAATAAATTTAAAGCATATAGCCGTTGCGCCGGAAAAACAGAGAATGAAAACCGAAAAACGCTTTTTAGTCCCACATTGCCTGTTGGTAGGGAGAAGTGGCGCATATAAGAGTTCACCTCTCTTTTTTCTTCAGCCCGAAAACATTGGGGTTGGCTGCCCCCAGGTGCGGTTGGAAAGTCAATACCCAAGCCGACCTGTTAAGAGCATAACGGGTCAAATATGACCCGAACCCGAATTAAGAACTCTGGCTGTGTTTGCGCCCTTATAGTCGTCCCCTTAAGTTCTCGCCTAGCTGGTTCGGCGTGGTTCCGGTTCGGCGTTAACCGAACTCCGGTTCGGCTTGGTTCCGGTTCGGCGTTAACCGAACCCCTTTTTTTTCGGTTTGGCGTAAAGCGAAAATCGGAAATAAAATTTTGAAAGCTTTAATAACTAATAATTATATTTTTATTTAAACCAAAATAAATATGGTGTAAAATATTGATTATACAAGTCAATGACTTGTTTAATCACAACACCTTCTTAAATGTAAGCCTCATACGTAGAGTTGCACTAATACGATATATAAAATCGTATGGTACAACCCTTAGGCAATTAAATAAGAGAGATATTAACCAAATTAATAACTATAATTACCAATGTAATGATGTCAAACTGATCGATTAAAGGTTAATTAAAAAACTTCCTAATGTAATTCTAATAAAGATATGCTGCATTGCATGAATCTCAAAAATGCAATCCTAAGTGTGTCACATATTGATTAACAGGATGGGTTTATCAATCTAACCTTGATAATGTAGTATATGAAAATCTCCAAGTGGTTTTGCCACGCCACAAGGAGAACCTGATTGACTCTCATGAGCTGACGTTTGAGAGTCGTTCTTGAGCCATGCCACTAATGAACTTTGACAATGCTTTTCATGTGGATCGCTCTATGGATTAATCGACCAAGCTCTCCAATCTCCTAATCCCTGTAAGCACTTGAGAAGCATGATCTGAAATACACTCAACAAATCATTAACATTAGTACAATGGTTTTGTACTCATCAAACTCGTGGTGCACAAAGGTGTTCAACAATCTCCCCCTTTTGATGATGACAAAACCATTGATTAAGAAATTATATGTTTCACATAAAAATACTCTCCCTACATTCATGCTCCCCCTCAAGGTATGCAATATAGATAATTTAACTAACAGTTATAAAGGATGCATGAATGGGAATGATAATTAATATTTTCTCACATATCTCTCCCCCTTTTTGTCATAAATCAAAAGATGTTAATTGAAAGCATAATATTGAAAAAAAAAACTATAATGATACTAATGTTAAAAAAAAAACATAATTGAATTTAACAGTAATTCAAACAAGGGGTGCACAAGAAAAAAATATTATGTAACAATATGACTAACCATAATATAACTCAATATTTATAAAATACAACATTGTATTTTAAGACATGGATGTTAATTTTAACATGTTGATTAAGATCTAGCATGAATAATAGAAGCTTGGTAGCAAACCAAAATATTATTAAAATGTTTTAAGCAAAGTGTAGTAGGAAAGCGATTACTCCAACTTCTAAATGGGAAAATTTATATAATTATATTAATGCTTAATACTTTCTCAATTTTTCTCCTAAATTCAGTTGTGAGAACTTCAACATTTCTTATACAATTTTTGGAATAACACATTATGTATTTATTGCTACATTCTCCCCTATAATTATCAAACCAAGTGTTATGACATTTCTTGGGTTTTATATTTTAGTAAATAATCTAAAGGCTCAATACACATTGGATTGTATAAGAAGACTATCAAATAAGCCTTTCTCTTAATTGTTGAACATATAACTTTACTAATTCACTTTGAACTCACTCTTAAATATTAAAAAGACATCAATAATGATTCTATCATCTAATCCATCACTATTATTGATTGAAGAATAACCATATGTACTATAGAAGTAAATCACACTAACTTTTCATCTCTATATTTCTAGGAGCAGATTTCGAAAAACTCTAATCTTGCTCCTAAATATGTTAATTGTTTTTACACCAATTCATGAAAATTTTAATAATAAAGACCAATGAAATACCTAAGAGTTTTATCTTTTTCTATTTATAATCCTAAAAGAAAATTCAATTTAACTTTATCATAAGCACCAAGTTTTAAAATTAATTTCAAAGCTACAAAATGATTTAACCATAACCTCAAAAGTCTTACTACATTTTAATTTTCAATTACTAATCACAAGACTATTAAATCATGATTCATAATGAAAATCTTATCAACTCACTCATGGTCTTGACTTCTTCAAAACTATTTATTTCATCAAAATTACAATGGTGTACATTACCTAACAATTTTAAAAGATATGATATTGATCAATATAAAATCTAAGAAGATAGTCATTCTATCCTACTCTAAGTAATCTAAGGACCGCATACATTTTGCAAGTGAGTCACATCCAAACTCACAAAGCAAGGTTTGTCTCCATTGGTCCTACTTATGGAGACACACCATCACAACTATCTATGATTTAATTTTTGAAACCCAAGCCATCTTGGGTTCAGAAGTGATAGTGTGTGAAGTAGATGATTTTATAAAACTATTTTTAACATGGGTGCCTTTAGGAATCCATACATATTTGTCTTGTTTTGAAATGATAGACTTCCTAATGGGGCAATCTAAAGAGATGTGTCCAAGTTCAGTACAATAATTGCATACAACAGAAGATCTAGCATGAGAATAAGATTTATGTAAAATAGAACTATGTGATGTCTTATTTTCATGAATATATGATCTCTTCAGTCTATACTTATCATGCAAACATCTATTATCACTTAACACATGACAATTGGATAAGGCATGATGGGACAAGTGTGTAGACAATTTTGCATGTGTAGAAATACAAGATGAAACATTAGTTGTAACATGCTGATGACTAGTATTCTTCTTCACAACATAGGATGAGTGAACATGATATGGCACATGTGAATGAACATGAGAAGTAGAGGCAATTGAAGATGTATCAATAAACTTAGCCTTTAAATCAACTAGTTCTTTTTCAAGCATATCAAAAGTAGCTAATTTTTCCTTAAGCAAGGAACTTTCTTTTCTTAAGCATTCATTCTCAGAAGTTAAAACATCAATACATGAAACATGCTTAGATAATTCAACTTCATAATCCTTCCTTGATTCTTGCAAACATGAAACATTAGAAATATGCGCTTGTACTTGACTAGTTAGAGAAACATTTTCTTCTTTAAGTGCAACACATTGTTCATGCAATTCACTTATCCTAGATTCTTGTTTAGTACAAACTTTTTTAAGATCAAGATACTTTTTGCTCAAATTTTTATATTCAATTGCTAACTCCTCAAAACATTCTAACAAATCATCACTAGATTCAGAAGCATATTCATTAGAAGAACAACTAATATTTGAAATATTTTTACCTCCATGATTTCCTTCTGAAATGAGTTTCTTCTTCTTCTTCTTCTTTTCCTTCTTCTTATGGTTCTTCTCCTTCTTTTTATCATCATCACATGCTTGGAGTTGAACTTCACCATACAACCTGTCTAATTCCTGCATCATCTCAAAACTAGATGTGAAGGTACACACTTTAATACCAATTTCTTGAGATAATGTACAAAATAAGTAATTCACTCCTTTAGCATTCAATTGAAGTGACATTCTTGATATATCACTATTATCTTGAGGAACTACAAATGGATGAACAAAGTAATCCCAAACATTATAATCAGCATTCATAAAGAAACTTTTAAAAGCATTTTTCCAAATATTATAGTTGTCACCCACAAACAAAGGAGGACAATCCATAGGAATTTAGAAGTGATAGCCAAATAAAATCGAAAAACAATAATTAAACTTCTTTTGCAACTAAATCGATAAAACACTATAATTAAGAACACAATTCACCAACCACTAAAGGAATAAGATTTGAATCTTCTATTAGGAATTGCTTCCCTCGATATAACCCGCTCTGATACCAATTGTTGGAAACTTGCGTGTTACAAGAGGGGGGGTGAATTGTTCCTTTTACAAATTTTTAAACAATTTTAAAGTTAATTACAATAGTAAAGAGAAATTATGAGCAATGAAGTAAAGAATGAAAAGCACACACAATTTCAAGTGGTTCGGCAAAACCTTTGCCTACATCCACCCCTAGCTGACCCAGCCAGGCTTCACTATTAAACACTGCCTTTTGCCCAACCGGCGGGTCGGCCGAAACCCTCACAACAACCAATCAACCCAATTGGTACCAACCAAATACAATCAACAGCAGCAAGACACGCTGCACACTCACAACAACAAAGCTGTTACAATTTTGGCAAGAAAACAGATTTCAGCTTTCAAGTAAAAGTTTTACATCAAACTGTACCACAATCCTTTAATCTTAATTTGTGACACAACTACTAAACAAGTATTAAAAATGCTTAACAAAAAAAAAAAAATTCAACAATATAAATTTCGTTAAAAACACACCAATTATTTGGAGCTCTTAAATATAAGTCCTTGTGTACTTAGAGCTCATACTTAACAATTAATCTAATTAATTAAACTTAAGATAATGAAAGAAATCACTTTTCAAACCGCAGCTTAAAAAGGAAACAAACGCACTTCTGAACGCGCTTCAAAACAGGACTACGCGCCTCTGAACGCGCTTTCCAAACAGGACAATGCCCAAATCGCGTTTGCGAGAGGCGTTGTTCTGTTTTAGGCGGAAGAGTTGTTCGGAGGTGATTTGGTCTGAAATTCGACGCAATAGAAATTCGAAACTGATAAGTTGTATTCCGAAAAGCTAATAGAGATTCCAAGGCGTGAAACAACAATCAAATTTGGTGAAGATTGGTCCGAAAAATCAAGATCGCCGAAGCTTGGATAACGGAAAAGGTTTGCAGTAAATTCAACCTCAATCTAAGTAGCTAAGCAAAGTATAAGATGTAGTTGAGTAAGCAATTGTAAAATAGAAAAGAAAGAGAACGAAACGTGCAAATTTGAGGCGAAATGATCGCGTTCCGTTTTGGTCCGAGAAGGCTGAGGAAGACGATGAACAGTAAAATTGCGCAGTTTCCGTTCGTCTTGTTTGAAGAATTTTTGCGTTAAGTGCTTGTCCTTTCTCTTCAAAATTAATCCCTTTTATAGAAGAGGGCTGATCAACAATGTTGATTAAGCCGTTTTCTTCCAACGGCTAGAAGAGGAGAAGAAAATAAATTTAAAGCATATAGCCGTTGCGCCGGAAAAACAGAGAATGAAAACCGAAAAACGCTTTTTAGTCCCACATTGCCTGTTGGTAGGGAGAAGTGGCGCATATAAGAGTTCACCTCTCTTTTTTCTTCAGCCCGAAAACATTGGGGTTGGCTGCCCCCAGGTGCGGTTGGAAAGTCAATACCCAAGCCGACCTGTTAAGAGCATAACGGGTCAAATATGACCCGAACCCGAATTAAGAACTCTGGCTGTGTTTGCGCCCTTATAGTCGTCCCCTTAAGTTCTCGCCTAGCTGGTTCGGCGTGGTTCCGGTTCGGCGTTAACCGAACTCCGGTTCGGCTTGGTTCCGGTTCGGCGTTAACCGAACCCCTTTTTTTTCGGTTTGGCGTAAAGCGAAAATCGGAAATAAAATTTTGAAAGCTTTAATAACTAATAATTATATTTTTATTTAAACCAAAATAAATATGGTGTAAAATATTGATTATACAAGTCAATGACTTGTTTAATCACAACACCTTCTTAAATGTAAGCCTCATACGTAGAGTTGCACTAATACGATATATAAAATCGTATGGTACAACCCTTAGGCAATTAAATAAGAGAGATATTAACCAAATTAATAACTATAATTACCAATGTAATGATGTCAAACTGATCGATTAAAGGTTAATTAAAAAACTTCCTAATGTAATTCTAATAAAGATATGCTGCATTGCATGAATCTCAAAAATGCAATCCTAAGTGTGTCACATATTGATTAACAGGATGGGTTTATCAATCTAACCTTGATAATGTAGTATATGAAAATCTCCAAGTGGTTTTGCCACGCCACAAGGAGAACCTGATTGACTCTCATGAGCTGACGTTTGAGAGTCGTTCTTGAGCCATGCCACTAATGAACTTTGACAATGCTTTTCATGTGGATCGCTCTATGGATTAATCGACCAAGCTCTCCAATCTCCTAATCCCTGTAAGCACTTGAGAAGCATGATCTGAAATACACTCAACAAATCATTAACATTAGTACAATGGTTTTGTACTCATCAAACTCGTGGTGCACAAAGGTGTTCAACAATCTCCCCCTTTTGATGATGACAAAACCATTGATTAAGAAATTATATGTTTCACATAAAAATACTCTCCCTACATTCATGCTCCCCCTCAAGGTATGCAATATAGATAATTTAACTAACAGTTATAAAGGATGCATGAATGGGAATGATAATTAATATTTTCTCACATATCTCTCCCACTTTTTGTCATAAATCAAAAGATGTTAATTGAAAGCATAATATTGAAAAAAAAAACTATAATGATACTAATGTTAAAAAAAAAACATAATTGAATTTAACAGTAATTCAAACAAGGGGTGCACAAGAAAAAAATATTATGTAACAATATGACTAACCATAATATAACTCAATATTTATAAAATACAACATTGTATTTTAAGACATGGATGTTAATTTTAACATGTTGATTAAGATCTAGCATGAATAATAGAAGCTTGGTAGCAAACCAAAATATTATTAAAATGTTTTAAGCAAAGTGTAGTAGGAAAGCAATTACTCCAACTTCTAAATGGGAAAATTTATATAATTATATTAATGCTTAATACTTTCTCAATTTTTCTCCTAAATTCAGTTGTGAGAACTTCAACATTTCTTATACAATTTTTGGAATAACACATTATGTATTTATTGCTACATTCTCCCCTATAATTATCAAACCAAGTGTTATGACATTTCTTGGGTTTTATATTTTAGTAAATAATCTAAAGGCTCAATACACATTGGATTGTATAAGAAGACTATCAAATAAGCCTTTCTCTTAATTGTTGAACATATAACTTTACTAATTCACTTTGAACTCACTCTTAAATATTAAAAAGACATCAATAATGATTCTATCATCTAATCCATCACTATTATTGATTGAAGAATAACCATATGTACTATAGAAGTAAATCACACTAACTTTTCATCTCTATATTTCTAGGAGCAGATTTCGAAAAACTCTAATCTTGCTCCTAAATATGTTAATTGTTTTTATACCAATTCATGAAAATTTTAATAATAAAGACCAATGAAATACCTAAGAGTTTTATCTTTTTCTATTTATAATCCTAAAAGAAAATTCAATTTAACTTTATCATAAGCACCAAGTTTTAAAATTAATTTCAAAGCTACAAAATGATTTAACCATAACCTCAAAAGTCTTACTACATTTTAATTTTCAATTACTAATCACAAGACTATTAAATCATGATTCATAATGAAAATCTTATCAACTCACTCATGGTCTTGACTTCTTCAAAACTATTTATTTCATCAAAATTACAATGGTGTACATTACCTAACAATTTTAAAAGATATGATATTGATCAATATAAAATCTAAGAAGATAGTCATTCTATCCTACTCTAAGTAATCTAAGGACCGCATACATTTTGCAAGTGAGTCACATCCAAACTCACAAAGCAAGGTTTGTCTCCATTGGTCCTACTTATGGAGACACACCATCACAACTATCTATGATTTAATTTTTGAAACCCAAGCCATCTTGGGTTCAGAAGTGATAGTGTGTGAAGTAGATGATTTTATAAAACTATTTTTAACATGGGTGCCTTTAGGAATCCATACATATTTGTCTTGTTTTGAAATGATAGACTTCCTAATGGGGCAATCTAAAGAGATGTGTCCAAGTTCAGTACAATAATTGCATACAACAGAAGATCTAGCATGAGAATAAGATTTATGTAAAATAGAACTATGTGATGTCTTATTTTCATGAATATATGATCTCTTCAGTCTATACTTATCATGCAAACATCTATTATCACTTAACACATGACAATTGGATAAGGCATGATGGGACAAGTGTGTAGACAATTTTGCATGTGTAGAAATACAAGATGAAACATTAGTTGTAACATGCTGATGACTAGTATTCTTCTTCACAACATAGGATGAGTGAACATGATATGGCACATGTGAATGAACATGAGAAGTAGAGGCAATTGAAGATGTATCAATAAACTTAGCCTTTAAATCAACTAGTTCTTTTTCAAGCATATCAAAAGTAGCTAATTTTTCCTTAAGCAAGGAACTTTCTTTTCTTAAGCATTCATTCTCAGAAGTTAAAACATCAATACATGAAACATGCTTAGATAATTCAACTTCATAATCCTTCCTTGATTCTTGCAAACATGAAACATTAGAAATATGCACTTGTACTTGACTAGTTAGAGAAACATTTTCTTCTTTAAGTGCAACACATTGTTCATGCAATTCACTTATCCTAGATTCTTGTTTAGTACAAACTTTTTTAAGATCAAGATACTTTTTGCTCAAATTTTTATATTCAATTGCTAACTCCTCAAAACATTCTAACAAATCATCACTAGATTCAGAAGCATATTCATTAGAAGAACAACTAATATTTGAAATATTTTTACCTCCATGATTTCCTTCTGAAATGAGTTTCTTCTTCTTCTTCTTCTTTTCCTTCTTCTTATGGTTCTTCTCCTTCTTTTTATCATCATCACATGCTTGGAGTTGAACTTCACCATACAACCTGTCTAATTCCTGCATCATCTCAAAACTAGATGTGAAGGTACACACTTTAATACCAATTTCTTGAGATAATGTACAAAATAAGTAATTCACTCCTTTAGCATTCAATTGAAGTGACATTCTTGATATATCACTATTATCTTGAGGAACTACAAATGGATGAACAAAGTAATCCCAAACATTATAATCAGCATTCATAAAGAAACTTTTAAAAGCATTTTTCCAAATATTATAGTTGTCACCCACAAACAAAGGAGGACAATCCATAGGAATTTAGAAGTGATAGCCAAATAAAATCGAAAAACAATAATTAAACTTCTTTTGCAACTAAATCGATAAAACACTATAATTAAGAACACAATTCACCAACCACTAAAGGAATAAGATTTGAATCTTCTATTAGGAATTGCTTCCCTCGATATAACCCGCTCTGATACCAATTGTTGGAAACTTGCGTGTTACAAGAGGGGGGGGTGAATTGTTCCTTTTACAAATTTTTAAACAATTTTAAAGTTAATTACAATAGTAAAGAGAAATTATGAGCAATGAAGTAAAGAATGAAAAGCACACACAATTTCAAGTGGTTCGGCAAAACCTTTGCCTACATCCACCCCTAGCTGACCCAGCCAGGCTTCACTATTAAACACTGCCTTTTGCCCAACCGGCGGGTCGGCCGAAACCCTCACAACAACCAATCAACCCAATTGGTACCAACCAAATACAATCAACAGCAGCAAGACACGCTGCACACTCACAACAACAAAGCTGTTACAATTTTGGCAAGAAAACAGATTTCAGCTTTCAAGTAAAAGTTTTACATCAACCTGTACCACAATCCTTTAATCTTAATTTGTGACACAACTACTAAACAAGTATTAAAAATGCTTAACAAAAAAAAAAAAATTCAACAATATAAATTTCGTTAAAAACACACCAATTATTTGGAGCTCTTAAATATAAGTCCTTGTGTACTTAGAGCTCATACTTAACAATTAATCTAATTAATTAAACTTAAGATAATGAAAGAAATCACTTTTCAAACCGCAGCTTAAAAAGGAAACAAACGCACTTCTGAACGCGCTTCAAAACAGGACTACGCGCCTCTGAACGCGCTTTCCAAACAGGACAATGCCCAAATCGCGTTTGCGAGAGGCGTTGTTCTGTTTTAGGCGGAAGAGTTGTTCGGAGGTGATTTGGTCTGAAATTCGACGCAATAGAAATTCGAAACTGATAAGTTGTATTCCGAAAAGCTAATAGAGATTCCAAGGCGTGAAACAACAATCAAATTTGGTGAAGATTGGTCCGAAAAATCAAGATCGCCGAAGCTTGGATAACGGAAAAGGTTTGCAGTAAATTCAACCTCAATCTAAGTAGCTAAGCAAAGTATAAGATGTAGTTGAGTAAGCAATTGTAAAATAGAAAAGAAAGAGAACGAAACGTGCAAATTTGAGGCGAAATGATCGCGTTCCGTTTTGGTCCGAGAAGGCTGAGGAAGACGATGAACAGTAAAATTGCGCAGTTTCCGTTCGTCTTGTTTGAAGAATTTTTGCGTTAAGTGCTTGTCCTTTCTCTTCAAAATTAATCCCTTTTATAGAAGAGGGCTGATCAACAATGTTGATTAAGCCGTTTTCTTCCAACGGCTAGAAGAGGAGAAGAAAATAAATTTAAAGCATATAGCCGTTGCGCCGGAAAAACAGAGAATGAAAACCGAAAAACGCTTTTTAGTCCCACATTGCCTGTTGGTAGGGAGAAGTGGCGCATATAAGAGTTCACCTCTCTTTTTTCTTCAGCCCGAAAACATTGGGGTTGGCTGCCCCCAGGTGCGGTTGGAAAGTCAATACCCAAGCCGACCTGTTAAGAGCATAACGGGTCAAATATGACCCGAACCCGAATTAAGAACTCTGGCTGTGTTTGCGCCCTTATAGTCGTCCCCTTAAGTTCTCGCCTAGCTGGTTCGGCGTGGTTCCGGTTCGGCGTTAACCGAACTCCGGTTCGGCTTGGTTCCGGTTCGGCGTTAACCGAACCCCTTTTTTTTCGGTTTGGCGTAAAGCGAAAATCGGAAATAAAATTTTGAAAGCTTTAATAACTAATAATTATATTTTTATTTAAACCAAAATAAATATGGTGTAAAATATTGATTATACAAGTCAATGACTTGTTTAATCACAACACCTTCTTAAATGTAAGCCTCATACGTAGAGTTGCACTAATACGATATATAAAATCGTATGGTACAACCCTTAGGCAATTAAATAAGAGAGATATTAACCAAATTAATAACTATAATTACCAATGTAATGATGTCAAACTGATCGATTAAAGGTTAATTAAAAAACTTCCTAATGTAATTCTAATAAAGATATGCTGCATTGCATGAATCTCAAAAATGCAATCCTAAGTGTGTCACATATTGATTAACAGGATGGGTTTATCAATCTAACCTTGATAATGTAGTATATGAAAATCTCCAAGTGGTTTTGCCACGCCACAAGGAGAACCTGATTGACTCTCATGAGCTGACGTTTGAGAGTCGTTCTTGAGCCATGCCACTAATGAACTTTGACAATGCTTTTCATGTGGATCGCTCTATGGATTAATCGACCAAGCTCTCCAATCTCCTAATCCCTGTAAGCACTTGAGAAGCATGATCTGAAATACACTCAACAAATCATTAACATTAGTACAATGGTTTTGTACTCATCAAACTCGTGGTGCACAAAGGTGTTCAACAATCTCCCCCTTTTGATGATGACAAAACCATTGATTAAGAAATTATATGTTTCACATAAAAATACTCTCCCTACATTCATGCTCCCCCTCAAGGTATGCAATATAGATAATTTAACTAACAGTTATAAAGGATGCATGAATGGGAATGATAATTAATATTTTCTCACATATCTCTCCCCCTTTTTGTCATAAATCAAAAGATGTTAATTGAAAGCATAATATTGAAAAAAAAAACTATAATGATACTAATGTTAAAAAAAAAACATAATTGAATTTAACAGTAATTCAAACAAGGGGTGCACAAGAAAAAAATATTATGTAACAATATGACTAACCATAATATAACTCAATATTTATAAAATACAACATTGTATTTTAAGACATGGATGTTAATTTTAACATGTTGATTAAGATCTAGCATGAATAATAGAAGCTTGGTAGCAAACCAAAATATTATTAAAATGTTTTAAGCAAAGTGTAGTAGGAAAGCAATTACTCCAACTTCTAAATGGGAAAATTTATATAATTATATTAATGCTTAATACTTTCTCAATTTTTCTCCTAAATTCAGTTGTGAGAACTTCAACATTTCTTATACAATTTTTGGAATAACACATTATGTATTTATTGCTACATTCTCCCCTATAATTATCAAACCAAGTGTTATGACATTTCTTGGGTTTTATATTTTAGTAAATAATCTAAAGGCTCAATACACATTGGATTGTATAAGAAGACTATCAAATAAGCCTTTCTCTTAATTGTTGAACATATAACTTTACTAATTCACTTTGAACTCACTCTTAAATATTAAAAAGACATCAATAATGATTCTATCATCTAATCCATCACTATTATTGATTGAAGAATAACCATATGTACTATAGAAGTAAATCACACTAACTTTTCATCTCTATATTTCTAGGAGCAGATTTCGAAAAACTCTAATCTTGCTCCTAAATATGTTAATTGTTTTTACACCAATTCATGAAAATTTTAATAATAAAGACCAATGAAATACCTAAGAGTTTTATCTTTTTCTATTTATAATCCTAAAAGAAAATTCAATTTAACTTTATCATAAGCACCAAGTTTTAAAATTAATTTCAAAGCTACAAAATGATTTAACCATAACCTCAAAAGTCTTACTACATTTTAATTTTCAATTACTAATCACAAGACTATTAAATCATGATTCATAATGAAAATCTTATCAACTCACTCATGGTCTTGACTTCTTCAAAACTATTTATTTCATCAAAATTACAATGGTGTACATTACCTAACAATTTTAAAAGATATGATATTGATCAATATAAAATCTAAGAAGATAGTCATTCTATCCTACTCTAAGTAATCTAAGGACCGCATACATTTTGCAAGTGAGTCACATCCAAACTCACAAAGCAAGGTTTGTCTCCATTGGTCCTACTTATGGAGACACACCATCACAACTATCTATGATTTAATTTTTGAAACCCAAGCCATCTTGGGTTCAGAAGTGATAGTGTGTGAAGTAGATGATTTTATAAAACTATTTTTAACATGGGTGCCTTTAGGAATCCATACATATTTGTCTTGTTTTGAAATGATAGACTTCCTAATGGGGCAATCTAAAGAGATGTGTCCAAGTTCAGTACAATAATTGCATACAACAGAAGATCTAGCATGAGAATAAGATTTATGTAAAATAGAACTATGTGATGTCTTATTTTCATGAATATATGATCTCTTCAGTCTATACTTATCATGCAAACATCTATTATCACTTAACACATGACAATTGGATAAGGCATGATGGGACAAGTGTGTAGACAATTTTGCATGTGTAGAAATACAAGATGAAACATTAGTTGTAACATGCTGATGACTAGTATTCTTCTTCACAACATAGGATGAGTGAACATGATATGGCACATGTGAATGAACATGAGAAGTAGAGGCAATTGAAGATGTATCAATAAACTTAGCCTTTAAATCAACTAGTTCTTTTTCAAGCATATCAAAAGTAGCTAATTTTTCCTTAAGCAAGGAACTTTCTTTTCTTAAGCATTCATTCTCAGAAGTTAAAACATCAATACATGAAACATGCTTAGATAATTCAACTTCATAATCCTTCCTTGATTCTTGCAAACATGAAACATTAGAAATATGCACTTGTACTTGACTAGTTAGAGAAACATTTTCTTCTTTAAGTGCAACACATTGTTCATGCAATTCACTTATCCTAGATTCTTGTTTAGTACAAACTTTTTTAAGATCAAGATACTTTTTGCTCAAATTTTTATATTCAATTGCTAACTCCTCAAAACATTCTAACAAATCATCACTAGATTCAGAAGCATATTCATTAGAAGAACAACTAATATTTGAAATATTTTTACCTCCATGATTTCCTTCTGAAATGAGTTTCTTCTTCTTCTTCTTCTTTTCCTTCTTCTTATGGTTCTTCTCCTTCTTTTTATCATCATCACATGCTTGGAGTTGAACTTCACCATACAACCTGTCTAATTCCTGCATCATCTCAAAACTAGATGTGAAGGTACACACTTTAATACCAATTTCTTGAGATAATGTACAAAATAAGTAATTCACTCCTTTAGCATTCAATTGAAGTGACATTCTTGATATATCACTATTATCTTGAGGAACTACAAATGGATGAACAAAGTAATCCCAAACATTATAATCAGCATTCATAAAGAAACTTTTAAAAGCATTTTTCCAAATATTATAGTTGTCACCCACAAACAAAGGAGGACAATCCATAGGAATTTAGAAGTGATAGCCAAATAAAATCGAAAAACAATAATTAAACTTCTTTTGCAACTAAATCGATAAAACACTATAATTAAGAACACAATTCACCAACCACTAAAGGAATAAGATTTGAATCTTCTATTAGGAATTGCTTCCCTCGATATAACCCGCTCTGATACCAATTGTTGGAAACTTGCGTGTTACAAGAGGGGGGGTGAATTGTTCCTTTTACAAATTTTTAAACAATTTTAAAGTTAATTACAATAGTAAAGAGAAATTATGAGCAATGAAGTAAAGAATGAAAAGCACACACAATTTCAAGTGGTTCGGCAAAACCTTTGCCTACATCCACCCCTAGCTAACCCAGCCAGGCTTCACTATTAAACACTGCCTTTTGCCCAACCGGCGGGTCGGCCGAAACCCTCACAACAACCAATCAACCCAATTGGTACCAACCAAATACAATCAACAGTAGCAAGACACGCTGCACACTCACAACAACAAAGCTGTTACAATTTTGGCAAGAAAACAGATTTCAGCTTTCAAGTAAAAGTTTTACATCAACCTGTACCACAATCCTTTAATCTTAATTTGTGACACAACTACTAAACAAGTATTAAAAATGCTTAACAAAAAAAAAAAAATTCAACAATATAAATTTCGTTAAAAACACACAAATTATTTGGAGCTCTTAAATATAAGTCCTTGTGTACTTAGAGCTCATACTTAACAATTAATCTAATTAATTAAACTTAAGATAATGAAAGAAATCACTTTTCAAACCGCAGCTTAAAAAGGAAACAAACGCACTTCTGAACGCGCTTCAAAACAGGACTACGCGCCTCTGAACGCGCTTTCCAAACAGGACAATGCCCAAATCGCGTTTGCGAGAGGCGTTGTTCTGTTTTAGGCGGAAGAGTTGTTCGGAGGTGATTTGGTCTGAAATTCGACGCAATAGAAATTCGAAACTGATAAGTTGTATTCCGAAAAGCTAATAGAGATTCCAAGGCGTGAAACAACAATCAAATTTGGTGAAGATTGGTCCGAAAAATCAAGATCGCCGAAGCTTGGATAACGGAAAAGGTTTGCAGTAAATTCAACCTCAATCTAAGTAGCTAAGCAAAGTATAAGATGTAGTTGAGTAAGCAATTGTAAAATAGAAAAGAAAGAGAACGAAACGTGCAAATTTGAGGCGAAATGATCGCGTTCCGTTTTGGTCCGAGAAGGCTGAGGAAGACGATGAACAGTAAAATTGCGCAGTTTCCGTTCGTCTTGTTTGAAGAATTTTTGCGTTAAGTGCTTGTCCTTTCTCTTCAAAATTAATCCCTTTTATAGAAGAGGGCTGATCAACAATGTTGATTAAGCCGTTTTCTTCCAACGGCTAGAAGAGGAGAAGAAAATAAATTTAAAGCATATAGCCGTTGCGCCGGAAAAACAGAGAATGAAAACCGAAAAACGCTTTTTAGTCCCACATTGCCTGTTGGTAGGGAGAAGTGGCGCATATAAGAGTTCACCTCTCTTTTTTCTTCAGCCCGAAAACATTGGGGTTGGCTGCCCCCAGGTGCGGTTGGAAAGTCAATACCCAAGCCGACCTGTTAAGAGCATAACTGGTCAAATATGACCCGAACCCGAATTAAGAACTCTGGCTGTGTTTGCGCCCTTATAGTCGTCCCCTTAAGTTCTCGCCTAGCTGGTTCGGCGTGGTTCCGGTTCGGCGTTAACCGAACTCCGGTTCGGCTTGGTTCCGGTTCGGCGTTAACCGAACCCCTTTTTTTTCGGTTTGGCGTAAAGCGAAAATCGGAAATAAAATTTTGAAAGCTTTAATAACTAATAATTATATTTTTATTTAAACCAAAATAAATATGGTGTAAAATATTGATTATACAAGTCAATGACTTGTTTAATCACAACACCTTCTTAAATGTAAGCCTCATACGTAGAGTTGCACTAATACGATATATAAAATCGTATGGTACAACCCTTAGGCAATTAAATAAGAGAGATATTAACCAAATTAATAACTATAATTACCAATGTAATGATGTCAAACTGATCGATTAAAGGTTAATTAAAAAACTTCCTAATGTAATTCTAATAAAGATATGCTGCATTGCATGAATCTCAAAAATGCAATCCTAAGTGTGTCACATATTGATTAACAGGATGGGTTTATCAATCTAACCTTGATAATGTAGTATATGAAAATCTCCAAGTGGTTTTGCCACGCCACAAGGAGAACCTGATTGACTCTCATGAGCTGACGTTTGAGAGTCGTTCTTGAGCCATGCCACTAATGAACTTTGACAATGCTTTTCATGTGGATCGCTCTATGGATTAATCGACCAAGCTCTCCAATCTCCTAATCCCTGTAAGCACTTGAGAAGCATGATCTGAAATACACTCAACAAATCATTAACATTAGTACAATGGTTTTGTACTCATCAAACTCGTGGTGCACAAAGGGGTTCAACTAGGCTAGGTTAGAGCAGAGTATAGTATTAGTAAAGTAGGGTAGAGCTAGGATAGGCTAAGCTAAGTGAGGCTAGGGTAAATTAGGCTAAGCTATGCTAGTTAGAGTAGAGTGAAGTAAAGTAGAGTATATTAGAGTAGACTAAAGTATAGTAATGTAGAGTAGAGTAGAGTAGAGCTAGGTTTGGCTGGGCTAAGCTAGGCTAGGCTAAGGTAGGTTGGCTAGGCGAGAGCAGAGTAGAGTAGAATACAGTAGAGCAAGGTAAAGCTTGGCTATGTTATGTTAAGCTAGGCTTGGCTAGAGTAGAGTAGAGAAGAGTAGAGAAGAGAAGAGTAAAGTAAACTATAGTAGAGTGGAGCAGAGTAGAGAATATCAGAGTAGAGTAGAGCAAAGCATAGTAGAGTAGAGTAGAGAAGAGTAGAGCTAAGTTATGTTAGGCTAGGTTAGGCTAAGAAAAGCTATAGTAGGCTAGACTAGGTTATGGTAGGCTAGGCTTGGCTAGCTAGAGTATAGTAGAGTATAGTAGAGTATAGTAAAGTAGAGCTAGGTTAGGGTATATTAAACTAGGCTAGGCTAGATTACAGAGTAGAGTAGAGTAGAGTAGAGTAGAGTAGAGCAGAGTAGAGCAGAGTAGAGTGGAGCAGAGTTGAGAAGAGCAGAGTAGAGTTGAGCATAATAGAGTAGACTACAGTAAAGCAGAGCTAGGTTAGGCTAGGCAAGGCTAGGCTAAAGTAAAGATGAGTAGAGTATACTATAGTAGAGCTTGGTTAGGCTATGCTAGGCTAGGTTAGATTAGAGTAGATTAGAAAAGAGTAAAGTAGAGAAGAGTAGAGTAGAGTATAGTAGAGTAGAGCAAGGTCAGGCTAAGGTAGGCTAGGTTAGGCTAGGCTAAGCTAGACTAGAGTGGAGTAGAGTAGAGTAGAATAGAGTTAGGTTAGAGTAGGCTAGGTTAGGCTAAGCAAGGTTAAGCTAGAGTTGGTTAGAGTATAGCGTAACAGAATAGAGAAGAACAAACTAGAGCAAAGTAGAGTGGGGTAGAGTGGGGTAGAGTAGATTAGAGAAGAGCAAGCAGAGCATAGTAGAGTAGAACAAAGAAGAGTTGAGCTATATTAGTCTAGGTTAGGTTTGGATAGGTTGGAAAGGCTACCATAAGCTAGGCTTGGCTAGGCTGGGTTATGGTAGGCTAGTCTAGGCTCGGCTAGAGTAGAGTAGAGTAGAGTAGAGTTAGGTTAGGTTAGACTAAGCTAGGCTAGGCTTGAGTATAGAGCATAGCATAGTAGAGTGGAGTAGATTGGAGCAGAGCAGAGAGGAGTAGAGCAGAGCTGAGCATAACCAAGCAGAGTAGACAAGGGCAAAGCAAGGTTAGACTAAGCTAAGCTAGGCTATGCTAGAGTACAAAGCAGAGTAGAGTAGGGTAGAGCAAAATGGAGTAGAGTAGAGAAGAGCAGATCAGAGTTAAGCATAAAAGAGTAGAGCAGACTTGAGAAGAGCTAGGTTAGGCTAAGCTACACTTGGCTAAGCTACATTAGGCTAGGCTTGTCAAGGCTAGGCTAGAGTAAAGTAGCATAAAGTAGAGTAGAGTAGAGCATCATTTGGCTAGGCTATGCTAGCTTAGCCTAGAGATGAGTATAGTAAAGTAAAGTACAGTAGAGTAGAGTAGAGTATAATAGAGTAGAGCTAAGTTAGATAGGCTAGGCTTGGGTTGGCTAGGCTAGGCTAGAGTAGAGTAGAGTAGAGTAGTGTAGAGCAGAGTAGAGTAGAGAAAAGTAGAGTAGAGAAGAGCATGATAGAGCTGAGCAAAGTAGAGTAGAGTAGAGAAGAGCTAAGTTAGGCTTGCCTAGGAAGGGCTAATCTAGGCTAAAGTAGAGCAGAGTTGGGTATGTTAAAAGTAGCGTAGAGCAGAGTAGAGTAGACTTGAGCGAGCATAGGCTAGGCTAAGCTAGTGTACAATAGAGTAAAGTAAAGTAGAGTAGAGCAGAGCAGAGTTAAGCAGAGTAGAGTAGAGTGGGCTAGAGTTATGTTAGGCTAGGCTAAGCTAATCTAGGATAGATTAGAGTAGAATAGAGTTTGGAAGTGTAGAGTCAAGTAAAGTGGAGAGAGCATAGTAGCGTATACTAAAGTAGAGTAGATTCTATTAGAGTTGAAAGTTAGGCTAGGCTAGGCAAAGCCTAGCAAGGCTAAGGTAGGCTAGGCCTAGCAATGTTAGAGTAGAGTGGAGTAAAGTAGAGTAAAGTAGAGTAGAGTAGAGCTCTGTTAGGCTAGACTAGGCGGGGTTAGGCTATAATAAAGTGGAGTAGATTAGAGCAAAGTAGAGAATAGCATAGTAGAATCGAGAAGAGTAGTGAACAGTAGAGCAGAGAAGAGCAGAGTAGAGCAGAGGAGAGTAAGGCAAAACAGAGCAGATTGTAGCAGAGCATAGCATAATAAAGTAGAGTAAATTAAGGTTATGCTAAGTTAGGCTAGGCCAGGGTTAGTTAGACTAGTTATTATAGAGTACAATAGAGTTGAGTAGAGAAGAGTAGAGTTTAGTAGGGTAAAGTAGAGTACAGTAGGGTAGAGTAAGTATAGAGTAGTAGAGTAGAGAAGAGTTGAGCGAGGTTAGGCTAGGTTAATTAGGTTAGCATAGGCTTGGCTAGGTTAGAGTTGAGTAGAGTAGTGTAGAGTAGAGTAGATTAAAGTAGAGTATAGTAGAGGAGAGGAGAGAAGGGGAGAGTAGAGTAGAGTAGAGTAGAGTAGAGCAAAGAAGAGTTGAGTAAAGAAAAATAGAGTAGAGAAAAAAAGAGCAGAGCAGAGTTAGGTTAGGCTTGGCTAGGCTAGAGTAGAGTAGAGTAGAATAGAGTAGAGTAGAGTAGAGCTGGGTTAAGCTAGGCAAGATTAGGCAAAACTAGGCTAAGTTAAAGTAGAGCAGAGTTTGGTAGAGTAGAATAGAGTTGACCTAGGTTAAGTTAGGCTAAGTTAGAGTAGAGTAGAGCAGAGTAGAGTAGATTAGAGTATAGTAGAGTAAAATAGAGTAGAGATAGGTTAGGTTAGGGTTGGCTAAGGTTGGCTAGGCTAAGGTAGGATTTGCTAGGCAAGGCTAGGCTAGAGTATAAAAAATTAGAGCAGAGTGGTGTAGAGCTAGGTTAGGCTAGGCTAGGCTAAACTAGGCTAGAGTAAAGTAGAGTGGAGAAGAGCAACATAGAGTAAAATAGAGAAGAGTAGAATAGAGTAGAGTAGAGTAGAATAGAGCAGAGTATAGTAGAGCAGAGCAGAGCTAGTTTAGTCTAGGCTAGGCTAGGCTAATGTAGAGTACAATAGAGTAGGCCAAGGTTAGGCTAGGCTAGGTGAGGATAGAGTGGCTACACTAGGCTAGGCTAATGTGAAGTAGAGTAGAGTAGAGTGGAGCAAAGTAGAGAAGAGTAGAGTATACCATAGAAAAGTACATTAAAAGAGAGCAAAAAAGTGCAGAGTAGAGTATAATAGAGCAGAGCAAAGTTTAATTGAGCTAGGTTAGTGTAGACTAGGCTAAGCTAGGGTAGGCTCGACTAGGTTAGGCTATGTTTGAGTATATTAAAGTAGAGTTGAGTAGGGTAAAGTAAAGTAGAGTAGAATAGAGTAGAGTAGAGTAGAGCATAATAGAGTAAACCATAGCAAGGAAGAGCAAAGCAATGTAAAGTTTAGTTGAGTTGAGCTAAGTAGAGTAGAGCAGAGTAGAGTAAAGTAGAGGAGAGTAAAGAAGAGCATAGTAGAGTAGAGTAGAGTAAAGCAGACAAGAGTAGGATAGAGTGGAGTAGAGTGGAACGGTGCTGAATAGAGTACAGCACTGTTGAATAGAATAAAGCAAAGTAGGATAGAGCTATGTTAGGCTTGGCTAGATTAGCCATGACTAAAGTAGAGTAGAGTAGAATAAAGCTAGGTTAAGTTAAGCAAGGCTAGGCAAGGCTAGGCTCTGGCTGAGTAGAGTAGAGTAAAGTACAGTATAGCGGATTAGAGTATCATAGAGCATAATGAAGCAGAGTAGAGCAAAGAGAGTTAGGCTAGGCTAAGCTGTTCTAGGGTAGGCTAAGCTAAGCACCAGGCTAGAGTAGAGTTGAGTAGAGTGGCGTAGAGTAGAGTAGTGCTAGGTTTTACTAGGATAAGCTAGGCTCGATTAGTAGAGTAGAGTATAGTATAGTATAGTAGAGTAAAATAGAGTAAAGCTTGCTTAGCCTAAGCTAGGTTAGGATAGGCTAGGGCAGGCTTGGTTAGGCTCAACTTACAATAGAGTAGAGTAGGGTAGAGTAGAGAATAATAGGGTAAAGAAGATTAGAATAGAGTAGAGTAGAGCTAGGTTAGATTAGGCTTGAGTAGAGTAGAGTAGAGTAGAGCATTGTAGAGTAAAGTAGAGTAGAGCAAAGTAGAATAATGCATAGGAGAGTAGAATAAATCAGAGCAGTGTAGACTAGAGCTAGGTTAGGTTAAGTTAAGATAGGCTAGGTTAGGCTAGTCTAGGTTAGAGTAAAGTAGAGTAGAGTATATTATAGTAAAGTATAGTAGAGTATAATAGAGTAGAGCTACGTTAGGGTAGGCTAGGTTAGGCTAAGAAAAAGTAGAGTAGTGTAAAGCTAAGTTAGGTTAGGGTAGGCTAGGTTAAGCTATAATAGAGTGGAGCAGAGTATAGCAGAGTAGAGGAGACCAGAGCAAAGTAAAGAAGCCAGAGAAGAGCAGAGCATAGTAGAGCAGAGTAGAGTAGAGTAGAGCAGAGTAGAGTAGAGTATGATAGAGCAAAGCTAGGTTAGGGAAACCTAGGCTATGTAAGGCTAGAGTAGGGTAGAGTAGAGTAGAGTAGAGTAGAGTAGAGTGGAGTAGATCAGAGTAGAGCCAGGCAGAGCTAAATAGGGTAGAGCTAAGTTAGCCTAAGCTAGGCTATGCTAGGTTAGAGAAAAGTAGACTAAAGTAGAGTTGAGTAGTGTAGAGTATAGTATAGTAGAGTTGGGTTAGGCTAGCTTGGCTAGGATAGGCAAGGCTAGGGTAGGGTAGGGCAGGGTAGATTTGAGTAGAGTAAAGTAGAATAGAGTTGAGAAAGGTTATGCTAGCTAGGCTAGAGTATAATAGAGCAAAGTAGAGTAGAGTAGAGTAGAGTAGAGGAGAGCAGAGTAGAGCAGAGCTAGGTTAGTCTAGGTTATGCTACTTTGGCTCGACTAGGCCAGCCTAGGCAGGAGTAGAGTAGAGTAGAGTATAGTTTGGTTAATGTAAGCTAGGCTAGGCTTGGTTAGAGTAGAGTTGAGTTGAGTAGATTGGAGTAGAGTAGAGTAGGGTAAAGTAGAGTAGAACTTGGTCAGGCTAGGCTAAGCTAGGATAGGCTAGGTTGGGATAGGCTAGAGTATAGTAGACTAAAGTTGAGTAGAGTAGAGAAAGTTAACTTAGGCTAAGCTAGCTTAGGTTAGAGTAGGGTAGAGTAGATTAGAGCTAAATTAGGATAGGCTAAGCTAGGCTATGCTATGGTAGGCTAAGCTAGGCAAGGCTCGGTTTGGCAAGGCTAGAGCCAAGTAGAGTAGTGTAGAATAGGGTAGTGTAAAGTAGAGCGAGGTTAGGTTATGCTAGGATAGACTTGGCTAGAGTAGAGAAGAGTATAGTAGAGCAGAGAAGAGCAAAATAGAGTAGAGCAAAGCAAGTAGGCTAGGCTAGCTTAAGCTAGGTAAGGCTAAGCTAGAGTGAAGGAGAGTAGAGTAAAGTAGAGTAAAGCTAGATTAGGCTAAGCTAAGCAAGGCTAAGTTAGAGTAAAGTGGATTAGAGTAGAGTAGAGGAAAGTAAAGTAGAGGAGAGAAGAGGAGAGGAGAGGAGAGGAGAGTAGAGTAAAGCAAAGTAGAGCAGAGCAAAGTAGAGAAGAATAGGGCTAAGTTGAGTAGAATAGAGCTAAGTTGGCTAGGCTCACATAGAGTAGAGTAGCATAGAGTGGAGTAAAGTTGAATAGTGCTACACTATGCTAGTAAGATTAGGCTAGGCTGGGTTAGGCTAAGCTAAGCAAGGCTAGAGTAGAGTAGTAGAGTAGAGTAGAGTAGAGCTAGGTTAAACTAGATTAGGTTAAGCTAGGCTAATATAGAGTTGAGTGGAGTAGCCAAACCAACCCTACTCTACTTTACTCTAACTTAGCCTAGCCAAACCTAACTCTACTCTCCTCTACACTACTCTGCTCTACTCTACTCTAGCCTAGCCTAGCCTAACCTAGCATACCCTTGCTTAGCCTAACTAGCTATACTATACTCTTCTTTAATCTACTCCGCTCTATTCTACTCTGCTTTTCTCTTTTCTACACTGCTCTACTTAGCTCTGCTCTACTCTGCTTTTCTCTCCTCTCCTTTACTCTAGTCTACTCTACTCTAATTTGCACTTCTTTACTCTACTCTACTCTACTATACTATACTCTTCTCTACCCTAGCCTGACCTAGCTTAGCTTAGCCTAACCTAGCTCTAATTTACTCTACTTTATTCTACTTACCCTAGCTTAGCAAATCTTAGCCTACCGTAGCCTAACATTGCTCTACCTTACTCTACCCAATGCTACTCTATTCTACTCAACTCTACTCCACTCTACGCTAACTGAGACTAGCCTAGCCTAGCCTAACCTAGCCCTACTCTACTCTACTCTACTCTACTCTACACTACTCTACTCTACCTAAGCCTGGCCTAGCCTAGTCTGGCCTAGCCTAGTCTAACATAGCTCTACTCTACGCTACTATGCTCTACTCTGCGTAGCTCTACTCTACTTTACTCTGTTCTACATGTTTCTGATCTCCTCTATTATGCTCTCCTCTGTACTCTACTCTACCATACATTACTATGCTGTATCCCTGCTTAATCTTGCCTAGCTTATCCTAGCCTAACCTTACTCTACTCTACTTACTCTAATCTATTCCAATCTACTCTACTTTACTCTAACTTAGCATAAGTTAGCCTAACCTAACTTTGCTCTACTTTACTCTACTCTAGCCTAGCTTAGCCTAGCTTAGCCTAGCCTAGTCTAGCATAACTTAGCTTGACTATACTCTACTCTACCCTAGCCTACCCTAGCCTAGCCTTGCCTAAGCAAACAATGCTCTACTCTACTATACTATACTCTACTCTACTCTACTATATTCTAATCTACTCTACTCTACTCTACTCTACCATAACCTAACCTAGCCTTACCTAGCCTAACCTAGCCTTACTCTACTCTACTCTACTATACTCTAGCCCAGCCTAACCTAGAGTAGCCTAGCTTAGCCTAATTTAGCTCTATTCTACTCTACTAAGCTATGCTCTGCTCTGCTCTACTATTCTTTTCTCTACTCTGCTTTACTCTATTATGCTCTGCTCAGCTCTGGACTGCTCTACTCTTCTCTGCTCTACACTACTCTACTCTACACTACACTACTTTACTCTATTCTAGTTTACTCTAACCTAGTTTAGCTTAACATGGCCTCACCTAACCTAGCTCTATTCTACTCTACTCTACTCTACTTAGCCCTGCCTAGCCTACCCTAACTTAACCTAGCCTAGCCTCGCCTAACCTAACCTAGATATACTCTACTTTACTCTTTTTTACTCTACTCTACTCTAACTTAATGTAGCCTAGCCTAACCTAACCTAGCTCTAATCTGCTTAATTCTCCTATCTATTCTACTATGCTACTCTCTTGTCTACACTACTTTTCTCTACTCTACTCTACTTTGCTTTACTATGTTTTGCTTTGCTCTACTCTGCTTTGCTCTGCATTGGACCACTCTATTTTGCTCTATTATGCTCTACTTGACACTGCTTTAATCTCCTCTAGTCTTTTTGCCTCTACTCTCCTCTACTTTCTTCTCCTCTCCTCTCTTCTTTTCTCCTCTCCTATCCTCTCCTTTACTCTACTCTACTCTACACTACTCTACTCTACTCTACTCGTTCTTACTCTAATCTACTATACAATACTGTACTCTATTCTACTCTCCTCTACTCTAGCCTAGCCTAATCTAGTTCTATTCTACTATACTCTACTTTATAAACTCTACTCTACTCCAGCTTAGCCTAACCTAACCTACACTAGCTTTTTCTAGCCTAACTTTACTCTTCTCTACTCTACTCTGCTCTACTTTGTTCTGCTCTATTACGTGCTTCTCTACTCTACTCTACCAAACTCTACATTGCTCTGTTGTACTCTTTTATTTTTCTCTACTCTACTCTACTCCACTTTGCTCTGCTCTTCTTTGCTCTCCTCTCTTATACTCTAATCTACTTTACTCTACTCTATGTTACTCTAGTCTACCAAACTCTAGCCTAGCTTAACCTTTCTTTACTCTACTATACTCTACTCTACTCTATTCTTGCCTAGCCTAGCCTAGCCTACACTAGCCTTGCCTATCCTAGTCTTACTTAGCATAACCTAGCTCTACTCTACTATACTCTATTCTACTCTACTACACTTTACTCTACTCTACACCACTCTAACCTAGCCTAAGCTAGCCTAACCAAGCACTACTCTACCCCTACTCTACTCTACTCTACTCTAGCCTAGCCTTGCCATGCCAAGCCTAGCCTAGCCTAACATAGCTATGCTCTACTTTACTCTTCTCTACTATAATTTGCTTCACTCTACTCTATAATCTAGCTTAACCTAACCTAAACAAGCTCTATTTTACTCCACTCTACTCTACAATACCCAATCCTAGCCTTGCCAAGCCTACCATAGCATAACCTAGCCTAGCCTAGCCTAACCTACTCTACTCTACTCTACTCTAATCTACTCTACCTGACTCTACTATACTCTACTCTAACCTAGGCTAGCCTAGCTTAGCTCTACTTTACTCTACTCTACTCTGCTCTATTATGCTCTGTTATGCTTTGCTTTGCTTTACCCTGCGCTACTCTACATTACTATGCTCTGTTGTACTATAGTCTACTCTACTCTAGCTTAGCTTAACCAAGCATAACATAACCTAGCTCTACTCTACTCTAATCTACTCTATACTATTCTATTCTACTCTAGCCTAGCCTAGCCTACCCTGGCTTACCGTGACCTAACCTTGCCTAGCTTTGCACACCCAAACCTCTTTCTACTCTACACTACTCTACTCTTACTCTACTCTACTCTACTCTACTCTACTCTACAATACTCTAATCTACTCTACTCTACTCTAGCCTAAGATAGCTTAGCCAACCCTACCTAAGCCTGGCCCAACCTTTCCTAGCATAACCTAGCTCTACTCTACTCTACTCTACTCTAATCTACCCTACTCTACTCTACTCTAGACTAGCCTAGCCTAACCTATCCTAGCTTTACTCTACTCTACTATTCTAGCTTAGCTAAACATAGCTTAGCTTAACCTCGCCTAGCCTAACCAAACTTAGCTCAGCTATATTGTAATCTACTCTATTCTTTTCCACTATACTCTTCTCTACTCTACACTACTCCACTCTACTCTACTCTAACTAGCCTAGCCTTGCCTAGGCTAACCAAGCTCATTTCATTTCAGCTCAGCTTAGCTTAGCTGAGCTCTACTCTGCTCTACTCTACTCTACCCTGCTCTACTCTGCTTTGCTCTACTCCACTCTACTCTCCTTTATTTTGCTCTATATTATTCTACTCTACTCTATAATATTCAAGTATATGCTAGCCTAGTTTAGCATAGCCTTGCCTAGCCTAAGCTAGCTCTACTCTATTGTACTTTACTCTACTCAACTCTACTCTAACCTAGCATAGCATAACTTAGCCAAGCCTAGCCAAACATAGCTTTGCTCTGCTCTACTTTACATTTCTATGCTCTACTCTGCACTGCTCTACTCTACTCTATTATTCTCTACTCTACTCTGCTCTACTCTCTTCTGCTTTACTATACTCTAACCTAGCTTACCTTAACTTAGCTCTACTCTACTCTACTCTATTTTACTCTACTCTACTCTACTCTACTCTAGCCTAGCCTACCCTATCCTAGCCTAACCTAACTTAGCTCTACTCTACTTTACTCAACTCTACTCTAATATATCTTACTCTACTACACTCTACTCTACTCTACTATAACCTATCCTATCCTAGCCTAGCTTAAACATTCTTAGACGAGCCTAACCTAGGTCTACTATACTCTACTCTACTTAACTATAGCCAAGTGCAGCCTAGCCTAGCCTTGCTACTCTACTCTAGCCTAGCCTAATCTAGCCTTGCTTGGCCTAACCCTACCTAGCCTAGCCTAACCTTGCTCTACCCCTACTCTACTCTACTCTATTACACTATATTCTACACTACTATACTCTACCTAACTCTACTTACATTACTCTAACTTAGCCTAACCTAGGCTAGCTTAACCTAACAAAGCACTACTCTACTCTGTTATACTCTACTCTACTTTATTCTGCTCTACTTTGCTCAGCTCAACTCCTCTCCTCTCTACTCTGTACTACTCTACTCTATTCTACCTACTCTTGCCTAGCTTAGCCTTGTCCTGTCTTGCCTAACCTATTAAAGCACTACTCTACTCTTCTCTACCCTACTCTACTCTACTCAACTCTTCTCTAGCCTAGCTTAAGCTAGCCTATCCTAGCTTAGCCTAGCCTAGCTTAGCCTAACTTTGCTCTACTATACTATACTCAACACTACTCTACCCTAATCTCGCCTAGCCTAACCTACCTCAGCTCAACTCAACTCTAGCCGAGCCAAGCATAGCCTAGCTTAGTCATCTCAGCATAACTTAGCTTTCCTCTGCTCTACTCTACTCTGCTTTGCTCTACTATAAATTTCTCTACTCTACTCAACTTTACTCTACTCCACTCTGTTCTATTCTACTCTACTCTACACTACTCTGCTATGCTCTACTTTGCTCTGCTATACTCTCCTTTACTCCACTTAACTCTATCTACTCTACCGTATCTTTTTCTCATCATCTTCTTCTTCTTTATTCTTTTTCTTCTTCTTCATTGTCTTCAACCTTGTTCTTCTACTTTTTCTATCGTCTTCATCTTTTTCTTCATCGTTATCTTCATCTTCTTCTCCTTCTCCTTCTACTTTATTCTTATTATTCTTTTTCTTCTTTCTTATTTCTTCTACTTCTTCTTCTACTTCTTCTACTTTCTTCTTGTTCTTCTTTCTTCTTCCTGTTCTTATTTTTTATTTTTCTTCTTCTTCTTCTTCTTCTTCTTCTTTCTTCTTCTTCTTCTTCATCTTCTTTTTTCATTTTCTTCTTTCCTCTTTTTCTTTCTTCTTCTACTTTTTTCTTCTTTCTTCTTCTTCTTTCTTCTTCTTCGTCTTCTTCTTCTTCTTTCTTCTTTTTCATCTCTTTCTTTTTTCTTCTTCTCCTTCTTCTTCTTCTTCTTCTTCCTCTTTTTCTTTCTTCTTCGTTTTCTTCTTCTTCTTTTTCTTCTTTCTTCTTCTTTCTTCTTCATCTTTCTTTTCTTCTTCTTTCTTCTTCTTCTTTCTTTCTTCTTCTTTCTTTCTTACCTTCTTCTTCTTCTTCTTCTTCTTCTTCCTCTTTTTCTTTCTTCTTCGACTTCTTCTTCTACTTCTCTCCTCTTTTTCTTCTTTCTTCTTTGTCTTTCTTTTCTTCTTCTTTGTTCTTCTTCTTTCTTCTTCTTGTTCATCTTCTTCTTCTTCTTTCTATTTCTTGTTCTTTCTTCTTCTTCTTCCTTCTTCTTCATTCTTTTCTTTTTCTTCTTCATTCTCTTCTTATTCTTTCTTCTTCTTCTTCTTCCTTCTTCTTCCTATTTGTTCTTCTTCATTCTTCTTATTATTTCTCCTTCTTTCTTCTTATTCTTTCTTCTACTTTCTTCTTCTTCTTCTTCTACACCTTTCTTCTTCTTCTTCTTCTTCTTCTTCTTCTTCCTCTTCTTCTTCCTCCTCCTCCTCCTCTTCTACTTCTTCATATTCTTCTTTTTCTTCTTCTTCTCTCTTCTTCTTCTTCTACTTCTTGTTCTTTCTTATTCTTCTTCTTCTTTCTCCTTCTTCTTTCTTCATCTTCTTCTTTGTTTCTTTCCTTTCATATTCGTCATCTTTCTTTTTCTTCTTTCTCTTCTTCTTCTTTCTTTCTTTCTCTTCTTCTTCTTCTTCCTCTACTTCCTCATTTTTTCTACTTTCTTCATCTTTCTTCTTAATTTTTCTTTTCTCATCCTTTTCTTCCTTCTCCTTCTTCTTTTTATTTCTTCTTCTTCTTGTTCTTCTTCTTTTTCTTCTTCTTCTTCATTTTTCCTCTTCTTTTTTCTTCTTCTTCTTCATTCTGCTTCTTCTTTTTTCCTCTAATTTCTACTTCTACTTCTTCTTTCTTCTTGTATTTTCTTCACTTTCTTTCTTCTTCTTCTTTCATATTCTTCTTCTTTCTACTTCTTGTTGTTTTTCTTTTTCATCTTCTTCTTCTTCTTCTTCAACTTCTTCTTCTTCTTCTTAATACTTCTTCATCATCTTCTTCTTTCTTTAACTTTTTCTTCTTCTTTGCCTTCTTCTTCTTTGTTCTTCTTCTTCTTGTTCTTCTTCTTTTTTTTACATCTTTTTTCTTCTTCTTCTTTCTTTTGCTTCTGCTTCTTCTTTCTTCTTCTTCTTCTACTTCCCTCTTCTTCTTTCTACCACTTCTTTCTTCTTCTTCTTTGTTCTTGTTGTTCTTTCTACTTCTTCTTCTTCTCCTCCTTTCTTTTTCTTTTTTTCTTTTTCTTTTTTTTCTTTTTCTTTCTTCCTTTCCCTGTTTCGTTTTCTTCTTTCTTTTTCTTCTTCTTCTTTCTTCTTCTTTCTTCGTCTCTCTTCTTCTTCTTCTCTTACTTTTTCTTGTTCTTCTTCTTCATCTTTTTCTTTTTCTTTCTTCTTCTTCTTCTTCATCATCTTCATCTTCTACTTCTTCTTCTTTTTTTTCTTCTTCTTCTTCTTCTTCTTGTTCTTCTTCTACTTCTCCTTCTCCTTCTTCTTCGTCTTCTTTTTCTTCTTCTTCTTCTACATTTTCTTCCTCTTCTTCTTCTTAATCTTTTTTGTCTTACTCTTCTTCTTCTTTTTCTTCATCTTTTCCATCTTCTTCTTCTTCTTTCCTTTTCTTCTTCTTCCCCTTTCTCCGCCATTCTTCCTCTTTCTTAAATTCTTTTTCTTCTTTCTTCTTCGTCTTTTTTCATCTTCTTCTTTTTTCCTTTTCATTCAACTTCTACTTTCTTCTACTTCTTTTTCCTCTTCTTCTTTCATCTTCTTCTTCTTCTTTTTCTTTAATCTTATTTTTCTTCCTTCTTCTTTATTCTTTTTCTTCTTCTTTTTTTATCTTCTACATTTTCCTTCTTCTTCTTCATCTTTTTTTTTCATCTTCATCTTTTTCTTCTTCTTCTTCTTCTTCTTCTTTCTTGTTCTTCTTCTTTCTTCTTCTTTCTTCTTCTTTTTTCTTCTTCTTCATCTTCTTCTTTTTCTTCCTCATCTTCTACTTTCTTCTTCTTCTTCTTTCTACTTCTTCTTTCTTTGCTATCTTCTTCTTTTTCTTTCTTCAACTTCTTCTTTCCTCTACTTCTTTCTTCTTCTTCTTTTGCTTCTTCTTTTTCCTTCCTCTTCTTTCTTCTACTTCTTCTTATTCATCTTCTTTCTTCCTCTTCTTCTTTCTTCTACTACTTCTTCTTCTTCTCCAAATTTTTCTTCTTCTTTTTCTTTCTTTTTCTTTTTCTTGTTCTTTTTCTTCTTCTTCTTCTTTCTTCTTCTTCTTCTACTTCTACTTCTTTCTTCTTCCTCTTCTTCTTCGTTCTTCTTCTTTTCTCTTTTCCTTCTTTGTTCTTTTTCTTCTTACTTCTTATTCTTCTTTCTTCTTCTTCTTTCTTTTCTCCTTCTTCTTCTTCTTCTTCTTCTACCTTTTTCTTTCTTCTTCTTCTATTTCTCTTTTTTCTTCTTCTTCTTCTTCTTCATCCTCTTCCTCCTTCTTCTTCTTTTCCTTTTCCTTCTTCTTCTTCTTCTTCTTCTTCTTCTCTTCTTCTTCTTCTTAACCTTCTTCTTCTTCTTCTTCTCCCTCTTCTTCTTCTTATTGTTCTTCCTCTTCTTCTTGTTCTCCTTCTTCATCTTTTTCTTCTTCTACTACTTCTTCTTTATCTTCTTCCCTTTCTTCTTATTCTTTTTCTTTGTCTCCTTCCTCTTCTTCTGCTTCTTTTTCTTCTTCTTCTTCTTCTTCTTCTTCTTCTTCTTCTTTTCTTCTTCTTCTTCTTCATCATCTTAATTTTCTTCTTCCTCCACTTTTTCTTGATTTTCTTCTTCTTCTTCTTCTTCTACTACTACTACTTCAACTTCTTTTTCTTCTTCTTCTTCTTTTTTTCTTCTTCTTCTTATTCTTCTTCTTCTTATTCTTATTCTTCTTTCTTCCACTTCTTCCATCTTCTTCTTCTTTCCCCCTCTTCTTCTTTATTTTTCTTCTTTCTTCTTCTTCTTCTTACACATTCTTCATTATTCTTCTTATTCTTTCTTCTTCTTACTTCTTCCTCCTCTTCTTCTTCTTCTTCTTCTTCTTCTACTTCTCCTTCTCCTTCTTCTTCGTCTTCTTTTTCTTCTTCTTCTTCTTCTTCTACTTTTTCTTCCTCTTCTTCTTCTTAATCTTTTTCGTCTTGCTCTTCTTCTTCTTGTTTTTCTTCATCTTTTCCATCTTCTTCTTCTTCTTTTCTTTTCTTCTTCCTCTTCTTCTTCTTCTTCCCCTTTCTCCACCATTCTTCCTCTTTCTTCATTCTTTTTCTTCTTTCTTCTTCGTCTTTTTTCATCTTCTTCTTTTTTCCTTTTCATTCAACTTCTTCTACTTTCTTCTACTTCTTTTTTCTCTTCTTCTTTCATCTTCTTCTTCCTCTTTTTCTTTAAGCTTATTTTTCTTCCTTCTTCTTTATTCTTTTTCTTCTTCTTTCTTCATCTTCTACATTTTCCTTCTTCTTCTTCATCTTTCATTTTGCATCTTCATCTTTTTCTTCTTCTTCTTCTTCTTCTTCTTCTTCTTCTTCTTCTTCTTCTTCTTTCTTGTTCTTCTTTCTTCTTCTTTCTTCTTCTTTTTTCTTCTTCTTCATCTTCTTCTTTTTCTTCCTCATCTTCTACTTTCTTCTTCTTCTTCTACTTCTTTTTCCACTTCTTCTACTTTCTTCTTCTTCTTCTTTCTACTTCTTCTTTCTTTGCTATCTTCTTCTTTTTATTTCTTCATCTTCTTCTTTCCTTTACTTCTTTCTTCTTCTTCTTTTGCTTCTTCTTTTTCCTTCCTCTTCTTTCTTCTACTTCTTCTTATTCATCTTCTTTCTTCCTCTTCTTCTTTCATCTACTACTTCTTCTTCTCCAAATTTTTCTTCTTCTTTTTCTTCGTCTTCTTCTTTTTCTTTCTTTTTCTTTTTCTTGTTCTTTTTCTTCTTCTTCTTCTTTCTTCTTCTTCTTCTTCTACTTCTACTTCTTTCTTCTTCCTCTTCTTCTTCGTTCTTCTTCTTTTTTCTTTTCCTTCTTTGTTCTTTTTCTTCTTACATCTTATTCTTCTTTCTTCTTCTTCTTCTTTCTTTTCTCCTTCTTCTTCTTCTTCTTCTTCTACCTTTTTCTTTCTTCTTCTTCTTTTTCTCTTTCTTCTTCTTCTTCTTCTTTTCCTTTTCCTTCTTCTTCTTCTTCTTCTTCTTCTTCTTAACCTTCTTCTTCTTCTTCTTCTTCCTCTTCTTCTTCTTATTGTTCTTCCTCTTCTTCTTGTTCTCCTTCTTCATCTTTTTCTTCTTCTTCTACTTCTTCTTTGTCTTATTCCCTTTCTTCTTATTCTTTTTCTTTGTCTCCTTCCTCTTCTTCTGCTTCTTTTTCTTCTTCTTCTTCTTCTTCTTCTTCTTCTTCTTCATCATCTTCATTTTCTTCTTCCTCCACCTTTTCTTGATTTTCTTCTTCTTCTTCTTCTACTACTACAACTACTTCAACTTCTTTTTCTTCTTCTTCTTCTTTTCTTTTTCTTCTTATTCTTCTTCTTCTTATTCTTATTCTTCTTTCTTCCACTTCTTCCATCTTCTTCATCTTTCCTCCTCTTCTTCTTTATTTTTCTTCTTTCTTCTTCTTCTTACTCATTCTTCTTTATTCTTCTTCTTCTTTCTTCTTCTTACTTCTTCTTCTTCTTCTTCTTCTTCTTCTTCTTCTATTTCTTCATCTTCTCATTCTACTTCCTTTTCTACTAACTCTTCACCTTCTCCTTCTTTTTCTTCTTCTACGTCTTCTATTTCTTCTTCTTCCTTCTTCTTCTTCTTCTTCTTCTTTCTTCATCCTCTTCATCTTCCTCTTCTTCTTCTTCTTTCTCTTCGTCTTCTACTTCTTTCTACTTCTTCTTCTAACTTTTTCTTCTTCTTCTTCTTCTACTACTTCTTCTTCTTCTTCTTCTTGCTCTTCGTCTTCTACTTCTTCTTCTTCTATCTTTTTCTTCTTCTTCTTCTTCTTCTACAGCTTCTTCTTCTTTCTACCACTCTCTCTTCTTCTTTTTCTTCTTCTTCTTCCTCTACTTCCTCTTCTTCTTTTTTTATATATCTTCTTCTTCTTCTTCTTCTTCTTCTTCTTCTTCTTCTTCATCTTTTTCTTCTTCTTCTTCTGCTTTCTCCTTCTTCTACATCTTCTCCTTTTTCTTATTCTTGTTCCACTTCTTCTTCATAGTTTTCTTCTTCTTCTTCTTCTTCTTCTTCTTCTTCTTCTTTGTCTTCTTCTTCTACTTCTTTTTCTTATTCTTGTACTTGTTCTTTTTTATTTTCTTTTTTTCATCATCATCTTCTTCTTCTTCTTCATTATTCTTCTTCTTCCACTTCTTCTTCTTCTTCTTCTTCTGCTTCTTCTCCTTCTTCTTGAACTTCTTCTTTTTCGTTATCTTCTTCGTCTTTTCCCCATCTTCTTCATCTTCTTCTTTATTCTTTGTCTTCTTCTTCATTGTCTTCAACCACTTTCTTCTTCTTCTTCTTCTTCTTTTTATATCTTCTTCTTCTATCTTCTTCTTCTTTTTCTTCATCATTTTCTCCAAATTCTTCTTCTACCTCATCTTCTTCTCCTTCTTCTTCTACTTTGTTCTTATTCTTCATCTTCTTCTTATTTATTCTTTCTTCTTCTTCTTCTTCTTCTTATTCTACTTCCTTCCTCTTTTTCTTCTTCTTCTTATTTCTTCTTCTTGCTCTTCTTCTTCTTTATTCTTCTTCTTATTCTTCTTCTTCTTTCTTCTTATTCTTCTTCTTCTTCATCTTCTTTCTTCATTTTCTTCTTCCCTCTTTTTCTTTCTTCTTCTTCTACTTTTTTTTTCTTTCTTCTTCTTCTTCTTCTTCTTCTTCTTTCTTCTTCATCTTCTTCTTTTTCTTCTTCTTTCTTCTTCTTCTTTCTTCTTCTTTCTTCTTCTACTTTCTTTTATTCTTTTTTTTCTTCTTCTTTCTTCTTCTTCTTCTTTCTTCTTCTTCTTCTTCTTCTTTCTATTTCTTGTTCTTTCTTCTGCTTCTTCCTTCTTCTTCTTCTTTCTTCTTCTTCTTCTTCTTCATTCACTTCTTACTCTTTCTTTTTCTTCTTCTTTTCTTCATTCACTTCTTAATCTTTCTTCTTCTTCTTCTTTCTTCTTCTTCTTTTTTGAACTTCTTCATTCTTCTTAATGTTTCTCCTTCTTCTTCTTTCTTCTTCTTATTCCTTCTTCTACTTTCTTCTTCTTCTCCTTCTTCTACACCTTTCTTCCTCCTCTTCTTCTCCTCCTCATCATCCTCCTCCTCTTCTACTTCTTATTATTATTCTTCTTCTTCTTTCTTCTTCTACTTCTACTTCTTCTTTTTCTTCTTCTTCTTCTTCTTCTTCTTCTTCTTCTTCTTCTTTTTCTTCTTCTTCTTCATCATCTTCATTTTCTTCTTCCTCCACCTTTTCTTAACTTTCTTCTTCTTCTTCTTCTTCTACTACTACTACTTCAACTTCTTTTTCTTCTTCTTCTTCTTTTCTTCTTCTTCTTCTTTTCTTCTTCTTCTTATTCTTCTTCTTCTTATTCTTATTCTTCTCTCTTCCACTTCTTCCATCTTCTTCTTCTTTCCTCCTCTTCTTCTTTATTTTTCTTCTTTCTTCTTCTTCTTCTTACTCATTCTTCTTTATTCTTCTTCTTCTTTCTTCTTCTAACTTCTTATTCTTCTTCTTCTTCTTCTTCTTCTTCTATTTCTTCATCTTCTCATTCTACTTCCTTTTCTACTAACTCTTCACCTTCTCCTTCTTTTTCTTCTTCTACGTCTTCTATTTCTTCTTCTTCCTTCTTCTTCTTCTTCTTCTTCTTCTTCTTTCTTCATCCTCTTCATCTTCCTCTTCTTCTTCTTCTTTCTCTTCGTCTTCTACTTCTTTCTACTTCTTCTTCTTCTTCTTCTTCTTTCTATTCGTCTTCTACTTCTTTCTACTTCATCTTCTTCTACTACTACTTCTTCTTCTTTCTACCACTTTCTCTTCTTCTTTTTCTTCTTCTTCTTCCTCTACTTCCTCTTCTTCTTTTTTTGTATATCTTATTCTTCTTCTTCTTCTTCTTCTTCTTCGTCTTCTTGTTCTTTTTCTTCTTCTTCATCTTTTTCTTCATCTTCTTCTGCTTTCTCGTTCTTCTACATCTTCTCCTTTTTCTTATTCTTCTTCCACTTCTTCTTCATAGTTTTCTTCTTCTTCTTCTTCTTCTTCTTCTTCTTTGTCTTCTTTTTCTACTTCTTTTTCTTATTCTTATACTTGTTCTTTTTTATTCTCTTCTTTTCATCATCCTCTTCTTCTTCTTCTTTGTTCTTCTTCTTCCTCTTCTTCTTCTCTTCTTCTTCTTCTTCTTCTTCTTCTTCTTCTTCTTCTTCTGCTTCTTCTCCTTCTTTCTCATCTTCTTCTTTTTCGTTATCATCTTCGTCTTTTCCTCATCTTCTTCATCTTCTTCTTTATTCTTTTTCTTGTTCTTCATTGTCTTCAACCTCTTTCTTCTTCTTCTTCTTCTGCTATCTTCTTCTTCTATCTTCTTCTTCTTTTTCTTCATCGTTTTCTCCATATTCTTCTTCTACCTCATCTTCTTCTCCTTCTTCTTCTACTTTGTTCTTATTCTTCTTCTTCTTCTTCTTTCTTCTTTCTTCTTTCTTCTTCTTCTTCTTATTCTTATTCTACTTCCTTTCTCTTTTTCTTCTTCTTCTTATTTCTTCTTCTTGCTCTTCTTCTTCTTTATTCTTCTTCTTATTCTTCCTCTTCTTTCTTCTTCTTTTTCTTCTTCTTCATCTTCTTTCTTCATTTTCTTCTTCCCTCTTTTTCTTTCTTCTTCTTCTACTTTTTTTTTCTTTCTTCTTCTTCTTCTTCTTCTTCTTTCTTCTTCATCTTTTTCTTTTTCTTCTTCTTTCTTCTTCTTCTTTCTTCTTCTTCTTTCTTCTTCTTCTTTCTTCTTCTTCTTCTTCTTCTTTTATTTCTTGTTCTTTCTTCTGCTTCTTCCTTCTTCTTCTTCTTTCTTCTTCTTCTTCTTCATTCACTTCTTATTCTTTCTTTTTCTTCTTCTTCTTCTTCATTCACTTCTTAATCTTTCTTCTTCTTCTTTCTTCTTCTTCTTTTTTGTACTTCTTCATTCTTCTTATTGTTTCTCCTTCTTCTTCTTTCTTCTTCTTATTCCTTCTTCTACTTTCTTCTTCTTCTTCTTCTTCTACACCTTTCTTCCTCCTCTTCTTCTTCCTCTTCATCATCCTCCTCCTCTTCTACTTTTTATTATTATTCTTCTTCTTCTTTCTTCTTCTACTTCTACTTCTTTTTTTTCTTCTTCTTCTTCCTTCTCCTTCTTTCTTCCTTTTCTTTCATATTCTTTCTCTTTCTTCTTCTTTTTTCTTTCACTTCATTTCCTTCTTCCACATTTTTCTCTACTTTCTTCTTCTTTCTTCTTAATTTTTCTTCTTTCTTCCTCTTCTTCCTTCTTCTTCTTCTTCTTTCTACTTCTTTCTTGTTCTTGTTCTTATTCTTCTTGTTCTTCATTCTTTCTCTTCTTTTTTCTTCTTCTTCTTCATTCTGCTTTTTCTTCTTTCCTCTACTTTCTAATTCTTCTTTTTCTTTCTTCTTGTTCTTTCTTATTATTCTTCTTTCTTCTTCTTCTTGTTTTTTTTCTTCTTCTTTTTCTTCTTCTTCTCCTTCATCATCTTTTTTCCTCAACTTCTTTCTGCTTCTTGTCCTTTTTCTTCTTCTTCTTTCTTCTTTCTTCTTCTTCTTCAGCTTCTTTTTTCTCCATCTTCATTTTCTTTTTTCTTCTTCGTCTTCTTCTTCTTCTTTCACCTTCTTCTTCTTTTTCTTCTTCTTCTTCTACTCTTCTTCTTACTTCTTCTTCTTCTTCTTCTTTTTTCTTCTTTCAAAGTCTTCTTCTTCTTCTACTTCTTTTTCTTTTTCTTCTTTCTTCTTCTTCTTCTTGCTCTTATTTTTCTTCTTCTTCTTCTTCTTTCTTCTTCTTCTTCTTCTTCTTCTACATCTTCTTCTTCTTCTTCTTCTTCATCTTCGTCGTCTTTTTCTTCTTCTTCTTCTCCATCTTCTTCTTCTTCTTCTTCTACTAATACTATTTCTTCGTAATCATCATCTTATTCTTCTTTGTTTTTCTTTTTCTTCTTTTTCTTCTTCTTTTTCTTCTTCTTCTTCTTCTTCTTCTTTATTTTCTTCACCTTCCTCTTCTTGTCCTTCTTCTTCTTCTACTTCTACTTGTACTTCTTCTTCTACTTCTTTTTCGTTTTCTTCTTCTTCTTCTTCTTGTCATCTTCTTCCTCTTCTTCTATCACTTTTTTCTTCTTCTCCTTTTCAGCATCGCTTTCTCTTTCTTCTTCTCCTTCTTCTTCTTCTACCTTTTTTTTCTTCTTCTTCTTCTTCTTCTTTCTTCTTCTTTTTCTTCGTTTTCTACATTCTTCTTCGTCTTCTTCTTCTTTTCCTTCTACTTTCTTCCCTTTTTTCCTCTTGTTCTTCTTCTTTCTTCCCTTTTTTCCTCTTCTTGTTCTTCTTTCTTCTTCTTTTTCTTCTTCTTCTTCTTCTTCTTCTTCTTCTTCTTCTTCTTCTTTCTTCTTCTACTTCATCTTCTTCTTGTTCGTTCTTCTTTTTCATCATGTTCTTATTTCTCCCTTTTCTTCTTTTTTCTCGTTTCTTCTTTTAAATTCTTCTTCTTTCTTCTTGCTTTTTCTTCTTTTTCTTCTTCTTCTTCTTCTTCCTTCCTTCCTTTCTATCTTCATCATCTTCTTTCTTCTCCTCCTTATTCTGCTTTCTTTTTGTTTGCCTTCTTCTTTTTCTTCTTCTTCTTCTGCTTTCTTCTTCTTCTTCTTTCTTCTTCTTCTTTCTTCTTCTTCTTTCTTTTTCTTCTTCTTCTTCCTTCTTCCTCATTCTTCTTCTTCTTCATCTTCCTCTTTTTATATCTTCTTCTTTCTTCTTCTTCTTTCTTGTTCTTCTTCTATCTTCTTTTTTTTACTTTTTCTTCTTCTTCTTCTTCTTCTTCAATCTTCTTCATGTTTTTTTCTTCTACTTTTTCTTTCTTCTTTTTCTTCTTCTTTCTCCTTCTTCATTCTTCTTCTTCTTTGTCCTTCTTCTTCTTTTCTTCTTCTTATTCTTTCTTCCATAAACTTCTTCTTCTTCTTCGTCTTCTTCTTCTTCTTCTTGTTCTTCGTCTTCTTCTCCTCCCTCTTCTTCTTCTTCTTCTTCTACTTCTACTTCTTCTTCTTCTTCTTCTTCTTCTTCTTCTTCTTCTACTTACTCTTCTTCTTCATCTTCTTTTTCTTCTTCTGCTCCTTCCTCTTCTTCTTCTTCTTCTTCTACTTCTTCTTCCACTTCTTCTTCTCTTTGCTCCTCCTCTTCTTCTTCTTCTTCTTCTTCTTTTTCTAATTCTTCTTCTTCATCTTTCTTCTTCTAGTTCCTCTTATTATTATTATTATTATTATTCTCCATTATCTTCTTTTCTTCTTCTTCTTCTTCTTCTTCCTCCTCTCATTCTTCTTCTTCTTCTTCTTCTTCATCTTCTTCCTTCGTCATCTTCTTCATCTTCCACTTTCTTGTTCTACTTCTTTCTTCTTCCTCTTTCTTCTTCTTCTTTTTCCTTTTGTTTCTTCTTCTTCTTCTTTCTTCCTTTTTTCTTCTTCTTTTTCTTTAATTATTTTTTCTTTCTTTTCTTGATTCTTATTCACCCGCTTTCTTCTTTCTTCTTCATCGTCATTCTTCTTCTTCTTCTTCTTCTTCTTTCTTATTCTTCTTCTTCAACTTCTTCTTTTTTCTTCATCTTCATCTTCTTCTTTCTTTTTCTTTTTCTACTTCTTCTTCTTCATCTTCTTCTTCTTCCTCTTCTTCTTCTACTACTACTATTTCTACATCTTCTTCTACTTCTTCTTCTTCTACTTCTTCATCATTTACTTCTTTTTCTTGTTCTTCTTCTATTTTCTTCTTCGTCTTCATCTTCTTTTTCTTTTTCTTCTTCTAGTTCTTCTTCATATTTTTCTTTTCCTTCTCCTTCTTTTTCTTCTCATCAATCTTCTTTGTCTCCTTCTTCTTCTTCTTCTTCTTCTTTTTCTTCTTCTTCTTCTTCTACTTCTTCTGCTTCTCCTTTTTTTGCATCTTCTGCTTCTTCTTTTTCATCATCTTCCATGTCTTTTTCTCATCTTCTTCTTCTTTATTCTTTTTCTTCTTCTTCATTGACCTTGTTCTTCTACTTTTTTTATCGTCTTCATCTTTTTCTTCATCGTTATCTTCATCTTCTCCTTCTACTTCATCTTCTTCTCCTTCTCTTTCTACTTTATTCTTATTATTCTTTTTCTTCTTTCTTATTTCTTCAACTTCTTCTTCTTCTACTTTCTTCTTGTTCTTCTGTCTTCTTCCTGTTCTTCTTCTTCTTTTTTATTTTTCTTCTTCTTCTTCTTCTCCTTTCTTCTTTCTTCTTCTTCTTCATCTTCTTTTTTCATTTTCTTCTTTCCTCTTTTTCTTTCTTCTTCTTCTTTTTTCTTCTTTCTTCTTCTTCTTTCTTCTTCTTCGTCTTCTTCTTCTTCTTCTTTCTTCTTTTTCATCTCTTTCTTTTTTCTTCTTCTCCTCCTCCTTCTTCTTCTTCTTCTTCTTCCTCTTTTTCTTTCTTCTTCGTCTTCTTCTTCTTCTTCTTTCTTCTTTCTTCTTCTTTCTTCTTCGTCTTTCTTTTCTTCTTCTTTCTTCTTCTTCTTTCTTTCTTCTTCTTTCTTTCTTTCCTTCTTCTTCTTCTTCTTCCTCTTCTTTCTTATTTTTCATCTCCTTTTCTTCTTCTTCTTCTTCTTCTTCTTCTTCTTTTTCTTTCTTCTTCGACTTCTTCTTCTACTTCTCTCCTCTTTTTCTTCTTTCTTCTTCGTCTTTCTTTTCTTCTTCTTTGTTCTTCTTCTCTCTTCTTCTTGTTCATCTTCTTCATGTTCTTTCTATTTCTTGTTCTTTCTTCTTCTTCTTCCTTCTTCTTCATTCTTCACTTTTTCTTCTTCATTCTCTTCTTATTCTTTTTTCTTCTTCTTCTTCTTCCTTCTTCTTCTTGTTTGTTCTTCTTCATTCTTCTTATTATTTCTCCTACTTCTTTCTTCTTATTCTTTCTTCTTCTTTCTTCTTCTTGTTCTTCTACACCTTTCTTCTTCTTCTTCTTCTTCTTCTTCTTCCTCCTCCTCCTCCTCCTCTTCTACTTCTTCATATTCTTCTTTTTCTTCTTCTTCTACTTCTTGTTCTTTCTTATTCTTCTTCTTCTTTCTCCTTCTTCTTTCTTCATCTTCTTCTTTGTTTCTTTCCTTTCATATTCGTCATCTTTCTTTTTCTTCTTTTTCTTGTTCTTTCTTTCTTTCTCTTCTTCTTCTTCTTCCTCTTCTTCCACATTTTTTTCTACTTTCTTCATCTTTCTTCTTAATTTTTCTTTTCTCTTCCTTTTCTTCCTTCTCCTTCTTCTTTTTCTTTCTTCTTCTTCTTATTCTTCTTCTTCTTCTTCATTTTTCCTCTTCTTTTTTCTTCTTCTTCTTCATTCTGCTTTTTCTTTTTTCCTCTAATTTCTACTTCTACTTCTTCTTCTTTCTTCTTGTTTTTTCTTCACTTTCTTTCTTCTTCTTCTTTCATATTCTTCTTCTTGTTTTTCTTCTTCATCTTCTTCTTCTTCTTCTTCTTCTTCTTCAACTTCTTCTTTTTCTTCTTCTTCTTCTTAATACTTCTTCATCATCTTCTTCTTTCTTTAACTTTTTCTTCTTCTTTGCCTTCTTCTTCTTCTTTGTTCTTCTTCTTCTTGTTCTTCTTCTTTCTTCTTCTTTGTCTTCTTCTTTTTTCTACATCTTTTTTGTTCTTCTTCTTTCTTTTCCTTCTACTTCTTCTTCTTTCTTCTTCTTCTTCTACTTCCCTCTTCTTCTTTCTACCACTTCTTTCTTCTTCTTCTTTGTTCTTGTTGTTCTTTCTACTTCTTCTTCTTCTTCTCCTCCTTTCTTTTTCTTTTTTTTCTTTTTCTTTCTTCCCCACCTTGTTTCTTTTTCTTCTTTCTTTTTCTTCTTCTTCTTTCTTCTTCTTCTTTCTTCGTCACTCTTCTTCTTCTTCTCCTACTTTTTCTTGTTCTTCTTCTTCATCTTTTTCTTTTTCTTTTTTTTTCTTCTTCTTCTTCTTCTTCATCTTCATCTTCTACTTCTTCTTCTTTTTCTTCTTCTTCTTCTTCTTCTTCTACTTCTCCTTCTCCTTCTTCTTCGTCTTCTTTTTCTTCTTCTTCTTCTTCTACTTTTTCTTCCTCTTCTTCTTCGTAATCTTTTTCGTGTTGCTCTTCTTCTTCTTCTTTTTCTTCATCTTTTCCATCTTCTTCTTCTTCTTTCCCTTTCTTCTTCCTCTTCTTCTTCTTCCCCTCTTTCTGCCATTCTTCCTCTTTCTTCATTCTTTTTCTTCTTTCTTCTTCTCTTCTTTCTTCTTCATCTTTTTTCATCTTCTTCTTTTTTCCTTTTCATTCATCTTCTTCTACTTTCTTCTACTTCTTTTTCGTCTTCTTCAATCATCTTCTTCTTCTTCTTCTTCTTTAATCTTATTTTTCTTCCTTCTTCTTTATTTTTGTTCTTCTTCTTTCTTCATCTTCTACATTTTCCTTCTTCTTACTTCTTCATCTTTCTTTTTGCATCTTCATCTTTTTCTTCTTCTTCTTCTTCTTCTTCTTTCTTATTCTTCTTCTTTCTTCTTCTTTCTTCTTCTTTTTTCTTCTTCTTCATCTTCTTCTTTTTCTTCCTCATCTTCTACTTTCTTCTTCTTCTTCTTCTTCTTTTTCCACTTCTTCTACTTTCTTCTTCTTCTTCTTCTTCTTCTTTTCCCACTTCTTCTACTTTCTTCTTCTTCTTCTTCTTCTTCTTCTTTCTTTGCTATCTTCTTCTTTTTCTTTCTCCATCTTCTTCTTTCCTCTACATCTTTCTTCTTCTTCTTTTGCTTCTTCTTTTTCCTTCCTCTTCTTTCTTCTACTTCTTCTTATTCATCTTTTTTCTTCCTCTTCTTCTTTCTTCTACTACTTCTTCTTCTTCTCCAAATATTTCTTCTTCTTTTTCTTCGTCTTCTTCTTTTTCTTTCTTTTTCTTTTTCTTGTTCTTTTTCTTCTTCTTCTTCTTTCTTCTTCTTCTTCTTCTTCTTCTACTTCTACTTCTTTCTTCTTCCTCTTCTTCTTCTTTCTTCTTCTTTTCTCTTTTCTTTCTTTGTTCTTTTGCTTCTTACTTCTTATTCTTCTTTCTTCTTCTTCTTCTTTCTTTTCTCCTTCTTCTTCTTCTTCTTCTACCATTTTCTTTCTTCTTCTTCTTTTTCTCTTTCTTCTTCTTCTTCTTCTTCTTCTTTTTCCTCTTCCTTCTTCTTCTTCTTCTTTTCCTTTTCCTTCTTCTTCTTCTTCTTCTTCTTCGCCTTCTTCTTCTTCTTCTTCTTCCTCTTCTTCTTTTTATTCTTCTTCCTCTTCTTCTTGTTCTCCTTCTTCATCTTTTTCTTCTTCTTCTACTTCTTCTTTATCGTCTTCCCTTTCTTCTTATTCTTTTTCTTTGTCTCCTTCCTCTTCTTCTGCTTCTTTTTCTTCTTCTTCTTCTTCTTCTTCTTCTTCTTCTTTTTCTTCTTCTTCTTCATCATCTTCATTTTCTTCTTCCTCCACCTTTTCTTAACTTTCTTCTTCTTCTTCTTCTTCTACTACTACTACTTAAACTTCTTTTTCTTCTTCTTCTTCTTTTCTTCTTCTTCTTCTTTTCTTCTTCTTCTTATTCTTCTTCTTCTTATTCTTATTCTTCTTTCTTCCACTTCTTCCATCTTCTTCTTCTTTCCTCCTCTTCTTCTTTATTTTTCTTCTTTCTTCTTCTTCTTCTTACTCATTCTTCTTTATTCTTCTTCTTCTTTCTTCTTCTTACTTCTTCTTCTTCTTCTTCTTCTTCTTCTATTTCTTCATCTTCTCATTCTACTTCCTTTTCTACTAACTCTTCACCTTCTCCTTCTTTTTCTTCTTCTACGTCTTCTATTTCTTCTTCTTCCTTCTTCTTCTTCTTCTTCTTCTTCTTCTTTCTTCATCCTCTTCATCTTCCTCTTCTTCTTCTTCTTTCTCTTCGTCTTCTACTTCTTTTTACTTCTTCTTCTAACTTTTTCTTCTTCTTCTTCTTCTACTACTACTTCTTCTTCTTCTTCTTCTTTCTATTCGTCTTCTACTTCTTTCTACTTCATCTTCTTCTACTACTACTTCTTCTTTCTACCACTTTCTCTTCTTCTTTTTCTTCTTCTTCTTCCTCTTCTTCTTTTTTTGTATATCTTATTCTTCTTCTTCTTCTTCTTCTTCGTCTTCTTCGTCTTCTTGTTCTTTTTCTTCTTCTTCATCTTTTTCTTCTTCTTCTTCTGCTTTCTCCTTCTTCTACATCTTCTCCTTTTTCTTATTCTTCTTCCACTTCTTCTTCATAGTTTTCTTCTTCTTCTTCTTCTTCTTCTTCTTCTTCTTCTTTGTCTTCTTCTTCTACTTCTTTTTCTTATTCTTATACTTGTTCTTTTTTATTCTCTTCTTTTCATCATCCTCTTCTTCTTCTTCTTTGTTCTTCTTCTTCCTCTTCTTCTTCTTCTTCTTCTTCTTCTGCTTCTCCTTCTTTTTCATCTTCTTCTTTTTCGTTATCATCTTCGTCTTTTCCTCATCTTCTTCATCTTCTTCTTTATTCTTTTTCTTCTTCTTCATTGTCTTCAACCTCTTTCTTCTTCTTCTTCTTCTTCTATCTTCTTCTTCTATCTTCTTCTTCTTTTTCTTCATCGTTTTCTCCATATTCTTCTTCTACCTCATCTTCTTCTCCTTCTTCTTCTACTTTGTTCTTATTCTTCTTCTTCTTCTTCTTTCTTCTATCTTCTTTCTTCTTCTTCTTCTTATTCTTATTCTACTTCCTTCCTCTTTTTCTTCTTCTTCTTATTTCTTCTTCTTGCTCTTCTTCTTCTTTATTCTTCTTCTTATTCTTCTTCTTCTTTCTTCTTCTTCTTCTTCTTCTTCATCTTCTTTCTTCATTTTCTTCTTCCCTCTTTTTCTTTCTTCTTCTTCTACTTTTTTTTCTTTCTTCTTCTTCTTCTTCTTCTTCTTTCTTCTTCATCTTCTTCTTTTTCTTCTTCTTTCTTCTTCTTCTTTCTTCTTCTTCTTCTTCTTCTTCTTTTTATTTCTTGTTCTTTCTTCTGCTTCTTCCTTCTTCTTCTTCTTTCTTCTTCTTCTTCTTCATTCACTTCTTATTCTTTCTTTTTCTTCTTCTTCTTCTTCATTCACTTCTTAATCTTTCTTCTTCTTCTTTCTTCTTCTTCTTTTTTGTACTTCTTCATTCTTCTTATTGTTTCTCCTTCTTCTTCTTTCTTCTTCTTATTCCTTCTTCTACTTTCTTCTTCTTCTTCTTCTTCTACACCTTTCTTCCTCCTCTTCTTCTTCCTCTTCATCATCCTCCTCCTCTTCTACTTTTTATTATTATTCTTCTTCTTCTTTCTTCTTCTACTTCTACTTCTTTTTTTTCTTCTTCTTCTTCCTTCTCCTTGTTTCTTCCTTTTCTTTCATATTCTTCTTCTTTCTTCTTCTTCTTTTCTTCTGTTTCTTCTTTTTTCTCACTTCTTTTCCTTCTTCCACATTTTTCTCTACTTTCTTCTTCTTTCTTCTTAATTTTTCTTCTTTCTTCCTCTTCTTCCTTCTTCTTCTTCTTTCTTCTTCTTTCCTGTTCTTGTTCTTGTTCTTCGTGTTCTTCATTCTTTCTCTTCTTTTTTCTTCTTCTTCTTCATTCTGCTTTTTCTTCTTTCCTCTACTTTCTAATTCTTCTTTTTCTTTCTTCTTGTTTTTTCTAACACTTTCTTTCTTCTTGTTCTTTCTTATTATTCTTCTTTCTTCTTCTTCTTGTTTTTTTCTTCTTCTTCTTTTTCTTCTTCTTCTCCTTCATCATCTTACTTCTTCAACTTCTTCTTCTTTGTACTTCTTCAACATCTTCTTCTTTCTTCTTCTTTTTCTTCTTCTTTGTCTTTTTCTTCTTCTTCTTTTTCTTCTTTGTCTTTTTCTTCTTCTTTGTTCTTCTTCTTCTTGTTCTTCATCTTTCTTCTTCTTCTTTGTCTTCTTCTTTGTCTTCTTCTTGTTCCTTCTTCTTTTTTGTACATCTTTTTTCTTCTTCTTCTTCTTTCTTCTTCTTCTGCCTCCCTCTTCTTCTTTCTTCTTCTTCTTTCTTCTTCTTCCTTATTCTTATTGTTCTTTCTACTTCTTCTTCTTCTCCTTTCTTTCTCTTTTTATTCTTTTTCTTTCTTCGCCTTCTTCTTATTTCATTTTTTCTTTCTTTTTCTTCTTCTTGCATATTCTTCATTCTTCGTCTTACTTCGTCTCTCTTCATCTTCTTCTCCAACTTTTTCTTTTTCTTGTTCTTCTTCATCTTCTTTTTCTTTCTTCTTTTTTTCTTCTTTTTCTTCTTATTCTTCTTCTTCTTCTTCTTCTTTTTCTACTTCTTCTTCTTCTTCTTCTTCTTCCTCTTCTTCTTATTTTTCTTCTTCTTTTTCTTCATCTTCTCCTTCTTCTTTTTCTACTTCTTCTGCTTCTTCTTCTTCTTCTTCTTTTTCTTCCTCTTCTTCCTAATCTTTTTCGTCTTCTTCTTCTTTTTCTTCTTCTTCTTCTTCGTCTTTTTCTTTTTCATCTTCTTCTTCTTCTTTCTTTTTCTTATTCCTCTTCTTCTTCTTCCCTTATCTCCTTCTTTCTTCTTCTTTCTTCATTCTTTTTCTTCTTTCTTCTTCCTCTTCTTTCTCATCTTCTTCTTTTTTCCTTTTCTTTCATCTTCTTCTGCTTTCTTCTACTTTTTTCCTCTTCTTCTTTCTTCTTATTCTTCTTTTTCTTCTTCTTTCTTCTTCTTCTTTTTCTTTCATCTTTTTTTCTTCCTTCTTCTTTATTCTTGTTCTACTTCTTTCTTCATCTTCAAAATTTTTCTTCTTCTTTCTTCTTCTTCTTTTTTCTATATCTTCATCTTTTTCTTCTTCTTCTACTTGTTCTTCCTTTTTCTTCTACTTTATTCTTCTTCTTTCTTCTACTTCTTCTTGTTCTTCTTTTTGTTCCTCATCTTCTGCTTTCTTCTTCTTCTTCTTCTTCTTCTTCTTCCTCTTCTTCTACTTTCTTCTTCTTCCACTTCTACATTCTTCTTCTTCTCCTTCTTCTTCTTCTTCTTCATCCTTTTCTTCTTCTTCTTCTTCTTCTTCTTCTTCTCCTTCTTCTTCTTCATTATCATTTTCAACTTTTTCTTCATCTTCTTCTTCTACTACTATTTTTTTCTTCTTCTCGCTCTTCTTCTTCTTTCTTCTTCTTCTTCTACTACTTCTTCCTTCTTCACTTTCTTCTTTCTTCTTTTATTTCCTCTTTTTATTTCTTCTTCCACTACTTTTTTCGTCTTCTTTCTTCTTCTCCTTTCCTCTTCTTCTTCTTTCTTCTTTTCTGTCTTCTTCTTCTTCTTTCTTCTTCTTATTATTCAACATCTTCTTTCTTCTTCTTCTTCTTTTGTCTTCCTCTTCTTCTTTCTTCTTCTTCTTTCTTTTCTTCTGCTTTCTTCTTATTTCTTCTTCTTCTTTCTTCTCCTTTTTCTTCTTCTTTGTTCTTCTTCTTCTTCTTCCTCTTCTTCTTCTTCTTGTTCTTCTTCTTCCCCTTCTTCTTCTTCTTCTTCTTCTTCTTCCTTCTGCTCTTCTTCTTCTTCTACTACTACTTTCTTTTCCTTCTTCTTCTTTTTTATTCTTCATCATCTTCTTGTCTTCCTTCTTCTTCTTCTTTCTTCCTTTTCATTCTTCTTCATCTTCTTACTTCTTTTTCCTTTACTTTTTTCTTTCTTATTTTTCTTCTTCTTACTTCTTTTTCCTCTACTTCTTTCTTCTTATTTTTTCTTCTTCTTCTTTATTCTCCTTCTTTTTTTATCTTCTTTTTGCTTCTTTTTCTTCAGCTTCTTCTTTCTCTATCATTGTCTCTTCTTCTTCGTCTTCTTCTTCTTCTTCTTCTTCTTTCTTCTTCTTCTTCTTCCTACTTCTACTTTCTTCTTCTTCTTTCTTCTTCTTTTTTCTTCTTCTTCTTTCTACATCTTTTCTTATTATTATCCTTCTTCTTTCTTGTACATTTTCTTCTTCTTGTTCTTCATCTTCTTCTTCTTCTTCTTCTTTGTGCTCCTAATTCATCTTCTTCTTTCGTCTCGTTCTTCTTCTTCTTTTTCTTCTTCATCTTTCTTCTTCTTCTTCTTCTTCTTCTTCATCATCATCATCTTCTTCTTCTTCTTCTTCTTCTTCTTCTTCTTTCCTTTCTTCTCCTTTCTTCTTCTTCTTTCTACTTCTTCCTTCTTCTTCTTCTTTTTCTTGTTCTTCTTCTTCTTCCTTCTTCTTCTTCTTTCTTTTTCTTCTTAATTTTTTTCCTTCTTCTTCTTCTTTCCTCTTCTTCTTCTTCCTTCTTTTTTTCTTCTTTCTTCCACTTCTTTCTTCTACTTCAATCTTCTTCTTCTTCTTCTTCTTCCTCTTTGTTTTTACTCTTCTTCTTTTTTCTCCTTTTTTCCTCTTCTTCTTCTTTCTTTTTTGTCTTTCTTCATCTTCTTCTTTCTTCATATTCTAATTGCTTTTTCTTTTTCTTTTTTCTTCTTCTAATTTCTTCTTCTTTTTCTTTCTTCTTACTATTCTTTATTCTTCTTCTTTCCACTTCTTCTTCTTCTTTTTTCTTCTTGTTCTACTTTCTTCTTCTACTTCAACTTAATGGTTCTTCTTTTTCTTCTTTCTTCTTCTTCTTCATCTTCTTCTTCTACTTTTTATTTCTTCTGCTTCTTCTCATTCTTTCTTCTTCATCAAGTTCTTCTTCTACTTTCTTTTTCTTCTTCGACTTCTTTCGTCTTCTACTACTACTTCTTCATCTTTCTTCTTCTTCTTCTTCCTCTTTCTTCTTCTACTTTCTTTATCTTTCTTCTTTCTTCTTCTTTCTTCTTTTTCTTCTTTATTATTCTTTCTTCTTCTTCTTATTATTCGTCTTCTTGTTCTTGTTCCTCTTCTTTCTTCATCTACTTCTTCTTATTCTTCTAAGCTTTCTTCTTCTTCCTTCTTCTTCTTGTACTCCATCTTCTTCTTCTTCTTCTTCAACTTCTTCTTCTTCTTCTTCTTTTTCTTCTTTCTTTTTTTATTCTTCTTCTTTTTGTTCCACTTCTTCTTCTTTTTCTACTTCTTCTTCTTCTTCTTCTTCTTCTTCTTCTTATTTCTCTTCTTCTTCTCTTTCTTCTACTTCTTCTTCTTCCTCTTATTCCTCCTCTTCCCCTCTTCTTCTTCTTCTTTCTCTTCATTCTTTTTCTTCTTCTTCTTTCTTCTTCTTCTTGTTCTATTAATTCTTTTTTTTTCTTTTTCTTTCTTCTTCTTTCTTTCTTTTCTTTCCCCTTCTTCATCTTTCTTCTGCTTCTTTTTCTTCTTCATTCTTCTTCTTCTTCTTCTTCTTCTTCTTCTTCTTCTTTCTTCTAGTTCTTCTTCTAATTCTTCATCTTCTTCTTCTTCTTCATCTTCTACTTCATCTTCTTCTTCTTCTTCTTCTTCCACTTCTTCTATTTCTTCTTCTTCTTCTTCTTCTTCTACTTCTTCTTTATCTTCGTCAACTTCTTCTTCTTTTTCACCTCTTCTCCTTCTTCCCATTTTTCATCTTTTTCTTCTTCATCATCATCATCTTCTTCGTCTTCTACTACTATTACTTCTTTTTCTTCTTCATCTTCATCTTTTTCTTCTTGTCCTTCTTCTTCTACTTATTCTTCTAGTTCTTCTTCTTATTCTTCTTCTTCTTCTTCATTTTCTACTTCATCTTCCTGTTCTTCTTCTTCTCCTTCTACTTCTTCTACTTCTTCTTCTTCTTCTTCTTCTTCTTCTTCTTCTTCTTTTTCTTCGTCTTCTTCTTCTTCTTCTCCTCTTCTCCTTCTTCCGATTTTTTTTCATCTTTTTCGTCTTCATCATCATCATCTCCTTCTTCTTCTACTACTACTTCTTTTTCTTCTTCATCTTTGTCATTTTCTTTTTGTCCTTCTTCTTCTACTTGTTCTTCTTATTTTGTCATTTTTTCTTCTTCTTCTTCTTCACTACTTTCTTCTATTTCCTTGTATTTCAACTTTCTTCTTCAAGTTTCTTCTACTTTCTTTTTCTTCTTCTTCTTCTTTTTCCTCTTCTTTCTTCTTCCTCTTCTTCTTCTTCTTTCTTCTTCTTCTTCTTCTTTCTTCCTTCCTTCCTCTTCTTCTTCTTCTTCTTTCTTCCTTCCTTCCTCTTCTTCTTTCTTCTTCTTCTTTATTCATCTTCTTCTTCTTCTTCTTCCTTCTTTCTTCTTCTTTCTACTTTTTCTTCTTCATCTTCTTTTTCTTTTTCTTTTTCTTTTTCTTCTTTCTTCTTCTTCTTCTTCAACTTCTTCTTCTTATTATTCTTCTTCTTATTCTTCTTCTTCTTCTTCTTCTTCTTCTTCTCCTCCTTCTTCCTCTGTCACTTACTCCTCCTCTTCTTCTTCTTCTTCCTCCACATCCTCCATATATTCTTCCTCTTCTTCATCTTCTTCTTCTTCTTCTTTCTTCTCCTTCTTCTTCTTCTTCTTCTTCTTCTTCTTCCTTCTCCTTCTTCTTCTTCTTCTTCTTCTTCTTTCTTCTTCTTCTTCTTTCTTCTTCTTCTTCTTTTTTCTTCTTCTTCTTCCCTTCTCTTCTTTCATCTTCATTTTCTTTCTTCATCTTCATTTTCTTCTTCTTTCTTATTCTCCTTCTTCATTTTCTTCTTGTTTCATCTTATTCTTCTTCTTCTTCTTTAATATTCTTTTTCTTTCTTCTTCTTCATCTTCTTCTTCTTTCTTATTCTTCCTTCTACTATTACTTGTTTTTTGTTGTCTTCTTCATCTTTTTCTTCTTCCATCTTTTCGTTTCTTATTCATCTTCTTCAATGTTCTTCTTTCCTCATCTTCTTTGTGCTTCTTTTTTCTCCTCTTCTTCCCCAACTTTTTTTTCTTTTTCTTCTTTTTTATTCTTCTTCTTTTCCTTCTTCATAAGTCTTCTTAGCTTTCTTCTTCTTCTTCTTCTTCTTCTTCTTTGATCTCCTTCTTCATCTTCTTCATTCTTCTTCTTATTCTTTTTCTACTTTATTCTTCTTCTTCTTTTTCTTTCTTCTTCTTTGTCTTCTTATTTTTCTTCTTTTTCTTTCTTCTTCATCTTTCTTCTTCTTCTTTCTTCTTCTTCTTCTTCCTTCTTCTTTCATCCTCTACTTCTTGTTCTACTTCTTCTTTCTTCTACTTATTTCTTCTTCTTCTTCTTCTTTCTTCTTCTTTTTTCTTGTTCTTTTTATTTCTTTCTCTTCTTCTTCTTCTTGTTCTTCTTCTTCTTCTTCTTCTTCTACCTTCTTCTTCTTCTTCTTCTTTCTATTTTCTTCTTCTTTTTCTTGTTCTCTTTCTTTCTTTATCATCATCTTCTTCTTCTTCTTTTATCATCTTCTTCATCTTCCTTCTTTTATCCTTTCTGCTTCTTTGTTCTACTTTCTTCTTCTTCTTTCTTCTTCTATCATCTTCTTCTTCTTCTTCTTCTTCTTTCTTCTTTTTCTTCTTTTCTCTTCTTCATCTTTCTTTGTCTACTATCCTATTCTTCTTCTTACCTCAAATTCTTCTTTCTTCTTCATCTTCTTTCTTCTACTTCTTTGCCTTCTTCTTTTTTCTTCTTCTTTTTCCTTGTTCTTTTTCTTTCTTTTTTCCTTTTTCTTCTTCTTTTCTTTCTTCTTGTTATTTTTTCTTCTACTTTTTCTTCTTCTTCTTCTTTCTTCTTCTTTCTTCTTTTTCTTCTTTCTTCTTCTTCTTCTTATTCTTCTTCTTCTTCTTCTTCTTCTTCTTCTTCTTCTTCTTCTTCTTTCTTCATCTTCTTCTTCCTTCTTCTTTCTTCTTCTTTTTTCTATTTCTTTCCTTTTCTTCTTCTTCCTTCACCTTCTTCTTCTTTTTCTTCCTCTTCTTTCTTCCACTTCTTCTTTCTTCTTCTGCTATCGTTTTCTTCTTTTTTTCTTCTTTCTTCGTCTTCTTCTTACTTCTTCTTCTTCTTTCTTCTTCTTTCTTCTTCTTTCTTCTTCTACTTCTCCTTTCTTCTTCTTTGTTGTTGTTCTTCTTCTTTTTCTTCTTCATCTCCTTCTCCTTCTTCTTCTTCGTAATTTACTACCTTCTCTTCATCTTCTTGTTCTCCTTCTTCATCTTCATTTTCTTCTTCTTCTTACTCTACTTCCTCTTCATCTTCTTCTTCATCTTCTTTTACTCCTTCTTTGTCTTCTTCTTCTTCTTCTTCTTCATCCTCTTCTTCTTCTTCCACTTCTTCTTCTTCTTCATCTTTTTATTCTTCTTTTTTTTCTTCTTCTTCCTCTTCTAATTCTTCTTCTTATTGCTCTTCTGCTTCGTCTTCTTCTTCTTCTTCTTCTTTTTCTTCCTCTTCTTCCTCTTCTTCCTCTACTTCGTCTTGTTCTTCTTCTTCTTCTTCTTCTTCCTTTTCTTCGTATTCTTCTTCTTCTTCTTCTTCTTCTTCTTCTCCCTCTTCTTCTATTTCTTCTTCTTCTTCCTCAACATCTTCTTCTTCTTCTACCGCTACTTCTGCTTCTTCTTCTTCTTCTTCCATTTCAACTTCTTCAACTTCTTCCTTTCCTTCTTCTTCTTCTATTCTGTCTTCTACATGTCCTATTTCTTCTCCTTCTTCATCTTCTTCTTCTTCTTCTTCTTCTCCTTCTTCTTCTTCTTCTTCCTCTTCATTTTTTTCTTCTTTGTCTTTGCCTTATTCTTTTTTTCTTCTTCTTCTTCTCCTTCTTTTTCTTCTCCTTCCACTTCTTCGTCTTCTTCTTCTTCTTCATTTTCTTGTTGTTCTTCTTCTTCTTCTCCTCCTCCTCCTGCAAATTCTCCTACTCCATTTCCTCCTTCTTGTTCTTCTTTTTCTTCTTCTCCTTCTCCTTCTTCTTCTTCTACTTTTTCTTCTTCTTCTTCTTCTTCTTCTACTTCTTCTTCCCCCCTCTTCTTCTTCTTCTTGTTCTTCTTCTTCCTCTACTTCTCCTTCATCATCATTATCGTCATCATCATTATCATCATCTTCTTCTTCTTCTTCTTCTTCTTCTTCTACTACCACTTCTATATCTTCTTCTTCTTCTTCTACTACTACTACTACTTCTGCTTCTTCTTGTTCTTCTTGTTGTTCTTCTTCTTCATCTTCGTCTTCTTCTTCTTCTTACTCCTCTGCTTCTTCTACATCTTCTTCTACTTCTACTTCTTTTTCTTCTAGTACTTCTACTTCTTCCTCATCATCATCATCATCTTCCACTTCTTCTTCTTCTTCTTCTTCTGTTACTACTAATACACCCTCTTCTTCTTCTTCTCCTTCTTCTCCAAGTTCTCCTTCTTCTCTGTCTCCTTATTTTTCTTCTTCTTCTTCTTCTTCTTCTTCTTCTTCCTCTTCTTGTTCTTCTTCTTCTTCTTCTCTTTCTTCTCCTTCTTCTTCTTCTACTTCTTCTTCTTCTTCTACTTCTACTTCTACTTCTTCACCTTCTTCTTTTTCTTTCTCTTTTTCTGCTCCTCCTCCCTCTCCTTCTTCTCCCTCTTCTACTTCTTCTTCTACTTCTTCTACTTCTTCTTCCCCTTCTTCTAGCTCTCCTGCTTCATCTTCTTCTTCTTCTCCTCCTTCTTCTAGCTCTCCTGCTTCATCTTCTTCTTCTTCTTCTACTACTTCTTCTTCTTTTTCTTCTTCTTCTTCTTCTACTTCTTCTTTTTCTTATTATTCTTCTTCTTCTTTCTTCATTATTCTTCTTCTTCTTCTTCTTCTTCCTCTCCTTCTCCTTCATCTTCTTCTTTTTCTTCTGTTGCTTCTTCTTCATCTTCCTCTTCCTCTTCTTCTTCTTCCTCTTCTTCTTCTTCCTTCTCTACTTCTTCTTCTTCTTCTGCTTTCTCTTCTCCACCTTCTTTGTCTTCTTCTCCTTCTTCTTGTTCTTCTTCTTCTTTGTCTTTTTCTTCTTCATCTTCTCCTTCTTATTGTTCTTCTTCTTCTTCTCCCTCTTCTTTGTCTTCTTCTTCTTCTTCTCCTTCTCCTTCTTCTTCTTTTTCTTCTTCCTCTTCTTCTTCTTTTACTTCTTCAACATCTTCTGCTTCTTCTTCTTCTTCTTCTTCTTCTTCTTTGGCTTCTATTCTTCTTCATCTTCTTCTTTTTGTTGTTCAACTTCTTCTTCTACTTCTTCTTTTGCTGTTCTTCTTCTTCTTCTTATTGTTCTTGTTCTTTTTCTAGTACTTCTTCTTTTTTTTTCTTATTATTATTATATCTATTATTATTGTTATTGCTATTATTACTACTCTTCTTCATCTTTTTCTTATTCTACTTCTTCCTCTACTCATTTTTCTTCCACTTCTTCAACTCGTTTTCTTGTTCTTCTACTTCTTCTGGTTCTTCTTGTTCTTCTTGATCATCATCATCGTCTTCCTCTTCTTCTTCTTCTTCCTCCTCGACTTCTTCTTCTTCTTCTTCTTATTTTACTTCTTTCTTCTTTTACTTCTTCTTCTTCATCATCATCGTCTTCTTCTTCTTCTTCTTCTTCTTATTATTACTATTATTATTCTTATTATCATTCTTATTATTCTTCTTCTTCTTCCTATTCATCTTCTTCTTCCTCTTCTTCTTCTTCTACTTCTTCTTCGTCTTCTTATTATTTTTCTTCTTTTTCTTCTCCCTCTTCTTCTATTTCTTCTTCATCTTCCTCGTCTTCCTCTTCTTCTTCTACCACTTCTTTTTCTCTTTCTTCTTCCTTTTCATCTTCTTAATCTTCTTCTTTTATTTCTTCTTCTTCTATTCCTTCTTCTACATCTCCTGCTTTTTCATCATCAACTTCTTCTTCTTTATCTTCTTCCACTTCTTCTTCTTCTTCTTTTTCTTCTTCGTCTTTTCCTTCTTCGTCCTTCGCTTTCTTCATCTTCTTCTTCCTTTTCTTCTTCCTCTTCTTCTTCTTCTTCTTCTTCTTCTTCTCCATCTTCTTCTTCTTCTTCTTCCTCTTCTACTTCTTTTGCTTCTTTTTCTTCTACTTATTCTTTTACTTCTTCTTCTTTCTCTTTTTCTTCTTCTTCTCCCTCTTCTTCTTTTGCTTCTTCTTCTTCCTCTTCTACTTCTTATTCCTCCACTTTCTTCTTCTTCTTCTCGCTCTTCTTCTTTTGCTTCTTCTTCTTCTACTTCTTCTTCTTCTCCTCCTCCTCCTCCTCCCCCTCCTCCTCCTCCTCTTACTCCACCTCCTCCTCCTCATCCTACTTCTTCTTCTTCTTCTTCTTCTTCTTTTTCTTCTCCATCTTTTCTTATTCCTCTCCTTCTTCTCCTTCTTCATTGTCATTATCGTCGTCATTATCATCATCATCATCATCTTCTTCTTCTTCTTCTTCTTTCTCTTGTTCCTCTTCTTCTTCCTATTCTTCTTCATCTTCCTCTTCTTCTTCTTCTACTTCTACTTCTTCTTCTACTACTACTACTACTACTTCTTCATCTACTTCTTTGTCTTCTACCTCTTCTACTTCTTCTTCTCCTTTTTTTTCATCTTCTTTTCCTGCTTCCACCTCTTCTTCTTCTTCTTTTTCTTCTTCTTTTTCTTCTTCTTTTTACTTCACCTTCTTCTTCTACTTCTCCTTCTTAATCTTCTTCTTCTTCTTCTTCTCTTCAACTTCTTCATCATCTTCATCCTCCTCTTCTTCTATTTATTCTTCTTCTTCTTCTTCATCTTCTTCATCTGCTTCTTCTACTTTTTCTTCTTCTTCTTCTTCTAATTCACTTCTCCTTCTTCTTCTTCTTCTACTTCTTCTTCTTCTTCTTCTTCTTCTCTTACTCCTTACTCTTCTCCTTCTTATTCTTCTTCTTCTTCTTCTCCTTCTCCTTCTTCTTCTGCTTCTTCTCTTCCTCTTCCTTTTCCTCCATCTTCCACTTCTTCTTCGTCTTCATCTTCTTATTCTTCTTCTACTTTTTCTTCTTCTCCTTCTTATTCTTCAACTTCTTATTCTGCTTTCTCTCCTTCTTTTTCTTGTTCTACATCTTCTTTCACTTCATCTTCTTCTTCTGGTTTTTCTTCTTCATCTTTTTCTTCTCTTTCAACTTCTTGTTCTTCTATTACTACTTCTTCTTCTACTTCTTCTTTTTATTCTTTTTTTTCTTCTACTTTTTTGTCATTTTCTTCTTCTTCTTCTACTTCTTATTCGTCTTCTTCTTCTTCCTCTTGTTCTTCTTCTTCTTCTCTCCTTCATCTTCTTCTTCTTCATCATCTTCTTCAACTTCTTCTTCCCCTTCGTCTACATCTTCTTTTACTTCTACTTCTACTTCTACTTCTACTCCTCCTTCTTCACCTTCTCCTTCCACTATATCTTCTACTTCTTGTTCTACGTCTTCTTCTTCCTTCTCTTCTTCTTCTTCTTCTTCTTCTTCAGCTTCTTCTTATTCTTCTTCTTCTTCTTCTTCTTCTCCGTCTTCATTTTCTTCTTCTTCTTCATTATCGTCATCATCATCTTCTTCTTCTTCTACCCAATCTTCCTCTTCGTCTTCTACTTCTTCTTTTTCTTCTTCTTCTTCTTCTTCTCCTTCTCCTTCATCTCCTTTTTTCTCGTTCTTCTCCTTATTCACCTTCTTCTCCTTCTCCTTCTTTTTCATCTCCATTTTCTCCTTCTCAATCAAGATCTTCTTCTTCTCTTTCTTCTACTTCTCCTATTTCTTCTTCTTCTTCTTCTTCTTATTCTTGTTCATCTTTTCCTTCTTCTTCTTCTTTTTCTTCTATTTTTCTTCTTCTTTTTCTTGTTCTTCTTCTTTTTCTTCTTCTTTTGGTACTCCTTTCATCACTCTTCTCCATCTTCTTCTTCTTCTTCTTCTTCTTCTTATTATTATTCTTCTTCTTTTTCTTCTTCTTCTTTTTCTTCTTCCTCTTGTGCTTCTTCTTCTTCTTCATATTATTCCTCTTCTTCTTCTTCTTCTTCTTCTTCTTCTTCCTCTACTTCTTTTTTTTAAAGTTTTTCTTCTTCTTCTTCTTGTTCTTCTTCTTCCTCTTCTTCTTCTTCTTCTTCTTTTTCTTCATCTTATTCTTCTTTGTCTTCTTCTACTTTTTCTTCTTCTACTACTACTACTACTACTACTCCTTCGTCTTCTTCTTCAACTTCCACATTTTCTACTCCATGTTTTTCTTCTCCTCCTCCTCCTCCTCCTTCTTCTTCTTCTTCTTCTTCTCCTTGTTCATGTTTTTCTTTTGCTTCTTCTTCTTCTCCTGCTTCTTTTTCGTCGTCTTCGTGTTCTTCATCTTTTTCATGTTCTTATTGTTCTTTTCTTCTTCTACATTTTCTTCATCCTCTTCTTTTTCTTCATATTCTTCATTTTCCTCTATTTCTTCTTCTTCTTTCTCTTCTTATTCTTCCTTTTCCTCTACTTCTTCTTCTTCTATTTCTTCTTCTTCTTCTTCTTCTATTCCATCTTCTACATCTCCTACTTCTAATTCTTCTTCTTCTTCTTCTATTTCATCTACTTCATCCTCTTCTTCTTCCCCTTCTTCTTCCCTTCCTTCTTCTTCTTCTTCTTCTTCTTCTTCTTCTTCTTCTTCTTCTTCTTGTTTTTCTTTTTCTAATTCTTCTTGTTCTTCTTCGTCTTACTCTTCTTCTTCTTCTTCTTCTTCTTCTTCTTTTTCTTCTTCTTTTCCATCATTCTTTTACTTCTTCTTCTTCTTTCTTTTTCTTCTTCTTCTTCTTCTTCTTCTTCTTATTCTTATTAATATTCTTATACTTTTTATTTTCTTCTTCTTCCTCTTTTTCTTCTTCTTCTCCTTCTTCTTCATCTTCTTTCTTCTTCTTCTTCTACTTCTTCTTTTTGTTCTTCTTCTTCATCTTCCTCTTCTTAATCATCATCATCATCTTCATCTTGTTGTTGTTGTTCTTCTTCTTCTTCTTCTTCTTCTTCTTCTTTTTAGTTCTTCTTCTTCTTCTTCGTATTCTTATACTTTTTATTCTTCTTCTTATTCTTCTTCTTCTTCTTTCTTCTTCTTTCTTCTTTTTCTTTGACTTCTTCTTCTTCTTCCTCTCCTTCTTCTTCTTCTTCATCTTCTTATTCTTGTTCTACTTCTTCTTCTTCCTTCTCACCTTTCTTCTTCTTCTTCTCTTCTTCCTTCACCTTATTTCTTCTACTTCTTTCTTATGCTTTTCATGTTCTTATTTCCCCTTCTTTTTCTTTCCTCTTCTTTCTTCTTCTTCTTCTTCTTCTTCTTCATCTTCTTTCTTCTTCTTCTTCTTCCTCTAATTCTTATGCTTCTCCTTCTTTTCTTTTCTTCTCTTTCTTCTTATTCTTTTTCATCTTCTTCTTCATCTTTTGCTTCTTATTCTTCTTTATCTTCTTATTTTTCTTCTACTTCTTCTTCTTCTTCTTCTTCTTCTTCTTCTTCTTGTTCTTCTACTTCATCTTCTTCTTTTTCTTCTTCTTCTTCTCCTTCATTCTTTTTTTCTTCTTCTTCATTCTTGTTCTTCTTCTTCTTTCTTCCTCTTCTTCTCTTCTTCTTCTTCTTCTTTCTTTTTCTTCTTCTTCTTCTTCTCTTACTTCTTCTTTTTCTTCTTCTTCTTCTTCACTCTTTCTCCTTTTGCTTCCTCCTTCTCCTCCTCCTCCTCCTCTTCTTCTTCTTCTTCTTCTTTTTCCTCGTCCTCTTCTTCTTTCTTCTTCTTTCTTCATCTTCTTTCTCCTTCTTCTGTCTACATCTTCTATCTTTTTCTTTCTTCTTCTTTCTTCTTCTTTATCATATTTCTTCTACTTTCTTGTTCTTCTTCTTCTTCTACTACTACTTCTTCTACTTCTTTCTTCTCCTCCTTCGTGTTCTTCTTCTTGTTCTCCTTCTCCTTCTTCTCTTTAATCTTCTTCTTCTTCAACGTCATCCTCTTCTTCTTCTTCCTCTTCTTCTTTTTCTTTTTCTTCTTTCTTCATCTTTTTCTTTCCTCTTCTTCTTCTACTTCTTCTTCTTCTTCTTCTCCTCCTCCTTCTTCTTACACTACTTCTTCTTCTGCCTCTTCTTCTTCTTCTTACTTCTTCCTCTTCTTCATCTTCTTCTTCTTCTTCTTCTTGATCTTTTTGTTGTTCTTCTTCTTCTTATTCTTCTGGTTCTTCTTCTTCTTCTTCATATTCTACATCTTTTTCTCCTTCTCTTCTACTTCTTCTTCTTAATCTTCTTCTTCTTCTTCTTCTTCTTCTTCTTCTTCTTCTTCTTCTTTTTCTTCCTTTTTTCTTCTTCTTCCTCTTCTTGTACTCCAAAAGTTTTCATCTTTCTTCTTCTTCTTCCACTTCTTCTTCTTCTTCTACTACTTTTTTCTTGTTCTTCCTCTTTCTTCCTCTTGTTTCTTTTTCTTCTTCTTTCTTCTTCTTCTTCTTCTTCTTTCTTCTTCTCCTTTCTTCATTTTCTTTCTTCTTTCTTCTTCTTCTTTTGTCTTCTTCTTTTTTCTTCTTCTTGTTGTCTTCTTCCTCCACCGTTTTCTTCTTCTTTTTCTTCTTCTTCTTCTTCATCATCATCTTGTTCTCTTCGTCATAATCTTCCTCTTCTTCTTCTTCTTGTTCTTATTATTCTTCTTCTCCGTATCCTTTTTTATCTTCTTCTTCTTCTACTACTACTTTTTCTTCTTCTTTTTCTACTTCTTCTTCTTCTTCTTCCTTCTTCTCCTTCTTCTTCTTACTTCTTCTTCTTCTTCTTCTTAAAAATTCTTCTTCTTCTTCTTTCTTCTACTTTTTATTGTTGTTATTGTTGTTATTCTTCTACTTCTTCTTCTTCTTCTTCTTTTTCTTCTCCTTTTTCTTCTTCTTCTTCTTTCTTCTGTTTCTTCTTCTTCATCTTCTTCTTCTTCATCATCTTCTTCTTTTTTCTCTTTCTTCCTCTTCTTCTTGTTCTTCTTCTTCTGCTTCTTCTTCCTCTTTTCCTTCTTCTTCTTCTTCTTTCTTCTTCATCTTCTTCTTTTTGTTCGTCTTCTTCTACTTCCTCTTCTTCTTCTTCTTCTTCTTCTTCTTCTACTAGTTATTATTCTAATTTTTATTTTCTTTTCCATCTTCCCCTTCTTCTTTCTTCTTCTTCTTTCTTTTTCATATTCTTTCTTCTTCTTCATTCTTCTTCTTCTTCTTTCTTCCACTTCTTTCTACCTCTTCTTTTTCTTTCTTCTACTTCTTTTTCTACTTCTTTCTTTTCTTCTTCATCTTCTCCTTCTTCTTCTTCTTCTTCTTCTACTTCTTCCTCTTCTTCTTCTTCTACTTCTTCTTGTTCTCTTTTTTATTTTCTTCTTCTTCTTCTTCTTCTACTTGTGCTTCTCCTTCTTTTTCTTTCTTGTTCTTCTTTTTCTTCTTCTTCTTCACTTTGTTGTTGTTGTTGTTTTAATTCTTCTTCTTCTTCTTCTTCTTCCTCTTCTTGATCTTCCTCTTCTTCTGCTTTTTCTTCTTCTTTCTTCTCCTTCTCCTTCTTCTTGTTCGCCTTCTTTTCCTCTTTCTTCATCATCATCATCATCTTCTTCTTCTTCTTCTTCTTCTTCTTCTTCTTGATACTTCTTCTTTTTCTTCTTCTTCTTCCACTTCTTTCTCTTTTCTTCTTCTTTTTCTTCCACTTCATCACCTTCTTCTTCTTCTCCTTCTTCATCTTCTTCCACTTCTTCTTCTTCCTCTTCTTCTTCTTTCTTCCTCTTCTTCTTCTTCTTCTTCTTCTTATTTCTACTTCTTCTTCTTCTTCTTATTTCTAGTTCTTCTTCTTCTTCTTCTTCATATTATTATTATTTTTCTTCTTTCTTCCTCTTCTTCTTGTTCTTCTTCTTCTTCTTCCTCTTTATCTTCTTCTTCTTCTTTGCTCATCTTCTTCTTTTTTTTGTTGTTGTTCTTCTTCTACTTCCTCTTCTTCATCATCATCATCATCATCATCATCCACTAGTTATTATTCTACTTTTTATTTTCTTTTCCTTCTCCTTTTTTTTCTTCTTCTTTCTTTTTGAAGTACTTTCTTCTTCTTCTTTCTTCTTCTTCTTTCTTTTGCTTCTTCTACTACTTCTTCTACTACTTCTTCTACTTCTTTCCCTTCTTGTTCTTCTTCTTCTTCTTCTTCTTCTTCTTCTTCTCCTTCATTCTTTTTCTTCTTTTTCTGTATTCTTCTTCTTTTTCTTCTTTTTCCTCTTCTTCTTCTTATTCTTCTTTCTTCTTCTTCATCTTCTTCTTCTTCTTCTTTTTCTTCTTCCTCTTTTTCTTCTTCTTTCTTCTTCTTCTTCTTTCGCTTCTTCTTCTTCTTCTTCTACTTCTTCTTCTTCTTATTCTTCTACTTTTTATTCTTCTTCTTCTTCATCATCTTCTTTCTTCTTTCTTCTTCTTTGTTCTTTTTCTTCTTTTTCTTTTTCTTTTTCCTCTTCTTCTTTCCTCTTCTTCTACTTCTTTCTTCTTCTTTTTTCGTCTTCTTTCTTCTTCTTTCCTCTTTTTGTTTATCTTACTTCTTCTTTCTTCTTTTATTCTTTTTCTTCTGTTTCTTCTTCTTCTTTCTTCTCCTTCTTCTTCTTCTTGTTCTCCTTCTTTTGCTTCTTTTTCCACTTCTTGTTCTATTCTTGTTCTTTTTTTTCTTTGTCTTCTTCTTCTTCTTTTTTTCATCTTCTTGTTCTTGTTCTTGTTCTTCTTCTTCTTCTTCTTCTTCTTTTTCTTCTTCATCTTCTTTTTCTTCCTCTTCTTCTTCTTTAACTTTTCCTTCTTCATTCTTCTTCTTTTTCTTTCCTTTTCTCTTCTTTTTCTTTTTCTTCCACTTTTTCCTCTTTTCTTCTTCTCCTTCTTCTTCCTCTTCTTCTTCTTCTTCTTCCTCTTCTTCTTCCTCTTCTTCTTCTTCCTCTTCTTCTTCTTCTTCTTCTTCCTCATCTTTCTCTACTTCTTATTCTTATATTTTTTATTCTTCTTTTTCTTCTTCTTTATCTTCTTCCTCCTTCTTCTTTCTTCATCTTCTTTTTTCTTCTCCTTTCATCTTCTTCTTTCTTGTTCTTTCTTCTTCTTCTTTCTTCTTTTTCTTTCCTCTTTTTTCTTCTTCTTTTTCACCATCTTTCTTCTTCTTTCTTCTTTGTTCTTCTTCTTCTTCCTCTTCTTCTTCTTCTGCTTGTTCTTCTTCTTTCTTCTCCTTCTTTGTGTTCTTATTCTTCTTCTTCTTCTTCTTCTTCATCTACATTTTTCTTCTTTTTCTTCTTTCTTCTTCTTCTTCCTACTGCTTCTTCTTCTTCTACTACTCTTTCATCTTCTTCTTTTACTTCTTCTTCTTCTTCTTCTTCTTCTTCTTCTTCTTCTTTGTTGTTCTTCTTCCTCTTCTTCTTCTTCTTCTTTCTTTTTCTTCTTCTTCTTCTTTTTCATCATCTTCTTCTTCTTACTTCTTCTCATTCCTCTACTTTTTATTCTTCTTCCTCCTTTTCTTCATTCTACTTCTTTCTTCTTCTTCTTCTTCTTCTTCTATCTTCTACTTTTTCGTTCTTCTACTTTCTTCATGAACTTCTTCATTTTTCTTCTGCTTTCTTCATCTTGTTCTGCTTCTTGATCTTTTTTCTTCTCCTTCTTCTTCTCCTTCTTCCTCTTCTTCTTTTTCTTCTTCTTCTTCTTCTTTTCTTCTTCTTCTTCTTAATTTTCTTCCCCTTCTTCTTTTTCTTCTTCTTCTTCTTCTTGTTCTTCCTCTTCCTCTTCTTCTTCTTCTTCTTCTTCCCCTCCTTCCTTTTCTTCTTTCTTCTTCTTCTTCTTCTTCTTCTTCTTCTTCTTCTTCTTCTTCTTCTTCTTTTCTCTTCTTCTTACCCTTCTACTTTCTTACATTCTTCTTCTTGTTCTTCTTTCTTCTTCTTCTTTCTTTCTTCTCCTTGTTCTTCGTTCTTTTTGTTTCTCTTTCTTCAACTTGTTCTTACTTCTTTCTTCTTCTTTCTTCTTCTTCTTCTCACTTCTTCTTCTTTCCGCTTCTTTCTTCTGCTTCATAATCCTTCTTCTTCTTTCTTCTTCTTCTTCTATTCCTTCTTCTACATCTCTTACTTATTCTTTTTCTTGTTCTTTTTTTTTGTTCTTCTTCTTCTACTTCTTCTATTTTGTTTGCTTCATTCTCTTCTTCTTCTCCTTCTTCCCTCTCACTTCTTCATCTTCTTATTATTGTTTTTCTTTTTCTACTTCTTCTTCTTCTTGTTCTTCTTCGTCTTACTCTTCTTCTTCTCCATCATTCTTTTTCTTCTTCTTCTTTATTCTTGTCCTTCTTGTAATTCTTTTTATACTTTTTATTTTCTTCTTCTTTCTCTTCTTCTTCTTCTTCTCCTTCTTCTTCATCTTCTTTCTTCTTCTTCTTCTTTTACTTCTTCTTCTTGTTCTTCTTCTTCATCTTCCTCTTCTTAATTACCATCATCATCATCATCATCTTCTTCTTCTTCTTCTTCTTTTTCTTTTTTCTTCTTCTTCTTCTTCTTTTTCTTCTTCTTTTTATTCTTATACTTTTTATTCTTCTTCTTCTTTTTCTTCTTCTTCTTTCTTCTACTTCTTCTTTTTCTTCTTCGTCTTCTTCTTCTTCTTTCTTCTTCTTTTTTTTCTTCTTCTTTCTTCTTCTTCTTCTTCTTCTTGTCCTTCCTTTCTTCTACTTCTTCTTCTTCTTTCTTATTCTTCTTCTTCTTCATCTTCTTGTTCATCTACTTCTTCTTCTACTTCTTCTTTTCCTTTCTTCTTCTTCTTCTTCTTCATCTTTTTCTTCTTCTTCTTCATCTTCTTCTTGTTCTTCTTCATCTTTTTCTTCTTATTGTTGTTATTCTACTTTTTATTTTCTTCTTCTTCTTCTTCTTCTTTCTCCTTCTTCTTCCATCTTCTTCTTTCTTATTCTTCTTTCTTCTCCTTTTTTCTACTTCTTTCTTACTCTTTCTTCTTGTTCTTATTTACCCTTCTTTTTCTTTCCTCTTCTTTCTTCTTCTTCTTCTTCTTCTTTCTTCTTCTCCTTTCTTCATCTTCTTTCTTCTTTCTTCTTCTTCTTTTGTCTTCTTCTTTTTTCTTCTTCTTGTTGTCTTCTTCCTCCACCGTTTTCTTCTTCTTTTTCTTCTTCTTCTTCTTCATCATCATCTTGTTCTCTTCGTCATAATCTTCCTCTTCTTCTTCTTCTTGTTCTTATTATTCTTCTTCTCCGTATCCTTTTTTATCTTCTTCTTCTTCTACTACTACTTTTTCTTCTTCTTTTTCTACTTCTTCTTCTTCTTCTTCCTTCTTCTCCTTCTTCTTCTTACTTCTTCTTCTTCTTCTTCTTATAAATTCTTCTTCTTCTTCTTTCTTCTACTTTTTATATTGTTATTGTTGTTATTCTTCTACTTCTTCTTCTTCTTCTTCTTCTTTTTCTTCTCCTTTTTCTTCTTCTTCTTCTTTCTTCTGTTTCTTCTTCTTCATCTTCTTCTTCTTCATCATCTTCTTCTTTTTCCTCTTTCTTCCTCTTCTTCTTGTTCTTCTTCTTCTGCTTCTTCTTCCTCTTTTCCTTCTTCTTCTTCTTCTTTCTTCTTCATCTTCTTCTTTTTGTTCGTCTTCTTCTACTTCCTCTTCTTCTTCTTCTTCTTCTTCTTCTACTAGTTATTATTCTAATTTTTATTTTCTTTTCCATCTTCCCCTTCTTCTTTCTTCTTCTTCTTTCTTTTTCAAATTCTTTCTTCTTCTTCATTCTTCTTCTTCTTCTTTCTTCCACTTCTTTCTACCTCTTCTTTTTCTTTCTTCTACTTCTTTTTCTACTTCTTTCTTTTCTTCTTCATCTTCTCCTTCTTCTTCTTCTTCTTCTTCTACTTCTTCCTCTTCTTCTTCTTCTACTTCTTCTTGTTCTCTTTTTCATTTTCTTCTTCTTCTTCTTCTTCTACTTGTGCTTCTCCTTCTTTTTCTTTCTTGTTCTTCTTTTTCTTCTTCTTCTTCACTTTGTTGTTGTTGTTGTTTTAATTCTTCTTCTTCTTCTTCCTCTTCCTCTTCTTGATCTTCCTCTTCTTCTGCTTTTTCTTCTTCTTTCTTCTCCTTCTCCTTCTTCTTGTTCGCCTTCTTTTCCTCTTTCTTCATCATCATCATCATCTTCTTCTTCTTCTTCTTCTTCTTCTTCTTCTTCTTCTTGATACTTCTTCTTTTTCTTCTTCTTCTTCCACTTCTTTCTCTTTTCTTCTTCTTTTTCTTCCACTTCATCACCTTCTTCTTCTTCTCCTTCTTCATCTTCTTCCACTTCTTCTTCTTCCTCTTCTTCTTCTTTCTTCCTCTTCTTCTTCTTCTTCTTCTTCTTATTTCTACTTCTTCTTCTTCTTCTTATTTCTAGTTCTTCTTCTTCTTCTTCTTCATATTATTATTATTTTTCTTCTTTCTTCCTCTTCTTCTTGTTCTTCTTCTTCTTCTTCCTCTTTATCTTCTTCTTCTTCTTTGCTCATCTTCTTCTTTTTTTTGTTGTTGTTCTTCTTCTACTTCCTCTTCTTCATCATCATCATCATCATCATCATCCACTAGTTATTATTCTACTTTTTATTTTCTTTTCCTTCTCCTTTTTTTTCTTCTTCTTTCTTTTTGAAGTACTTTCTTCTTCTTCTTTCTTCTTCTTCTTTCTTTTGCTTCTTCTACTACTTCTTCTACTTCTTTCCCTTCTTGTTCTTGTTCTTCTTCTTCTTCTTCTTCTTCTTCTCCTTCATTCTTTTTCTTCTTTTTCTGTATTCTTCTTCTTTTTCTTCTTTTTCCTCTTCTTCTTCTTATTCTTCTTTCTTCTTCTTCTTCTTCTTCTTCTTCTTCTTTTTCTTCTTCCTCTTTTTCTTCTTCTTTCTTCTTCTTCTTCTTTCGCTTCTTCTTCTTCTTCTTCTACTTCTTCTTCTTCTTATTCTTCTACTTTTTATTCTTCTTCTTCTTCATCATCTTCTTTCTTCTTTCTTCTTCTTTTTTCTTCTGCTTCTTTGTTCTTTTTCTTCTTTTTCTTCTTTTTCTTTTTCTTTTTCTTCTTCTTCTTTCCTCTTCTTCTACTTCTTTCTTCTTCTTTTTTCGTCTTCTTTCTTCTTCTTTCCTCTTTTTGTTTATCTTACTTCTTCTTTCTTCTTTTATTCTTTTTCTTCTGTTTCTTCTTCTTCTTTCTTCTCCTTCTTCTTCTTCTTGTTCTCCTTCTTTTGCTTCTTTTTCCACTTCTTGTTCTATTCTTGTTCTTTTTTTTCTGTCTTCTTCTTCTTCTTTTTTTCATCTTCTTGTTCTTGTTCTTGTTCTTCTTCTTCTTCTTCTTCTTCTTTTTCTTCTTCATCTTCTTTTTCTTCCTCTTCTTCTTCTTTAACTTTTCCTTCTTCATTCTTCTTCTTTTTCTTTCCTTTTCTCTTCTTTTTCTTTTTCTTCCACTTTTTCCTCTTTTCTTCTTCTCCTTCTTCTTCCTCTTCTTCTTCTTCTTCTTCCTCTTCTTCTTCCTCTTCTTCTTCTTCCTCTTCTTCTTCTTCTTCTTCTTCCTCATCTTTCTCTACTTCTTATTCTTATATTTTTTATTCTTCTTTTTCTTCTTCTTTATCTTCTTCCTCCTTCTTCTTTCTTCATCTTCTTTTTTCTTCTCCTTTCATCTTCTTCTTTCTTGTTCTTTCTTCTTCTTCTTTCTTCTTTTTCTTTCCTCTTTTTTCTTCTTCTTTTTCACCATCTTTCTTCTTCTTTCTTCTTCTTCTTCTTCCTCTTCTTCTTCTTCTGCTTGTTCTTCTTCTTTCTTCTCCTTCTTTGTGTTCTTATTCTTCTTCTTCTTCTTCTTCTTCATCTACATTTTTCTTCTTTTTCTTCTTTCTTCTTCTTCTTCCTACTGCTTCTTCTTCTTCTACTACTCTTTCATCTTCTTCTTTTACTTCTTCTTCTTCTTCTTCTTCTTCTTCTTCTTCTTCTTCTTCTTTCTTGTTCTTCTTCCTCTTCTTCTTCTTCTTCTTTCTTTTTCTTCTTCTTCTTCTTTTTCTTCATCTTCTTCTTCTTACTTCTTCTCATTCCTCTACTTTTTATTCTTCTTCCTCCTTTTCTTCATTCTACTTCTTTCTTCTTCTTCTTCTTCTTCTTCTATCTTCTACTTTTTCGTTCTTCTACTTTCTTCATGAACTTCTTCATTTTTCTTCTGCTTTCTTCATCTTGTTCTGCTTCTTGATCTTTTTTCTTCTCCTTCTTCTTCTCCTTCTTCCTCTTCTTCTTTTTCTTCTTCTTCTTCTTCTTTTCTTCTTCTTCTTCTTAATTTTCTTCCCCTTCTTCTTTTTCTTCTTCTTCTTCTTCTTGTTCTTCCTCTTCCTCTTCTTCTTCTTCTTCTTCTTCCCCTCCTTCCTTTTCTTCTTTCTTCTTCTTCTTCTTCTTCTTCTTCTTCTTCTTCTTCTTCTTCTTCTTTTCTCTTCTTCTTACCCTTCTACTTTCTTACATTCTTCTTCTTGTTCTTCTTTCTTCTTCTTCTTTCTTTCTTCTCCTTGTTCTTCATCCTTTTTGTTTCTCTTTCTTCAACTTGTTCTTACTTCTTTCTTCTTCTTTCTTCTTCTTCTTCTCACTTCTTCTTCTTTCCGCTTCTTTCTTCTGCTTCATAATCCTTCTTCTTCTTTCTTCTTCTTCTTCTATTCCTTCTTCTACATCTCTTACTTATTCTTTTTCTTGTTCTTTTTTTTTGTTCTTCTTCTTCTACTTCTTCTATTTTGTTTGCTTCATTCTCTTCTTCTTCTCCTTCTTCCCTCTCACTTCTTCATCTTCTTATTATTGTTTTTCTTTTTCTACTTCTTCTTCTTCTTGTTCTTCTTCGTCTTACTCTTCTTCTTCTCCATCATTCTTTTTCTTCTTCTTCTTTATTCTTGTCCTTCTTGTAATTCTTTTTATACTTTTTATTTTCTTCTTCTTTCTCTTCTTCTTCTTCTTCTCCTTCTTCTTCATCTTCTTTCTTCTTCTTCTTCTTTTACTTCTTCTTTTTGTTCTTCTTCTTCATCTTCCTCTTCTTAATTACCATCATCATCATCATCATCTTCTTCTTCTTCTTCTTCTTTTTCTTTTTTCTTCTTCTTCTTCTTCTTTTTCTTCTTCTTTGTATTCTTATACTTTTTATTCTTCTTCTTCTTTTTCTTCTTCTTCTTTCTTCTACTTCTTCTTTTTCTTCTTCTTCTTCTTCTTCTTCTTTCTTCTTCTTTTTTTTCTTCTTCTTTCTTCTTCTTCTTCTTCTTCTTGTCCTTCCTTTCTTCTTCTTCTTCTTCTTCTTTCTTATTCTTCTTCTTCTTCATCTTCTTGTTCATCTACTTCTTCTTCTACTTCTTCTTTTCCTTTCTTCTTCTTCTTCTTCTTCTTCATCTTTTTCTTCTTCTTCTTCATCTTCTTCTTGTTCTTCTTCATCTTTTTCTTCTTATTGTTCTTATTCTACTTTTTATTTTCTTCTTCTTCTTCTTCTTCTTTCTCCTTCTTCTTCCATCTTCTTCTTTCTTATTCTTCTTTCTTCTCCTTTTTTCTACTTCTTTCTTACTCTTTCTTCTTGTTCTTATTTACCCTTCTTTTTCTTTCCTCCTCTTTCTTCTTCTACTTCTTCTTTCTTCTTCTTCTTCTTCTTCTTCTTCTTTCTTCTTCTTCTTCTTCTTTATCTTCTTCTTCTTCTATTTCTTATGCTTCGCCTTCTTATTCTTTCTTCTCCTTATTATTCTTCTTCATCTTCTTCTTCATCTTTTCCTTCTTGTTGTCTTTCTTCTTCTTCTTCTTCTTCTTCTTCTTCTTTTTTTATTTCTTCTTCTTCTTCTTCTTCTACTTCTTCTTCCCCTTCTTCTTCTTCTTCTTCTTCTTCTTCTCCTTTATTCTTTTTTTTCTTCTTCTTCATTCTTCTTCTTCTTTTTCTTCTTCATCTTCTTCTTTTCTACTTCTTCTTTCTTTTTCTTCTTCTACTTCTTCTCTCTTCTTTTTCTTCTTCTTCATCTTCTTTTTCTTCTTCTTCTTCGCACTTTCTCCTTCTGCCTTCTCCTCCTCCTCCTCCTCTTCTTACTCTTCTTCTTCTTCTTCTTCTTCTTCTTCTTCTTCCTCCTCCTCTTCATCTTCTTTCTTCTTCTTCTTTCATCTTTTTTCTTCTTCTTTCGTCTTCTTCTTCTTTCTTCTTCTTCTTATTCATCATATTTCTTCTTCTTTCTTGTTCTTGTTCTTCTTCTTCTTTTTCGTCTTCTTCTTCTTCTACTTCTACTTCTTTCTTCACCTCCTTTGTGTTTTTCTTCTTGTTCTCCTTCTCCTTCTTCTCTTTAATCTTCTTCTTCTTCGCCTTCTTCTTTTTCTTTTTTCATCTTCTTTCTTCTTCTTCTTTTTTCTTCTTCTTCTTCAACTTTTTCCTTTTCTTCTTCTTCCTCTTCTTCTTTTTCTTCTTTCTTCTTCATTCTCTTTCCTCTTCTTCTTCTACTTCTTCTTCTTCTTCTTCTTCTCCTCCTTCTTTTACTTCTTCTTCTGCCTCTTCCTGTTCTTCTTCTTACTTCTTCCACTTCTTCATCTTTTTCTTCTTCTTCTTCTTATTCTTCTGGCTCTTCTTTTTCTTCTTCATATTCTTCATCTTTTTCTCCCTCTCTTCTTCTTCTTCTTGTTTGCTTCTTCCCTTTTTTCTTCTTCTTCTTTCTTCCTCTTCTTGTACTTTAAAATTTTTCTTATTCTTCTTTCTTCTTCTTCATCTTCTTCTTCTTCTTCTACTTCTTTCTTCTTGTTCTTCCTCTTTCTTCTTCTTGTTTCTTTTTCTTCTTCTTTCTTCTTCTTCTTTCTTCTTCTTCCTCTTATTTCTTCTTCTTCTTTCTTCATCTCCTTTCTTCTTTCTTCTACTTCTTCTTTTGTCTTCGTCTTCTTCTCTTGTTTCTCCACCTTTTTCTTCTTCTTCTTCTTCTTCTTCTTCATTGTCATCTTCTTCTCTTCGTCACATTATTAATCGTCTTCTTCTTGTTCTTCTTATTCTTGTTCTTCTTTGTATCCTTTTTTATCTTCTTCTTCTTCTTCTTCTTCTTGTCCTTTTTTTCTACTTCTTCTTCTTCTTCGTCTTCTTCTTCTTTCTTCGTCCTCTTCTTTTTCTTCTTCATCTTCATCTTTTTCTTCTACTGCTTCTTCTTCTTCTTATTCTTCTTCTTCTTCTTTTTCTACTTCTTCATTTTCTTACTTTTCTTCTTTCTTCCTCTTCTTCTTGTTCTTTTTCTTCTTCTTCTGCTTCTTCTTTCGCTTTTTCTTCTTCTTCTTTCTGTTGTTCTTCTTCTTTTACTTCCTCTTCTTCTTCTTCGTCATCATCTTCTTCTTCCACTAGTAATTGTTCTACTTTTTATTTTCTTTTCCATCTTCACCTTCTTTCTTCTTCTTCATTCTTTTTCATCTTCTTTCTTCTTCTTCATTCTTCTTCTTCTTCTTCTTGCTTCTACCTTCTTCTTTTTCTTTCATCTCCTTCTTCTTCTTCTTCCTCTTCTCCATCTTCTCCTTATTCTTCTTCTTCTTCTTCTACTACTACTACTTCTTCCACTTCTTTTTCTTCTACTTCTTCTTCTACTTGTGCTTCTCTTTCTTCTTCTTTCTTCTTCTTCTTCTTCTACTTCTTCTTTTGCATCTACTTCTTTTCTTTCTTGTTGTTGTTGTTGTTGTTTTAATTCTTCGTCTTCTTCTCCCTCTTCTTCTTCTTCTTCTTCTTCTTCTTCTTCTGCTTATTTTTCTTCTTTCTTCTCCTTCTTCTTCTTCTTGTTCTCCTTCTTTTCCATTTTCTTCTTCATCATCTTCTTCTTGTTCTTCATCTTCTTCTTCTTTTTCAATCCTCTTCTTTTTCTTTGTTTCTTTCTCCTTTTTCTTCTTCTTCCACTTCTTCCTCTTTTCTTCTTTGACTTCTTCCACTTCATCTTCTTCTTCTTCTCCTTCTTAATCTTCTTCCTCTTCTTCTTCTTCCTCTTCTTCTTCTTTCTTCTACTCCTTCTTCTTCTTCTTCTTCTTCTTCTTCTTTCTTCCTCTTCATCTTCTTCTTCTTATTTCTACTTCTTCTTCTTCTTATTAATTTCCTTCTTTCGTCTTCTTCTTCTTCTTGTTCTTCTTCTTCTACTTCTTCCTCTTTATCTTCTTCTTCTTCTTCTTCTTTGTTCTTCATTTTCTTTTTCTTTTTGTTGTTCTTCTTCTTCTACTTTCTCTTCTTCTTCTTCATCATCATCATCTTCTTCTTCTACTAGTTATTATTCTTCTTTTTATTTTCTTTTCCTTCTCCTTCTTCTTTCTTCTTCTTCTTTCTTTTTCAACTTCTTTCATCTTCTTCTTTCTTCTTCTACTTCCTCTTTCTGCTTCTTTTTCTTTCTTCTCCTTCATCTTCTTTTTTTGCTTCTTCTTCCTCTTCTTCAACTTGTCCTACTTCTTCTTCTTCTACTTCTTTTGCTTCTTCCTCTTCTTCTTCTACTTCTTCTTCTTCTTCTTCTTCTTCTTCTTCTTCTCCTTTTTTTCTGTTGCTTCTTTTTCTTCTTCTTCTTCTTCTACTTGTTCTTCTCCTTCTTTTTCTTTCTTCTTCTTCTACTACTTATTCTTTTTCTTCTACTTCTTCTCTTTCTTCTTCTTCTGGTTGTTGTTGTTTTAATTCTTCTTCTTCCCCCACATCTTCTTCTTCTTCTTCTTCTTATTTTTCTTCTTCTCCTTCATTCTTTTTCTTCTTTTTCTGTATGCTTCTTCTTTTTATTCTTCTTCCTCTTCTTCTTGTTATTCTTCTTTCTTATTCTTCTTCTTCTTCTTCTTCCTCTTCTTCTTCTTCTTCTTCCTCTTCTTCTTCTTCTTCTTCTTCGACTTTTTCTTCTTCTTTCCTCTTCTTCTTTTTCTTCTTCTTCTTTTTATTCTTCTTCTTCTTCATCTTCTTTCTTCTTTCTTCTTCTTTCTTCTTCTGCTTCTTTCTTCTTCATTTCTTCTTTTATTTTTATTTTTCTTCTTCTTCTTTCTTCTTCTTCTTTCCTCTTTTTGTTCATCTTTCTTCTTCTTTCTTCTTTTCTTCTTTTTCTTCTACTTCTTTTTTTTCTTCTCTTTCTTCTTCTTCTTCTTATTCTCCTTCTTTTGCTTCTTTTTTCTTCTTCTTCTTCTTGTTCTTGTTCTTGTTCTTCTTTGTCTTCTTCTTCTTCTTATTCTTCTTCTTCTTCTTGCTCTTCTTCTTCTTCTTCTTCATCTTCTTGTCCTTTTTTTCTTCTTAATCTTCTTCTTCTTCCTCTTTTTCTTCTTTTTCTTTTTCTTCCACTTTTTCCTCTTTTCTTCTTCCCCTTCTTCTTCCTCTTCTTCTTCTTCTTCTTCTTCTTCTTCTTCTGCCTCTTCTTCTTCTTCCTCTTCTTCTTCTTTCTCTTCTTCTTCTTCTTCTTCTTTCTCATCTTTCTCTACTTCTTATTCTTATACTTTTTATTCTTCTTTTTCTTCTTCTTTATGTTCTTTCTCCTTCTTCTTTCTTCATCTTCTTTTTTCTTCTCCTTTTGTCTTCTTCTTTCTTGTTCTTCCTTCTTCTTCTTCTTTCTTCTTCTTTTTCTTTCCTCTTCTTTCTTCTTCTTCATCATCTTTCTTCTTCTTGCTTCTTCTTCTTCTTCATTTTTCTTCTTCTTTGTTGTTGTTGTTCTTCTTCTTCTTCTTCTTCTTCTTATTCTTCTTCTTTCTTCTCCTTCTTTGTGTTCTTCTTCTTCTTCTTCTGTTTCTCCTTCTTCTATTTCTTCTTCTTCTTCTTCTTCTTCATTTTTCTTTTTTTTTCTTTCTTCTTCTTCCTTCTTCTTCTTCTACTTTTTAATCATCTTTTTTTTACTTCTTCTTCCTCTTCTTCTTCTTCTTCTTCTTTCTTGTTCTTTTTCTTCTATTTCTTCTTCTTCTTTCTTCTTTTTCTTCTTGTTCTTCTTACTTCTTCTCATTCCTCTACTATTTATTCTTCTTCTTCTTTTTCTTCATTACACTTCTTTCTTTTGCTTCCTGTTCTTTTTTCTTCTCCTTCTTCTCCTTCTTCCTCTTCTTCTTTTTCTTCTTCATCTTCTTTTCTTCTTCTTCTTCTTCATTTTCTTCCCCTTCTTCTTTTTCTTCCTCTTCTTCTTCTTCCTCTTCTTCTTCTGCTTTTTCTCCTCCTTCTTTTTCTTTTTCTTTCTTCTTCCTCTTCTTCTTCTTTTCTCGTCTTCTTAACCTTCTAATTTTTACTTTCTTCTTCTTATTCATAATCTTCTTCTTCTTCTTCTTCTTCTTCTTCTTTCTTTTCTTCTTCATCTTCTTCTTACTCTTCTTTTTCTTCCTTTTCCATTATTTCTTCTCCTTCTTCTTCTTCTTCAATTTCTTCTTCTTCTTCTTCTTCTTTTTCTTCTTCTTCTATTCCTTCTTCGACATCTCCTACTTCTTATTCTTCTTCTTCTTCTTCTTCTTCTATTTCGTCTACTTCATCTGCTTGTTCTTCTCCTTCTTCTTCCCTTTCTTCTTTTTCTTCTTCTTCTTATTATTATTATTATTTTTCTTTTTCTACTACTTCTTCTTCATGTTCTTCTTTGTCATACTCGTCTTCTTCTTCTTTTGCTTCTTCTTCTTCTCCATCATTCTTTTTCTTCTTCTTCTTTATTCTTCTTCTTCTTCTTCTTCTTCTTTTTATACTTTTTATTTCATCTTCTTCCTCTCCTTCTTCTTCTTTTTCTCCTTCTTCTTCATCTTCTTTCTTCTTCTTCTTATTCTAGTTCTTCTTTTTGTTCTTCTTCTTCATCTTCCTCTTCTTAATCATCATCATCATCTTCATCTTTTTCTTTTTCTTGTTCTTCTTCTTCTTCTAGTATTTTTTCTTCTTTTTCTTCTTCCCCTTCTTCTTCTTCTTCTTTTTCTTCTTTCTTCTTCTACTTCTTCTACATTCTTCTTCATTCTTCTTCTTTCTTCTTCTTCTTCTTCTTCTATCTTCTTCTTCCTCTTCTTCTTCTACTTCTTCTTCTTTTACTTTTTACTCTTCTTTTTCTTCTTCTTTCTACTTCTTTCTTCTTCTTAATTCTTCGTATTCTATCCTCTTCTTTCTTCTCCTTCCTTCTTGTTGCTTCTTCTTCTTTTTCATCATCTTTCTTTTTCTTTCTTCTTCTTCTTCTCCTTCTTCTTCTTCTTCTACTTCTTGTCCGTCTACTCCTCCTCCTTCTAATGCTTCTTCTTCCTCATCTTCTTCTACTTCATCATCACTTTTTCTTTTTCTTCTGCATCTTCTTCTTCTTCTGCTTCAACTTCTTCTTCTTCTTCTTCCTCTTCTTCTTTCTTCTTCTTCTTCTTCTTCTACTTCTTCTTATTCTTATTCTACTACTTCTTCTTCTTCTTTTCTAATTCTTTTTCTACTTTTTATTCTTCTACTTTTTTCTCTGTTCTTCAACTTCTTCTTCTTTCTTCTTCTTCTTCTCATTCCTACTTCTCCTTCTTCTTCTTCTTCTCATTCCTACTTCTCCTTCTTCTTCTTCTTCTTCTTCTTCTTTCTTCTGCTTCTTCTTCCCCCTCTTCTACTTCTGCTTCTTCTTCTTCTTCTTTTCTTCTTCTTCTTCTTCTTTTCTTTTTTTTATTCTTGTACTTTTTATTCTTCTTCTTATTATTATTATTATTATTTTTTCACTTCTTCTTTTTTCACTTTCTTGCACTTCTTCTTCTTCTTCTTCTTCTTCTTCGTCTCCTTCTTCTACTTCTTCTTCTTCGTCTTCTTCTTCCTCTCTTCTCCTTCTTCATCCTCTTCTTCTCCTTCTTCTTCTTCTTCTTCTATGTTCTTCTTCTTCTCCATCACCATCTTAATCTTCTTCCTCTTCTTCTTCTTCCCTCTTCTTCTAATTCTTCTTTTTCTTCTTCCTCTTCCTCTTCTTCTTTCTTCATCTTCTTTTTCATCTTCTTCTTCTTCTTCTTCTTCTTCTTTTCCTTCTTCTTCTTCTTTTTATTTTCTTCTTTTTCTTCTTCATCTTTCTTCTTCTTTCTTCATCTTCTTTCATCTTCTTTCTTCTTCTTCATTCTTCTTTTTCTTCTTTTCATCTTCTACTTCATCTTTTCTTCTTTCTTCCCCTTCTTCTTCTTCTTCTTTTTCTTTGTTCTCTGTCTTCTTCTTCTTCTTCTTCTTCTTCCTCGTTCTTTTTCTTCTTTCTACTTCTTCTCCTTCAACATCTTCTTCTTCTTCTTCTTCTTCCTCTTCTTCTTCCTCATCTACATCATCATCATCATCATCATCATCATCTCCTTCTTCTCTTCTTCTTCTTCTTCGTCTTCTACTTCTTCTTCTTCTTCTCCCTCTTCTTCTTCTTCTTCTTCTTCTTCTTCTTTTTCTTCCTCTTCTTCTTCTACTTTTTATTCTTCTTCTTCTTGTCCTTCTACTTTCTTCTTCTTTCTTCTTCTTGATTCTTCTTCTTCATCTACATCTTGTACCATGTTTTTCTTTTTCTTATTCTTTCTTCTTCTACCTCTTCTTCTACTTCTTTCTTCTCCTTCATTTTCTTCTTCCACTTCCCCTTCTTCTTCTTCTTCTCCTTCTTCTTCTTCTTCTTCCTCTTCTTCTAATTCTTTTTCTTCTTTTTCTTCTTCTTCCCCTTCTTCTTCTTCTTCTTCTTTCTTCTTCTTCTTCTTCTTCTTCTACATTCTTCTTCATTCTTCTTCTTTCTTCTCCTTCTTCTTCTTCTTCTTCTTTCTTCTTCTTCCACTTCTTCTTCTTCTTCTACTACTACTACTTTTAATTTTTCCTCTTCTACTACTTTTAATTTTTCTTCTTCTTCTTCATCATTTTTCACTTTTTCTTCTACTTCTTATTCTTCTACTTCTTACCCTTCTTTTTTTTCATCTTCTTCTTTCTTCTTCTTCTTCTTTTCTCTTCTTTCTTCTTCTTCTTCTCATTCCTTCTTCCCCTTCTTCTTCTTCTTCTTTTTCTTCTTCTTCTCCTTCTTCTACTTCTTCTTCTTCTACTTCCTTTTCTTTTTCTTCATTTTATTCTTATACTTTTTATTGTTCTTCTTCTTTCTTCTCTTTTCTTCGACTTCTTTCTTCTTCTTCTTTCTTTCTTGTTCTTCTTTTCTTCTTTTTCTTTCTTCTTATTCCCCTTTCTTCTTCTCTTTCCTTCTGTTTTTCCTTCTTCATATTATTCTTCCTCTTTCTTAACCTTCTTGCACTTCTTCTCCTTCTTCTTCTACTAGTTTTATTTCTGTTTCTTGTTCTTCTTCTTCTTCTTCTTCTTTTCATTCTTCATCTTCTTCTTATTCTTCTTCTTCGTCTCCTTCTTCTTCTTCTTCTTCTTCCTCTCTTCTTCTTCCTTCATGTTCTTTCTTCTTCTTCTTCATTTTTCTTTTTCATCTTCTTTTTGTCAACTTCTTCTTTTTCTTTTTTCTTCCCCTTCGTCTTCTTCCTTTTCTTCTTCTTCTTCTTATCTTCTTCTTCTTCTTCTTCTTCTACTGCTACTTTTTCTTTTTTTCTTTCTTCTTCTTCTTCTTCATCATCTTCTTCTTCTTTTTCTTCTTCTTCTTCTTCTTCTTTTTCTTCTTCTTCTTCTTCTTCATCTTCTTCTTCTTCTTTTTCTTCTTCTTCTTCTTCTTCTTTTTCTTCTTCTTCTTCTTCTTCAACTTCTTCTTCTTCTTTTTATTCTTATTCTTCTTTCTTCTGCTTCTTCTTCTCCTTCAGATTTTCATTCTTCTTCTTCTTACTTCTTTTTCCTCTTTCTTCTTTTTCTTTCTACTTCTTCTTTCTTCTTCTTCTTCTTCTTCTTCTTCTTCTTCTTCTTTCTTCACCTTCTTGCTATTCTTCTTGTTCTTATTCTTGTTCTTCATCATCATCATCATCTTCTTCTTCTTCTTCTTCTTCTTCTTCTTCTTCTACTTCTTCTTCTTCTTCTTCTTATTCTTCGCCTTCTAATTCTTCGCATTCTTCATTTTCTTCTTCTTTATCATCATCTAATTCTTCGCCTTTGTTCTTCTAACTTCTTCTCTTCTTTCTTCTTCCACTTTCTTCTACTTGTTCTTGTTCTTCTATCTTCTTCTTCTTTTTCTTCTTCTTCTTCTTCTTCTCCTTCTTCTTTTTCTTTTTCTTCTTCTTCTTCTATTACTTTTTCTTCTTCTTCTTGTACTTCTTCATTCTTCTCTTTCTTCTTCTTCTTCTTCTTTTTCTTTGTTCTTGTTCTTCTTCATCTTTCTTCTTCTTCTTCTTTTTCTTCTTCTTCTAATTCTTCAAATTTTATTCATCTTTATCTTTCTTTTTCTTCCCACTTCTACTTTATTCTTCTTCTTCTGCTTTTCATTGTTTTCTTTCTTCTTCCTCGTCCTTCTCCTTCTTTCTTCTCATTCATCTTTCTACTTCTTTTTTCTCCTTCTTTCTTCTTCTTCTTCTTTCTACTTCTTTCTTCTTCCTCTTCTTCTTTTTATTCTCTTTCTTCTTCCTCTTTTTCTTTTTATTCTCTTTCTTCTTGTTCTTCTTTCTCCACCTTCTTCTTCTTCTTCTAGTTCAACTTCTTCTCCTTCTTCTTCTTCTTTTTCTTCTTCTTCTTCTTCTTCTTCTTCTTCTTCCTATCCTACTACCCCTTCTTCCTCTTCTTCTTCTTCTTCTTCTTCTTCTTCTTCCTCTTCTTCCCCTTCTTCTTCTTCTTCTTTTTATTCTTCTATGTTTTATTCTTGTTCTTCTTTTTTCTTATTTGTTCTTGTTTTTTTCTTCTTCTTTCTTTCTCCTTCTTCTTTCCTTTTCTTCTTTCTTCTTCTTCTTCTTCTTCTTTCTTCTTCTTCTTCTTCTTCTTTCTTCTTCTTCTACTACTTTCTACTTCGTCTTTCTTCTTCTTTCTTCTTCTTCTTCTTCTTCTTCTTCTTCTTCTTCTCCTCCTTATTTTTCTTTCTTCACCTTCTTCTTCTTCTTCCTTTTCCATTTCTTCTACTTTTTCTTCTTCTTTTTCTACATCTTCTTCTTGTTCTTCTCCTTCTTCTTCCCATCTTCTTCTTCTTCTTCTTCTTCTTCTTCTTCCTCTTCTACTTCCCTTTCTTATGCTTTTACTACTTCTTCTCCTTCTTCTTCGTCTTAGTTTTCTTGATCTTCTTCTTCTTCGTCTTCTTCTTCTTCTACTACTCTTTCTTCTTCTTCTTTTTGTTTATCTTCTTCTTATTATTATTCTTCTTCATCTTCTTTTTCTACTCCTTCTTTCTTCTTCTTTTTCTTCTTCTTCTTCTTCTTCTTCTTCTTCCTTCTTCTTCTTCTTCTTCTTCTTCTTTTTCATCTTCTTTTTCTTCTTCTTCATCTTCTTCTTCGTCTTATCCTTCTGCGTCTTCTTCTTTCTTCTTTTTCTTTCTTCTTATTTGTTCTTCGTCTTTCTTATTCTTCTTCTTTCTTCTTCTTCTTTCTTCTTCTTTCTTCTTCTTCTTCTTCTTTGTTCTTCTTGTTCTTTCCTCTTCTTTCTTCTTCATCTTTTTCATTTTTCTTCTTCTTCTTCTTCTTCTCCTTCTTCTTCTTCTTCTTTTTCTTCTTCTTCTTCTTCTTCTTCTTCTTTTGCTTCTTGCTCTTCTTTCTTCTAATTCTTCTTCTTCATCATCTTCTTCTTCTTCTCGTTCTTCTTCTTCTTTTTCATCATCTTTTTCATCATCTTCTTCATCTTCTTTCCTCTTTTTCTTCTTCTTCTTCATTTTCTTCTTCTTGTTCTTCTTCTTCTTTGTCATCATTCTTCTTCTTCTTCTCTCTTCTTCTGCTCTTCTTCACCTTCTTCTTCTTCTTCTTCTTTCTTCTTCTTTTTTTCTTCTTCTTTCTTCTTCTTCTTCTTTCTACTTCTTTTTTCTTCTTCTTTCTTCTTTTTCTTCACATATCTTCTTCTTCTTCTTCTTCTTCTTCTTCTTTACTCACCTTCTTCTTCTTCTTCTTCTTTACTCACCTTCTTCTTCTTCTTCTTCTTTACTCACTTTCTTCTAATTCTTCTTTTTCTTTTCTTCTTCAACTT